>OY754327.1:139429406-140681959 GCA_963573305.1 Pyrrhosoma nymphula | reverse complement strand
AAAGAGTTAAAAAGTGCAAGGAATAACTCGTGCTGATCACAATTCTCCGAGAGGGCATCTGGGTTTAGTTGACCACGAGCCCAAACTCAAAGCGATTCGTGGAAGTAATCACGGGACGTGACTTCAACACGTCATCACCGTCTCCGCAGTCGCCCATGAATCCCGACACGCGAAACGCCTCTTCAACCCTGCGCCAAAGGGACTGTGCCGACAGAATTTCCTCGGGTATATTTCCGTGACGTGTTTCAGTCGAAACTAACGTTTCGTAACTGAAAGAAACACCAAAGTAAAAAATGAGGAAATGTTTAAGCCCGCGAAACTGAAAATCCTTGCTCACTCGCAAATGAGCGAAGCCAAAGCAAAAAGCGAAACTTCCCGAAAATATGGAGATTCGGGAGGGATATATAATTGAGGGGAAAGTGCTTTTTTAACACTTATTATGAGCGCTAACTGTCATATATACTTCTAGGAATCTCATGAAATGAAAGAGAGGACGACAGTCGAAAATGAAAAATGATAGCGTTCAAGATAGAAACCCGAGTAAAAAACTACGAGATGATACACTTTAGCTTAAGTATGAACAAATGGCGACGTGATATCGCGAGGTTCAGCGCGTTTGGCTTATGAACGGGCAGCCTAGGATCAAATCTTGGGAAAGTCCAGCTAAGACGAACCTGTGAGATTTTCTGGCCATCAGAACTGCCAGAATAACCACAGGCGGCTCAGGGAGAGGAACTCATTACCCTGAAATGTCAATGACGCAAGAAATTGTGATTAATATTACGTGGACGAAGAAAAACTTATCGCACCAATATTCAAGATAAATACTGATTCATTCTGGCCATAGAATGAACAGTCTGGACGGTTCTCAATATCACGAACTTTTCCTTCGTATACGATTAGTAATGGTCCTATCTTTGTACACAACAATCAAGTCAAAACCAAATGTAAGTTAACTTTAAATGAGTAAAACATTTGTCTAAGAAAATTAGGTAGAGTCAGTTACAAGAGGAACACTGATTGGGAAAAAAATCAAGCATCAGAGAAACAACTTTGTTCCGCTCTGTTCACTAGCATTTCAATATCCGCGCGGCAGAAACCTTGCAAAAATTCGAGAAAAGGAGTATAAATCTTCACTGTAAAACAAAGTTTAATTTAATGGCTTGTCCCAAATCACTCACTCATGACCTGTAGTGCCACTATTCTCGGAGCTAATGGAGGAATCCTTGCCGTGAGCACTCATCTCGTCACCCCAGGCGACACTTCCCCTTTAAGACGCTCTACGCTAATTCATTGCTCCATCCAGCTCCTCAACTTTCTTGACACGCACTTCCTCTGCCCTCTTCACTCAAATTTTAAGCATCTCCTTAATTGCCGTGTTATTCTCTTTAATGCTCACATACACGGAAGCTTTATGAAGGTATTTCGCAAAAGATTTTCTGAACTTGCCATCTGAGCAATAACGAAAATATTGGGTATTAATTTCAGAAAGGGAAAATTTCGACTCATTTCGTAGCTTTTCATTTTGAATGAAATTTGTTAATATTTCAATTGCTAGGGATACATTCGAGTTCAGATTTATGACTCGATAGTTAATATCGTTAGAATCGTTAAATGCAGCAACTAAGTGTGAAAATAATCTCGGAACGGTAAATAAAGCGCGAGGTGAGACAAACTAAAATTAAATATGTAATTCCGCAATAAAACGGAATAAGACTACAACATAGCCATCAACTTAGATAATTAAAGTTGGGATCGGAAGTTGAAGAACCCAAAAATATCATAGATAAGGACCAAACCCATCATCAATTCAGGAGTAAAATACAAAATAAGAACTATGACGATGCAATTCTCCACAGATAAAAATTTTTAATCGACTCGGGTTTCGATGCACTGCATCATCATCAGGTGACCTGATAATGATGCAGTGCATTGAAACCCGGGTCGATTAAAAATTGTTATCTGTGGAAAATTGCATCGTCATAGTTCTTATTATGTTCATATTCCACAACATCTCGCCTGATTCCTCCCTTTTTGTAAAATACAAAAGCAACAAAATCCAGACTTCACTGAACACCTGTACTAACGACCAGCATTTCACAGCCATAATAATGTTCATCTTGACATTGGAAGGCATACTGAGATAAATTTAAATTTATGCACAAGTTGGCATTAAAGGCAAAAAATGAAACGGTCAGAGCGCACTTTAGAGCATGGTACTTTTTTACTTATAACGACTGAAAAGTATGATGTGCAACTCCAAAAGGCGCGCCTAGTTCTCAAAATAGTACATTAGAGATAACGGATGTTGTAAAGCAATTTCCGATCAATGTCTTCACAAGTCGAGAGAAATCGATAACCAGAATCTGATCCGATAATCAGAAGCTGGTTCATTCGGGGGACATTTTTCCGCTAAACATTCCTCACAATACGTTAAGTTAGATCTTTTTGAAGCGTCATTATTGGTGGTCGTATAAGTTATAAAGACGAGCAGGAAACGACACAGCTTCGAAATACGCAGCAAACTAAAAAATTACGGATTCCGCCTTAAGAAGGGAAAATAAGTAGTAATTCATCACAAAGAAATAAATTTTGTATGCTCCATGGGATTAGCACGTAGGGAGTAAGAAGAGCTACAGGTAAACGACACTGGCGCTGTTCCTCGTATGGGAATGAGATTCTAAATAGTAATAGGAAATCCACGGCGAGAAATAAACAGAAATGACGAAGTCCAGGAATATACCCGAAGACTTTCGAGTACAAATAAATAGCCCACGTGCACGTATTCTTGGAATCTGTGAAACCCTCGCGTTCGCCTTGAGAAATTTTTCGTCTTTTTCCCTCCGTCCGCTTATTTTCAACTTCCTCGGACTCTGGATGCCGCGTATTTTTACGACCGCATCCGCGCCCTCCCACGCACCCAACCTCCCCTCGCCCTTCCCACCTCCATCCGGCCACGTTTTTGGCCTCAATAACCCTTTTTTTTCCGCCAAGGTTCCTTCCGCTCAAAGAACCATCATTTATGGATTTCGATTCTTATAGGTACAATGTTTACAACCGCTGAGAGACTAACGAATGGTGCAACAAAACGGAACACCTCAATAGAAAATAAACTAAACGCCCCAAACTGCCCGAAAGCCAATGCCGGTGATGTCAACAACGGCGCGCTGGGCGCTCTCTAGGCGCTAGAGAGGGAAAGGCACTGGTGCGTATAAACTGAGCAGCTATGACGGGAATGGATAACAGAATCCGGGGAAAGGTGGGAGCGGGAAATAACAAGTGAGCGACGGAGAACTCGAACAATTGAAAAGACAGTACCAACACACCAGTAATCGAAAAATAATATTCTATGAATAGGTTTGTCCAATAGAATAAATTATGAGCGAGGTAGCACCATACTTCCTTTGTTAATCAACAGGATTTAGGAGCAGAAACGAATAAAGCCCCTGATGTAATAGTTCTGGGTAAACACTAAACAGTCATCCGCACTACCCTTCAAAATTCTCAAAGCCTTCGTAACAGATTGACATTGCGTTTTACTTCATACGAAAAAAATTAACCTAACGTCATCCTCACTGTCCTGTATCAAATGGTACGTGAAATGTCTGAATATCATGCGATCATAGAGGTGATCTTTAAAATACATTTAAAACGGCCGAACTCCAACACTTTTTAAATAAATAATACGGCGTGCATTAAAAATAAAAATAAATAAAACGATCGCCCTAATTGCAAAAATCATTTATTCTTAAATTTGATGGGGTACCAATTCACATATTACGAAACAAAATATATTAGGAGCCATATCATATTCCACACAGAAAAAGCTGCTTATACACGAATACTTTCATTTTGTAAAAAAATGAAAGTTTTACCACCGATGCACCGTCTTTTTTTTTTAGAGAATAATTAAAAATGTAGCTGGAATTTAAATGCTCAAAAATCCGGATTAGGATATTATATCTAATCCGGATGGGTACGCTGCATCTTCAACAACAAGCTTTAGAATACTTTTCAGCATTCCGAACAGCACTCATTTTTATTGTGTGATCGTGGAATATGTAGTCACAACAACTTACCGGATATTAATACACAAGACGATGATTATGCAAATAGCAGGAAACGAGGAAACGCGAGACCGTGCCGCAAGGCTAGAAATCTATTTCTAGGGGTGCGAATACATGCCACGTCAAATATAAATAGCCAAACCGAACAATTCGATACCCAAGGTTAAAAGAGGAAGGCAACTCGAGTTTTGGAAACACCGTCTCACCTTCGGGGGGGTCTCCTTCCGCACCCCTTAAACTCCCTCCCCGCCACATTACCGATCGACTGCTGAAAAATCACACATTTCTCGAGGGAGGATAATCGTGTACGGCTCGCCGCAGCATAACCGCAAAATTCTTTTCCGTGACAACAACCAAAATAAGGCGATATATCGATCGGCGCGCTCAGAAATGGAAACTGATAATGGGTCCGCATGAGTCTCCCACTCCGCTGAGCCCGCAGTCGAGGGGGCGTGGCATTTCCATAACAACGACGCCATTGGAGACGGGAGATGCTTATCTGTCGAAACATTTCCTAGTGGTGGCGGCAGACGGCTGTTTCAGGATTAGCGAGACGAACGGGGGAGAGATGGAGACGGAAGTGCAGAGTGAACCCAGTAAGTAAGCAGCAGCTGCTCATAATATTATTGCCAGCATGGGACACGAGCTAGGTGTTTCGAAAACAGAACTTTTGGCGTTACCACCCAAACCGTTATCCCCCAACCTTAACATATTGGCAATTCTTACCGTCCCGACATTCACCTTGAAACCGGGAGGAAATCATAATGAGTGAACGAGATCGGAAACGCTAGCTAGAGTTGACGAGATTGATGGTGACGGTCATGAGTTACAGGCGGCATTTTAATGTTTTATTATTTTGAATCGACCACGATTGGATGATGAGTACCGCATATATATATATATATATTAGGACTACTTAATTTAGAGACTAGTGAGCCATTTCGTGAGTGGAAAAAAGGAGGAATTTTGGACGGTTAACAGAGACTTGCTTATCGCTGGCTTCCTTAATGAAAGCCACTTAATCGTTATTTCTACCCTGCATTAACTCAAAGCCCCCAGAAATTCTGTCAACGCGACCGATCGATGCCTTTCCAAAGATAAAGATATTTTCAACTGTGCATGAGAAAAGTAATGACTTTGAGCATTGTTTTAGGGAAGCCACACTACGCATAACCGAGACTGCTATTGTTCAGTCTGAAAGAGTACGCTTGGATATTTTATCACTTACTCAATAACAGTTCTTATTAAATTTCATAGGAAGTGTTATCACGACTGTCTTCACTGCTTACTTACTGTCCCCAACGACCTGAATAACCTCAGGAGACAATAATTAGAAGTTTTTCATGGACATTATCTAAACCCTAGCAGCGTATAAAAACAATTTCCGATGTGTTCAAATAATCCACTTAATTTGACTATTTTTCAACTCGAACTCGTTTAAGCCCCATCATAAATTTAGCATCAGAGATTATAATTATCGTCAAATATTTAGCGACGCACCTAGGTTAATTATTACTGCCACTTCAAAACTTATTTATAGTGATTACAAGTTCTATGCCCTTCGCTCACAATGCAAGTAAAATGTGAGCTAACGAAAGCGATTCTTTTTGTTTGGATTTTGAATTGGCAGTTAAATAACTATCCAAGAATAAATCTTAAAAATGCATAAATGTATAATCTATTAAGTTTAATAGTATCCAGGAAAATATGATACCAGTAAAGAAAATGGCAGTATAGAACTTGACAAGCTAAACTAATTGGTGACGCCAATAATTGAAGTTGGCGGTGAAAATGAGTATGACGACCCAGCTTGTGTGATCTTCGACGAAGGCCGACGATTGGGTTAAACGAATGCATCACTGAAGACCTCAAAACGATGATACTGATGATAAAATAAAATCTAAATTAATAAGGCTTTCATGGGAGACCGATGACAAAAAGCAGTGCGACAGTTCGAAGTAGTAATAGGAGTACTCGGAAAATAGAGTGCTACAACCCTTGCTCCTTTTCCTTGCTCCCCTGCGATCCTGGCGTCCTTGCGCCACGTGCAGCGGCGCCCCATCCCCCTCTCAGCTCCTGTCCCCTCCCTCTTCCCCTGCCTTCGGCTGCACCACTCATCTCTTTTCATTTCCTCCGAGACGAGGGGGTGGGGGGTGAGGGAGGAGGGAAAAAACGAAGTTCGACAACCCATGACGTCGGGGAGGATGTTGCCATTTTCAGCTCATCCTGCTCCCCCATCCCCACCCCCCCCCCCTTCCCCCTTCGCTGACGAGCCTGTCGTTACTATGGAGACACTTGGGAGGCAGCACGGCGAGGCTAAACGCACAAACCCAACGGCCACGGCTCGTGGGTTCGACTGGGAGGAGAACTTTTTTTTATAAAACTGCCGATAAACACGAGTCGGCAGGAGCATCAAGGTAAACAACATCTCTTAAGGCATGCAGTAGAGCACTCTGAAGGCGAGAAACTCCCACCAAATCCGTGAGCGATGCTCTAAATGAAAAACATACCGTAAAGTTACCAAGAGCGAGAGCGATTTCCAGGAAATATTTCCCTGAGTTAGTCCCATTCCGTCTTGGGAGCAAATTAAAACGTTGTTTACCTCCGTTTCTCGACTGACATCTCATCACACTTCCACTCCCATGCAAACTTCGAATGCGGATCTCGGAAAAGTTCGTGGCAGAACGCTACATCGCGGTGGAAGTAGGCCCAGTGGATGAGATAGTGTGAGGGTACGGAGGGGAGGACTGAAAAATAAGAGGCAGGCCTTCACTAGTAAAATTCTGATTTGCCGTAGAGTTAAAATGGCAAGGCACATTGCACGCAGGGTAGTCAAAAGTTTGCAAAGACACAGCAATTGCCCATTCACCCGCATTGATTATTTTTTGAGAAAGGGACTATTCCAGTCAGAATATTGTCCAATGTGCATCTACAGCCGCTGTCCCACGGTCAAATTTTGATACAATGTTTGTATGATAGTATGATATAACAGATTTGCACCGCGTTACTTTTTGTGATTGTATAAAACTCGTTTGGTTCAAAGTTTTGTATAAAATTACTTTCGGACCAAACGAATTGCACATTCTCTAAATTTCCATCCAAAAGCACGAAACTAACCAATTATACGCCTCCAAAAACATAAACATCGCTATCCACTCTATTGGAGTGTTGCGATCATGGGTATTTATGTTATGAGAAATTGCGAATGTCTTACTAATACCCTTAACGGATTAATATGTAAAGCTCCTTGGTAATTATTCTACATACTTAGCACATGGAAAAAATGAATACATGCACAACACAAATAAAACGAAATGTGCCATAATAAGCTAATTCCAGGTCCACAATTGCCTTATTCTTCTTATCTCTGCCTCTTTCATTTTAATAAACTTAGGCAGCCTACTCCGACTGCGAAAATTGCCATGAACGCGGCTTCCGCACAATCCGTAGTCTTCATTTATATTCACTGCTATATCGTCTTTAATTAAATTTTTCCTGCTTTGTGACATATTTATTGCACCGCGAGAAACGCCATGTCGTTTAATGCTACATTTTAAAGAAATATGTTCGAATGAAAAATATTTATGCGAAACATTGTACCCAAATTTCACCGGAGGATACCGCGGCTTAACACGAGCTTCTGCGAGAGGACTGTGCCTTCCAACGAGAGTGCACTCCCCGGCACAAATTTCCCTGATGGCGTCTCATTTCGTCTCGGGAACGAATTTTTAGTTCCTTGCTTTCCCCCCATTGTTCGACCGACGACGTCCCATCAAACTTCCCCGCACCCCGCGCAATTCCTCCTCCCGCGCGCAATTGGCGTCCAATTAAAGTTATTTCCCCGAGTATCGTGTCTCTCGATGTTTCCCCCTCGCCGGAAACATCTCACCAATTCATTACCCAACTGGGGCGGCATTCGACGATAAAGAAGAGGAATGGGAAAAGGAAGGAGCAAGGGAGGGGGAGGAGGTATAGGACTCGGCAGCGGCGCGCCGCGGAGCGACTCTGTGACTCAATTAGCTCCGATAATTTTCGAAAAACAGCAAGCACCAGCAGCCAACGTGGGCTCAAATGGGGAACGAGGACCATAGACGTGATCGGCAGCATGCCACCACCACCATCGCTCGAGAAACTCTTCCTGCGAGAACATCTCTCTCCACACCTTCATCGTTTTGCGAGAAACTTCTTCGTCTGAGAAACTGGTAGGATGAAGGAGGAAAACATGAAGTTATAAATCGAAAAGCTTGCTTTGAAGCATCTTCACTGCACCTTACAACTGATATAACATAGGTGATTACAAAAGAAACCTGTCGGATTTACACGTAAATAACATTTAGATGGATGACAAAGAAAAGCCGAGAGACCAATATGCAGAAAGCACTTGGGGAAATACTTCCTTTCTCAATTAAATGAGCTCATACATTTCACACACTTTATCTTCCAACTATTCACATGAAAAATGAACTAACTGGACACGAAATTTGAATATTAATTATCCGCAATGGATATAAACTAAACATGAATAAGATGTAGACGCCTAAGACTGCCTTTATAAAGTAGATAGCCAAAATATTTAATTCTGGGGCAGAATCAACGCTGATCAAAAACTGGATTAAGGCAAAGAAATTTTAACCCGTGTAAAGTGAATCATGTTAACCCGTGTAAAGTGAGTCATTCAAAGCGTCGGTTATAATTAACGTGTTAGTGGTGACATGCACGCATTGGTATCTTAAAGAAATGGGCAACTTTCAGCTTTAACCTCTTCAGTCCTGAGGTACCATATATGACACCTGAGTCTTAATTTTATTCCGCCAATGGTCTTTATTGCATGTGCATTTTATCTCCCTCAGCCTATGCTGTAGCTTATGTATATCATAAATATTTGTTGTTTTTCACTTAGTTATCTACCAGATGCTGCGGGAGATTCAACATACATAACTTGTAGAATAAATTAAAAGGAACGTAGGCATCGCCTATAAAACACATTTCAAGGCAAAAGATGAAGTACTCATATAAACAGCTAGGAGGACCACATAATTCAACTACATTGGATTGGCACCTGTTCCCGGTCATGTTCTCATAGCATCTGCTCGGAGGATAAGCTCCACGCTCATGTGCACGTCCTTAAGTAAACGTTAACTGTGCCTCAGCCTAAAGGATTATTAGAAGAATCACTATTCCAAGCTATTTTATACTATAAGGAATGTCTGTGATGGTATTCCACGTTTAATATACCTGCCTGATACTTAATCTTGAGTGAATGCAAAAGAGTTCATTAATATCTATGTAAATCAGGAGTAGCTTCACACAGAGCAATAGTTCAATAATTAAACAAGGAGAATGAGAGTTTCGTGCGCGAGAACATTGTGGAAGTTTCGGCTTAAATATTCAACAAGCTGCCGTCCAGTGTTTCCAACAACTGATAATTTAAGGCCGATAACAAAGGAAACAGGTATGATTTACGCGTGAGCAAACATTAATATGCATGAGAAATAGAACGCTGAGCGCCCATCACAAAGGAAAAAGTCGAGAGAAGATTTCCTTTCTTAATTAAATGATCCCATATATTTCACACAAAAAAGAAAACGGCACATTCTTTTTCAAACGATTCGCGTTAACACTGAATTAAATACGAAACAGCTCAAAGGGCCTCATTCACACTTGATCCTCGTGATCCATCCCCTTTCCGAAAACCCTCTCCGCCATCAAGGAGCTGATGTTCGTGGCTTCACATCCTCGGACACAATGACCTTCACAAAAAGACGTCGAGAACGGAGGCAACAAAGATTATATGGCGAGCAGTAAAACTGTGACGAGTCGTAAGAAATAAATCTGGGGAGGATTGATGATCCTCCGAGGAAATTCACGACTGAAACTGAGGGGAAATATGAAACCAGCTGAGGAAAAAAACGAAAGCGTCAGCAAAAAAACCTCGGGAATGTACTGGTTTCCTCACTAAACTTCTGAGAGGAAAGGCAATAAAACCAGGGGAAGAGGGTGGGAAAAAATACTGTCTACCCGAGTCATGCAACGTATTACGTTTGGTTGAACAATGAGAACTTTCATGCGGTGGAATAATTTCCCTAAACTAAGCTTGTACACGGGGGTACTAAGTTATTCTACCGGTACTATGATCTCGATATTTCTCAAAGTCGTGAAGCAGACATCCAAAATTAGATCACGCTATCTCGATACATCATTCTACAGATGACAGGCTCAATAAAATTACTCATGTATATTTCCAAGACTGAAATACGGATCCCTGAAATATTTAGGAGCCACAGTGATTTAGTGGCAGGAATGAACATCAATAGTGGTTCGTTTTTTTATTATCCTCCAACGTCTCGAGATGGTTGAGGCTACGATGACAAATGCATTGGAAATAGAAGCCTTTCCCATGCCTTGGACGACTGTTCTGTTCCTCCATTGAATTCGAAAAAGGCTTAAGGCCGGTTAGTATTTAGCCTAAGAACATAACTTAAGGACGTAACTTAAGACGGTTGAAACTGATAATGTGAGTCGGACAAAGAGTGATCACACCGCGCCTTGAGAATGTTACTTAACTTAGAAGATGGCTTTTGTTCACCTCTTTAGTAATGTCGTCCATTTACTCAATGACGAAGGAGAGTAATATCTTAAACTCTCCAATCAGAAGTTACCTTGGCGTGTAGACACGTGTCACTAGTGACAAGTGAAATGCTTGAGTACAGGAGATTTACATAGGATGGAGTTACTTCCCACTGAGGTTATTCGCGAGCAACCACATTTATATAACAAAATCAGTCACAATAATGAAAATTTGGAACCATTTTTGGGCATAGTATATAGTAAAAGCAAAATTCCTATTGATCAACTAAAGAAAGGGAGAAGTTATGTCACAGGTAGGTTTTAAGGCATTGGCAATTACGGCCAGCGGTTAATTTACGTTACATTCTTAGTTTCACAAGCGTTTTACTTAATTACGGAACTTTAACACTTAATTCTCTTTTACCTGCCTGAGACCCTGAAAAATCTGGAAGCCACGAACCACGCTCGTCAAAATAATCAGCCTTAGAGGAGAAAAACGCTAAAATAACTTCAGCCTCACAAGGTCCCCAGCCGGCAAATACTTTCGCATGCAACATTCCAAGCAGTCTAATAATAAGAAGGCTAACTTTTCTCGGGCTAAAACGGAACTTTCCAAATGAATGAGCAGCGTTTTTGTTCCATAGACCTCTTCGTAAGTAGCGCCCGGCACTGAGCAAGCCTGCGGTGCACTTTCCCCCAAAAAAAACCGAGTGGCAATAATAATAGTTCGCATCCGAAGACTATTAAAAAAATTTGGAGAGGTAGGCGCCCAACAATAGGTCATTTTCGCAATTAAATTTTGTGGTCTGCGGACAGGTTGGCAAGGGAAGGATTATTCGAGGAATGGAAGAAGAAGGATGGAGTGGACTGCGGCGTCGGCATTAACCTGCTCGAATGGGCCCCAAAATTCCCAAGGTCCACAGTTTTACGTCCCTTCCGACGAACGAAATAATTAACGTGAAGGTGTCTCCTAGTAGCATCCAAGTAGGGATCGTGATTTCATAGAAGAATCTCTGCATTTGTTGGGGTTCGATCCCTGGTCATCGTGATAGGAAACTAGCCACCACACCAACCCGACCCACAGTGGTGAACATGTATTCACTGGCCAAACTGTGGAATATTTTATAACAACATTTAATGATATCACAAGGTGAAGAGACTTAAGAGGTAGAATATTAGTAGTCTAAAAGAAAGGAGGGCGCGTATAAAGCCAAGCATGAACGAAATAGCAGCGAATGATGTATGAAAGTATAGGGCATTAAGGACGAAATTATTAAAAGAGAGCCAGTTTCCTAGGCTTAACGGCAGTAACTAAGTTCTTTCTTCAATGGTTCGCGAGCTGACTTTGAGGACTTTAGAGTTTATATTAGGGAATAAAATTAAATATACTTTATAGCTTCAACACAGTTTATTGGTAAACCCACACCGGTTTCAACACTTGCGTGTCATTATCAAGGGAGAATACAAATATTTCATGTGGTGAGTGCGTACTTATACCCTGTTTCGGAAAAGATGAATGTTTTACATGTCTCTGACAAAGGGGCAAAGCTGGATTTTATGGAGAACTTTGAAATCATGACATATGCCAAGTATTCTGGTAAGAGTTTGCTAACGACCTGGTACCATAGCATAATTCTCCTCTACCTACCTGTCCCCCCTCCCTGAAAATGTTCTGTTACGTCGACCTTCAGCCCGCTGCTTCATCCTTAGCCTCCTTACCGTAGTCATCCTAACCACTACTTCCTATAACTCCCCCCCCTCTTTTCCGAAACAGGATATAAATACGATGTCGCCACAGGAAAGATTGTCCCTTGATAATGACGTGCAAGTGTTGGAAACGGTCGGGGTTTACCAATAAACTGCGAAAGTTACAAAGTGTATTTAATTTCATTCTCTAATATTCTTTCACTTTGACTACCGCTAATGGCAATAGCATGTTAGGTATGCAGGCACGAATAAAGTGAGGACTTGGAAATCAGAAATCGACCGAAAAATCTACGCCACTGCTGGAACGCGAACCCGGACCCTCGGGAGGAAGAATCCAGTTCCACAGCGAGTACTATTCCTCTTCCAGGTGAAAAAGGAAGAATAACACACACGATCCGGTGTTTTCGCAACGGATCTGCTTAAATTTTCGCCCGCGGCGGGGGGGAGGAGGGGAAAATGCGTCATCCCAGTAATCTCAGAAACGGGGGCATTTGGATTTCGTCGCGGGCAAAGTGGTCATAAACAAGGCATGCGGCGACCGCGATACTGCCGAGAGAGGAGTGGAAGAGAGGGAGGTGGAGGAGGTGGAAGCAGTGCGATGTGGGGCGGCAGACACGGAGAGGCAGAGTTTTGGGAGTACGGCGAAGGGGGCCATAGACCCAACAGCCTCCCAGTTTTCACACTCGCCCGCCGTGGATCCCTGAAGGATCGCACGTTGGAAGCAGCGTGTGGGGCGCAGGGAACGAGGATGAGACGGGAGGTTCGTACGGGGAAAGGTGAGGAGAGGAGGGTGGGTGGGGCGCGGGAGAAAAATAACATTTCAAGGGTCTAAATATAGTGGGGGTGCGCGGGCGGCCAAGGACGCGGCGGATTCTGCGTGCATGCGTGTAGTAAGGTAAGGCGATTCCTCGGGAGGGAGGTGTGCACGGAGGGGGGCAATCGCGGACACCGGCTTTGCAAGAGGGACCGAGAGTAAGGGGGAAGGGAGAGAGAGAGAGGATTGACTACTGGAAGAAGGTAACCCATCCATTCCACCCTCCCTAAAAGGTACCAATTTTCCTAAAGTGTTTATCTCTTTTGCTGCGAAGTAAATATCCGAATGAATATTTTCATCTGGTGACTGCGGAGTTCGATTTTACCCCATTGGTTCCTAAAATATTTTCCCTTTACTGCGGAGATTGAGTATATCCCCAGAGGTATTGTATCTGCACTAGTAAATTCACTGCCATGAAGTAACGGTTTAAAAATAATTTATTCATTCCTGCATAAAACAATGTAAATTTTTCTAATATAACACAAAAGCGGTGAATCACCTTTTGTGGATACTTGACGTATATCATGAGCAGAATCTTTAATCATTTAATTAACCCAATGAAAGGGTCAACATCGTACGTGGTATTTCTTGGAGGTAAGAATTGCCTGAGGTGGCGATTACCCATGGGTAGCGATAGGGACTTCAGATAATTCATTCGCCGGTTCCAGAATAGAGGGCGGAAAATATTTACTTTCAGAAAAAAGAAATAATTTTTCGTATATTCCGGAATGAGACAACATTTGCGTTGACGTTGCTACGCCGCACCATTGGTGAAAGACATCAGTTTCACCAAAAGACACATATGACGCAGATCAAGAAAATCGATCCTGTATTAACTGCGGATGATAGTATTGTTCACAGAAAAGGTCGCATCACACCAACGTGGAAGGCAACGGCAAACGATCGCATTATTCTCCCGAGAATATGCAGCCCTGCATTCATGGAATTGAGATTCTCCCCGGTAATAAATTGCGGAGGTAAATTCACCCATCAATCGCACTGTCCCTACATTAGTCCACCTTGACTTATGTTCCCCTCTTAGGATGTAGGGTTGGGGAATGGAACGTCAGAATCCATGGAGTGAGTGGAAATTTGTAGAACACGAAGATGAAACTGAAGAGCTAAAAGGGCATAAAAGAGTTAGCAAGGAACAGGGAAGAATGAAAGGCAGCAGTTAACCAATCTTAAGATTGAACGGCTAATTATGATGCTGATGGTATTATTTACTATCTACGAACGTAATATTTGTTCATTTTAAAATGCTACTTTGTTATTAATTTTCTTAATGCTGTTATTTGTTATATACTCACTTAATTGTTAATTTATTTAGATAATGTTATTATTTGCCCAGACTAAGAGGTTTTGAACTGTTTTTGGACGTGAGTAATAAATAAATGAATATAATACATATGCTGCCTGTCCTTTTTCACTTTCTGAACAGGTTATATTTTCCGTATTCTACAAATAACTGGCTGCTGGACTAACGAACATTAGGAATACTTTCCAATAAATTCATTTATACATATTTTTTCCATGTTCAACAGCGGAGCCAGACTTGAGTTGTAAGGGCGGACTCAAGAGTAAATATAGTAAGGATTCAAGAATCTCACCCCAAAACATAAAGATATTATATAAGGAGGAGCATTCACGTTGAAGGGAAAGCCCACCAGAGTTCCACTTATGAATGCATACCGCCTTTCTAGCCGGCGAATGAGAAAGACGAACGGCCGGTCATCCTTCCATCCAGCACGCGAAAGCAGCGAGGGTGTGGGGGCGGGGGGGGGGAGGGCTCGCAGCAGTTGCCCGCTCTCTGCTTCCGTGACGGTCATTCAAATCACGTGGACGGATGCGAAACCAAATGGGGGGGAGGGAATTAGCTCGAGGAGAGGGAGGAAAAGAAAAGAGGGGTAGCGAGCTTTTTGGGGGAGGGATTATCGCCTGCGAAGGAACCCGGTAGGGGTGACGGTGGCATGCAAGGAGGACGGTAGAGGTGTGGGACGACAAGAGCGTGCCTTATGGAGTGGAGGGGAGTTGCCGAAACGAATTGATGGCCGCTGGAAGAACAATGGGCCATCCCGAAATGCGACGCGTAATACACCCGGTCACTGATTTTCTAACGACTTCATTGCTCACTTGAGACGATGTCCCTCTTCCTCTTCGACTCCAACCCTCATGCATCTCCCCACTCGGCTTAAAAGCAAAAACTTCGATTCTTCCTTGCGATTGCGATGTATCAAAATAATACGATTTTTCGCAATCCCTACGAGTCTATTCCCGGGGCGCAATCACGTCTCTCCATAACACGCTTCCTCGCGTTATTGTTATTTTTCAATTGAGCTCATGAGAGTGAAAACATAATCGTCATTCTTCAAATGTTGTCATATGTTTTCAATCACTAATTTTAATTGATGGAGTGCGTTACTTGGGACGGTAACCATGAACATCGCCCATCTAGAGCTGTTTGCGTTTTAGATATCGATAACGCGGAAGAAGGAACCGTGATATCACCCCAGGATGAGTAAATTTACACATCATGACTAATATTAAATATAGATTTACATCTGAATTTTAACAAAAAACTATTGTACTTAGGGCTTACTTATAAATACTTAGGGCTTCAAGAAAGATGATTATTTTCCTTACAAGGTGCAAAACGACTATAGGGCAAAACATACGCACGTATCTAACTAATGCCCCATGAAAATGCCAGGTTATGAAATTTGTTGTAAACTTTACCACCTATACTCCATAACACATTGTGCCGATGTCAAAATAATTAAAGACTAATTTAGCCAAGGAAACAGCCAACTATTAAAAAGGCATTTGAAAAAGATGATAACTTTCTTTCATCTACGACTTTAATTTTTCAAGAGTGTAGACAATTACAATTATTATATATTACATATAAATTACATGCGGCAATTGAGAAAATTCAGTAGGCAGTGAGGAAATGCAAAGTAGGTACGTTTCAACACAAAAGTTTGTGTACATTAGTGCTAATTCTATACTCAAATTGTTTTCCTAAATCTGAACTCAAGTATTAATTTCAATCAATTTTTACGTATTCCTTAAAGACGTAAAGCTATCCTCACTAAAAGAGGTTTTTGGACAAAGTTTGTATGTTATAGATGTCTAATAACGTGAAGCAATTTCTAAACGTAAATGCTTGCATTCTGATTTAGGAGCACTAACCTGCGCTGCGTGGTGATTCGAAGCTTCTTCCAAACAACTTCTCAGGAATTGGAGGGTTCCATAATCTCGGTTCAAACAGTATATAGCATGGCATATGCCAAAGGTATTATTCGAAAGAAAATCTCAACTATAATAGTTTATAGGTAAAGGTTGGATCTGAACCAACATTTATGAATGAACACATAAGGAATGTAGACAATTGATATAAGGATTGTATAAGGATTGCACATAAAAGCTCGGTAAAAAATCCGAAAATTGGTTTGAAGAAGCCCCATGTGCCACCAGAATCACTAGGATGGGTATAACTCCTGAGGCAGCGGATGATCAATCCCCGCGAATTAACTAGTCTAAAACTTACTTGATTTTTTGAACTAATTAAAATAACAAATCGTTATTATGGTGGACTGCTGAATACAGAAAAAAGAAAATTGAAAATTAGAACTTCAAAATTAAACTTTTAAATAACCAACCTCTTAGCCACCGTTTTATTAATACGACTGGAAAAATGGAAGAAAATGCAATGACTGAGGAAAGGAGCGGCGGGTCTGCACTCAAGACTTAAGGAGTACACGCTCTGGCACATAAGCGTGGGTCAATAGATGAGAGGTATTGAAACAGAGGTGATCGGTAAATTCCGTTTATCAGAGTTTGAAAGACGCCGAGATAAGATAATGGAATCACCAGACAGGCGACACTTCCAACTCTCCAAACAAAATTCACACTGCTGTTTTGCCAAAAAAAAAACAGTAGATGGGTTACAAAAAAAAGAATTATGGGTAATAAAACTAATGTTAATGAAGCTTCCAAACAACAGTGGCAGTTACATATAATCGAGAAATAAGTGAAATATGAATAGAAGACGGGAAACTTTAAAAGGCAACGAAGAGGTTCATTAATTAGAAATTTTTGGAAGAGTGAAAATGATAACAAAGAGATGCTTACTTGGTATAAAAATATCTGTACGGGTAGCCAAAGAAGGCAAGAATATTGAGTCAACCAAGGCTTTCTGCTATAATAAATTAATGTCGTTACATTCGCAGAAATCCATTCATATTCGCGTCTGACAAAAAAGCTATCGCACAATTTTAAATATGACAATACGCATCTGATAATAAACACTGTAAATTATTAATGTGCAATCGATAACGTCGTGGACTGACCAACGGAATAATATTTCCCCTTGGAACTGAAGGAAACAAGGTTACTGATGCTGTTTTGGAAGAGTCTAATTCCCTTCACGAACGCCATTATTGCGCAGAATTTAAGAATAATCAATCACAATGGAAAACCACTGCAGCAAAATCCAGACAAATAGCCAATAAACATCATTATCAGTGGATGCATTAAGAGTCAAGTTTGCATTGAGTTTCACTATCACTTTCCATGATTTACGGCATAGATTTTCAAGATACTTCTCTCTCCTCTCGGCCAGATATAACCCTTAGAAAATTTATAGCTCCACGAAATCTTGGAAACATTAGAAGTTGGAAAGCAATGTGTAGCAGAGGAGCATAAAAGAAGCAAATAAGATAAAGCTGGAGTATGGGAGAAAATATAACACTTTTAGGAAACAAAGATATATGGCCTAAGATAGGCAAACATCTCTCAGAATATTTTGGTTGAAACCATTCAAAATGTCACACGTCCAGGCAATGGGGAAAAAGAGTTTCTTAAGCTGGAATGAAGACCGATGAGAAGAAGGGTCATGTACATGCCGGAGTAAGTTCTTCCCACGCACCATTTATGGCGATAACAACAACAAGGCAAGGAAATGATCCGTCAAGACACATCTCCCTTTTCTTACTTTCCCTCTTTCAATTAATTTTCCCTATTTATTCCCTTCTTCTTGTCTGATGTCCTAATACTCCATGCAACATGCCGATGTATAGACTATCAGGGTAGCATGTAGATGCAGAGGTTTTGAACGTCAACTGATTCATTTGGCAGCACATTCACTTCTTCAAGGCTGGTGCCCTAATACACCCTGCCACAGACTTTTGCAGGGACTCGCAGGATAGTATGTAGATGCAGATATGAGCCTTTGGGAGCAAGAATGGTGTAACTCAAAACTGCCACTCTATAAAAATGGGGCTCAATGTAGAATAAATAAAAAAATAAACCCTAAGTGCTGCTTTCTTGTGAAAAACACTGAAGGTAATCTAATACCACTCAATCACAAAATAAAATACAGGTAGAGGAATGCTTCTGCGCACCTAACTGAAGTGTGAAAAAAAACTGACTTACACCACTTTTGCCACCAACGGCCCATATAGAACTAGGGTACGTCCAATTTATCCCTTCGGCAGCATATTCACTTCCGCACGAAAGAATGCATCCAAAACATCGCCAGGACTTTGGGTTTCCCGAAATAGTATATACTGATACCAAGGTTTTTTCTCCTCACTCAGGAGATTTCGTCAACAGACTAAAGAAAACTCAAAAATCCTGAAATATTCCATCGATAAAATCGCGACAGCTTCAATCAACTAACGCTCAAAAAGAAAAAAAAATGAAAAACTTCCCGCGGCCGGCCACCGAAACTTACGCGGTAGTAACAACTGGGAGCGCTCACGGAATACAATCCAGAAATGTCTGACCGCGCGGTTAGAAAAATAAAGCTCATATGAGGGAGGTAAACGGTGTCATGGCACGGGGGTTATTTATAGACGGCTATAAATGGCAATCTATAAATAATGCCGTGAACCGAATTCACGCCGATCCATCCGTGTTCAGGAGGGAGGAGAGAACGAAAAAATCGATTCCGCAGCGGAGAGTTTCTCTATCTGATGATATAAAGCGTCGGGTCGGAGCGGTCGCCCAGTGCAGTTGCGGAGTCGATTATTGGGGTCGTCCCAATGCGTTAACGGATTCCACCCGGGAAGCGACGTAGGGACAGGGGGGAAGAGATCCAGAGAGAGAGAGGGAGTGAAACTAAGGTTGGTTGGTTATTTGGGGAGGCGACCGACAACTGAAGTCATTTGCGTCAATAAGCGCAGATAGAATTAAAAGTAGACGACGACGTAACTTTGTGGAATACACACCCATAACAAATACTTGGTAATCGTGAAGTCTACTCTATATCTCCACCGAGTCGAATTCTCCATCACTGTTGACGTTTCGTCCATCGCCTTCAGGGCTGAAGGCTGGAGGATTCAGCACTAGGGTGGGATCAAGGTTCATTCTTTCTCGTTGTACTCCATCAATTAAAACTAATGATTTAAAGCACCTGACCAAATTTGAAGAATGATGATCGCATTTTCGTTTTAATCAGCGCAATCAAAAACTAACGATAGCGCGAGCGTACACGTTATGGAGAACCGTGATTGCGCCCCTGAAGATGATGGACGACTCAGCCATCGAAACATTGACAGCGATGGAGAAGATGACCTGGTAAAGATACCTAGTTGACTTCATTACCAGCATAAGCTGGACAAGAATCAGATTCTAGTAGGTAATTTTCCACTTTTTTTCTCACCTGATAGCTTTCGATGGTTTTACATCGTTTACCAAAGTAGGTAAAAAGCTAGGTTAGATGCGGATCAAATAAACACATAGCCAACACCGGTCAGGTCAGAAAAAAATAAAGTTGTGTGAAAATACCAAGTATTTTCTTTTATCCTCGTGAAGACAGGTGAGCTGGTAGAAAAGAGTAGGGACAGGGAGAGGAGGAAGGGTGGTGAGAAGCTCAGAGTCAGATTTAGCAGTTTCCGGGAAACAGATATTCCCAGGTGAATTGATTGGTTGGTTACCTTACGAAGTCAACAGTTGAGGTCACTAGCACCACTGAGGACAGGTGGGTACGTCGCTGAGGGAAGGATTGCATGGTGAGTATTATATGAGGAGTGGAAAGAAAATAGGCGTCGCTTTTCGCCTACTCTTAACAAATGACACCAAAGGATCGACGGCTATGGGCCCAATTTCGCCTAAGGAGCACTATTCATGAAGTACTCTCGACTTAAAACAAAAATTGGGGGTGGAGAATCCACTGAATTATCTCCACATATTGAAGGATTCGAACCTAGGTCCTCTGGTTGGGAAGACAGTGATTTAGTCACCACACCAGCCCGCTCCCCAGAAAGAGCGAGGCGAATTATAAGAAAGGGAACCCGGGGCAAATGGGAGGGAAAATTGGGAGCATGGAACGCCACGGGAATCGGTGGAAAAGAGCTGGTGATAGAGATTTATAGGCCTGAGATACGGGGGACAGGGCGAGCGGTTAATTGCGCAGACATTCGGAGAAGTCTTGGCGGATTGGATGTTAAAGGGGTTTGAGAAGAGAGAGGAAAGGGTGGGAAAAGAAAGGCGGGCATTCAGGATTATTAAAAGCAAAACCGCAATCGATCACGGGGGACAAATCGGCCATTGACGAAAGGAGTTAATTCCACGGGCTAATAATACTAAGCAAGAGGACACTTTAGAGCATCTGCGCATCGATGGTCAAGTTTTCCATCGCGAAACAACCACAGTATTGATGGACAAAATTATGGGACGTTTGGTCGTCCATCCGCGGCCCGAGCAAATTTAAAAAATACTTCCCCGCAGTAAGAACTAACGCAAGGGAGAAGAGACAAACTTATAGGTCACATTCTGAGGCATAACGACCTACTGAAAACTATTACGGTAGGAGCAACGAATGACAAAAATTACCGAGGAAATCCAAGGATGGAATACAGAAGCAAATCGTGGAAGATATGTAAATGAGTAATAATAACGGAACTTAGCGGATAGCTGGAGAAGGAGAGGAGAGCTGCAGCTAACCAACCGACGGATGGATGACTGCCGATGATAACGATGAGAACTGCGTGACGGGTATTCTGGCAAAATTGAAATGAATCAAAATAAATTCGCCGTTTACGACTAATTTGTTTCATAAATAAAGATTGGTAATTCCTCCAAACTTCATTATACGTTATACTTGGATCACAATCAAAGACATTTGTGGCGCTCTTCTGACAAGCGGTTAGTGGAAATCATTCCGACTGCCATGAAATGAGACAGGTTTTTATTGATCCGAATCGAGGTTTTTATCGATTCCATTTAGAATAGAAAGGCAAAGGTCGTGAGCCTTGAATAAAATATTACGATGACTTAGGAGGAGAGAGCTGTCCTGGCTATGACGTAAGGAGGGAGGGGAGATGGAATGAAGAAGTGATGGGATGATGAAGCCCCTTATCTTCGGCGTTCGCCCACATGAAAGGCGATAGCAACATGACTTAAACGCCCCCATTACATTGGAACCCCACGCATGGAAGACTGCACTACCGGCACTGCAAGCGGGATAACCTGAGCACTTTAATCAACTCCGCAGATATTTTCTTCCCTAAATCATGAACGGCTCATGATGAGGGATAAAAATATTCTGGCTTACGCCGCGATTTCAACAGGATACACCCGAGTATATATTTATAGCTCCACACATTTGTGTATTTGGGGAGGCGAACGACAACTGGGATAATCTGCGCCATTGAGAATAAGAGGGTAGAATGGCGAGGGAAGAATCATTTGAGAGGATGTGTGCTTCTAGAGAAACCCGGAATCGGCATTAGCCTACTCTTAATTAATCAAAGAGTTATTAATAGAAAATAGGATTATCAATAAGAAAACAGTACACGAAAATACCCGTGAGGAGCGTAGCTCTATATGGCCCAGAGATATGGACCAATGGTAAGCTACATCAGAAGGGAACAGAAGCTTTTGAATCTTAACATTGGACACGGATACTGAAGGTCAAATGAATGGATAATATCATAAACGAGGAAGAGAATAGATGAATAGAAAAGGAGAAAACGATAAGGAATTCTATCAGGAACACAAGGTTCAGATGGAGACACGATGACTCGGTGAGTATCATACCAGACGGCAAAGTTCATGAGGGAGACCAAAGGAAATATTAATAGGCCAGGTAAAACCGAAGAGCTACAAGGGCAAAATGATTTGACAGGGTAGAATGTAGGGCAGCAGTCTACCGATTTCATGGTGGTATGACTAATGAATGAACTGAACAGTTTTATGTCTATGCTCCAAGGACGAAGTGCTGCTCATAGAATTGCTCGTCAAATATGGAACGCCAATATTGTCCCCAAATATGGAACTGGATTCCACTAAAAAAATCAACACCACTCAAGGATGTATTTGTACCACTCAAGGACTTGATTGTTTGGTTGGTTGGTTATTTGGGGACGTGATTGACAACTGAGGTCATTTGCGACATCAAGGACAGGTTGGTGGATGGGTATGGGGAATGTACGAAGGGTGGAGAGAAACCCTGCGTCAGAATTAGCTAGAACTTCACGAAAGGCGCCAGGGGATCCACAATTGTACGTCCCATCCGATACGGATAGTACTAGCAGTGCTCTCCACATAGCACACAAGAAAGAAAAGGGATTTAGCTGAAAAATATCCGCAACTGCCTGGATTCAAAATCGGAACCTCGGAGTGGGAATCCAATACTTAAGCCACCACATCAACTCGAAACCCTCAAGTGAAGTGCTCGCCACAGCTCACACGGCGGAATAGTGATTTCACTGGAAATTCTCCGCTACTGCCGGGATCCAAAATCGGTCCCTCGAGGTGGGAAGCCAGTAATTTAGCTACCACACCAACTCGAAGCCCTCAAGGACTATCGGATAGTTGGCCAGTATTCAAGTCGTCCCAACAAACCGATACCGATTCTCCACCTCGGCGACTCCTAACCGAGTCCTCGGCGAGGTAATCCCTCGTGTGAGCCTCAGCAACCCCCAAATACTCGGAAAAATTTCCCCCTTTAGAGCAAAAAATTGCCACGGTGACGATAGTGAGTGACCAAGGTTGCCAACTCCTGATGAGTTGATTCCGGGAGAAGTCGCTTCCAAGAGCAAGAAAATCCGGGAGTTTGAACAGAAAAAAAACACGATTACATCTGCCATTTAAAATGTATTCTTGATAAAAGAGCGGCATAAATTCCGCAATTGGATCACATTTGAACAAGATCCACAAATAGCTATTAACATTGTGATCAAATTTAACTATTTCACTTCCTATGCCAATTATTTACAAGTCATGCTTAGGTCGATTTTTTCCTGCCGTATTTTCTACATATTTTCATCGTTGTTTAGTGAAAAATCTTCACACGTAACTAATAATGTGATGAATTATGTTACAGGCTTTATCATCGCTGGGAGTTGCTTCTTAGAAGCGAACATTTCCTTACAAGTGCAATCATTGATCGACCGTAAGGGTCTAACATCTAGTTCCATTCAATTACTCCAAAATTGCCTTAGAAATCAGGAAGCCCGAGTACGGTGGTGGTCTGCGCTTTGGCCTGGCAAGAAAAAAGTTCGTGTTTCTGTTCCAGGACCAGGTGCAGGGCCGTAACTATAAACTTTGAGGCCCCGGCGCAGAACTTAATGGAGAGGCCCCTTTATTTGTACAAGATCGAGAACTTAGAAAGAGCACAAAGCAGACGATTGAGTAATCAGCTGTACACCTGTACCAAAGATTATGCCTGTACTATCAGCCAAGCGTCTAGTGCGCTGGCGCTTGTATTTGTATTTTTATTACTAAGCTGGCTATTTAGCGGGAATTAGAGTAAGCCGTGTTTACGCACAAATAAAAAATATTTACCAAATAATAAAATTAATTGGCTTGGGGGCCCCGGGGCTGTGCCCCGTCTGCCCCGGCAGTAGTTATGGCCCTGTCCAGGTGGCATTATTTCTAAGGCAATTTCTATATATAGTGAAACGATAATTCTGCGATGATTATTTCATTGATTGTTATTTAAACTTTAAACCGGAGGAAAACACCCCAACCCGGGAAGTGGGAGAAGAAGAGAGAAACTTATTGGACACAATAGCCTGTGGGATACAATAATCACAGGAGAAATAAATGGGAAGAATGACTGAGGATGAACAAGAATAGACTACATCTGGAAAATTATGGAGAACGTCAAATTGAAGAATTATATAGGAATGAAGCCGTTAGCTGAGAGGTGAGTGGAGTGGAGAGATGCAGCAAACCTGTCTTTGGATTGAAGACTGCCGATGATTGACCTATTGTAGGAGTTTCCCGGATAATTCCGAAGAGTTGACAACTCTAGGATTGAGTGAGGGGGAGCCGATATCATAGTCACCCCCACGGAAGCCACGACACTGAGCAGCGAATACGCATATACGCACGCTTGCACAGCACCGCCACCACACGTGCCCCTCTCATGTCGTACAACGCCCCGCCTTATAGAACACCACCCCCCTCCCACCCTCTCTCCAGGAACACGCAACGCACCCTCCTTGCCTTCCTCCCTCCCCTCTCCCGTGATTCCCGTGAGGTAAACGAAGGGGTGGGGTGGAGGGAGGAAGCGAGGGGGGGAGGGAGAGGGAAAAGAGAGAGAGGTCGAGTGAGTGAGGTGAAAGGTGATGGGAGATCTTCGAGGATGGGGAATTCGGGAAGGGAGGATGAGGGGGAGGGCGGAGGGGAGGTGGAAGGAGGAGGGGGAGAGAAGGGGAGGGTGGGATGGAGTGTGCGTGCGGAGCGGTGACTATGTTCGGTGCCCGCCTGTCTGAGCAATATTGACCCAGCGGAATGGCAGTGTCAGGGGGTTGCTTGCGGGGAGAGGGAAGGGTGGAGGGAAAGGGGAGGGGGATGCCGGGGGCGGAGGGGAGGAGGCGGCGGCGGCGGGGGCTGCACGAGGAGTAGCAGCGACTTCACCTGGTGAAAGCTCGGTTGGGGTCTGGAGGAAGGAACACGGCCGGTTCTGGAGGCAGTATTAAACATACATAGACCGGCGACGAGAAAGAAATAACGCTAAATTGACTTAATCGCTTACAGCGATATCAACGTAACGACTCACGAGCGTTCAATAAAAAAAATAGTGCGGACCTCACTCCATCTGTTCGCATTTAATGAGTTTGACAAATGCTTGAAGTATTTTCGTGTTGTTCTTGAAATTGGTAATGAAGCAGCTTATTACAGGCGGTTGGCTACGAAAAATTTGCTTTAAAGAATAACCGAAACATTACAAGTACAGTAGAAAAAAATACTAAGAATCTACGCATTAAGATGAAACCACGCAAATTCAGACTACCAAATCCTAAGCTATTTTTTTTCCAAACACACAGGCTACACGATTAGTTGATCATCGGACTCCGCCATAGCCGGGAAGTCACTGGGAACTCAAGTTAAGACTGAATTTAATTTAACGTTAATTGTTTCCATAAACCTACCTTACGGGCGGACGAAAAGGAGGGTTCTGGCTGTTTTTTCCCTTTCATACCCATTCCTCTTGACGGACAAAGAAACGCATACCGCTCAGCCAAGCCCTTAGCATTCAATTTGGCTTCAATCAACGCGTTTACATTGCGGACACGAAAAAATGTCTCCTCGATCTTGGTTTATATTATTATTCTTTCAAAAAAGGAGAGAGTGCGATTTTCTTTAACGTGCGGGGAAGAGATGATTTAATCCTCGTGTTTTCCTCGAGTTGGAGCAGCGGAATTTTTGCCCTAATCTCAACGTGTTTTTAAAGGCAATCTTGATGTTGTTTCCGAAGATATGTTCAGGCAAAGCGAAGTGGACGCATTTCTTGGCCAGCGCTTTTTATGTAATTTCTATCAAAGCGTGCGAGAAAGATTGAGTCGATCACGTGGTATCACTTCTCGCATAAAATGGTTGGTTATATTTTGAAATACCCTGAAATAAAGGTGAAGTAAAATAATTAAACCCTTGACATCTATGAATGATTTCGTTGGAAAAACCGCATTTTGTTCACATACGATAGATAAGATAATACAACTTAAGCTAAGCTTAACGCTAAGCTTAACAACTTTACTGAGTTAAACAGAATGACAGTGAATGGTAGCTAAAGTTTTATCTTATGCAGCGTTCATACTTTGGGAGGCGTCCGTCGTAAGGCAGTTGCACAAATAAAACAGAGAAATACCATTTTTTCACATTTTTTTCATAAATTTGACATGTTGTGCGCCATTGTAAACATAATGCTTTTACAATCAAAATAATTGTTTTACCAACTTTTACCTCGAATCATTTCATTAAGGACCACCACTCTTACACAGGTCCGCGCATGACATTTTAGCTCAACGAGCAATTTCAAAGATAATACGTGAAATTTGCTAATCCTCCACAAGCTCTTATTCAACCGATCAAATTTGGGAGAAAAAATTACATTTTTGTTTTCGTTCCAACGAAAACATTTGGACTGATGTTACCATTCGTGCTGGGCGCCGATAGCGTGAATTGGGATTGTAGTAAATTTCAAGTCAAAGAAATCGATTACTCTCTCCTGCCATTTCGTGACTTGCAGCCAATGGGGACGGATTCGTTAAAAACATCCGCAGGCCTATCTACGTTCATGCCAAGCAGAGCGTGGGCGTATATTTCAACATTTCCTAAGGAAGTTTCGAGCGCTGGCCGCGATGAATAAATAAACAGACTGTCCAAACTCGAATTCTCCAGATATAATTCCATGAAATAGTGAACAATTCACAAAGGTTTTGAAGATAAAAACAAGGAGCTCCTCCTATACTCCATTGACCGTTTCTGGATATTTTTCATATGAGTGGTTGATTTAATATTTAAACAGATGATTCAATTTAGCTATTATTTCCTGCTTTAGCAGCCAAATATCTAAATTTTGTTTATTTGAACTCATGAAAGAGTCGTCTAAAACAATCGCATAAGATGAAATTTGACACGGTATATTTAGTGACAGCATTCCATTGAAAAATATGCACTTGGAAACCAAAGTATAATTTGACAATTCAGTAACTGCCTTGGTAAGAGCCAAAGCAGCACCAATCATTGCACTATTCCACATGTTCCACGTAAAATACTTCAGTAATTTACGACACTGCCTTGACCTAAACTTTCACAACGCCGCATATTTGCAGGTTTTTGCTTGTGCATTAATATTCGCAGTTTCATTAAACTCATTAGGGTATGTTGTAGTGCATGTTGGTGACAACTCACCCCCTGCCACACACCCTTGAGGTGGCCTGCAGGGTATTATGAAGATGTAGATGTTGATTTACAATAGACAGAGCTTCAAACATTTATTTACAATACATGAATGTAAAATTATATTTTGAGAGATGCTAAAATTCCACGGGGTGACATTACAAAAGATCACATTTTTATTACTCTTTTCTACGTGTTTTTTTTTAACCATTCACTTTGCTTCAAGTAAAAATTATTTTAGGTCTCTCAAATATCTGCATAATAAATAAAACAAGATAGTTTCGCGGCTAAAAAGCTCGTCCTATTTGCCAAGAGCGTTTTTAAATCTAAAGAACCACATGGAAAAAAGTCTATTAAGAGCCGCAAAATTACCTATAAATTAGGAGCTGAATGATAAGAGCTGAGGAAAAGTCAAATTATTACTGTGCAAATAGTTTGCTGATGAAACACTATCAGCCATTGTTTAATATTCATTTAATGCCGGGATTCCTAAAAATGTTATCGGCTTTTACCGTGATTTTAACAGTGTCCCCAGGACAGATGGTAGGCCAGCGTGAATTGCATGTTGTAATGCCACGTCCACTGTTTCGTGATTGGATTTTCTTACCAAAGAAAAAGAATATAAATCCTCATATCCTCTCAACATGGTCATTTCGGTAAAACAATGTCGTATTTACATTTTTATATCACTAATGAATGCATTCGTTGCAAAAGAAATACTGAGTGCACGGTAGAAAAAAAATAAATTTGGAGGTTGTTTCTCCTTTCGGTTGATTTTATACTAATGGAGCTTTTAAAGAGTCCTTGGCAATTAAATAAAAGATTTGTCGTTTAAAAACCGAGAACTTACAAACAGCTCGGAGGAAGTGAAGTATATTATTGTGAGACATAACTTACACAGTAATAATCATGAATGCATATACTATAATAACTAGAGCTGAGTACATTATGAAAACACAGTTCATTTAAACAGAAATTGCACATAATTAGCATAATTGCACCAAAATGAGAAAAAACTAGAGGAGTTGCTATAAACTGCTATCCGTTTACTATCAAATAACTTCACAACGAACCAATATAAACATGCCACGTCAATACCAATTACACCAAGGAATTTTCTTAGTGTAATGAACCTCTGAACCTCTTTGTAATGAATTAGTCAATTTCACCAACTTTAACACCCTGCATTTGTTTCATTAAAGAAAAAACAAAAAATGCACGAACAATAAATAATACAGGCATCACTTATTTATATCCCAACATTTCCCTGAAGTAACACGAGGCACTTTTCAATCACCATGTGACAAGCATAAATAGATAGCTATCCAAGCTGTATAATGTAAATATTTCAAAGTCATCAGCAGTAAAAAGAAGGAGACAAGTGCGCCAAGTAAAATAAAGTTTGAAAAATTCAGATAAGGTTCAAAATCAAAAGACTCCGGCAGCACTTAAAGAGTATGAAGACAGCTGTTTTCGTCTTAAAGGCGACTAACACGCCAATGAACTACGGTCTTAAAATTTCAGCATCTACGGTGAGAAATTGATTGAGGGCCTGTCACAACCGAAATGAAACACGATTAATGGCGGCGTGCACTAAAACGCGTTATCCTTGAAGTAAAAATGGACGGCTTCCGGAACGGCAGTGAAAGCCACTCATCTGGAGCCACCAGTTACGCTGCGAACCAGTTTGGGGCTGAGGAAGAAGCCGAGATACCTAACGGTTACCTGCGTAACATTCCCCCAGGGAGGCGGACAGGTAGCAGGAGCGAGTAAAAAAAAAGAGGAAGTTAGTCGAAGGAATGCAAGAAGAAGAATAAAGAGAATCCGTAAGTTCCATTGGTGGAAGTGTGGGAAGGTTGAAGAGGGTCAATGCCCATGGGATATTTTCATATCGCCTTCGGTGCCCTTCAAAAAAATTGAATTTTAAATTTCTTCCACGTGATTTTTCATTCCGTAGGAGAACATGGCATATATACCCTCCCACATAGTTTAAATATACAAGAAACTGGTAAGGTTAAATGTTATAGTAAAACAACACAAAGCGACTTAACTATCCAGTATTAACACTACTTTGATCATAAAGAATTAAGGACGGGTTTTCTATTTCCCGTCAAAGTGATGAAACATTGTCTTGTGTAGCCGAAAAAAACAGGAATGTTTCAGGCCTAGTCGGAAGATTGAAAAATCAGAGATCGAGTTTTACGGTGAATAAATGCGCCGGTCGGATTACTTTAGCCATCTCGATGTAGATAAACCGTGCCTTAGGCAGCTGCGACTGGCAAGAAGGATATACCAAGCTAGCTCATTCTCAGAAAAGAATGAATTGATTCATTTGGAATTTAAATCTATACACAACCAGCGAAGCTGTGTGAAAACATATTCCGATCCTGAATGGAGAGTAAATGATGCGTTTGATGAGCCTAAGGGCCTCGTTTGATTTCCAGTTTTTTTATTCAATCGTGTTCTATTCCTCACAGGAGTTTGTATTTTTATCCCATTCCGCCTAGCACCCCATGGTTAAAGCTTTATAATGAGCCTACTTTGGATGCGATTCTAAATGAGATGAAGGTAAACTTGATTTTCTTCCTCTCTCCATCGTTTCCAAACTCCACCTTTGACTCCACCTTCCCGTGCAGCATAAGTATTTGCATTTACAGATCTACTATGGCTCGAATATACATACCATCATATATTTGCATGACACTTTGCATACGTGCTCTTATTAGTGATATCTATTGAAAAAAGTGAAAAAATGCATTTTTCACTTTTGGTTTTATGACAATACAATGCTATTTTAACACGTAGTCTTATGGCACAGGGGATATATTTCGTAATAATTCGATTGCATAAGTACAGATTTTCTTCTATACCAATTCAATAGTAGCTAACTAATATCAATGCGTCACACTTACAATTAGTCAAAGATTCGAAAAAACCTATATAAATATAAATTTAACCTTAATTACTTATACAGCGCCGAAAAAACAAGTTCTCACGTGCTTTAATAAAGGAAAACAAATGTAAAATTAATTCTTGTATCATTTCCATTAGGCCATGTGAGGTGACTTCCATTGCATAAACATTTGCACTTAATGAAATGTGGTCCTAGAATTTTTTCGCCTTACTCGAAAAATTATAAAAATGTGCACTCCATGGCCCCACGATTACCGCTCCAGCCAATTATGGCAGTTTGAGCGAAAAATCACTTCACCTAGATTTTGATGACTTTGGCCTTATTTTATAGAAAAAACTCTCATATTTCCAATTATATCAAAATATCAACCCCTTGCCGAACGAGCAATTTGCCTCAAATATAAGTTGTTTAACATGGGATAGATTATGGCTATGCGCTCCAGAGGGAGAATATTAATCAAATTAGAAATTTCTAGCACCGAGATTTCGTCAAAAATCTCACACAGGGTGTCCGGTGAATCTCAATTTCTTTTTTCCCTGAGTTTTCCAGGTTTTCCAGGAAAATTTTTTTCATTTTCTAGGGTCTTGCTGCACTTTGTTTCTAACATATTTTTAATGAATTTCTAAAAAAATCGGCATAATTTTGCCAACATTAAAAAACGAGAAATTTCGGTCCCTACTTTGAGTTAAAAACGTAAAAGAGTATACAAGGAATGTGGAGTATTACGGGTTTTATTTCAACCAACAAATAAACAAAAACGGTTAACTGACAACAAAATTCTGAGTCAGGTGCAATTTGAACACAATAAAGTAGATTCAGACTAGTTTGATAAAGAACATGTATAAAAAGAAACTGGTGAGACATTTTTCAGTGAGTGCATTTCCGATTCAATTTCAGCAACAAATTTCTCGCCTTTTCAAGAAATTATGTTATTTTGGTTTGCAGCTCTTGAAACTTTTGCAGTATGTACCTCTTTCTTATACTTTTCCTCTTGAGGCATTGGTACCTTTCCTCTTCTCCCAAAAGGCTTCACTGTACTTTACATGAACATTTCGGAAACTGAATTAATTGCTTTGTGATAGGTACGGATCTAACGCCCAAAAGCATTCAATTATGTAAAACAAAATTGTATTTGTTGGACAATTCACGAATTTTAATTAGGTTGGTTTGCCCCTGCACAGTGGCCCTGTCGACTACGAACCCGAGGGCCGTGATTTCCATACGCAGTGACCGCAAAATGTATTTCCGCTCCTTCAAAAACATTTCTGCAAACATTAAAACGAGGAGGGTGGAGATTATTTGGAAAGGATTATCAATTACATATATAGCAATACCCAATTATCCATTTAGGGTTGCCGGCCGAATGGTTTTCGTATAATGCGGGAAATGCCACTGCGCATGCTCAGACGTTTAGATTTCTAGTAAATTTGGCCACACCAAGAATTAATTCCATTCGTACGGCTCTTCGAACAGAATCTTGATTTCCGCGTGAAATTCTGTTTCCGGTGACAGATTTTGGCATCAATTCCGATTCCATTCGTAGCGGCCATTTTACATGGGAATTATTCCGTGTGGAATTTGCCTTGTTATGCAATCGGCCCCTTAGACTGCGCATAGGGAGAGTGAGGTGGGGTGACGAAGCACAAGCTGAGAGCGGGCGCACAGCTATGAAAAGAGTATGAAATGAACAGGGAGCGCAAGGCTACGCTGAGCCGAGTATAATGCAAGCAAAGGCGCAGGTGAAACCTCTCTCTCTGCCTTAATGGAAATAGGCTGCCATGCATTTTCCAGGGTTATTCGGAAAAATACAAAAATTCCCTGAGTTTTCCCTGAGTTTTCCAGAACAAAATATTTCCCTGAGTTTTCCCGGTTTTCAAGGTTTTCCAGGTCGCCGGACACCCTGGTCACAGTGTGTAGATTTCTTGTTTTCTCAACTATTTATAAAATATAATCTATTACTCACCACAGTAATTTTAACAGAATCGCTAAAAACCTGCTGTTTTGAAGGGTTTTCAGCCGTACAGCGGGAAAAAATGAGTCAAGTTAAAGACTTATATAGCTTTATTTATTTAATTACTGAGAATTTTGGCCATACATAACTATGCCTTTGCGCCATTAACATTACAATATTTATTTCATACTTCTTACAGATGCTGAAATTAAAAAATCAAATTTTAATATAGTCTCCATTATGACTAGGGAACTATCTCGCTCAAACCACCTTAAAACATCAGTTGAGGAGGGAATGCATAACGGGACACCACTGTCGCAATTAGTCTGCACTGACCGCTATGCATTCTCTTATCGTTAGTATTTTGATTAATATCAAGTTAAATTCTGCCGGGTGTAGTTCCATTTAAGGAATGAACTTCATAAAGACGAACTACAATGTGCACTGTAGGCTTACACGTCCAACTATTCGTCTCTGTTAACGTTGCCGCAGCGCACCAATGGGATGTCACACCTTTAGAATGTGATCCTTCTGGAGTTATAATTATGTCACCATATGTTCACTGGTAATTGACCTGAATTATGACATGATAGACGCTATATATTCAACTCAGCTTCGCGGAATGAGTGGCAGTAACTAATCTCGGTGGAATTTTAATCAATCTGACGTCCAGTTTGGATGCACCTACCCACGGTGGTCGACCGCTCCACTTTCTAGCAGGTTCTCAAGACTCGAAGAATCCGCGCAAAGCAGCCTCTATAGAGCTACATACACATTTGTTCACTTCCATTATGTCGTTTCATTTCAAGGAATAAGTCTTGCTCTCATGCTGTTTCCACACTCACCGCCTTGCCATTCAGAGTTAAAACTGCGTGCTGTGTCATGTTCGATGTACTTATTTGCAACACCGACGAGAAATAGTATTAATACGAGAAATAGGTGAGGTAAATAGAACCAAGAGCGAAATCACAACGAGGAATATTTCGGCTTGTGCGATACATACCGTGTACTGTTGGCAAGTATAAGGTAACGATGCGTACGATATTGATAACTTATGATATTTAATATCCACTTAGATAAATAGGATAGGTGCCATACTTTTATTTTTAGTCGCAGTGTTTAAGGTCGATAATGTAAAATATAATCACGGAGTTAAACTTTTATGAAATGGGACATATTTCTTAAATGAAATGGGAGAGAAGAACTTGTGAGATAACTGTTATGACTAGTGTGTGTGATCTTGGAGGTAAAATCCATGAATAGTGATTGCGTAGCTGGGAGTTATCGTCGAGAGCTAAACGTGCGGTTTTGGCGCCTTTTAATGAGGAGAGTACAGTTTGGGGGGGGGGCGTGAATACTCCATTTATAGTTGAAACTGAAATGAAAAAATATTGCATATAGAACAATACACACATTACCATAAATAATTATGATTTCGCCTTCGCTTAGCGAAAGAATTTTAGCTCCACTGATATGCTCATATTAGAACTTCTACTGTGGCATACACCGCAGAACATCCATCGATGAAATGTAGGACCACGTTCTAAATTGCTAACTCCACCGTGTACAGGTACTGCCTTGCTCTCACGAAGCTCCCACATTTCAAGTAAGATGAATTTCTTTATCACGTGGTCTTAAGGTTACAGAGGAGAACCCACCAATTTTCATGAAATAAACTCAATAGACCAAACTGGCAAAGGTTTCGTAGTGTGTGTTGGGACAAGCAAATGACTTAGATCCCGCCTACGGTATGGTCGCATGCCATAGTTATTCCGAGGTTCAAGTAGGCACACACGGTAATTTTCCTTTAGATTCCTCAATTAATATTCAACTTATACTAAATGTAGAAATGGATAAACTGGAGCAAACCACGAGGGTTGATTAACGAGCCTAACTTGGTAAAGCAAAACAGGCGCGGGACTTAAAAGCGCACTAAGATTAGCCATAAAATATGCAGAGCTACCGCAGAGGTTCGCAATGATGGATTATTTTTTCTCGGGTCTGGCACCGGATTAGGCTTTTCATATCCGACGTATCGACGAGCAACTCTCTCATCTTGCTCAATGAAAAATTGAGTGAGGAATATGAGGGAGTTGCTCGTCGAAACGTTGGCTATCAAAAGCCTAACTCGAGAAGACTTCGTCCATATCATATATCGAGAAAGACTACAGTCTTTCATCGTTCGTAATGATTCTTTCTTCGACACTACAAACAGAAAATTTTATATAGGAGTAGAAGCCAAGCATTTAATCACTAATATCCGCTATTGACGGCACATTCTAGTTTCTAACGGTCATATTTATGTTATAGTAAGGGTCATATTTTTATTCAAAGCGCAAATATATACGCTAGAGAAATACATAAGGCGTATTCTTCGGTGCCCTGACAACTCTCACCTCGCGTTTTACCGGGGATTACCATAGTATAGAATTATTCAACGTTATGGTGATAGCGGTAATCTGTGATAACACACCAGTAATGTCAGTTGCGACACAGGTTTGGATACTTAACGGCACGTTTTGAGTGAGCAGATGGAACTGAATCAAAATGATCCATTTGAGGCCACAAGAAACGTGAAATAAAAATTTTGATTGCTACGGACTGGGTTACCCAAGAATGTCTCAATTTGAAATCGATCAAACAGCCCCTTAACTATTATACTCGCCGCAGGTGTGCCCTGAGGCTAAGAAAAATCGAGACGGCTGCCACGGGACTATGCTAAACATCAAAATGTAAATTGCTGCCAATTTGAGATGGTTAAATGGCCTTCGTACATGCAGATCGCCCTGGGCCCCTCGTCCGCATCGTAGAAAGCCAGTTTTCCCACAAGCATGCCTCTGAGCGATTAACATTTCATGGAGTATAGTTTTAATGAGTTTCAGATTAAAAATCGGAGAATATCCGCCGATGCAGCTTAATGAATAGCGAGTCACTATTCACTGCAGGTCTCTGCAACTACCTTTCCGAGCATGAAGCCGACGATGAGAAAAGTATTTTTAAGGCATACTGTTGAGACAAAAAATTACTAGATTACCAAATAAATTGCTTAGGTTGTGTAAAGCCGTGATTTTAAAACATATTACGAATCGCTTAAGATCTTAAGGAAAGTTTTTTCTTAATATGGGGGACCTGAAATGGCTACTAGAGGCTTTCCTAAAGAAAAGCGAGAGCAACATATACTGCAGTTCAAAGAGGATAGATTCCGCCCCGCGTGTATGTCTTTTCTCTTAAAATAAAGATACTAAGGCTTTACTAACTCCATTCATTAATGTCTCTGCTTCTCCTATTTAGATATGGCTTTTCATTCAACTTTACACAGGAATAGAACTCGTAATATTAATACCTTGAGAAAAGCATCTCGACTGCGTATTAATTGAACGGCTGAGCTATGTGGACGTAAAGTGTAAGTAATTTGAATACGGTGCCATCAGTTCTATCTAGCATTCCGCAGCTGCATTGGTTACAGCATTTATAGCCGATACCGGTGCTCGACAATTATAGATATAGGTCCAGGGGGAGATGTGAAAAACTTTAAAGTGTAACCAATTTTATCCGTAATTTGCGAAAAATTTCAACAATTATTGTGAGTGAAATTCACTTCGTCCAACCTTGGTGATGACCCCAATTGCAAAAAGTAGGTTGGTTTTAATACAAACTTGTGAAAATTGAAAAAAAAATAAATACATTTTACTCAACAAAGAACTCAGCAATTCTTAAAAAAAAACATTGGATACCTAAGCTCCGACTTCCATCCCATATAATTATATCCACAGCGAAGGAATATTTTCTTTCGCCACTCAAATATGGAATACCTACGACGGCACCGATGAGAATCACGGCTGAAACGAAAACTATGCGCAGGAACGCATTAGCAGAGCTTGAAAATCATACGCCGGGGCGGTGGGGAGGGGCCGTGTCGGGCGAACCGAGTTCGTCCAGACGGCCACGGCTTCGAGAAGAGAGCCAGCCACGCGCCCTCTCCGTCGCACGGCCCGCGAGGCAGACACCGACACGCGCACTCACGTGCACGGCGGCGTGGGCGCGGGGATGTTCCGCACGAGCAAGCGCTTAAGCATCGGAGCTCTGCTTTATCCGGTTGTCCGCTATTGATCTCACGGCGCTAAGGCCCCCCCCCCCGTCTCCCTCCCGTTCTCTCTCTCGCAAGCCTTCCGCATGAAATTCGTGCAAAAAAAACAACGGTTCACCCCCTCAGGAGAGGAGAGAGAATAAAAATGACGGGTAAAGGCACGAGGGAGAGGGGTTTCTATTTTCAAACGTTCTCGCTATCTCTAGCGGCGCTCTCCCCCCGCCTCCGAGCCGTGCAGGTATAAGGGCGACTGGTATACACACACACCCACCATTACCGTCGCCGTCCTCCGCCCACAGCCCGCCTCCTCTTCCTCGATGCTGTAGTGCACAACACGACCGGGTCTCCCTCCCTCCCCTGCCTTCACTCACCCTTATCCCATCTCATTCCCTCCTCTCACGTGCTGAACAATAGAACAGATGCATCCATAATGCACTGCAGGACATCGGAAAAATGCGAAGCCTTTAAAATGCGCATTCGGCCACACTAAACGGATCGTTTGTGTGGTTAATACGCCGAGAGCGTAAGTATTACCACGTATTACTCGTGGAATTGCCACGGTTCCGTGATTATTTGTTCTTAAACATGAAAACCGGCTCACAATTTGTAAAAAAAAACAGCAAATTCGGAGGATTCAGGCGATATATTACGATGAATCCGAACGTTAGATGTGGATAAAAAGGTGTACATTTTCCACAAATTAGAAACAACTTTATTAATGATCCGGGTTTCAATGTGCTACCTACATCATCATCAGGTGTCCCGGGTCGTAATTAAAGTAAATCTTATCTGTGGAAAATAGCGCACCTTTTCATTGATCCATAAAATAATAGCGTTTCGCACAAGGATACTGAATAGATTTATCACAATAGCCACGGTGAGTGGACCATTTGCGAAGGCAGGTGCAGTGATATCACTATGGTTCCGTTGTGTCGTCATAATTATTCTAAAAATACGAATCAAAATTATTTACAAAAAAACAGCGCATTAATATGCGTAACCGGAAATTTTCGCCCGTTAGCCATGCGGAGTGAATTATTTTGAATAGGTTTCACTTTCCTGCACCAAGGCGCCACCTACTCCCTTCTGTTGTGTGTGTTCTCTCTATCCTTCCCCCTTCCTGCCTCGCTCTCTCTCTACTCCTTCATTCTCTTCCATCCCGTGGGACACGACGCGACGTCCGCAGCCAGTTTGTCGCGTAACCGGAAAAGGGGGAAGAGAGGTCGGAAGAGGGGGAATCGGAGGGAGACTTAAGGTCGTTTGTGTGAGATATTTCCCGAGTCATAATGGAGACCATATTCGAATTACATATATATATATATGTAAATATTTTTTTCAGCGTCTGTAAAAAGCATGAAGCAAATATTTTAATATTAATGACGCAAAAACACTCAGTATTTAATTAACCAAATATTCTACACAAATCTCTAACTTGACTCATTTTTTCACGCCCTATGGTGAAAACTACTTCACAACAGAAGGTTTTTTTATTTGCGATTCTGTAATAGTTACTGCGGTGAGTAATCGATTAATTTTTACACAGCCGAGAAAACATACTTATTACACACCGTTAGTTTTTGACGAAATCTAGACTTTAGAAATTCCTATTTTTTCAATATTCTCCCTCTGGAGCGCACAGCCGTAATCTATCCCATGGAAAACAGCTTATATTCTTAGACGAAAAGTAGTTGGGCAAGGGGTTAATATTTTGATATCATTGCGCATATGAGTTTTTTCTCTAAAATGAGGTCAAATTCATAAAAATTCAGGTGAAGTGATATCTCGCTCAAACTACCTTCAGGAGATTTCTAGTCTTTTACACATATATCAACATACTGCCCAGAGAGACGCACAAGAATGAGAGGCAGGGGGGTTTAAGAATAACAGCAGTCATGAAAAGAAAAGGTGTCGAGAAAAGGAAAGGAGAAAAATAGAACAGTTTTCGGCCGACTATTCTCACTCAGTTTCTGATTAAGCCGTTCATTTCGCGTGTTTAGAAGGAATTCTTACACCTGCTCAGCTTTGTACGAAGTCAAGGTTTTGAAGGTGGAAATATTTCAGCGGAACTCCGATCTCTACTTGAAGTCTAGCCCTCCAGCCGTCGCGTCGGATGGGACATTCAAATATGGACCCTTTGGCGCCTTATGTTAAGAGTGGAGAAATGCCGTCGCAAGGTTTCTCTCCATCCTTCGTCCATTCCCAAAATAATATTTCTCTCATCAACCTACCCGGTACCCAATAAATTGAACATTATATTTTGTTCCACGGTTTTATTTTTCTCAAGACTATCGGCTTTGACTGCTGCGCCATCATAAGCTACAATAAGTACAATCAGGGATTCGTATTTATGTCTCCGTTCAATAAATAATTTAAATCAATCTGGGATTAATAGATATGAATGTATTGCACCTGATGATGGCGTAGCAGCCTAAACCGGTAATCTTGAGAAAAAGAAAACAGTGGAAAACTCAAAATTGTGTTAACTTCATTATGGAAATATTCCTCAAAGTTAGATCATCTTATGATTAATACCCAGTACCCACTCATCCTTAATGACCTCAATCTGTCCATCACCTACCCTTATTACTATTCAACCAAAATGTAGATATTTCTCTTCATTTGGCCGCTACTGTCTTGTGGTTGGTGCAAGGCTTCTCGTCTCTTCATGCCCGTGCGGGGCTGAGGAAGGTGCAGAGAAGGGAGAGGGAGGAGCAGACTGGAGGGAGGAGAGACGGAGGGGGTGGGGCTCCGGCTCCCACTGACCGACCAAACCAACCTTCCTCCTTATCTCAGTGCACGCATATTTACTTGTTTGCCTCGTCTACTTAAAGGTGCGGCAGATGGCACGATAAGCTCCGATCCTCACAGCCGATAGCCGGCGGCGCGGCGTCGCGTGTTGCTGGAGGGGGCCCGCCAGATAGGAGCGCGTTTAACAAGCCAAATCCCTCCACCCACCAGGATGTTCGGCCACTCTTAAACTCTTCGAGAGTTCACGGGAGAGGGTGGTAAGCACGGGTGAGGCAACGCATCACCCTGCAAGCGGGCACACACACGGGCATTTGGCGCAGGGTGTTAGAGAAAGGCGGCGGGAGAATAATAGAAATCAGGAAGAAAAATGAATACGACTGAAGACTTCTGCTGACATGCGTCTTTCTCTGTTTGCGCCCAGATCAAAGCAGTATTAATTGATTTTAACAGGTGCTCGATTACCCATATCTTTCTGCACCCAGTTTTCGTGGTGGATTAATGGTAATTGCATTGTTAGCTACCATGCGTTGAGAGGGTAATCTATACATTGGTATAAATCTTCGATTCTTTTAAAAACTGTAAAAATTGGTTTATTTTCCCTTGGTCATCCCATCCCATCAATTTTGGCTTCACTTCATTAAGAGCCTCTGGCGTGAATCATGGAATCGAACGCATTCTGCGAGGATATGCCATGTACTATGACGGGAATCAAACCAAGCACAAAACCGTCATTCCTTCTCTTCGGTGAAGAGGTACGAGTTTGCTATTTTGCACTTGCCTATCCTCCACTACTTCCTCCCGTTGGTGTGGCGGTCATGTTATGAGCGTGAAAAAAGTGATTTTACTAAAGGTAAAACAAAACAGCACGTGTTTTCTGAGATTGTTTTTAAAACACAAAAGAGAAGAAAAAATGTCACGTAATGTGTGGTTTCAGCCGTTGCCCTCATCTTCCCATGCAGTGATGCAGGCATTTCTCTCTCCAGGATTAGAATCGCGAGATTACACGGCGATCCTTAATCCACGCCTCGACAAACCCGATGCACCGAGGGAGGTAAAAAGTGATAAATTTCTTGAAAATGGAAACGATGAATATAGTAATTCTTATTTTATATAAAAATTTTTGCAAATTCTTAAATGCAGCTAAAATCCAAAAGCAAACATGACCATGAAAAGCATTGTGCGTTAATATTTTTGAAGGAGGATAGTGTTAAATTTTGGAATATTCCTACGATTAGTATTCTAGATTAGTGTCTAATTATGTAAGAGATTTGCCACCATAGATGTCGCTCATCATTTCGTTGAAAACAGCTAACTTGGGAATAAAAAGTAGAACTGACGTATACATTTCTGATTTTTCAGGTCACAAATTTACAAAAACTACCGGATATTGGAGAAATATCCTGTTTCTTTCCATACCATGTCGAAATATATCATAATTGTTCAGTTATAATCAAAGGAAAAGAAAAAGTTTTCATCACGCTGAAATTGGACAGGACCCAAATTTATTCACATATAAAGTCTGCGCCAAAATTAAAATAAATAAAAAATTATTCGTTGGTATCATACAAGATGAGAACTTCTAGATAGATAGTGCCGAAAACAATGTGCTGGAATAGACGTAAAAATGCATGAGATTTATTTAGACTCCACTTACAAAAGAATCGTATGGAGTGCAGAGAAATTTTCTCCGTATTCTATTATTTTTGCTGTGCTAAGACGGCTAAGACATCCAATACGCGGCAGCAATGAAAAGTAGGTATTGAAAAAATCCCAAGACTTTCCCCAAGTCTTCCCGTTGATGAGGGTTCGTTAATGAAAGCATCCCCCTTCGAAAAAGAAACGAGATTTAATGAAATAAACCTTTCGTGGGACAGCTTAATATCGAGAAAATAGAATCTTTATGAATCGAAGCGGTTCTTCTACGTGCCATACGTACGGGATCACGTTGACATGGAGAAGCTAGCCAACCTGCCGATATATAATTCCGTGCCAAGTCTCTTCCAAACGCTCACAATTAATATCCCCACGTCTCGGGCAAGCCTCGGGATTGGGGATGATGTACGTACGACCAGGCACCGGATTCTTCGGGTATTCGAGAGGAATTTAGTGAGCGGGTCCCGGATATTATCGAGGCAGTACGCAGAGGTCGCGATAAAGGGAGAAAAACAGAAACAGAGAATGGAAAAATGGAAGGGGGATGGAGGTATAAAACGTATGACTGATCGATTCTATTCAAAACCCCCCCACCCCCCGCCACCCTCCAATTCCAGCAAGCATATGGCATGGAAAAAATATGCCGCTTTGGAAAGGCTGGCACCACTAGCCGCAGCGGGGGTAGTTTCCATCAAACGCGAACCTTTTCGGAAACGAAGAAAGATCTTCAACTCTCGCATTGTTCCATTCACGACAAAGATAGACATGCCCAAGGCATATATTCTTCAAAATTATCAAGTATCGCCTTCAAACACTCGAAGCTACTCTCAATCACTCAGTGATTCAACCCGAAGGCTGGTTTGGATAGTTGAGGGTAGAGCCCACCCCGGACTAAGCCACAGGCGTGTGAATTTCACACATTTTGGGACGGGGGGCCAGTTCCTTTCCCTGGTCCACCTCGCACTCAGAGGATTTTTTTGTTCGGGGGCGTCCAAAGGCCTAACCCGGATCTGAACCCGGGACCTTCCGATCCGTAGCCAAGTGCTCTACCCACTAGGCCACCACGCTCCGAAGCTACTCAATTACACTGTAAAACCATTCTCTATCTCATTACAATTTTTTACATATTTGTCGGATCTTGTTTGAACTGTATCTAACTCTGAAAATCATATTTTTCTACCCAGATAAATTCTGCATATTATTGGTGCGATTTTACAAATGAAACATAACACCTATCTCAATTCTATAATATATACCCACCATACGAACACTAATTAACACAAATTTTTTAAAGGGCAACCCTCGTTCTATTGGGTGTACCCTGGAGGAGGTTTCAGAGAGAGAGAATAATATGTACCACTTTTATTCTGAAAAACTGATAATAATTTCGTGTTATATGTGCAGTGGGCGACGTTTTTCGTTTGCCACAACGTTTAAGAAAGCGTTTATCTATCGTAATAAATTTTAAATCCTCAACATAGGCACCACTTTGAAACTACGTAGGGAAAAAGCACAAATAAGGATCAGAAATGTCAGTTTCCATTATTTATCGCGACATGATGAAAAATTAGGGCACTTTGTATGAAAAAGAAGTTTCCAACTACAATATCCCAAGAAAATCATAATAATTTATCCAACTAAATAAAAAAGTAAATGCTCCACACCATCATCGACGAAGCCAAATAACTTTTCTCGCGTGCGCATAACTGCATACCACATATTTTGTGCAATCAAAATGATTGGAAAAATTGTCAACCTTTCTTGGTTTATTAGTTTAACAATAAAATTTCCCTCCCATTCCAAATGAACCAGTAAAATCTATGGTAGACGGCTTACGTGAAGGTTGTGAGTCCAACTCAGACCCCCGATGTGGAATTACTTTGGCGTTGAAAATAATTATCATCGGGCCGTATCACTCCTGTCTCGCCTGTCGCGCCCACCTGAACACCCAAAGGCGAACGAGTATTCGGAAAACTTAAGAGGTTTGGTCCCTGAAAAATCAGATTATATTCAAAGTGTGGCTTTTCAGGACCACAGAGCAGAGAAGAAGTTCTTCTACAGGTGCCCGAAAAGCGAAAAGAACAGGCCAACATCACATCATATGCACAGCAATCGGAGTACATAAAACCGTTATAACTATCAATTTACCTTACTAATTAAACGATCGCCGGCTCAAATTTGAGGAATTACACGATGTAACACCAAGAAAAAACTTTAGAAGTTACAAAGTTTTTCTTGGTGTTACAAAATATCACTTTCTTAGAAACACTTTTACCAATCGAATTAAACTTTAATTTACCAAAAAATGACAAGTATTTCAACGTTTATCTTAAGCGTCAATCGTTATAACAACAATCCTTTGCCCTATACACGTTAATATTTATTGGGGAAATATGACAACGGTTTGACTGACACAGTAGCTACAGTCATATTTCTTAAGTACGAAAATCCTGAGGAATACAACATTTTGTGGAAAATTTGCACTTGCATATAGAACGAAATTTCACGAATTATCTGTTTGCAGAATAGATGCAATTAAAAATTAATTTCGCGCGAGACTCGTAAAACAGGGCAAGATTGCTAGTTAAGTTGACACACGAAAAAGCTATTCCATCGAAGCAAAAATGTATTGCTCTCATTTGATTCTCTCGATTTCTCATCACCCTCGAACACATACTTTAGATTCATTTACTTTGCCAGGCGATCTTTTGCATGCGCACTGGATACGCTTTGTATTTTGCATGCTATACCGAAAATGGTCGAAACCTGAAGAGAGGTAATATTTCAAACATTTAATCCAATCCAGGGGTGATCAAACCAACAGGTTTACGAAGTGCAAACACCTGTGTGATATGATCCCATTATATGACTTCAGTTATCTAGCAGAAACACCTATTTGTATCTCAGCGCTGCATTTTGAAACGCTTGAAAACAATAAAGAAGAGAGGTATTTTCTTCAAAGTAACTATGTTACATTTATATGCACACAAATTAAGTTAGAGATCTCATCGGTTGTGTATGAGTGGTAACAATGCCAAATTATACGGGGCGAGGAGAACAAGATTCAGTTGAACCAATGAAACTGATTGTGTGGCAATGCAGGCGTGAGTTTTCGAGTCGAAAATCACATCCTATTGATTCGGCGCCACCGACAAAAGTATCAAAGGAAGGCGGTGACGGATTAGGAAGAGGTCAATAAGATTTTAATGCATATTAGAGCCGTTAAGTAGGTCTATTACACATCTACCGCGAGATAATGGATCCTTTATTGTAGTGTAATTTCCACTTTTTAAAACCAAATCTTGCTTAAATTATTTTATTCAGTTAAATTTACATTTGTCAAAAGAAATAGATTTAACGAAAAGTAAGACCATATTAATCATTAAAACGGTAGTAATCCACAAAAATAAAATGTTTCATTTCCAGTAGGAGCACAACGATAAAAATTCTTAGGAAATGGACGAAATGAAGGCAAAAACAATACGAAAATAACAAACTTTCCTGCGCTCAGAAAAGCCGCGTAGGGGGAAAATACGTAATGTGTTCCATAAGCTTTCCACGACATATGATAAATAATGCCAATCGTTCCAAACCAATTGCACTCATTCGCGCACATCAATTATTCATATCTTGATGTAACTGTTGTCTTTTCTACGAATCTGTTTATACAATTCTTTCAAGAACTACATAGCTAGGGGAGATTATTTTAATTTGTCCGTCGCTCAAGACGTTAAGATATAATGACTTAATAATTCAGCGTAAGAATATGATTATAGCTCGTTCGAAATTTTCATAAGTGGTTAGGCGTAGAATGTTCAACCTCAATTGATTCATAGGTACTACCTAGGAGACAATAAAAAGCCATCAAGCTCTGGAAGGCTCTTACTCGTCGAATAAAAGTTTCAAAATAGGTTTGGTTAATTTCTTTCTTAAAAATCAAATAGAACATGTCGCGGCATAGCTGCTTCTTCGATTTGTGAACTGTAGAGCTAAGTAGTGAGTAGCAATGAATTTTTCAACAGCGAAGAGCAGCACATCTTCCCATCAAAAAGTACACGATTTATGGGTTTACAATCTCGTACAATACATACCTAATTATTAATTATGATAACACAAGCTAGCCTAAGCACCATACCGGTATCCTGAAGAGAAAGAACGACTATGCGATGTGAGCAGCTGGCTTGAGCAAGGTAACGAAAGCATTATCTCACCAACCTATTTTGCAAGCATAGTAGCTAACGATCGATAAAAAAATAGCCAGACTAGGGAATCAAACACCATCTGGTGATATAATGGGTAAGGTAGCAAGGCCAACTAGGATGCGGGCTTGTATGATTAACGGGGATACCATAAACACACACCAGTTGAGAGGAGCGGAGGAGGACGCTATGACGTAAAAAAGCCGTTATATGTATTTTCGAAGTTATCTCTCCAGTTGAATGCACTGGATAGATTGTAAGGTAGCTATTGGATATAATTGGCATCGGTTCAGTGATGAGGAAACAAGCCAATGGCCAAGTATTGACAAAAATTTCCACACAGTGGATCTAGGAGAAATTTATAAAATATTATCCGAGAACTGCAAATGAAAGCATGGGTCGTCGTGAAAACTTATTCCCAAGTTCTCTTTTGTGAAAGTTCCACTTTGAAGAACGCCAACGGAAATTATTTTGAACGGGGGAAACTTTTAGTCTCGAGCATGAGTTATTATCATCATATTGGCGATATTTCATTAACTTATCGAGCCGTTTCCCAATCAGTGGATGAATGGCTAGGAAAAATTAAATGAAAAAATTATAATAACGGGTACACGAGGATGAATATACAGCTATACGGAACTAGCGGCTACATGTCATATTAAACTACTTCGTTAATACCTTTTCAGTGACTACCTAATCCTCTCACTCCGTGTAGGGCATGATAGCTGAGTAAATTGTTGTACCTGAACTTTTTTGCATATTAAAATTGGTATCAATATATGTAAAAATGTAATATCTTTGAGATAATAGTTCTTTTCCTGAGATTTTCTCAAGACTATACCCACGGTACACTTTCGATTGAAATCAATTCCTGCCTGACGAGTTATTTATTTTAATGCTATAGGAGCACCTAGTGCCTACGACAAAGCTGTGAGGCAAATGTCCCTGAAATTACGTCAGTAATTCCAGAGAGGTCAGTCTATGAGTCAGACAGTTGTTTTTGCCTTATATATTCACGGACAAAAGAAATCTAACGCAAGATGAGTTATGATCATGAGAGTTTACATTGGTGGTTGATAGGAGAATTAATTCAAAAACAGCCTCACAAATATTACCGTTCCTATATTAACTCCACTGCACTTGAATGTTACCCAAACCCCAGTTTTAGAATAAATCGAGTCACTAATCTGTTAACTACTTATGTTAGTGGCGCTTAGTGGTAGGTTTACAGATCTCAGTTTAGATACGGTATGGTAGCACTTTTAGCCTTTCGTTTTTGAGTGTTACACACTGAATGAAGACCAAAGAACATATACTCCAGCCGATTCAATCCTTGAGAGTCCGTGCATTTTCCACATGCCCCCGAAAGAGGAAATAAGTCATACGAAAGGAAATGGTAATCTTCTTCACTTCCCTCGCCCTGCGGGCAGGACGCCCTGACGTCTCCCTTTCACATTGGAGGCGAATTAGACAAATACGACCCACCACTTTCATGTGTCAACGAAAGCGTTATTTTTTCTCGGAAATAATACATCTTCTCTTAGAGTGATACAAGAATTTACACGTGGAAAAAAATCCTCTTCATTTAGGTCCCCAACGTGCACCGTTCACCGCTATGGAACTGGGCGCGGTGCGATTAAAGATTAGGATATTAGGTGGGCCACAATGCAAATATTAACGTCGCTACAAAAGTAATGACCCAAACAATAATATTATACCTCGAGTGATACATACAAAGCCTTTATTGTGGATATTCCAAGACAGACTCTTGTCATCAACAAATGATGGGATTTTTTCCGTTCACTTAAAACATTAAAGAAGGATATCACTCTGTTAAGATATTTACTCACTAGGTGCATTAATCGCTTAAGTCAATAGTGCAAAATGAGATTTAAGTTCGCGTTTAACAACTTCGGATTTTTAATTTGATTATCAAATCAAGTTCGCGTAAGGCGTTAACTGCAGAAGTCACACTGTACATTTAGAACCAATTTCACCCTTAATAGAAATATGCGTTGTTCTACACGTGTCCATTATTGTAATTAGATTGGAGGGAAAAGTAGTATCTATGAACGATGAACCTAGATGTACAAGCATTTAAAGGATTTACGTAACGGATTTTACACTTTTAAGAACGCTGTTGGAGGAGCGGGCTGAAATGAATACATACGGACAAATTTAGTTTTTCCGAAATAGAAATATAGTGAAATGAAAGCTTTAACTTAGTAATTCCACATGAACTTTATTTACAACCTAGGTTTCGACTTCTCATCATCAGGTACATGCATAAGAAAACTGCAGTTTCATTTCACTATGTTTAGTAAGTTCCACCAAGTTTCGCCTGACACAACTAGTCCAGAATGGAAAGATAGAATAGACGTTTAGACCAGCCCAATCGGCGATAAAAAATTACATTTTAAATAGATAGTAGCAACTTTTGACTCAGAGTTTAGAAGTCTAAAGTGGAAATGAGAATTGTGTTCGGTGTCAGAACAGACCATATACAGTTAGTGCATCATAAATATGAATAGTAACAGCTCATCTCATTTGTAGTTCAACGACATATTACTTTCATAAGGATGACCGAGTTTTGATCCCCAAATGTTGTTAGACTAGGAATTTGAAATCGCATCCCAAAATACCTGTATACATCAGGACTAGTGCCGAAGGATTGAGACGAAGATACTTAATCAGCCAGCAAATATAGCCACGTCAACAAACGCCAAAGAGCACATTATAAAAGAGGGATATGCGGAGGCTAGGGTACATCAGTCCCATAGGGAGTAAAAAAACGTCTGAAAATAAAGGCAAAAAACTACGCCTTGTACGAATAAGTGATAAATGGCATATTAAAGATATAGATTCCTAATTGTCAACTTAAAGGTGTAGATTTGTTCTGAATTTCATCGAAAAGAGGAGAAAGATAACTTTTTACTTAAATCATTCCTGCACCCCCAATTGCAAGACAAGAAGAAGTGATTGTTACTCAGAGAAATTGCCATCCACGTTTCGTCCAAGTAAAATGTCGAGATAAAATTGTGACTTCTCATGCCATTAATAGAATAACATTCACGCTACATCCAAACGTCCCTTTCCTTACCGCGAAAGGAAATGACAGAGCCATTTCCACGCACACATGAGCGACAGCTTACCCAAATATTTAAATTTCATGGGACTGGCTCGAATTGAGGACACTCACCTCTCTCTCATTGTTCCCAAAAGCGATGCCGAGGTTTGGCATGGCGCGAAGGATAGCCACAAGTGACTGTATCGTGTTGCTGTAAACAACCGGCCGATATTGCTTGAAGTCTTCCGACGTGAAACCGCTTTCGTGGATGATCCTGAAATACGAGAGAGTTCATGTCATTAAAGAAAAAGAGCAAATAAAAACAAAAAAACATAACTCGAACACGACAATACTTCAGATTTACAAACAAGAGAGTAAACTAATGAAAGACAAAAGCATTGGTTTACCTCACAAGATCTACCGCGGGGAGAGGGGGAATGTTTTTTTTAAACAGTTAACGTAAATGAATAGTCTTAATAAAATATCGCTAATATTAACACTATTTCATTACAATGATTAATTTTAAAACTCTTTCCGCGAATCTCAAAACTATAATGTGTTGCTTCATTTCCAGCCATTAAAACTTATGTTAATATTTAAATTAGAAATAAATATTAGATTTACGAATATTAAAAACTTCATTGGCCAAGAAATTCCAAGTAAACTCTGCTTAGCCATGCATTGTAGATAAAGAAGTGTTCTTCATCGGCCAAATTTAAGCCAAGTGCGAATATGGCGGAAATACGCCAATGGAAACTCTTGATATATTAATTGAAGAAAGCATTGTTGAATACATGAAATATACTGTTGGAAAGAACAATGTTGCAATGGTCTACATTTTTAGGAATTTAACACGTGGACGGGTGGATAATGCTTCTTAGTGCGGTAAATAATACTTAAACTTAAACTGAAGAGGTTATTATGCATTAAAAATATATTACAATAATAGAATACGTAACGTTAAGACAAATACTTAAAGATGGGATGAAAGGTGAAACATAGAGCAACGAAAAAATAATGAGGTCATCCATATAATGTGATGATAAAATCGGATAGTAGCTTACGTAACAACATATGGACCAGATAATCCATTACCAGAGTATTGTTGAGGCTAAAATGAGTCATAATCACACTGCTATCTTGTCTATCCATTAGGTAAAACCAGTCTTTTCATTAACCTTAAGCGACAGCGTTTAAACAACGCCAATCTTGACGGACGGCAAACTATCCCCACTCCACTCCCCTTCGATTGTGGAGAGGCACACGCGCATGTCCCGTCGACGCGAAAGCGATGCGACTCCGAATGCTTCTAAGTCTTCCCTTGCGCAAAAACGAATTTTCCGCTCGAGGTCATACATCGCCAACCCGGACACCGACCCCCCTCCCCCTTGGCACACTCCCGAAGTTAATAGCTACGTCGAATTAACCGCTCGCCTCTCACACATGTAAGACTTCCCTCAATTTATGTAGTATAAAAAATCCACTAACTCCGCGAACCACACAAACGGAACGTTACCTATACTCTTTTTCCTTAAGAAAAAAAATTACAAGTTATTTGTAAGGATGCGGTGCTTAACACGAGCACTTGGCAGCTTATCGCCGCCTCCCCCTATGCCACAGACAGAGTCTCAACTCACTCAGTCTCAGTGCATTCGGCAGCGTACTCAATGGCGAGGAAAGAAGAAGAAGCAGCCATGAAGTGAGGGGGAGATGAGGTGGGGGGAGGAGGAGGAGGCTGAGGGGCGGGGTAGGGCACAGCTCCTCCTCCGCCCTCTCCAAAGGCGCGGTTCCAACAGCGGAAGGTGGGGTTTGAGGTAGGGACACTTGTTGCTCGCACTAACGGGAAAGAGCGACCACGATTGCCAGGGACCCCTCCCCCCCAACCCCCCGCACCCTCCCATCCTTAGGCCTTCCTTTCTCTTTCTCTCACATGCCTCGAGTTTTGCAGCAGAGGAGGGCGGGGCGCGCGAGGGCAGAAGAGGGGTCGGGGAGAAAAAGGGAAGGAGTGATAGGGTGTGTAAGGAGACGGAACTTAGGGTAGTTGGAGCGAAACATCAATTCACCTAAAATTTGACTTCATTTTAAAGATAAAACTCACCACTTTAAAGATATTAACCACTTGCCAAGCTACTTTTCGAGCAATTTGCCCAAACATTTCGGCCATTTTACATGGGATAGATTACGGCTGTGCGCACCAAAGGGAGAATATTGAAAAAATTAGGAATTTCTAACTAGTAATGAAATTTCTTAGCAGTTTTCCACTTTTTTATTAAATATAGGTTTGTGCGACTAAATTCAATGTATTACATCATTGTCAAGCACGTTATGATAGGATTTAGTACCATAACGTGCTTGACAATGATGTAATACATTGAAACTAGTCGCACAAACCTATATTTAATAAAAAAGTGGAAAACTGCTAAACTATGAATGAGTTCCACCACATCTGCCCTGATACAACTTTGTTTATTAGGAATTTCTAACTTCTAGATTTCGTCGAAAAACAAACGGTGAGTAGTCAATATGTTTTCTCGACTGTTTATAAAAATTGATCAATTAACCACCGCAGTAATTTTTACGGAATCGTAAAAAAACCTGTTGTGAAGGTGTTTTCACCGTACGGCGTGAAAATATGAGCCAAGTTAGAGACTTATCTATACATATATAAGAAAAGCCCTTGTCACTCACTCACTGCATCAGGAACGCTGTAACATGGAGCAGCAGTAACTTAAATTTTAAAATGTCACTATTAGATGGAGCCACAGTCACTGAAATTTTTAACTGCCGTTATTCAACTGCTGGCAAGAAATTTCATAAAACCGACTGAAACAATGCTCCCTTTCATCTTGGAACGACGACAAATTCCAGTGATCCCGGCATATGTGATTGCAATCAACAAGTCGCAGGGGGAGTCGTTTGACCACGTAGGACTTCAACTCCAAACAGCATTATTCTCACACGGACAACTGTGCGTTGCTCTCTCTCGCAAATAACCGGAAAGTATGTAACTTTTTTTAGTTTTGATATTAAACTCAAGATATCACGTGTCATTCAATTTCAATATCTTCCTTGAATAAGTGGGCGCCTTTTGAAACCTAGTGAAGGTATATTTATTTAATTACAAAGAATTCTTTTCATGTATAACTATATTTTTACAATTTAACAAAATTTACTGGGTAGTATTTTGAAGGAGAATGGGTTTAGTGGTAAGGACATTAGATGCAGAATTGAGCATGCTAAAGAAGTATTTTCGAAAAGAAGGGAATTTATGAGGGGGGTCTGAGAAGAGACGTAAAGAAGAGGCTATTGAAAACTTTAATATGGAGCGTGGCGCTATATGGGTCGGAAACTTGATAATTGCGAAGGGAGGATGTGCGTAGACTTGAAGCGTTTGAGATGTGGGTTTGGAGAAGGATGGAGATGGTGAGCTGGATGGAGAGGAAGACGAACGAGGAGGTATTGGATATGGTCGGAGAGGAGAGGAAGCTTGTGGCAGAGGTTCGGAGAAGGCAGAGGAGATGGATGGAGGAGGTTTCGAGAGGAGAGGGCATGTTGAAGAGAGTGATAGAGGGGAGAACACTGGGGAAGCGTGGAAGAGGAAGGAAGAGGATAGGAATTCTGGACGAAATAAGAGGAGGTAGAAGATATGAAGAATTGAAGAGGGATCTAATAACGGGCCATCCTTAGGAGGGAAAGCGAGACATTGTCTATGAGATTGGGATGCAGAATGGGTACTGTCCAAGAACCTACCAATCAGCTGGTAGAATACTTGAATGAAAAATGAACAAAATTTACTTCAAACTTCTAACTGACGCTGAAATAAAAACAATAAAATTCGAATATGGTCTCCATTACGGCTAGGGAAATATCTCACTCAAGCTACCTTAAATGCCGTTTAGTGCAAGCGCCACCGACGCGACGCGGTGGAGAGAAAAAATTTGGAACGTGGCAAATATTTGGCAGCAGCGGGGGTCCGTGCCGCAGATGTTCCTTCGCGGTCGCGCTCTTGCCGACGTTCTACGGCGTTTCAGGGACGATGAAACTTCCAACGTATGCCTCGACGGGAGTTTAATTTTTATCGGAGATGAGAGAAAACATTTTTTTTGCGATGAATAACGCTGCTGAATGCACATAAGCACTCTTTAATGACATCATCCGATCTGACATGTGAATTCCCTCAAATTCCTTTCGCAGCCTAAAATAAACATGGGCGGATGTGCAGGATGATAAAGTCAGATAGGATTTTCCGGGAAACCAAAAATTTCCAATTGAAATTAATGCCGGTGAAGGAAGAAAACTATTAACTCGCTTCACTATTGGATTGAATAAACCTCCGAGTAAAACAGGTTATATTTCAGAAGGAAAATCGTTCGTGGCGCAATGAAATACTCATCGCTGTAAATAGAATAATACGCTGGCAGTGTTGGAAGGTAAATCTAATGGGAAAACAAAAAAAGATAAAAAAACATGCATTTTATCAAGATTTCTAATAGCAGTTTACACATTTTACCCTTGTCTTCTTTAATCTTCCCACCTTGCTCCACACTTAAAATTAAAAATCAAATACTTAAATTTTCTATCCCACTCTTTCTAATCCAAACTATTTTAATTTTACTTCAAGATGGCAGTCAAAATAATTAAACTGCAATTTGGTACCGAGATTATTAATATCTGATAAATTGTAGTATATAATTATACCGCTTTATATTTACTGCAAACGGATGAAGATGATTTTAAAATTTTATACTTTAGCACCTTTACTTTGGTAATTGAGGGTTCAAAATTATTACAATACGACAAATGACTATATATGCATTGTGTTATCTTTTTGCACCTTTATTTCTGATAGAAATTTGATAAATACTTTCTTCACGTTTCTGAGAGAGAAAGAGTGAAAAACCTTTTAACCTTCACTCTCTCCCCATTGTTGTGCCTTGCACGAGTACAAGAATCAATTATACTACGCTATAAAAACAATAAAACGCTAACAAAAGTTCTAATAAAGTAACTTTGACACCTCTGGACACCTATATTTAATGAACTATGAATTATCTAGCCGTAATCAATAAGCAGAATTAAACTACCTAAGGTGGTGTTTATCACAGCAACAAGGCCACTTGCAAGTTCTTTAGGATTTTTTAACGAATATTTGGTACAAAATACTAAGTACTCCTACTTCAAGCCCCTACTAAGCGATTTAAAAAAGCTTCAGAAAGAGTTGGCAAATGACTGATAGCTTAGGCAAATGAGGGTCAAGTAAAGACGAGACGAGAAATCAAGGTCGGCAGTCAAAGAAACGCTAAAACGGGGGTCACGGCATTTACGGAACGAAGAAGAAAAGAGCGGAGGCCAGTTCCTGCCACACGCCAGGCCTAAGTGAATTGTGGCCTATCGTGTGGATGCCCCTTATTACATCGAGACCCGTTCTTTCTCTCCCTCTTAATTCGCACTCCTCGACTAAGCACGCTACCACCTACATCCTCCAGCCGGAGACCTCCACCCTTCCTCATCGCCACGTCATCACCCTCCCCTTACGGCACCGCGCCCCTTCTAAAGGCCGTTTTACACGATGAAAGATTTTGTACAAACGAATGTACGTGAGATTGTACGTTTGTCTCAACGAAATTAGAACATGTTCTATTTTCCTTTCAGGCATTGAGACATTCGCACAAGCGTTTATACAACTTGCCGCTGTACACGATACATTTTGCCTCATACAAGAGTTCACGGAAGAGTTTGTACAAACAAATGTACCGTGTAAAACGGCCTTAAGGCAGAGCGACTTACGCAACAGCACCCTAATCCACGCACCACAAGGTACCCATCGCTTCGGATGGGAGGTATACATTAAAATATACCGATGCATATAAAATATACAATTTTTTCCCGAAATGTGTATTTATAATAATAGGTATACTAGAATGTCGATTTATATATTTTTACTTAAATACAGCATTTTAGATTGTGCTTCCATAATGAAATAAAAGAATACACTGAGATGAATGCTTGGAAATTTCTTCCCCAATGACATTTTATCAGATTATTTAATTGATATGCCTAGTAAAATAAACTTGTTTTACCATGCCTACTTTTCGATTTTAATGCTAAATTTGCAACACTGACTGATGAAAAACATTTAGGGCATTGGTGTTAAAAGTAATAACATCTATTATATCCATAGGTTGGCTTCAAGAACACCAATTTTTATATCGGATATATATCCGAAGAAACACACCGGATGTCCCGGGATATCGTGATGTTCCTCAGTCATTACCAGCTTCCTACCCTCACGAAACTCAAGAGCCTTACCACAGTCTAAAGGGTGTATTCTACACTGTGGCCACACAGTAGGTAGTCTTCATTCCCACCTTTTTACTCTCCCCTGTTGTACTTGGTCCTCGCCCAACGGGATGCTCATTGTACCTATGTATGCACGTACACCGCCACTCCCCTTTCGCCTCCGCCACGCCCTTCTCTTCGGACCACCACACGCCCTCGCCCTCCAGCCGAGCTCCGCCAAACCCCACCCAGACTGGCCCGGCCAGAACTTCTCCATTACAAGTGCAAGTCTTTATTTAACCTCTCACCCTCCTCCCTTCACTTTCGGTGCACGACAACAGGTGCCGTTCTCCGGCTTCGTCCTCGCTCCCCCACTACCTTGAGAGCACATGAAACAGGTTAAAACGCTTGGTAGAGTAGGACTATGCCCCTTTCGCATTACCAGCTTCTTACCATGGTAATCCATTACAAGGGTAGGAATTAGTGATGCGAACGCCGAGTTAGCGCCGACCATGGTAAATTTTTCTACCCGAGAAAACTTACTATAGTTATCTATCTATATAAGACGAGCCCTTGCCACTCACTCACTGACTAAGGAACGCTGAACGATGCTGTTATAAGATGGAGCCACAGTCACTTAAATTTTAAAATTCCGTATTCTAATGCTGCCAAGAAATTTCATAAAATCGAGAATCATTTCTGAGTTGGTTCCGACTGAGACAACACTCCCTTTCATCTTGCGACGACGACAATTTCCAGTGATTCCGGAATATGTGATTACAATCAACAAGTCGCAGGGTCAGTCGTTTGACCACGTTGGACTTCAACTCCAAAAAGCAGCATTCTCACACAGGCAACTTAGGTATGTTGCTCTCTCTCTCGCAAATAAACGGGAAGAATGTAGTTTTTTTAGTGTTGGGAATAAACTCATGATAAAAAGTGTAATTTAATTTCAATACACATCCTCCCTGAATAAGTGGGCGCCTTTTAAAACCTAGTACACAATAGTTGTTTTCTGCCACCCGAATGCAGTTAGTTACAATGGTCATGTGATCAATCGTCATTATCTTCAAGTGATCGGTAGGTTATGAGAAACAAATGCGGTGCACGTTAAAGGCAGTGAACACCAGTTAGACCATGGTGGTTAAAGGCAGGTGCGAATGCAGGTAGATATTACCAACGTTTTGTATGAGCAATGATAAGAAGCTAGTAAAGCTAACGGGGTACCTAATATACGACACTCGATAATTAAAATGGCTTTTCAATAATGATTTCTTATTGGGAAAGACGCGATATCTGAATCTCACATGATATGACGCATTGCGTGATATTCAACTATTATTATTAATTCGCTATCCACCCACTGGGGTATGTTCTGAAGGATCATTACTAATATCCCATTAACCTTTCTTAGGGTTTCTCGTTTCCGGCCACTTGCTTATCCCAGGATAAGTCATTCCCTTTCCCAGATCCCGGTAAATCCCTCAATAGGCTTAACTCTATTTAGAATATACCATGTACTGAATTAACGCAAAAAATAGTGAAAAATAACAAGAAGAGAAAAATTATTGCTCATTTTTATAGGACGTATATTCATGAGTTCAGAAACCCAATTATTATCAAGCTAAAATAATATTTCTATGAACATATAATTGAGACTATTTGCACATTCTATGGAAATAGGCTGAGTTTCGTTGAGAAGTGTAATGTAAAAACGCAAAAAATGTATTTGATTTGCTTATTTAAAAAAAACAAAATTGGTATTCTGAAATTTATGGGTATGCAAAACCTCGTTTTAAAAATATTTCCAGTTGAACGCAAATTATAAAAAAAATTAAATAATATTTTTTCCGGATTTCCAGGGAAGAGAGTATTTCCCGGAGAATTTTAATTGGCTAAAATTCCACCGGGATCCCGGCATGCCGGGAGAGGAACCTTATCCTGCAGTATTTCCTCCCGCGGTCACTCTCTCCAGTTTCATGTAAGTACCTACTTCCTACTCCTCTCCACGACATTCAAATGATTCTCTTCACGACATTCTTCCCCTCCCTCGCCCCATGATTCTACTCTCCAAAACGACCTTCGGTATTCCATACTCAATTAAATAGTATTTATATCAAGTATCACATTTGGCATATTGTGGAGAAGTACATAATCCTTTACACTATATAAATCTGAAAATCTGTTCGTTAGCTTCATATCCTCAATTTCTCCACCACATCCTATGAACAATTGCACATAATGCACTGACATTTGAAGCGTGGGATAAGATGGGCATGGAATGGCTACTTAAGAATTCCATTGCAAGTAACTAGCTTGACGCAATGAATTAAGCGTATAACGGCAAAACTCCGCATTCAAATCACTCATTTCTCATATCGTATTCATATTTCATACTGAATTACTTTTTCCATAGCGCTCAAACCGGGTATTTCACATCACATGATATCGCGAGGTGATATGTTCATTTGCGACAAGGCCCAATACAGTAATTCGACGTTTAATGAATGTTTCATAGAACAATAGATAAACCGTAGGCCTTACCACGTCTCTTTTAGAATACGTCGCCAGTACTTCGGATTCAAAAGAGGGCTTGGATTAGATCAAGTGAAGCAGAGATGGTAAAGATAAGTATTCGATCGATAGAGTAATTATATTAGTTCCACAAGCCTTGTTGAACAACTAGTATAGGAATCACCATCACAGAGTAGGTTTGAATTTAGACTAAATCTTTGCCGTATTTTTGAAGTACACCATTATTCTCCTGAAGTCAACAAAGATTTTGCGTTCCCTAACATATGATTTATTGAATAACATGCATAAAATCTAGGAATTAAGCAACAGAACGAGCGGGTTTAAAATTCCATTTTATCGTGGACAAATATTGCAGACTATAAAGGCTTCCAGATAATCAATTGAGGTAGGTTAAGATGGAGATAGGAATCTACCAGGTCTCCACAAGCAGAGACCCCTACTTCCTCACACGAGTTCTTTCTCCAGCTTGGCTTACGTCCTACCTCTCTTCATCCCATTCATAAAGCTTATGCTATTTCTTCCCCTTCTCCGCTTATCCAACTTTCTCCTGTCTATCATGGCCTTCAACATCCCTTTGTTACTCATTACCTGCTCCAACCACCTTCTCTGCCACCTCCTTATCTCCTCCTGCAGTTACCTCTCCTCACCCACCCGAGCAATTGAGCAATCAGTCATGCGGAGCAATTCCTATTTTGACTTCCTTTCCGTCCATCGCAGCCATTATTATAATCATACATTAGAAGCCTAAGGTGATCCTCCGGTTAAGGTAGGTCTTTGATGGATCATCGTTACTCCCCAGCATGCTTCATACTTTCTGCCTCTCTTCATAACGTCCAAACTGCCCATCTTTCTCCTCCCTCTCTCCCTCTTTTCCAGCATTCTCGCTTCCAACACGGCCTTCAGCTTCCCACTCCCTTTGTTACTTGCTCCATCGACTTACTATTACACTTCCTCCTGCCTTCCTCGAGTAACCTTCTCCCCTCGCTAACTATATTCACAACTTCTTCTTTCGACTCTTTTCTGTCCAATGTATGTATGTACATACATTCTTTCTCCATCTTCCTCCACACTTACATCCCCAAAGCCTCCAGTCTCTACTCGTCCTCTCTCCTCATGTGTCGCAACCATACGGCGCCACGCTCTATTATGACTTAATAAAAAGTATACTTGAATGGTTAGAGATTTCCCTTGGTGGAATTTTCCAGGGATTCTTAAATAATTACTTTTTATATTCCACAGTTTTTTATTCGCAACTACGACCAGTTTCAATGCTCTCCAGTCACCTGCGTTGTGATTCCCCTTGAAAATGAAGCGAGAGCATTGAAACCGGTTGGGGTTGCGAATAAAAAACTGGGTAGTATACAAAGTTTATTTATTTTAGAATGTTGATAAGTTTCTGTAGATAGCCCAGTTAGCTGGATTGTATGCTACAAATATATTTACATAAACATTCATGACATGTTATGCGATGCATGTTTGGTGAAAAACTCACTCCCTGCCACACACACTTGTGGAGGCTTCCAGAGTACTAGATGTAGTACGCCAACATCTGTAGGCGTAACTACTCCAGTCTGGGGTGCGAGGACTCGATGACATATTCCAATCAGCAACACACGTACACTAATACAAAGTATGAAATCATTGGTAGAAGCTCTACGGCGTTGTTGTGTGCCTCAGTAATGAGAAACAGGACTTCACTGGCCATAAAAAATTAATACACCAAATGTTGCGAGATACAAAAAGGGGAGGTTGGGCGTAAAATTATTAATTAAATCACACGTCATCAGATCAAATCAAACTAATTCTAAAACGCACACAGAACTCAACATTAGGTCCTTCACGTGAATTTAAAGGCCAGGAATATTAATTAATGAGTATCTACATTCACACTCTCTGAAAATTTTAACGGTAAACTCAGGGTGTCCGGCGACCTGGAAAACCTTGAAAACCGGGAAAACTCAGGGAAATATTTTGTTCTGGAAAACTCAGGGAATTTTTGTATTTTTCCGAAAAACCCTGGAAAATGCATGGCAGCCGATTTCCATTAAGGCAGAGAGAGAGAGAGAGGTTTAACCTGCGCCTTTGCTTGCATTATACTCGGCTCAGCGTAGCCTTCCGCTCCCTGTTCATTTCATACTCTTTTCATAGCTGTGCGCCCGCTCTCAGCTTGTGCTTCGTCACCCCACCCCTCTCTCCCTATGCGCAGTCTAAGGGGCCGATTGCATAACAAGGAAAATTCCACACGGAATAATTCCCATGTAAAATGGCCGCTACGAATGGAATCGGAATTGATGCCGAAATATGTCACCGGAAACAGAATTTCACGCGGAAATCAAGATTCTGTTCGCAGAGCCGTACGAATGAAATTCTTGGTGTGGCCAAATTTACTAGAAATCTAAACGTCTGAGCATGCGCAGTGGCATTTCCCGCATTATACGAAAACCATTCGGCCGGCAACCTAAATGGATAATTGGGTATTGTTATATATGTAATTGATAATCCCTTCCAAATAATCTCCACCCTCCTCGTTTTAATGTTAGCAGAATAGTTTTGAAGGAGCGGAAGTACATTTTGCGGTCACTGCGTATGGAAATCACGGCCCTTGGGTTCGTAGTCGACAGGGCCACTGTACAGGGTCAATCCCACCTAATTAAAATTCGTGAATTGTCCAACAAATACAATTTTGTTTTACATAATTGATTGCTTTTGGGCGTTAGATCCGTACCTATTGCAAAGCAATTAATTCACAGTTTCCGAAATGTTCATGTAAAGTACACCGAAACCTTTTGGGAGAAGAGGAAAGGTACCAAGGCCTCGAGATAAAAAGAATAAGAAAGAGGTACATACTGAAAATGTTCAAGAGCTGCAAACCAAAATAACGTAATTTCTTGAAAAGCCGAGAAATTTGTTGCTGAAATTGAATCGGAAATGCACTCATTGAAAAATGTCACACCAGTTTCTTTTATTTACATGTTCTTTATCAAACTAGTCTGAATCTACTTTATTGTGTTCAAATTGCACCTGACTCAGAATTTTGCTGTCAGTTAACCGTTTTTGTTAATTTGTTGGTTGAAATAAAACCCGTAATACTCCACATTCCTTGTATACTCTTACGTTTTTAACCGGACCGAAACCGAACCGAACCGGGACCGAAACTTTTCGTTTTTTCATGTTGGCAAAATTATGCCAATTTTATTAGAAATTCATTAAAAATATGTCAGAAACAAAGTGCAGCAAGACCCTGGAAAATGCAAAACATTTGCCTGGAAAACCTGGAAAACTCAGGGAAAAAAGAAATTGAGATTCACCGGACACCCTGAAACTACTTCCTAAAACGAAACTTTTCACGGTTAGTGGACTCCTTTTTCTCATTAAGTAATACATTACATGTTAGATGAAAACTCACTTCCTGACATACGATATTGGAGGTGGCTTTCAGGGTACTAAGCAGATGTACTTTTCCTGCTTGGGATACGATGAGAACTCCCGAGACCTCTTCCCATAAGCAGTACATTTAAGTACATGCAAACTCTCTCAAGGCTTTTCTTCCCACGCCTCCCGCCGTCCCACTTTCCTCTAGCCCCTCTTCCTCCCCCCCAAACCTTCTCCTCCTTCCCTCCCAACTCCCGAATTGCTTCCGATAAACATGTCAACAAATGCCCAACGATGGCGGAGGCTGGAGCGAACTCTCTTGGGCCCCGAAGAAGTTTGACGAGCATCATATCTAAACGGGAGATCAGCCGAGAGCGAATCTAAAAATAGTGAACTTCTTTTCTTTAACTAGGCGGCGATAGTATAAGTAAGGTTGAGGGCTGGGCTCTTCCAGGCCTCACCCATCCACATGAGCATACGGAATCTGGATCAACGTGACTTACACGAAATCGCCGAACAGATGGTTAATGTGTCGCGAGTCGGAAATGAGCAGCAAGGATGGAAAAAACCTCGCCCACGCGGCGAGGAAGAAGCGAAGTCCCAAATTACCCAGCCACAATCATTTGCGTAAAAAAACTTTTCCCAAGGGTTGTTTTGCCAAGTGTTATTTAGTTTTTCCGTTAGGTAAGTGATTAACTTGGTTCTGATGATTTCACCCAGGGAGAGAGCCAAGTCACCAATCTTACCTATATTACTGCCGCTTAATTAAAAAATAAGTTCACTATATTCGCTATACTATATTCGCTACTTCGGGGTTATCCGTATAAGCGAATGAATTCACGGTTTAAGGTACGAAGTATGGTTGATGTTGCATTAGAGAGTATCATATACTATTACTCAATAGAATATCCATGCCGAAAAAAACATGCATTGCTACCATACCGTCTTGATGTGGGCAGTTGGGTTTAGTGAGCAAAATACCTACTTTGAAATCCGCAAAACCTTAAAACTAAGATTCAACAAGCAAGAAAGTACAGCCCCTTTATTTTACCAAGTGACAACAGTTCTCATCCTCGTCAACCAATACGCACCGACAATAAATATTATTTGGCTACGGTGCACGATCCCCGAAAAAAGTATCCGCTATCAAGAAATTAACACACATTAAAATCTTGATCGTTATTCGTTAAAATCGTCCCAATTTTGGCGAATCAACGAAATGTATCTAGTTACGGTCGTAAATGGTATCTCCTAACTTCTGAAATATATTTTTTTAACATGGGTCAAAATATTATTTAATAAAATAGGAATTTACAGGGGAGGGACGATAAATCCTTTAATATCCGTAGGCTTGTAATTTCCATCCATTTGACTGAAGTGCAACGGTTTGAAATTGAGATAAGTGATAAGCTCGTTGGTATACGTGATAAAATTATATTTTTTAGCAGGGAAAAGAAAGGTATTGATGCTACACATAACATATATAAGTGCCTATTTGGGAATACGGTCACAAGTTCTAACTGCACTGATTCTAACATACTCCGATTGTTCCTGATTAACTCTCACCGCGTTTTAAGCAATTAAAAAATTCCAAAAGTTAAATACCCTGTATTAAACTAATTGATTAATAAAGAATTAATGATAACCACATTCTTTCAATTAATCAAAAGGAAATTGTTTATAAGATATCAAACTCAAAATGGTGACATTATTCCTTGGGTTTCAGGTTATCTGATAAGCATTGCATGAGATACAATTAAGCACTAATTAAGGGTTAACAGGCCATTTAAAACAAATAAGAACATCGCTTAATGACGGAATAGTGTGTTTCATAAAAAAATCATGAGTTCTATATTTGGATATACGTCTAGAATTAGATAATTGTGTAAGGAAATCGCGGCCAACAGATTATCATTCTTTTTAATTATTGATAATATCTAAAGTATTGGTTTTCGTTTTCACATTAACAAAATTATAATGAAATGACAAAACCAAGAAAAATAAAGAAAATCTTGTAGGAAAAGCTAATTTTCTCTTGAGAGGACTGATATTGGAATTGATAGGATACCAGGAATTGAACGTGAACATTGCCCGAGGACGATCGCGCGTCAAATAGGCTTAAAAATGACGCATTGACTCCCAATTTCAAGAATTAGTAAGCAACATAAGATGATACAAAATTTATCACAATTATTACCTTCACTTAAATAATTACTATAATTGTATAAGAATGTATATCACTTCGAAGTGAAAAAACTCTGGAAATAGCTTAGCACAGCATATACCATCGGTTCATCCAGCAAACACTTTCTTTTCAATTAATGTTTTTAGATATTATTCATTTCAACAATACTCCTAAGCATTTCTAATAATTTTTATTTGTATAAATTAAAATCATAGTACTTACTTCATTTGTTTTACGATTGTGCTTTTCCCGGATTCTCCCGCACCTGGAATGAAAATTCAGGTAATTAATATCTAGCACAGTATACACTTGGAGATAGTTTTTTAAAAACAGTATCTGTAAAAAGGAATAAGAGGTAATTATACACCCATCCATCGAAGGTCATTCAGTAATGCAAAAAACGATTCCGTGATCATTGCATAACATGCCATTATATTCCACTTTAAAGGTGGAAATAATAGATGATGATGAAAAATCGAAAGAGATTTCCAACACTTGAGTCTCCAGGCCGATAAGGAATTTGATTAAGAATGTGTGTGGCAAGTAGCACATGTTATATCAAGAAATAATTTTAAAGGACTTAAAATGGGCGATGCAATAAATAAATGTTTCCGGAATCCCTCAGAATTTCCCCAAAGCCTCACGGAGCAAAATAGATCATTTTTCCCTTGTATCACTTACCACGAGAAAGAAAGCGAGATATGCGTGCCTTCAAGTGAAAAATTACACACTCAATCTTATGACGGAGCGAAAGCCTACCCAAGATATTCATCTGCGTCAGAACTCAAGAGACAAATTAGACCATACTTCCACAAATTCTCCGCCCAGGAAACGGCTCCCTCAAATGCCACTTCCGTCAGGTGTCAACGCTTGTCAGCCAAGCATGTATGTATGTAGGTATATACATTGCCCACGGGGTCGCATGGGGTAACGGCGAGGAAGAGGACGAGTAATTTCGGTGAAGGAACTACTCTTCGTCATCCCGGCAATTGCTTTCGCTGGCGCGCGGAGATGACGCTTACCCAGAAATGACGAAAAATCTACCAAAGTCATGGCATGCCCAAGGTGGTCAACTGAGATGGAGTCTCCATGCCAACATCACCTACAACAAAACTAAAGAACTTACAATTTATGACGTATTTTGGTCGAAAACTAGGGTTTTCTACTTAAATTCGCGTCAGAAGGCTGTTATAACAAACAAAACCAATTATTTATCTTTTGCATCACATCTCCTTATCTCTCGACAAGACGACTTTTTCCAGATAATATATTAATGTTAATAATTTAATAACAACACGCATTGCGAAATGAAAAATACCTTTCAGGGAAGAAATTGTAACTCCTTTCTACTCGCTATGCTCATTTTTTTGCTGGCACAGCCATTCATAAATGCTTTTCATCTTAAATATTCGTATGAAATAACGTAGACAAATGGCTGCCGTTCATTGGGGAGTTATTCTAAAACAGAAATATTGATTTTGCCGGAATAACATAACCGCGTTGGTATTTAAAATAGTTTTGATAACAGTATTGTGATAATTATAAATCTGACACTCTAAATCGTAGGCAGCAACCGTAAATTACAGTAGGCAGCATGGCGTTATTTATCAGTGGGTAAATACCCTGCAAATATCTAGGCACCTCGGTGCATGGATAACAACTTCCAGAACTGACGACTGATTTCAATGATTCTGGGATTACTGATAGCTGCATCCACGGAATTTGAAATTGAATTCTGGCACTGTGGCCGTAAATATTCCATTGCCTTTAAATGTTTACGAGCCTCTAGTTAGGAACATTTCATGTATAACCATCCGGATGTTCAGCGGAACATGTTTCCTCGTTTATAAATAGTAATAAGATACTTACGAGGCACATGCACAGGGAAAATGATACGACTCAGAAGAAGGAAGAAGTCATGCGTTTTCAAATGACCTCACAGCCGCGTCAAAATAAAGCAACAGAATTAAGCGCTGAAGTAGAGTTCATCATCATCACTGAACGCACAAGATTCCCACCAAAACCTACATCCAGGCACTGAATTACAACGTACATTCTTAACGGCATTGCAAGAAATGATACTAAACAAAACAATAATGACAGTAAACCAATAATAGGGCCAGTAATCCATTCCTCTCAAGGAAATCAAAGTTTGGCAAACGAGAAAGCAACACCAATTTTAGGCGTCACTTACTGCCTTAACATTACGGAATCTCTCACCCGCTATTCAATGGTACTTGAAATGCGACAAAGGTGGTTACCGTTTCTTTTCCACGCACTACGCTTGCTTTAGGGTACCTAGCTTTCCAAATAGCATTCGCGGAATTGCAAGAATATGCATTCAAAGAAGAGCATCACTTAACGTGCTGAAAGCAGGGTTCCCATCGACTAGTTCGCCTCGTCAAATAATAAGAGAGCTTCCAATTATTTCCTTATAACTATTAGGCTTTGGCAAAACAAATACTTTTTCTGAAAAGAAAAATACACACAAAACAAACGCTCAGCATTTGCTCAAATGCTTGTTCAATTCGAGAAATAAATTCCCATAAAACCGTCTGGGCGACTAAACAACAAATCAAGATGGCTGTTTGAAAAAGTAAAAATGACGTGATGGCCAGAGGAACTTGTTTTAAGTCAACGGTAACTAGCAGAAGCGATATATTATTCTTCTCTCTTCCCAAATATCCGACTTATTTAAATTACTAATGTCCGAACTATGAAAGTCAATGACAAAATGCCCGAACAACTCCACGTTGACATGAAGATTTCTCGCAAAAATCATCAATTTAAATCTCTTCGGTGTTTACGACTGTCAGGTGAAAAACAGCTGAGTCGCAATGTGAAAACGGATCCATTGCTATTCAAAGTAGCATGGAGGTAACATTTCACCTGTTTCTCGGTAGCTCAAGTGGAACCTTTACTTAATGTAGAAAATGAAAATGTTTTCGGGAGTCAAGCTGCCGGAATAACTGTGATGTTTTCTCTTCGCAACCAGCATGACCATTCCACAACTACCCCACACAACCTCCATTTCGAGGTGAGCCACAGTAACCACAGACACAAACACAGTTCTTTCCTTCTAGTGGAAAAACCACGAACGCAGATATTTTTTCAGAGCTAGCAATTACATTCACCCGCTAGTTCAAGAAGAGGACATACCATTTTTCACCACTGTCGGTAAAATGGAGAAACGGAGAGAAATGAGCTCCTACCTTGATTAAACACGCCGGCAATATATAATCAGGCCACGACTCCAAAAATATGCGCAATTCAAAACTTGATCTTTACAATATAATGCCCGTGCTTTACAAATTAAAATAACGGGCAGATAAGGCAAGTTTTCGTTTTCTATCAAAATAGCTCTGGAGCTAGACGATTTTCACGGTTGTAAAATAAGCAGCGCTAAAATCGCGAAAATATAAAATTCGATGTCCTTTAATCAAATCCATATCGTTAGGTCTTAACCAGTTACACTTCAGGAATACGTAAGTTCTAGCCGTCTGAAAGAAGGAAACAGTAACCGGATAGCACCACCACCGCATAGCAACTGAAATGGTAAGGAAAATCAATGCTTAAGCCAAATCCGTATTTAGAAGTTATGCCAAATTAACAAAAAGAGTTTCAGGTAGATACTTCAATGCTTAAAAATTTGCTTGAAAATGAGTGCTTGTTCATTTAGTTCAAATACAAATAATTAGCTACTAATGTGTAATGCGCCTTGATGACCCATGCGCTTGAAATATCCTAAGTGAGCACAGTCAAATGCAGATTAACAGATCGAGGACCAAAAAATCATGAGGATTTATGACTAACCCACCCATGCTGAATAATCACCTTAAAATATTCCAAGCCTCAGATTATGAGTGAATGCCAAGCACATTTGGATTTAAAGAAATGTTTATGAAAACAATTCACCGAACAAATTGAGTTGTCCCCTTTCAACATAAAGAATGCACGAGAATGAATATTTCGACAGATGGAAGAACTAATACTCAAGTATCGGATTCAGAATTGCAAATAGCAAGTGTAGGCATGGTCAATAGTGAAATATCTCCGGCTTCCACAACTTAAAAAAGCTGCTCATGCACGAGAAGCCATATGCGTCACGGTTCGATAAATTTAGAGGGACGAGAGAAACGTGGTATGGTCCGATAACCAGCTAGATTACAACTGTGCCCGAACGATAGTTTAGATCACGCACTCCGGACGCTAACTGACCAAGGATGTGGGACATGGAGTCGAAGGAAAGGTGTGGAAATAAATAATTAAGACGAGAGTCCGAATGAAAGTGAGCACAGACCACTTCCTGCCATATTCCAGCGGTGATGGACATCTGGCCAAACGTTCGTACGCCGGGCTTCAGCTGGTCAATATGATCAATATGAGTGTGCTCACACTACGGAGTTTGGCCCATAGACCACTGCATGTACATGTACTAAGCAAACATACAGAGGCGGATTTAGGTCGTTGTTTTGGGGGAAGGCTCATTACTTTCCGCAGCGCCAGGAGGTATGTAATAACTCTCAATGAAACGGGGGTCCGGGTGGACCTCCCTCGGAAAATTAAAAGAAATGAAGCGCTTGGAACGTAGTTTAAGTGTGGCTATATGTGATAAATTACTGAGTAAAGCTCTCTAATCAGTTTTGAAAAATGTTAACAAATGATGTCAAGAATGCCATTTTTGTGAAGATGCAGGTCTTCAGGGTTTTACGTTGGTCCATGCTTCATCGGACGACAGTTTCGGCGGCGTTTCAGTCGGCTTCTTCAGGTCGGTGAAGTGAAGATGCAGCCATTCGTCGTCTTATATATATCACCCGTTGGAGTCAGGTCTAACGCTTGAGATATATAAGACGACGAATAGCTGCCTTCACTTCACCCACCAGAAGAAACCGACTACAACGCCGACGAAACTGTCGTCCAAGGAAACATGGTGTAAAAATCGGAAGACCTGCATCTTCACATCCATCAACCCGCGGCAGCCTACACAATGATTTTAAACTCCTTTCTTCTTTAATGCCGTCCAAAATGAAAATTGGTTGGAAATAAATAAAAAATAAGTATTCAGAAAATACTATTTTCAGCAAAAGTCAAAATGACAACATTCAAAGAAGAACTACCAGGCTGTAGAATACATTTATAATAGTTTTAATAACGACTAAGACAAGTAGGCCCTACTTAATATTAAAATAAATGAAATAAAAAAAGTATAGACTTTTGGTTTGAGGTAATGTAGTCACCCTCACAAATACAGATATACGGGCTGACGTAAGTTAACAAAATATTATTTAGTTGTAATGCTTTGAGCACCAACTTTAATGCAAATAGCCTAGGTCTTGACCGTATAAGATTTATGTATACAAATTACAACAGCAAATTTTGCTGTCCTGTTTCTTTCTGCTCAGCAAACCGGTATATTACATTATCGGGGTCTGCATGAATATGACGGTGGAGGTACATCATAGAAAGGCCGTTTAAGCGACTTACACCGCATCTTGATCGCACGTAACTTTTCAGAAGGCGTAGAGCAGAAAAACACAGTTTCAGTCTAAGTGACGCTGTAAGGCTGAATCGCCAACCTCGCAGCGAAAACGCAGTAATGCTCGGAAGTTACCGTCATTCGTCAAAGGCTCTTCCAATAATAATGAGCGCTTCCGATGACGAGCGCGAAAAAGCGCCAATAAGTTATGTCGTTGTAATTTATCGATTGAACTTACCATCTCTGGCTGAAAGGTTGATCTTCACGTCAGGTATATCACAGAATAAAGGAAAATGGACGCAGGGTCTAAATATGTGAAGAACTAAACTGGACAATACACTCGCAAGAGCCGGGCAACTGACATGTTGCGACGAGCACGAGAGGGGAGGATGTCACATAGTAGGCAGGGTAGGTTCACTCGTGAGACCTCACTTTGAGTTTGCCGCTAGCATATGGGACCCTTACGAAGTAGGACTAATCTCAGAAATCGAATACAATGGAGAGCAGCAAGATTTGTGAAAAGTTGTTACGATAAACTTAGCAGTGTTACCGAATTGTTGAATGCATTAGGGTGAGAATCTCTAACTGATCGAAGGGAGAAATACAGGTTAAATCTTTTGCGTTAGTTCGAAGCAGACAATTTTTTCCGGACGTTCAACAAATATTGCTAGAGCCAACGTACTCCGGCAGAAGAGATCACAGGAATAAGATAAATCAAATTGACTGCAGAACCGATAGATTTAGAATGTCATTTTTTTGCGCGAACAATAAGGGATCATAATAGTTACGATAGATCAATCATATGAAACTCCCACCCTCAATAGGTAGAGTAGAATTTTCACTTGTGTTTAATAACGTAGCATCATTACTAACACTTCACATCGCTTGAAATTTCCGGCATTATATTATTTTGTTCTCTGCATGAAGTAGTATCTCGTAGCATTCATAAATTAATAGAATTAGTAGTATTTACCTCTAGACATGTCTTTAGTATTGTAATGCATGTTTGCATGCTCATTTACGTAGCACTCTCCCAGTTTCTGGTTTGCGCACTATTCTCCTGACCGCTTTTTGGTCTGCGCCTAGCGGCCAGGGGAAAGTGCGAGGTCCCGATTTGTACTGGGACGAGTACTGCATGCCTGGTGTGGAATCACCACGTGCCACACACCCTAATGGTGGCTTGCACAGTACTTCGTAGATGTAGGCAGTGCTGAAGGAGTGCGTGGAGACTGTAATCCCCTCTCGCAGACGCACTACGGCTCAACTGCCCAAACTCGCGGCACGATTCTCTCCATGCATAGTATATACCTTATAATTTTTCCGTTACGACACCAAATCTTTCACAACATTGTTCTTCAAAAGGCCTACACAAGTACAATTGCTAGCATCGACGATGCTGTATCTGTTTAAACAAGTGGCTTTTAGATATTTTCCAATTGTCTTTAAACATTGAAAATTGAGCTGGTGAAATAAAAACTTGTATTGGAGAACCACCTTAATGATTACCATATTTTCAATTTTCCGAGGAATTACGGGGGGGGGGGGGGGGGCCTTAATCCGCCCCTGCAAGAATACCTACCTGAGATAGCCGACATGACAAGTCAAATAAATAAAAGAATTGAATTCCATCTTAAATTTTATACTCAAGGTTAAAATTCGCCCCTGCCTCTTTCGTTCACGCTGGCATATTATATTTTTTAGCACCAAGGTCGGTTTCGTGGGGATGAGGATCAGGACAGGAGGCCAACTGGCGTGAGAATTTTGGCGAGGCGCCTAATATTAAGGAGCCAGGTTACCGTGATGCCTTAGGTCTTGGCCAAAAGACCATAGTTACACATGATAAGGCAATTTAGCGAAAGTATGACCCCTCAATCAAAAATAAACTATTCTGTTTCTCATTACCCTAATTCTTGAATAAATATGGTAAAATAACACGTTATTTCCTTCCTCATCATATTTAAGAGAAAAGGGGCTTCAAAAGAGGCAGTCTCTTTCTTCCCCCACACCACAGCGGCTTTGAGGCAGAGTTTTGCAAGAATTAACGCAAATATCCGTTAAGACCGTTGCCTGAATAGGAGAGCTGCAGTGGAAAAAATATGTTACAAATGGATATCTAGATATCATACGAAAATTGTACTTAATTGATGCCAAGATCTAAGGTTCAAGTTCTGTAAATACGCAATCAGTTTCAGCATAAAAATTTCTAAGAAGTCAAGTTATGACATTCCAAAGAAAGGAATAGATACATAACCAGGAAATGTTGCAATATTTGGATAGTTACTACTTACAAACAGGAACTGGAAAACCACAAGCCGAAAAAATCGGTTACCCAAAATTCAACCTAAGGACATCAGAAAAATGCCATATGAAATACAGGACACTAAACCCTTTTTTCAAGAAAAACTCATCAGTAACAGTTTTATGAAAACTGGAAGTAAAATTTGGCCAGAATACGAATTATATCTGGTCAACCTTCGACTTATTGGAGGCCAATTGGCAAACATTCTAAATGATTCTAAGGCCATACAGCAGAATTTACAAAACTAATAAAATTTATTAACAAAGGTTAACAATTAAAACCTCAAAATTTATTTCCTTCACTTCTCCAAGGCATACAGTAGAATGCTGGACTTCGATAGCAACTGATGATTTTGATGCCTGAGATCCCAGAATTCTCTGCCACATGCTCCTTGCCAGGCTCTCATTATAACGGGTAATGTAATTACAGCAACAAAACAGCTATATATACGCGATACAGCATCATATTTTCTCGTGAGTAAAATTATGTCGACTGACACACAAATTAATTAAAATAATACGAGACATTACAGAGAAAATGGATGAAACACTATCATGAGTGTGTAGGTGGAAAAGCAAGCCGAGGAATGAAATGAAATATATACTTCGTGCAGTCCTATGAAAAATTTTTAGTATTACGAGTTTCTATGTTTTAGCCTCATCTTCAAGGACAAAAATTACAAAAAAAGTTTCAGTGGGCAGTAGGAACTATTGATTTAATTTTATTCCTGAGAAACCGGAATGGACTAAGAACTACTGATAACTTAAGGACAATGTCATGCTTCAATGTTAAGCCCTAAGCTTCATATAATTCCTTTGAATGGTAATCCCAATCTGACATTGGTACGGGTAATTTTGGTGAAAGAGTAGCCCCGGAACAAATTATCCCGTTAGTTTTTGGGAATAAGGGTTGAATTCTAATTTAAAACCCTGATGCATAGTAATAATTATTCTTGACGTTGATGTCTCCACTTAAGTAGCCTTTTCGTCAGTTTTTATGTTTCAAGTGTCTAAATGCAGGATATTTCTATAGTTTATCCAGAGCAAAACTATTTTTATCTCTAAATAACTCCGCCCATCATGTTAAATCGTCAGCAAATCATTTTAAAAATTAGCGGGTCCTCATATCTTCTCAAGAATCCTCACATGCAGCATATAACCTTTCCAATATCTTTTTCAGTTATTCTGCAGACTTAATCCCCGCTGTCGTACGAATGCCAATCAGTCATTGGTTAGGAGATGTTTTTGGCTATTCATGGCAGTTTTAATGACCCTGGTTGACGAGGGGAAAATCATCCCTGTTTCCCGAATGAAATTCTAGCTGACACAGCAATTTTAAATAATTTACACGGATAAAAACTAATGTATTCATTATAGCCTGGGGCTTCATTATGTGATCAGTTTAAGAAACCAATAATAACCTTTAATGGTAAGGCCACCAATCTCTCTCCTCTTTCAGATGAAAGGTATCCCACGCCCACCCTTGGCAAATGGCAGCAAAATGATGGAGCGTGTAATGGCGGAAGAGTCAATGACCTCTATCTAATAAATGCAATACGTTCCAATTGTTTCAGTCTTCTTCCATGCCGTGGATGTAGATTCACCCGCATCCGAAAAGAGAGCGCTGGTTGACTTCACACCTGCTGTGCGGGTAATCGGCATGTTCTTAAAAACAGCACCGTGAGAGGCTAGGGAGATGAACGGGATGGGTACTCCCATCACCTTCCCGCGGAAAGGCGACGTACCGACAAAGTCTTAAACCGAAAGGAAAGAAACGAAATAAACTTCTCAATGTTTCCTCTAAAAACTATGTAGATATCCTTAAAAAAATAATCCTGATAAAAAACTGCGTTTGGGAGCGTGAGAACGCCACAGTTGTGCAGACAGGGACCTACTATCCAGGCAAAAACTCTAGATGCTCGAGTTTGAGATGTTGTGTCGCGATAACAGGTGCACTGATTGCAAGGAAATGAACAGCAAATTAAATGTAATTCCTAAATTTTTCCCGTTAATGGCATAAATTATTTTTATTGTAAAGAATATTTTTTATGCGGCACACAAAAAAAATTCGCGGTTTTTTCGCATGAAAAAGGTAGCGCAACTTGAGACGCTAATAACTGGACATCAAACTTTCACGAGTTTAAAAAAACAAATGAAGTATCTTTTTGCAGTATGTCTATGGAAGTCGGATGCCGTGATAACAAAAAACAACCAATTTTGCAAATAGTTTGAAATAGCAATATTCGTTATTTTTGGATGACGAGAAACTTTTAAGTCCCACATGCACCAGGCGAAAGCCGACAAAACGACTATTTTAGTTACTATTCCTTTTTAAGAATATATATACTAATGGGACATTCGCTGTTTTGTGTTGACGGGTGGCGTCTTAGGGAAACCCGAAGGCTCGACCGGTAACACCAGGTAAGAGGCAATCTGGCATCGCATAATTGCCCGAAGTTCCTTGGCTAGGTAAGTGGGGGCCAAAATTTTATGGGTTCAAACTTAAATGGTGGTTATGTACTCAAAGTAGAACCTATATCGAGTGATACATAATCTGGGAACGAAATGCATAAAGGAAACCAAAAAAATCAATAAATCATACGAATCCCGCTACCTTTTACCAGAACGATAGATAGGGCGCCCCGTAGCACACCTAGCAACTCCTACCCAGGGTAGGGTGCAAGTGGAAGAGCTGGGGTCACAGTTGTGTTAATGTTTAGATAATTTCCTCAGATTTCCACCGCTGATGAGTAACAGAAGCGATATTTTACATCATTAGTCAATCAGCCACAAGAACTCAAGGGAAAATACGGTAACGATTACAGGCGGAAAATGAACTGGAAAACTAGAGAGAAAATGTCAGACGGTTCGAATTTTTCATGGGAATCAATTGTTTACCTTTCATCACGATCAAGTAAAACTCACTGTGTTCATTTTCAACTGCCGTGAAATAAAGTTAAACATAGATTACTAAACCAACTACATTTACTAAAATTTGGTATTATTCGTGCAAAATAAAGTTGATTCCCATTGACTGCAGAGCTGGACGCCCGTATTTGAATTGGGATATAACGACTAGGCCTAGCATTTTTTCTATTCAAAATATCATTCAAAGGCTAATAACTAAATGAAAAATATAATTAAAATCAAAAGATTGACAAAAATAATTCTCATGAAGTATCATCATCATCGATCAACAATCCTAGGATTGGTTTGACGCAGACCTCCACTCAATTCTTCTATCTGCCAACCTCTTCATACTGACGCAACTCCTCTCATTTACAGCCTTCACAACTTGCTCCATATATCTCATGCGAGGCCTGCCTTTTCCATTCTTCCCGTTCACTTTATACATTCTTTAAATGATGAACTAAAAAAATGCTGAAATTTTCACGAATTCGGTGGTCAATGCACAGCTGCCATTACATATCAACTTAAGTTAGCGTTTAACTACAGCTCGAGTGCTCAGCAAGATATGCAACTCGATTTTTCCCGAAAGTCAGTCTACTGACCCAAAATCAGATAGTGAATATCGCTTCTTTTCCTTTCATATTTTTCTCCCCGAATTTTGTTTTCCAGATGTTAGCGTGGTTCAGGAAGCGCCACCAACATGCATTATGTCATGTGTCATATAAAATCTTTTATGATTCACCCTCCGGATGATGAGCTGAAACCGGAAAAGACGTTCGAGCAGTTAATGTGAAACCGGAAAAGATGGAGGCTACAGTAAAACCATTTCCACAATAGCATCACAGCAGCAATTTGAAAGCAAATGGGGTGTTTCGAAAATTCCATAATATGGGTATAAAGAAGACATCACGGGCGTTTATTTCGCTCAAGCAATATAAAGGGATAAATTCCTAAAATATATAATAAAGTATAACCCTATACTCATCATAATTTTTACTGGCTGAAATTGTTCAAAAGCACCCAATACCACTTTATGGTACAAAATTCACGTATGCAAACCCTTAGTGCTGAACATGACGGCCAGGCATGTGAAATGAATTTCAAATTACGGCGTTCATGCATGCTAAAGCAAGGCTGGTTGTATACACGTATGCGGGTTTGCAAGGGCCCTCGCTGGTAAGCGGTGAGTGGAATTTCGGTGACCCCAGGACGGTGGTGGTTGAAGAGGGCTAGAGCAGCATGCTTTGTAAATAACTTCAGCTAATTGTGTGACCACTAACGGGTGACTCCGTTAAAGTTACTGCGCGGCCAGTTCCGCAGTTCTTCAACTTCAGCTAAGTTAGGAAAATGAACTTTCCGGATATGCATAATTCGGCAAAGAGAGAAAAATAAACAGAAAATTGCACAAAAAAAGTTTCTATGATAAAATCAGCAAGTTTCCTTAGGTCTGTCAGGAATTGTATCATGAAAACATTTTAAAATAATGCGTCACCACTAGTAATTCAAATAGATGAGGAAGGAGAGGGTAAAAATTAAAGCATATCATAACCATTTAGGACGTAAATGTGGATGGTAGTCATTCAAAGCTAATACAAGTCTTATCAACCGATGTCACAATTTATATATGAAGCAGAGACATTTAAAAAAATCTACAGTACGTCCAACTCAGGGGCAGGAATCCTAGCTGAAAAGCACTCGATAAGGCTCCTTTGACAGGAATACTACGCAGCTGAATTCAGGCTGGCATAAGCTACATTGCTACCACATTTCTATACTACGAGCCGAGTTCCAGATGACCAAAGTTTGAGTGATCATGATCAGACCCAAATTTTTTAAGACAGTCACATTAGAGCGACGGAGAGTATAGTAAAGCATAATCAACTTACCTAATTTATCGGGGAACTAAGAAATGAACTAAGAAACATTACCCAATTGTTAAAAATTAACACAGGGCCCAGAACCGAAATACAAATATTCACGCATTAGGTGAGGTTGTGGTCTCATCTAGAACGGAGCAAAACCGAAAACATTTGTGACAGCATACTTTCGATCGATCCAGGAAAAACTGAAATTTCATTTTTGAATAACACACAACCAAAATGATTACACTAAGTAAGAGAAATAAAATCAGGAATAAAAAATGAACTAGTATTAAATGAAAATTATTATTCCACTAGTAGGCCAGTAAAAAAATCAGGTAGTCAGATCTATCTGAGATAAGTAGGATTTCTAGATTTCCCGGCGAAGATGTATGTCAGCGATCTCTCGGGATATACACCGGGTATTTAGGTCCATGGTGGCCAACGTTTCGACGCTCGAGTCGAGCATCGTCCTCAGGGCAGAGGTGAGGTCTCTCAATGGGAGAATCAAGACCACAAGATAGTGCATAAAATTTCCCGCCAAATTTCGGACCTGACCTGCCCGTGGGTATAAATTGACTTCAATCTCTACTCAAGGCACTTACCTCTGCCCTGAGGATGATGTTCGACTCGAGCGTCGAAACGTCGGCCGCCACGGACCTTAATACCCGGTGTAGATCCCGAGAGAATGCTGACATATATCCGAGATATGTTCTCCCCTTAACAAATTTTCATTTGCAATCTAAGATGCATCAGAAATATTATTTTAGCAATCATCACAAGATGTGACACACAACTATCACTAAAAAACGTCTAATTCATTGTCATTCATAAATGTGTTACCATAGAAATAGATCATATTACTTTGAGGAATTACACATAAGGGAGTGAGTCCCTAAACAATATTTCTATTTCTATTAGTTTTTGAAGGAGTTTAGGCTGCAAAAAGTCAGAAAAAAATCAGCTACCGTTGTGCAGCGAAAACTCTAATAAAATACAAAGGTGGAGAACAACCCGATCTCAGAACATACATTATTTTACGACGCTTTATTTTCTTTCAGTTACATGCACAGAAATTACCCAGCCTCCTTAAAAAGTTAATCAATTATGAATCACAAGTATCAATAGCGACCGACAGTAGCGACCAATTTACAGATGTGATACGTTTTTTGATTAAAGATCATTTAGTAAATGACGCATGCTTGTATCCAAATATACTTAGCGCTATTTCCTTCTGGGGTAGACTCAGTCAAAAAGCCTATTATTTCTTCGTTGCCCAGGAAAACTGGCTATTTTACCCTAATTTCTTTTCAACTTTTCCCAAACCGTGTATAATCCTTTCACCTCTGTCACAGTCATTGTGACATCATACATGTTCGCTTCTTCTTTTGAATCCTAATACTCGTGAGAGTCACCTCCACCACATCAAGCCATGACTTAATCACCCATAGGTATTCCTTACTCTAGAAACGTTTACGTTTTCCTCAGTATCTGTTCGGTGATTATTCTCAAATCCATTTCCTCTATCATCCCAAGCTAGCCAACAACACTCCATTAATACATGTTCCATACTTGAAGACAAGATCCACATTCTTTAATGAACCGCTCATCCCTCGCTTACCGAACAAGAGAAACATCAGCCCAAATCAAACAGCCTGGAAAAATAGCAAGTCAATAGTTACTGGGATATTGTACGAACACTTGTACATTCTAATAACTTCCACTTGTATGAACTTGAAACATTTCTCAAGTGTCGAGAATATTTTTCTTTAATCCAGGCATATCTTTATTTCGCTTCTATAAAATAAGATGGAAAGAAGTACACTTCCACATTTCAATGAAATTCGACCGAATTCTGGGTGCGAGTGGGAGAGAAACTCTTCCCAAGTGGAATATGTGTTCCTGCCAGTGGGCAGGGCCCACTTTAAAACCCGCAGCCTTCATCATTTAAACATCGTGACGGGAGCCTATGGTCCCATTCATACACTTCGCAGAGAGCATACGCCCACTCAGCGGATATGGGGGGAATTGCGCAGGTGTGAGGACGGGAGAGGTTAAGCGCTCGGAAAGGGAGGAGCCTCACAGGGAGTGAGAAGGGCCACCGACCACACAAGCGACGGGGCGGCAATAGGCGCCGGGGTGGAGGAGGAGGCCCCCAGGGAGGCACGAATGCGGACCCGGCCACTGGTGGGGCGTCTCCCGCTAAGCTGAAGTGCCGACCGTAAATTGCCTAACACCTTTTAGGCCACTTTTATTACAAATACATGCAAAACTCCTGAAACCATTTCATTCTCGATTAACCTTACACTTGAGTTCCAGCTGGCCGCGTCCCAAACAAAATGTATTAACGTGAGTCAGAATGTTGTCATAAAAATGCATGAATTGTGGTAGCAAAAAAGGGGAAGAGGATTGTCAACGACGAATTCTCCAAGGCTTTGGATATCTTAATGCTAGAAGCATGTGAATTTCAGAAAATACAGTAAAGGAAACCACCTGAACGATATACTATCATTAGACGGGGACTCATCCACTAAAGCCACGTTGGGTTCCTTCACAGATGGAAGTAAATATATAGTTAAAACCGGAATTTGGGAAACGAGGAGGTCATGTCAGTAAATACAGAGTTGATAATTGTAATCTTCATTTACAGTTTCTCAAACGTTCCTAGGCCAATGGTATAACCATGCACCACAAGAAATACGCATTAAACCACCACTTCCCGTAGTTTTTACATCGATATAGGAGGACCTCTAGCAGCACATAAAGATTAACATGCGTGAAGAAGTTCTCGATAGGTTAATCTAAATTCCACAGCTAAAATAAAAAATCCTACTATGAGGCCAAGTTTATCAAGATGAAGATTAACATTTATTACTAAGAATTTGCACTGTTTTTATAGCGATAACTATAAAATCATAGAGATCCTATCAACAATAATTTCACCAGGTACGTTAGAAACGTCCACAAACGATGAAATATTATTGCGCATGTCAGAACTAAAATAAGTACAAATTTTTCTCCGCGAGAAAAAATATTTTTCACTGAATTAAATATTAATAACCGATCCCATTGCACTGGATACGAATTCTATGTGCCCCGACGAATCTCTTACACAACGTGGGAGAATTAAAATAATATTTAACACCATATGAATTTCTCCCAACGCACATCAGCAAATAACATTTTAACGCTGTAACATCAGCATAAGATAGAGGCGTCAAATTTCCACCCGTTTGCAGAAATTTGCGTTTCTATCAAGTCCCTTCCTAAAATGGGAAATGTTTGATACCTACTTATGATGTAATTTGAGTTTTTGAATCGAAGTTAAACACTAAACCCTGAAGTAACGATTTTTAAATCCGCTTCGACGCTTCAGCGTGACCAGTAGGGTAATCACGTAACTCATAACGTCCCGATTTTGGCGTTCCAGAGCGCCAAATCTCAGCAGAACGCCCATCGCGATTACGTATCGGTTGTTTACACATCGCCGGCGCTCCATAACGTCCACCCGTGATGCGTCTGCGCTTGAAGCGATCACGTAACTGGAAAGGACGCTGCAGAACGCCAAAAACGAGGCGCTTCATAAGGCCGCGTTAGAAGTCGGTCTATCATAACGTCAAGTAAAATTATATGCAAATTAGAGCCAGTTGCTTAATATTTCGTCTTTTAATAACAGTATTCGGATGCAATAAGAACTCAGGGAGGCTGCTATCCAAGGAATTTCAATGGAAAATTTTATTTTTGAATAATGCAACAAGTCTTTTTCAACGTCACGTCAAACGTTCAAGCTCCTGTGGAAATGTTATTTTAACACTTCATCACATTATTCCTTCACATTAATAATGGCCGGGTTTGGCAGTGCGCGTGTGTGAAATTTCGTTGAAAGTAGACGATTTTTAATGTTCGTCAAAAATTTCAGGATGTTGCTAAGGCACTCGGGCTAAAATTTACCTTTGTGTCTTCGAATGAGAAAAGTTGCGCGCCGGAGTTTTATTTACGATCGCGTTTTGTTGTGTTGTTGTTTTTGTTCCGGAGAGAATCTGTGTGGTACGTGTGTTACCTGCGTTATGATCAATAGTAGTTTGATGCAGGCTTATTGCGCGTTGGAATTCCTAATTGTGGTGCAAAGTCACATTTACCTCTCAATATAAGGAGGTGATGATCACTCGAGTGAAGAGCCAAGTGGTTTATTTACATATTTGTGATTTTCTTTTCTGTGCCATGCCAAGTGGAAGTTCATTTTGCAAGTGCATATACATATATTTCGGGGTTGAGGATTGAAATGTGATTGCCTTTCCTTTCGTGTTTACTTTAAAGTTTTAAAGAATTCGTGTCCGTGCAATATACTTCTTTGGCTTTAGTGTTTCTGACCAGTGTTTTCGATGTGACGAAATAGCAATGCCTTCATGAATAGCTTTGGAAGTGCTAAAATACAACTATGTGAACGTATTTATGTGTATTGTTATCAGTTATAGAATAACCCCACATGGTGGAAGCTTCCTAGTGCAAAAGTACAACTATTGTATACGCAATAAGCCACAATAAAATTACTGTGTAGCATGATATTTCTATCTATTCTTTACAATTCTGTTTGGCTCATAATCCTAACTTTCATTAATATTATGTAAGATTCTTGATATGATGCCAAGAGGATAAATCAAAGCTGTGCCAAAGTGGTACCAGATCCTCTTTACTTCCACTTAACGAGCTAATCAATAAAATAAATTTCCAGTATTTGTCAACGGATGTTAGTGGCATTTTTCTATAATATGATATCATTTGTACAACGATAAAGTATTTTCATTTCGCTCAAGTCCGTCATAATTTGTCGGCGAGCAGACGTGCAAATTTAGGAAATGTCATGGCCACGGTAATATTACAGCCTTTAGAAAAAATATTTGCAAATGTAGGTGCTGCTATTCTATCAATGAAAGTTTTTCAGGTACTTGGGATGGTGAAGCCTTGAAAAATAATGCATAGGTACTTCACACAAGATATACCCTTCCGTTCCTGTCAGCCTCTGGACAACACAATGCTCACATTTGCACTTACACCTAAATCTATGTTCCCGAGATCTATAAGAGAGCATTGAGACATCAATAAACATCATTATTATCTCGCTGTAGTGTTTTACGCTTAAAATCACGTAGTAAGGTAGGTTGGAAAAAAAATAATGAAAGCTGATTCTGCATAATCATAGGTAAATTGATTGATTTCGCTAAGAAAGACCTTTAAATAATCATCTGCCCACCGTTTTTCTCGTTTCTATACTATTAACATGCATTGCCGTTTTTCTATCGTTTATCCAAAGTCATATATGTTAAGAACCACTATTTATTTAAAATATTGTATCAGTGCATTCTTCCTCAGTTGAGTTCCTTTATTGTATTCTGCTTCGCAGCGCAGTCACGTGACCATTTTCCCTACTTCGGATTGGATGGAAAGATTCGAACAAGGGACGGGCCGAGTGGAATGAATTCGCAATATAACTTTCTCATACTTTCGGTAGCGCCCCGATAACGTCGACGTTGAGAACCTCGCCTCAAGATACGTACTCATATGGGACGAAGTTTTCTGGCGTTCCAGAATGCGACGTTATGGAGCAAGGGCAGTTACAGCTCTCGCGAAAGCTTATGGCGTTCGGATGCGCGGCGTTTGTGTTGTCCGCGTTAAACAAATTCCATTTTTTTTAAATGCACTCATGTATGGCACAAATGCCATGTATTCGCTTTCCCATGCGTCCTTTTTCCCTACCCCTTCCACCAAACTTTACCCCTCCACGACGTCTTCTTCTGCGCATCCGAACGCCTTAAGCTTTCGCGAGAGCTGTACGTGATTCCCCTGCAGGGAAGTTAGAACCGCAGCGCCGCGCCGGGTCGATGAGCCAAGGCTTCGATGACTCTATAGAGTCTGGGTCATCAAGGAGGAATTTTGGACATGGGAGGACCCATTCATCCTTTTTTTATGAATCGGAACGTTTAAGGGAGTACGGCACACGCCCCAAAAGGGTTACGAAGGACGGGAGGGGTGATCGAAATGATGTAACGCGTGCGACCTTTTAGCGAGAGAGCGGGTGCCAATGACAGGTCGGTTGCCCATTTCAGCCCATCATGCGCTTCCTTCTCCTTCAACCTTCTCTCCTATCACCCCACGGGCCGTTAATGACTTAAAACGTTTAAAAATAGCCCACGGCCACAAAAGAGAAAAAGAGAGAGAGAGAGAGAACTGGGAGGAATAAACTTCAGGGCGTGCCGGATGGACGCCAGGAGTCCCACACAAATAAACAAAACGGAAACAAACAATGCCTTCACTAATCTTGGTAATACGCTTGAGTTCTTTGCTCCAACCGGCAAGAAACAAAGCCGCTGAACATACCTAATCATTTAATACCCGAATCGAGCTAAAGGCTCTCTTCCTATTTGCACGCGTGCCTGATTTTGATTGCCATGATTCACAGGAATATGGCAACAAAGTCTGCCAACAAGTGAGCGAGACTTCCAAAAAGAGGGTTCATATTGAAAATATGGAAAATAGCATCTTTTCGTGACTGCCCACACATTTAATAGTGGAAATAAATCTAACAGCTATAAAAATAGAGAGAAACAAACTTTTTCGGCCAAACGGCTAAAACGACAGCAACGGAATACAACCCAGCCAACGGAGTCATATGGACGGAAGAATGGTTATTTTAGAAGGTGATCGACAACTGACGTCGTTTGCGCCAATGAGAACAGCTGGGGTAGTGGTATTTTTGTTTAACGTGCAGTCAGGCAGGTATCCGGGATTTGTCCGCGTTGTCATTTGAATCCCGAAAACCTGCCTGACTGCAAGCCTGAACGCCCTTCCTTCGTCAGAAACCTTCGTCAGAAACTTTGTTTAACGTACTTCGACGGCTACGGTCAATTCGCACTTACTGTCTGCCACGTACAGACAGGGGCAACAGCACTCAGACGAAACGGAGGATCACCTCTCCAAACTCGAGCCGAGCCCAACGATGCTTAACTTCGGTGACTGATCAGGAACTGGTGTTTCCACCGTGGCAGGCCGTTGCCCGAGAATAGCTGGGTACTTTAGTATGGGAAGGATTGTTTGGGGAGTTGGGAGAGGGTGGAGAGAAACCCGGCGTCAGCAGGTAAACAAGAGGTAGGAAAAAGGAAATTTAGCCCCTTTTCAGTATTAGGTTGCCAAATATTTTTAGTTTGCCATAGTATAACTTTCTGCAAAAAAAATATGCCACGAAAATTTCCCTAATACTTAAATCACCCAGTCGGAAATTGATAAACTTCAGCTTGAGTAATGAAGTTTTACTCCTATTAGGGTGCCATTTCAATCAATTGAAGCATTGGTCTTACATTATTGAGAGGTAATAAAGACCCATAAACCGACTCGGAGAATATAATTAAACCTGTTCTCATCATCAATACACAATCTACCCACCATTAACGCGTGAGAGTCTCACGCCAATCCAAAATGTTACTGACGGCAGCGTCGGCAAGTGTGTGGCATGACGTGCTCCATGGACGAATCATTGAGTGAAAAAAAAAACTTCACCTGGAGCAATTATTCGGCGTCACGCGTTTAATATTATTATCGGTAAATTATCAACGAAGCAAAATAAGCACAATGAAAAATACTGGACGGCATTTAGAAGAACAGCATGAAGGAATTATCCACTGCACGAAGGAACATGCGTTTAAAACTCCCAGGGGGAAAAGAGGAGAGCTGGAACGAAAATCAAACCACAGACGCACAGAAAGAAAAAGAAAGACATCGGGCCAACCATTACACTACCCAGAATTTGAAAATACAATTTTCAATACATTACCTGCAGTTCATCGTGACAGTTGATGAAATATTACACTGGTAGCTTTATCACATCTCGCAGTGGTTTATAGGATCTATCCTCGAGGTCTAATCCTCTAGAAGACCCTTTCTCGTGTGCGTCAAAGTTGGACCCTCGAGAACGAGGATCCTTCTTTGACGCAGAACTTTGCATTGCGAGAGCCATCTTGAAAGGAGCGTAATTCTACATACAATACAGCTAATTACAATACGCTCTCCGGAAGTTTCCATTGAAAAAATTAGAATCCAGGATAATGCCATTATTGGCGCATAGGCCCGGAGAGCCTAAGGTCCGTAGTTCGATTTCAAATAAAAAATCTTTCTTCCTCTGGTATTTTTCAACGAATTCATTACTGCTCATCGTGGAAGTTAAAATAATCTTACAAGAGAGAGAATGATAAGCATTTCCTGCTCTTTTCCGCTGAATGCGACGCTTCACGGATACCAGTCTTTTAAACGTTTCCAAGAAATTGTTCCGCGAGTATAATAAAAGGATGAGATACAGGGCAGGCCGAGCTGCTTTAAATGGCAACGCTGCAATTTTGTCCCACCACCTAGATTTTCTATATTTATGGCGGTCCCCGTAAATTCCCACCCAGATAACATCGGTAGACGCATATTTAGGGGGCGCGTGGCCTACTGCGATAAGAGACGAGCAAAAATGACGTTCGAGGAGTGCAAATAAAAATTAACAGTAAGGGACGCCTAATGATTGAGCAAATGGCTCAGGTGATTAGATAATTCGGAACGAAATAAAGCAGCCGGCTTCAATATTTTTTTCTCACTGTCACGGATCAGTCTGAAGCCTAAGACACACGAATGCTTACGTATGACGTTTCGACATCACTGACTAATCACTTTTTATCAAATGGTACAAAATGTAGCGAGTACCATGCAATTTTCAGTGTGCACGCGGGTACCATGCTCAGTTTTTTTTTCAGTAACATGACATTAAAATGTCAGACGTGTGTCAACAAGAGGATAAAATTCTCTAAAGGTTGGTGCCGGCCACCCCTGCCAATGCCGGACGCTCGGGGCTCAAATGGGTGTCCGGCACAATGCAATATACTGTATCATGTGCAGAAAGTTACCGTCGATGTCTTTTTAGAACATCTCCAGATTCCCTAAGAATCCCAATGCTTGGGAAACATATTTTCGCAATTTTCTTGGTGAAAATTATGGCGTGCATCTTACACGATGCAAGCTACACGCGTAAATACGGTATTTGAGTCAAAAGTGACGACGCACAGAGAAAGACAACAAAGTCGAAACATGAAGTCCACATCTGTGATATGACTAACGTATTCTTACGTTATAAGTGGATAATAGATAGGAAAAAGAAGAAAGAAAAAATGCAACTATTGAGTGTCCTCAGAGGATATTTCGGTTCCAAGGACGGTCAATCGGAAGCTGTGTTCAAGCTAAAGTTATATCCAAAGATCAAAATCCATGAATCTCCCGACCATCACCCTAATGTATCCTATGTCAACGCTTTGGGAAGGAATAATCTTGTGTTCCACTCTTGCGTACCATTTGCATGAAAACAAACTTATAAGAAATAACTTAAAAATCCCACGAAGAGATAGGTGAAAATGTTTAGACGATTTGTTTCCAAAAGACGTTTCCACATACTCAGGGAGTGACGGAAATGATACAGATAAGTACTTCATAAATTGTAAGGTTTCAGACTTCCCCGGCAAATGACACTTATGAATTCTTCTTTGGCTTCCCTATGGGTTAGGTTCTCCATGTTGGCCGACGTTTTGACAGGAGACTATCCTGTCATTTTCATCCACAGCCGTGAAGATGACAGAAAAGTCTCCTGTAGAAACTTCCGCCAACATGACGAACCTAATTCGGTGGGAAGTCCGAGAAGAATTCATCAGTACTTCATAAATTGTTTTCAAAGACGTATCCTAGCCATGAAATGTAAGCCTTCTCAAATTCGTTTAGCTTTTGGTAACCATTTTACTGGGTAAAATAAACTGCCATAAAATTTTACTTGAACAAGTCAGCCTTCGGAACATTCACAAGAGCAAGTACTCGTATGAAGTACCATCATCCACAATTGATTTAAGTATGTATCCCTAAGTAACCTTATGCCAGGCTTCAGGAGGCTATGTTTTGTGAAGCAATGAAAGATGTTTTTGAAAGAAAGAATGACATCCTACGGTCTTCATTGAAATGAGGAAATGCTGCCGCTTTCTACACAATGTGTATCTCTGTAAACCTTCCACACTTTTCCAGGAATACCACTACACCTGCATAGCTACTTTCATGATACACTAATTATCCAAGACAATTTGCACTCACATCAGAACGAAAGATATTTTAAAATACTGATAAATCAGTCTAAGAAAAGAATAACTTGAAGGAATGGCAAAACAACTATTACGACTTAGTACTTTTTCCAAGCACAGACCCGATAGTATAATCCCAAACCCTTCACCAAAGATGACATAAGTAAGAAGAGTCAAATGAAACCCTACCCACCAAAAAGTCCACCTAATGTCGAATAGAGTCGATAATTTGGTTTCTTTGCTAACCTTACTGCTTGGGTGGAGGGAGAAATAAGAAGACGTTCTCGAGGGCAAATGCTCAGAGGATAGTATGCATAAAATATAATGTGCGTAGTTTCCTATTTCTACACAAGAAGAGAATGCGAAAAAAAATTATTCTCTCCGAGAATGCGCAACGATACGAATTCGTCCCGAAAATGTTAACGGAAGGAAAGAGATTGGGTGGCTAGGTTGCGAGATGGTTAATCGAGCCATTTCGATCGATCGTCTCATCGAACTTTAACTGTTGCTGAAGGACATCCTCATGTGCTTAGGTCTTTATTTTTTAGGCTTATATGACAGGATCAGGAAGGAGGTCATGGTCATAAATAGTCGGAAGGATCTCTTAGTCCATAAATAGAAAGCAACGCTAAATTTCAGCTCATCTCCGAGGCCTTAATAAAAATTACAGCCGAAGTTAAACATCGATCTCCCTGAATGGTAATGCTGCTCCCGACGTCTAGTGGGTCTTAACATTTGCAACACATCTCAACTTCTTCCGCGAGTAACTCCGCAGATGCCTCAAAACAAATGCTTGGTAGCGACAGCTGAAAGAGAACGAAAGTTTTCAAAAATAGGCGGTAACTCAATGAAATTTTACCACTGTTACTCAGATTTTACCTAAAGATACACCGAATTACTTGAGTAAGGTTAAGCGTATCCTTTCCATGGGTTACTAACAGCATTTCTGTGAAGTGTATCTTATTATCAAACATGACTACGAACCTGTTGAAAATGTTACACCCTACCGCCTTACGCCCAGACAAGTAAGTGATTTCGAGAAATAACGTTAGCACGGCATAATTTCTTCATACTAAGTGCTAATTAATATTACATACCTTTAACTTAGTAGCTGACGTTTGGGATAAAATTTAATTAGTCGCGAAGTTTATTATAAACCGAAGATGGTGTGTTTCTGCCGTAATTAGAGCGTATACTTTGATTCTTTCAAAAATAGATTGTTTAGCGTCACTGGAAACCAAATTTAATTTAGCTTCAACCATTCATTTATTTAAAATAACAATAAATTATATTTTAGATTCTCACTCCCTTCCGAGTAATCCTTCACATCAACCCTAAATTTAAAAAAATATTATTTCAGGGAACCACGACTACGTGCTGACAGAAATGAATTACGAGGGTCTGTTTCTAAATTGAGTGAAATTAGATATACGCCGACCTCTTATACACTTTATTGATTTTATATCACATACACATCCATTCCCTGTGTGGTAAAAATTCCACCCTGGTAGTACGCTTACCCGCCAATACCGGATCAACAAGCGAAGAGGTTACCACGACGGCATCGGCTTGTATTAAACAATATCTTTTGAACTCGGAAGCCATTATTAATTTAAACTATTTCACTATCTAATGCAGGCCCGTGATAACGCAAAGCCACCAAAGTTTTATTCTAATTAAATGATGCTTGAATATGAGTTGAGAATGAATATCCATGCAAAAACTTGACATTCTTCTTGATTTAAAGTACGCCAATACACAAAATGAATTGTTACTCATTTTATTTTCAAGCCCTCAATATTCATCTATCAAAAACTAGCCAAAAAGTTACTGACGCTTTTTCAAGAGCTCAGACTTATTCACATCTCCATAGGCCGTGCTCAATCATCACTTTATACGAGCGCTGCGCTCACCGGGCCTTGCTATATTGTCCACTTTTCCTAACGCCAACACCCGCGAACCCTTTCTCTCTTCCCTGCAATGCGGATCTATTATGCGGTTCATCAGCCACGCCACCACTTAAAAAGGGCTTCTCATTTGCAGCGAAGACCTGTGACCGGTGGTGGGCAGCGATTTTTTTTCTTTAACCACATGCCTAATGAAAGATGGCACTTGTCCCTATCACAAAATGCAATATTTAAACAATCGGGTTCACCATCCAAGGCCCTGACATGAAAGCCTTGGGTTTCGCTACGACCCAAGCTTCTTTTTTCATCTCAGCCGCGAAAAATGTATTACTCTGCACGCTCGAATAGCTTATTCGCAGAGTTGGAACTGGATTCAGATGGAAGCCTTTTCAATTAAGTAATTAAAATGCGCACCCGCCATCTTGATGACGACCCATTTCATCATGATGGATTACTTCAACTCCAGATGCGAACGAATCAAGTAAAAACAGCCTACATACATGGAAATAAAAATATGCACCATATACCTACCTTCACCACAAGCCTGTTTACTGGACTTCGGGGAAGACTATTTGTTGTTTTATCTCACACATATTTCACGTCGATATTCTTGCCGTGAGATAATATGGGAGCAGCCAATGTTATAAAGTAGGCATATCCATCTTTTAAATGCTAATTAATAAGAAAAATATAACTACAATGATTTTAACCCACGTTACTTTTTCAAATGTAAAATAACCTCGGTGATTTTTTTAAATTTTCTTAAAGACTATGCAATCAAATTAATTACACAATTCCATATGTATTAAATGAGTTCACTCATACAGCCTGCGTAAATCATAGGCATGTAAACCAACTAAATTCTGAAGGTACGCGTTACCTAAAGGAGATTTTACTGAAAAAATGAGTATCACAGTGAAGATTGGGTGATGAAAGAAAGCCAACTCGAAGGCAAGACAGAGACAAAATGTGAAAGGAGGGAGCTGTGTTGGTTTTATCATGCCAATAGCTTGGATGGATATAAGATAAAGTATCGTCGATAGGGATAAGAGAGTAAATAAACGGAGTAGGAGGAAGATATAGACCGAGAAAGTCAAGAACAAATCTAGCCAAAGATGTTCAAGAGGAAGTTAAAAAGGCACTGGGAGTCTTGCGACCGGTACAGCATTCATGAAGCAGAGAATGAATGAAATGAAGTGAGAAAAGCACACAAGAATTAGGATTTGAGGAAAATATAAGAAAAATCAAATAATCTTTTCCACCTGCTCCTACCTCGGCGTGAACGGGAAATCTATCTACACATAAATTCAATTCACGGCCTGATAAGCTTTATTTTTCAAACTATCATGGTATAAGTCACATCATAAATTAATTCTATGATTGACAACACACAGGATGAGACAAAAGAAAAACTATGAACCACAAAATTCGTTATAATTTAACAGAGCACTAACTTTTACGAAAACAAATCTATGCCGTCAAAGTGCACTGGATACTCACATCTATAGGGCATTTTTCAAATTAAAAGTCTGCGAGAAGGGTAATATTTCCTATAGTGAAACATCAAAAGTGATGCACTTTAACACACGGATTAACTAATCGACGGGCTAACGGGTTAACTAATCAAACCAACTGCAATTATCTAACGAAGTAATTATGTGTTTTATACCTAAAAAGGTATGTTTGGCAACTTGTGAAGGCTATAATTGACATTTCTCAAGTAAAAAATTGTAAATCCTAAAGTAGGATTCATAAGGATCCGGAAGGGGTGCGGAATGCCGAACGGGGAAATGCATCTAACCAATCACACTCCACCTTTCCGAAACCCCCTTGCTTTTGATTGGCTAGATGCATTTCCGCATTCCTCATTCCGCGCCCATTACGGACCCATGTGAACCCCGCTTAAGAGTGTAACATGCCAGACTAATATTATATGATACATTGTAAAAAACGAAATATAGTATTGAAATCTTTCCTCAATAGAGAAGCCTTATTCTGCATATGCTATCGTAATGTACATAGATTTTCCCTCTTAAAGGGGATCAATTCATAAAAGCGATTTTGTTTGACCGAATTGCAGGGAAACAGCTATCTATCATATAACGTATTTCTCATTCTAAATATATTACACTCAAAATGACTAAAAAACGAAAATACACCCCTTCGCTTAAAAATTTTGTTTCATAAACTTCGGCCATTCATTCGTGATGTAACGTTTACATCATCTACAGAGCAGCTTAAAACATTAGAACGTGCTTTCAACGTTAATAGGTAAAATAAAAAATGTCAGTATTTATTTGAACGAGGAAATGTTTCAGGATATTAATTATCACCATTTACAAACGACAAAAATGTCCACTGTTTAATGTGGTGCTGCCCTCATCCACTTTGCCGTCAACTATTAGCCTAGCCTTTACTTGGCGTCATTGCTTTTACATTTTTTGGCATCTTATCGCATAGAGCAAAAAGGGTAAAAGCAATGAGGTAATGGAATAATAAGATTAATAATATATACAAAAAAACTCCACATCAACAAGAGAATTCACCAGTATAACCTAAAGCAGATAACTAACCTAAAATATTTTGCTTCTGATAATATATAATACAATAATAAAATATATAATATCTCGGAATTCCATAACGCTATGCGGTGCAAATCTTATGGTCGAGCCGTCATTTTGTAACGCGCACATTCACTGACTTGATGCAATAAAATTCGAACTAGAAAAAGCATCTGCGTCATCTCCGTGATAGTTTAAACGCAACGAAACCAAGCCAACTCTGTTTCGAAGAAGAACTATATCGACTGCCGGAAGGTACCGATACATGTTCGAAATACCCGAGGAGGAGGGATGATGTCCCAGAAAAAAATCAGTTTTCCGTTCGAGGAAATACACCCACGGACTTTATTTCACGTTTCTGAACTGCAGACTCGGATTCATCCGAAGAGAAAATAACAATTCCAAAATACTCCGCGGGAATGAGAGGAACAATGGTGCCCTCCCTCTTGGTGGTATTCCAAATGACGCTCCGACGGACCAATATCCTTTTTTTAATGCACGCCACAGGCCAAGAGGAGGAGCAGGATGAGCTCAACAAATGGGAAAAATAAGGAGAGGTAGGAAAGGGGTGGATGGTGTCGGGAGAGTGTGCGAATGTTGGGCTGGAAGGTGGGGGAGGGTGATGGCGGAAGCGACCGGAAAGGCGACAAGACGTCAAGGGACGGAGAGACGGAGAAGAAGAAGACAGCATCGATCCCGCCCTTCTTGACTCATCCGGCACTTATGAGGTTAAGCTTAAGCATCGCCTCTTTCAGGGAGAACGTCAACACCCCATGCCTCCACCCCCACCTCGGGCAACTGCTTGTAGCGGAAAGTAAGGAATAAATTCGTGCGTATGAGGCAATAAAAATGCATACAGTGATTTTGAAGGCAATTAAAAGCTATCTTGGAAATGAGTGGGTGGGTGTGGGCAAAGGTAGGTGAGGGTAGGGGATTGATTACAATAAATAACAAAAGTGGCGAGATCGTGTGGGATGATAGCAGCGTCAGGGAATGTTGGAGGTTCAATTTTTATCGAATACATTTTTAAGAATTATACAATAATGGTGCGTATGATAAAGGTGGGCCTGAAGATGTGGCATGCGGGAATATAAACGGGGAAAAAAGGAGATAAGTGAGAATGAGGTCGTAATGGCAGTGGGAACATTGTAAAATGAGAAGGCTACAGGCATAGAATATCCAGTGAAATGCAGTAATGAAGGTGTATGTCACTCATAATTCGCTTGTGTGAACTATATCATTTATGTTTTAAAGCATATGTTGTTCCAACGGAATGGCAAAATGTTATAATATACAGAAATTTGTTTATTGAGTATTCCGGAAAAAAATTCAGTAAAATATTAATCGATAGAGTAAGGAAAATTACTATTGGCAGAGTCTGGGGTGTACAGGGTGTCTTTGATGACTGCAAATACTTCACAAAATAGGTGTAAAAACTATGCTTTTTCACTTTACACTGCGGCTCTGGGCAAAAAAACCTAATCCCGCTGTACATACACACGTATTCTGCACTCATAATTACGCATTCTGTAGGTATTTTAAATTTACGTTTCGTATGGTAGTGAAGCCTGGACATAAGAAGCTGCCAAAAAAAAGAGATTGGAGACAATGGAGATGTGGTGTGCTATCGAAAAATGCTGAAGTTTAAATGGACAGATAGAATCACCAACGTATAAGTCCTATGAAGAGTTGAAGAGATAAGAAATGTGATCAAAACTATAAGAAGAAAAAGAGACAAATTTACTGGACTAATTTTTCGACACAATAGCCTATTGAAAACAATGACGGAAGGAGCGATGAATGGGAAGAATTACAGGGGAAGGCCAAGAATGGCATGCATCGGGAAAATAAAGAAGGACGTCAAAGTGAATAATTGCATCTTGAAAGCCACAACCCCATTTTACAAATCCTAAACGTAGGATTTCCGATACCTATTCAGAAACTAAGCAAAAATTAAAATGTCATTTATGTACTTCTCATTCATAACTAAATGCGACAGTAACAGAGCAGCAGGATATAAAATACCAAAATACGAACATTATTTGAGGTGAAAAACGCAGGTAGGTATCTAGCAAAACGTAATACTAAATCGTAATACTAATGATCGTGAACCTCTTACGCTTAATTGAAAGGAAGGCCTTCTTTATTTGCAAGGCTTGAGTATCAAGAAATCCAAATAATGCTTAGAGAGATAGCATTTTCCACACTCATTATATAAAAAAAGAATGCCAGGAAAGCAGAAAAAAGGAAAGGAAGGAGCCCTGTCCACGAATCTTGACGCGCGGCCTGAGGGTCTCGTTTCCTGGGCAATGATTAGCAAGCCCAAAGAATCCATTTATTTTGAAAATTCATGCGTGCCTCGCCTCTCTCCGGCACAAAAAAGTACACTTGGTGCCTTGAAGAGCAGATCTCTCCGAGAAATTTCAACCGTAAAATATCTAATCGGGAACATTTAAAAGGTAACTTAAGAGTTCAGTTTCAGCGTGCGATTTCACACTCCTACGATCATAAGCGGAATTAACAAAAACACAAGGCAACTCAATGCATGGATGGCTTACCCCAAAAGAAACGGCTCAAGTTTCGTGGAAATTCCATTAAAACGGAAAGGGAAGGGGAGTGATGGGGAGGGGGAGAGGAATAGAAGAACCACCCGTGTTTCCTTTGCGGTTGAAGAATGACTATGTTTAAAAAGCAAGGTCACCCAACTTGCACTGATACCAAGGGACTACTCGCAACTCAGATGATTAACGTACATGCTTCAATTTTCTTTGGGCTCCTCTCTTCTGTTTATTTTCCCACTCGTTATCACCAGAACGCATAAAAACACACGAAAGTCGGCGAAGCTTCTCAAAGAGCACTACTAGGCCAATGATCCATTCGGTTTAAAGACTGGCGACGGAATATTCTCCATGTACGCATCTCACGTTTGAGAGTAATACCGCAAACAAAAAAATACGCCGTACTTCCACGTAATAGTGTCGCAAAGTGATCCAGTTGGGACTGGTTTATAAAAGAAATGTTGCAGACGGCGCCACCTACCCTTCAACGGGGGAAAAGAAATATTTGGGGTCAACGTAAATGTTTGCTTTCAAAGAATTTCAGAAGGCACGGAAGCCAAAATAATGGTCCAGGATACAGTATATCGTCGAGATTAATACTCCTGCCAAATGTTAGGCCAATACAGACCAGTCTGAGCAAACTACGATCTAAACCAGGGTTGTCCAACTTGAAAGGCTTCAAGGGCCACAACTTATCCTTTAATATGGCTGCGGGACATATAATAATTTTTTTAAAGTAACAATAAGAAACAATGTAAGGTATAAAAATAATTGAAACAAAAAAGTAGTATTATTTCTTTTTATTGCTCAAATACTATTTTTTACGTATATGTAAAATATAAAGAAAGTTTTAAAGAACTAAGACAAACATTGCAATAACAATGAAAAGAAGTACTTAATGTGAACACTGTGGTCGATCGGCTGCATCCACCAACGAAGGAAAGTTCTTTTAGAGACAATTTCATGAGATGAAGTAAGGAAGAATCGGTAAGGTTGCTTCTGTTGTGGTTTTTTATGAATTTCATGGAGGAAAACACACTTTCACGTATATATGTGCTTCTTCTTTTTCTGGTCATTAGGAACATGTCAGCTTGAAGATCACACAACTCAGATTGTAGGTCAGGTGGCTGATCTTCAATGGTAGCTCCAAGAGGATTATTGTAAAGCAGTACACTGCTTTTGAGACTTTCAATTTCCTCAAATCTTGTTTTAAATTCATCAATAACTTGTTGAATTTGTGAACTGCAGCTTGAAAACTCAAACGTTTCCTCAATAAGGTTCTTATCTTGGAATTATTCTGCAAGTTGCAGACAGCTAGGGAAGTGTGTCAAGTTTTTGCTTTCCAAAGCATATTTGAACACTCTCAGCTTATTCCGAAATCCATTTATTATTCCAATCAAATATGAAACCATCTGTTTCTTCCTCGGAGACTCAAGTTTAAACTGTTAAGATGATTATTCAAATCTGTAAGAAAAGCTATAACTGCCTTAATAATTCTGGATCTTGAAACTTCACTTCCAGTTCAGTTGTGTCAGTTGGAACATATTTATTGAGGAATGCAGGGATTTCCTTTCTTATGGCAAAAAATCATTCCTTGCACTTTACAGCACTCAGCCACCTTATATGGTTGTACATTAGCAAGTCTCCTGGCCTCTGTTTCCAGTAAAAACTGCTTAAGTTGCCTGTGTAGAAGGGCTCGGTTTCCACCTCTAATCAGATTTGTAATCTTAACCATGAGTTGAAAAACTTGATCTTGCTTGATTGCTTTTCCACATAAAACTCCCTGGTGAATAATACAGTGAATTGTTGGACAAGTAACTACGTTCTCCCGAAGTAACCCCACTAATCCAGACTTTTTACCAGCCATTGATTGTGCCCCATCTGTTACAATGGCTGAATACTTATTAAAGCCTCCAATTCTGCCAAACGTTTTCTTCAGAGCCTCATAGATGTCTTTTCCTTATGTTGTTCCATAAAGAGGCAAAACATCAAAGAGTTCATCTTAGCTGAAGAAATCTTCAAATTAATTTTTAAATAATCTAACTTTTACACAACCACTTCAAAAAGTTACCATAGAACAATTTTTTTTAAATCTTCAAAGGTTGTACGAACAAATACTAAGAGCTGTCTAACATGTTTGATCAGTGCTTTCATCCAGACAAAGTGAGGAATATGAGCTTTCTTTTAACCAGGAATACAAGTATTTTTCTAATTGCGCACCCATGTCAACAATCCTTATTTGTATGGTTTGATGTGAAAGTGGGACTGAATTGAATTTCTCTGCTACTTTAGAATCTTCAAAAGCTTTTGCCATTTCAATGGCACACTTTTTTATTTAACTGCCATCAGTAAAAGTTTTTTTTTGCCTTTGCCAACTCAAGAGAAACGGCATAAGATGCATACAAAGAATGCGTTGGAGAATGTAGTATTTTACTAAACATACCAGTTTGTTGTTTAAGCTTTTTCTGCAAGTCTTGAACTATTACTACTGCACACCGACTTTCAACTGTATAAATACGTAGCATACTGATTTTCATGCATTGTTGAGTAATTTCTTCCCACATTATATTATTTAGGCACTGAAACAACGTGCATGCACACTAAACACTGCAATTTCCCATTATTGTTATCAATCAAGTAATCACTCTTCCAACTTCCTTTGTAACTCCTGTTTTCAATATCAATTTTAAGTTTTACTGATTTTCCACTCATTCTTGTATTGAAGTTCAAGAAATCAAGACGAAGAAGGATCGCTAACAGACAATAATTCACTTCTATCTTAATGACACAATCAAAATTAACTTAACAGGTGCGTGTGACGAGACAAAGTGAAGTGACAGACGACAGTCAGCTCAGTGACACTGGGACGTTTGGCGTGCGTGAGCTGTGATGCGCAGTAGTCTATGAACTACCAACGATGATTAGATTATAAAACCTTTCTCACAAGGACGGCATTTAAAGAAAATTTCTGAATTTTTGTCTAATAACCTTTCGCGTGCCACGATAAATGGCACCGCGGGCCGCCAGTTGGACAACCCTGATCTAAACGATCTACCCCCATTATTCGCCAGAAGTGGTGTTTGAATAAAGAATTCACAGTGAATTCCATCGCCAGCAAGAGCCTACTTTTGTTCTCAACTCTGTCATTCTGATGATTGTCCTCAACCTCATTCACACCCAATCCCCCAACGGCCACGCTTACCTTTCTGCAACAGTGAAATGCTTTCTTGAAAGAGCGTTTCTCACTATTTTCTTCAGTTGAACATACTGACTATTCTAGCCCACCCAGGAATTACTATTCCGTATGGACATCAATTGCCGAAGTAGATCAAATAAATTTAGTTGCGCGTTGAAACTTTATTTATTTATTGCAAATATTTCTCTAAGTAATTTTCTACCACCTGCTCTATATTACTACCCTTCTCACATTTTTTCGCTACAGGTTATGTCGACAAACCTCACCTAGATCATTAGCTACTCTCATGATGCCTTTCCATCACACCAAACATAAGCCAAACGTTTATCTATATTTATGCGAACTCCTAGAATTCTATCTCTCTCCCTACTCGATTTAAACCGTCATCTTCGGGACATTCTTTAATGATGATATTCACAATACAATTTACTGAAGCGCGTATTATCCTTTGACAATACGCGTCTTTCACTCAGTAAGAGAGCGTTGCATTGCAAAATATTCCATTTTGAGTTATTCATGCGGGCGGCACTGACTTAGTTTGCGCTTTAAATAGCCACGCCTAGAGTCTTAGATTGCCATAGTAACGTAGCTTCTGAAAAATACTTCATTTCCGAGATGTTCCAACGGATGAAACCGACTTTGTTTAGCTTTAATCTGCATTGAACATCACGACTGAGCCAGCACAATTCGTCACCAGTGAGTTCTTTCCAAGTTCCTGGGCACGGTGCTCGCTCCATGCGTTTATTTTCGCAATATATAACAAAAAAAGCGATTTTTGGCGCAACTTGATTCCAGTTAATGAGCTTTACGTGTGCGCAAGAATGAAAACAATCGAGTAATTTGCAATTTAGGGCCTCAGGGGGGTGGGTACACGTGGTGAATATATCGCGAGGAATAACCCCGAGCCGATTCCTCACACTGGGGAAGCTGCGAACGCCGACACAGGGAGAGAGAGAACGTGCTCGAGAATGCCTGGGCACGAACTTTCTCATCGCCCACCGACCGTGGCGATGCCGCCGCCGCCCGACGGGAGAGGCCCGCTTATTATCGATCCTCCTCCTCCGACGACCCCGCACAGCGCACACACTCACTCACTCACAGACAGGGGGTCGGCAGCGGGAGGGAGCGAGTGAGTGCTATACATCTCTCTCCCTTTGAGAGCCGGCCGCCAACCCCGAATCATCTTTCGAGGCACGGAGCACAGCTTAACGGCGGTGCGATAAATAAGTCTTTCCCGACCCGCCTGGCCCCACCTCACACGAAGACGCGGCTTCCGACGGCCCTTATAATGAGGAGATCGAGAGTCCGTCCCGCACGCGTCCACGCATCCGCGGACGTCGCGGGGACATCGACCACCCACGACTGCCCTCGCCTCCCGGATTCGCTGATGGGTCGGTTGGATATTTGAGGAGGTGACCGACGACTAAGGTCATTCGCGCCATTGAGGTCAGGCGGGTCGGGGTAAGGGAAGGACAGATTATCTGGCGAATGGAGGTTGGGTGGAGAGAAACTCGGTGCCGGTATGAGCAAATTCTTAATGGTGTTTTGGCTGGTTATTCGGAGGGGGAGGGGCAAATGAGGTCATTTGCGCCTTTAAGGACAGGTGGGAACGTTCGTAAGGGAAGGATTAGGTGGGGAATGGAGGAAGAGTTCAGAGAAACCGAGCGTTGGCATTATCCTGTTCAAAATGACAGGCGCAAAGGGGACCATAGTGTAACGTGCCATCTGACGGACGGAGTACTGTTCTTGAAGTGCTCTCTACATGGCAACCAAGTAGGGATCGGGATTTCCACTGAAAAACGTCTACGACACCGCCAGGATTCGAACCCAGGCCCTCAGAATGGGAGGAGGAGGGAGAATTGTAGCCACCACGTCAATCCGATCTCCACTTTCTTAACAAAATCGGCCCACAGTATAACGTCCCATCCGACGGACGGAGTACGATTCTTTAAGTGCTCCTCATCTGTCACCCAAACGGAGATTAGGATTCCACCCCTGCCACTTCAGGGATTCGCACTCGGGCTCTCTTGATGAGAAATCAGTATCCCAGCTGCCAAAAAAATCCATTTCCTCTCATCTCGTCCAGCGAATGAAAAAGGTGACAGGAGCAGAGGTATCGAACAAGTCATAGGAGAAGGAAAGAGTGCGGAGGGGCCGGGGGATAGGGTCGAATAAGCTTTGTAGTTTGTAGAGTGTAACTATTGCAGAACCTGGTGTCGCACGGAAATAAAGAATTTGATGTCAGAGAGAGTAATGCAAGTGCGAATGCGCGTGTGCAGAAGAACCGAATGTCCCTCGCGGTGACCTCTGCAGGGACCAAAAATCCCTATTGTCTCGCCACCTTCCTATAATTTCCTCTACTTGACGTCACGTTCTACGCAGGCGAGTGCCCCCAACTTCTGACACACTCCGAAGTTACAGAAGTTGGATTATACTGTCCTCCCACGCGGAGGAATAGGTTTCGCCAATTGGTTCTGGCGGATAATGCTCATTTGCAATCCAACTCCTATTTGGGTGAAATAAGGGGAAAACTAGACCCGATTTCATAATGTTAGGTTTACATTGACGTATCTTCAAGGTTAATATGATGTTAACGGAAAGTCCAAGCTTTGTAAAGTGCTTCAAACCGTTTGTTAGTTGACAAAATCGACTCTGGAGGGAGAGCGTATCCGCAAAGGTTATCGCGCCGATGAAATTTTAACCAGGCATTTCACAAACCGGGCCTTGTAGTACTCCGTACCACGTCCGTCGGATTGTACGTTGTGCCGTGGTCCCCGAGGTATCTCTCGTCCAGTTGTGAGCGGATTTTCCGGTGGCGGGCCTCTCTCCTCCCTCCTAACCCTACCTACCACTCCAATCCTAATGCATCTCCTTCTGAATCGCTGAGCCGTGCGGAACAGACATGAATTATACATTGATGATGAGAGTGCGGTGAGGTGGGGAGGCATCCACCATTCAAAACCATCGCCGCACTCGCCCTGCCCTCGTCCCCCGCCACCGCCGAGGTTCCTCGGGCGAACCGCCGATCGGCCCCGGCCGGCAACGCTGCTCCCGAGACTCTCCACCCCCCCTTCCCGGACCAACCTCGACGCATGATGTGCAATTGTGAACTAGCCGCCTGCCTCCCTCTGATACTACCACCCACCCCCACCAACACCACCGACGACAACGACGGTCCAATCCCCGTCCTCTATCCTCAATCCCCCCACCATTTCGCCTCGCAATCCTTCCGGGTGCAACGAATTGTTAAAAAGCAAGTATTATTATTCAGGTAATCTACCGGTTTAGGTAGGTATGAGGTGGTTCCACCGTAAATTGACTCCAATATCAAATAATCCACACTCTGGCTATATATAGAAAAACGTTATCTATACTAGATACGAACAAAAAATCACAACTGTGCGGCTGATATTTTTTTCGCAAATCGAACTCGAAATAACATGGTGTTAAACGAGAGAGTTGGCAAAACATGGAGAAAATATTGTTTTTATATCTAATATAAATGCCATTTTCGCGAGAAACTGGTATTAACAAGCAAAACCTTTCAGGGAATCGAATTAAAATAAAATGTTCGCACTTTAAAATTAAATTATTTTGTTATTAGCAAATGACTGCAATGATTGAAGTATAAATGCATGGCGATGCATTCGGCTCCTTAGGCTGGAAAAGTGTTAGTTAAAAATATATTAATCGAATTACCTGCACATTTTGTACCTAGTCTTTTTTTATTAATAGCTGAGGCATGATTTCAGTGAAAGCAATTTTTAAAAAGCAATCAAAAAGGTTGAATTGAGTAACTGTTTTGACTAAAAACGGTCAGGCGGAACCACCTTAGAAGGGTGTGAGTAAAAGTCATCTAGATTTCTACTTGCACAGGGCCCAAACGAACCAACACTATTTCTTTCTTCTCCTCAGCATACGACCTACCCTTCATCATCCCTTCCACAAAACCTAATCTCTTTCTTCCCCTTCCCCGCTTACCCAACCTTCTCCCCTCTATCACGGTCTTAAGCAACCCTTCGCCCCTCATTACCTCTTCCAACCACCTACTTTGCCTCATCTTAATCTAATCCAGAAGTTTCCTTTCCTCACCTACCATACCAACTACTTTCTCATTGATCTTCCTCTTCGTCCACCATCCTCCCCCACACCCACATCTCGAACGCATGCTGCAATGCTAAATAATATATTACCAGAATATTTCCACTAAAACCATAATAGGGCACTATAAAACAGAAATCAAGCCAGCAAGTCTCTGCGCTACCGAATGAATGTTCTCAATGAAATCAGGAGAAATAGAAGAGATAGGTAAAAAGGAAAGAAAGCTTTTGAGAAAAATCCTGAAACCACTGACAACAGAGAAAGGCGAGCTTATACACAGGATGAATGAAGACATCTGCAAGAATGAAGAAAGCGAAAACATGTCAAATTCGATTAAGAAAAAGAGAATTAGGTTCTCCGGTAGCATAATGAGGAATGACAACCGTAGAGTCACCAAAAGAAGTTTTATTTACGTTTTTAATAGTAAGACTGGCAACCAGTGGGTCCAAGGGATAAAGAAAGATATGGAAGAAAAGGAGATAACGGAAGACATAGCAGAGAGTAAAAATACATTAAGAAGATTGGTACGAAAGTGTTTCCAGAAGAAAGAAAAGAAATAACAGCTAGAGAGAAGAGAGGGGAAGAAAAGAAAGCAAAATGATGAAAATCTAACGGAGTGCAAGAAAAGAAGCGGTGTATAAGAAACGAAAATGAATGCTTTGGGTTATCTCATGTGGTTCTTAGACGGCAAAAATCGAGAGAAGATGAACTGTTCAAGTCCAGCGAGCCATCTGCAATTATGTTTTATCAAACCGAAGCGCATATTTGAGTTGCCCCTCATCGTTATCCAAGTTTATCTACTTTTACCATCTCCTTCGAACTTACAAATTTCGTTTCTCCCATACCATATTTGACGAATCGCAGTTAGACTTCCTCTAAATTTTGATGATTGATTGTTTGTCGGGGGGGCCTTCGACAGGAGCCCGGGCACTTAGACCTTTCTTGATCCATTGTGCGAATCCCATGCCTTTCTACCACTTGCAGACGGGGCAAGAGCACCACGGTAGAGGTATGGAGGAGTGGCCTCCACCCTCCGCAGTACAGGTATAAAGGGTGTCCTCCCTCTAACCTTCCCGGTCAGGTTATATCTCCCTCCGGCCTCCCGGTGGTCTGGAGGGAGTATCACCTCTCCATCCACGCCTGGCCGAGGTATGGAGGAGGGTCGCCCATCCAACCCCTATCCGGGCCCAACGTTGCTTAACTTCGGTGTTCTGACGGGAACCGGTGTTTCAACGTGGCTAGGCCCTTGCCCTCTAAACCTAGTTTAGTTTATTCATTAATTTCTACAGACATATTCCGAAACATCCAGTCTCCTTTGATGAGGCGAACATGCGATTATGGTCAAATCATCTAACAAGCAAGATAACGATTTTCAGCAACACATTCAGCAAGCTCATCAAGCAGCTATTCCATAAACTGTACACAATGATTGATTCGAGATTGAAATGAGAAATAACGACTTTTTTATCATTCATATTTGAATTTGTAATGAAAAGGAAAGCAGGGATTGCAAAGAGAATAGGTATTACGTAAAAACAGACAAGACTCAAAACATTGTAAAAGGCAAAGGATGATTTAGGCATTCAACTGGCACTCACCCATCTCCATTAGCCTGAAAAAACTGTCAAAATGAGTTTAAATTAGGCAGTAGTCAAACCGGAAATTTGACCAAATGCCGATAGAAGAGATGAGACACACACTAATGCCAATTTCAGCATGTAATGAAAGTTATTTGAATGAAAAACGATCACTTGGCCAAGTACAAAATGATGCCTTACAAGAAAACGTTATAATACGGAGTGCAAGGGGTCTAAAAGGCTCCCATCCTTTCCACGAAATGTACCACTTCGCCCTCTTGCCGCTAACTATGTCAGAGACAAGGAGTGCTCCCTCGTCTCAGACATGGTTAGCGGAGATGTGAGAGTTGGAAGCATTTAGCCATTTCTTCGTAGCTCCATGAAGAGAATATTTTCAAAACTGACCATAACTGGTGGTAAAAATCACTCCCAATGCTTAACTTTTAACATTCAAACGACAACTTATTCAACAAGGCGATTGACCCCAACGGTTCCTTCAACTTAGTTCGCTCAAAATCGGCGAAGAATTACGTGAATTCAATTTTTATTGAACATTAATTTTTCATTAAAAAATGACGAGGCAATATTGGCAATATTAAAAGAAACAAACGTGAAGCAACTCTCTGGTGGCAAAAACGCTGATTAAATAAAAAAATCCAGAGAATGGTAAAATAACCTTCACACTGGACTAGTTCATATAAAACGCATGCAATACTGCGAAGATGACCTTTATGATCTGTAAGCAAAAGTTGTAGATAAGCCTACAAGTGAGGCTTAAAGTATTTGGCTGAATCTGCTTGAATTTCTGACCCGTCAAAGACTAATTGATTACAAAAACTGCTGCCTCTAACCTTACGCGGTGTGTGCTTGGGTGGGAATTCCAACACAAGCAGAGATCCCTCCAATGTCATGATTCATTGCGCACTCTTGAGGAAGGAATTGAGTAATGAGCAATAAACGCACCCAATGCCACATGACGCAATTATTCACTATTCACGATGAATACGTAGCAATTTCCAACAGCTCCATATTGCCATCGGATTTCGTGATCCGAAATGGTGAAACTCATGATGACAGATTGCAATGCAACAAATGAGTGGGTGGATTCAAAATACCGATAAAACATTTGAAAAATTACCATGAAAGAATCGCAATCCGGAAAATATTCTTTTTGAGCATAAACTTACACAATAGCTTAGAAATTTTTCCCCATAAATCAATGCAAGTAAAATTACTATCTCATATCACGTACATAAAATCTAAAAGAGTCGACTCGACTCAAGTATCGAAACGTCGGACAACATGGACCATAGTTCCCGGTATGAAACCCGAGAAATCCCTGCGATCTAAAATAGTAATTAGCGGTCATGCTCACTCATTTCTAAAATGACAACTTCAGCATATCAGAGGCCGTTTCCTTTCTACGGTTATTTGTTATAGTGAAATATTATGCTCAAGAATCCTCTGTTTACCTTACAAACAAAACTAGAGGCATGTGCTTCATCAAACGTCGAGAGAGCATTCTGGGTTTTGGTTTTTCTAGGCCAGCGGAGGCAGTGGAATACATGTTCGATAAAACCGAAAAAGTAGCAACTTTCTCTCTCACATACCAACTGGCAGTAGGATTTTCAAGGGAAGAACCACACGGAGGAATGCGTACTCCTCAGACCTCAATCCCCGATTAAGGAAATGTCGGCTTGTTTTGCCCGGCAGTTCCAAATGTGGAAGAACTTCGAGGCCGTTTATGGACGGTCGTAACACGATTAAGAATACACCCAGAATTTTCAATCAAGCTCAGCAGCCTTAGAGGCGGCACTACATAGCACGCATTACTACTCAGGAAATAATTCGAAATATTTCCCGAGACATGCAGGGGTAAACATTGGCACGGATAAAGCATTGACATAATTTTCTTGAAAATTCCTATACTAACTTTATTCATCATTAATAAAGAATAACAAGATCTCAAATTTTGTTAAAATATTTTAGAACTGTTAGATAACATTTTTATTAAAGTTGTTAAACCGCTAAAAGAAAAAATATGGTCGACTAAAATATTTTACTTGATTTAAAATTTTTTGGTGGAGAAAGCCTTCGTTCAATAATTTTAAAAATTCTGTTTCCACATACGTTTGTGTTTTTCAACACCCATAATTCTGTGATGCATTTATCAAGCATGCGCATATTCGTCATTGTTTTTAGTTCTGCAAGGTCTTCTATTCCTTGAGCAATATCATTACAGCGCTCAAAAATCTACATCTAAACATAATTTCCCAGTCAATGCTAAATTAGCTGAATATATTGCAAACAATACATCGAATTCCTGTTAAGTGAACAAGGACTCCAACCGGTCTTTGTGTTCACACACACGGGAATTTCACTTTACTGAAAACTCCCACCGACAATTGGCCAACTTTTCCCATTCATTTTGAAATAATTGAAGGTGATGAATGGAAAACAATTATATCGAGCGCAGTTACTACGTATATCTCAAGAACAAACGAAAATATCTTTTAAAATATCCTCCAGTAAAGTCACCAGCTGTTTACCACACATGAATTGCAACACCATTTGAAGGATGTCTCAGATAACGTGAAGTAATAAACTTTGGTATTTGCACAAATGTCAGCATGTTTAATTCCAGCGTTGAATTTTTTACGAATAATTTACTTAAATAATCACGGTCATATCTACAAGGACGGCCAAGAATTGTACTCTGAAATGTGAAATACTAAAAAAATAAGACACGCTTCGAAGGATGTTTAGTCCTAAAAAAACACGTTCCACGAGAGAAATAGACGATTAATTTAAACGAGAAAAAGTAGAATTTTGGCATGAGTTTTGTATGAAACTAAAACTGAGTTTCCTTCCTTAATTTCAAAGCTCATTACTAACTTATATTAGAATAAAAATATTAATCTTCAACCTTCTACATGGCTAATCAAGAGGTACTATAGACTTTTCAACGTCGTAACATTTAAGTTTCTAAGCACTTGTTTATATCTTAAATTTTAACTGGACATCCGTCACTGCGAAAGTCCATTACCATCACTTGTTGACCAAGCATTTACGGATCTGAAACATGCTACTATTCATACCAAAAGTAAGAATATATTTCCAGCGGGTACAGGATTTCATCAAGAACTAACTCTAAAAAAAGCAGGAAAAGATGCACTGTAAAGTGATAGCTAGCCGTACCTTTACAGAGAAACTAGGAGGAAATTAGAACATATGCTCACACAGTACTCGAATTCGAAGAACATTCGAGGGTAGCAGCATATTAAAAAACACTCACTCTCCAAAGTTAAATAAATGCTTTCTGAATTTTATGACAGTGACTTCGCAAAAAATGTACGTTCCTCGAGACTTCGAAGAATTCAGTTCCTTATGATCAAAAAATTCCGTCATTAACAACAGAATAACATTATTTTCACCGATACTGAAATCACGCTGTAATAGTTAAGATAAGCCTAAGAATCAAAATGGGAAAAAAATTTCCGAGGGGAAAAAACCAGAGGACTTTTAAGCAACACCAACTGGAGCGTACTTCACCGAGAGGATCTTCTCAAGTAGCCCATTTTTCCACGCTCGAGACATTCCACCGCCCACATTCAAAGCAAAAAATGTTAACGAAATCTCTCGTGAAATCAGGAAGCACTCCCGTTCCTTCCGTCGCTCTCGCATGCGGGGAGGCAGAGGAGGCAGGGACCGAAGCGACGAAGAGCAAGAGCGCGGAGCACGCGCGAGGTATCGACCGGTGGTTTGAATGACAGAGGACGCAGAAATGCCGCACCATTCATCACCACTCGCTCACATGAGAGAACGGGGGAGGTGTGGCGGGGCGTGGGGCAATTGGGGGAGAGGGGGATGAAAGAGAGAGAAAGAGAGGCATGGCGGGGGGGAGGGTTTGGGGAAGGGGTGAAGGGGGGAGGGTTGTGAGAGGACCGATGACACGACGCCCCGAGATCCCATTGAGAACTTGGGGGGAGACCCGTGGTCGCGGCTAATTGACAAGAAAAGTGATTAAAATTTCGCAATCTCGCCGGCGGTGAGGAATCAGTGGTAGCTGCTCGAACGGAAGGACTGGCGGGAGATGTGACGCATTAATCCTCCTCTTGTCATGTAACGTGGCAAATTATTCACGCATTCTGTAGATGGACCCAAAAAGTTATTTTCGTCAAGCGCTTTTTGCTCTTCTAATAACAATCATTTTTCAGGTTAAACGAAAACACTCCCTGGTCGGAAATGAATATTATGTCTACGACGATCCTGAAAACTAAACTCTAGTGAAAACTTATTCAGTAAATGCTAAAATCACACCCAAGGGTGCATAGCGACAATGGTGGCCAGGGGAATGGATGGAGATAAACTTTTAATAGAGAATTTAATATTATTAAAAGGGTTTGGAATCGACCGAATCACTGGAGATATTCCCAACATACACCCCAATGCCCGCGCAGAAAAGGGATTAAACAATGTGGAACGAATCAGAACAGCTTTATCACTATTTTTGGCTTAGCTGAAGAAAAATATTGAATATTCCAAACATAAAGTGATCAGGATCTCTATCAGTGCAAAAGGTTAAAATTTACCAATTTAATTAATTCTTTCCTTCTTTAAAATTATAATGCCTGACTCTTACGATTCTACAGTAGATGCAGTGAAAAAGATAAAACAGAAAACATATTCTACCAGCACATGACCTGAAAAAATACGGTGCGCATCAATTAAGCGTTTCGCATAAAACCTTTACTGTTTGTAAAGGTCAGAATGCAAATGGAATGGGGAATGAACATGAAAGTTGACGATTTTCATGAAAGCATATCACCCAAGGTGTGGGCAAGTACTTGTGAATACTGCATTAGGAAAATGTATAACATGAAAAAATAATGAAAAAAACCACGAATAGATTCTGATGTTCTCTGTATTTTACAGCTTTAAAATTTAAAATCAGCTTCCAGCCTTGGCGCAAAGACAAATGTTAAAATGATAGACTAGGGATAAGCTAATTTCAACCGAGTCGTCATATTTTGCGTCACAACTAACGAGAAAATAAAATAAAGCTTCGTTATAAATAATAATGCGCGAAAAAAAAGATATTGAGATTAGCCACTACGCCATTCTCCAGTTTTTATATCTCTAAATCAATAAATACTGTCAACTAAATAAAAAAGGCATTAGAAAAATCTGCGAACAATACCGGTGGCCTTCACCGTAGATGGCTGGATGTTCAAAGGCCCGATAACCTTGGTCCTTTTCCTCTCATTAGCACAAGGGAGAGGGAAAAGGTGAACCCTACAGGTTGCAGATCGATGACACGAGGAATTATAATTAGGAAACAGACTACTATCCAACGGCTGTTATTTTCCGAGAGTGGCCATAAAAGGCCAATCCCAAGATCACACACGGCCACTACCCGAAATGGGAGGCGAAGATAAGCTACTTCATCGTCAGATATATAGCGGGAAACTAAAATAATCATAACCGAAGATAACATGTAAACAGTAATTGCTTCGGGGAAACAAAAGACGGGTGATTCCGCTTAAACGATGGAGGGTAAGGAGGCAATTAAGACATTCACAGTACAGCATATTTTGATACTTAAAGTACTCCATGGAAAACATTATCTACGGGCAGGCACGTAGCCAGAGATTTGCTTCGGGGGGAGGAGGGGGGGTCTAGCTCAGAGCTTGAGTGCCCCTTGGCTAGTGGTCCCCTTGGCGAAAGGCAGTCGCCACACCGGGGAAAAATTTCGGGGGGGGGGGGGGGGGGGGGGGGGGGGGAGAGGCTGAAGCCCCTAAAGCTCCCCCCCTGGCTACGTGCCTGTCTATGGGTATAAGTGGAACACAGACAGCGGTTCATTACTCTATGTTGCAAGCCAATCAATACTTCATCGTAGTTTACCCACACGAACATAGCGCCAATTTCTATCCTGCAACACTTTTCATAGGTCTACATTTTCTACTGCGAGACATCAAAACGCTGTTAACGATCTAGATGACTGAGTTTAGTATTTTTGCTAGAAGGTTGACTTGCAGGGCCCAAATAATTTTTGTTTTAGGATTTCTAATGCATAAAATTAAAATGGCCATCATCTGGAGCATAAAATCAGGCACAGTGAAAATTCATCTTCCATACATAATACTGCATACGTTTTTCCCAAGACAAAAACCACAATGTACAAATGGTGTTCTATCCACATGGGACCCAAGGTACCTACCAGGTAGTAAGGCACCATTTATTACCACAGACCATAAAATATAATCACAAAATGAAACTTTATTCAAAGCATGTCAATGGCTATTTAGCCAATATAAACTAAAGATCTTCTGATTTAATAAATTCTTATTTATTGTTTTTGTGTTTAACCATTTTTTTGTGTGCACCGTTTTCGGTTGTCTTTTCATAGTAACAGTCATTTCCTAGGACGACGAAAGCGAGAGATTTTAAAAGGAATGAGGTCTGCTGGTTGCACGGTACCTGATGCCAAACAGATTTGGAAAGTTTTGTTAAAAGTACGCCATTGTGGATAACTTAAATAGTAAAAAAGATTACCGTTTCCCAGAAACATGTATTCGCAGCTGAGGTCACACTTTTACAAAGCGAAGAATTCCGTTATCTCATCATAATGCAAGGAAGAACTATGTGCACGATAGGACATCCGGTGTCCCATTGATCGTCAGAGCAGGCATTGCTTTTCTTAGAGACAAAACAAACTCAGAAACCCAAACATATATTTCATTTACACGAGCGAGATGTTGTTTTGATACACTAGTTATACTTCCTCGCCTTTGCATTCGATTTTTTTTTGCTCCTATTAACGTTCGTAACTCCAAGCATTTCGCGAAATAGCACTGGTTCCATTAGCAAAAAGTATCATAGGATGAATCTGATAGCTCGCTATTGATATGAAAATTCATCACGATACTCACAAGGATTATTGGTGCCCAAACCACATCAATATATTACAGTTTCTTTAGACAGGCTTCCACAGTTTCGCGCAAATATTTCGCGGTATACATAACGAACATTAGTACTTCACTAGTACACACGAACTAGTTTGATCGTTATGCATGGTATAGTAACAACCACACCAGCGAGACCATAAGAGTCATGGCTATAAAGATTTCTAAGCGTAATTTTACCTAGCAAGCGCGCATAATTAAGAACGTACGCAACGACTGACAATAATAATTAGGGGCCTTACACAAACAGGTTAAAATTTCAAAAATATGAAAATTAAGCGTGGTTTATCTTGGGGGATTCCTAGCGTTCCAGGGACAAAAAAAACCTTCCGCACGTTGAATAAAACGAAAGAAAATCTATCTCAAGTGGCATGTTTGCATGCGCTAGCACGAGAGAGAGAGAGCACTTTTAGCATACATATAAATCTGCCGCGGGAGCCGGTGAAGGGGTCGCAGAGTGTGTGGCGGGCACTGCTAATCGCCTCCCAAGAGGAGGAGGAGAGAGGGGAGTGGAGAGAGGGGAGTGGAGAGAGAGGGGGGGGGGAGTAAAGGAAAAGCGACGAAAATGAGCCGAGGGAAAAACCGTGCCACTATCGATCGATACGGTCGGGTCACGCAGGGCCGAGTCACAGGGCCGAGTTCGATATCCCCATCCCTCCCTCCACACTCGGTGAAGTCACCCGAAAACCTCGCAGGGCTCAGAGGAGGGCGAGCGCGGTCCGACGACGCCGAGAGGCACCACGTCGAATATCACGTCTCCTCCCCCACCCACCCACCCTCCTGCCTTCTCGGCGCCATACGTGAGCGCGCCAAGCACAGCGCCTTATTGTCGCTCCGCGGCGGCGGCGTGACTCACCCCATGTCGCTTCATGTGTGACGCTCCCCGACATTATAACGCCCGGTTTTCGAGGCGCGGACGCTCTCTAATGGCAAACTTCATCAGGGGCCGCCTTTATCGTTCCATCGACGAGACACGGTTAACATAACGGTATCTTGAGTGACTAAAAGATAAGTCCATAGCGCAAACGATTTTCTCTCTCTCTCTCTTGTAGATGTGGCGCAGATCTAAAAATGCTAATGTAACTTGCAAAATTTTCATTCGTGTAGTGATAAAATTTAGATATCGTGTTCATGCGTATGCGTTGGAAGGGTACGTCGAAGAGAGAAAAACCCCACAGAAGACTTCTTTAAAATAAGTCAGAGATGAACGCGGGCACCGAATTTACTCAAATGTCATGAAACAATGGCTTAACCCACTTGAACGAAAATCTTTGCAAGGAACGGTGGAGCTTGTGTATTTTCATGACGAGGCCTTGGTAAACTTCTGGATCATTCTCCTTTACTCTCTTAGCCATGTCACATTAGAAATTTTTTCCCTGACCGTATTGGAGAAAAATTGATTTTATAAGAATACACCGCTGAAGAAATACGGAGATATGGGCAAAAAAATGTTTTTTTTCACACAACTGGATATGAAAGCAGCAAATTTATATAGCGCACGGAGTCTATCGCTATGGTACAACCAATGCCTAAGAAACGAAGTTGACATTCTTAGCGTTCACCAGTCATTGGCAGGGGACAACGCAAGATTTTTCTGATATTTTCGAATCAGCTTATGCCATAATCAGGGTGAACATCTATCGCTCACAATAGATTCTTTTGCTTTTGTCCTTTTCTACTGTATTGGGTATCGATATGATAAAAAATATCCAAGACAGCTTACGATTTTACAAACGTAACAAGAGTATTTCTCCTTTTGTTCCCTAGGTTGCATCTGGGAGTGGTTTCTCAAAGAGGTAGGAGAGATAAACTATCTAAATCTGATTTTATTTGATGAACTCATCCGTACCAGGAAGCATATTTCTACCACGATAGTCTAAAAGAGTGTAATAAACACGGTTAATTAGCACACGAAGCCGATGCAATATGAATCATAAAGGAGTTAACGGTTGTAAAAAGGTTGAAGGGACCTCACAGAAACAAGTTAGCTTGACGAATGCGATTCCACAAGACAGAAATGCGCAGGAGACGACGTCCAATGCTATTTATTTTACCAATATAAACATAGAGTCGAAACCAGTAAAAACCAGAAAATTCAGGAACTTACAAAAACTTTACCAAAATTAGTCATCGATCCTGACATCAGGAATTATCTCTCGACTATAAAATCCATTCATTACGTATGCTACCTCTCAAACCATTTTTATAAGTGGCTCAAACCTCAGAGCTTCAAATGTTAGCTACAAACATTCGTCAAACGAGTTTCGCAGACAGAAAATACCGACAATCTCACGAATATTCGCTGGTGGCCTCCGGTTCGCGCCGGCGGAGTTTCTTATAGCCGCTAATACGAAACACATGGCGAAGGCAGTTATCAGGGTCAAGAAAGACAGGCGGTTAATGCGTGGAACAGATATACGAACCACGTCCGAGGAGGGGAAAGGGAGGGGACCCCTTTCGTCGTGGATGAGCTAATCTCCCCGATCGCCGCTGGGAAAGGTTTGATTGAGTCGTTCGTCAGGCGTAACTCGTGAGTGGGAGACGCGAAGGAGCATGGGTAAGGAGAGGGAGAGAGAGATATGAAGGCAATTGAGTCAAGAAGAATGGTGTAAACTTCGAAGGAAGACGGGCTGCAATTCAAGAGACTGCCGACTACGCAATTTCGACAGAATGCAGCAATTCCACTTTTGCCACATTAAAATTCCAACTCTTTCACCTGCTTTACGTGTATGGAGTACGGAGGAATAACACACGTCGAAGGCCAACAAAGGTTGAGTAAAGCACTGATTCACACTGACTTGTGCGGCAATTACGAGGGCCAACGTGGCACCTTGACTTCCTCCACGCAGTTACGAAGACGGGATGACACTTGCGAGAAAAATGCTTAACCAGTTAACGCAAGCGTAGAATGGACACGGTTGGTTGGTAGTTTATTTGGGGAGGGGACGGCCGACATCTAATGTCATTTGCGATATTGCGGATAGCTGACGGGTTGTTAAAGAGAGAATTTTGCGGGGATAGGAGGAAGGGTGGAGGGAAACTGAGAGTTGGGATTAGCCTACTCTTAGCGAAAGGCGCCAAGGGACCACATGCCAACGCTCCCTACGACGCACAGGCGCCAAACGGACATTCCGTGGACATTTCAACTTTCTAAAATCAATTTTGAACAAATGAGACAATTCTTTTTTTTTTAATAACGAGGGAATAATTTTGCAAAAAATTCCTCGAGGCCGAATTTCGATATTCCAAATTCTCGAAATAATGCATCACCATAAAAATGATTCATATACATAGGTCAATCACCTAAGATTTATCAGTATCTACGGATTCGAACCCGTGACCTTTGGAAGGGAAGTCAGTACTCTGACCACCACACCAGCCTGATCCAGAGAGATGATTACACTCCCTGGTTTTGTTTTGGCCTGGTGCTCAGACAATGAGAGAATGTCTCTCGCACCAAAACGTCGTGGGTAAGATCTTGAATTAAAGAATAGGCTTGGGCAACAACCTGGACTTTCCAAGTGTTCTAAATACTCCAGCGATCGACGCACCTCAGTAAATGCTTTAAGCATAAATATGCAAGAAGAAATACTGAAGCGTTTAACATAGAACTCGATTAAAAAGCAGGATTAACCACGAATGTACACTGTGGAAGAGGATGACTGGGTATCTTCATTGGTTTAACCATTCGGTGAACATTTGGAGGATATGGATTCGTACCCCAGTGCAGGCGAATGATTTTTTATTGTTAATTTCCCACAATCATGTGAATGTCTTCACCGGGAGATTTACACTTAAGTTACAGTCACGGCTAGACCCACAGTGGTTAAAATACAGATATTAGCAGCTTGCTAATTAAAACCAAAATATCAATAATACTGGAATTTTTGTAATCCTTGAATCATTTAACCCGAAGAAGCCTTACTTGAATGGAACAACGAAAAAAAACACCCTTAAAAGCTAAATTATCGGACGAATTATTCAAAAGTGTTCTTAACGTAGAAAAGTTTACAGACACTTAGTGAGCAACACGCAAAACCTAGATCTCCCATCTTTACTCTGCAAGGTGAAATATCTACATAGGCACTCCCAAAAATTTCTAAACATACTTTTACATTACATGGAATCACATTGTCGATTAATAAGAATCGAGAAAAACTGTCCAAACAGGTGTCTGAAGCCATACTCGCGACGCATTTTTACGGAAATAAATCCTTCAAACGAGCACCGCGGAATATTTTTCGTGCTACTCATCTGCCGTCAATTAAAGCCAAAAATTGAAAGGACAGAGACTATTGATAACTGCAGAAATAAGCGAAAATATCTCTGCAATACCAGTACCTATCGTGAAAAGAGTTCAGTTTCCCTTGAAATTATTCTCGTTGCTCATGGATCGAATCTCCTGATATTCACACCGTGATAGTAAATTAAATTCTGAGGCAATGAAAGGAAGCGAAATTTTCAGGGAACGGCCCCCGAGATCTGAACAGTACCGAATACATAATCCTAGCAGACTTTAACTGACAACTTATCGCGACCAGTCACGACCATCAGAAAATTTACGAAAACGACGTGATTTCATTCGCCCTCTCTCCCCCCCCTGCCACAGAATCTCCTTTGCCAAACCCTCTAACCACGGCGGAGTCCTCTTCTCGTGAGGCGAGAGGGAGTAGAGCATGCGACGAAGCAATCAATGAGAGTCGACGGTCGGGAGGAGGAGGCAGGCGAGAGAGACCCACCCCTCCCACCTCCCAACGCCGGGCGCGGCCTTCCGCGGGAGCAGCTCCGCTCTCTGCCAGCGGCGCGGCGGCGGAGGTGCACGGGAGAGAGGGCGGGGAGGTACACGTTGCTCACCCGATATTTACGTCACGCGGGGGGCAAACGGGAGCAAGTGAGTGGAGAGAGACGCGGGGGCGGCTTCGCGAGTGGAGAATGCGGCGACGACGAAGATTCAGCCGACGGCTGCCTCGCGGGTGGCGTCGACGACCAAGAGATGTCAGGGCGACGGATTAAAAAGAAAAAGGAAATGAAAAGCGAAACGACGAGGGGGAGGAATTGAACCGGTACGAAGAAGGAAGGTTGATGGTTGGTTGGTTGGTTATTTGGGGGAGGCGACCGAAAACTTGAGGTCGTTTGCAGCATTCAGTAATAGTGGGCATGCTGGCGATGGGGAAGATAACAAGGGGAACGGAGGACGGGTGCACCCGTCCTCCGCACCCGGGTGGAGAGAAACCCGGCATTGCCGTAAGCCTACCCCTAACGAAATTCGCCAAAACTCTTAAGCGTCTCAGCCGACGGACGGGGCACTACACTTGAAATGCTGCTCAGAAATAGAAATGAAACCCAGAGAGCTGGAGAAACCTGGCGAAACATCGTGAAACTCAGTATCGGCATAAACCTACTCCTGACGAAAATCTCCATTTGGTTCACAGTATATCGTCCAACCCATGGCATTGAGTGCTACACTAGCAGTGCTCCCAGAATAGCATCTTAGCAGGGAACAGAAGATTACACAGGGCGACCGACAACTTATGTGATTAGCGACATTGAGGATAGGTGGGTAGGTTGGTGAAGGAAGGAATTTACGGGGAAAGGAATAAGGGTGGAGAGAAACCCGGCGACGGCATTATCCTAGTCTTAGCGAAAGGACCGAAGGTGTCCACAGCACAACGTCCCACCCGACGTACGGACTCCTTCCCTTGGAATGTCCTCCCAACGACACTCAAGTAGGCATGGGGTTCCCACTGAAAAATCTCCACCACAGCCAAAATTCGAACCCGGGCTTTCGGGATAGGAAGCCAACATGCTGGCCACCACATTCTCACGCGAAGCGAGAGGGTAACATCCGCGATGGGGAAGGAAAGGAAGGAAGGAAGGGGTGTAGGACACGAGGAAGGAAGGGTGTGCGGAAAGGAGGGATTGATCGATCGACCAAAAAACGTCTCCCGTGTGCTTTACTCTCCCCCTCTCGCAATGGAGGAGGGGAGGGGGGAAATGAGAGCTCATCATTGTCGTCATTATTGCCGTCGTCCGCCGCCGGGGCAGAATATAACAGTTTCGCGGCGGAGAGCATCTTCCGACTGCTTCCCCACTGAAAGGGCTAAAGGAGGACGAAGAGGGGGATGAGGACTGGAAAGATGAGGAAAGGGAGGGCTTAATATGACGGAACATGAATCCGTGAAAAAAAGGAGGGCGAGCTAGTGAAATATTCATCCGATGGGGCCCAGACCCTTTACCCAAACCCCGAACTCCCGCCCCCAGGCTAGTCACAACAACGCCATCCATTCCCTCTCCGCCCACATACATATGTACACACATCCACACAAATCCCACCCAAAAACCAGCCCGATATATTCACCACCAACACCTCCCACGCAGAGGCAAAACACCACCCACTCACCACCACCCCACTCCCCCCCCCACCCTCACCCCTATGCACACAGCACCGCGACCTTCCGCCATCCCCTTTAACGCCGTCATCATCCGCACCCGACGACTCCTACTAAATGCAACCGCCACTTTCTTCCACCCCCCCCGCCGCCCAACACCACTCCCTCCCCTCCATCCCTCCCTCTCGCCCGACCACTGCGCGCGGGGGATCAATAGGAAAGGCTGCCGGAGGAGGGATGGCGAGGAGGGAGGAGAGGGGGGGGATGAGGGGGGGTGAAGAAGAGGTAGCACAAGGGCGGGGAGGAGAGAGGCAAGAGAGGAGCAATGTTGAGTGGAGGGGAAGTTTTGAGTGAACGAGGTTGGGGCAAGAGTGAGGGACGAAAGGGGGAGCATTCAGGGCGGGGGATGGGAGTGGGGTGGAACGGGGGCCGCGGAAGGGGGGCACGGCCGAATTGAAGGGAATGAGGGTTTGAGGGAAGAGACACGAGACGAGAGCGCTAAAAAAAATAAGGGGGCCACAGCGCTCGTTGCCACATTAACACTCCATAGCGACCAATAACAGTGCCACACGTATGTACATATATACAGACACACACACCAACAAAAACCAAAAGACAGAGCCATGAACCTGTAGTATTTCTCTTTTTTTCTGGGTAAAAGGGAGAGGACGGTCGTAAAGCATTTCCGGGGCTGAGGACCAAATGAGGCGGAAAATTCACTTGAGGATCTAGAATGCGCACTCGATTGCCGAGAACCCACACCGTCGCGTCGTCGTAGTCCCAGGCCGTCTCTTCCAAGGAAAGGAGAGGACCACAGGGTCTCGGCTTCATCGCGATGCATGCAGCCCGTCGCGGCGGGCGCCAATTAAGTTGGAACACCCTGTCGAGTACATGAATTGTTGCAAGTAGGAAGTTGAGAGGGTTTTTTTTAAGCGGCCCGTCCTCTTGGTAGCGAGAATAAACTTCCCCAACTCTTGACACAAATCGTTGAAGCTACCCAAGAAGGCAATATCAACAAGAAAGGCAATAATAGCAGAGAAAAACAAATGAGAAAGGAAGCCACAACTGGGTGAAAAAAGATTATTCATTCGACGCTATATCGATTAATTATCCTATTGCCTAAGTATTAGGCATTCGTATTTTAAGCATTCGTACCTAACCCAAAAGCCTGCTTAACCTGACAACCTGAATTATTCAAGAATATTATTCTACGATATCGGCGTATTTAAAAATAAATGAAACAATTTTATTTTTCCAGCCTGAATATAGTTGTCTTCCGAAGATAATTCGCCAAGCATCATCCGAAACCAATTATTTGGTCATTGTCACCGATGACAATTTCAATAGTTCACGAAGAGCAATTGCATCTGTAAAGGATCCTCCTGATTTCATCTGCGACAACCACGGTCAAATCTCTCCGTACGCATGTCTATTGACCTAAATTCTAATATGAATAATTTTCAAGCATGTACATTCTACTTTTTATCCATTCAATTATCCGACTAAATCGTAAAATTAATATTTCAACCCCTTTACATTCTTAAACGACCTCATTATTTTTACAATTACAATACTGTGATAGAGTTAGCAGAAGAAAAATTGCGAAGTCGAGAATCTCACTTAGAGAATCCCAGATATCGATGGGCTACTTTACCATAGAAGGCCACAGCAGAATATCAGCTAAAAGAGTAGACGACCTGATCCGTAATTTCCAAATGAAGCCTCATATAACTGGAAAATTAATCCAATGTCGGAATTGTGGCTGGAGCTCATAGTTCCCTTCCTGCTAACGCAGAGTCTTGATTGGACACCGGGTAATAAAAAATAAACGGAGTCAAATTTTTTATCACTAAAAATATATTTTTTTACTCCACAAAGCATTCACGGACAAAAATATTTCTCGTAAATTAAGAGACGAAAATAATCATGCATGCCTTCATTTTACACTTTCTTTTATTTCTCTGAAATAGACGTCTATAAATGACTGCTTAGTTGTGGCTGCAAAAACTACCCCGAATAATTTCGCAACAAATATAAATTCATTCACCCCACCCAATTATTAAGTAACTCACTTAATCCATTTACTCTTCTTCATTGCTCTAAGCAACTCACGTGTTGAGCGGAGGCGCAAAAAGAAATTTTCCTCACGGATATTTTAAAACCTCCGCAAGACGAAAAATGAAAAATTTCCCCCTCGACTATTGTAGGAGGGGCACCTCCGAGAGAGAGAGAGAGAGAGGGAACACGCAGTTTGGAGGAGGAAAGGCCAGCCGCTGCTGCCTCAGCTACCGGCGAGTCGTCATGGGAGGGGAAAAGGCTCGGGACTCCCCCATAAAGATCCCTCTCCTCCCTCCTCTCTCTCCCTTTCGCCGGCTGGGTCAAAGAACTTATTACACTCTTCGCATCCCCATTTACCAAGACCACCGACGAACACCATTATTTTTATTCTCTCGCCGCTCGCACTTCCACCAATTCCGTGGCATCCAAGCGGGGAGCGGATCATGACGCGAGGTTCGGGCGCGGTCGCAAGCTGGAAGTGAACGTCGCAGGTCGGTTGGGAGGGAACGATGAAGCGAGGAGAGGATGAGGAGGTGAGGTGTCTCGAACGAACGTGGTTGAAGAGAAGGGCCGTAAAAGATTTCGTTCGCCGACTTGAGTCGAGCCAAGCTAGCGGAAGAGGTTAAGCGGAGAAAATGGGGGGAAGTGAAGATGCCTGCCAGTTTTAATTGAAGAGATTAAGGGTTACCTAAGGCCTGTGAGTGTGAGAGAAGGCGAGTATGAGGCGGAGAGGAATGAGAAGCCGTGTGACTGATAGTCTTTTTACGCGTTGAAGGACGGAATTGGGAGACATAAAAGCGGAATTATTCTTGGATTCCGAGCAGTTTTACCGGCGAGGGAAGGAATCACTGGCGAGGGGATGAAAACAAATCGCTCCTTTAACGATATCACGCCCGTGACGATTACCGGAGCGCAGTCTACTAAAAAAGCTTTTTTTAGCAAGAAGGTAATTTCCTTTATACTAGCAAGAGTAAGATCTATTACCATACTGAAGTTATGCGTGTTACCGTGCCCTGTCTAGTAGGGACATACTTTCACTTTCTCCTGAGGAAGCGTGACTCAATGGTCACTCGACTCACGGCAACACTACTTATGAGAGTCATACATGCAAATGCGCTCTGGACACCTCTCTTTCACAAGGAACCAATCGTAATTACTATCACGAAGAAGGAAACTTTTTTTAACAGCAGAGAAGCTCGGTTCAACGATTAGAAGTTTCGCAGTGCCGAACGTAGCGACAGAAAAATGTTTCCTTGGCATTATGTATAGCCGGCCCTTCAAACTGCAGCTAAAGCATGAACGTTAAGTACAATACACGGCTACTAAAATTACACTAAAAATAGTAAAAATCCTTGATGTAGTAAGTAAAAGATGCTTAGACAATCTTCATTCAGTGAACGAAGCCTTTTATTTCATAGACTTTCACTTGAACTAGACTCACATCTCTCATCAGAATATTAACATTAAAAATTGGTTTGCTAAAGAAAGCCAATATTTCACTTACTACTTTTTACCTAACATGAGTAAGCATGATAGAAAAAGAAATATACAAAATAAAATTAACACTCCCGGCGTATAATGCGATTATTTCCAATCAAAATATTCGTACCTAGCCATTATATATTTTAATGGTCTCGATGTCCTAAGACCAAGATAATCCACACCAGATTTATAATAGGGTAGCACTATAACCTATTACTTCAAGATAAGCCTGCAAACTAAACAATAATCAAGCCCCAGGAGCACACAGAAAAAGATAAAATGATGAACAATAAAATGACCGTAGCTATAATACATTACTAACCACAAGACTAAAAACTTTTTTTTCTCTTGGTCTGAATCGTAGATCTAAATTGCGTCCAATGGGGGTGTATCACGATTTTTGCTTTTTACTTTATAGTGCAGGGGAACATGACAGATGATGATTTGCAAATCATCTCTTAAAGATTACAAAGATTGCCAGGGATATAGGAGTCTAAAGTTGAATGGAAGGACAACCTTCCCATAACGGTCGTGACGTCATTTTATCCATCGCTTCTTCCCTCTCCTTCCCGATCCATTCTAAGAGATGCCTAAAAAAGGCTTTTGTGAAGTTGCCCACTTCTCTCGGAAATACAACAGTAAAAAGATTTAGAAAATACCTTGAAAAAATATCCGTCTTCTCCGGGAATCGATCCACGGGCCTTTGATAGAAGGATGAAATGACGTCATAGGGCGTTTTGCGGAAACAGAAAAAAATGCAACTTTCAACGATTAGTTACTTGGTTATTAGACCTTAATGTTTCGAAGAAACTCCGTTAATCTATATGAAAACCTTTGCAAATTTGATTTCAACAGTAATATCGAAAAAGCATTCGAAGCATTGGCGGCCCCAATGGGGGGGGGGGGGATATTGCCCCCCCAAACAATTTTGCACATAGTTTGTTACGAATTTCCGGGACGAGACCCGTGTACCCCCCTGGGTTTTCCTGGGTGGTATTCCATACCCCAAGAGCCGCTGGTGCCCCCCCCCCTCCGAACCTCTGGTCTGGAGCCGCCCTGATTCGAATGATAATCCCCCATTGAAATTACGTAAATGTAACGATAGCATGAAAGAACGTTAGGACGAACTTGATCAATTTAGTAAAAATAAACGAATTCTTAGGTTATCCAACATTGGTAACTGTTAAGCAGAGAGAAAGAAAGGAATGACGAAGGTTTAAACTGATTAAACCAACTCCCGTCATATGTGATCCAGAAACGCAGACTGTTAGAAACGGGAAACAGTGAAGATTTTCAGACTTTGAGAAGCAATTACAGAAAAGGATATAAATGACACCTAATGTTGTTAGCATGCATTCACAAGCATGAATATAATTGGCCAAGATAAAACAACTTTGAAGAGAATAAAAAGTCCACGCAAATCGCCATTAATTAGAACGTAGTTTAAATACACACAAAAACGAATACATAGTTTCAAGACAAATATAAGCAGATGAAACCTCCGTAAACCCTACAGAAATTAGATCATACCAAATATATCACCGTTGAAAATTGCACGAGTAAAAAGCTGGAAATGCGGTGGCAAGATTAACAAAGGTGGCATGAGAATTCTTCACAAATATTAAAGACGTAAACATTAGAGAACAGAGGTCATGTGGTAAGACTTTATATTGAGATTTTATTATTAGTCATTTTCTCGTTGACATCACTTTTGGCCTAGAATAAGTCACGCGATAGATTTCGTTTTGAAGTGATACCGTGTCCTCAATAGGAACAATGGTTACACTGGTGACAAATATAACTGAAAACGCATGTTTATACAGAAGAAAATTTGCCCGTTGAACGCTATTTTACAAAATTGAACTCAATCTTAACATTGAAAAGTTTAACCCAATACCTCTTGAGAGATATGTTTCACATGAATGTTAAAACCCATTACCTAACGTCACATGTCTACACAATTGAATATTTGACACGAAAAAATACCAAGACAGTATGAATTATAAAAACAATACCTATAAAAAATAAAAGAATTGTACACAAAAGAACTGTACTTACGCCGTGGATGTGCGGTATCAAGATAATGGAGTTGATATTTCGTTGGAAGTAATAATAATCGACCTTAGGAAGGGGGAGGAAATAACGTTTTAGTAGTAGCAGCGTAAAACATTAAGGTCATTGGCAAACATTATGCATCACTCTACACCGCTTGTTTTGAAAAATACCGACACAGAAAACAATCTTTTCCTGTTCAAAAACGTAAACCGTTACACAGCGATATTCGGATGATGTCAACACTCACATAATCATTCCCAGCCATTACTCGTAATTCCTTTTATCTAGTCAAGACAAATCACTTGTTCTTTCGCAATCACAACTTACGTACAACAAGTACACACTAAATAAAGAAAACATCAACAGCAAGAAGGCAGACGCAATCCAGTGCTGCTCGTGGTGCTCATGCTTCTATTTACAAAACAATTGAAGCTCAAAAAGCGCACTCAAAGGGAAGTCAAGTGGTCAATTTATCAGTAGAATTACCGCCGAGGCATATACATATATATCACTCCAAATACGTACAGTATAAGCATGGTATAGCTCTCCAAATACGTGAACATCTATGCGTGGTAAGAATATATATCAATATTTCATAAAAATATGAAATTCCACGCAATCACCGAACATACGATCGGCGATTCCGTGGTATTTCATATTCTTATGACGGAAATTAATGTCAGTACAAAAATCAGTTACACTATTCGAGTACATTAGTGGTGGATTTTGGTTGTAAGCACTTAAATCCGGAGATATCAAGTGTGATACAAATTGTTTTTTTTACGACTCTTGTACTTATGAAATTAGCGTCTATTGTATTGTATTATATAAATATATATATTGTCTTATAGAATATTATAAGGTAGAAAATAAATCTTTTATTGGTGCTCATCGATCACAATTTTAAAAAAAACACATATATGATGCACCATGCCTTGGAACTCGGGAGATTAAGGCATCCATTTGCTAAGACTATATCATACCGTCGAACCTAAGTCGACGAATACGACGAAAAACAAAATTTCCATGCCTGTGGCAAAATTAGAACTCAGGACCTTCGGGTTTAAGACCAGAGCGTTACTTGCCTTTCTTTACTTAACGAGCGTAGATTATGAGGAAAGGGGATGATAAAGGATGGAGAATTTAAGATGGGCACATTGAAATACTAACAAGTGTTAGGTTGCGGCGAGAGAGGAATTAGTAGAAGAAATAGAAGAAAAAGGATGGAAGCAATGTGATGTTGATGGCCGTAAAGGAAGGGAGAATAATGGGACAGAGATAAAGTGGGAAACAGGAATACGAATTTTACTCGTCATGATGGTATGTAGGCATTGTAGGCTGCGAATATAAATAGTGTACGCCGTTAGTGGTACCTACACATATTAAATACGACGTTTAGGCGTAAGCTGTCAAAAACTTACCACTATTCGATAGGATGGCAACAATGGTCATCTTCTGGTTCAGAAAGAATAGATACGGGGTTAAGGAAATTCTTCCTTACGATAGTTTTCACCACAAATCCACAAATCGAGTCGACGGACGCTGCTTGATGACAAGGCGACCGCATTCTTCGACCCCTGTCGCTAAATTATATACCGACAGCAGAGACGCAACCGGAATACTGCCCCCAAGGCAACAGTGCATGTCGAAATTAAATCGATAAATTAAGTACCTGCGACTGTAGCTTTACCCCAAGTAAAGGCAATTATGAACATGAAAGATGTGCCAATAGCGCAACTAGGACACGAGGGCAGTCACAGAGGCACCTGACTCTCCGGCTAAATAAGGCATTTCTCAGATTTCCCAGATTCATAAACCATACGCAACCAATCTTTTCTACAAATCCTCAACTTCTCACGGCCTTCCATCAGGTAACTGCTTACAACTGTTTGAAATATTCATGACGACAGCCTTCATTACATACAGAGAACCCATGCTCGACATCCTTTCATTATATTCCGAAGGAGAATGGTATAGAATAAGCTGGATCGGAACTCATGGTGAATAGAGGTGGCGTGAAGAAGTGATTTAAAATTTATGTCCACCGATTATAGGACGACGCTGAAAATGTATCAACATATTCGGATGATTTTTTATGTATCCAGCCCATCCACTTACCGAAGAGGAAGAGCAAAGTAGATTATATCGTCGTTTTCATCGTGTAAGGAGAACTGGATGAATGAGAAAATTTAATTTAGGCATTGATTATCCATACCCACAAATATCTTGGATTATCATGAATATTCTGTTTTGCCCCCGAATTATTTTTCATTACTGCAGAGGGTTTAACAGCGCTGAATATTAGGTACCTCGCAATCAAGATGCTGTGATGTGAATATTTGAAAATATAACATTATTTCATTATTAATAAATAATCTAGTTTTATCGTAAACAAAATTGGCTCAACATAGATTTCCAAGATAGAGTAATCCATTAAATGGAATGGATGTGAAGTGTATTCCCTGCCTTATATTTCATATGGTCACAAAAATATAGAGAAAGTCGATTATTTTCTTATATTTCCTGGTGAAATAAGTTAGCATTAGTATTGAAATGAGCTCAGATAAAAACATAGGCATAAACCTTATACTTTGAGTAACTGAGGGAATCAAGACATAATTTTGGGGTTGACGTTGCTCCTTATGATTCAGTTTCCCTGTAAGTAGACACGCATAAGAAGTTTCTAAAGTCATTTCATAATTAGTTCACATTAACACTACAAAAACGCCTAGATAATTGATAAAACATGAAAAATAAACATCAATCACCAGGAAGCATAACAAAACATATATTAAAAAAATAGCACACGCCATATAATAAACGTAATCGTTTATTTTGAGGTTGCTATTCTTGACTATATTTTAAACTCCAAATGTGTTATATTAACACTTTTAACAGAAGGGTAAGAGTTGGGAAATTCATCGGAAAATTGATAGGAATACCTGCGAGGTAAGAGACTCTACGGCAGCTGTAGAAATCATTCTCATGTGGAAAGCGACATAATAAAAACAGATAAACAGAGGGAAACAGTGAATACTCATTAAAACCTTCAAATGTTCCATTACTAAATACTAAACTAAATACCCTTGAGAACAACCATCAGGAGATTTGAATTTATCCATTCGGATCTCTGGGTGGAGTCCACACGAAGGTTCACATTCGTCAGTCAAGTTGGACTAAATTTCAGTGATCGAAAACCAAGTAATCTGCTGTGTTTAATTCAAGGTGAATGAGGAGAACCTTCGGGATGATTATACTGCAACTGAAGACTAAATTTTAATGATACACTCCAAGTATATCATTTAACGGCTAAGTATGAGCAGGCTATTGTGATTATACACCAAATATCATAAAACGAAAATAAAACTTGCAGGATGTTGTGACGGAGAGAGTTAACCTTGCTCCATCAATTTTTTAGGGAGCCATATCACAGTGGAAAAGTTAACAGGATCTTCAATGGCATACTATATACTTAATTTCCATGATAAATTAACTTAGCAAGTAACTGCCTCCTAAATTTTGTTTTAGCTGAGTAATGTTAAATTATCAATAAAATAACTGTCGAAAATGTAAGGGTAGGCTTCCTTCTGCGTGAATATTGGACTAATTGCCACAATATGGTGTAAGATATAAGGAATGCCAATTCTTTTTGACAGAACGTTTTGGCAGATACTAAAATATCTAGAAAAATCTATCGGAGTGAATTGCCCTCAATTGACCCCAATTAGTAAATTTCCTGTAACAGAGATGACGATGGATAGTTATGGACTTAAACATGGGCGATAAAACAATAAGCAATTGCATGAATCGTAGCTCATCGCAGACTCGTTTCATAAAGCCACAATTCGTCTCACAAGTCCTCAAAATTTGATGAGGTGCTAATGGAAAACACAGACCCTCTCTCCATTACCACAACTACCGAGGAAGATACCTGACAAGAAGAGAACGATCTCTACGTCACCATGCACCCATCATCTCGACTCCGCGAAGCCCATATCGTTGCATTAAAGAGGACGATAGCAACCATATAGATGTTATCGGCACTGGAACAAGCATTTTTTAGGGGAATGCGACAGGAAAAAAAAACAAGAAAAGAGAACGGTCTTTGGCATACCTCAGTGAAAATTCTTCCAACCAATGAATTTAGCAGGGAAAACTCTCCAAACAGCAAAAAAAAAATACCACAGAGGAAAAATTCATTCGCCTTGACCGGGACTCGAACCCAGATCCCTCGATATCACACCGTCACATTTTTCCCCGGTAGAATTTTGGCACTTATGGGCACTTGCGGGTGACTCCGTACAGGTCACAGTCTGGCTATTCCCAGTATCCTCAAAATGTGTCTCTAAAAATTCTTATACGCACTATATGATTGTATTTTCAACAACTATTGCTTTGTTGCATTTCATTGAACCTGATCATATTGTTTAGCAATGACACTATAGCCATAGAGAACAGAACTAGAAGTTGGAAAATGGATTTTATTTAGCCAGATGGTCCTGCTTGCAATGACACAATGGTCAAGGAAAACGAAACCATCAATGGGAATTGTAGACCTGTCCAATCTAATAAATGTTTCATATGAAACCAGATAATTGGCGTCGTATGGCATTAATGTAGAAGAAGGGAATGGGAATAGAAGTGCATGGAAGAAAACGTATCGCATTAACACTCAAACCTTGCACTTTGGAGGAATGAAAGATGAAGGGGAGAAATTATAGCAGTGCACAGGGAGGACGCATGAAAACATTCGATCGTCCAGCCGCGATTCTTTGCCGAATTCTCCGTCCCCTGGTCGGAGTGCGCGACGCGAACAAGGCGGCAGCAAACCTTCCTCTCGGTCCCACAATTCAAATGGTCTCGCAGCAACAAAAGGCAGGACAGACAGAGAGGGAGATTGGATGGGGGAGAAGGTGAATAAGGGGAAGAGAGAGGCACGGAAGATGACTTGAAAGGGGAAGAGAGGGAGGAGCATTGGTGAAGTGGGAGGGGGGAGGGGAAAGTCGCGCGCACTATGCAGATGGAATGAGCCACGATGGAACTGATTCGAGAGGGGAGACAGAAGAGGAAAGGGTAAAGAGAGAGAGAAAGAGAGGGAGAGGGACGGACAGAATTGAGAAGGGGGAGGGGATCACAACGAGATGGAGAGGTAAGGGATAGGGAGAGAGAATGTAAAGGGCTTCCCGAGTTTTCCATTGTTGGCCGAACCTGATCTTCGCGAAGATTTCACCGCCTGTGCATTGTGGAAGGAGTGAATGCTAGCCGGGTCGTTTAGCGAGTACTCCACCGCTTCTCCTTCCCTCCTCCCCACTCTCCCCCCTCCTTCTGGCCGGCGTTAAACCTAGAAGCACCTCTATGAGTTGTGGCAAATCGCCGCTTGACGAGGAAGCCTCTTAAGCACTCTAAATGACACCGGAGGGCATGCGATGCCGCACGCTTCTGAACTCATAGCCATGCCATTCATTCTTCTGCGAAACTCGCTCGAGAGCTGAAGGGGACTCGGGGAAAGAAAGACTATCGCTTATTTTTGCGGTGCTTCAGTATGATATTGCTCACATTAATGAGCTCCTTTTGTCAAGCAGCCGTTTTTACGGCGAAATAGACGCGAATGGAGCGGAGAAATTAATATTCCCATTAGTTTTCGGAGTTGAAATCATATTTGCAAATGCATTCGCGTTTTATGATTCTTTCAATTAGAGTATCCTATAAACTCAACTGTATTAGGTGAGATGTGGTGGAACAGCATGTTATGAATAAAGACCACAAGTTGTCTAAATAAAGGGCACCTGAGTTTGTACCTGAAGATGAGCTGAGGCGTTGAAACGCGTCATAAATAAATTGATTCAGTGGGCAGTACAACTTGTGGTCTTTATTCAGAGTATCGTATGCTAGTAGCAGCAACACTATGATAGCGCGTGATCATGGACAACTTTGCAATATAAAAATGAAAAATGAGGAGCGAAAATAAACTGCTTAGCAGCTACCACGATGAGGAAAGAAGCCCTAATACAACAGATTCGCCGGGAAAGCACCAGATCTTTTACCACAGTGAAATTGCCCTGAGTTCCAGGTCTACTTTTGGATTATAGTCCACGTTTTTTAAATCGGTAAAATTGGTATTCATCCACATAATATTTGTTTGCAAAATAAACTCCCAGTACATCAATCTAGTTTGAAAGCACTTCAAAGGGGTTATAGAAGGGTATTTTATGTTTAGATTTTGGCAATAAATTCCATAAAGGGCATTTGATGTTGTCTAGGTGGATGTCGCGAGGGAAGTCTTCATATACGCTCCAGTCTATACCGGTTTAATGAAACACCGCTGTAAACCTTAATCGAAAAGACGACTAAAGTCCGCCGAACCCAAAAGTCTTTTGAAGGCGACATAGACCTTGGCCATTTCTGCTTACAATGGAGACATTTTCTAGCCAATGTGGAAGTTGATTGGGCAGAAACCTATCCATCCAAAATGATTCTTAAATGACGCAGCTGAATAGGAAAAGCACGTACTTATACGCACGAGTGAGATAAAAGGAAAAAAAACGAGAGGCCAATAAAAACTAAGCTTGCCAAATCAAACAAGCAAAAATACCCAAATGACTTTCAGGTAAGCCGTTAAGTTCTTACACTTTTCTATACCTACGGCCTTGTAAAAGGAAGTAGGTACCTAATACTGAATAATACTTTGATTGAATGAAACTGTAGCGAATATTCAAAGTGAAAAAAACATTTGGTAGATACACGGGAGGGCCATGGATTCGAATTCCAGTCTAGGTGAATGATTTTTTACAGTGAATGGCACAAATTTATTTTTATCCGCAGCGGGTGATTTCCACTTAAGTTTAACAGATTTGTATTTTGATTAATATGTCAGTAAGATCACGTGGGCGCCATGTCATTGAGCAACAGACCTGAGGTGTGGAACGAATCAGCGGACAGAACAAAGCGCCGAAAATCTCGTACACATCCTATCATTCTGTATGCAGAGCACATATCTTTCTTTTTCAACAAGAAATTTTCATTCCTCGGATTCAGAGACAACGGATTCCAAACCGAGATAATGGGTTTCGTCACAGCTTATGTAACCCACTATACACTCTCACTACACCAAACAGAAACGGGAAAGAATTTATGTTGTCCAACATTATTTCTCGCCGTCGTCGTCCAAACCATTGAGGTGTTTTTTTACGAATATAAAATGAACTCTTAATTCTACAGTTTCAAACATGAAAAGATTTAGGATAAAAGAAGGAAGTAGTGATCAAAAATGCAACAATTTCATAAAATCATGGAGTTGCTTTACACACCAATAAGTTTTAAGCTGACAATTCAGCAAAGAATGGTAAAAAATAAGACCTGATACCAGTAAAAAAATTTATGCGGAAAGCATACACAAAGCATTCGAGTAAACAAGCGTAGTTAAATGGCTATTGTGACTTTGAATTCGCGTATTTTATTTCTACTGAATAAAATTCCGCTAAGTCCATTTATAGCAGTCGGTGTTCTTCGTGGAGGAAAAACATCAAATTCTAATCACAACACTTACTATTGGCAACCAAACTCCTCAGATGATGTATTTTAAATCCTATTGCCATACAACGATTCCGTCATTCCGCTAATAGGGTGACGCATGTGGCGTGAGGGCTACAAAACAGGAAGCAACCAATTAAGAAACCAGGCGCTCAAAAACTCTTGACGCGCTCACTCATTGTTTTGACAGTTTACACGCAAGAGAAAGAAGTCTCATGTCTTATATGTTAGATAAAAGGGATTTTTCTCTCAAAAGGCACTCGGTGTTCCTAACTGAAAAGCGTGACCACATAGACTCGCTTCAACAAGTCACTTCAACTAGTCACGCTAATAGTATTATTATGACTCTTTCTTTAAGCATAGGTTTTTTTTGGTGCGGGTCATAAATCTAGCCACCAATCTGGGATAGGGATTCGCATTGCGTCGCATGCATGCGTCGAAAATGCCGACTCCTGATTGGTTGAGAGCCACACGAACCGCACCGCCCGCATGCATGAAAACGCTCGATTTCAACTTCGAATTGGCGGCGATGTATGTACTGCACGTAGGCACAATGCATCACGCGACGAAACCACTTCAGGAGGAAAATATATGAACTTGTTGACTGCTGCCGTCCCAAACTAGCACGAGACTCGAAGGACGAGGACGGAAGGACATATCTGCTTGGCAGACAAAGCGTTTCGGAATCTGCGGGGGCAGCTGTTAAACGGCAACCCATTTACTGTACGTAACTTCGCAGCTGGGAAGCTTCACACGATGGATAACTCGTGGATAATGCCAAGAGATTGTGGATGCGAGTTAGGGTGGGCATCACAATAAAAATAGCAGCTATAAAACATTCACGGCCATTTGGCGCACGTTTACCGAAGTTAATAGTCATTTCAGAGAGATATCACTTATTTGCTAAGTTAATTTCTCATCTCCGCCAAAGGAATTTGCATTAAGCACGAGTATGCAGTAGTTTTGGCCAGTTTAGCACATCTATAAATCTTAACGCAAGTCATCCAAAATTTATAGTATTACATAACTAAGCACATCATTGAATAAAGTCTATGGCAAGGAAATATTTTATTTCGATTGGTGCAAGACAACATTTTACATCACCCCAACAAATGAAAGACAGTGTGAAAAGAAAAAAAAAGAAAACAAGATATTGATTTTTTTTCATCTAGCATACACCGTGAAAATAGACTATAATTTGCTGCGGCATGACTAGGCAATATCTCGCGGGGAACGAAAAGAGAGACTTCGACAGCTTCTGCTCTCAAAACATCTAAATAAACAGCGAAGAGCTGATTTCGCTTTCATCCGAGAAATTTGCGACCGGTTACATTGATGACAGTAACAAAGACAAACATCATCTAGGCCATCTCAATCGCAGCTCACGACCCAAAGCAAACTCCTGATGTCCCCTGAAAATGTCATGCCGTCTCGGATGCATCGGGGCAAAAAAAATCAAGCACGTGAACTCTCGTCATGAGGGCAAGGAATCGATTCCCGTAGCCTGTCTCTCTCCCGTGCAAGGAGGACGCAAGCGAGTGGAGGTTCATCACCACGTAGCCATCGGTTTCCCTCACTCATTCGGGGAATGAGTCCTTTGAGCCAGCCGGGAGAAGGCAGGAGAGATGGGGGGGAGAGAGAGGGGTTGGGGCAGCAGGGAATGGCTGCACAAGCAGGGGGCCCAGTGTGAGGGGAGGGAGCCATAGGGACGAGGGAGGGGGGAGGGAGGGGAGGAAGGGCGCGGCGGCTGTGGGAATTGGGCCAAAGAGAAAAGAATGGGGAACTCAGCGCCGGCAGCGGCCTGTGGCACGGCGCGGAGGAAGAGGAGAGGACGTGGTGGAGGAAAGGGAAAGTGGTGAGGCGGTGGGAAGAGTGGGGCAGAGAGAGAGAGAGAGATGTAGTAGGAGAGATAGGAGAACTCGAGGGAAGGAGAAACAGCGAGGGTTGGGTGAGGGTCCGGGATTTTAGGCAGGCAGCCGGAGTCGATAGTGTGTGTTCTCGGAGCGGAGGTAGAAATCGGCGTGGCCGGACCTTCGACCACTTAAAAACTTACGAAACCGGGTGAAATACGCTACAACGCGCAACAGTCGATGCCTTGTAACACACATGTAGTTATGTAACTATTCTACATCTACAAAATACCCTGTAAGCCACCTCAGGGGAGTGTGGCAGGGGGTGAGTATTCACCAACATGCATTACACTATACCCTAAAGTTAGTGTAACTACGACTAATTATGCATTAGCATAAATCGCAAATGCTTGTCACGAGGCGAAGCCTCACAAGCATGCATTACACTACAGATATTATCACAATGGAGAGGGACCGTTAATATATATATGTATTTTGCAACTACACAAATGGCCAGAGACTCAAGACTTATGTAGAAAACATGCACGGCGTGCTCATAGCACTAGGTAACAGATAAGGATATATTAAGTGGCTCTGCAATATTCCTTCACTTAATTCATTTGTATGTCATCCATTGCATTATAAACTTATTTAATTTTTTGCCATCCATTATATGAGCCATTTTTCTATATTACTTAAACAGTAGGTGATATTTTTACAGTAGTATTCTGCGTGTTGTGCTTGGAATGCCGTTGTCAACGGTAGAATTGCCAATTTAGAAACAAATGCATTCGTTATTGTTCGGTTTCTATTATTTGGTACTCGTATTAGTTTCCTTATTTCAAAAACATCAGTCGAGTTCGGGAAACATTCTGTCGGTCTGTGCATATTGCCTCACAAACTACTTTTTCGTAAAAAAAACGCTCAAACGCGCTCCATCAGGCCACACTGGATGGAATCACTGAGTCGTCGATAGTAATGCGGCACTATCCCATAACTATAACCCTCGACTGCATATGGCGGCGTAGAACACCAAAATGAATATAATGATATCTTATATCGGACGAAACACATGGAGTATCATTTTACAACTCAGTTACTGCGAAGAAAATGCTTTTTAACTCCAAAGACAAATATGTGAGAACAGGCAAAAGTGGAGTGCATAAACTGAAGTGCGACGATTGTGACATCTGTTATATTGGTCAACCTGGACGCACATTCAAAGACCGAGTGCAAGAACACAGAAACTGTTTTATAAATGGGAATGGTAATTCAAACTTTGCAGAACATTTATGTTTAAACAACCATTTTAGCAATTTTGATTATGAAATTTTACATACAGTTGACAAAGGCTATAAGCTGGATTTTTTAGAGCAATTTGAAATTGTTAATTGCCAAAGGATTTTATGTAATGACCATATGTTCTCCACCCATTCTCCTCTCCTAAAAATCAGTATCCCCGCTTCCCACAACCTCCTGCCCTCGTATTCACCAACAATCGTCCTTCACCTTGTTGTTCTCACTCCTCCACAAAAAGAACCCCAGATTGACTCATCCCTCCCGCTTCTTTCTTTCCAATTTCCCAGGATTACTCTAACCCCCTCCCCCCCCCCCCCCCAACTCCCGGCCTTGCAACTCCATCCCCCCCTCCCACTCCTTTTACCTCCCTCCCCCCTCCACCCTATAAGTTATATATATACTCTGCTACCACACGACCAGATACCTTGAAAATGGCACTGAGTTGCCGAAACCTGGGTCGTTTTTCTCGTAAATAAAGTGTGGAATTTTACCAAGTGATTTTTCAATATGCATATTAAACATTTCCACAGAGTTACGCCGGAAACGTTTTCTCATTTAAGTATTTTGTGTTTTTACTTTCCTAGTCTTTCATGCGTTTGGGTATTATTATAAATTATCATAAAATTATAGGGTATGTTTATTTCTTGTGTCAGAACCTTTGTCTTAAGTTCTTGTTAACTACATAGTATTCTCATAATCTTGTTATTTTGTGCTTTAGTTAGTATCACAAAGCATTAAGATCAACTTTCCAAAATTCAAACTACTCTACTGGCGATGACAATACCTTTTTAAGTAGTCCAGAGTAGCGTAAAACAGTGTAGTAGTTTTGTCATTTTAAATACAATTGAGAGTAAGATCTTCAGGAAAGAAATGGCTCTTTAGGAAGGTAAACCAAAGTTTTTAGCTGCCTAAGTCATAAGGCAATAGTCAAATAGTATAGGAATTTAAAATGTGAAAATATGTTGAAAACAAGAAACATAGCATGCAAATTCACCAAACTTCCGGGGGAGTACTCCACCCCCTCCCATGGGGGATATTCTATACTCCCTCCCACCCCCGAGATATGGTCCTGGATCCGCTACTGCTCTGGTCTCCTACTTGCAAATCAACCTCGATTGGTTAAGGCAGAGCACAACAAGCACAAAATCCAAAGGCGTGCGAAATATACACGAAGCAGGGGTAGTGAGCAAAGTTTATTCCCTTGAACCGAATCCCGTTTCCCATGGGTCTCGTAACCAGGAAGACGCGCCATTACGTATTCAGGTCGGAGTGCCCAAGGAAGCTGCACCCTGGACCTGAATCCAGGAGATACATAGGGTAATCAAAGTAGGAAACCACGCTTCTCTTTGCCATTTCCGTCAGCATCAACAATCGGCCAATCGAAAAATGAAATAACATTGTCAAACCAATGTTACATTCACATGCCTACTGCATATTGATTCATTTTCATGCCTGAAAATTTTGTAGTTTAAGTTGGTAATGGGAATTAGCTGAATGGTGTGTAATTTATTACTTGGAATGAACTAACTCGATAAGTGAGTTAACCGCTGAATAACTATCCACTATTGATCGTTAACTAAAACGTGAAACAAAATGAACATATTCTAATTGTAAGATAATAAAGTCAGAAAGATACGCACGTGTATTTCAAGGATTTAAAGTATTTTACTCTCTTACGCCATGACTATTAAGACATTAAAAAACTGCATTCAGAAAGCAAACACCATTGATGGGTAGAATTAATAGAGGTAGGCAGAAATTTGAGCGAAAGAGATATAGATACTTAGTATTAGGACACAATTCACCAGCAAAAATTTATGGAAACTACATGATTTTCGTATTTCATATAATTTTACTTGGTATTTTCTCCGGCGGTGGAACGCTTACATGTTAAGTGGCCTCTTACACATAAACCTTAAAATTATGCACGATGGCCGACTTATTGTAGACAGGAAGAAAGAAAAAAATTCAACAAAAATCCATCCAGCGTCATTCTTTATGATGGGCATGAAACATGACATGATCTTTAAAAAGCTCTCTGGCACGGAGAGCACATGTCATGATGATACTTTTTGCCTCGTACAATTAGAACTTTTGGGCAGGAATTGAAATGAAAACACTGCATCCTATTTCCAGCAACACTGATGTCCAGGTGTTCCGATTTTTTCCAGGGCCCGAGGCCGAGCAGAAGAGGGAACGAACGGAGGGGTGGAAGGAGTGAGTGCAGGCTGACTGGTAAGAATGCGGCAGGAAAGACCCCTCGGTCGCCTGCTAGTTCGGAGCAAGTGGCGCACGCGAAGGGGTCGCGTTGGAAAACTTAAGGCCCGTGCGAGAAATGAACGCATCACTAACAATAAGAAAAGGAAACGAAATTTCAAGGCGTCTCCGAATTCGCAAATCCGGTGCCCAAAATACGTCCTTTGAAAGGACGAAGCCATGCTGAAGGGTGCTCGAAGTCGTTAGCCATCAATTTTGCCACCGAGTTTACACATCTGTCTCCTTTAGCGACGCCACCTTTGAAATTTCGGCAATATTTATTTCCACCCTCAATCCTGGCCATTCTGTGCATGCCAAATCGCACCGTTTGTCGGACGATTGCCATTATGCGAATATATCAAAGTACATTGATACTGTGTAGTTAGGAAACGCAGCTCAAGAGAAAAAAAACGACCGCCTATTGAGGGTATCGTAATTGTTTTCATGAAAGCAACACTTCTATCGCATGACTTATCACCACCAATCTCCGACTAGTCGTAGATGCTGAGGTACTTGTTTGAATGTATTTTTTAATCAGCTCAGTTATTTTCGCACTGGCTGTCTACCACTACCAGATAGGGGTAACAGAACTTGGAACAAATTTCAAGAACACCCATCCCGATTCGAGCCGAACACAACGACGCTCGACTTCGGTGATCGAACCAGGACCGCTATTCGATATTCTCAGGCGTTACTTATTATATTCTCATGCGTTACCGCTATTACCATCGTGGCGGGCCAATGCCCTTCATTTGATCACTCCAGGATTTTAGCCACCTTCCACGGGGTAATGCAACATTCCTAATTCATACTTGCCGAATTAATTCGGAACACAGCTGAAGCGAATCCGAAGCGGCGCGCAGAAATAAAAGAGAATCGCCCCATGATGTGGGCCGCGATCGAAACTGGAGCACCCACTCCGGCTCCTCCTGCTCCCGTCCCATTGATTATTCAACCAAAGCGCGGCGCGCGTGGGAGCGATCCACACCGTGCGGGGATTAATTAGGTGCGAGGGAGTGGGAGGGAGGGTGCGGGGAAAGGCGCCGACGCTTCGAACCTCCCAACGTGCCTTGTGGGGAAATTGGAGATTGTGCGCCCTCCTCGTCCAGATAGTAAAATAACGCCATGCTTCCGGAGGATAGTCCTGTTAATCTGCACTCCGCCGTCATGATTGACAGGGTGCCCGATGAGGTAACCGAACGTGAGGCGTGAATGCGGCCTGTTTCTTCCCCATCCGCCGGCGAAAATTCCCGTTTTGCTTCTCGCAAGTCAGAAAATCGACGCCGCATCGAAATGATAGCCAACCTCCCGCAATGGGTAGCCCGGATCCACTTACCCTATCACTGATTATTACATCAAGTGCCATGAAGTGTCGAAGAAAAATACGCAGTATACTTTGTAGGTCCCACAAAACATTTTTTAAATCTTTTGCCATCCTACTAAGTTTACTGCGTATTATTCTGCAATAATGCAGTGGTTCCAGCTACAGTAACACCTTACAACGTTGATTATGTTATGAAGTTCATTCAGAACCGCATTTCTGCCACTCAATTACCTGCACCCATTTTGATATCGTGGATTATTCCCTGAATATTATGATGAAAGCTAATATGTATCTCGGATCAACCTCGACAACCTAGTAACTCATTCAGTATCAATGAGAGATGGCAAAATTACTGCTAACGCTGAGGGAACCGTTAAAGCTCTATACCATTTTAGCAAATCAGACCAACTAAGTAAGTGAATTTAAAAAAAGTAAACGTCGAGAATGCATTTAATACAAATCCTCGCAGCATTTAAAAAGAGAAAATTAAGCGTCATAGGCCTCAGATCTAGTAATCACTCTTTCTTTTTCCCTCGCAATGGTTTGAGCTTCAAATTTCAGCTAGTACGTAATCAAAGTCCACAGGCAAATAGAACACACTGGAATAACAGCTGTATACTTCACTATGGAAGAAATGGACAGAGCGATGTCCTAGCAACCAAACTTCACCCACATACTTCATCCCCACGGGCAATGTCGTTAACTGTGTGGCAACCACTGTCGCAATTAAAACTGAACCTCGACCTCGCAAACGACTCCCTCCATATCGTCCATATATATTCGGAAACATCTGAATGGGAAATAAAGTCACGATTAAAGCTGTCGTAAATTTTTCGACGGGGCATGAATGGAGGGGCATTGGCAATAGCGCAGAGGCAGGGGCGAGCCGTAAATTATGAACTAGGGCCGTGCGGCCGCAAATTGCCGCCTCCGGTGTGCGCGTTCTCTCTCGCTCGCTGGCAGGCTGCCCCGCAACTCTCGGGACGGGCGGCCCTGGAGGGGGAAGGGGAGGGTAACAGGAGAGGCAGGGTGCGCGGACGAAGGGGGCATAGGGAGATTAGGGAAGAGGTCCGTGTATGGCCAGGCACGTTGCGGGGAGGGGACCCTGACGGTGAAGAAAAGACGAAGAAAGGAGGAAGGGCAGCTGCTTCCGCGGAGACCGTGCGACCCTGACGCGGGGACTCAAAAGCTTTCTCTCCCTTCCTCCTCTCTCGTGCTCTCCGAAATTTCGTCTCCGTGAAAGAGATTTGGAAGCACGTGATTTCAATCCTTTCATTTCACGGGGACAAGGAAAGCGACGGCTTGCCGCGGACAAAAGTCCAACAACTGTCTAAATTTTGATTTACTTATCCATGAAAAGAATACCCTCACGGGGTGAAACGGCAGAAAAACGAGAATACGAGGCAGAATAATCCCCAGAATTTCACCCAGCGTGAGGAGAATAAGATTAAGAGATGCAAACCATAGCACGTTCGGAATGTCGCGCTGGGTTTCACGAACCGATCAATTAATTCAATAAAATTCGCATGAGAAGCCGAACGAACTGTGACCCTTTTCATGCATTCAAGGCCTATACGAGGTCTGTTAAAAAAATACGCGGACTGACGTCATAAAACAAAATGTACAAAATTTAGAAGGTGCATGTCTGGGTTCCCTGCAAAGTACATACTTTCCTCCCCAACGCACACACTTATCCCAACGGAATTTCGACTGGTTGAAACAGTCCTGGGGGGCTATCCTGTATGCTCTCGGAAATTTCGAGCCTCGAAAATGACGAAATTTTGACGTCGCAGCCTCTGAAATTGCAAATATGGCCATTAAAAAGTTGAGATTTGTCGGGGAAGTGACGTCAAATCCACGGATTCTCCGAGGTTCGACCGTGTCGAGTTCTTCCTGAATAAGGCCCCTGGTACGCTTGTTTTTTTGATGTCCTTTAGCTCCTCCGTCGCATTTGACTTAATCTCGGGAATCGTCTCAAATCTTCTTCCTTTCAAGGGTGTTTTGAGTTTGGGGAATAAGAAAAATTTCACAAGGAGCAAGGTCAGATCAGGTGGGGAAGAACAGTGATCGAGTTTGGTCTAAAACTCACGAGTCCTGAGGGTTGAATGAGCTGGAGCGTTGGTCGTGATGGAAAAACCAGTTTGGTCATCCGTCATCAGGCGTGGCACAAATTTTGTAGCAACGCGGTGCATCTTTATTTTTTCGGTCTAAATCTCGTAACAAGATTTAACTGATATCTTACACTCTTCAGCAAGCTCCCTGATGGTCAGACGTCGATTTTCCTGCACCAGATTGTTGATTTTGTCGGCGTGTGGGTCGTCAGTTGACGTGGGAGGACGTCTAGGCTCATTGTCTTTAACCGGCTATCAACCACCCTTAAAAAGTTCATGCTACTTGTAACATGCCGTGCGCTTCATAGCAACAACACCGTAAGCCGTGTTGAGCTCAGCAAATGTTTCAGTCAGATTTTCCAAGTAAAACACAAAATTTCACAGCAATTCGTTGCTCCTTCAGGTCATTCAAGCTGAAATCCGAAAAGCGAAAAAATCGCACTTCATTAAAAACCGCGTTGCAAATCAAAAAATGAAGATATCTGCAATCGGGAAACAGCGTTATCCTCAGCTAATCTGTAAAAATCTAGCGACACCAAGCGGATTACCCTGGAACCAACTGGAGCCTCACAATTCAAATAGTCCGTATATTTATTGAACAGACCTCGTACAGTGACGAGTCTCCATAGTCCCCGACAACGTAGCAATACCTATCACTAAATTACATCAATAAATCACAAATCAATGAATGAAGTTTCAATAAAGTTTCTGGAAGCGAGGATGTAGGTCATCGGTAAACGAATAACGAAGAATTTAATGTTTTAGTCGAAGACTAGCACAGGAGAAATTCATGGACAGTAAGGCCTCGGAAAGATATCAAATGAATTATCACAAAATCCCCGATGAGAGGGTTAAACTACAAATGATGATTGATACGGTATGGTACGATAAAAAACTGAGATCCTCAAATTAATGGCAAAAAAATAAATCAATATTTATCTATCTAAGGAGAAGAGTTGACGGAACCACTTGATATAGAAGGGAGCCGAGCGAATAAAGGAGTAATTACACGAGACCTATTTACGTGTTGAAATCAATTCATGCCAAAGTTTCGAAACATCATATTCTGTCTCCGCCTCTAACTTTTTTTTAACACCTCCTATTTTCCGAATTGCAATGGAGGTACCATTTTCTAAAAAAACGAATAGATGCTATACCCCACTGTGAATCGAACCAAATAATTATAAATCAACCGTTAACTGGAAGTTGCCGAGCATCCAAATCTTCGTTTAGTATCTTTAATTATACAATTAGCACTCAAAATGGGATCGAATGGCCTCTTTGGAGAGTCGTTGGCATAAATTTCCACAGCTTATATGGCTAAAGTGAAAAATCCGGACGTAAGAAGGGGTAGGAACTGCACTTCCCGGAACTCTGCGCCGACGATTTTCGGAAATGCTAATGACGCGCGTTATAACGAAATTAACTTTGGTCTCAATTATAAAAATATATGGTGATAACAGGGCCTTCACTCATAATTCTTACTGTTAGACTTCCTGGAAAAAAGTCACTTCCTGGAAATAAGGGGGCTGATAAAATTAAGCTCCGGAGGAGCATTTCTAATGGATGTCTAATACGAAGATGCGATTCTTTTCTATTTATGAACTTCGTGACCACTTTTCCTGACTTCACTTAATAAAGAACCGATCTGATACGGCTCACTGTGGATTGCTGAACCTCGACCGTTCCATGCATTAATCAATAAGAACTAAATCCATAACATAAGGCTCAACATCCAAGTTGGCCAACATCCAAGACTAATCAAATATCGATGTAGCTTTCAAACCATTAACCCAATAAAACTCTCTCATTTCGCATAAATAACGTGAAAATGAGGGAACAGCTCCTGATTTTTTTCACGGAGTGAAAGAATTCGAAATCGTGGAAGTACGCACAGGTTATATGTATGTATTGAGAAATAAATTGACTGAAAAAAACTAATGCGAAGACAAGCAATTAAAGTCTCCTGCTACATCATTTTAATCCATTGAAATCATTTGACAGGCACATAAATTACCACGAATACTGATCATATAACACCATCAAAGGTTTATACGCTGTCTTGATCTCCGAACCAAGTAAAAGGTAATTCTCAATAAAGGAAGAAGTAATTCATCCACTGGACCCCTAACCCAAGCGGCACTTCATTCATGTATAAGATGTTTTAAAAATGCAGTCATTCTACTGCCAAAAGCCTTTTGAAATCATAAAAAAGCTGAAGTTGCTCATATTGCAACAACATCGACCCTGAGAATCTCCGAGAAGTGAAGTCTTTACCACACCCACGATTTCGATGACTCAATCACGATTCTGCAGAGGCGAACCGGAGGAGTGGGGAGAAGGAAACGAAAATCGCGACGATTAACGAATTATTGCAGAAGGGATCCGATGCATAATCACAGAAAGACTAAGGTAAAGAAGCAAAAGAACAATACATCACCGATTGTTATTATTATTATTATTAAGGTAATCTACCATTTTAGCTTTGCGAGAAAATTGCAAGTACCGCTTTGGGGAAACGATTCAATAAGTTGACGGAATAGATTATCATGAAATTGATTATAATAAATGTGTTTTTGATAAATATCCCAGACGTTGATGTGTAGCTAAGAATATATTTGATATTAAAGTCACGACAGTTTGACTAGAACATTGCGAAATGGTCAAACGAGGGCTTTAAGAGAGCTATTATCATTATTAGGGTAATATACCAGTTAAGTTAGGTTTAAATGGAAATGAGCAAAAACTCTCCTGAATTTTACATTTGCAGGGCCATAGCTACCTATAATATTTCTTTTCCTTCGTCGAAGCGTACGTCCTACCCTTCTTCATCCCGTCCATAAAGTCTATTCTCTTTCTTCCCCTTGAAAGCTTAACCTAACATCCTCCCCTCCATCACGGTCTTGAACAACCCTTCACCGCTCATTACCTCTTTCCAACCACCTACTTTGCCTCCTCAGAATCCCGATGAAACACAGTGTCCACACTAACACTCAAAGATTCGAACTCGCGAAGATATAATTATTTGGCGACGTCTTCTCGTACGAAGAGAGAGGAGGGACGTGTACGAGTGAGACAGCGGGTGTGACCGAGTCCCCAATTCGCGAAGGCGCGCAAAACTTGGCGGAGGCCAGCGGACCAAAGGGGGGGGGGGGAGAAGACTTTAGGGGCGGAGGAGAGTGTGTGTGTGTTGACGGTGTAATACGTTTGGGACGAGTCCAGGCCAGGGGAGAGAGATATATAGAGAGAAAGGGAGATTTGGTATGGGAGGTGGAGACGAGGGGAACAAGGTGGGCGGCGAAGAAGAGCCGAGAGAGAGAGAGAGGCAATGCCCAGTTCACACTGCCAACCAACCATCGTGAACTAAAAAGAAACTCTTGTAGATGGATAAAAAGTCGCGCAATTGAAGTTGAATGTTTGATCACATTGTATAAATAAAAATGTTTTCAATGACATTCGATAATGAGAACAAAATCAAGCATGAAATATCATAAAATAATGCGCAAGCTAAGTCGTCAGCATTCCTTTTTCACTGACATTTCTTGTGTTCCAGCATCTAAATGACTGTAACAAAATGGACGTAACACATTGACCCCTATGAATTGCAATTCTTAAACTGTAAAGAGTCGGAAATCCAAAAAAAAGAACTATTGTTCCAAAGGGGTGCCTATATTCCTCATATTTTTGTGCATGGCACATTTTTTCATTGATGGAATAACATATTATTAGTAAAATTAACATTATTTTCCACAAATAAGAACGACTTTGATTACACCCCGGGGATTCGATATACTACATCTACTATCAGCAGGTAGGAAAGTGAGTAGAAGTGAGTACTTTTTCCGTTCACTTTCTTACTTGGTGATGATAAAAGCACATCAGAATCCGGGTCGTAATCAAAGTTAATTCTCATCAGTGGAAAAATGCGCACCTTTTTATCCATCCATAATGAACTTCACGCATTATCGCCTGAACCTTCTGAATTTATATAAAAAACTCGAGTGAATAAGCGTTCGTAAGCGTATGTTATATATAACTTACCGCGCTATTATTGCAGCTGGTAAGTTATTTCGGGAGGAGACCGACAATTATGATCATCTGCGCATTTGCGGGAAAGTATTATGGTAAGGCAGTGACGTAGCAAGGATTTTGGTTTGGGGGGCTTAATCTAAAGCCCGGGGGGTCCTCTCTAGGTACTATTTTATGTATCATCAGAGTTTATTTATGGCTAAAACTTTCATAGAAAGCTGCTTTATTTTTTAAATCTTTTTCCCCTCTTGAACCCTTGTAATTTTCAGCCAATATATTACATGGTAAAACTAAACTAATAACATGATTTTAAATTTCGGGGGGGGTCTGAAGCCCCTCAAACCCCCCCCCCCCCACCCCCCTGGCTACGTGCCTGTGGTAAGGGTAGGATTATTTGGGGGAAAGGAAGACACGTAGAGAGAGATCCGGCGACGGCATTAGCCTACTCTTAAAGAAAGTCACAGGAGTCCACAGTCCGACGTCCAATCCGACGAAGAAGGCATTTCACTTGACTTGCTCTCTGCGGAGCACCCAGGTAGGGAATGAAAATCTACTGAAAATTCTCCTCATCGCCAGAATCGAAACTCGGGCCCTCGACGGTTAAGCAGTACTCAAGCCACCACACAAGCCCGATCCTCCACTAACATCGCGAACGTACAAACCAGGATAACCAAATAAGTCATCAGAATGAAGATACATTAATAATGTTGTCTCAGGAATGTAGTATTGGAACTTGCACATGACTAAAGAAGAACTATTTGCAGTTTTCCAGTGAGTAATATTCAATGCAACCGTTTACCATGTTTTACATCATTGTCAAGTCCTTGCGCTTGTATGAATTTGAAATGGGTCTCATGAAAATTTGTCAATGAAAAACAGCAAAGAGTTCTTTCGTCATAATAGAGAGGAATCAAATGTTTCACGACGAATAACCAGTGTGAAATGCCATTTTCTTTCACAAACCTTTTCAATATTACAAACCATAACCATGAAGCGAGATTTCGACCTTCTTCTGAAACTACTCTCCGGCTTTCCACTTGTTCATTGCGAACACTGAACACGGCATCACCGGGATAACTCAATGGTAACTCTCGGAGCAGTGTGGATTCGTGGAGATTGGTTAAGTTGGAAGGTATAGATAGTGTGAAGTGGGTTGGGAGGAACGAAAGAGGTGAACCGAAAAGGGAGCGATGCTGGCCAAAGGGGAGAGGGACCGGAAGGGGAGAGCGGACGAGAGGGAGTGAGAGGACGCGACGCGAGGAGGGGAGATGAGTGAGAAGGTGGGATGGAGCGGGAAGAGAGCGGATACGGAGATCGGGCGTGAGCGAGGAAAGGTGAATGGGGATGGTTGGGAGGAGAGTGTCGCGGGGAGAACGCCCCCCATTCCCGCAAGACAAACCCCTCGTCGGCCGCGAGGCGCGAACACTTTTACTGCCTCGGACGCGGTTTACGCGCGCCGGAATCATTGACCGTCGCCGAAGACAATTACTCGCATCAACAGCGACAGCACGCTCGTAACAAGAGGAGGGGGAATGGGAACAACAAGTGTAGAAAGGAGGGGACGGTGCAACGAGAGAGTCGAGTCGCTACATGCCACACCACTCCTCCACCCCTCCTCTTTGGAACACGCGTCCGTTCGTCTGTTCAACGCGACGGGGGAGCGGGTAACGAGACCTAAAACCGCACGGTACGCACCCCGGTCCCCATTAAGATGCACTCGCGTCTACCGGGGATTCCCTTAAGCGATGCACCCCGGGATTCGAGCCAAGACGATGGAGCGGAACTCTCGTTTCGTTAACATAAAGACCAGGATCCCCTGAAAACATTTTAAGGCCATATTCCACCATATTAGGGCGACGCGTCCTGTCCGGATGGGCATAGCATTTGGGGATGGAGTGGAGGGTTGGATGGTTATTCGTACGGGAATGCGACCGAATGGGAGTGGGAATTGGAAAAGGAGGAAGGTTGGAGTTAAATCCGGTGTCGGAATTAGCCTACTCTTCACGAAATGCACCAAGGGAGCAACAGTTTAACGTCCCATCTATCGGTCAGAGTACTACCCTTGAAGAACCCACCTTAGAACACCCGAGCAGGGACTTCCACTGAGACAAAAAACAATGTCAGCCACTGCCGAAATTCAAACCCAAGCCCTGGGAGAAAGTTAAAGAATACTTATGTACGCTTATTCCAAATTATTTCGCATGGAAGTTTAAATTTGTAGGATAAATTGGACCAAAAAATCTCTCTCACACCCTATCGACTAGTACTCGAGTACTCTCGCCGAATGCACTAGAAACATTAGAGCACTCACGAGGGAAAATTCATCCACGATAGTGGGCTTTCGGCTCACAGGGGAATAATGGTTCTTTATGTTATAGCTTACAGGTATTACATGGAGAATGGAGACACTAATTAATGCGATATAATCAGGCACAATTGGCGTATTAGTTGGCATGAGCACTCCTGATTGGGGTGAACCCGAAAACGCCTCTTAATTAGGTTCCAAGCACAGAAATCAAGGAAAAAAAGTGGGTAGAGAGATAAAGGACGGACCAAGGGATTCTAGGTTGAAATACGGGAGGTGTTTCCAGAGATTTTGACCTCAGATTCAAGTAGAAATCTGTTGGATACAAGAGTAGGCACGGGAGAAGGTATCGGCATGCTATTACAGATCTCCATGGGTTTGACTCCAGTCCAAAAGCATGAATTACACATGCCCAACGGGTTCGGACGAGTTGAGCGAGCTCCACCTTCACCAATCAAAGCTAATTTGCGAGTTAACCACAGTGTATGTTTCCAGACACGTTGGCGGCTCGAAATGACGTCAACATCGGAACACTTGAAAATCAATACGTGTTACGGCTCAAAATATGTGATTATAATTCTGGAACTCTTTTAATACTTTGACCTCAAAATTATATTTGCACTGGAGACCGCTGCCACGACTTGGCTGCACAAATTCTTCACCCACACGCTACTGATGTTATAAATTAACAGCGCTGGCGCAAACAATCCCGGACGAGAGTGAATTTATATATCTAGACTTATGTCGCCGAATATTCTTTCTTCTGTGCACGATAACGCTAAAACTTCACTGAATGTAAATATCAACACGGATCGCTGTCTGGGGTGGAAACAAAATCGCGATCAGTAATTTTGTTGCCTCTATCGATGATAACAAATGTGCTATTTCTATTGGTATCGCAGGTGGACTTTGTCTGCAGAATAGCATGAAATATACACATACAAACGTTATAAATCACGGAATGAATAGTCATTTCAGCTAGGGGGAATAAAATCTTGGCTAAAGAGATCACTTGACTTCCATACTCAGTGTAAAGCTTTCCATTACCTTTATGACATGTCCATTATCAACAGAGAAATCAACGAGTAAAATAATTGATGTAGGTCCAATATGTCAGCTTAGAACCAATCGAGAATAATAATAATATTACAAGTCTTTATGATTATACTTTGTGGTGCCCTGTAGATATTTAACAAGATTCAAATACATTAGCTCAACATTTAAAAAAATTAAGGTATCTAAAAACAACGGACAGAGAAATTTGCTGAACTATAAGCGCCTTTATTCGCGCGCAACAAAGGATCGTATATGGGAAGGAAGGTTTAGGATTGCCTTGAGAAATTATTTAACGAATAGAGTTTTATAAAATTAAAATAATTGAAAATTTATGACGGCAAAGGGAAACGTGGTGCGGGCGAAGATACCAATTTACACTTCGCTTAATCTATTGCATCACGTAAACCGGGAAAAAACTCCCATATTTATCACGTGCTCGCGAAGGGTATGCCAACAGTAATCAACTGCATAACTACCTCTCTCGAAAGAGTTCTCGAAAGCTCAGCGACATCCTACAACAAAAGACAACGAATAAAGAGTCAGCAATGTTTGGTTTGGGCTTTCCAATGGCTCAGTGAATTTCACCACAGTGGAAAGGGGTATGCAGCTAGAAGTTCAGGAAGTAAAGGAATAGTGTACACAAATATTGCATCGGTTTTACGCATGCTGAATCAGGATACGAAAGGAACAACACGTTCCGACGAACTGGGCATCCAAGAAGGATTAGAGACCCACCAAATGGCTTTGAACTCGCGTCCTCTTCGTGAAAAAATACGGCGATAGCCACCGCACCTAAAAGGATAGTGGTGGCCGTTTGGGGTTTCCGGAGACTTGGACGACGTAGGATTACTGAAGGGGGCTGCCACAATCTAAGGTCACTTTTACCCATTAAGATAGCAGGCAACAGGGGACCGAAGGAGGGACAAGAAAGGACGAAATCCTGGCGCAGCCACCATTGTTATCTTATCTTTAGATACCCGTTGAATGCTTCTTCCTATGGCAAACTTCGGCATGTTTCTACGTGGATGCCATGTGGATGTAACTTTAAAGAGTAAAACTGTGGCATCCACGAGCAACCACTAGATTGCATCCAAGAAGAAACGGGAATAACAATGAGTAACCTCTTTGGGGAGCTGACAATTAGTGCCTGTAGAAAAGTAAGCCACTATATTGGATAGTGCAGAGCTTTGAAATTGGCAGTATCAAGCCACACTAAACTTCAAATGAAACAATTCACCAGTGGCATGATATTTTGACTGCAAAAATATTAATCCTGCATAATACCACATAACTGAATTATTCATTAATATACATTAAAAACGTTTAACCAAGGATGGAAAAGCAGAAATGAAGGACCAAGGCTCTGAGTTGCAGAATCAAGGCTCCGTCAGAGATAATCAAGTAGCGTAGATGAAGCTGGGGACATACAACCATTAGATGGTGAAGAGCAGACTTTTTCACGTTCAGCCAGCTCCTAGGCAGAAACGAGGAAAACAGTAATAATATTCCTCTTAAGACAGAGGTGGGAGTATGGCCGAAAGATCTTTAAGTAATAATCTGAGAATGTGATCAAATATCGAATGATGATAGGAGGAAAGGCTCATCTACGTTCTCACACACCACCAAATTTATCAGCTTCCGATTTTTCCTAGCATTCGACAGCGACCTTAAAACGGGATAGTAAGTAAACTACACAAGTTTTTTGCACTCATTGTCACCTTGCATAAAATCCGGAGACGAAACCTTCAGCGAGGCATATAATACAAACATTTTGCCCGGAATAGTAATTAAAGTATTTTTATATGGATTATAAGAATAATTTGACAACTGAGAATCAGCAGGGGAAACAGTCCTTTTGTGCCGCTCAGCCAAAAATAAACGCAAAAATGATGAGTGAATTAATATGGAAGACTTCAGCAGACGTAATTGACCTCCATCTAAGAGATGACTACGCACTTTTCACGCCCTCGCCTGCATATGACGTACACAGTGGTACCTTCGGTTTAAGACGCCCTAGGTGTTTTAATGTGCAGTTCAGGGAAATGCTTGCACGTTAAACTAGACATTAAATTTATATTCTAAAGCCTTTCCACACTAATCAGATTATTTAACTTGTTTCCTTCTTATTCATTGTACACAAATTATCCCGTAGGTCTTCGACGCTTGTGCACCTCGTCACAAGTCCACAGCAAGACTTGAGGAAGCATTTATGACGTCTAACGCTTCAGAATAATGAAAATATTTGCTTTTAAGCATTTATCTTTGACATAAGGTGATATTTAGGGACCTGTAAGCTCAAGCCCGCGGTTTCAATCAATTTTATCCATTTTTAATACTGAGGTAAAATATTCAGTAGCTCGTGAATTTTCTGCCCACTAACCTAATTCATTGCACTCCTCAGGAGCACGTTCTGAGGATTTGACAACCGTTTGTTTTTGTATTCGACATTCAAATTTGTTCATTCCCTAAATTGTAGCGACTCCAAGGGGAGGTAGGCAAAAATGTAAGATAAAATGTTATAGGCAAATCCTAATCCAATCCAACAACCAAGTCTTATAAAGTCATTCAATTTATAATTTCTACAAAGATTTTCAAGATTTTACTATCTTTAAGAGAGGTCGTGGTGGCCTAGTGGGTGGCCTGGGCTACCGACCGGAGGGTCCCAGGATCAAATCCGGGTGAAGCCTCTCCGGACACCCCCTCCGAAAATCCTCGCGAACTTGCTCAGGTGGCCCAGGGAAAGGAACTGGTCCCCCTACTCTTAATGTGTGCATGGCACACGTCAATTGCTTAGTACGGGGTGAGCTCTACTATCACCCATCAAAACCAACCTTCGGGTTGAAACATTGAGTGGGTGTACTAAGGGGTGTAGAAACATGTACTCTTAGAAAATAAGACGAGAAACCAGAAGGATTTTGAGATATGGGTGTGGAAGAGAATGGAGAAATTGCGATGGTCGAAAATGGTAGATGAAAGAGGAAGTACTTGGAATGGTGGAGATAACAGGAAAAAAAAGATAAGGAGAAGGCAAAAAGGGTGGTTGGAAGAGGTAATAGAGGATGCTGTAAGCGGGGAAGGGGAAGAAAGAAAATAGGCTTTATGGACGAAGATGAAGTACGGATGGATAAAGAAAGATTTCGTGCAATGGGGTACGGGGCTGCGCCTGTAAACATCAAGAGCATCTTTACGCTTTTCCATTTACACCTACCTTAACCCGAAAATTAGAGTAATAATAATCCTCTGAGAGTCTTCATTTGATCATTTCGCAATGTTCTAATTAAACTGTGGTGACTTTGACGTTAAAATTACTGCAGCTACCCGTAAACTTCTGGGATATTTATCAAAAACATTTATTATCACCAATTTCATGATAATCTATTCCGTTAACTCACTGACTCGTTTCCCCTAAACGGCACTTCGGTCAGACGAATCGAATAATAATCGCAGACGGTGTGATGAGGCAACAATATTGATCTGCAAGTGGTACCCCAGCACAATACGTTATTCCATTTTTGCGCGCAATAGACAATGATGCTTAAAAGATTAAAGCAACAATGGTTTACTACACAATGTTTCCAGTATTCACCTGAGTAAATATACAATCCGAAGTAGTATTTACCTACTAATTTATGCTTCATATATTGGATTATTTGAAGTCATTACATTGGATCTGTATCTGGCCCGAACGGAAAAAATGGTAGACTGCTCAGAAGCAATTTCATGGCTGGATTCGTCAAGAGGAACATCATAAAAGTAAAGCAATATAAGTAAAATATATGTAAAACTGTATAAACTGAACGTAATACTGGACCTATCGATGTTACTTCGAGACTAAAACATATTGTGAAATAAATATTTAACACGGGGAAAAGCGAAGTTATCAACATAACATTGGTAAGCAGACATTGGCAGAACATTGGTAAGGAGATATGGATAACCAGTAGCCCAAGATTGATAGACCTAGGTCCTAGGATAGGTCCTAGGGTAAAATGCAGGCCAAGTGAGGCTCTGGACATATCTAAAAGTTAATACAATGTCATTCATAGCAACAATGGACATAAATGGTGATACTGGCGACTCAAGGAAAAGAACAGATCGTCCCAATCTCGAAACGCTTGAATTCCATATATTCGGGCTTGGTGCCAAGTGAAACCAAAACTCATCAATCCAACCAACCCTAACCAGACTTTTGTGATGGAAATATAGGCTCACTTTTCACACCATTTTATTATTAATTTGACGTAAATTAATTAAACTTAATATAAAATTTGTGAAGAAATGAGCATTTATTATATAAAAGAGTAAAAATATCCGCCAAAATAGCACCAATGTAAAGTAAAATGGAAACATAAATCACCAGACAATGTGCTTCCGATGTATTAGTGATGCACTTTCATTATAGTTTCGGAGTTGCGGACCGTGTATAGAAACTAGTAGGTACTTCCAGGATTTAGCGAAAAAAACTAAGACCTTAAATGTTTCTCTTAAATCCTCTCATTTAAATGCAAATGAGACAAAATATTGGTGATGGAAGTTCGAAGAGGTAAGCAATAACCACAGTAGTCCTATGTTAACCAACTGATCGGAGTGAACGGCAATTTGAAAAGTATCACTTTCAAACTCACTTTTTACACAACCAAACTTAAATCGTCTCGATGAATAATTTTATACAAAAATTTAGATTTCTCCAGAAATCCAATAAGAAAATGTTCTCACTAAACAATATAAATTAAATATCTTCAACATTTTACAAGAGCGGATCATTACTAATCAAAGGAGGTGAAATGAATTTAAAATGTGGATGAAATCACTTTCGAGTCACTTTCTTTTCTGATTCATATTTTCATTACAAGACATTGGCAGAACATTGGTAAGGAGATATGAATAGCCAGTAGCGCAAGATTGGTAGACGGTCCTAGGGTAAAATGCAGGCCAAGTTAATAATACGGATGCAATAATATGGATAATAATGCAAGGGGCAGGCCAAGGTAATAATACGGATGAACATCAAATATCCAGTGTGGCTAATTACTAATAAATAAAGGTTGCGCTAATGAAAAGAGCCATCTCTAAAAGAGCTACCCTCGCCACGTCATTAAGTTTCTTCATTATTCACTCAGATTCCTCGGCAGAAGAGTAAAATTCAAAATATAATTTTCTAGAATGTTGCGAAATTCTACGGTTAGTAGTTACCCATCATTTTTCCCTTCAGTAAATCTTTATCTTTATGGTAAATTTTTCCAATTATGCTGCTAAATAAATAATAACCCCACGCATCTGGAACTCACTCAGTCATTGACACACTGTAATCCAAAATGTTAGAATAGGCAAACGAAAGCCAATTAAACTGCAGTCAAAATTGCGTGCCTTCATATCAGTTAAAGAGATTATTCACAGAAAAATCAAGCACTGTTTCCTTGCTTTATGATGAGCATTAACGCACAAATAGTGTGTGTCGATTCCTTTTACAATCCACAAAACTTAAATTCCATATCTTTAACACAAATATCTCCTATTAAATTGTAACGTTATGTCACAAATTATGCACCGATGTAGCAATAAATAAAATGTATACCAATCACAAATACAGGTAATAAATTCTTCGCCAAATGGAGGAACAGAATAATTAGGGAGAATGTGACATCGAAGGAGATGCGAATTATATTAATCACGTCGTGTTAATGTTGACCTGTTGCCATTACAAAAGTGCTTGGCATCTCTTAAAAGGCACGGAGAAAGAAATCCAATATCTTGGGGAAAAAAATTTCCCCATTCAAAGGGAATCTTCAAGAAATGTCGTACATATGTGCTTCTAATATTGGATCTATATTCAAACTTTGGCAATTCCTAAACCAAGATTCGTCCCATTGAGAAAAAGCAATGAGTTCATTCACTAGGTACACATGCGGTCTCAATGGACTTCGTGGTATCAATGACGAGAGAAAAGTAGGCACAGTCGATCCGAGCAGGAGCAAAAATGGCTGACCGAAGAAAATTGAACGGCGAATATACCTTAGTTTCCACTGACATATCATTGCTGCAAGGCAATACTGATAATCATTCTCAAGGAATAGCATGTTTAGCGAATAATTCAACGCAAGCAATTAGGAGATTCACTTCCATAGCGCTATCCAGGAATACAACAGAAAGTAAGATGATCCTAGCATTTCAAGGCTATCATACCCAGAAAATCAAACTGAGCTCGCCTACGTCAATAATCTCCAGGGTTCAATGGATAGAATACATTCCACACGTCCCAAAAGACAATGGTATGGTTCCGTTATATCCGGAAACAATCCAAAAACAAAACAGGTGTGTATAAAAGATGGAAACGGTCGCTAATTCAACATCGTGGAATGTATTTATTCGATGTGAATAAATTCTTCGGGATAGTTAAATTTCCCACAGGATTATTACCGCTAGTTAGTAATCAAATGGCTAGCATTTATATGATATCGAATTCTGATCGACGATCGTGATAACGGCGCATGCATTGAATGACAGGTTATCAAATACGGTAGCAAAAATTTCAAAACACATGCACTTAATGGAAAATATTTATAATGCGTCAAGAAGATAAGGAAGTCAAAAATATTATACAAGCGGTGCTTACACCATTAAGATACTTATACCACGCGAATTCGTGGTTTTGAATTTAGACCTGGAGGCAGATATTTTTTGTAATGGCTAGTTTGTATTTTTATTACTAGGAGGTAAGATCGGCATTATTCTAAATGCTGTGAAAAATACACACGTAAGAAAAGTTCAAATACCTGCAAGAATACGAAATGACAGGCCAAAATAATGAGCCCCGACGAGAAATAAATGAAAAAAGGTTGTTGTACTACCTTTCATAGAATTTACAATATGCTATGAAATGAAACGAGCATTATAAGGACTACTATCACTGGAATCATTCCTCTAAAAGTGAACCATCATGTTAATACACAGCCATTAAGTGTTACCTACGTGGTTAGAAATAGAGTCCATCACGACAATGATGGAGATAAACGCAAAATTGCAACGTGAACCAAGACCACATTATAAACTAAATCTGAAATTTGAAGTAGTTTGCTACAAAAAATTAGATACCATTCGAATGAAATACCTAGGTGGAAGATGGTTGAGCATTAGGTATATACATTCAACATGTAGGTACCTGCTATTTGCAAAGAGTAAAAGGGAATACCTTATATCCATTTACCAAAAGAAGAAGGTTAATTTAATGAGCTTAATTATCATTTCATCTTCGAATTTAAAAGTCTACACTTAAAAACCTAATTCTTTAACCATTGATTCATGAACCAAAATGGCGATCGAGTGAAGCATATCACTAGCTCAGACAACTTTACAGGGGAAAATACAATACAGACGCCTTTGAAAGCAGCATCGTTGTCAAATAGTTGGGCAGAAATTTTATTAATTCGCAATTTTTAGAGGAATCATTGCATTATAACAAGTAAATACCTCAGGCACAACCTGTTAACTTTCCACGGGTCAATAGTCGGTTCCTTGTGACGTCATCACCTTAGCAACTGTTGCCACGACGCCATGATGGAATGAAAACACTCGAACAGCGGAATAGTATGTTAAATGCACACAGTGGTTAGATGTAACAATTACTACTTGCCATTAATGCAACAAATAATGCATGCAGTCGGCAATGGCATGAGACGCACTAGAAATAGTTCATGTGCGTCATTACGCAATAGAAAATGCCTCATTTCTCCATTTGTACTCGCAACAAAAGACCTACCAGAGACAAAAACTACAGCCAAATTCTTAACGGTAGAAAATAATGGAAGATTTTCACATTCCTCTAATCCATATAGTAGCAGTTCAACCCATGAATAGCCATAACAGCTTAACTAAAATTACTCTGATTTCGTTGGCAATAATGGTGGAGCAGAGGCCATAGACCTATTAGGAATGAGTCTTTATAAAACCATCCGTTTCTCAACAACCTAGAACTTTTTAACGCATCTAGGTAAACCGGTGTATTACTTGGGTTTGCCAACTTTTACGCGTACATTGCTTCTACGTTCGTATACAGATAAATTTAAGTTGTGACCTGTAGATCTCCATGAACGCGAAAAGAGTACAGCAACAATTTCCACAGAGAGGTTTTTGTTTTAAGAATGCAATGGTTTCGTGCAACCATGAAAAAGCACTGGTTAAAACCACCGCGGGGGATCGTCGTCCGCTCTTTCTCTCTCTCACTCACTCTCTCTCTCCCTCTTCGTATCTCTCTCTCTCGCATACACATGCGCCTGGCCCCGCCCAGCCGTAGAATCGAACTTGCCGCACTCGGCAGGGGGAGGGGGCGGCAGGAATAGTGGGGAGCGGGAGGGGAGGGGGAGGGACCCGGGGTAACTTTTAATCGAAAGGAAAACCCACGATGGCGGCCAAAAGAAGGATGTAGGTAATTCTGACAAATGCACGCTGGATCTCTCGGGGAACGAAGCGATCCCCGTAGCGACGACGAACCGGCACACGAACCGTCGCAGAAATATGACGCACAAAAGAAATGCGATGCCACGAGAATGTAATGGAGGGGGCCACCGCTAATTTTCGCACGCCCCAAATCGACTTGCACAGGCCAACGGCGAGGGTTAACAAAAAACAGAGATGACACGAAACAGGCTGTTTTCGCACACACACACACAGGAACTATCACGGGATTGGTGAGCGGGGCTTTCAGATGAGGAATCAAAAAAGGCACACTTACCTAATAGTAATAATTTTATGTCCTTAGCTGCTTGAATTCCGTCCTCCTTGAGGTTTTTCTCTATCTGTTTGCTTCGGGCCAGGGCGGCCCTTTCCTCCGCCGACATAGCACACCCCATATTCCCACCGTGGCACCCGCACGCCCACAAATATCTCCTAGAACAACCACCGTCTCTGCCGACACCCCTTCCGGCCACCTTTACGCACCCGCCCGCCCGCCCTTCAGTCAGTCACCGGCAACCTCGCCCCTTCTTCCCCCTTTGCGGCCACAGCAGCGGGTGCACGCCGAGAGTAGCCGTCGTGGTGGCCCTTCGCAGTCTTCCACTCCTTCGGTCCACTCCCACAGGCACGTTTAACACGAGCGTCAAGGAATCGACAACATCCAGCCTTCGTCTGGGGTTATTTCCTTTTTTCTGTGTGTTCCTTTTTGAGCTGAACCCCCAGGGGCGGGCGACTTATTAACGGAGTGGTTTTCGGCGCCCCCCTTCCTCAAAAAGATGATGTGAGGTGAGGTTTCACGGGGACGTCGGCGGGAAAGGCACCAATCTTCTCAACACTCCCCGGGACTCGACCGAGTGCGACACCTCCTCCAACTCCAGGATTTTCCGCACGGGTGTGTACTATATATATATATATCCGTGGATGGGGATGAAATATATGTATACAAATCCTTTCCTCCCCGCGTGAAATGAGATGAAGCTAATATGGCGCGGTAGGAGAGAGGACTTTTAGAGAGAGAAGGCTCTGTATGTGGGGTGTGTGTGGAGAGTTGAGGTGGGTGGTGGTGGTGGGGTGTAGAGGGGTAGAGGAGGATAGCACGGCAAAAAGGGGGGGCGTAGAGGGAAGGGAGGGTTTCACAGCAGCAGAGAGAGGAATATCACCAAGACCGGCGAGCAGGCACCACTACGTATTGTAACAGCCAAGCACAGTAGTATTCAAACGCTCTCCCAAAATGTATGGGAGACGATGATGATAATGCAAGAGTGTGCGTGGTATATGTTTGTTAGCACGAAACCACGATTTAAAAACTCAACACACACGGAACAACGGGTCTGAGCACGAATGTAACACGCTAGGGGACATTCAGCATGGGCGTCGACGATCTCCCAACGTGGAAAAAAATAATTGCGTGCGTGAGACTGCCGATTCTTCTCTTTGTTCCTCCTTCCAAAACGAGCTCCTTTCCGTAAAATCCGCTCGTGACGATAGATTGGATGGGTCTATCTATCCACTTCTCATCGGGCTAAGGATAGGGAGGTTGGCTGGGAACGGAGAAAGAGGGCGATAGGAGAAAGATAGAGAGAGAGAATGAAAGAGTGAAACGGAAAAGAGGCGAGTAGGGAGCCTGGATGCGGGAGAGAAAATGGGAGTGGTTGCTTGCCACTGATCTTCCTCGCGTCGGCTTTTTAGGGTGGGTCCAACACACTGGTGGTGGGTAAAAATTGTTCTCTTTCCCTCCTGGATCTTCCAAAACCTTCGGGAGCTTTGTTCCTTCAGACCTCCTTCTCCGGATCTCAAAAAACAGGGAGCACAGGGACACAGAATCCGACTTGAAGCACACTTTACTCCTTCTTCCACTCCCTTCCGAGTAAAAAAAAACCCTCTCTCCTCCCTTCTCACGTACGCACGAAGCGAACTCGGAACGCGTCGAAAAGGCTGTTGTTTCGAATACTCCTTCCTCCTCTCTCCCGCACAGGAGTCCGGTTTAAAAATATATATACTTTTATACAAGTACGCGTACGAAGTGGTTTTTTTGATGCGCGAGCACACAGTAAACTATATGGAGGATAAATCGGGAGAGGAGAGAAGAGAGCCCGGTGTTTTTACAACAAACGACGAAGAGGTGACGCACCCTTACTCAAGTTCACCCTTACTACACTCACTCACTCGATCGCACACGCAATCTCTTGACACACTACCGAGAGCTCACACTGGACACAACTACACCGCGAACGGGAACCTGATAAAACGCCTCCGCTTCTGCTGCCGCCTCGACCGTGTGAGCTGCATGCGCTTGGGTTCGTTGGGTGGGGGGGAAAGGAGGAGGATAGAGCAGCAAAGGGAGGGAAAATCATTCACCACATCGTAACACGTAAGGTGACATTATACTATTCCTCTAAAAGAGTTGAGTCAAAACTAAAAAACATGCTCTCCCTCTCTCTCTCAAGCTCCTCGGCTCTCTTCGTATAACCTCCAGCGCCTGCTCCCGCCGGCTGCTGGTCTCTCAGACCCACTCCCCTACTCTTCGTCCCTTTACCCTCTCTCTCACTCACTCCCCAGCCCCCCCGCTTCCTCTTCACCCCCTCCCTCAGCAGAACGCTCTACCCCCTCTAACCCCCACTCCACGTAAAAAGCCGACAGCGCCCACCTCCTCCTCTATCGCCGAACTGGAGCCTCCCTTTATACCCACACCCCGTTGTAGCGTCCGTCCCCTTGCCATACGCCTTCCCCTCCAATGACTACCCACCTCCGGCCGCCCGGCAGGCTCTTGTTCACTGGATGGCGTTGGCTCTGCTATACTGATGGGTCACGCAGTGCTGATACAGCAGCATCCCTGTGCGAGGGCGTCGAAAATTATTCGCCAACCCATTTCTACGCGTCTTAATTTTTTTTGGAAAATATTATGTCGAATATTGCTGCATTATGATAATAAGACTTTATAATGATGTCGATTCAAACTTTTCCCTGAACGTTTAACAGCATTTTACGTCTGAAGCCTCGCCAGGAGGACCGTGAGTGAAAAATAAACAAGAGAATTTTTTTTTATTCGTCAAGAAGGCAGGGAGTACCTGAGTTATTTGCTCTGGCCATATTCGACGCAGTGTTACTTTTGTGTAGCCTCTCAGAAAGATGACAATTGTTTTACGATAAAAAATCCTTGTCGATTTCTGCCGAACGACAAAGGAAATGTCTTGTATTGAAAAATTTTCTTTCCCGATCGGACCCCGCCTCGTTACCATAGCTACGGATCGGGTTGACGTCATTCTGAGGATTGCGGAAGCGTGCCGTGCTGCCATCTATACAGCAAAGAAAGAACTAAGTGAACAGCGACGTGGGGGCTACCATCGTGCAGCATTTGAACCGTTGAAGTGTTACTTCCAATACTATATAAGATAAACCGCGATCATAGGGAACGGAATTGTAAAACTAAACAACATCCAAGAAAGAGTTCAATTTTCTATCGATTTTTATTAGTCATTGAAAACGAATATGTCTCAGTATTTTCATCACAGCTGAGTCTGTGTTAACATACACAGGGTTATAAAATTAACTCAAAAAGTTATTCACAAATAGATGGAGGGAAAAACTCATGTAATTGTATTATTTATAAACACGCTGGGTACACATTTTTACAAAATCCCTGAAAGGGAGGTGAAGTAATGTCAATGATAATAAAATAAAAACTATGTTAACATAGAAGAGTTATGATTACATCACATCAATTTTATAACTTTATAATAATTAGATCTCTTCAACTAAACATAAAGCATCATTTCAAGCTATACAACAAAAACCAGCAATTACATAGGTACTCTGTTCTAGCTTTCTTTAGTAATTATGCTTTCTTTCTCAATTTATCACCTAGAGGAAATGAGACTCGATAATAATATATTCACAACTCATCTCAATAAATTTAAGAGATATTATTTGTGTATAAAAATATTCTCTCACCTTACTTAAAACGTGACTTTTTATGGCAAAAGACAATGTCTATTTACCTGCCATCAACAAATGCACATGATAGGTTCCCAAGTATGGCTTAAATTCAAACCAAAATTCAGCTTGTTTTAATAATACGCTAAGGAAAACTACTTATTTTGGCCAAAATTTAAATGGTAACCCAAATGAGTGAAACAAGGTGATAATACCCTTTATTAAAAAAAGTATTCTAATAATTGAGCAAATCCTTTTGCAGGCATGCATTGGTATAATGAAGGCAAAACGTGTAAATATTAGAAACAATACTTTAAGAGACTTTCTATCGGTTAAACTTCCTCACACATAATTCAATTTAGTAACTTTGATACGAAGTTGGTCAAATAATTTAAGGTAAAAATCAGAACTACTATTATCCTTTTCCACACACACAAGCACATTTTATATACACAATAATTCCTTTACTTGTTACAAAGCATTCATTCTAATAATCCATTCAGATAAACCCAATATTTCCTTTAGTTCTTTTAAAGACACAATTGTGTTTTATTAAATTTTATTACCTATAACCTCTTCCTTAAAGCCAAGAGTAACATTCAAAGCCTAACTTAAAAATAGCATATTGAAGTGATTTGTTCCATCAAATAAATGAAATAAAGTTGGCACATTCTTGAAAATTTAATTAGGACAAGAGCTTTCAAGAGACATACTTTAAAATCAACATTAATATACATTATTGACATAATGCTTTTTAAACCACAATGACAATTGTGTAACTGGAAGTGACTAATATGTTGAACTAAAAATAAATTGAAACCAAATTCGATTGAGTAAAAAACTCCACTGAGACAGAACAAATGTGGCTGCAATATTGAAGTCTTAGTCTTTTCCTAATGAAACTAAGTTATTGTTGCCCACATATAATGTTAAATTATAATTTGTTTGAACACATTATTGACACACTTGCCTTGAGGATGCCAACACTAATAGTACAATTGAGGAATTGACAAGATATGACAGTACATTGCCTAGATAACAGACATCTTTGGTAGGCACTTATTGCAAATTAATGATGTGGTTGTCAATACACTAAACACAAACTCTTTAATCAGCACAATTTTCCCAAAAATTAGACAGCAATGAAGAAGATGGAAAATGGAGTTTTTTTTACAGGGAAATGTCACACTTCCTATAATAATATGACGATAAATCATTATTACAGATCAGATATAAAACATGTTTTAAAATTAAATAACAAGAAAAAAACATCAGGTCATTTTTAATAAACAGAAACTTAGACAGCAGAATGTTACTCTTTTCGGAACCAACATTTACTAGAGCCTGGGGATATCCTCTGCCCATTTGCACCTCTGTGCGTGCCCACCAATCGGAGAGAAGCGGATAGGGCATTTCAAATGTACAACACCTCTGCTGGAGGGGGTGGGTTCGCTCTTCAAGAGCTCCCCTTCTTCACCCTTCCATCCAAAGACAAGATTCTCTCAAAGAGCAAAAACTCAGGCCATCTCATCAATGAATGAAGGAAGACTTAGCATAACTTATGCTGCCATCACTTCCACATTTATTCAAACTTATAGACTCTGAATTCCACATAAAGAAGCAATCTTGGTTGATGGACCTCTGCATACATAATAGATCTTTTTTTACCTTTTGTAGCTTTAAAACATTAACAGGAGCTTCTATGGTTGTGGCAGTGATGACTCCCTATTTTTGCTGGACAAAGAGGACTAAAGATGAGGCAAGGTATTTATTTTCTTTAATTAGATGGTTCCTCTCCGCAGTGGTTAGAATGAAACAGTATTTTTCTTTTAAATATACCTCACTCAATGCAAGTCATCCATAATTTCAACTGCCATATCACGCCCAAAAGGAGAGACAAAAATTAGAATATAGGATTGCTTAAATCACCCTAGATTGCCACTGCTGTTACCATTCACATCCAATGCTTTAATTTTCAAATGCAGTCTGAAGGCCTGCAGGGTGGAAATGAATGTTGAAAAAGTCACAACTTTAAATGGTTAAACAATGGTGCAGTTAGCCAGGGCATTTCAACAGCAGCCAGTAGCACACTGATCGCCATCATAGTGGATCTTGTTTGAGTCACTGCCACATTCACAATGGACATTAATGGCATTAAGTCACAGTTAGAGAAGACCACAATGTAGGGGCCTTTCTACTCTGATAATGGTGCTCCAATTTATCCACTAATCTTGACACTACTTCACTGCTAGGAAATAGATGCCTAATGCCACCATAAATTTAGCACAGCATCAGTGGTTCAAGAGATCATCAACACTGGCAAAGGCACAGGAGCCCAGCCCAGAACGAGACATAAGATGCACCAGCTCACGGGCATGGGCCATTGCCACCTCTAAAGGAGGCCTCCTGGGAAGGTTACTCGATTCTGTTGGGAAACAAAAGATTGAATTAGATATCAGAGAATAAAACATAATTCGAATACAACACTGACATGCACAGTATGTGACCACACATGGGATATCTATCATGTAACAGCTGTTACATACTGTTTCACTGAGTTTTGGTACATATATAAAGTAATTATGACAGTATCAAATGCAACAATTGTCTCACTTCATCTCATTCAATATGTTACTGAGTTACAAACACATTATAAATAAAAATGCAATTTCATTCTCCAGATAAAGGAAGCATCAACTATTACATCAATATTACAATGGAGGCAGGTTTCTATTTTATTCATTATACAGATATCCAAAAATCGCTAGCGTTGAATTTTCCATTGAATGTATAACACATTTAACTTCATTAGAGAATTAACATGAAATAAAACACATCATATAATAAAACAACAGTATAAACAATAATTATACTAAAGACAGCAAGACAGAAATCGGGCATAGGAGGTTACTGTTTTTCTGAGTTGCCTGGTGTATTTGTGGAAGGGTAGAGAGAGGCCTATTGAAGGATGGGTGGATGAAATAGTGTTGAATAAATCAGAGAGCCGGTAAAAAGGAGATCACTGGGAGAGAAAAAAAGGAATTTTGGGATGCTGAGAAGGTGACTGTTGCTCAAACTACTGACAGGGATATGAGAAGAGAAATGCCAGAGGATAAAAGGTGCTGGTATGAAGGCTTCCGCGCTGACTTGATGAGTTCTGATTATTCAGGTTTTTCCTCATTGATTCATTTTTATGGACAACAGTTTTGCTTGTGTTACAGCTAATGTCGTCAGGTCCTGACCCGGGAAAAACCTGAATAAACAGAACTGATAAAAGGTGCTGCTTAGGGCAGAATGAAGAAAGGAGTGATATTCCAACGGACAGTGGAGTCAGTGAAAGAGCACACATAATTTCACAATGGGAAGAATTACTGAGGTGGAGTACATGTTGATGGAAAACAGAAAGAAAGGAATTTAGAGTAGGCAACAGAACAGTACATATTCAAGAATGGGGACAACACAGCTAGTGAAAATAGTTTTGAGGGCTCTGGGGTCAGTGATGTCAGCATCTGCAAATCTGTACAGCATGCCCACAGCACCACATGGCCTTGGATATTATTTTGATGAGGTGCAGGATGAAAGTGAGTTTAGGGTCTAAGGTCATTACACGTGGTGGTGATTGGAACAACTCCATTGAAAAGAGATTACAAACAACAACGGCTATTTAGGGTGACTAAATTTTAAGAAGGATATGGAGGTTGACTATACATATGCACAAAATATATTGTATTTCTAAAAAATAATAAAATAATTCAAGTCATTAAGTTGGCAAGATGACTGCATAAGATAGGAAAATTATGGGTGGTAGGAGGAGATTCAAGTATTCCCTGATAGCGTAAGTTCGAATTGAAACACAATTATAGACTTAAATTATTCCACAGCTTTCATTGTTTTCACAAAATAAAATTTTTTCTATGAATAATTAATATAGTAACTTTATCACCTAATTTGGAACAACCTTCAGAATTAAGCATGCATTATTTTCATACTTACAAAAGTGTTATATGTATCACAATTACCTTATGCTTTAATAACTTGCAGCTATGAACTGGGAGATACATACTCCCCGTAGAAAAAAAATCATTAAATAAGGAGATAAACATCTGAATATTATCCTGGCAGAAATTTATAAATTTTAAAGAACTGCTGCGAACAAATAAGATTATGAAGTGCATAGCAACTATGAAATTACCTTATCTGTTGCTTATTAGAAAGAAGTGGTTAAACATTTCATTAAACTATTCCTTTTCTGCAGTAGCTTAACTTTTGTTTTTTCTACAGAATACAAAATGCATACCTTGATCCAGGTACAGTAGAAGCCCCATATGACGTGTAGGGCATATAATGAGAAGCTCGAATTTGCGAGGGATGGCCAAAGAATGATTTAAAACCCTATGATTTACATGTCAAATAAATCAGTATTAGCGAGGACAACAACGAGCCTTGGCAAACGTGCACAAACTTGTGCTCATGTCCTCTTTCATTGGAATTATATGTCTAGCAGTATTTTTGCCGCACAATTGGACGTTCAAATGCACATTTCGGACATTCACGGCATTCCCATATTCACACAAATAAATTTCTTTTAAGTCCGTGCATTTCATTGTTCTTTTGTCATCCTACTGCTTTTTTATCAAGTTCAGTCCGACTGATACGACATCATGGCTGGGAAACGAAAGTTGTTGGATCTGAAAACTAAAATACGAATTATTACTAAATGCTAAAGTGGCGATGGGTCCAAAAGCAAGTTAGGGAGGCGATTCGGCATATCTTCCTCGACCTTATTCACAATTCTGAAGAATAAGGACAAATTTCGGGCCGCAGTGCTTCAAGAAGAACGTCCAAGCAGCCAGAAACATATTTGAGGCCAGGAGAATACATGCAGTTAGAATCTGCCCTTTTCTCGTGGTTTTGCCAGCAGAGAGCAGCCTGAATTCCAATAAATGGCCCACTGATGAAGCAAAAGCAGTGTGTCTAAGTGAGAGGCTCGGTATTGAGAAGTTTAAATGTTCCGATGTTGAGAACGTAAATTGCTATGAATTCGGATTCCCTATATTTTAAGTTGTCTACATATTGTATTGTCTTTTGTAATTGTTTCAAAGATTATAAATATTGAAAACAAGTCAAGGATGATTCATTTTGATTTGCACAAAAGGTATGTACTATTAATCATTCGTCTATCTCGCAGCAGGGAGTGTAGTTGGTATTCATGGTATTCATTATCAATAACTTCCCGCTAGATGTAAGTATGGCAGAAGATATTATGTTTATCGTGATAGAAGTCATTTCGGAACTTACAACCTTAGGAACTTTCTGCCTCACGCTCGAAACTCACAAAAAATCACGTATATGTACCATAGAATATCTAAAAAATAGTGAACCATAAAAATGCTGATGTGCCCTTCCACCTAGCGGCCTCAACGTGCACTATCCCTTGAAAAATATGTGTTTCGCGGGAGCCGTAACCCTATTCGCTAGTGGTAAAAAGTTTCACATCTTATCTAAATGCAGTCGAGCCTTGAAAGTCTGCGTTGTTACCGCTCCATGCTTACAACTGTCATAATTGGACTTGCTTGGAACAATTATGTTTCCATAAATTCAAGAGAGTATTCCACGCATAATTATTGTAATAATACCACAAACGACAGTATACTGTTAAGGGCTAATCGTAAATGCTGGTGATATTGGGCTCTATGATTCCGAAAAGCCGAAGTCAGCTGTTTTCTGAGGCGATCTTATACAGACGTTGAAGTCCTCTCCTTTATTTCCACTATTTACCGTATAAACGCGTGTAAGAGGCGCACCCATGTAAGAGGCGCACCCCTCTTTATGTGCGTCGAAGTTGAAGAAAAAATTTTGAGTTTTTTTTTCTTCTATTGCGAGGTTTTGCGGGCCTAACTTCGAACTTTCGGCCATTTTCAAAGCCTTCCGCTTGCGATATTCTCTTATAATTTACGCGGCATTTTTCATAGGCATATATAGACCCCGGAGGTAAGTATTCACTTGGATCTGAGGTTTCCGCGGCGTTTCTCCATATTGGTAACGGCTTTCGGGTGTTCCTCTACAAGACAACGCGGAGGAACGCCCGCGTGCCGCGTGCCCGAACGCCACGTCACACTTTATGCCACTATTTACTGAGTCCAAATGACTCATGCACAGAGAAAAGACAACTGGTTTTCCTCCGCAGGTAATGCCTGTAGTAGACTCCCTCGCGCGCCTTACGGATAGCCCTCCGACTGGGCAACAGCGCGCGCCTCTCCCTTTCTCTTCCGTGCATGCTCCTGGCAGTTGAACGCGCTCTTTTTCCAAAATAAATGTTAATCGATATTGATTAACCAACGAATTCCTTTAAGATTTTATAAGTGGATTCATGATGATGAACTCGAGAGCTTGAAGAAGGTCTAAACAGCGGTTTTCAGGGATGCGCGGAACGGAAAATAACGGATCCGTGCATTTGCATCTATAACTAAAATACTAATGCATTAAATAATATGAAACTTCGTATAGCTGTTAGGAAAGATCTTTGCTACAATATTTGTAAAGGAAATTTTGATATCTTGATCCGTGTTGTTATTACGAAGCCGTAAATGCGATGCATCCGTCCGGTACCCGGGAAAATGCGCTAAAATTCTGTTTTTAAGCACACACTGAAATCGATATAAACGGTAAAATGTTTTGTACACCATCAATAAACGCAGAAATAAACAAGCTTTAATTTGATGTACTTCATTTTAAAATCGATTGAGCCATCTCTGAGATATTAGTCTTCAAACTCGGGTGACGGAATTTTGCAAACGGACAGATTCGTGTAAGAGGCGCACCCTCATTTTCGGCTGCGATTTCTGGGAAAAAAGGTGCGCCTCTTACACGAGTTTATACGGTAACTGGAGAAGATAGCAGCCGGCCGGTGCTTGCGTGGAACAAAATCTCCATAGGTTATATCTTGGTCATTAATTTATCTAGCATTTTTGCAAATTTCAATTAACAGAACTTTCTCCGAACCATATGTTCATTTTTATACACTTTTTAGAGAGGTAGGAGGCATGAAATTTTTTCTCGTTTCTGAAGTGTTTGCCGTTTATAGTCTGTTGCATTGCTATTACTTGCAGCTGCAACATATTTGGCGCACCCAAAACATCGGGGCAATAACAATACAGCAATGCGCAGTACAGTACATGTGTCCTGAAGTGTCAAAATTCGACGTTTAATATTCCAGTGTATGACATCTAACATGGAATTTGATGTCATTGAAAGTGAATACGACCATAAGTAATTGAAGTGCTCGAAAATATGATTTTTAATAGATATCTCAATAGAATGTTTTCGCCACTCACCAAAAATTCCAACACTAATGGCTATATTAGCATTACAGTTGTAGGAATTGGCCGTGGAGTGATTATTTTAACATCTTTGGTATTGGCGATAGCTCCATTTAGCGAGTGATTTTTCAGATCCTGAGAATCGCTATATAGGGCTTCTACTGTACACTGAAGTTATTCATGAAGGCTTCCGTGGAGTCTTAGTCGAAGATATTTGATTTTTGGGTCTTCTCCCATGCCTATCCATCTTGCTGGACGATATATTTCCTGCATTCCAGCTGACTTCTTCAGGTCTACTGAAGTATATATTCAGCCTTTGGTCCTGGTAATATAACTACTCCATCAGGCACCTTCCGCACGGAGTTGTGCCGTGACTGGTCCATTCTGCTGAAGACCCATTTCCACACATTGGCAAGAGTGTAGCTGTCCTCTCGGTTGATGATTTTGATATTTCTATAGCTTCTCTTATGATTCTAGGGAAATAGCCATCATTTCATCACTAATTCTGTTTTAGTCGTAATGTTGTGCTCGTCGTGAGAGCCCTCCACAAAAACAATGTTACGACGAGGTTCAAATGTGTCACCAAAACAGTTGACATCCTCCTGAAAAGGATCGCCTCCCGGAAGACATATTTGGAGGAATATACCAGATTAGGTGCAGCTGTGGCTACTCTTACATCAGCTAGACCTCGTGAACATTGAAATTCTGACTCCATGAGCATTAGAGGGCTGTGGAAAATTGGTAATCCACCCGTCTGCAGTCACAAAACATCAGTGGAGTGAGCCCCCACACGGCATTTAATAAAAAAAACAGAATTAGTGACAAAAGAGGGCTGCAATTTCCCTAGAATCATAAGAGAAGCTATATAAATAGAAAAAATGCCAAAAAACCATCCGAGAGGACGGCTACACTCTCGCTAACGCGTGGAAATGGGGTTTCAGCAGATTTGACAAATAACAACACACCTTCGCACCGAAGGCGCCACGGGAGAAGACTCAAAAATCAAGTATTTTCACACTGCAGTTATACTTAACTACCCTATTTAAAAAGTCCCACTTTCTATAGTAAATACGCTAAATGCTTCACTCTTTCAATCACATACCTCATAGCTTCTTGACTTGAATAAATATAAAGTTTGCAATTATCTGCTGGCCACATCACATCTGAACAGTGACAAATTATTGACATAATCTCTTAATGTAAACTGACAATGTTAATAAATTAATGGAAAAAGCAGTTGTGGTCACATCAAAAATATTTCTTACATAAAAATGAATGACAAATAACATAATTTGATAATACTTTCACCACTTAGTTTAGGTACAGAGTAAGACATCGATACAAGTAAAAAACATGACAGCCATAGAAATTAACCAGGGATCACATGAACATGGTCTTCTTGTATATTCCCTTAGCATGCAAATACAGACATCGCTTGCTAGACATGAATTCATTAAACACAATAGTCACTATGACATGAAAAGCCAATAGTGAATATATTCACGTAGCACAACCAAACTTTCCATTTAACATGATTACTGGATTTTTGGCTAGGTAAGCTCCAATTAGCAATTAATCCAGCTTTGAGTGCAGTAGAACCAGCATTTAATACAGAAACAAACAAAAGTAATCTTTATCAAGCAATATAAACTAGGGATGAGCGGGATCCCGAAACTTTGGGAATTCCCGAAGTTTTTGGCCTTCCCGATGTTCGAGGAAAGGTATTTCCCGAAAATACTGTTTCGGGAAATGTTTTTCTTTTTTTTGCTTTTCTGACTTCCGGCCTTGAAATTTCAAGCATTCACGTGTCGTTTAGGGCATTTGATAAGTACAAATGATACAAAAGTGAATCCATAATATTCCTTTTGAAATTTTAGAAGAGAGCGCAATTTTTCCTTGGGATCAAAGCATTTGTCGTATCAATAAACAAATTTTCATATCCCTTAGTATCTGTGCCCAGCTGTCTTAAATTCTGCATAACTTCCGAAATTTCAGGGGCAATGACAAAAGAATGCACGCATGCACTAAAATGGTTATAACTTCCCTATCAACAACAATAGCGCAGAGATATGCACCAACAATAAAAATCTAACATTAACATTAACACATGTAATGCAAAAAAATGGATGGAAAAGGTCCAGAATTAACGGAGAAACGACGCCATGAAAAAATGTGATTTTAAAACTCATTTCTCTCCATCAAAAGGTACGTGGAATGATTGTGCCCTCCTTAGATTCACGTAAAAAAATCGTCCGAGTAACCCCTGCAGCAGCAGCATGCAATTTGGTTCAAAATAAGCATTCCTTGCACATAAACAATACTGATTTTACAATAATATTAAAAAAGATGTTAAAGCACTAAATGGTTGTTCTGGGAATATTTTTCTAAATAAAAAAAAACAAAAAGAAAGGAAATAAAAAAATAAAAATGTCAATTATTTAAAAGTTTAACAACAAATATCTCAAAAACCGGCATATAGATATTGTTAAAAATTCTTACATATATCAACAAACTTTTACAGAGTGCCTTCTATTACAAAATATATTTTAAATGGTAAATTTTCGTAGCCAAATGCATATGCAAGTCTATAATAAAAGCAGCAAAAAGTATATAAAATTGAAATGAATACGGTTGAATGGAAATTCAATGCACTATTTCCCAATTACTTGGGATACATCTATATGTTAACCATGGTTACATATCCGATCTATCGCAAATTTTAATATCGTAAAAGACTCTCAGATACTTATCATTTGCGGTAAACGAAGCGTGGCTGCATCTTTATCTACACCTATTAGGGAAGTCAATGAAGACCCCAAAACATCAAGTTTGGGAAATAATTAGTGCAAAGCTGAATTTTATCCAACTGATAAGACTACTGCCAGAGGAAATTTGCACAAAAGTCCCCAAAAATCCCCTTGGAGGTTCCCCCTCCCCTCCCCCCCAATACCAATGTTTACGTAACACCCATTATTTCTGTTACTAATGATCAGATCAAGTTCAACTCTTTTCTGTTTTGTTTGTTATCATATGTTCTACAATATTAATACCTAACATATTTACGTAAAACTTAATAGTTTTTGATAAATTTAAGAAAATATTAGGAAAAAGTAGGTTTTTTAGTGTGAAACTTTTTATTTTTGCACTATAGGTTTTTTACGTGTCATATTATGTAAAAACCCTTCCTATAAAGTTATAGCCTACACTTTTTTGAATCTATTGATATACAGTTTTATTTATTTTGGTGTGATGTTAATGCTGGGAAAGGGGAGAAAGTACGAAGGTATGGCTCTTCCCCGATTCCTGTCCCGAAATCATCAAGAAAATTTTTTTCCCGTCCCGTCCCGAAACTGGAAATGCCTTTCCCACTCATCCCAAATATAAACTCATTAGCTGTTTACCGTCACTAGACAAGGGACTAGCACAGTCATAGCAATGGAAGCAATCATTGCCAATCTTTAGAACATAACTCTGCAGGATGGTTGTAACTACTAATTAAAAACCTACTTTGTAACATTCCCTACACTTTTCAAAATTAGTGCCCTTGGGTTTTAGAACCTAAAAGTCACCGTCATGGGTAGAAGTAATGACTGTGTAGGCTCGATGAAGTGAGAGGAATGTGAACTACAAAGTTTTATTTCATGATGGAATAAGTACTCAGCACTAATCCAAAAACTGGCGTTCTTACAAAATATTAGCATTTTCATGTCTCTGAAGCATTGTTCTTTAAGGAAATAGGCAAGAATCATCCTCAATGGTATGCTGAGCAAGATTGAATTTTAGTGATATCATGAGGGCGCAACTAGGTTTTTCAAATCCTCAGAATACCTCCCTGACAGTGGTCTTGAGGCGACAAGCAAAATTCTTCACACAGTTAACTTTAAGTGAGTGCAAAAAGAGTGCAATAGGCCAAGAGTGACGGCCCAAGGAAAAGATGCAGGAAAACTGTTTTGTTGTAGACAAAAACGAAGGCCACTGAAAGCTTTGAATATGAATAAGAGGCATTGTAGACATGTAAGGAAAATAGCCGTAGAATGAAGTAAATATATGGATGCCTCCCTTAAAAAACTTAATTTCCAGAGAGTTTTGAATCCACAATTCTCACAGAAAAGTACTCATCTAATGTAACTATGCATTAACAATTGCTCCCGAGCATTCCAAGGTCGCTTCTAAGGTTGTACATGCTTCACTGTTCTTGTACCTTTTGTGATTTTGCCTGCTGGTTCATCATTAGACACTTTTCTCACACTTCCTCTTCCTACTAATAGTGACTAGCATTTTTTCATGTATTTTGTTTGTTTTCTGTTGTCCTTTTTAGCTCCTCCACCAACCTAAATTTATCTTTCTTGTTGATATCTTACCAATGTAAATTCAGTTCTTCTAGTTAAAAGATTCATATTATTTATTTTGAAGTGTAACAAGAAGAATGTAACATTTTTTTCCAATAAGTGGAGTCAAGTATGGACTTTTTCTGTGGCATTTATGAAAATTTTTGAAATTAAAAAAAAATGTTAACACATTGCATGGTGTTGTGCATAAAACTATAGTTAAAGTGTTAAGATATGATTGACATGGCTCAATCTATTATTTCTTGTATATATAACCATAGAGGTAGTACATATAATTAATAATAATAAGTAATATACTTACTCTATGATATAACTCATCAATTACACAGTTTCTAATGGCTATAGTATATTTACTTCATTCAAATTCCTTTAGTACAACATTTTTTTAGAACACATCTCTCGTGTTAAGCTGGGAATGCTTGTAATTAAAAGGTGAATACATTCATGGCTTGACACATCATGAAACATAGAACATTTTCAGTGGCTTACTAGAATAAATAATTCATCAGACACAAAGCAAAATGAGAAAATTGAAACAAGCTATGATAGGCAGCATAATCAAAAGAACAGTTAATTAGGTAAAAGTATAACTTTTTTTAATACTGCTAAGTTTGAGATCACCTAGCACAGATTCAAAGAAGTTACCCTCCATTCATCAAATAATGATTCAATATTATTGACTCTCTTTTGAATCTCACTTTTTCTAAATTTTACCGGATACTTTTATCTCCTTCCGACTTGAATTTGTCATTTTCATCATCACCTATCATCAAAGAAGCAACTTTGGCACAATTATAACACAAGCTAAGACTTGTGCATGAAAAAAAATGCTACATGATGAATTTACAATGCTTTACATTCCTATGTTATCTTTTGACCTCTTAATCTACATCTCAATTCATAGTTACACTTTCTCCATTTGTTGAGGTTAGTGTCACTTTAAACATTTAATGAAGTGATCTTCTATCTTATGGTAAAATAGCATTTCCAAACAATCAGCTTTGGATACTAATTATAATGATAAATGCATGAGCGATTCTAGTCGATGCATGTTCACACGCTTGCTTACCAGCAAAAAAATGTGAAATCAATCAACTTGAAAAAGAAGAATCAAAATATACTGAAGAGGTGAGTAGCAAAATGATGAATCTCATATATCAATACCTACTTCTCAGAATTGACGGCAGAATAATGCAGCTTTTAGCATTTATTTATACAACATCCTTACACACCAGGTAAAACAATAAGAATTACAAGAATTCAATGTTGAGGGTAATCTTTTTCCAACACTCTCAAACTACTCGTTCAACAATTACTTTTTCAAGGTTTACTTGGTGGTATTCCATCATAAGAGGGAGAAAAAGACAGCTTTTACAAATACCACTGAAGTTTATTGAAACTCGACCCGGGTTTCGACGTGGGTTCGTATCATCATCAGGCAAAAATATAAGAGAAGCACAAGCCTTATATGCATGACATAGCCAAGTGAGGGTGGCGGTGGAGGGGGGGGGGGTAGGGGAAAGGGGGAGGGTTAAGGAAACCAGGAGGAGGGTAGGGGAGGGGGTGATTGTGGGTGACGGACTAAGAGGACAAAGGGGAGGGGGTTAAAGCTTTGAGAATGGGGGAAGAGGCCGGGAACATACATTCATTAACAAGGAATTTATCACAGTCAAGTTGTTTTTTAAAAATCTCCAGCTGTTCTAAAGCATTCAGCTTTCGCTTGTCATCGGTAAAATGGAGAGGTATCATAGTAAATTCACTTTTATGTCCATGGGTTAAAAGATGTTTGGCGAAGTTGCATCCGTTAAAACTAAAATTTTTTAAATCCCTTGTAAGCTCCGTTTGTCTAATTTTAAAATTTCTACACGTCTGTCCCACATACCGTCCACCGCAATCACTGCATTCCATTAAGTTAACACCACTTTTCTTCTGAGGGTCAATGGGGGACCTTACAGTTCACTAAAAAGTTCTTCATACTAAATGGAGTTTTGAATGCCACTTTAAAACTTAACAATTTCACCACTCGAGAGGAAATCTCCCCGAAATAAGAAATTGAGCACCACTTTTTAACCGGGGCTTCTACAGTAAAACCCCCATACAACGAATTTGTTGGGACCAGAAAAATTACTTCGATGTAGGGGGTTTTCGATGCATGGAGGTGGTGTGCGGGTTGCGTCTCCAAAGGGGCATCCAAGTGTTCCGCGTGCTTTACGATGCAAGTCGAGTAAATATCTCAATCTTGCTTTATTCACCATTAAAACCTTTCCTAGAGTGATGATAAACAATTTTTATTATTTACCATCAAATATCGTGGCTATCACCGTGTTATTTTCAACCTGCGTATTTCTAATTGAAATTATTGTTTTTTTCGTCGATTCTGCTCTACGCCTCATCGCTTTCTTTAGTTACGGTCTGAAAGTAAAGGAGCGCCAAAATTAATGCCGAAGGATTAGGTATATTTAAAGTGCTCCATAATTTTTCTGAGTATCTAGTCTATATTATTCTTAGAGTGCAATAATTTAAGTCAATATCAATTGGCAGTTTTATGCAGCAATTTTGCTTGAAAGAGCACATATTCCCATTTATACTTCCGAAATGAAACGCACTGTTGGAATCCCATTGAAATACCGGTAAATATCTATGTTCGTGACCAGAATATACTAGATATCGATAAACGACGATGGAATATAGGTGGGGCGAGTTAGTTACCACGAGTAAAAACGTGGCAGTCGGCAATGCATTGAGGTCACAATGGCAATCTCAGATGATAATGCATTGACGATGCCGTTAACGCGTGTAAGAGTCGCACCCCTCTTTTTATGCGTCGAAGTTGAAGAAAAAAATTTGGGGCTTTTTTTCTCCTATTGCGAGGTGTTGCGGGACTAACTTCGAATTTTCGGCCATTATCAAAGCCGCTATCGATATTCTTTTATAATTTACGCGGCATTTTTCATAGGCATGTATGGACCTCGGAGGCAAGTTTTCACTTGTAGCCTAGGCCCTACAATGCTTGCATTGTTTATTGTCCTTTGGAATGTGTGGAGTAATTGATATTCATTAAAACAAAACAAATCCGACCTCGCTACAATTCGTGTATAGTTGGTAAGTGCGGACAGTCGCACCGAGCTCTGATTTATAAATCCGAATCCCCCCACCATTTTCCTAATGCACAATTCATAGTCGCTGTAAGTCGCCTTTTAAAACGTGGTTAACTTTTACAAATTATATTTTGCTGTAAACGATGACGAGTGGGAATGCAAACACGTTAAATTCAAAATACCCCAGAGTCAGCCGCGTAAAAAACTAACGATAAGGCGTAGATACGACATCAAAACTTGAAAAAAGTCAAACTTTGAAAGAAATCATAACTGTCTATGGAATTTAAAGCAGTTAATATTTCAATATGGTCCAAGAAAAATCTTCAATGAATGACAAAATAAAAAAAATCATGAATTAGGTACATACATAAAAACGGCTGACTTACTAGTGAGACGGGCGTCGCAGTACGGTGGCACGCGCGCGCAAGTCCTGTCACAGCTCGTAGATTTTCCCCGAAAAGACCTTCTGTCCCTATTGGTATGAATAGTGCAACCTTATCCTTCCTCCATCTTCTAATGCACGATTCCGGCACATCATGCCTTAGTCCGGCAGCGCGGTTTCCTACATCCTCAGCGTCTTTGATGACTTAAAGCGCTTTAATTTTTTCAACTACCGTGAAAGACCACAACTTTTTGCCCTTGTTCATTTTGGAACAACACTGACCTATGTTGACACATGCACAGATGTTAATAGTCATAGAATTCTCTCAGTTGAGCTTAAGGCAGGTGCATACAGTCACTCAAAGTTGTCTGGTGACAGAAAATGAGAAAGTTAGGGGGGTGGAATATTCCAGTGCTTGCACTTGTCGCGCGGCCAATCGCTGTCCCCCAATTGCACCCCACACGCTTACCTTGTCAAACAACAAGTTTTTAAAGTTATTAGGCAACTGCATCCCCCGTAAACAAGCGAGCCAATGATACCCTCCCCTTGATGACTCACGCTAAGCACCAAGGTCACTCAGCTCTCGAGGGACTTGCCTCGGGCACGATACGAGCGGCGCGAGCCGCGGCCACGATACGAGCGGTGGTAGGCAAGCGATAGAGTGGCAACGATGAGTTTTATGTTCCTAATGTTTGACATGGACCACACTCGAACCCAGCCATGATAGACGTGAGTGGCATAGGTGCCGCTCGCCACCAATCCCAGATATTAAATATTTATTGTGCCGTTCTTCTCATTCTGTGGTAAAATGTCGGCCGAGAACGTTCTGTCTTCTGACAGTATGTACTGCCATTTCAGATTCTGAACTTATCTTAGGACGAATCACTGCTCGTTTCGTGGCCACTACCACCCTGCCGCGTTATTTCTCTGCAGCCCACCGCTCATATCGTGACCGAGGATCGAAGGCTGACAGATAAAAAATTCGTGTCAGAGGCGCACCCTCATTTTCGGCTGCGATTTCTGGGAAAAAAGGTATCCTCAAGCAATCGAGCAAATATTAGGGCGATCTCGAGCAAACGCACCACTTGCCGGTTAACAGACCACATCCATCAAGGTTAAGACGGCAATAGCAATATTTGGATAGAGAAGAGAGGTTACTCCAGAATTTCCTTTGGGATGGGGACAGAGTAGATAAAATTGGCTCTCATTGGTTGAACACCAACCAATGAAGTTTTGAATACTTCGCCCTCCTAACGAGGGGAGTGTCCGATAAACGGGTCGCAGATCTCGATGAAAATTCGTATGCATATAGAACTCCGAATGCTTTTCACGAATCACTCCACATATGGGCGTATAAATCCAATAGTTAACAAAAAAGGCGTTTAAACATATATAGATATTATAATATACCTATTTATCAGCCTGAGGCATCAAGGGTGTGGTCCATTGATTAGCGTACGGGGCTGCGGTGCAGAGGGACCATGTTCGATTCCCGTCGGCGACAAATTTTTCATGCTTACTTTCTTTGTTTTTCCTTTCTGGAATTCTGTTAAAATCTAATTTTTACTTTTCTATTCAAAGTTTTTTTTAACGAGTGGAAATATTTTTCTTTTGCGAATAACATAGGACTTATTTTTTTTTCTTTCCCGCAAAATTTCTTTGTTTCCCCATTCTTTCACCACGCAAACTTGATTTGTTCCTTCATTTGCAAGACCTCCTGTTGATATCATAATTATACAATAATGAAAATAATCTGCAAGTGGTCACTCGCCATTTAAAACACGAGCCTTTCTCGACGAGCCTTATTACAATGTATTTATTTGTACGTCTTTAGATCGCGAAATGGTGATTCGATTACTGAAATTAGTAAATAAGCCGATCACATTTTCCCCTCCTTTTTTCAAAGCACAACAATACAAGAAAACGGGGATCTTTGATCGTGGGTCTTATAAATAATGATGTAACAATTATTTAGACTATTTTATAATTATAATATCAACAGGAGGTCTTGCAAATGAAGGAACAAATGAAGTTTGCGTGCTGAAAGAATGGGGAAACAAAGAAATTACGTTGACTTCGCGGGAAAGAAAAAAAATAAGCCCATTGGTATTCGCGAAAAAAATATTTCCACTCATTAAAAAAAACTTTGAATAGAAAAGTAAAGATTAAATTTTAACATATAATTCCACGAAGGAAAAACAAAGAAAATAAGCATGAAAAAATTTATCGCCGACAGGAATGAACACGGTTCTTACAGGCAGGTGGACTGTCTTACGATAACCGTCCACCTGCCTCTCCCAAAATAAAATCGGATACCGAAAGGTAATTTGAAACCATGGAGCTCCTCCCATTCAGGGGTCCCGGGAATGTAACCCAATATGGGAAAGTAATCTGATACGATTTAAAAAGGGAAAATTGAGCTCCATCCTCACCACCTGCACCTTCGCAAAAGAGGTGGGGTGGATGAGTGAGAGTGGAGAATAGCCCCCCTGATCTGATCTTTTCAGAGTATTTTTCTGTATTGGGTTACATCTGGCCCGCTGGAACTGACTGGTATTCCCCCTCCCCTCTTGGTGCATTACTCATCCACCCAACTATCACCCGGCTCAGCTAAGGCGGAGCGGAGTTTTGGCTTCCCTTACACGTTTTTTATTGTGGGAACCATCAGAGTTGCTGGTTCCCACCATAATAAACGTGTAAACGAGCCTTCACCGAGCGAGAGCGTCAAGTTTCCTTCATGCCCTCTGCTCTGTAGGTCTCGGATGTAAACATTTTCGAAGACCGGAGCGGAAGGGTTAAGACGCGGTACTCTCCGCTGCGGTTCAACTTCCTGCTCATTACGTAAATGTCTATGGAAAAATTACCTGTAAATGAAGAATGCTTCGTTTTTTTTCTCAATAATTCGTTCTAGAGGGGCACTTTTCATGTTTTGGGCCCAAGCGCAGACTTCGATGTACGGAGTTTTCGTAGTTAGAGAGGTTCGTTACGGGAGGTTTTTTGCGTGTATTGTCCATTGGAAGGGTCCGGGACCGGGCCAATGACTTCGAAATAGGGAGTTTTCCTTAAAATTTCGCTGTATGGGTGTTCGTTGTATGGGGGTTTTACTGTATTTTGTTATACAAACAGCTACGGTTAATTTTATTCTTTTGTTGTGTACAAGTTTGTCTATTAGTGTGGGTGGATAGTCGTTATTGACTGCAATCTGCTTGATGGTATGGAGTTCTTTTTCAAAATCAGTCATTCAGTGGAATTATGAAAAGGTGGTTGATAAGGGCATGGAAAGCAGAGAGTTTTTGGGGGTAAGGATGTCTGGAATCTACGGGTATGACATGGTCGGTGTATGTGGATTTACGGAAGATTGAAAATTTATGCCATCCTTCTTCTAGGGTGATCGTCAAATCTAAGAAATTGATTGATTTGCTAGGTTCCATCTCACGAGTAAAAGAAATAGCTGGATGCAAGGTATTAATAAAATTAAAAAGATTGTCCTGTTGTCTGTTGGCTCCGTTCCATAAAATTAAAATGTCATCCACATATTGAAACCAATAAACAACCCGCGCTGTAAATGTGTAACCAACATTCAAAAGTTTGGTCTCTTAAGTTATCTACAAACATTTTGGCAAGCAAAGGGGAAAGGGGTGATCCCATAGCCAAACCTCCAGATTGTTGATAAATCTCGTTATTGAATTTGAAATAATTTTGGGACACACATACTTTAAGTAAAACCGAGAATTCTTTCTCAGATGCTTCCGTGTGACCCTTCACTTTAAGTAGCTTCAGTGCGACGTCAACAGCCTCAATGTTACTTTATGGAATACAGTGGTTGTGGGACAGACGTGTAGAAATTTTAAAATTAGACAAACAGAGCATACAAGGGATTTAAAAATTTTTAATTTTAACGGAAGCAACTTCGCCAAACATCTTTTAACCCATGGACATAAAAGTGATTTTACTTTGATACCTCTCCATTTTACCGATGACAAGCGAAAGCTGAATGCTTTAGAACAGCTGGAGATTTTTAAAAAACAACTTGACTGTGATAAATTCCTTGTTAATGAATGCATGTTCCCGGCCTCTTCCCTCATTCTCAAAGCTTTAACCCCCTCCCAATTGTCCTCTTAGTCCATCACCCGCAATCACCCCTTCCCCTACCCTCTTCCCGGTTTCCTTAACCCTCCCACCCCCTTTCCCCCCCCCCACCCCCTCCCTCACTTGGCTATGTCATGTATATAAGGCTTGCGCTTATCTTATATTTTTGCCTGATGATGATGTGAACCCACGTCAAAACCCAGGTCGAGTTTCAATAAATTTCAGTGGTATTTGTAAAAAGTTGTCTTTTTCTCCCTACTCATTCAATTAAAAAAGGTGATATTAAAATTTGTAAAGAGAAGCATTCTTTATCAAATGGAGTTTAACCTTCCAAAGGCCAAGAAGAGCATTATAGATGAGAGACCACTTTTAAAATAATAAAAATATCATTCCTCAGGCCTAAAAAATCCATTAACTTTTCATGTCACCCTTGTCCAAAGCAACACTATTTAAGTACTCAGTTTGAGGCAAGCCAAAAGGCAACTTCTTACCTAAGATAGCAGAGTTTAGGGCTGCACATACTGGTTCACGTTGAACTGGATCTAGCTGCCAGCCAACAGGACTACTCCATGGATTTGAGTATGCAAGAAGACTGAAAGCATCCTGTGAAAAAAAAAGAAAATATCTCACTCTAACCATGGCCATATTCAAAATAAAATCTATGAATAATAATTGCTAACTTTTTAAAATTAATCTATTTTATTTAATATAAAAAACCATTGTGTCTAATAATTCTATCCTGGGCTTTCCCGGAGCTTTCTTGGAAATGTTTTTCAAATTTTAATTTCTCCTCCAGGAAATTCATTGGGGCAACCTGAAATTGATTCTCTGCCAATCCACGTTCAGCCAAGCAGATTTCGCATTGGCATGTGTCCTCTTGTATTGCACCATATAATTTTGTCCTACTTGAATTTCGATCTGGACAAAATAAAATGAAATCAAAACATGGTGGCAAAAAAAATGAACATTCTTTTCTCAGTGCGGAAGTACTATGCATGGTCACTATAATTGCTACATATACCTGAAATTACAAATAATTTGCCTAGGCTATAACTTGTTAACAAATAGCAAGAGTTCAAAATTGAACAATTTTTACTGAAAATGTCTATCTTTTTCTCATGGAACTTGGGGTTTCAAGCCCTTGCAATACCGCTAATGCTACTCCATAATGCTTCCTATGCACAATGACTTGTATCTCACTTAATTATGCACTATCTCAGCACTAATCTCATAGTGACTTTCCCTCTATCGTTGACAACTAATAAAATTTCATATTTCTCACTCCACCCCAACAGCAAAAATATGTCTTCCAAAGACCTCTCTTACTTAACCCATTTCATATCACATGCACACCTACGAGTGGTGAAATATCTACAAGGCAAATGCCTTTAATGAGGGAGTAATTAGGAATTTTATGTTAAGGGAGCAATTTATGCCTTAAAAGCTTCAAGGCATACTTTTTATTTAGGCAACATTGTAAATTCTCCATCATTGCTCAGATAATTTCAGATGTTCAAACAAACCTGCAACATCTTCTTGTTCGTTTCACTCTTCCCATCTTCTCTCCTCAGTCGCAAACTCATGTTATACAGCTCTCGTCCAAATTCCAACATCCTTTCCACAGCGAGACGACTTCCTCCACATAATCTCCGTTCAGCTTTAAAGCCATCACTTCCCCCACCACACCCTCCAGTCATTCCCATCAAGCCTCCACCGAGGGGGGAAGCAGGGGAGGAAGGCGAAGAGGAGGATGATGATGATGAGGTGGACGATGAGGATGAGGTGGTGGACGCAGGTGAGCTAGGCCCTTGCGGAGCAGCAGGAGGTGCCTGATCCACCTCTGTGAAGAGAAGCATGTTTCAATGAATGGTTAGAATGAGAAAAAAGGTGTATTTCAATACATACATTCAAAATCCATATGGACAAATAACATCGCTAAGATTGCTAGCATTCTCATGCATCCACAATTTTCCCAGCGGAAGCAAAAAAAAAAAAAAAACAATATTTGAGGAAGACTCACTCACACCATTATATATGTACCATTTTTACAAATCAGAATCAGTGCTTGATATAAAGATTCGTATTAAAAATCAGAACTATTCAGTTAACAGCCCAGTTTATCTTTCGTAAAAATTATTTTGAATTGAGGGAGCTCAGCAAACTTTGTATCCATGCTAAATTGATATTACTTATACAATTCAGATAAAAGATACTCATTTAAAAAGTCGGTCCTGTGGGTACTTGTCACTATAGCATAATTGTGCAAGGAAATTTGTTTTTAATGTTTCTAAGTAAGAATTATTTGAGCATGATTCATTAGATTCACATAAAAATCAATATGCAATTTAAGTATTAGATAAATCATCTTAATAATGTCACCTAGCAAATAAAAATGATACAATAGTTGAGAAATGAGACATTCCAAAATATAGCATACATGAATCCAATACTATTAAAAAGTTATTCAACCAGAAAAAAATGAAATGCATATCAGGTTCAAGAAGTACAAAAATTATTTAAAATTTTCATATTTTGGTTTGACACAGGTGGTTTGGGGAGGAAAATGTTTAGCTTGTATTAAGACCTCCAACAGGAGTATAAAACAAAAAAATCACAATTGGGAAAGTGCAAACTGTTATCATAAACAAAAGTGTTCCTTGAAGTTGAAGAGTTATATTCTTTAGAATATATTTGGTGCCTAAATTTTCATAATTAATATCCTGAACTTTTTAAGTACAGTCACTGAAAAAATTGATAAACCTGAAATTTCAGTTAGTCAAAAATTATAAATCATATGCTGCCTCTAATACGGCCCTCACACAAGTCAAATCTAGGTAAAACTTCTTTATTTTAGTGCAATTCAGGTACATACATATATATATATATATATATATATATATATATATATATATAAAAATATATATATATTTATATATACCAATTTTATCCGCTAATTGGCCAGAAAAACCAACCCACAGAATCAACCAAACTCAAAAAGACTTACGTCGAGGTATATATATATATATATATATATATATATATATATATATATATATATATATACCTCGACGCAAGTCTTTTTGAGTTTGGTTGATTCTGTGGATACGTTGGTTTTTCTGGCCAATTAACGGATAAAATTGGTCAAGATACGTCAACATTACAGAGTTTGGACAAAAATACTAAAATTGAAAACACACTCAAGCTAATAATAACATAAGAAATATCATTGAAATGAAGTAAAAAAATCATTTTAAAACAAATAATGCAAAGTTAATTACAATAATAAAGAAATAAAAATAAGGAAGTAAGCACAGATTAGAACTCATCAATGAACATGAACGGCGATGAATGGAAAGATGTCCGCAGATAAGGCGTTTGATAACCTGCTGGTAGGTAGCAAGTGGTATTCACAATAGTCACAGTCGAACATTTTGTGTATAGTTATCGAATTCCTTTAAAATGTGTACTTAAAAATGTAAGAATTTTGCCACAGAGTAGTCAAAAACTTTACATTTCTAATGATGCCTAATGAAAAAAAAACTATCACGGATACGATTATTAAAGTTTTCCATTGTCCAGTGGTCAACAATGCCCAGTTTCTACAACAACTGTACACACTGAGGTAGTTATGCCTGTTGGCCAAAATCGCTGTGGGAATGCACGTTTGTACAGCCGTAACATGCAGGTCCTAGTACTGCCAACCATGCCTTGGTAAGCGCTGGCATTGCAGGGGAGGAACCAAAAATATCAAGCGCAACACTCAGATATGGAACACAAATGGCATGATATTACTGTGTTTGATAAACAGAGAAGAGTTTTGTTTACTTTTTAAGCCATTCTGAGTATTGCAAAATGTATCATAAGTGTGGGAATGTTAATTTCATTTCAAATTAACTGCTAGTGTATCACTTGTTCGCTGCAATTCCTGGAGAGGGCAGTACAGAGTTATAGCAGTGGCTAATGTAGTTGGAATGCATGTAGGGTGAAAGTCTAGGTGTTTTTCGGTGAATAAGGCTGATGAAGTTTTCTTGGGTTTTCCACCGAATTAAGATGGCAGTTGTTTCCAACGTTTTGATGGCTGACTCTGCCATTGTGATCAGCCCTGAAGACAATGACAGAGACAGCTGTCGAAACTTCAGCAACAACACCCTTCTTGACTCAGTGGGAAATCCGAGAAAACTTCATCTGCATGTGGGGTTTTTACGTCGGTCCATATGGCCGTTTTTGGAAACGGGGCACAAGTCTGCAACCGATCTGTATTGAAGCACCCTCTCTAGTGCCGGCACATTACGTACATGTGCACTACCTAGGGCCGTCACAGGCGGAAGCTGTAGCACTGGGAGCTTTCCATTCCAGGTGTTGAAGTTAGCACAGATTGGAACATGTCACTGCACACGATCAGCAATGAATAAAGTGATGTGCGCAGAAGAAAAGTTTGGTACTCTGCCAGTATGTGGCATTCTTTATGTTCACAACAGTCACGGCCTTATTTTCTGCATAGGTAGCAATTAAATTCATTCAAAATACAAATTAAAAAACGTGAACTTTTTACAACTAAGTAATAAAACTTTACATTATCCATGAATGGCGGATGTGATTATTTTGATGTGGAGTTCTTTCATTGTCGAGTTCTCATCAAGTCTATTCCTGATCTGATTCGAAGGGTGCTGCCTAGAGCAGTGAGTCTGAAATGAATGAAACGAAGCAAGTGCACTGTTGTGTTGTTAAGTGAGCAGCGCACTAGAGTGAACATAAATGTGTTTACAATGTCTTATATCACAAATTACGTTTTTTCATCTTTCTAGTTTGGTGCTATTATTTTACTTTTGCATACAAGTACATTGATTTGCTACTAGTTTTAAGTTTTAAAATGCTAAATCTGTCATATGCACACTACTGAACCTTATTATATTATGTAATAATAAGTAAAGTAGTGGATTTATCTTCATCAAGCTATCTTAGTGGATTTTAGGGGTACTGGATTGACTTCTGTCGAAATTCAACTTACCTCGTCGTATCTCACGGAACCAATTAATGACATTTAACACGGTATACCTGTAACCCTTATGCCAATCATTTTTAACTGGTAATTCAAGTGAAGGAGCCTCTATGTCAAATGCTCAAGTAAATACCTGACGACAAATGAATCTAAGAGTTTCAACAAAATAGATCCAGATGTAAATGTGAACAGATACATAAACTGCAATAATACATGCCCATACATCTACTGAAATAAGATATCATCACAATGCTGAGAATCACAATAAAAAAATAAAAATTATCAAGTGGGGAAAAATTTATCTAAATATACACCCAATATTATTGGAGCTGTGTGCAGAGCTAAGCCAGCAATGATGCCAGCAAAACAATTTATCTGAACATAATTCAATGTCAGTCTCATTTAATGAATGCTAATAATTGAAGTGCATGTGAGCTCAACTACTTGCCTCAAAGGCTGGTCCAATCCCTTTCCCTACACCTTGGCTATGGAAGTGCCATGAGAGCTCTCATATGGATTAATGGGCCAGTCCAGTCTACAGGACGATTGCCCACTGAACGGGCAATGATTTAAAAATATTACCACTCAAATTTGGCAACATCAGAGTGAAAGCAACATTTTAGGCAAGTCAGATGTTTTAGGATTGGATATAACAATGGAAAAGGAAGATAGGAATACACTGGTGAGATAGGAGATTCATCTGAAAATTATATGCATGGCCCAGAGGGCACAGGTGCAGGTGGCTGATGGAGAATCCAGGGGGGGTAGTTCCAGGTTGCAGGGTAAGGCAAGGGTGACCATTATCACCATGCATTTTAACATTTATGCCAAGGAAATGGTAAGAGAGACATGGAAAGTGTTGGAATATGCTATTTGCCAATACATATTATGGTATATTTTATTTGTATTGCTACGGTGGTTACGTATGTTATATTGCTATGGTGGTTATTGATTAGTTACATAAACAAGCTGCTGTTGAATTGTCAATGTCTTGGAATAAAATTGTATTTCCATAGTGGAATGTTTCTTATGGAAAAGGGAAATACTTGAACATTATAAGTTCTCAATTTGGACCGGAACTCACTTAGATAAATCAAATGTCTTTAGGTTATGGGCCCAGATGCTCTCTGATAATTATCGTAGACTAGTTGTATTTCTCATGCTTTCAGTTTTTTTGTGAGACTTCTGTTTTGCAGAGTGCCGGGTACCACGTGAACGTGCGACTCAGTTTGTTTGTCAGTGTTTTTGAAATACTTAGTGTGGTCGAAGTAAGACATATAGTGTTGAAATTATTCCTAAAGAGAAAGAAAGAAAAAACAAGTGCTGAACTGGTATTTTGTTCGGACCTGATCAATCCAATGTTACCACGTAAACACGTTGTTTGAACAGGGTCACCTAGTGTTTACTAGTGTGTAAGGGCTGGTCACCCGGGAAGTTCCCACTGGTTAAAGAAATTTCGTGCGTATGAAATTGACCGAGCTGACCACTCATGTTTGACAGCTCCGGGCCGGCGCCCACTCTAATTTATTTTTTTCTGTCTAATCTAAACCTTACCAGGCTTGCCCGTGGTATAATTTTGTCTAGCATTCCTTCTGAGCATGTAAGACAAACGAGGAAATAGTTATGTTCCTCAGTTCACAGGTAAGAGTTTTGATGACTGTGTTAAGTGTGCAAGAAGATTCTTGCGTATAGCATGCAAGAGGATTCTTGCTTGTGGAGAGGTTAGGTTAGTCGCATTTTGGCCTACAGCTGAATCCAGCTCTCGTATAATGAAATAACTTCAAGATACAAAGCAAGACTAGTTGTCAGAGGCTGTTTTTCAAAGACCAGGACTCGACTATGCTGAGACATGCCCCAGTAGCCTGAATGTCCACAGTTCGAATTTTATTACCCATCATTAATCATATATGTTTAATTGCAAGTCAAAAGGATGTGAAGAATGCCTCTCTGCAAGGTAACTTAAATGATGAAATATTTACGCAACCCCCTCCAGGAGTTACTATTGAAGGAAACTTGGTGTGTAAGCTCCAGAAACCTCTGTATGGACTAAAGCAAGCCCCCAAGGAATGGAATCGTTGTTATGATGAGCATATACAAGGTCTTGGTTTTGTTCAGTCAAAGAATGACAAGTGTTTGTATGTATATTGTAAGGGAACTAAGTATGTTGATTAATGTACCTCTATATATTGATGATTTGCTTATTGCCTAAAAAGGCAGTAAAAAAAGAATCTTAAGGCGTGTGAAATGGAAATTAATGCAGACATTCAAAATGTCTTGACCTTGGAAATTTAAAGTTGTATTTAGGGATTAAGATTGACAGAGATGAAAGAGGAATACATCTATCTCAAAGGAAGTATATGGAAGATATGTTCAGTGATAGGAAAAGTACTGAGGAGATGTAATCGGGTTCAATTACAAATACACTTGGAAATTTGTAACTAATTACAATTACAAATAACTTTAAAAAATATAATTGTTACAAGTAATTTGATTACTTTTACTTTGTTACATCACATCATTGGATATGTTGGGTAGATTTAATATGACTGAATGCAAACCTACCAAATCACCAATCGAAGAAAAGTTTTGTGGTGTTGATTTTGAGAATGAACCTGTCTTAACTCACAAACCTGTAAAAGAACTAATAGGATGTCTCGTGTATTTGATGTCTATTTCTAGACCTGATTTGTCTCAGAGTGTGAATTTGTTAAGTAGGTATCAGAAAAAAACCACCGAGGGACTTTGGAAAAGACTTAATAGAGTACTTCGTTATTGATGGTACACTTGATTATGTATTTATTTTTTCCTTTTCAAGGAATGTTTTGCATGAATCAGTTGTGTGTTATGCCGATGCAGACTGGGCAGGAGATTCAGTAGATAGGAATTCAACTTCAGGTTTTCTTGTGGAAGTATTTGGTTGCAGTATATCATGGAGTACAAGAAAACAATCTAGAGGCAAAACTAATTGCCTTGTGTGCGGGTGCAAGTGAGACCCAGTGCACAATTGGCATTTTAGAGGGCTTGTGCATTGATGTTGCGAAGCTGGTTACCTTGTTTGAGGACAATCAGTCATGTATTCATTTATTATCCATGCATAAATACCGTACAATGAAACATATTGGAGTTAAGTATTATTTTCTGTGTGATCTTACTCAGAAAGGGATCTTTGATGTAAAACTTGTGTCTTCAAGTGATCAAAAGGCTGATCTGTTTACTAAGCCTCTTGGCTCATTCCATCCGGTTAAGTATGTCAAAGGAAAACTTGAATTTGTTTTGTTTCAGGTAAATTGATCCAAAGATTAGTGGGCTGTACAGTTTGTTTGTTTGCTAGTTAATTTGCATGTATTGTCAAATTGAGGGGGAGTGTTCGAATATGCTATTTTCCAATATTATGGTATATGTAATTTGTATTGCTATGGTAGTTATGTATGTTATATTGCTATGGTGGTTATTGATTAGTTACATAAACAAGCTGCTGTTGAATTGTCAATGTCTTGGAATAAAAGTGTATTTCCATAGTGGAGTGTTTCTTATGGAAAAGGGAAATACTCAAACATTATAACTCTCAATTTGGACCACAACTCACTCAGATAAATCAAATGTCTTTAGAAAGAGCTAGATGTGGGAATCAAAGTAGGAAGCCAGCTGATAAAGTTGGTCAGACTTGTGAATGACCAGGCACTGGTTAGTTGATAATCAAAAGGATTGCATGCTTTAGTAGATGCATTAGAAAACCAGTGTAGGAAATGCAGAATGTACATAACTCATAAGAAAACAAAAGTGATGAGATTTTCTAGGACAAAAAAGCATGGCTGGTCATAAGAAGAGTAGGGCACAAACTAGAGCAAGTAGATCAATTTAATTACTTGGGTAGAGCAGTATAAGAAAATAGGCATAGTAGTTAACACATTAGAAGGAGACTAGTGCTAGAAAAAGAAGTTATCAGAAATAGAATGGAGCTGATAATAAAAAAATGGGAGCTGATGATAAAAAAATGGAGCTGATAGTAGGGTAAAGATAAAAAGAATAGGCTGGCAAAGGGTTTGATATGGAGTGTTGAAAGTTGCATAGCATTGTATGGTGCAGAAATGTAGACTCCAGAAAAGGAAGACTAGAATAGGCTGCAAATGTTGGAGATGTGAGTGTGGAGGAGGATGGAGAAGGTGCAGTGGATGGAGTGGAAGACAAATGAGGAAGTCCTTGGTATGGTTGGTGAGGATAGGCAACTTCTGCAGGAGATTAGGGGGAGGCAGAGTAGGAGGTTGGAAGATGAAATGACGGATGAAGGGTTGCTTATATCATAATAGAGGAAAGGATATTGGGTAAGCAGGGAAGGGGAAAAAAGAGAATAGGTTTTATGGATGAGATGAAGAAGGATCAGACATATGCAGAGATGAAGGAAGAAATATTATTGGTAGATGTAGTGCACTTTAAAAAATCTTAGAGGATTTTTACTCACTTTCATTTACATCTACCTTAACTGGTAGACTACCTAATAAATAAATAAATATTGACACTTGCCTCGCTGAAAGACACCATCATGTATTGCGAATAATATTTTGGGTTGTCCCTCACTTTACATTGAGACATAAAAGATACAGGTATATGGAATTCCTGAAGTTTTAAACAGTGACCAGATACCCAAAGGTGATGGTAAGAGTTCTGAGCACAGATGGTTTCATTTTGTTGTGGCCTGACCAGCAAGCTAAGCCCAGTATATATAAGGCTCAGCTTCAATCACACAATAACTAACGACATGACAACCTGACGTGTTCCTGGACTTCACTACCACCTTGACCACTTCAATCCATTTTTTATATCAGAAGTTCTTAACGTGCATTCTATGATACTTTTGGAGCATCATCACCACTCCTGCATTTCTGCTAGCAGTTGAAGAGCATGACCCAGAATATGCCACTTAAAAAAGTTTCCCACACTTCAAACATTTCATTTCAAATTGCTTTCAACTGCTGTAAATTCTCCAAGCACACTTATTTATAAAACTGTTAATTTTGCTACCTAGTTATGGATTCAATGTTCACTCATGAAGTTGGAATAAGAACAGGGAAATGTACAGAGGCAAAAACTAAGACCCGAGTTCTACAGACATCACCGAAAAACTTCGCCCGCCATTACTGTTTGTGATTCTATAGCCGGAGGGGGAAGTTTCACCAACTGGTGATAATTCTTAACGTGCATTTCCACCCCGGAAAACATCTTGGTAAGATTCCTGCTAATTTCCGGTAGCTAACGGTAGCGTACTCCTAAAACAGAAGACCCTCTAATGTGAACTAAACACCCAACCCAGATGCTGCAGAGATAGTGCTTATGAAGCTTGCGGTAGGGAACTGTAGACCAAATTCTCTGAAAATGCTGGTGGAATAGGAGCACACACAGGATTGATCTGTTTTTGGGAATACAGTAAGTCCTCGACTTACGCGGTTAATTCGTCCCAAAAATTTCCGCATAAGTCGAAATCCACGTAAGTCGAAACACAACAACTAGCATATCCATTTTTGAACCATTAGCGGTGCCACTTTTACTGCGATTGGCGGCGAACGGCGACGTTTACAGAAAACGCCATCTTTTGAGAGGCCGTTAAGTTAACATGATACAAAAATTCCGAGAGTAACACAAATCCAATATTTATCTCACCGGATATTTGAATCTAAAATAAGTATTATTACACAAAATGTTAAAAAACTGAAAATTTGTTAAAATTATCATACTCATGTGAATGCCTGTTCATAATTGGTAAAAAATCTTAATAAATACGTATATGCTCTTTGATTCGACTTTTACCATGTACAATTGTTCTAACTGTTGACTCATTCGTCCTATAAGCTTGAGCAATTTCAACAAACATATCACCTTTGTCATGTCTCTTAATAATTTCCAGTTTCGTTTCCAAACTTATATCCTTACTTTTCTTTTTTCCACTCGTATAAATCTCACCACTCTTTCGTTTCTTAGCCATTATGAGGGTTTACATCCATAATAAACACAGAAGACGATTTTAATGAATTTACGAGAAAACTTTCTCGAACTTGATAAATAACGATCAAGTCACAACGGAAACACAAGTTCGTCTATCTGCTGCTCGAACGTGTTTTTTTGCTGTGATGGACAACAGGCGTCACCTATGGAGTAGAAAATTAACTACGCGTCGACTTACGCGGGAAGGCCAAACTAAGCCGAAAAAAAGACGTCGATGCCGTGAAAGATCGGAGACAGGCTCACGTTTTCTCCGCGTTTATTTCGCCGTGACAGATATGCGGCGACAGCTAGTAAAAGGTCAAACACATAGGTTCTTATGGAGCCAAAGGCCATGGACATGCTTGCGTTTTCTCCGAGTTTCTGTTGCCGTAACATAAACTCCGGGTGGGGGTCTGCGACTTTGTCGCGGAGGAGGTGACGCCAAACTGCGAGCGTTCTGAACGCTGTCTCGTCGGCGTAATGAGTTCGGAAAGTGATGATCTACTAATCGCGCTCGCTGTTTCTTGGCATTGAAGAAAAAGAAACAGCGAGCGCGAAACAGCTGTTCATCAGTGTTTTGTCGTGACGCGCCTAAAACGCGACATGCAGCGTTTTAAAATTCGCCACTAGTCGCTGGTCGCAAGCTTGACCGACCCAATGCTATTCTATGCGTTTCACTTTCGGCGCACTATCGCCGCGTATTTGTCGCGGCGAAAGCGCTGCATGTCGTGTTTATGGCGAGACACGATAAATAATCGATGTACACTCCCCGTACCTAGGACTGGCGAATGTGCCGCTGCTTATCGCGCCGTGGTAGTAGAGTGGGCGTTCCGAACGGCCGTAGTTTGGCATCAGTTCTTGCGCGCTTGACAATGAGTCGCGGGTCGTCACCCGGTGTATCTGCCGCGGCAACAGAAAAAAGGAGAAAGCGCAAGCATGTCACTAGCCTAACTGAACATCCGCGTAACTCCGGATCCGCGTTACTCGGATCCGCGTAAGTCGAGGACTTACTGTAAAGCAGCGCATAGTGTACAGGAATTCCTTCCCTGGGTTAACATATTGAGGATATCAAAAAACACAACTTAGTAGACTCAGAACCAATCAAATAGTGCCAACAAGCAAGGCATGCACGTCGAAGAAATACATATTTCATTACATAGACAACTTTGTACATGAACAACACATTGAAGAACACAGGCATTGACAACAACATCAATAAGGAGGAAACTAACTGGTAACTTTAAGAAGGGATAAAATAACTGGTAACTTTAAGAAGGAAGAAACTAAATGTAGACCAATATTAGGGGGCTGCCCTAACATAACACAATGCTTTTGGTGGGAGGAGGGTAATAAGTAAGCTATTCCATTGTCATTTTACAGAAAAGTAGGGCTTTCTGGAAACATGGAAATAATGTTGATCACAAAATTGCTGTAATCACCGCTGACATCCACATGGCCATATGGAAATCATTCATAATTTCAATGAAAAGTGCTCTCATCAAGTTTAACTGAGGTTTTGTTCTAACAATACTTACTCCTTCACACTTTAACATACTTGCAATGCTGATAATGGCATCTTGTAGTTTAAAGGCTTTCATTTTTTGCCAACATTGCGATATTTATCATGACCATGTATCTAGCACTTATGTATGATATCCAACATCATCAAACTAATATCACGGTTGCTATGTACCAGAGAAAGTAATTTTTCCAGGTTTTCAAGGTAAAATTTTTAATTTTTTCAGGTGAAAATACCTCTTCTTTGGAGTGTATTTGAAGACGACGCATGAATAGGAGAACAGCACATTAACGTTTAATGGGGGAATAACGTTTCCCAACGAGCGGCCACTATCACACTGAGGGAAAATCGGCTTCCTTTCTGATGGCATATTATTCTCATCCACGACGAAGGACATTCAAACACATTAAGGCGGTGGACACAGCATCGGTGATGGATGATCGGCCGCTTTCCTACCTTAAGCTTTATTTGCACTGGCCACCAAATGGAGGCACATTAGGTGGTTGTACAACTACAACTTCGAAGTACCGTGCAAGCAACCACCAGGGTGTGTGGCACAGGGTGTTTTACACGCTAGGCAAGCAGGGCCCGTCCCAGTTCAAATAAAAACCTTGCATGCTCTGGTCACAAGGCGAGGAACCACTAGCACTCATCCCTCATCTCACTCGGATGCAGGATAAGACTTTAACAATTCCTGGTTAATTGTTCAACTCCTTTTTCAAAAACACAGTGAATAAATTAAAGATATGTATGCATGTTGTACTGCTGCGAGAAGAGACGGCTAGACTTGTATGCATTTAAAATGTTCTACCTAATTCTCTCATTCTCGCTATACTTAGGGGCATTAATAATTGCGAAACACCAAATAAGAGCTCCACTACCTCATTCAGGCAAACCCTATATCCACACACCAACAGACAGAGCCTAAAATGGTAATCCTCACTCATTGAAAACAGATTTTGACTTAAAAAAAATTCCAGGCTAATTTCTCATTTCCCATGACTTTTCCAGGCCCTTTTTCAATTTCAATGACTTTTCCAAGTATTCCAGGTTTTCCAGACCTGTAGCAACCCTGAATATACTAGGGAAGGGATGGTTCCACTTTTTTTCGGGTTCTAGTTCTAAAAATTGGTGCCTGGTTCTCGGTTCTGCACTATTTTTGATACAAACACTGCAACTAATAAAGCATAATTTTAAAATGCTTTGATAAAAGCTTAAAATAATTACTAAAATTTACCATAAATTCCACATTTATTTTTCGGGGAAGGAAATCCAAAATTGATAAACATCAATACAACATCACTTTGCTGAAAACACACAAAACTTGGTGCTGTGTCTGAACCTCGGAATCTAAATTTTTAATTTCCTAAAGAGAAGTCGAAATGCATGCACAATGAAATTTTTCTCCTTCAACTCCCACTGCATGAGAGCTAATACTGCAAACAATAATGATACTTCACCATGGAATTAGTGAAGAGTGTAATATAGCTGAGACTGAGCCACAGATACCGGAAAGTAAGAGTCACAATCAGTGACTTAACATGAAAAACACTGATGGCGATAACACTGCTACAGTAGCTACCTAATGACTATACAGTGTGTCCTTGTTTAACGTTGTTAACTCGTTCCTGAAAAAGTAGATGTTAAGCAAAACAACGTTAAACGATGCAGTATTTTCCATAAGAAACAATGTAAAAAAATTAAAATCGGTTCCAAACTCACCAATTCTTCATTTCATAACAATAACGATTTCCGCACAGCACAGCGATTAAAGGTTGGATACATGGCATTATTGAATGAAGTGTTCAAACTAATTTCCTAAAACATTTTAATGGTGAAACTTTGATATTTTCACTCACAAAAGAAATTTTGGAATTATTCTCTATCCTGGCGGCACGAAAACTACGGGTGATAGGAACCTACTGTTGATATTTAAAAATACAGGGGATCTGGTTAAAAGGCGTTATCAATGGATTAATGCACAAAAATTGCCAATTTCCTTAAAAATGTATGTGTTTTTATGGACTAATTCATGTCATCCTCCGCCGATTTACGGCGTATTTTAATTACGCGGGCAGTCGAACAGTTGGCACCACTATTTAGAGAGCTTCATATCTTAGATGAAACAAACTGAAAAGGCATTTTTAAAACAATAAGCACCAGGTTTCCCTCCTATATTTCTGATATTTAGTGCTGTTAGCACCGGTTTCCCTCTGAGTAAATAGAAATGTTTGTCCACTGCGGGAGCGTGCGCATGCAAATGCAGTGAACGGCAAAAATTTCGCTCGCTGCGATCGCGAAGACGTAGGAAATCAATTAAAATAGTGAGTGAAGTAGGGAAGCTCGGTTCTGTGTACAAGATTTTTGTTATTTTGTAACAATCTTTTAGGAACAGTATCACCCTCGATGATTTTCTGCATCATGGAGGGTTTATAAAACTTCCTTTTACACACTAATTCAACACGTAAAACGTTTTCGATTCATCTCAAACAGCAGTGAATCAACTTTTTCTTCCACCAATTCTACCTGATGGCGGCATAGGATTTTCAGGTATTTTTTCCCGTAGATATCTGCCCCTGGATCTACCATTCAGATAAGGTATTATTTATACCATGCCATTCAAGATGGTACACTAATATTGGTTTGAGTTATTAATCACCCGATGCATTGTCCCCAATAACAGTGTAGTAAATAATAAGCAAATATAATAATTATGAAACAAATAATGCAATAATTAATATAATATTTTTATATTATATTAATGTAATATATATAATTAATATTAATAAATAATAACGTTCAGGTGAACCTTTTACACACGCTATGGGGAGTTAACGCCAAACTTTTCCACCGAATGGAAATTACACATCAAATGCGCCAAAGTCCTATTCGCTATCAATTTTTTTTGGTTGCGCAAAATTTGAATAACGTTATCGTGAAGCACTGACGACGTTGAACAATTAAGGGTTTTAATTGTTGCACAACATTATCGCAAAACAACGTTAAACAGGACAACGTTAAACGAGGACACACTGTACGCTAGAGAAACAGCAGTAGTCACTGCGAGAGAACCATGATTATCATGATCAGCATATGCAACAGTTGCATACTCTCACCTGCCTATGCGTGTGATGATCTTCGAATATAATGTGTCAATAAGCTGATAATTATCAACATATTTTTGGGGTGGGGTAATAAGGTTTGATATTTGGGTGTGCCAATGACTGTGGTCATTTTGCAACTCACTATAATATACTTGCTTTATTAACCTGTAAATATAAGAGTAAAATGTTTGTAATAGCTAAAATTTATTTTAAAGACCAGTTTCATTAAAAAAATATTAATTTAACTGATTGATTCAATACTATCCCCCAGCTAAGTCACCACTAATGTTAAGTCTGTTACGATTCACCCGTAATTCATAACATTCTGTACGGAGATTTCACATACTAAGAAGTGTCGCAAACGCTGCATCATGGAGGGATCTATTCCACAGGTACAGGTAGGAGTGCACCAGGACAGTATGCCTATCCTTAAATGTGAGATGGCCACCTCATCCAGCTAATCACCCCTGGAGGAGAGCCATACTGATGTATTACCTTTGATGGAATATAACATTTTATAATGACAACCGGATGAAGCTACACTAAATAGATTTAAAGATTGCCATTTAATCAATATGATGCAAGAACCGTAGAATAAGTAATCTCCAAAGATGTGTGCCATTCAAGATAATCATTTTATCAAATGAGGCAACCTCTCAATGCATGCTGGAGTTAGGTTTTCCGGAACAGCTGTGTGTGTCAATTTGCATGACGACAGTTTCTCCCCGTTACAGGAGACGTCTTCAGGTCGAAGTGATGTCCTCTTGAGTATGTCGGAATATATGGGAAGATTTTGGCGCCATGATTCCCACTTAAGTTGCATCTACGTTTTTATTGGTTGAGAGGTAAAAGTATTTTCCACGCCGTGGCCAGAGAGTACCCATCTTCCCTGTTGAAATTCTCTGGGTTTTTCATTATCTCAATCGCCTTGCGTATTACCCTAGGGAAGTATCTGTTTTCTCTAGCGATCACTCTGGTGTTTTCTAGTTGAATGCTGTGCCCCAGTTCCGACCAGGCATGCTCTACGATGGCTGAGAGTCAGAAATCCTTCTTCTTCATGGCTCTCTCGTGCTCTTTGATTCTCACTTGCACCGCTCTGCCTCTATGGCCGATATACACTTTGTCACAGGAGCACTTAACTTTGTGGACGCCTTCATACAATTGTGATGAGAGGCGTTCTTTGGGCTTGGATAATATGTCCCCTGTCTTCCAGACTGCCTTGTATCTGGTAGTCACTTTGTGCTTTTTCAGAACCCTAGAAATTCTCTCCGATATGCCTGCTATGTAAGGTATGTAAGCATAGGATGCGGGTTTCTCCTGTTCCAATTTCTGGTGTCCTTCCTTCAAGCGGTTCTCAATCTCGAAGGTCCTTTTCCACTCGCTCCAACTACTCTCATTGCATGGATTAAATATCATGGGTACTACTGAAAACTTTGCAGTATATCATGAAACTTATCTTCCACAGGAGGAACTATCTGGATACAGCTGTTGCATCATAGAATAACATGTCACTGCAGTTGTGAAATCAGAAGTAGATGACGAAGATTATGTAAGACTTGGTGCTTGACGATTGGTAGGAAACTTGGTGATGATGATTATATTTATCAATTGTGTCAAAGGTAAATTTTTGCCATATTTAACCTTTCTATTTAATTTTACAAGATTTTGGAGACAAACTTGAACCAAAAAATTAATTTTTTTAAATCCAGGTCAGGTTCTTTAGGCTTCAGAGAGAACTGGTGGAATTGAGGAACCATTTGCCCCATCCCAATAATATACGAACCACAGGCATTGACATTCAAAACATTTAAGCTTTATTTCCTCAGACAAATCACGCATGCAAAACAGTAGTACTGGGGCACTATGTGAAAACCCAGAGAAGCGGCAACCAAGGGCACCCTATGGAGAGCTATAAATTAACCTAATTGCTGCCATTTGACTGACATATCTGATTGCCATGATATGATTTGATTCCTGTGCACAAACTGTAACTGGCTGATATTTTTATACATCAAAATGTTAATTTTCACTACCTACAAAATTTATAATTACTGGTCTTAATTCAACTTGCTTCGTGAGTTTAATTGCATATCTATTACCTCATTTTTGAACCCCTTCCCATTGTTCAATCTTTCCCAAACTTTGCATACATGTTTAATTTTGATGACAGAATCTTGGTAAATTTTATTGAATTTTTCACATAGTCAGATTTAATTTAATTAATTATTTTTGATTAAAGTACATAGAGAAAACATAAGAAAATTTCAATGATTGTTAAATTAATAAAAGTGTTAAGACTAAAAAGTAGAAAATAAATTTTAGATTGAAATTTTCTAAGTAAAGAGACCTTCTATTCCAAATTTATAAATATATTAAAGTTGAAAGTGAATATTTGCTTACTTTATCTGTGCAATCTGTCGATGATTATGAGGCAAGAACGTATAGTCGTACATCTAATTGATCATCAAGTTGATCATCATGATTATAAGAACAGGGTGCTCAAATTCAACTTAGTAAATTACCTTGCAGGCTCAAATTCAACTTAGTAAATTACTTTGCACCCTGGTCTTATAATTATGATGATCAACTAGATGATCAATTAGACGTACGATTATACGTTCTTGCCTCATAATCATGGACGAATTGCACAGATAAAGTAAACAAATAGGTATTCATTTTCACTTTTAACTTTAACATATTTATAAATTTGGAATAGGTCTCTTAACTTTGTAAATTTCATTCTAAAATTTATTTTCTACTTTTTAGTGCACTTTTATTTTTTACTTTTTAGTGCATTTTGAAAAAAGACCAGTTTTTAAAAAGTGTCTTTTTATATATTTTTATTTTTTAACTCAACACCCAATCGTATACCTATTCCTTGAAAAATTAGTCTTAATAGAATAAGTAAATACTACATACAATGATTAGTATTCATAATAGCAATGAAATACTTGTACTTATCTATGAAGTGAAGTTTATGTATAATGATTATTGAACATTTATTTAAAATTATTTGACAATGGCCTTGGCAATCTTAACACACCCTACCTGGGTATTGATCGGTATGAAAGGGTTAAAATTACTGAAAGATCTCTCGACTAGCAAATGTGGATTGAAGAAGCACTTAAGGCATCAGGGTGGAAACATCTTTATCTATAAATACATTTATTACTTTACACCACTGAAACTCAAACAAACAGCATGTTTTGCATGGAGGTATATTATGTATATTTTATTCTTGTGGGTCTTTCAGTGTGGGAAGAAATTAGCTTAAAACAAGGGATTTGCAACCCTTTCTTTTTTACAGCCCTATTTCTGCTATCAGAACTATTTTGACAATTGGAAGATTTAAGTAAAAAATATCTTTCCTTTATACATGGACGTAAGAGTTCCATTAATGTGTTGGGTATTACTATTTGTACCATGTTCCAAATCATATATCCAACACCACATGAAAGGAAAATTATGATAAAATTAAGATTTGAAAAATACCCTAATTCTTGCACCTAACTCCTTCAAACCCAAAACGATCTCGTGATGATCTCATGCAAATTTTGCAAGTCTATGGTTACACATGCCTGCTGAAACCTATGTTCTGGATTCAATGCTGCATTCTTCTACACAACATGCTCAATAACCATAAAGAAATAACCCGATGAAGCTAAACAGTTGACCGAGTAATCATCAGCAATAAACTACTGGCATATCAATTCTACTATGATAGCATTCAATTCTCATTCATGTTAAGTTGACTTTTATAATAGGCTTTTGCCTTAACTGAAATTCACTAAATTTCTGATCAAAAGGAGCCTCCAGATAGGTATTTACTTCTGGATGATTTGATAAAAACACAGCATTCTGCAACTTAGTAATTCTTATATGGCTTCAGCATCTATTCGAAAGCCACACAAACTTGATTGCAAAAAAAAAAAAGATTTCTCTAAAAATGCACTACAGAGAAAGAGTATCATGAACCCTCAAGAGTTACAACATAGGAAGTTTCGTTTCCCTCAAAGATCAACGGTTCTTACTTAGACCATAGCAGCAAAAAGTTGTACCTTAAAAAGAGAAGAGTGTAGATTTCAAACTCATTTTTCATGCATAACTATATAAAAATTTGCTTGATAAGTAAATTAAGCAATCTAATTTCAGTTTGTAAAGGTTTTACAATATTTGTACTTAGGGTAAATGAGCTGTGTTTTGGTATAAGTAAAAGAAAGTCATTCACTTTGTGTGCACACAATTATAATTATAAGTATATGCCTACCTGTGTATTTAAAATATTAAAGTAATAAACAAATTTAATCCTAAAAATCAGGTGATGGGAATTTAAACCTGGGAATCTTGTCATTGATGTCAGACTTGTTACGGATGAGGTATACTGACCTGCTGCAAAGAGTAAAATATATAGTGTTAAATCAGACAAAGGATGAGATTCATAAGCTATTGTTAGGAGATATTCACGGAGAAATATCACTCATGTATATACATAAGATAAAGTAAACATTGAAATAGTCTGGTTATCAGTTTTCTTCAAAGAAATAACATTGTTTGAAAAGCAAATACTTATTAAAAATACAGCAGAAAGCAGGGGTAAATACATATAGTACTACTACCACCATATATTTATTTAGCTGCTAAACTAATCCCTAGAGACTTCTTCACTAATGCTCTATGTGAATATTACAAAACTTTCAATATTACAACTTGCAATTCAACTGTAGTAAACGTAATCTGACATTTGACTTGACTTCTAAAGTAATGGATAGATTCTTAGAGAGAACCTAACTGCATATGTAACTAAAAAGAAAAGAAGCTTGAAAGAAGAGCATCTCAGCACCGTAAATTTGGACAAAAAAATGACGTATTATGTTTAAATTTGGTTCACTTCAGGAACAAAAAGAATACCTTGATAAATTTTTGGGATACCGGGACTAGCCATGGTCTTATCGGAGTCACCCACAAGTACAAATAAGCGTGAAAATTCCACGGAGGAAAAATCATTCACCTTGACCGGGACTCAAAACTGGATTCCTTGATATCGCACTGACTGCTTCAGCCAGTTAAACTACAGAGGTGTCCTCCTTTGGGATCCCGGTTAGAGTCCAAGTCAAGGTGAATGATTTCTCTTCTGTGAAATTTTCACACACATGTGCACTTGCAGGTGACTCCGTAAAGGCAATACTGAGGCTAGTCCCAGTATCATCAAAATTGTCATTAGAGCAAACACCTCATTGTGCTCCAAGTTTGACTTTAACGTCATGGACGGTGGTTCCAAGTGCATGCTTTGGACTGCTTCTCTAGCACTGTCAGTCTGGCACATCTTGTTCCTTTCAAGCCCTCAAAAACCCTAAGGGCATAAGGACACTTTGGTGGCTTAACTGGCTAAAGCACTTGGTGCAATAACAAGGGATCTGGGTTCAAGCCCCAGTGAAGGCAAATGATTTTACTTCAGTCAAATTTACATATTTAATAACATAAGTTCACAAGGAATACTTCAATGCTTTCTATATAACGAGCAAACATGAGCCTTTTACAAATGAGGCTGAGTGGACTCACCAGAAGGAGTTCAAGGTGACCTTTCATAAATATAAGAGACCAACCACTACAGGAGAAAGGCAATCACAAATTAAAAATACAGAGCCCTATTATGGCATTATGACAAGCTTTAGCCAATTAAAGACATGAGAGAGTGCACATGAAGATATCACAGCTCAATAGCAATTAATTATGCCACTCAACAGAAAAGATAGACCAACATGACTAATACGCCATCTGCTGATAATTATTATTAATGAACTGAGCTTAAGCATTTGGTGTACTTAACCCTTTCGCTGCTGTGGGCGTGTATACATGCCCGCCGCAGACGTGCCCACCGTGCTGTGGGCAGGTTAACGCACCCTGTGGATTTTGTGCCTTTCGTACAAAAGATGAATATACATGCCCGGTGAGTTTTCCCTTCCCTGCGATGTGTTTTAAGAGGTGTGTTATGCCACCGATTGCTCTGATGCACTCTGGGTGGTTTTACATGATTCTTAGAAGTTCTCTTGACCATCACAGGGCACTTGCTTGTATTTATGGGCCTTTCTTTTGTCCACTTTCCTGCTGAGCTTGGGGATTTCCCTCTCTCAGGCACATTGGCCTTGGAGTTTCCCCTTCTCATCCAAGTAAATGAGGGTCCATGATTATTCCTTAGCTTTTCGATTGTGCTTCTGGAGGATCATTTTACCCACAGCTGCTAGATTTATTGCCTCTACAGCTTTCTTTACCATTATTATTTTTGTCGATGAGTCTTTCTACTCGATGCTTCAGTCTTCTACTGTGCTTGCCATTGTGAGTTTGATTTTCTGCATTTCCTCTTGCTTGTATTTTGACCTATCGCATACTGAGTATTGGCTGAAGGACTCACTCATCAGAACACCAAATTTTGGTGAAATGCCATGGGACAGATACCAAAATCAGCTTTGCATGTTGCATGTTCAATTATCACTTAACAAAAATTACAAGCATAGTCGACATTCTTTGGAAGCCATTCGGAGACACCTTTACCCCTTTTCAGAACCACTTCATTGACGAGTCCCCTGTTGTCAACAGGACGTTTGCAATTCGAATGCAAAGAACGCAAAAATATCAAGTCCGCTCCATGAAAGAATTCAGCACGGGAGGGAAAAAAATCCCAGGAGTAATTCAGCACAGGGGGAGTAACTCTGCCGCTGAGCACGCAGCAGCAAAAGGGTTAATCTGCTCTTCACTACCGTACAACGTTAATTTAATTGGAAAAGCCATCTCACACCCATTTCCTCACATCATAGGCTGAATACTTAAAAGAGCACTGAACTTATAGTTACAACTGGGTGATTAACAAGAATGCAAAGCTAAGACATTTGATGATTACTGGTGCAATATGCTTTGGTGATAGTTTCAGATTTTTAGATTAAGCACCTTGTTAACAATTCATCAAGAACTATGTAAATGCAGTCACCAGCTTTTAGAATATCTTTTCATCTTTAATTCTGTAAGATAAGATACTCAAGCAACTACTTCATCTCAAATCAATGTCTTCTTAGTTTACTTTAGTTTTGCATGAGGGACATCAGGAGAGTGGACCCCTAAGAGGAATTTAAACTTGGAAATCAGCTCTGTATGCCAGCACATTCATTAATCTTGTGATTATCTGAACACACATATGAATGACATGCATGGCTAACATTCTAACAGAAAATCAATTTCCCAAAGAGTGGGCAACACACTCATGCATAATACAAGGTGACTGATTTAATAATTTATCCATTTCTGATGCCAAGGAGACAAGCAGGTCGGATAACTGGGTAATGCCAATTTTATTTTAAAGATACTTAATTGACAGGTAGCTAACTCCCCAGAGACAGTGAAGTTTAAGGCGATGACATAATAGAAACCCAAAATAAATGAACTGAGAAGAGGCTGTGTAAGACAGTGATAAACTACGACAAGAAGAAGCAAATGGTGGGGAAACAGGGAACATTGCAATAAAGCTGCATACTTTTGTTTTTCTCATCTTCTATAGCTCATTGCTTTGGATGTAAGAATAAACAGAGGTAGGGGTTGGTTGTAGTTGTGGTGGCTGGAGTACTGACTTACCCATCCTGAGAGCCCAAGTTTGGATTTCAGGAGTGATAGTGATTTTTCTGAGGGATCCTGATCCAATTTGGGGTGCTATGTGGAGAGCAATTTGAGTTTCAGCACTCTGTCAGTCTGAGGGGAAGTTTCATTGTGGATCCCTAGGTGTCTTTTGTTAATACATATAAGTATGTAAGCTAATGCCAAAACATGTTTTCCCTCTACCCCTCCTCCATTTCCCATCCCACCAAAATGGGGCAAATGATGTAAATTGTCAATCACCTAAGCAAAAAAAGCAATCAAGAACATGCAGTAAGCTCCTTGGAGCTTGCTTTATTTCTTTAGTTCTCAAATGTCTCCTATCATTGTCCAAAAAGCTCTTCTGGGCACCTCAGCTGAAGCTTCAGTTCATGCTACTCCACAAAACCCTTTGAAAAATCTCTCTGGGGAGTTCTTGTGCATTTACACAGATCCATCATTTTTTCTTGAAATCCTTGTCCTGATACAACTTGATTATGATGACCTTGTCCTTCAATCATACTGAGTACAAGACATTAATTAGGGAATGCTCACCTGTGATAAAATATTTGGCATTTTTTAAAAGAAACATGATGAAACTATGATTTAAATGACAGTTTCAGAAAAAGAGGCGTGTGTAGCCAATAGGAGCACTATCCTTACCAACATAGGGTAGAGAGAAAAATAAAGAAATAGCCAAAGCCTGAGATATCCCTTGAGGTAAGTGTCATTAACAAATGCACATGCTATTTCTTCTTCTTTTAACACATTCACTGCTAAGCTGAAATCATGAATCGACCTCAGAAACTGTTGGAAGTGAGAGCTAAACCTCGAAAGGGAACGAGCCCGCCCATCGGCGGGCACCGCTCCTGGGTACAGATGCTCAGCCCACCGATGGGCTGGCATAGCACTGAATGGGTTAAATAAATAAAGCCTTTGGATGCCCCCGAACACAAAAAAAAATCCTCAGAGTGCGAGGTGGCCTAGGGAAAGAAACTGGCCTCCCTACCCTGAATGTGTGAAATTCACACGCCTGTGGCTTAGTCCATGGTGAGCTCTACCCTCAACTATCCAAACCAACCTTCGGGTTGAATCACTGAGTGACAGAGTTAACTAAATACATGTGGTATTTTAGGGAAATTAACGATTATCAATAAACAATATTTGAATAATGTCAGCAGCACCTGATTTTCCATAAGCACGTCATCATGGCTGCAGTGAACTTGTGCACAGACAATAAGGGAATCATTACTTATATGCTGTCAAAGGTTGGTGACTTTACTTGGTACCACAGAGTACTCATCTCTAAAACTTCCATTGTACCTGCTTGCATTCCACTGGCCATATTACTTTAAATGGTTATATTTAGATGGAATTAAAAGGACCCTACAATTACTTGTTTATTTTATGTTTTAGGGGTGACGGTAGTGTTTCGACCAGTAAAATAAGCTGATTACCTACTTGTGGATGAGAAGAGTAGAATTTTTGATTTATCATATACATAATACATTGCGCGATAGAACAGATAAATTGTTACCGACATTATATATTTCACTTTCCCTACATGACCTCAATGCACATCATACCACACTAGAACTCAATGAAAGGGAAGTCTATGAAAAAACCAACTGACAACTGTGACAATGCACTGCAACTATGTTATTGTAAGCATAAGTTAAAACTCATTATTTTACCCACAATTATTTGTAAAAAAATAGTTTTTTTTGCTACCCAAAAATTCTTGCTTCCATCAAGTTCTTATTAAACTTGATGGAAGTGCAATTGCTTTACCAAGAGGAAGCATGTTTTTTTCTTCTTCTTTCTCAATATATACGGTACTGTGAACAGACACATGGCTATCATCAGATCTTTTAATAGTCAACAAAAACTCTGAACTTCTTTCGAAGCCAAGACTCTTTCTTCACTTACAACTGCCAAGTGATTCACTTTGGTTAAATTGGTATGTTGTTCTCGATGAATATGGTGTTGGGTATGTAGTGACACAGATTTTTTAAATACAGAACTTCAGCTACTTCATTTTTCATTTATTATTCACATTTTAGTGATAATTAATAAATACATAAAGGGGGTAGTACTTCTAAATTAAACTGTCTAATCACATGTATATCCACTTCCTTTATTACTTACCCTTCCAGTAGCTTCCAAGATTTGATAACAATGTTTTGACCACCACAGATGACACATCCAACTTTTTAAATTCATCAATAAGACTAAAAATTTGCTATTTCACCTGAATTTTCTTCGCTAATAGTCTTGACCATTAGGTCACATAAACTCACTGTGAGAAAATAATTGAACTTCAATGCTACTGATGTATGAAGGGTCATCTTGCTTCAACAACTCAAGATATGGAGTTGTTTACGCACTTTTCTTAATGCCCTAGTGTAATATGAGGTTAAGAAACAGCCTGCTGATTTAAGATTTAGGTAAAATATATGATATTTCAATTCATCATCTATCAAAGATTCATACTTTTTACTTACCTACTTAATAAAATAAACATTATTTATTATACTACAAGAGCAAAAATGAATTCTAACAGTAATAAAACCAGGCACCTGCAACCACTAAAAACAAAACTTTTGCAAAACAAAATTTTAAACTCTTCCCTGGAACCAAAACATTCTAAGAATTCCATACGCATAACACTTCCATTATCAATCATTAAAGTACCAAGTAGTGAAGAAAATTTAGCTGCTTATATGCACATTTTCCCTACATTTCCTTCATTTACATTGGTTTAGATTACTACTATGGATCACCAGCAAGTTTAATACTGGATAGCACATTTTGCGACCCTGACTGCAATGCATTGAGCTTTGAAGTTTGATAAAATGGTTTTAGTTAATGGAAGAGATACATCTTTTGTTATTCGGCAATTCTTTTCAATTTTCCCTCACTAATGTTTTTGCACTCTTAAATATTCAATATATTTGTCCCACAAGTAAATGATGATGGTAACTCCTGCTAGATACCTCTAATAGCGACTATCATCATGCTGGAAGACAATTGGCTCCAGAGAGGAAATATTATGGTGCGAAATATTCTTAATCAACATTGTTTGCATTCACGTTCTTTTGAAGTTCATATAAATGATTCTTATTATGTAAAAACTATTTCAAGGGCTCTTACAGATAATATACACATGTATTTAGTTTTCACACAATTCACATTTTTTGTGATGCATGGACCACATCCCTACCTTCATCGTGTTGCAGATCTCTTGTTTTGTGCAACTTAGAATACATCAACAACTGAGAAACACATCCCATGTACTATACGAGGCATGAATACACTAACAACAGTAATAACGCCAATGGACAAAGCCAGAGAATTGCATTTAACCTCGCTGCCATAAAATCTGTAGTGTAATCCTATTAAACACCATCCACCACCTTAAATACATATAACTCCACAGTAAAAAGTTACAGGATGGAAAATATTACACCATAAAAACACTAATAGGGATATGGTTATAGTTAACATGCCTTCAAGAAGCATCGGTACTCACCCATTTCCTCCTCCTCATCGTCAGCTGCCCTCACTTCCGCCACATCACCCGAGGTCTCTGGAGCTACAGTTCCATCCTCACTGCCCCTTCCATTCTGTCCCACACAAGAGGGAGCGGTACCATTTTGGTACCCATTTGAGGGGGAACGGTTGGCTGAGCTGCTTCCATGTCTTTGGTGTCGCCCACTACCATCCACACTTCCATCAACACTGCCCACTCCACTAGGTCGATCTTCCACAGCCATCTCCATCTCTACATCACTTCCACCACTCTGAGGCACCTTGGAAAGGCCATCCCCATTTAGTTCATCAGCAGCACCATCACCGTTTGCACTGTTGGAATCGTCTGTCAGTCCCCCAGATGCATAGCCCTTGGTGGACTGAATCACAGAAGTCTGTATTGGACCAGCAGAGGATGAGGGGGAAGGACGGGTTGGTATGACTGCCTGAGGTGGTGATGGCTCTGGGCTATCCCCATGAGATCTCCGTGATGATGGCGACCTCTGAGACCGAGATGGTAAAGGGGGAGGTGGTGGAGGTGGGGGAGGGAGGCCATTGGCATGGGGAGGGGAGGAGGAGGGAGGGGGTGGTGGGGGAGGGGGTGGAGGTGGCGGTACTGGAGAAATATCCTGGGATTTATTTGAGAGAGAGGCAGCAGCTACTTCGGAGTCTGTGCCATTTACCATTTCCACAAACTGACGACATTTTAAGAGGAAAAGGAGGTTTCTGTCACGCTCCAAAAGGCCAGGATAAAGTCGTCCAGCAGCTTCTATCGCTTCTCCCATTCGGCCGGAGAGGACCAACTTCAGGACCCCTAAAATAAATAAAAATATTCACATTTAGAGGGAGAAAAAGTTAAGGATACTTATTATTAGGGCGGTAGACATGAAATACAACCCATAGGATATATACAGTAGAAACTCGAAATTACGAAGTTGACGGGACCGGAAAAATCGGCACTTCGTAATATCAAATTTCGTATGAACCTTCAACAATTTAAGCGTATGAATCTTTCAAAAACATCGCAATGAAGCTCTTTTTTGTTTTCTTAGATTAATATGTACTCTCGCGATGTACTTGCATGATTTACGAAGTTATAATTCATGAAAGTATATTTAAATGTGTATTCATCCCCACAGGGTGCACACATTGTCAGTTGAGCACAACTTATTTGTCTGAGTTTTATTATTCCTATTTTCGGGAATTTCAAATTTGGCGCCAACGGATAAGTTATTTTGCCGTTGCAGCTGGCGGTGCGGCATGCAGAAACTCGCGGATTGGTACTACCCCTCTTTGCCGTGACTAATTTTAACAATATTATCTGGATATATCAATTTGCAATGTTTATTTTTTACTTGCGTCATAAATTTTTACGGATGGTTCGGGAGTAAAACGAAAGCCGCGTTTCAATGGAAATCGACTTCCGTGTGTCAAGCTACCTTCGAATTAAATCGATGCATTATTCCATTCACTCATACGTTTTGTGATGACAAATGATTATTACCGGCAATACGAGGCTCGATTCGGGTTATCGTGGTGAATGGTAAAATATCCTTTCCAGGTATTTGGAAATTGCCTGATGAGCAGTCCTTCCATCCAGCTATCCCTCTCAATCACTCAGCCGGAAACATTAAAGCTGTCAGATTTTAGGGTGATACCTCAGTCGGATCTGAACAATTGGCGCGTCTAAACCGGTTTTTCCCAGAAGACCCTTCAAGAAAAAAGTTCTTCGTTCCTTATTCCTAGGCGTGATGATATTCATCTGCGAGGGACTCATTCAGCGAGAAAGAGAAGGGGGTAACCCGAGAGGATCACTCCTTCACCTTATCTGTTATTATCTACCCTCACCCAGTTTCGCTTTTACCCAGGTGGCTTTCACTAGTGGGGGAGGGGTTGGGCCTCCTTTCAGCGGCCTCGGCAGCCAACACTAGGTTGATACGGCCGATGATCGAACGAGGGAGACGTTATTTCGGTCGATTCAAATTGTAACCTTACCCCGGTGGTACCTGTGAGGTTGACTTCGCACTCCTTCACGATTTTTCCACAACCTGAAATTATGTTGCGCAGCGCCCGAGAGAGCTTTGAAACGCATCGTCACATCAATGGGATAAATAACGTAGTGCATCGGCGCATGCGAAGAGAGAATCGGAACTCTAATCAGTTTTTACTTCCTTTTATAGGAAGCATCATTCAATTTTGGAAGTGAATACCACGCCAGGAAATCCATTTTTAGACCGTTGACTTTTACATCGCCATGCTAATGGATAAAGAAATTCTGTTTTCACTGTTTGGCGCAGGAAGGATGCTGCTAGAACTTATTTCATAGGGCTTGATACATACTTGTGCGTACTTTTTATCAACCACATCGGAGAAAAAATTAGTTAACTTGCCTAAAATCGATCATTTCGCGGAAATGCTACTCGGCTATGAGAAGTGATACGAAAATGAGCTTTGATATAAGTTCTAGCTGCATCGTTCATCTTTCAATGCGGATACTCCTCAAGTTGGTACCAGTGGCGGATACAGAAAAAACTCAAGGGGGGGGGGGGCGCAAGTTATCGCGACGATTGTAGCTTTCAAACTGACTGCCTGGCAGCGACTCTGCTTCCCTTATATATGTAGATCGGTTGTTTCAAGAACATTCGGTGCCAGAATGTTCGCTTCCAGACTTTTAAGGAGTGTGAACAAATACAAACAGTAGAATATTCAAGACTTTTCTCGAACAAAGGCCAGACATAATAACGTATCGAGATCACTAGAATGGCCGCGACTTTTCTCGTAGGTTAGCTATCTATGTGCCAGACAGAAACGTATAAAATACGATGACGAGGACGCGCGCGCGTGCTACATAAGAAAGTACAACTACTCGATAACTCGACTCAGAGTCGACTGACGAAAGACGAACGAATAGCGTGCGGGCTGACTGGCGGGGGCGGCGCGGGTGGCAATGTGAGCGGCCCTGCAAGGGGTGGGCACGCGCCCCCTGCGCCCCTCATATGGATCCGCCACTGGTTGGTACGCAAGTTTAATACAATTACTGTAGTCGTGTAAAGCAAAGATGTCCAGCACTTTTTTTCCAGAGGCATTCGTGCCGAGCATTGGCGCTTCCGGCAGTCCAGCGAACGGCTACGCGTCCTTGGCCTGCCTCTTGCTCCCCCCGCCACCTCTCTCTCTCTCCCCCACCCTCGGCTCGGCGCTCATAGTTAGGGGGTCGAAGTAAAGTGATATTTTTTCTTGAGTCCGCATCACATTTCATCATAAGTATCACATTTCACTCATCGCTTTCCCACGGGAGGGCGTCGCCCGTTGGGAGACCCTTATCAGCTATGACCGCGAACCAAACGTATCAAATTTCACTCATCGCATACCCGCCCTAACTTCTCAGGTGGTTTCCACTAGTTGGGATATCCTTTCGAGGACATCCTATATACATCCTTTCGAGAGCATCAGCAGCCAACTTCCATGGTTCCAACTAGTTCCTACATCGGCCGCAACACAGGATTACCGTTATTTAGGGCGATTTTAATGGTATCCACTCCCCAGTGTAAATTTTTTTATCTGATCCAGATCCGATTTTTTTAAATGAATTAGGATCCGATTTCAGTATCCGGAGAAATGTAATACCCGCGGATCTTTAGATCCGATCTGACCATCCCTAAATATTATTTTCCCAGCGAATCAGCTTGTGTCTTAGAGGACGAAAGAACAATTTAAGAGCACATTTGGGAGCAAACAAAGTGCGTCTTATGGGCCAGGAAAAAGAGTACCTACATTTTCGATGACTGGCTAACGTTTTTCAACTTACGAACAAGTTCTCGGAACGCATCTCGTTCGTATGTCGAGGGCTTACTGTACATTGGATGAGTACGTCAGTGACTTCCGACTGCTGGACGGACGCCAGACGCCCCAGCGAAACCACACCTTTACTATTGAAGCCTTGAAAAATGAGATATCGTTCAGGTAATACATTCAGTGCATAATGTATTCGGCGAAGATCATTAATTAGATGTTTAACTCTGAAAAGGAGCGCTGAAACGTTACTGTGATCCATCACTATTCGTATAAACGAGTAACTTTTTCACGTCGGGACCAAGATCCGAGGTTCGTAATTTTAAAACTTCGTTATTTCGTAATATCGCGTACTGTTACATACACTTAGATACCCTTTTGGTCGGGACCGAAGATTTTGCTTCGTAAAATCAAAATTTCGTAATTTCGAAGTTCGTATTTTCGAGTTTCTACTGTAATAACAATTTTTTAACTAAAGAGTACAACCAGTCTATACAGTCGCGTCCAGCCATGCAATTTTCCCTATACAGACTTGCAGCGCACCTAAGAAAGCGCCTCTAGTGGTGAACGTGTAAAACTAATTATGATAAGGTGTTAATGAACCTAACTTTTGCTCACTCTCGCCAGAATTTGCACTGCCTAATAAACATTTGAGTTTTTCAGGTAATACTTTATGGTGACGGCTTTTTTTATTCTCTTTAAATCATCGTCATCTCGTTCAGAGCACCGGTGTCACACTATCGTTCACGGAATAAATGATCCGTTCAATGGTTAGACATTTCGAAGAAGTGGCAAAACTTTCATCAATTTATGAAATACGTACTAAGTAGTTTGTTACCCGAGTCTACCACTGATGGCTTATGCCATCTATTCTGACATTTTAAGTGGCATAATGAAAAAACAGGAAAGCACAAGTACGAGTATTTCTTGAAGTCACTATTACATTTTTGCAATTGTTGTGAGGAATGAAAACACAAGAGGAACCATGGAACAAAGCTTTTTCACACATTCAATTCAAATCAGTAACCTGTATTATTCACCTTAAAGTACTGTTTATACCTTTTATTTTTGTAGCTAGAGAGACCCTTATTGATGAATTTCAAAATATAAAATAAACTCATGTCCAAACAAAGAATCTAAGAAGCAAATTTTTTACTTCTGAGCTGCATCTTTCTGGAAAGGGCATTTCATTTAATTCACAAATCGCATTCTCAAGAGAACCTCTATTTGTATTCATAAACAACACTATTAATTTTACTCATCAATATTGTTGAACATTCCTCAAAAAAGGAATTAAGTTCCTTACTGCACAACATAAGAGGAAAGTATGTTAATAATTTTTTCCTCTTGGGAATTTTCTTCTATTTTCATAAGGAAGTACTTACATTCACAACCATGAAGTGAGAGCAGCTTTCTCATAAAATAGCCAAAAACATACATCTTATATCATACCATTATTTTCTTTATTTCTAAGCATTTTGTTTTTGGCTGATCGGAAACACATTGAACAAAAGAAATCATGTTTTCACCAACCACCTCTATCAAGCTATCAGGATTCCTTCCTGGTTCTCGAATTTTTCTCAGTTGGTGGAAGAATTAGGCTTCAGAAACGATTCAAAAAAAGCAAAGATTGAAAGAGGAGTTAAATCTCTTTGCATTTGGGTTTGAAGAAAACCCACCCTCGTAGCGGACAGCAGAGAAGAAATTCTCCAATAAGTCTCGTTTGATTTTTCTTGTTAGAAGACATCTATCTAAAGGACTTTGTTCTCAGCTCTTTCCAAATCTATTGCAAAGAGTTGATGTTTAGAAGCCAACATTTAACAAATGTTACTACTTATGTATTATCATTTCCTGATATGCCCTATTTTAAGGAGGATAAATCACAGTGGAGTAACTTCAGGGGTATCACATCAGAGACAGCTGAGGAACTCCTAGGTAATGTGGCTTCAGACTGGGAAGAGGTACAGCTGATCAAATCTTTGTAATGAGACATTCCACAGGGAAATGCTATGAATATAATATTGATCTAAATACGTTATTCATCGACTACTAACAGGCATTTTATAGCATTAACAGGAGAAAGATGCTGAATGCCAAAGAGGGATTTGTAGTACCAAAGAAACTACATAATTAGGTTGGTTGATACAACTACAGAAGCGCCAAGGTCTTTATTGGAGGCAAGACAAGTTGAGCATTTAGGGTAACACCTGGTGTGTGACAAGGTGACTCTCTCTGCTAAGCTAATCAATCTGGATCTGCATGAAGTTATGAAGGAACTGAGTTTGGACAATAGTTTTTAAGTAGGGATAGGAATATTTCGCAATCACGAATTTCGCGATCACGAATTTTGCGAATTTAGGCAAAAATGTCCTAGGAGTGGTAGTTAGTTACAACATACTCCATACTGACTGGGGAAATGACTTTTGAACTCGTGAAATGTCGCGAATTTTGCTCCAAAACGCAAATTTTCATTTTTTATGAGAAAATGGTTGGAAGTACATTTCAAACGCAAGAAAAACATAAAAATTGCAAGCAAATGTTTTCAATTTGATTTAAACGAACTCGCGTGCATATATTCCTGAGGTATGCGTAAGTTTGCAGTTCATCGTAGCATAACCGGTGTTACGATAACAGTCGCGGGAGGATGACATCGGGTGCTTTCGATTTACGGCGCTAACCGGCAATACACAGCTCGTCACGCCGCGGTGCTTTCTATTTACAATTAGTGGAATAACCATCTATCAGCATCTATGATCGGTGGCTCTCCGCTCCGAGGTGAGTCGAACAAAGGAAAAGCAATATGCGCATTTATTCTAAGTAATCTGCTCTACAGCAGGGTTTCCCAAACTTTTCCTGCCATGGAACACTTCGTAAATCCTGAAATTTTAACGGAACACCTTGTGGACTTCACATATATTGAACCATTGCGTTAAGGTAGCAGTGTATAAAGCCACTATAGGTTACTCAGAACACCCATTAGCCTTCCGCGGAACCATGAATATGGATATCCATATTCATGCGTGGAACATAGTTTGGGAATCCCTGTGCTACAGATTTTAAAGGCCGTTTTACACGGGGCACGTCATTGCGCAGGTTAGAGCTGCATTAATTTCTAATATGGCGGGCAATTGCGCGAATGCATGAACGAAATTAGAACAGGGGCTATTTTGCCATCTCGCATCCATGCATTCTCGCATGCGTTCTCGCAATTCACCGCTTTACACGACGCAATTTTGACTGCGCCTTCGGACATACGTCAGATAACGCAATGACGTGCCGTCTTGTCTTCAGGCCGTGTAAAACGGCCTGAAGACAAGACGGACTGCGCATGTGTGAATCGCCGCTTTGAGTTGTTTCATTTCAATGGGCTTGTTCGACAAGAGTTTTTTAATGCCAATTATAGTTTGAAAACTAAAGAGAGATGTATTTTTCCGATTTTTTATTTTGGGTCTGCTTTGTTCATAACAGTCTACTATGGATTTGAAGATGAGACGGACTGCGCATGCGTGAATAGCCGCTTTGAGTTGTTTCATTTCAATGGGATCGTTCACAAAGAGATTTTTAATGCCAATTATAGTTTGAAAACTAAAGAGACAAGTATTTTTCCAATTTTTTATTTTGGTCTGATTTGTTCATAACACTAACACGAATTTGAAGACGAGACGGACTGCGCGTGAATAGCCGCTTTGAGTTGTTTCATTTCAATGGGATCGTTCACCAAGAGATTTTAAATGCTAATTATAGTTTGAAAACTAAAGAGACACGAATTTTTCCGATTTTTTAATTTGTTCTGATTTCTTCATTAGACTCTACTATGGATTTGAAGACGAGACGGACTGCGCATGCGTGAATATCCGCTTTGAGTTGTTTCATTTCAATGGGCTTGTTCGCCAAGAGTTTTTTAAATGTCAATTATGATAGTTTGAAAAATAAAGAGAGACGTATTTTTCCGTTTTTTTGTTCTGTCGCCTGCTTCTCGAATTATCGGAGGCGAAAAATCGGGGTTCTTAACCTCTTCACGTAAAAGAACCAACATGAAAAGTTTTTAAGTCACTCGCTGCTCATTCCAATCACGCTGGGCGCTATGCAGCATTCTCCTTCCCTCGCTTTTCAGCGAGCGAATTAGAAACTGAACCGGATCTCTGATGTTCTCACTAACTTTTTGAGTGGGCGGCAAGTTTCGCAAATTTTTGTTTTTGATGTAAGAGTGAGTGGATAAATATAGAAGAATTTTGTCTCCACTGAAAATCTATTTTCCAATCCATCTACCGAATTCGTGAATTAAATTGCAATTTCCCATCATAGTGAATGACCTTATTGCAATGGGGTCGTTCCATTGCAATGGTTGTGTAGCTGGCTTTAAAGCACCAATCAAGGCCAACTACGACATCAATATAGTGTGTCCTCGTTTAACGTTGTCCGGTTAACGTTGTTTCGCGATAACGTTGTCCAACAATTAAAACCCTTAATCGTTCAACGTCGTCAGTGCTTCGCGATAACGTTGTTCAAATTTTGCGCAACCAAAAAAAAATTAATAACGAATAGGAATTTGGCGCGTCTGATGCGTAATCTCCATTCGGCGGAAAAGTTTGACGTTAACTCCTCATAGCGTGCGTCACAAGTTCATCTGAGCGAATAATTATTACGTTATTTTGTTTCATAACTGTATGTTTGCTTGTTATTTACTACGCTGTTATTGTGGGGCAATGCATCGGGTGATTTAAAACTCAAACCAACGTTAGTGTACCATCTTGAATCGCATGGCATTAATAATACCATGTCCGAATGGTAGATCCAGGGGCAGATATCTACGGGAAAAAATTCCTGAAAATCCCATGCCGCCATAAGGTAGAACTGGTGGAAGAAAACGTTGATTTACTGCTGTTTGAGGTGAATCGAAAACGTGTTTTTCGTGTTGAATTAGTGTGTAAGAGGAAGTTTTCTAAACACTCCATGATGCAGTAAATCGTCGAGGGTGATACTGTTCCTAAAACATTGTTACGAAATAACAAAAATTTTGTACACAGCACCGAGTTTCCATAGTTCACTCACTATTTTTATTGATATCCTACGTCTTCGAGATCGCAGCGAGCAAAATGTTGGCCCTTCACTGCATTCGCATGCGCACGCTCCGGCAGTGAAGGACAAAAATTTCTATTTACTCAGAGGGAAGCCGGTGCTAACAGCACTAAATATCAGAAATGTAGCAGGGAAACCCGGTGCTTATTGTTTTAAAAATGCCTTTTCAGTTTGTTTACTCTAAGATATGAAGATCTCTGACTAGTGAAATCATCTGTTCGACTGCCCGTGTAATTGAAATATGCCGTGGTATTTGTATCATAGCGTCCAGTCTGGGAGAAAATTAATTTCACCTACTTCCCGATCACCTTATACCACCTATTTCACTTATATTGCTACGCTACATATGCGCATTTATACTAACCTTTCGTTTGCTTCATAAATCCTTTTTCTTTCGTAAACTAATCACTTAAACCTGTGATGTGAATCTACTTCTGGACGCCATATTGGATATACTGACCTTTTCCTCCTAATTCCCCTAGATGGCGCAGCGGTCGAGCAGTGTCTTCATTTTCTATACCCACTGCCCATGACTTTTCCCGCCTTCAACTTAAAACTATTCCCGCTTTTCGACGGCTTTATCACACTCAGGAGGGACGGGTAACCTCTCGGAGCTACCCTATAACCTTTGGAGGTACTTCATTCCACTGCCTCCATAAGGAACTTTCATCACCAACTCGCCTCTCGCCGTAATTTTACGCAAACCAATCACCATTAGGGTGGGTTGTGTAATAACCAATGTTGTTTTAAAAGGGTATTCGTGAAAATAAAACGTAACTATCCGCCAAATAACCTATTTTTCTGTTCAGAAATGGCCTTCTCGACGCCGCGTACTGTCCCACCTTAGCACCCCTGTTTCACTCCACAGACCCGCAACGTTGTTGGGGCCATATTTCAGACGCGAAATTAGTCCGTATCCCTCTACCGGGACTTCCAAAAATCTCGCAATATGGCGTCAAAATATCACAAAAAATACGCGAATTTGGTCATTTTCAAACTTTATTTTCTCCAAAACTAAGAATCTCACGCCCTTTTTTCTTTGATAAATGCGCATTCCTTTCACTTTCCTTTCCCATTCATCGAATTCCCCTTACTTTTCTACTACTCTCACACAAGAATTTCTCCCAGACTGGACCCTAGGATACCTTTACCATTGGTGAGTTTGGAACCGATTTTAATTTTTTACATTGTTTCTTATGGAAAATACTGCATCGTTTAACGTTGTTTCGCTTAACGTCTACTTTTTCAGGAACGAGTTAACAACGTTAAACGAGGACACACTGTACTTGTCGATATATTTATTTATTGCGTGGCACCAAGATTGATTTTATTGTTTGAATCTCTAGTTTTTGGCCATTTCCGTCAAATGACTGTTTGTTTTCCAGTGACAACTGTTAAGTATCCTAGTTTTACTCCTGGTTTCTGTGCTTGCAAGTGATTTTGACGAGTTATTGAGATGCCGAATGCAAAATTAAGCGCAAGAGACTGGACTTTCCAGTATCAAAAAGATGGATTTTATTGTATCGATAAAAGTACGGTCATGTACATATTCTACAATTGTCAGGTTGCTTGGGAAACACTCAATTGGAAAAATTAAAAATCTTCGAAGCACGTAACTGCAGAAAACTTTCACAAGGATGGAAATTCTCTAAAGTTACATGTCAATACACAAAATGTATTAAATTTTATTTTTAAATTTAGTGCCACTTTTCCAGGTTCCGCCACTGAGGTGATTGTCTTCAGTCATAACATGGCTAGAAGGGGAAGTGTCGCATAATAACCCAGATCATATTGCGTTAAACTATAATATAAGTGACCCTTTTCTAGACTTTGAAATAATTGGTATTTTATGTGTATATATATAAATTTGTGGCCACTGTGAAAACACCGAAATGTCTTGTTGAAAGTACCGAATTCCTAATTTCAAAGTACTGCTTTTCTCCCTCTCAACTCACCGAAAAATTCCTATCCCTATTTATAAGTCATCTCAGTCTTATGCTTAAGCTGATGATATTGCATTAGTGGCATGGAACATGGAATCCCTCAAGGAAATGTTCAAGACCTTGGAAGATAAGATCCAAATAATGGTGCTTAGAATTAATGAAAGAAAAACGAAATACATGAAAATGTCAGCAATAAAACATAGAAAATTGACCCAAAATACATACATATAACCTTTGGGAAATACTACTAAGAAAGTGTTAAATGTTTCAACTACCTCGGTACTGATCTAAAATCTGAGAACTCAGTGACAGACAAAATTAACAAGAGGATAATGGCCAGAAATAGTTTTACTTTGCCAACATAAAACTCCTCAAATACATAAATCCTTCAACCTAAAGAGTTGAAAGTCACACTTTATAAGACACTCATAAAACAAATTGAGATCTATGGATCATAGCCATGGACTATGTCAGCTGCTGATAAGAATGCCTTACTTGTATTTGAACAAAGTTTTAAGAAGCATTTACGGCCCTGTGAGAGATGGTGATAGGTGGAGAATAAGAACTACATAATAGTGAAATAGAAAGCATTCTAAGAGGTGAGGACATAGTGAGATTTGTGAAGTCCCGATGGCTGGCTTGGCTAGGTCACATGGAGCAGATGGGTGAGGAAAGGATGCCAAAGAAGCTGCTGCATGAGAGAATGAGAAGAAGGGGAAGGCCTCGGAAGAGATTGATGCAGGATTTGGAAGAGGACATGAAGACCGAACAGGTTGAAAGTTGGTGGGAGAAGGCAAAACATAAAGATGAATGGGTGGGCATCTTGAGGGAGGCTAAATCCCACCCTGGGATGTAGTGCTGAGGAAGCAAGGAGATGAGATGTACTGATGGTATGTGATAGGAAAATATTATCTTGAAGCTAAACCTGATGACTGTTAAGAGTAGTAATGTGAGTGAAAAGACCAAGTGGACAAAAATTTCACCACTTCTACATACGTAACACTGACAAGTGTGAGATGGTAGGCTTAAGTTTAGGAAAAGTAACTCAAACATCAAGTTTCAATTATTTTTAATTACAGGAAAACTACCACCATTTCCATCACAATCAGATGCTGATGAAAGGAGCAGAAATTCTTCACAGGTTCTCCACTGGGTCAGGTTCTCCATAACGGCCAATGTTTCAATGCTTGACTTGTGCATCATCCTCAGGGCAGTTGAGAGGAAAACACTATCTTGAGGCTAAACCTGATGACTATTAAGGGTAGTAATGCGAGTGAAAAGACCAAGAAGACAAAAACATCACCATTTCAATATAAGCAACTCAACTGCCCTGAGGACGATGCATGAGTTGAGCATTGAAATGTTGGACATTATTGGAAAACCTGACCCAGTGGAGAACCCGAGAAAAGTTTCTGCAACTAATATGCCAGGAAAGCACCAGATCTTGCTGATGAGTTTTAACCTTAGCCAATTACATTTTTAGATCATTACTGCTTCACAATCACTTTTCAGGGATATTAATGAAAATGAGAGACCAATTTTGACACTAGCCATGAAGGAAATTAATCAATGATTAGGCAACAGTGCAAACAAAAAAAACCAAGCATTCTGAAAAGAATCCAAATGATTCTTGAACTCTATGCGTGCATTTCTATTAACCAGGTCAAATCTTTGAATCAGCTCTGACTCACTCTGTCTGTTTTTGATTGAAGCCAAATCTTCTTCAAATGACTGGCCTGTTGCTCGAGCAAATGCCTCAGCTGTTGCACAGTATCCATGATGCACTAAGTACGTTGACACCATTCTAGAAGTTAATAAATGAACTCCATTAATACTACTCTGTTGGAGAAATATTATAGAGTAAAACTTACCCATAAATTTCATAATATTAACAACCCCAGTGACTTCCTTACATTGCCGTAATGGAAGAGGAATAAAAAACTTCCTAATGCTATCCAAATCATTGAATATAAATGGGAAAATTATTTTTGTGCATAAACAGCCACTCATTTGGGTGATTACCCCAATGAGCACACAAAACTCTAAATACATTTCAGAACTTATTTAGCTAAAAAAAACATTTCTGCCATGAGAGCAGAAACAAAGAGAAAGTACAAAAATGTTTTCTCTGGGTACATCTATGAGAAGAGGATATTTATAAAATAAAAGTTCAAATTAAAGTCTAGCTAGCTGATTATGTACACCTTAGACTCTCGGAATATATATCTGGAGTTACAACACTCATTTTTGACATATTGCAGTGCTTCTTTCAAAACTATTTATAGTAGTATGAAGATATTTCAATTCTGCCTAGACCGGTGATGAAAATAGGTAAAAATGACTTAGGGAAAAATCCACTTGAGCACCTAGTTCCCTTAAATCCTTCTAAAATTGCCTAGGGAATTAGAAAGCTTGGATAGCATGGTGATCTGCAGATTGGCCTGGCAAGCCAAAGTTCCGTGGTTTGATTACTGGTACAGGTGGTTTTTTCCCCCAAGGCAATTTCTAGGTACACTTAGGATAGGCTATGATCCTGCTTTAATGGTCACAGAAAAGACAAACACAATGAAAAAATTGTCGTCTCATAACAAATGAAAATTTTTAAGGAACGATGTTTCAGCTACTATTAATATAATGCTTACAATTATATTTCATGTCAATCTTAATCATCAGATAAGGAGCAAAAGTCAGAACTAGACCGAAAATCTGACAAAATGACTTATATGACATACATATACATGAGTCCATTCAAAAAAGTTTGCATTCATCACTGTTGCCAACATATTTACAGGGTATTGTTAGTTATATTAATACGGTAATTAAAGGTACTCTACCAATATTGGTAGGTTACAGAACAGCTTGTACCTAGCTCCTCACACTCTAAATGTTCCCCACTCATCCTTTACCTCTTCCTCTTCAGCCTAAAGTTCTCCTCTCCATTACCCTCTTCCACAATTTATAACCCTTCATTACAACCTACAATCACTTCTCCAAATTTCCCCATTGATTACCTTTCCCACTTCACCATATCTAACACCCCACTTACCGTATATCATCGCTAACCATTTGATTTGAATATAAGTCGAAATCTTGTTTTCGGGCCGAAAATATAGGCTAAACTCAATGACTTGAATATAAGTCGAGGAGAAAAAAATTGCTGAATCTCCTTGATTTGCATTGGTCACGTGGTATTTGTACAATACAATTGGCCTTGTAGAATGCATTAATATATGCAAAACAGAAGTACTAAGTTTATTTGTCAGTGGTAGGTCCTAATATGAAACGTAAATCCAGTGCATTTCTTTGCGAACATTCTCTGTGGCTTATCATTAGATGAGATAAATATTGTTTTATGCAGCCGATACGCAGAAATATTGACCCTTAAAGAGGTCACCTTATGAAGAGACTCGACCATAAGTAGAAGGTAGGTCTTCATTGGTTGAAAAAAGAAGAAATATTTCGACATATACTCAAGTATATAGGATACCAGGAAGTTCATCTTCCTCTTTGACCAGCTGACCCTTTCTATCATTCTCCAGACCCACATCTTGATATCCTCAAATATCCTAATCCTCTTTCCTCACATACCAAGTTTCTACCCAAACAAAACTACACCCCATATACCTATGTCATTATAAATCTTTTTTTCACAATTTTACTAAAAACTAACTTTCATTAATTAGCCTCTATTAGCCAGTGCTTCTTCATCTAGAGCTACCCTTCTCCTCATGTCTTAGCTGCTAAACTCAAGCTTCCTCCAAAATACTACCTTGAAAAGTCAATAATTCCACCTGCTCTTAATCATGTCCTTGTACTTTGATGCTTAGCCTCACCTTCCTACTTTTATAGAATGCAGTCAATCTTCATCCCATACCTCTCAATTTGATCTAGTAACACATTCAGCAATGACTTCAATACCTTAAGACGACTGGCTTGATCATCTGCATATCTAATACACTCGATCAGTTCTGACTCTCTCAATCCTATATAAAGCTCTTTCCATGCCTCCCTCACTTTTTCCACATTTAAGTGGAGTAACAATGGTGATGCTAACATCACTGTCAAGTGTGCCTACTTTTCTCTGTCTCACGAATTTCCACAGATCCTCGCATTGCACCTTTCACAACACTTCCTTTGCCCATTTAGTTTATTTCCTACGCTCATTTTCCTGTATATATTCTCTCATACTTTAGAGTCCCCTTTCTTCTTTCTTTCATTTCCTCCTTTCTTGCATTTTTAAAACTGTTATTTGTTGTGTGAGATAATTTAAATGGTTTTCTATTGCCTTCCCCAAGAGTGTTTAAACTTGAAACCATAATTTAAAGAGAGTCAGATAGCTTCAAGCATCAATGGCAATGAGGTAAAGATGCTGCATGGTCTACCTTTCATTGGGCTCCAACCTATCAAGCATGGGTGCCTCTACCAAGAGCAATTATCATTGCTCCCACCAGTTAAGCTCCCAAGGTTACTCAAAAAACAAATCCACCATGTCAAGGATGTCGTCCATGGGGAGGGCTTGATTGATACCAATATCTCACAATTTTTTCAAGCATTTACTTTTCAAAAATGTTGCATGGTATTTTAACTACTAATATACATACTTATGTAGAACAGCTTGCCATTCACCCTGGCCCTGGGGCACAGGGTGCCGCTGCACAGCAAGGCAGGTACGAGCACGAAGTTCTCGTGCCATATCTTCTACATCGAATGCAAATGGACACTGGCCAAAATTTGCATCTACCACTTCTCCTGGGGTTTGAAGTCCTACCGTTGGGTACAAATTAGGCTGAAATAAAAACAAAAAATGAAGTATATTTACAACTACCCTCTAATTTCAATATGTAATATAACAGCACTTCATTCAGCAATTTCAAATTAAAGTTGGACCCATATGTCGAATTACACCAAAAAAAGTGAATTCAACTAAAAGGCACAAACAACATCACAGAAGCATATGATGGTTATAATGCTAAATAAAAAATAAAATTGCCCTATAAAATCATAAGAAAATGTGGGACCTTAGAAATTTTGCTATTGCACAGATGTATAACAAATCAGCATGAATTTATGTTTTAGCTCGGAGCATGGCCAAACCACTAGGGACCTGCTTATCCAAGGCCCTTACCATATTCTATACTGTGCACTATAATCTTTTGTAATAAAATAGTTCACTAGTATGAACTCTCATTGGATTTTCGCTCGGGTCAGGAACTCCATTGTCACCACAGCATTTAAACATCTGCAAAAATGGAGTTCCTGGCTTGAATGTGAACCCAAGAAAAGTGCATACAGTATACTGTGAAAGCATCATATTTTTCATTAGGTAAACTAATATAAGTCAGGCCTATGGTATCTTATTCCATTAATTTTCTCCATCACTTTTTCCTAGCTCATGCAAAAGGTGAAAGGCAACGTTATCTCCCATATACCCACATTACAGATGAATACCATAACGGTAGCTAGATCATACAATTTATTATGAAATAGCAACAGAAGCAAGGCAGGAGCAATCAGAGTAAGCAGCCAAAAACCATTGAGGAGAACAGCTGATCATGCTGGGCGTGGTCTAATTACAGGGTATTGTTATTAATATTGCAGTAAGCGGTGTATTTTATTGGTACAGTAGATTAATCAACATTAGGCATCATGATCAGGCTAAGCCTTATCAGCAGTCCACAAGGAAAATCCCATGTGGGGAAGGGGAACGAAAGAGCTGGCAAGGCTCTAAGCATGAGGAGCTGGTTTACTTTCAGGTCATAACTTAAAGGCTTAAAATTTATTATAACTTACAATGAGGTAGGATGATGATCACACACTAAGGCATTAATGAGAAGCATTTTGACAGATAAGCCCAAGTAATATACCATATATCTCCAAGTATAAGTTGATTCTAGCATAGGTAAGTCAAGAAAATTTTTTTCACTCGAAAATATTCACTAATATCTGTCATATAATGTTGCCAAGAGGTCATATAATGTTGCCAAGAAGTCATATAATGTTGCCAAGAGGTCATATAATGTTGCTTGCAGTGTAAGATAGTGCCATAAAATAAAATATTGACCCTGAGGAGTGCTTTTGAACACTATCAGATATCCTTACATCTAGTTACAAGGATTAATATAGCAGAGTTAGATGAAGAGATGTGATTCTTCAGCATTTTTTGCAACATGGACTCCGATGCTGCTGGTGTTTGACACTATCAAAGATTCATAATGTACCTCCATTGGAGTTCAAAGTCGGGGCAAATTCAAATAGTTGCCAGAGGAGTCTTTACTTACGCAAGAATTCATGTTGCAGAGTCATGTATCCAGAAGCGTAGAAGTTGGGCGGTTGAAGATATTGTGATACATATTAAGTCACAATAATTTCAAGTAATATCATTTGAGGGGTCCTCATTCATAGCACATTTTAGGACATTTGTCCCCAAAGTTATTTTTCTTATGAAAATTGCCCGACATATCAATTTTATAATTAAGTTAAGTTGCAGCTAAAGGAAATGTGAAAATTTCAGTAGTTTTCAATTCTTTTTACATTACAATATAACTCGTGGAATGGATTTTTATTGCAAACTGGAGGTAGGTACCAAATTCAGCTAGAATACACCCTAATATGAATATTGAAACTTAAATTTAACATATTTATTGGTGATTGTTCTCCATGGCCTATACATGAAGGAGAAAAGTATAATTTTTGCCGGCCATATGTGTTGACCCAAAAAAAAGTCACCTAGTTTAGTGACTCGACTATTAGTCAAAGGTAGGTTTTCATCCATCGAAAAAAGCTAGACATTTCTTGACTTATTCTTGAATACATGTGGTATGCAGTAATGCTAACTTCACCAAACTGAAATATACACTGAATCATATTAAAACTTAAGTTTCAGTTGGTAGTTTCCGGCGTAACTATGTGGATTTGCTATACTTTTTGAATAAAAAGGTACAAATTTGTTATTTCCACATTAGATTTTAATTTTGACGACCATGGTTTCGACTTTACCTGAAGATGATGTAAAGTCAAAACCATGGTCGTCAAAGTTAAAATCTAATGTGGAAATAGCAAATTTTTATCTTTTTATTCAAAATCTACAGTTTCAGCACAAAATAAAACATCTAACTCCAAATTTTAACTACCAGAAAATTAATATATGACACTAATGGATATAAGCAATTAAATTTATGCAATATGAGATATAAGCTAACACTTGAATGCAAAGCAGTCTAAAATCAGATAATTCCACAAAACTAACTGACGACACTAAAGCATTTGACTTTAGAACTCTGTAAATTGTCATGTACATTAATCAAAAATAGGTGGACATTAATCACCTTAAGTACCCTCCACCATCCTAAGTCACATATCTCTGCGACAGTATGGACAGGAGGACCATATAAGCAGTCTTGACCAGCTAATTATTTTTTCTAGCCACTTGCGAGTGGACACTCAGAGACTGAACATCTGTGTAGATCAAGGTGACAATCCTTAACATATAGCCTTGGAGCTATACTAGAAGAGACTGTAGCATGGGATTTCTGCCTAAACTGACCACTGCATTGGGCAGACATTACTTGACTTAAGTATCAGACAAAAATAAGCTTTTGATGTGAGGTAAAAATATGAATGATATTTCACCGTCAAAGAGCGCACTTTGATCAACTCATGATTCAATGATTTAATTTATGTAAACAATTTGAATGGCCATTCAGGGAAGGGGGTTTAATTTTGAAATTGTCAGCTTCTATTGGTGAGCTATTTCCAGTTTTTTTACTCAGATAAATGTGGTTTTTATTTTAAGAGTGAATACTATTTACTTGATATTCAATTCTAAAAATATTAATTGATAAGACAAGATTTGGAACAGAACTCATATCTTGTGCCGATTTCCTGTCAGCTTCATCAAATACCCTCCATTTTTTCCAAGCCATGCTTACATTATAAAACCTTTTTTAATTATGAAAAGGGAATAATAGGCCCACCAGCTCTACATAAATCCTAGAAATCATCATTATAAGTGAGTTGAGGTCATATTTGTCAGTAATATCACAACATGTATTTCCATTACTAAAGTTTAAAAAAATAACTTACAAAAATATAAAGGTTGACGATGCTATTGCTGATGATATTCCCTGTAATGTGCAGTTACAGCTGAAGTAAAAGCTTATTAGGTAAAACATCTGCCACTGGTAGGTTACTCCACAGCTGACCAACCATTTTACTTCCCAAGGAAAGGTTAAGGGATAGGAATTCCATGCCAGACACCACAGTGCACAATTGTCTTGTCACCCCAACATGAATCACATTATATTCCTTGAGTCAGTATTCCACACAAGGATTTGATGTATTGCAAAAACATTTCTAAATCACATCCCAACAGGAAAATCAGCACCCAACAGTCAATTAAGAAGATGTCCTCTTTCCATAAAACATCTTTTGTCTCTATCTTTGCTGAGCACAGCATTCGGAGCTATGAAGTGCTTGATAACTTACTTGATTGGCATCTAAACAAGAAATAAACCAGTGAAAGATATTATATAAAATTAAATTTCCACCAACTAATGCTGAATCCTAGATGGGGACAATATTATTCATAACTGATAATGGACAGAAAGCATTAACAACAACCATGAGAATTGGAGAAAGGGAACTTTTTATAATCAGATGTTGAAGTTTCTCTTAATAAGCCTCATTTTCAGGGCTAGAATTAAAAAAGAGCAACATATGTTTGGTTGATGAATATCACGAATATATAGAGTAACCTAGTCAGTGCTACTGAAGGGAAATTGTGAAATAACCTGCAAAATACTAAGTCAGATGATCTTACAAGGTAGAAATAATTAAGATGAACCACTCACATTCAGAATGGTCAATCTTTAGTCATGGTGGAAAATATAATGCTGAAAATTGCCATTGAACCCAATAATAACAAAAGAGGAAATACAAGGTGATTGTATGGATGATACAAATTTTCAAAATCCAGATACATGCAGATGAAAAGAGTGGCTATTTTTTACCAGCAAGAGTTCTTAAGCTTATGATGTATCATGCCAGTAAACAAACCTTTTGGAAGAACCAAGCCAAATTATTAAGCAGGAAGAATAAGAACATAAAAAGTAATCCTTTGCATCACAATTGTTTGCAACAGAAATGTTGAATAGGGTGGGTCGATTTCACTTTTCATATTCCCAAACACCCTGAGGGTGAAAAAAATTGCCTGTTGGGGTATTAGTTAACCATGCCAAATTTTATGCCGAAATAAAAAAATGCCATACCACACATACAGGTGACTGAATGTAGAAAATTTGCCGAAAATCAGGTGAAATCCAGAAGGCTCTTTCCATAGAATATGTATTTTTTGCAGGAAAAATAATTTGTAGGAAAGAAATTTATATCTAACCCTACTTATCAACACAAGAAGAGTGTGTTCTTCTTTCACCTATGTTGTATTGCACATGTATAATCAACCTGACCAAAGAATTCACTTCTTCTTTTCCACTCTTTGATAGTTGTGGAAGTTTTTCTACTTAAACAGGCATTATATGACAAAAATTGTACACACCACCCTAATAAACCACACAAAAAATAGGACACTTAGTTTCATTTAAAGTACTTTTCCCAGTTATTAGAATGCAATAAGTTACATTAGAGCAAAGTTTAGAAAATTGAAAAAAGTGAAATTCGATCCACCCTAATCTCATAGCCAGAGGTATGACTCTACGGTAAGACTTCATTGAAATGTTCACAAAATTTACTCATAAAGTTCTTTATGCAACATTATGGGCATAATTAAACACAGTGACACTATCTAGCATAAAGTAGTACACCCATAAATAATATTATAAACAATCAGGCAGGTGCTTGGAAGAAATCAGGATATTTTGTCAAAAAATTATTTTATCATAAAGGTAAGCATCGATAAAATTTCATAGACATTTTTAAAGAAAATTAATACACAAAAAAGTCATGAAATAATTAAGAACTGCATATACCTTCACCTATAATACCTAATTGATACCCTTACAACTGAAATATTATTACCCTTACAACTGAAATATTATATGAAGTATTACAGTAGAAACTCGATAATACGAAGTCAGCGGGACCAAAAAATCAGCACTTCGTATTATCGAGCTTCGTAACATCGAACCTTTTAAAGAAATTGCGAAAAAATTGTTATTTTACCCCCTAACTTTTGTGGTCTTCGGCAATGTTTTAAACCCATATTTGGTCCTTATTAGTCAACGCATTCTTCAAACAATGCCTTTATATCATAAACCTTAACTCATAAAAGATGGTAAAATAACTATCACCTCATAATTTCTCCATGCAAATATTTTAAGTAGGTGAGTAAGAATTTAAATTCATGATTGCAATGTGTTACACTCATTGTGAAGAATCTGAGATCGGCTAAATTACGTAATTCTGAGACTCATGCCAAGGTAGCTGATGCACACTTGTCAACGACAGCTCCAGGGAGTCCATAGAGATCTGCAGGCAGTTGGCAAATACCTTCGAAGCGGTGAAAAGGGCAAAAGGGGAAGGGGCGCCCATCACTCTTGAGCCGATATTTCAGTGGGTGGACGAGCGACCCTCTACCAAATTGCAGAAACCACTGTTTTCCTGAGGCCCATTACGCGGACCATTTTCCGAAGGATACCCCCCCTTCCCTTCTCTCGTAAGTACAGTGTGTGAGGCGGGCAGCCGGTTGGAGGACGGGTGACTGCGCGAACGGGCAAGCATGGGCATCTACGCCACTCGGGAGGGCGCGAACAGGGGCATGGGCAATAAACACACGGGTTTTCCGACCGCCTGCATGTCTCAAGTCCGATCCCTCCACCCAAGCAAGTATCTACTAGAGACCCCTCCACCCCAAGCAAGCATGACATGTCTGGTCTGCAGCAATTTATGGTCACCCCTCGGGAGTTCCTGAGTCCCTTATCTCCCTGCTTACTCAGCTCTCTCGAAGAAAACAAGGCAAGGTCACCGACCACCCCAATGCCCGAACGGATAATGCTTACCTCCTCTACGCTTGCAGTGGTGTGCTTACCGATGAATTCTTTCGATTTTGAAGCATAATCCAATAACTTGGCTTGGTTTTTCATTATTTCGCGCACTGTGGAGATGCGAACATCAGAACACGCCGCCATATTAGCCACTGGATCTCCCTTGGATGCCCTTTCAATGATCTTCAGCTTCTCTGAAATATCTAACATGATGTGCTATTTTTTGAAGAATTGAACATTTTCAACCAACTGTATTACTAAACAAAAAACTTGGCAAATATAAAATGCCAGCGTGAGCCCAAGTCCCACGAACACAGAGCAGTGATTCAGGGGGCTCAGGGTAATTGATTGACGATGCATGGTGCGTGAACCAGAATATTTTACATATCGCCGTCAGTTCGTGATATACTAAGCTTTCAGTTCCAAATAGCAAGATTTTTTTGTCAGGTGGAGTAATAATGTGTAGGTCGTGGATAATGATACCAAAGAAAATAGTACCACCGTTAACGGTTATCATTATCAATCCTTTAGTTTACGAGGATGACGATTAACCTCCCTCCCAGAAATTGCCTTTGCTTTCAATGACGGCAATTCGCCTATCCAGTTCTTAGCGACGATTCATCGCTCATTGAAGTATGTGAACGAATCATTAACTCATTCCCAAGTCTCTTTTCACTTTGATGATTTGTGCTTTAGAGTTCTGTTCAGCAAAAAATTACTAAAGCACGAAATAAAATTATTATTTCTTATCTTTCTATGCCTAATCTTTTCGCTATAATTTCGCATCGTGGATGTCGGGAAATAAGTTGAACATCATTTCATCTAATGACATCCTTATTTACAGACTTCAATAAGGTTAAACGATGGAGTCTATTAGACTTTCATGACATAGAATCTCATGTAATGACTTCGTAGTTGAAGTGTGATTATCGAATCACTCTATGATTTTGGGACCTCTTTATTCACACGAAGAAGTGTGAAAGAGAAACTTAATCTCAAATGGACATCGCCGAGATGCTCCAGATCTAATTTTTTTACAATTCATTAATTAGTTATTTTCTTTCCCTGATCCCACTTGCTACCAATTTTCCGATGATGGCATGACTTCGTGGTAACACTATGAAAATCTTCTTGCTCTATCTCAATGTAGTCTTGTATAATTGTCAACATGGTGAAGTATGTAACACGAAAATTAAATAAGGTTAACGTTTTGAGGCGTAACTTTGTGGAATTTACTTATGTTGGCCCAACACTTAACCTGAATATGTCGCGACGCGACAAACCGTGATTCGTAGCAAATAAAATCAATATGGATAACCAACTTGGTGAGTTCAGGCGTGACTCTGTGGAAATTACTCGTGATGCAAAGAGAACACTTGGTACCAAGCTTTTTAGGGACGCGACTATTTTTTTGGGACAGTAGCTACAATAGGTATCCCTGTCCTATTTCCCATTATTTTATCACACCACTTTTCCGTCCCTGAGCAGTATAAGAATTTTAACTGCCGGCAATCCGAGCACACGGCAGCGACAAAGTCCGTAGTTGACCATGGCTCGTAACCATGCCATCAATCATCATTGTATTGTTTATGTATGCCTAAAATTTCATAGCTCTACATCACAAAATAAGAAAGTAAATCGTGGTTCTATGTGTTTATGTACACGATGCGCTGAAGTGCAAAGTTTTGAGCCATAGCAGGATTGACAATTTTTCCTGAGTCGAACCAAGGACTGTAGACATAAAATAAAACCATTTTTATCAATCATCATATGTAGTATTGTCTATGAATACCTAACCTTTCATAGCTCTTTATTGCTAAATAAGAAAGTAAATCGTGGTTCTTTGTAACAATGTTCTCAGTTTGTTTGCACGCAAAATTTGAATTCCAGCCACGACGGAGACTCAAGATGGCACATTACATTAGACAAGTGCGTGTCATGACCTGTTCTTTATGGACCTTGGGCAGCGAGTATAACATGTGGCACCGCTCGTGAGTTTTAACCAAAGGAAATTGTTGCTGCCAAAAGTTAGAAGAGGGCCGAAGAGAGGAATGCACTATCATTCACGCATTTCACACGTTTGATGCACATTCGTCAATGCTCATTTGCTAGGTGTCTGCGTCTGCAAAAAGTGTTTTGCTGATGCAGTTTTTTGCCATGGTTTGTAAAAACGAATTCCATTTTTGAAGTGGAAACTTCTACATGCGCACCACGCACAGAAAATTCTGCAGCAGTAAATTGGATTCTGGGCATCTTGCTCCTGAAAGTCACGCTCCGCTATATATAGTAATAGTAGGTACGCATATGTGTATTAGCTATAGCAGAGCGCAGAAGAGCACACAGTGCATTCTTTTTATGCAGATTTTTTTTATACCCAAAATACTTTCCATAGTATTTTTTATACATTATATTTATCAGAATATCACCATAGAAGTTTACACTTCTCCCGTGTGGTCTTAAGCACACCAATTTTTTTTCTTGGGGACCGGGGCCGAGGTTTGTAACATCGTAAATTTCGTATTTTCGAAACTTCGTATTATCGAATAGCACCATGTATTTAGTATAGGCTCTTGATCGGGACTGATAGTTTTGCTTCGTATAATCAAAACTTTTTATTATCGTGCTTCGTATTATTGAGTTTCTACTGTAATCAGAGTTAAAATAGGGCCATTTGTACAGTAGATACTTACTTATCAAGACTATATGAGGTAAGGGGTTGTCTGTATTAAGCGATGTCTGGATCATCTGGGGATTTCTCTAAAAATAATAATCTAAATTGTTTCCAAATATTCAAATTTTCCAAAATATTCAGCACATAATTGAATGCCAATTACGTTGTACATGCGAATAACTGTATTTGAGACAATCGGACATAAAATAACTTTTCTAATACCACTGCCACCTTTCATTAAGATTTCTAAGCACATGTACAGTGGAACCTGGTTAGGACGTTCTCCTTAGCTCGTTTTCCTCCTTATCACGTTGATTTATCACGGTCCCGTAATCATAGGGACAAAATACAGGTAAAATTATTTGGTTACCACGTTCTAAATACTGGTGCTTCCCTGGTTAGTACGTACAATAACTTGCCGTTGAGCAACCTGATCACCATTTTTCTAGTATTATTTAGTCATGTAAACAACCAAAACTCCTGAGTTAATATACTAAATATTAACCCTTAGCATTTTCACGTTTATCCTTATGCATTCCTTTTTTCGTGGGGGGACGTAAAACAATATGCGGCTGATTAGCGGGAGTGTAGTTCTTGAGTGGGCAGTCGTTCATATTATTGTGGTATATAAGTACATAGTTCATAGTCGTTCATATATAAATGTGGTATTGAGACTGTAACGATGTGATAAGGAGACAAAAATCTCACTATTCTTTGAACACTTGGTCACATAAATATTGATTCCTGTCTTTTAGTGCAGTTTAATTTTGCCATTTTTTTATTTAATCCTGTTATGAAAAAAAAATTACTACTTTATTTATGTTCAGAAAGGACCAGACCTAATTTTACAGAAGTCATGATGCAGGACTCCGCTTAATATGTTTGGCCTTATATTTGCAGGGCAAACCCACTGCATGACAGGGCACAAAAACAGTTAGGTGAAAACTTGGCAACTTCTAAGGTGTGAAAAAAGAGATGTTTAAGACCTTTCTGTCAAACACGAAATAAAAACTGCAGGCATAATGGTCTATGGCACACATTGGGATTGAAAATGAACCATTGGGAGGTGATGATGGTGGTGTGCACATGCACTGTATTTTAAATGAAACTTTCCATGATTAATAGCCATAAAATCTCTACTTATGTATGCATTTATAACGTAATGAATTTGCACACAAATTATGAACACTTTTGTAGTAAAATGATGCTGAGATGCTAAAATTCCAAGGTGAAATTTTACAGCGATTTAAAGTTTAACGCGACATAGTACATATGCCACCTGCACAACCAGGTTTTGAATCTGTTTAGCAAGTATTTGATTGAATCTCGAATTCATGGATTCGATCGAATCCTAACCACATCACTAGTTTGCACTGTACAAGTTTTTAGTTTTGGTCCTCAGCTGGGTTCCACTTTTGTTGTCATTACAACAGAGTACCAGATCAGTAAATCATATATGTCATAAAGCAGATAAAACGGTACAGATACAAGATAAAATAATACGTTAAGGATTTATGAACGAAATACGAAAACTGAAATATGACTGGGTTTATGAACTTCATCACATCACATTCTCCATGGATTATTGTGGCACTTACAAGTGAGATATCAATCATAAATTTCACCCTAATTTTAGATACCTAGGAGATAAGAAGTATCAAGTCTTTAAACCTTTAACTGCTCCCATTATCTATAGGGGATTAAAACTAGGACACTTTTAACACTAACAGCAGCCACTTAATAATTTCTTAATAGACATGCAAATGTAGTATGGGGAATATGATTAAGTCCTGAAGGCCCAGGTAAGAGTACTGGGGGTGGAGGACATTTTTCAGTGGAATCCCGATCTCTTAGAGGGGCACCATTAAAATTGCACTTCGAAGAACAGTACATACTACCTATGTTAGACGGCATGTTAAAATGTGGACCATTTGTAAAACTTTTGGCTGGAGTAGGCAAACGCAGATGCCAGGTTTCTCTTTACTCTGCCTCCATCTCCCAAATACCGTATATTCATGTGTATGATGTGCACCTTTTTCCTCTTTCATCAATGTCAAAAAATGGGGTGCGCATCCAACACGAGGATACATGGCTTACACAAGGATTTTCATTTGCAATGATATTTATGTATAGCCAAAGAAACATGAAGGCCAAAAACTTCTCTAATATTTTGTTAGAAGTTCGTGTCATTTTAATAAAAATTAAGAATCTGTCATTGATTATGCCAGAGTGTACAAAAATATTTGCACAAATTGAGCATCCAGCAAGATTTGGACCAAAGTGGATTGATTACATTGAAACAAAAAACATGGAATCAGCAAGTTCTCGGCTGAGACAACTTTGTTGCCTTTCCATTGCTCGGCCCACCGGATTAAATTCCGAGATTCATATTGTTTCTCGTACATAGTTATCCTTCAGTTGTTCCCGTGTGCACGGTGCGCAAGGCAGTTGCTTAGTTTGTGACCATCAATTCTAACAGTGAATTCATTGTTTCTTTAGTGAAAATTTATCAAAATGAACAGTGGTAAAAGACTATGTTCATTCCGTGTTTGCGAGAAACAAAAGATTTTAAGAGAAGCGGAAGAGAATGGCAATCGCGCAGCTGGACGTAAATATGACGTGCCGGAATTTTGCATACGAGACTGGAGGAAGAAAAAAGATACACTTCTTTGTAGTAAGAGTGAGAAAGGAGCATTTTGAGGAAAAATGCAAAATATCCTGGTATACAGGAACAACTATCAGCATATATTAGAGAAAGAGGCCAATTTCTGTTTGCATTGATGATGGAAATGTGCCAGATGAAAGCCCTGCAGATAGCCAGAGAGCTTGGTGTAACCTTCAATGAATTTCAGGCTAGAAGGGGTTGAATGCTGAGATTTTTGAATAGGATTGACCTTTCAATATGAAGGAAAACAACTATATCGAAGTGCTCGCCTGAAACATACGAAGAAAAGCTGGTGAGATTTCAGAGGCACTTTATCAACCTTAGAATTACATATTCCTATTTGTTAGGGCAAATTGGGAATGCAGATCAGACCCTGGTTTACTTTGAAATGCCATATGATACTACAGTGAATGAAGCTGGAGCAAAAACAGTTGTGCAGAAAAAAAATGCACACAGCTGGTGCAGAGAAACAACATTGTACCATAACGCTAACAGTATTGGCGGATGGAAAGAAGCTATTCCGTTTATATAATACGTATTTAAACGGAAAACACACACAAAAAATGTTAAGTTCCCAGCAGAAATAGTGGTCGCAAGAAAAGGGTTGGATGAATAATGAACTTGTTCTGGAATGGATTAAGTATGTGCGGAAACATCGCTCAGGTGCCCTTCTTCAACTCCATAGTATGCTATTGTTGGACAGTTTTTGCAGCCATCTTACAGATGACGTGAAGAAACGCTTAAAAGAGGGAAAGGCAGACCAAGTGGAATTCCAAGAAGAATTACTTCTATGCTTCAATCACTCAATGCTTGAATCAATTGTCCCTTCAAGTCTCATCTGAAGAGGTTGTATTCAGAATGGATGGCAAGGGCCATTCATGAAACAACACCAACAGGAAGAATTAAGAAGGCTGGCCTAGTTCAAATATGTCAATGGATTATTACAGCATGGAATTTAATTAAAGATGACTTGATCTTTCAGTTTTAAGAAATGCTGCATTTCCAACAAATGCGATGGTAGTGAAGATAGTATGGTTTGTGACAAAGGTGAGGAAGCGAGTTTTGCTAATAAGGATTGTAGCACTGGTAAAAATTAAAAGTTAGTATCAAATCTATTTTGTTTTCTACAAATTCCTTGCCTTTTTCACTTTGTTTGAATTTTAAATCGATATTAATATCATCCTTTGCAGGAGGATTTTCAAGAAAATCATTAATGTTGCTTTCCTGTTAATGGCGGCCGTAAGCATGGCAAAGAACATCAACACTAAATGATTCAATTTTTTATTTTGATCTATTGTTCTGCTGGTTTTCAATGAAAAAAAAACCAGAATACTTTTCCATTGTATTTAGAATATGCTGTTACTTTTCCCATGAAGATTATACAGTATTTTGAGTAGATTTATTCAAAATTATTTTTTACCCAAAATTTATTGCCCAAAAACAAGGTGTATGTCTTACACGGGGGCACGTGGTACACGAAAATATACAGTAGTACTGCCCTTACTAACCCCCCACATCCTCAATGAGACAAATGACCTCAGTTGCCACTCACTTTCCAAAATAGCAAACAAAGATGCGGTATTAGTATCTTCAAGTCCATTTTGGTATTTTACTTCCATTAGGCAGTCCATTGTCTCACTCAGTAACACTAGAAATACATACACACACCAGACTAAAAAACCAAGTGGTATAACAATATTTTGTGCACATGGAGAGTTGAATATCCAAATGATTGCTCAATTAAAGGGTTAAATGATAAATGTCACATGATAGGGATTTATTCCGATCCCATTGTTCAATGTTTTATGTTCATGGGAATTTAATTGTAATCCAAAAATCTTAATGGGAAATAGATTAGTTGCAAATTAATGAAATAAAAAATGAATAACCATTTTTGAAATATCCTTGTGGTGTGTTTTATTGAAAAGGTTGAAAAATGCCCAACTACCTTCTTAAACATACAGTAGAGTGCCGATTACCCATGCTAATGGAGGGGGAAGCCCGATCAGAAAATCAAAAGTGACCAATAATCCATTCATATACAATTTTGAGGTAGTTGTGGCCGTGGTCCCAGTGCCATGTTTGCTCCAAGTCTTTCATGCATGTTGCATTGAAATACCCATTTTTCCCTACCATTTCCTTTATTGAGCTATAACTTATTCCATTAACTTCTCTGAAACATTTCACCAACTAAAATTAATATATATTGATTGGTGAACTTATTTCCCAGATGCAAAATTCACCCCATTATCATTTACACACTAATTTGCCTGGCTTTACGTGTTTTAATTCATAACCACAATGCAATATGATCATTGCCATGGAATCTGAGGCTATGCCGGATGGTAAAATTTGCCTTGCATTTTTTTAACTTCTCAGATTCTGGTCAAGGTAGCCGACATACACTTGCAAGACTTCAGCTTCTCGGAGTTCGATTCCTCCATCCCAAGCTAAAACTAACATAATCATGACTGTTCTTCAGGGATGAAGTCGCTTCTTGGAGTTCCTGAGTCCCATAAACCTTCATGCTTACTCAGCATGCTCTTGAAGTAAACAAGTCAAGGTCACAGACCACCCCAAATCTTAAACTCATGATGCTACCAATGATATAATATCCTCCTCATTGCTTACAGTGGCATGCTAACAATTTGATTCCTTATCCAAACATGTTTTCAACTTCTGTTACCTCCTGTGATAAAGTAGGCGATGAAAAATAATATCCTTCATGCATGCAATGAAGGTTTATCACAGGACATATCCAGTAACTTCCATATGTTTTAAGGTACAAATAATCCTGATTTCACGCAATCATCTAAAACAAATTGAAAAATCTGTCACTTTCTTTTGCGTTACATATTTTCTTTTACATGGCCATCCTAATTTTCTGTCTACTGTGTAAGCTGCCTAGAGATTGGCTGGTTGTTACCTATAGAGGCAACTAACAAGTGAGGTCACTTGCACAAATAAAAATTAGGCAGGAAGGTAGGAAAGGATAATAGGGGAATAGAGAAAGAGAGGAAGAAAAACTTTGCTCCAGCATATCCTTACTCCAAATGAAAGATACAGTATGGATTTGTATTCAAATGAAAATATCACTTCTGGATTCTAACCATCTTAGGGATGGGAAATCAACACTAGCAACCACACCAACATGACCCTCCTAGCCTTGAGATTAAAATGTGAGGATACAGCAACAGGACACTGAGGTACCGAATATCCTGATTTCTGAGATGAATCAATCGACTATGTATTTGGTAAGCAATTTTGTCCTTAATCAGGTCGGAATACATTTTTTGTCCCAAAAGCATCATAGTCAGCAAAGTATGATTCGAAGTTACCCATGCAAGTGTTTTAATGGGGACAAGAATGCATCCAAGTGTATAACAAGCGTGATGCATCATATCTTAAACAATGTTGATTTGATAGATATCTCTCCACTTAAGGCATGCATAATAAATGCTGTTTCTCCTCGTTATTCGTAAAAACAATTTTCTTTTCATGTAAAGACTGTGAGCAAGGTGTGTAATTTCATAACTTCGTAATATCGCATACTGCTACATTCATTTAGGGTAGCTTTCGGGTTGGGACCAACACTGTTGCTTTGAATGCATGAAATTTCAAAATAATGAGATGGTGAGATTCATAATTTAGAAGTTATAATAATTATATAAAAGGGTGGGAAGGAAAACAGCAAAAATTAACCAATATTACAAATTTTAAAATATTTTTAGAGAACACCAAATTCACTAATCAGCATTGTAAAAAATCATGTCTTCCCAATATCTCACGAACAGAAAGGTCAGAACAACTGGGTCAAAAATTATCCTAAATAAAAGGACCATTGTTTTGTGCTTTAATAATAAAGCGAGGTGGGATTCATACTCAGCAAAGAGGGGACATGCACTTGTATTGTCACTCAACGGCATTATTTAATAAAGGTCCTTTCCACGTAGCCGTAAGTCTACAACCATTTGCCATCTGGCAAAAAAAATCCCCCTCCAGGGAATCTTTTTTTTACATGAAGTATTTCCTGTTAGAAAAGGCGTATTATAATATACAGGACTTTATGAAAGAGTCTTTTGGACTTTAATTCATAAACCATTGCTATTGAATTTGATGACTTGTCCTACATTTCATTGTAAAATATTTGGACCAATTTTTTGCTTAAAAAAAACTGAGTTAAAAGTTAAAAGACTAACATGTTTCATGCAGAACCTTCCACCAAACTATTTAACTTGTGTTCAATTAGTGTAATTTACATTATGAAAAACCCTGACTACTGACTAGGAACAATGGGGTCTACTTGAATCCACGGATCAATTAATTTTAACTTGGGATCATTCTATATCTTGATTATTATGCTAAGTGCATTTTTTAGATGATTTTGTTATCTACATGAATTGAGAAATGGCACAAGAAGGCATTCAAATGACTGATTTCTATTATCTCTCATGGGAATCATTGTACCCAGGAATCCATGCACTGATAAACATGGTGAATGGGTTCAATTATGACAACTCATTTCACAATTAAATCTATTGTATAGTAATTTAAATGGGTCACTGACAGAATTGCTAAAATCCTGCAAAGAGGAAACCTCATGACTCGCTTCTGCATGGTGAAGAAAATAAAAAACATCCTGCCTTCACCAAAGGATAGCCATCCTCCTCTTCAATCTATGGGAGTGTATGAGGTTCCCTGTTGCTACAGCAGAAGCCAAGTGGAGCAGAGTAAGCGAGCCATCTCTCAAAGGCATAAAGAGCACAAGAGAGCAATGGAGCTGCATAAATGGGACACATCAGCGGTCGCTGAACATTCCGCCTCAAGCCCTGGACATAGGATAATGTTCGACCAAACACTGGTCTTAGTCAAGATGCATGAATAGCATCCGCGTTTAATATGTGAGGCCATAGAATTAGCCAAAAGGCCAAAAAACTTTAATAGGGAGGATGGATATAACCTGAGCCGGGTTTGGAAAGGGTTCCTGCAAAAGCCCAATGGCTAACATCTCCCGTACAAGATTCAAATCGGCCCAACAATAGTGCCACGGACATCAATGCTTCTATATAAGACTGAGCTGAAGCAGGAAAATGCTTATTCTCTTGATGAAACTTCCAGTATGAGAAGTGAAACGTTGAGTTTTTCAAAAATGAACAAAACGCAGCACTGCCCAAAAAAATCATCCTACATAGACTATTGTATAGTAGTTTAGGGGTTTGGGTGCAGTTTAGATCCTCAAACAAACAATCTACAATCGGTTATCTTCAAAGAGTTTCCAAAAACTGGCTCCACTCATTCTTGTTAAGACCAATACAGACTGGTGCTAGATGATGGGTTTGTTCCCATTGAAACTCATGCATGAAATGGACTTTGCACCGAGCAGTATACGACACTGGAGTACTGTATCCTTCAGGATATTTGAAGAAAAATTGATCTTAATTTAGGAATGAATAATTTTATGTATTTCTATGTTTCTTGCAGTAATGATGAGGAGCCTACTTATCTTCCCTTGTCAAAGTTACATAAGTATCAATTGTACTTGATGAACTCTGAAGCATTAAAACACCAATTGAAACCATTGACCCACTAACATAGATCCCATGCATTTTACTTTTCAAGTCAAAAATACTACAAAGACATACCGGTAAATCTGTGAATGCTATTCCTAGGTTGTGACCATTTTTTGTGTAGAAACAGGTATTATCCACCAAATTTACTCCACAGCCTATTACATCACCAGTTGTAAAAGTTGGACCATAAGGTTGACCAGTTCCAGAGGAACAAAATGAGTGTCCATCATCTCCGTGGTATCCATATGAGTGTTTGTCCCAACCTGACAACAAAACAAAAAGGAATAACTGAGTCTCCCAAAGATTCAAATGGAGTGAGTACTGTTAAATTAATCAAACATGACAATAAATTTGTTTAGATACTACTGTCATACTTCAAAATGAATTGTCTTAGGAAAAAAAATCCATGAAGCGGCTGCTACCTTTGTTTGTGAATAAATAATTCCACTTACATGAAGAACAAATGTAATGTATGTAAAGAATAAATTTAATGGGACATCATTTGACATACTCAACCAAAAAGGCATTTACTAAGATAAAAATTTTAATGCTACTTAATATTTTATGAATTTTACCTGGAAGGCGATTCATATTAACGCCTTGGGCAGATAATCCAATGCCCATATATCTGCAACAAAAGAGAATACGTAATATAAATGACAGAAGGTGAACTTGAATCAGACTCGTTGTTTCACTGAGTACTTGACATTTTTATCATTTTCATTTCTTAGTAATTATGCCCATCTCATGGTCAAAGGCATAAGGTTTTCACTGTATCCAAAGCCCGACTCAACACTTAAATCCCCACTCACAGGGCATGCAATGGCTTTCTTCAATCACATCTTCAATGACGTTCAAGGATGGAGATGAGGTGTGCCTACCCAACATATCTTGATTTACAGACCAAGGGAAGGGGTGTTAGGTGATAAGATAAAAACACACGAGATTTAATTGACCATGTTTTCACTCAGGTGCCAAACACAACCACACCTATCACTGAACCAATAAATTGGCAATAGTTGCCTAATTAACCTTACAGGGAATGTAAGTAGTGGAAGAATTTCCGGTTTTGCATTGCAGCAGATAATTAACGATATTCAACATTAAAAGATAGAAGTTGGGCTTCCATGTCACTTGGCGAAGCCAAGGCAACAAAATTTATAAATGATAAAACAAAATCCTTAACCAAAATCCCAAAACATTTCCCAAACTTGTATGCTGCATTTAGTTACTATCAAGCCAGTGCTATACAAACATGATTTCATATGAGGAACACACACAAGACTCATCAGTCTGAGAAAAAATTAGACTAAATTTATACACCACCAACATGTATAATACTATCTAGAGGAAAATAAAATGAGAATATACGTTGGCCAGTGCAAAATTTTTATTTCTCTACCTGAAAATTAAGTCATAGTATAGGCTCTCATTCTCAAAGTTCATTAAATTCAGATTAGAATGAAAGTAATACCAACCCATCTCTTCCTTTGCTAACTATCTTCACTTCAAAATAATATAAACCACATGCTGGTGGAATAGGGTGAGTTGCACGGACACTGGCAGCATCCTTGTGTGTTTTTCCATGGCCTGCAAAAAATGAAAATCAGAAAATGTACCACAAATATGGGCTATGTTTAAAACTGAGCCATTTAAGAATAAAAAAATATTATAAAACCAAACTAATGAGCATGTGAAAACTCTGCTACGAAATGTTGCCATGAAAATATGATGTGATTATAATCAATGTCATTATTACATTATCACAATTATCATCATGTGAATAATCAGTCTATCTTTTCAATGGTGAACTCACTTAACAAGGGTTATACGATTAATTGCCTTCGAACACATAAGAGCACCTTGTAGACCCCTTTTTAAGAGATTTAACCTGCTTCCTGTACCCTGTCTATATATTCTAAATTGCCTATTGCATATTAAAAGTAATTTATCAGTCAATGTAAAAAACTCTTCTGTTCATGCATATGGCACTAGGCGTTGTAATAATTTACACAGAAGATTTGTGCGTACCCACGCAACAGCAATGGGTCCAAATCCCATGGGATTGGTGCTATACAATAAGCTGAGTGAGGAACTCAAAGGTATAAAAAAGTTGCCTATCTTCAAAATGAAATTAAAGCAACATTTGCAGGCCTCAGTATTTTACTCTATCAATGAATTTACTGAAGGATAAAAATGTAAGCTTGTGTGTATTACCTGTTCCTGTGTTTTTGAATTACTTTTTTTTGTTTTTTGTATGATTACATGTCTCAATGCTCAACTTACATATATGACTTAAGATAATGACGTGTCCTATATTATATTATGTATATATCGTATGTATAATCTCTGGACAAATAAATATTATTATTATTACTCTTTCTTAACCCTTTCGATCCCATAGCATTTTCCTCTCTCACTCTCAGTAAGCTCTCGACTAATTATCAAAAATATCAACTATTTATTGTAATATTTTTTGTGAGTCTGTTTAACCTAGTACTTATGTCAAAAGTATCTTTAGAGGTGCATAATATAAATATGTTTAAATAAAAAAAGAACTTTCATATAAGCTAATATATTGGCAGCTTGAGCAATACTAATGTTTTTCACAAATATGTACAGGCTATAAAGAATAGATTACCAAATTGAAAGTCAAACATTCCAAAATTGTATCCCAAGTAAATTCTTGAAAGGGAATTGGACTGTTTGAAATCAAGTCATAGTTAATTGAATGGGGTGAAGGGAGGGGAGAAGTGGAGTACAAAGAGGTTCATGCGGAGCCCCCTCAGAGGGAGGCATGGGAGTACTCCTCCCCTATTTTCCCAGCCAAACCCTACCCACCCTTTGGTTTGCATTTCACTAATATCTCCCCTCAGCTTTCCTACACTCACACTACTCCTTTGATAGCATTTCCCTATTTATTAGAATCTTATAAAGTATCCTTGAAATATTTCTCACTTCCAACTTGTGTGAAAGCCTGTCAATTGATGGGTAAGAAGTTTTTAAATCCCACATTCAAATTTTATGCCTAAATCTATGATGATTGAACAGCTTAATCATGAAGCATTGTAGCTGTACATGATTTTTAAAAGTAAGATAATATACCACCAAGGAAAATATGTAGCATTATCCAGAATTTTTAGAATGCATGGTGCTATTTAAGGTCATTTTCATTTACCATATTTGCATGAATCTAAGATGATGTTTTTTTTTCTTCAGGGCTTCCGAAGAAAAGTGGGTTCATCTTACAATCGGAAGCAAAATCCATGACTTTTTTCCCATTGTGTATTTCCAAAAAAGGGGGGATCGTCTTAGAATCGGGTTTGTCTTAGATTTGTGCAAAAACGGTAACTATACAAATAAAGAATCTGATCCTCCTTTAGCATTCTGAAACAAAAAAATGAAATAGGATGGCACATTTCAACTTCATTTTTAATTTTAGAATGGTAATATCAATTGCAATTCTTCTGTTAGTGACAACGAAAACATAGTTGTATGCCTCTATCACTGATGTTCCATGTGAACTTGGAGCTTGTGAGATACAGAGAAGGGAATTCCCCATAGATCCTTCAGTTGGTTCATTTTTTTTATTTTATGACACACATTGAATGCAAATAAAACTTTCTTTACCCATGAAAGTAACATCAAAAAATGCCAAAACCCCAGGGTTCAGCACTATGTACACCACCAGGTGATTTGGCATTCATGGAATACAAATGACACCAAGCAATTCAGCAAATATTAAATTGTATGAAAATTGATTTAAAATAATATGACATTGAGTCAAGTAATACATTCGAGTCATTAACTGAATAATATATTATGTGCGACCCCTGAGTTTGAAAGTTTGTATTATAAATATACCTGTAGCAATACGCCTCAGGCTGCACTGAGGAAAAGATAACTTGAAGCCCTGAGGGACATATCTCACCTAAGTCAAGGTAGTGACAACACTAATGAGACAGAATTGACAATTTTCTGGGAGAATGATGAAGAAATTCTTCTTCATAGATCTATAAACGATGAAAGTGTAATTGAGAATATACTATGAGTCGCAGCAGTTCTTAATTTCATAAGGAAGGATTTGTTGTTCAGGATAGGGAACCTCTAATCAGAGATCAGCAAAAAAAGAAAAACTTAATTTATACTTCATCATGTCATATTCATTTAATATTGCTGTGTTTACAGATAACCAGCCTGAACCAGATAAAAATTGCTGTTTCCTGACAATGAAACTGTGAATCAAGATGTGGGTACGTTAGCATTCATTGGGCTTGGACATCGAAACTCAAGACTTAGAGTATCTGGAATAATGAATGGGGCCCTTATTATTTATCAGAAATATGTAATTGCTAGAAATAAATTTCAGGAAATAGTGAAATTGTTAAATTTGACATAAGAGAAACCTGTGTTGCATGGAATGATTGGTTCTGTCTGGTATCAGTTTAACATATGAAACTAAATTATTGAGAATAGTACAGCATGTAGCAAACAAAAGGCTACTACATATAAGCTTGACAGTAAATCAGCAAATCATCAAAATGTTGAGATTTGTTCCCTCAGCATATGCTAACCAAGTAAGCTTGGGGTTCTGTAAAGACTTCTGATGACTGTATGTTTTGAACGGCTTCCCTAACCTAATAAAGAAACTGCTAGCTAGTCTGGTAAACATACCTATGGATGAGCATGTTGACATGTATCTGCTTCCTTGATGAAGGGAGAAATAAATGCTTGCACTCCGTAGCTATCACTTAACTTGGCCAAAAGGCTCAAAAAACAGAGCATAATCATTTCCAGTACATTGAATGTAAGATGAACAGAGGCACTACCATTGTCATACAGCATTGCCATACTATGACACACATCATTACAATCAGTGGATAAGAATTTCTACAGTCTGCATTACATATTTGTAATCAAAATAAAACAATATGGTTTGACAATACGATTTCATGAATAAACAGGATCTTATACGTGGATTTTAAATAAGAGTGTCCAATACATACATACTATACTTCATTTTCTTATGCTGCACAAAAAAGTGAAATACATTTTTTACTCATCTGAAAATGCCCATTTTTCGATTGTAATCAAATACCTCTCACCTACATTAAATGCCTCATCAAATAAATGACTTAATGGTAGGAATTAATAATGAAACTCCTGTTTTTTATAAATGAGGCACTATTGCCATTGTTTACAAATATTTAGAAACACTCCTACCCTGCAAGTGACAGCACCTGATATTTGGCAGTAGATGTGCTCCCACTGTTAAACCATCACTCCTACCGCTAAACCATTAGTTTTCTTGGAATGGAGCCAGAGTATTTTCTTAATGTGAGAGATGGGTTAGTTTAATCACAAAACAGTGATGTGCTACACAAATTTATAATCCAAGGACATGAAATACAGTACATATTCTTCAAACCCTTTTCCTACTATAGGCATGCAAATGCACTGGGAAGAACCCATGCCCTCCATGTGAATACCATACATGAACATCCAGAATGTAAAAAGACAATCGTGAACAATAACATTTTGAAATTTAAACAATAGAAAAAATAAACTAAAGGATTTCAAAAGAATTTAAACAAAAAAATAGACTTCCTAACTGTGCCAGTGTTAAAAATGCTTTGCAAGTAGTTGGCACTAGAGGCCCTCTATAAAGCCCCCCACACACGATCTAGCATGCTGGACGTGCGGCTAGTTAGCTAGCACGGTCCTAGCGGCTCGTCTAGCATGTTCAACCATGTGTGTGCTCCAGTCTAGCATGCACGCCGTAAATGCTGGGCTCGCCGCACGGCACGGCTGCACCACCCAGCCTAGCAACGTGCCCAGCATGTTGGACCGTGTGTGGTTAACCGTCGTGCCGCTCGCCCTACCGCCACCTGACTTTACAAGTTTAGGCCGCCGAAAGTTGTCCGATGAGAGGCAGAAGGGTCTAGTTCGGGGTAGGGGACGAGGCTGCCAGATCAGAAAGGGAAACGCCCCCGTCACATGTAAACAAAATCCCACTCTACTACACCACCGCAGTAGACGGAACACACGCAAGGGAATAGAGACAATGTATGAAAAGGCTTGTTTTGGTGATGCAGGCTTGTTTCGGAGATCCATATACATGTGAAAACATTGTATGACTAGGCGAGGGTATGAGCACCCAGCATGCTAGGTCACAGGCTCGACAGTGTGTGGACGACACCTAGCATGCTGGGCTCGACGCTTTGCACGACGCTTGGCTCGGTGGTAGGCTGGGCTGGGTAGCTTGCACAATCGTGTGTGGGCGCCTTAAGAGAGGTTGGCCAAGTTTCGGACCATTTTATATTCGCTGAGCTCTTTTTACCCATGAATCCCTCTGACTGGAAGGCACTGGATGCCATTGTTAGTTCATTCTGCCATAGAATAGCATTGAACTGAATGGGAGGAGATTCCTAATTTGTTATTCAGATACATTTTTACGGTAAGTTGGTCCATATTTTTGATTAAATTATGAGCTAAAAGACTGATAAATCGATTGAAGTACTTGAAATGAGTGTTTCTTAGGTTTTTCATTTTTTTAAGCTACTTGAAATGAATTGCATGTAACAATACCCATTGCTCTCTCTTAATTTGATATTTTGTGTTGTACAACTCTAAGTACAAACACTGTTCCTTTTATATATAAATGACCTCCCGGATGTGTTTAAATCAGTACTAGGTGTACTTCCAGTACTGTATGCTGACCATACCAATATTTTAGTATCTGCCTCGTCAATTGAAAGTCTGGCCTTGAGATCTAATAATGCCATGCTTCTCCTACAACAGTGGTGTAACCAAAACTCTCTTCTTATTAATGTGGAGAAATCAAATTTAATTCGTTTTTCTAATAAGAATAAACATCAATCGCTAATCTCAGTCAATATTGATGGTAAACCTATTGCACAAAATAATAGTTCTTTCTTGGGTGTCACTTTAGACAGTCAAGGCACTTGGGAGGGATATATTCAGAAACTCCGCAGTAAACTGAGTTCTGTCTGTTTTTTGATTTGGTCTATTAGAGGAACTGTAAATAATGATGTACTAAGTCAATTTATTATGGAGAGTTCTATTCCCAGGTCATGTACAGTATCCTCATCTGGGGCCCTACACCCAATTCTAAAATAATATTAAAAATTCAAAAGAGGATTATGCGGCTGATAGGTAAAGCATCTCTTTATGCCCAATGTCGCCCTCTCTTTCAAAAATTCTGTATTTGACCTCTTCCCTGTGTGTACATGTTTGCTGCAATTGTTAGTACAAAAAAATCTTTCAAATTATGCCACTAATAATAACTATCATTGTTATCATACAAGGAGCTCTACAGACCTCCATCAAATACATGTAAGGACTAAAAACTCTGGTTATGTCCCCTGGCATATGGGCCTTTTGCTTTACAATAAGCTTCCTCATGAAGTTAAGAGTGCAAAGACTTAGGTCCTCTTCATATGTAAGCTCCAAGAATTCCTATTGAGTAATTTATTTCACTCTATAGATGAATTTCTTCATTTATAACTGTTTGCAATTGTATTGTATAATGTGTATTATTAGTGTATTACCTTGACGTGTTCTATATTTGTAACAACATATCGCCGGATAAATAAAACATATTATTATTATTATTATGTTATCTCATTTTTTTTGTCCATTACGCTGAAGCCCTGAATATATTATTACATATCTATCTAATATGCGGTAAAAGTGAAAATGATATGACGTGGTCAGGCCACATATGTAATTCACAACCGCTGGTACTAATCCCGTTGTATTGCTATCCTTAGTTAAATAATGATAATGAAGTGTTTCATTGTTATTTATAATGATGTTTGTGTAAAAATTTTTTAACGTTTCTTAGAAACTGAATTAATATTTCCTGAGGAATATACATGAGAAGTGAACGTAAGACTTCTGTCCCCGCTGTGAGTAGTCCTTCGTTTTTGTTCCAATTGCTAAGTAACGATGATTTGTAATTGTGTGAGTTTTAAATTATTAACGCTTCTAGAACCCAGAATTTATCAATGGTCACATTCAACAGATACTTGCGACGAGTGACCGGTTACTCACCGGTAACATAACGGTGAGTGATAAGTGGTGCGATCTGCTGAACGGTTGCTATCGTTGCTATAAAAATACCAGTCACGTGACTAAATAGCAGACTAATTTAGAAGTGGCGGGAATAGAGGTGTTGGCAATTTTTTGCTGCAAGTGACAATGATTTCATGTTTAACGCATTTAATATATTAGCATTTGAAGCAGGCAGAGAAAGGAGGAATGTTCTCTTTGTGAGACGCTCGATGATTTTCATTAGATTCCACATTTTATAATCTAAAATATCTTCTGTCACCTTACTGTAGCCCCTTCCTTGGAACACTTTTTCTATTTCCCCCAAAAAACTTTCTTCTTTCATTTAGGATTTCTAGATGTATTTTACCTCTCGTTATTCTCATTTAGGACTAATTTAGTGAGAGCGACATTCCACGAAAATGTCTTTTCTTCCTCAGTTGATTGTATTTCCCCCGAGTTTTCTCCGGCTTGAGCTATAATATAATGTCACCAATTAGCTACGATCTGAATCAGCATTTATTTGAACCTATTGTAATTGGGTAGTGGCATAAGCAGGATCTGAAGATTATTTTCACAAAAACTATGAGCTGACATAATATAACCCAATTCCTTACATAGATGGTTTAATTGAGGAAGTTAAGCTGAGTTCATACACAAGTATTCCATAAAATATTCATTACCTGTAAAAAGGAATTCCATGTGAAAACTACTACATATTTGATTCATATAATGTCATAAAATGTTAGAATTCCTATATGTTTTTCCCGGTCATCAGCCAGTCTTCTGCCTAACTCTTGTAAATGGATATTTAGTTGAGTTCTTTAATCATTTAACACATTTAAAATGCCCAATGTCCTCCCGCTTTCATGAAAATATTCGATAATCACAATGTGTTGAAGTTTGGTGAAAATTCGTCCATATTCAATTAAATACAATTATGAAAATTTTATTTCAGGAGGTGGCTTTACGCGTGAAATATTTTTTCGCAGAATGAAAGGGATTAGGGATTTTATTATGACAATTAGCTTTTAATTTTATTTGCTACATATTTTTGTTAAATCTTAGTTTTCATCATTCTCCTCAGTCACTTCAGTGTCACGTGAAGGATTACAATCGTAAAATTCTATACAAATAGACTTGACATGTTCTTGTCTAATATAGCGATTACATTTGAAACACAAAGTTTTTTGTTTTTCTGTCTTTTGACGATTTGCATAGTTGACAACGTGACTGGCTACCCGATTGCTATGTTGCTCTTTTGGTCGATTCTCCCCTGTTTTGTGAAATTTATGTACAGTATGTTGGAGTTCACATGACAACAAGTAAATTTTAATTCGCTAATTAATTATAGGCTACATTAGAGAAAATAAAAGTCCTTTAGGAAAAGCTTTTGAACTCTATATTGTAGTGGTGGGTTGCGTGTTGATAGTAAAATAATGAGAGCATTAATTGCGGCAACATTCATGAAATAATAGATCACCAAAGGCCATCTCCGACAATTTATTGCCACATTGTAACTTCTGCATAACTGGTCTGTTGTGTTTACGGCACCCTTTGAGGAATTGTAAAATGCAATTACTCCAGGAAGTTTCTTCTCCTCCATATTTATCTCATCCGTGTGACACATGATTGACAACAATAAAATTCGTTTATTTGCTTTTGGAACGTACGATAAAATTGTTGTCCCCTTTTGAAACCCAAATATGGTTGATTTTATCTCTCGAGGTCTAGAGGCAATAAATGATGGTGGAATGTCTTTTTTGTTTTTTTTCTCATAGTTCCTCCCATAGCTGTTTTACGTGCCAATTATTATTACGAGCACCTAGGGGGATGCTTGTAAATCAATTATCTGTAGTAATGTTTCTCCCAGAATCTAGCAGGTGACTAGTGACTCTTTTTACAACTTCACCTGCTTTGAAATAGGTAGAATAAGGCCCTTCAGGTTGTTTCCTACAGTAGATATCTAACTTAGATGTGCAATAGGTGCATGAATCTACAGCTGAAAATATTTTTATCCCATTTTTAGCGGGTTATATGGGAATATACTGTCTAAAGCTACATTTCCCCCAAAATGCTTCAAGCTTTTTATCAACAGAAACGTACGCGGCCACATTGCATGATTTCTGAATATTTGTTATTGTGTATTTATGTCAAGTAGAACTATTATATTTTGGATGATTTGAAATATTTGTCCTTTTGCTGTAATTTACCAAATAAGGACAGACAGTTCCACAATACAGTACCCATGACCGAGTCCCCATTACATTCCATGACATTTGGTTCACCAAGTGAGCATGATACGAGATCTTCCTAACCTGACCACACAGAGTATGTATCTGCCCAATAGATTACATCTTCTCAATATATCATTCGAACTTATAACTCCCACAAACGTGATTCCTAAATGGAATAACGTTGAGAAATAATGCCTCAAATATGGGCTGAGGTATAATTATATTATAAAATAATTGTTTTAAACAAATTACTTAATTTTCATAAAAAATCATGAAATTAGCATGAAAACACATTTCTTCTCTTATACAATTGAAATGTTTCTGAGGAATGATACAAAGGAAAGGTAAACAAGAGTGAAAGCTAGAACTGAGCTGTAGACCAGGGTCAAAAAACCAAGGATTGAAATGAAAATTGCGTTATGCGAATGCCAAATTAAGTACTTTCATTAACCCCTTTGCTGTAAACTAAAATTATATCTCATCACAAGCAGAGTTAGGGTATGCAACATGTATTGTGTGTGGGAATACAAGGCCAGCACAGAGAAACGATTGACAATTCTACCATTATCCAGAGAAGAAATGTCCATGACAAAACTGAACACTCATTATCTTTATCATAAAATAAACACAGAGGAGGACTAATAAATGATTACAACCATAAATTCATTACACAGACACAAGAGCTAACAACAGGAAAAATCAATAACAGAAAGGATCAATAGAAAAGAATTAGAAGACTAGATTACACCCTAAGTGTTGACTGCCAATTACCAAAGCCAACTGTTGATGAATATGAAAGGGGTTTGAGGAAAATGGAAATGCTGTGATTTAAAGAAGTACACATGGCAGAAATGGAGATATGACAACTGAAATGAGAAGACACTTCAGGGCCTGACATTCACATCAAGTACTAAAAATCAATACATATTTAAAAGAAATGAGTTAATTATTGGGGCAAGAAGCATAAAGATAAGAAGGAGAAGGTATTACTCCTCAGTATTCATCCCAAAGTTAGGCTTGATCAATGAGGGTGGTGCTCAACAAGTACTGAGACCAAAAACAAGTGAAACTTACATATTAGGGAGTGGGGGTCAGTTCCTATCTCAGCATCTTTCCAGGGACATAGAGAAGTCAGAGAAACAACACAGCTACAGTGTAACTGGATGTGCCCTGTGGCTTCTCCTATACTTGACTCCTTTGGACAATGGCCTAACACTTCACCCACTAAGCCAATAATGATTACCAAATTAACAATATTACCAAAATAATGATAAAAGCCCAATAGAATTTACAAGGAAGAACAGTAGAAGATGACTCCAGGTTTACTCAAAGGCATTGACCACAAGGGATGATGATACATAGTACACACCACAGGGCACACAATAATTGAAAGTAAAAAAGGAAGATACTACATGAAATTTGAAGAGAAAATTCAAATAGAATATTTCTGTTACTTCATTTAAAAAGTTTATTACATGGCTCTGATTTTATTAATCTGAAGATGATGAGGTGTTACACAAACATCTTGTGACAGCAAATGCTTGGTAGCAGCACTATTATCCCAGAAATCTCAACATTAAAGGCCAACTGCAGGAAACAAACCGTGCAAGGACAAGTTTTGGCATTCGGCCTCCAGGAAACATGAGAGAGAATATTTTGTACAATTATCATTCAACCCAACTATATATGTACCCTTCTCACTTTAACAAATTTAGAATGAAGAAATCTAACCACACCCTACTGCCTGTCGTCCTAATTACACACCTGATTGCTCTCTTCCATGGAAAGGAAATATGAATAGGGAAAATGACCTCCTGTTACATAAAAGACTTCTCAGGATAGAGTAAACTTGCAACTCAAGTGGTGAAGGTTTAAATGATGAGTCATCAATGATGACCACCTGATACCAAAATGCACCAAAAAGAGTCACTTTGTGAGAGTAATTCTGTTGCTTAGCTGACAAGCAGATAGTAAATTCTGCACAGCCTGAAACAACCTTCCAAATTTTGGGACAAGAATTTCATTTAAAATGATAATAAACTATAAAAAAAAACAATAGAGGCAAGAAAATAATCCTACCAACATCCAAATTTTAACCAAATTGAACCTGGATCATTAGCCAAATGCTCAATTCCCTGGGCTACAACACCACCCTTCTAACTGAAATCTCATAAAGATTTACTGAAGTGCCAAATAACACTTCACCTTTCCTTTGTGCTAGAATATTTTGCTGGGTCAATGGGAAGAAATCTCCATTTACATATTCAGAAAGGTTTCCAAAAAATTTCCAAGAAAATGCGACAATTCAAGAAGTTACACATAAAAGTAAAACACCTCTTATAAGAAGCACAACTAGTACAAAAAGTCACGTGAAATTTTAATTTCATACATTCCATAAATATGGATGACAAACAAATTAAGGTAGTACATAATAGGGTTTTGGCTTAAATGTTTAAATTCAATATCAGCAGCTATACAGCATCAAAAATGAATGTAGAGCTCCAGATTTTTCTTAGACACCACTGCATTAATTCTTTCTTACGCACACTTAACAGAAATATGGGCATTCAAAGTTTGCATATTTTTTCATTGGTTATATAGGAAGTGAATATGACAGGCACTTTTTACTTTTAACAAACCTTATCCAAACAATTCCAACAAAAAACAAACTAAAGCTGCACTGAAACCTCTGCAAAATTCCCTGAAGGCTATGTAAAATCTATCCATAATTTAAATTTTTATGAGTGAAAAACAAACACTATGCAACGACAAATGCTAGAATTGATATAATGGATGCTAAAATTGATATGATGGAGAAACATGGCAATAATGCATCAGCCTATTTCTTTAGTTCATCTATCTACTCAGAAGAGATAAAAAAATAAATAAGAAGTATCATACAACAGAAATAGTATCTGGACATTTCAGTAAGCATATTAAATCAACATGAAACAACACAACAGCAACAATATGTAGATGAGAAACAGCAGATGCACTAGAGCAAAGGATGCCAACAACCACAGTGCCGACCTCATGAGCAGAATATTGTTGCCAAGGCCCAGACCATTCATAAACCACTTGTAGTATAAATATTAAAGAGCAACATATGAAATATCTCCAAAAATCCACACTGACAAGTTTTTAGTCAAAGAAAATAGCGTATTTGCATGAATCTAAGACGAACCCGATTCTAAGCAGACCCCTTTTCTCGGAAATCTACAGTGGGAAAAAAGCTATGGATTTTGCTTCCAATTTTCAGACAAACTCTCTTTTCTTCGGAAGCCCAGAAGGGAAAACATAGTCTTAGATTCGTGCAAATACAGCAGTAATTGCCTGATAATGCCCATATGCTGCATGTAAAAAACTTTTAGTAAAAAGCCTTTTTCAGCTTCGTTGTCATTACATGCAAATTTTAGGGCTTCCAGATAATGAAAAACTAGTCGAAAGAATTAAGACATTATTGTTAAAATAATTACATTTGGTCATAAAAAACATGGATTTATGCTACTTCACAAGCAGTTTTAAGGAAATATACTAGATTTTTGTAAAGTCACTTTCATTTGAAAGTAAACTCTTCTGGGGTAACACGTCAGGTTAATATTTCCATTTTATCCACATGATGATGATGAGCGAGATGCTTAAGCCTGATTTACATGATCATTTTTTCCATCCCTCAGCAGGGATCACTTTAGGGACGCTTTCCGCAATTGCTCAAATGATAGGGAGATGGATCTCTCAAGCTATCATTTTCTGATTTGCACGATCACTTGCATCCTCCCTGAGAACATCATTTTAGCACCCGAGATTTTGTGTTAATCTAGTTTATGATGCACTCTGATTGGCTAAATGATGGCTCAAGGGATGGAAAAAGGGATCGCTAAAATGATGAAAAAAGTGACAGGGATCCCTACCACAGCAGCTATCCCTGAAAGTGATCGCAAAAACCTTCATCTTGAGCCATCATTTGAGCTATCACTTGAGCTATCATTGGAGCTATCCCTGAAAAGGGACGGAAAAAATGATCGTGCGAATTACGCTTTATCGAAACGTTGAATGAAATTTAATTATATTCACCCGGTGTGTAAACCAAGAAGAGTGTACTTACAGTATTCACCAGGAAAGAATAAGTTCTTTCATCCCTTTCAATTGTTTTATCTTCCAAAATTGTGTACCTGATTTAAATCAAAAGCGCTAATTCTACAGTAAATGCTGCCTTTAAGTAAAATTAATACCAAACGAAAGTGGCAGCTCTGTGAAACAACGTCTTGATCATAAAATGAATAATGTCAAGTGCATATGAGAAACTGACAACAATTGGAATGATTTTCATGATTAATTTTAAAACACTGAAGACTAGTTGCAGAGCTGTTCACATATGGTTTTAAACCAAGAAATATTGCAAAGACAAAACATAGCTGAACATTTCCTCATGCCCCGTTTTGAAAATAAATCAATTTTTAAATTGTGTTACTACAATAACATATTACATGACAATAAATGTACTGTTTTTGAATGAGTATTTAATCAATTTAATACATCATTTTCTTCATGAACAAATTGCAACAATCACAGGAATTGAAATACAGATTCTACAAATTAAATTACAAAATTTTTCCCCAATTTTTAAAGGCTGATATACCTTCGAAGGCTGAGTTCAGAATCAGTTTTAAAATCTACAGAAATAATTGCTATGGAAGGCACAAATTATTTTCGAACATGGGGTCAGAGGAATTGACCAAAAATATTTATGGAAACACTGCATTGCAGAATAGATGCTCATGATATTATTAGATTGATATGCTCAACTCCAATGGTTAATAATTTTGCAATCTAAGGTTCAGTCATCCAAAAATTCTGTCAAGGGTGTGGCCTCCAGCCTAAGTCTCAGCAGTATTAATGAACTTTTAGTTAGTCTACAGCAGCTTTAGATTGAGAAATATTTTTATGGGGTTAATAAGAATCGTTCTTGGCATCTGTACAAAGCTTTCCCGAATGAGAACACTCGGAAATCATTCAACGATATCTGCCGCTGCTCTAAGAAGCTAATCCGCCGTGATCACAAAGAATACGTGCTGGGCCTTTCCTCTTCCATTTCCTCCAACCCAAAAAAATTCTGGTCCTTTGTAAATAGTCGCCGTAATCGGCCGCATATTCCCCTTGAGATGTCATATGAAAATTTCAATGCGGCGGGTCAAGATAGGCCAAACTTATTTAATAAATTCTTTACAGATTGCCTGGCCCCTTTATCTAATCTCACCATCAATCGTGATCACTCCCTCACTCCAATTCGTGACCACTCCTTATCCATGATTAAGACAGATCCTCGTGAGGTATTTGAGTATCTCTGCAAAATCCCTCTCCATCGTGCTCCTGGTCCCGATGGCCTCAGTCCCATACTCATCAAACACTGTGCATCCTCCCTCTCCCTCCTCTTGTGCCTCCTCTTTAACCATTGCTTTTCCCTCGGCACTTTTCCTTCCCAATGGAAATTCGCAAAATCATTCCCATTCATAAAAATGGCCCTAAATATGAAGTTTCTAACTATCGCCCAATATCTTTAATACCAATACTATCTTTAGTTTGTGAAAGAATTATCCTTAATAGACTCTACTATTTTACTTCCCCTTTTCTGTCCAAGAATCAACATGGTTTCCTCCCTGGCCGCTCCTGCCTGACCAACTTAGCAGTTTTTCTGCACCATGCAGTCAATTGCATTTCCAACAAAACCCAACTTGATGCTATTTTCTTAGATTTCTCAAAGGCCTTTGACTCTCTAGTCCACTCTCTTCTCCTTCACAAACTCTCTCATCGATTTAACCTGCATGGTAATTTCCTAAACTTAGTTGACTTCTTCCTCAGCAACAGATCCCAGCGGGTAATACTTACAGGTTCCTCATCCCACTGGTCACCTGTAACATCTGGGGTTCCCCAGGGAAGTGTTCTCGGGCCATATTTTTTTAATCTTTTCATAGATGATCTGGCCTCCCTAGTTCCCTCCTCACAAGCTCATACCCTTCTTTACGCAGATGACTGCAAAATTTTTAAGCAAATCCACAATTTCTCGGACTGTTGTGATCTTCAGGATGCCTTAAACACGGTCTCAGGGTGGTGCAATACCTGGAAACTCAAATTAAACCCAAGAAAATGCAATGTTATATCTATTTCCCTAAAAAAATCCCCATTGATTTCAGTTGCAATTTAAACTCACTAAATATCAATCGTGTCTCTTCCATTAAAGACCTCGCCGTTTTGATGGACCACAAACTCAACTACTCTGACCATATCCTTGCAGTTAAAAATAAAGCAATGTCTCTGCTTGGCCTCCTCTACCGCTTCACACAAAAATCAGATCCACTAGCCTTACAGTCATATTTTTCGACTATTGTCATCCCAATAATCACGTATTGCTCCCCCATCTGGTCCATATCAGCTCCTTCTAACATTCAGACCCTTCAGCCTGTTACTTCTTTCTTCTGCAAGATAGTTAAATACAGAGTATCTCATTTTTGAAATATGCCAACTGAAACTATTATGCCTACACTATCTATTATTAATCTCCCAAAAAATTTCAAAAATCTGACCTGAAACTCATCCACAGCATCCTCAACTCTGCCATTGACTGTCCAGAACTGATTGGCAGTATCAAAATTAAAGTTCCATGTAGACCTACCCACACAAATTCGTTACTCCACATGCCCATTCCCAGATTATCCTTGACCAAGCCCTCCCTCTTCCGCCTCTCTTCCCTGATAAACTCACTTCCAGACAATATTGACCCATTTTCACTTTCTTCCTACACCTTTAACGGCCGTGCTCTTTCGAATCTCACTGGCAATTTTCAATTGTTTCTTTCTTTTTATGGGTTTATTTTCATACATTGTTACTGAGCTCATTGTTTTTGTTTGAATGCATTCGTATACCTTTTTCTTGTTTTGTTGTTGTTACATAGTGCCACTGTAAATTGGCAAACATGCTGTATGTGGACAATTTTTGTAAATAAAAAATGGCTAAAATTTGATTTAAAAATTTCCATGGATTCGAACACAAAAGCATGTGATAATAGAAGAAAAACTAAACAGCAATAGGAAAAAATCCAGGGTGACTAAAATCGGCTAAAATTCTCAGATGAAGCTGGTTAATACACTGGGCAGGATATTATTCTTACCCTGATATTATTAAAAAACAAAACCTATGAAAAAATATTTTAATGGACAATATATACTGGAAATTTGGAAGCCAAAGAGGTAAAAATCAGAATGATAATATTTACTGCTTTTAGAGTGCGACAATAAAATATCACTTAAGGATTCCAAAATTGTTGGAGGGGAAATATCCCTACTGATTTTACTGAGTGGGCCAGCCCCTCATCCTCAGACATGTGTTCTCCTGCGATAACACTATTTAGATCAAAGGAGTAACACCAGCCATTAGCACTTCATGCCAGGACTGGTGGATTCAAACAGGTCCTGAACTTCATGAAAGTAGTTAGCTGACTTTTATCAATGATGAAATGTTTTTGCCGACCAAATGAACAGCTGTAAGATATGTTACTCTTAAGAGACTAAATTTCATGTTGCAAATGTGCAGTAACACTGAAGTTTTCAACGCAGAGGGGGATGCATATACTAAATGAAAACATGCACTGCCAAATATACTGTAAACTTCGCAATATGACATTTCAAAAAAACTGAACGAATGGTGCACAATCGAGAATGAAAGTAAGGGCACTTTGCAAACAAGAGCAAAAAGTCAATAAACATTCGGGATACACGTCGCTCATTCAATAAGCATACGCTAGGCGATATATTAATTACATAATATCTTATTCAACATGAAGCAATCGATTATATTTCATGTACGGAGATCATTATTCGTAGTCCAAAGTGTCCCAATAGTATCATTGAAATCCTTATTGGCTCACCAAAACAACGCATGACTTTTTCCTGACAGATGCCCTATGCAATAATATTTATCTATGGAACAGTATTCCGAGGTACAACATCCACCACAATACGAATCCTAAAGCCTATCGTCATGCTCGTCATCTCCGCGGACTGTTCAACCAATTAGTACTTTTCACAACCTCACAGCTGATGCGTACGCATAACGCAAGGCCCTTTCCACTACTAAGAAAATAATCATGTACAAGACAAATATAATTACAATAACAACATTGAAATACGGCAAAAGTGACAAGACTACGGAATTATTCGGGGGGAATGAATGTGAAGTATAACAAGACGCAAGATAGATGGAGGGCAGAGTTCGAAGCCAGTGCACGGCCTTGAAAATGAAAAAGAAGAAATACCCTTGCAGAACCGCAAGAAAGAGTTAAAATAGACACGGAACGGAAACGAACAGAAATCTGCGCAATAATGGCTTCAAAATGGCGGAGAGTACAAAATAAATTATTGAAAACAACATTAAGTGCAATTACTCGAGGGCACCTCCATACTGCGGATGAAATAAAATTCATAAATTTGGGATCAATTCGTCGTTAGGTCAGATACACTTGTCAAACACGAGCGACTTACGAAAGGAATCGCCTCAAACAAGACTTCGGATGGGGAAAACTACGCTAAAATGGATCAATTCGCCATATAAATAAATAATTCTCCGTGAAGTTGCGCAAGGCGATACTACCATTTTCGAAAATGATGAACCTATGATTCATGAATTAAAAAAAAAACTAAAAAAGGCAATGATTGAATTGCAACTAAAAATCATGCAAGAGAAAAATAAAAACAGCATGATATACGTCCACGTAAAAATATCGACACATTTAAATACTTCGAGGAGTACAACTGTTCGACGCAAAAACTAGAAAACTGCGACAAGTTCACTCACTCAAAATCAAGGCTATGGTGCAGACTTCAGAACTATTAATAAAAATGCAACATTTAAAATTTTGAATAAATTGATAAATAATACAAAGCAGTACGATACTTCAAGGAATTACTTAGAATAAATATGTTTCACCTGAATGATAAGAAAGATACAAAGGGTAAAATTTCTCACGCACACATCATCAGAGAAACAAACTATTATTGTTGTTGTCGCCATTAAACATTACATACCACGAAAGGTTAACTTCAACATTTAATAAATTTTCTCAGAGAAATATAAATTTTCGATTAAATATGAGCACACAAATTCATTATTTTCTTAGCTAGATAGCAACGTTCGACGCATTTTCTACACAACTTATCACTTGCGTCATGACACAACCAGATCAGCTGATTTCTTTGTTTGGAGACATGGCAGCGGAGTTCACTGGTCGATGACATAGACGAAACAAGCTTTCTCAAGCAATATCACAATGACAGGCATTTTCAAACTTCCATATTCAAAGCAGAATGCATGGAAGGGGAGTGAAGAGCAGAAGTCAGAGAATATGAGAATTTAGACAGACGAAAATATCCCTGGGAGAAGCAAAATCCTTTATACGCATAAAGCCAATGAATGCAGAGCTACAATACTTACCTTTATAGTGCACTCGCAAATTATTTTGAGACAGCCCAATGTAGTTGTATTTATCTTTAGGACTCCAAGACCTGGGTAGAGGAGTTTCTTCTTCATTAACCATCGGATATAGAAGCTTTAAACGATCCATGAGCCCAGCAGGAGTGCCTCCTTGAGGATCCATTTGGGTCCGTCCCGTACTTGGAGCAGCCATTTTTAATTTACTAGGCTCCTGGATGGTTACGTCACATAGTAGTTGCGACGGATTTGAATAGGTGGCAGAGTGTCTATGTTACTATGGCAACAAGCGCATCATGTTTGGGTGCCCTGCTTGAAAGTGACAAGAATATAGTATAAACAGGTACAGAAATGGAGAAAATCCTTATATGTGCTGGTTTTAATCAATATGTACCATTAGTTCAGATGTCATTGTCTCCTCTTGTAGTCTAATTTTTGCACACAATGGTGTTGCTGTAATTTCGTATTTCATTTTTCCGCAGTGAAGTAAATTGATGTTATATTTCTGAATACATGGGGACCGCTCATTTTTACAATGAAGTTTAGACTTTGTAATTGGAGTTGAAATTAATGCATGTTAAAAGTAATGTAGCTTATACCTATGGAAGTATACAACTGACGAAAGCGCTCAGTCACCCAACCGCCCAGTGAATTCTTGTAGTGTGAACGTGAGATTTAGCTTATACCATTATTTTTTTCTTTGTAACGCCTGCGAGGAAAAAGGAGGCTCTTATGGTTGAATTTTGTACTAACTCTTGTACTTATATTGCGAGCTTTAGGATTCGATTGTCACACTTGTGAATAATTGACTCCACTCGAGAGTGTGAAGGCAACATTGTTGCGCGTGAAGTGGCACTCGTCAACATAATTTATTTATCCTACCGTCCTTGCTCCTCAAATTGTTTCGGCCGCATGAAATACAATGAAAGGGTTGATTGCGCTTGTAAACTTAACTCTTGGTCATATTTGATGGAAATGTTATGAGTAATAGGCGTGCATTGCCTTCGGGTACTTACTGTACTATCACTACCAAGGTTTCTCTCTGAGTTTGATACTGTTGATGTGCGTTTCGCATCATTTTTCTAGGAAGATTGAAATTATTCAGTGCTTAAGTTTGATTATTCTCACTGTGCGTGATTTACAATGCTTAGAAACAATTCAATTTATTTGTCTAGCGATCAAGATGTTACACACTTGATGTAAGACAGAGGGTAATACATTGGGTACAAGACACAAACATCTATCATATAAGATATTCCTTAGTGGAATAATACATATTTAATTTTAAGTAGCTAAGCAGATTAGCTTTAAAAGTAGCCACGCCTTTATGAGTTTAAGTAGTACTTTTACTAGTATTTAGCGTCTAGACTCCTGTTAATCAGTAGTGACATACGTTTTTCATGTGAAGCCACCAAGCAGATTGTATTAATATATTTTCGTGGCTGGCTGAATTCTAAAATTGCATCATAATGCCCTCTGAGCAAGTTTTTCTGAAATTGAGAATGATACAAGGCTTGTTAAAGCTGAAGACTTCTTAGATATTTGCCTGAAAAGAAAAGCCCATTTCCGAACATTCACTAGATACAATTATTGACTTTCTCTGCCACTAATACAATATGAACCACAATATGATAATATTGTCATTAGAACCTGTTGCAGAAGTTTTGATGCACTTATGCCAATTGGATGCAATGTCCGAGTCTACATAACCTGTACAGTCAATCAGCGTAATGTGTGTGGACATATTAATTGATTCTCCTGCTGAGGAAGCTCCTCAGCTTCTAAAGCTGAGGAAGGACGTCCGAAACGTTCCCGTAAGAACAAATTCTTTTATCTATATGTATCTCTTTCTCCTACCTCCTATAAGTCTTATTTTATATATATATATATATAGCAATTTATTTTCTGCCGGTGAGTGAAATTGCCCTGCGACATTTACGGGCTACTCTTGGGGGTGTTTGATTCATATAAACTCCCCGCCGAAGGTCCGTGGTTCGATTCCCGGTCTAGTCGAATTTTTTTCACTGTGAATCGGCCATCATTCCATCTTCACATCACCATTGTGTTGTAACATTTTATGTGTTTCCTATCCTCTTTCTTTCACCACCTGTTTGAACGAAATATTTATTATTTACGCCTGTGAGCGGTTTGAGTGAATGAATGTGCCCGAAATGTTCCCTGTAAGTCTTCTCTTTATATATATATATGTGTGTGTGTGTTTATTTATGTGTTCCTATCCATTTCCATTTCCTATGAATGTATGAATTTATTCGCGCCTTTGAGCGTCATTTTTCGAATGATTGAGTATATATATATATTTATAAAATCTTTGGAAGTTTTCACCAATTGGCCACAAATATATAAATTCAAACTTACAGGAGGGAGGAGAAAGAGGAAAAGATAAAGAATTCGTTCTTACGGGAACGTTTCGAACCAGTTGGTCCTTCGTCAGCTCTAGAAGGACAGCTATATATTGGCTTCGTCAGCTCAGCTATATATATATATATATATATATATATACAGTGTTTCCTCGTTTAACGTTGTTAACTCATCCCTATAAAAGTAGACGATAAGCAAAACAACGTTAAACGATTCAGTATTTTCCATAAGAAACAGTGTAAAAAATTAAAATCGGTTCCAAAACTTAACAATTCTTCATTTCAAAACAATAACGATTTCCGCACAGCACAGCGATAAAAGGTTGGATATATGGCATTATTGAATGAAGCGTTCAATCTAATTTTCTAAAACATTTTAATGGTGAAACTTTGATATTATCACTCACAAAAGAAATTTTGGAATTATTCTCTATCCTGGCGGCACGAAAACTACAGGTAATAGGCACTTACTGTTGATATTTAAAATTACAGGGGACGTGGTTGAAAGGCGTTATCAATGGATTAATGCACAAAAATTACAATTTTCTTAAAATTTTATGTGTTTTCATGTCATCCTCCGCCGATTTACGGCGTATTTTAATTACACGCGCAGTCGAACAGATGGCACCACTAGTCAGAGAGCTTCATATCTTAGATGAAACAAACTGAAAAGGCATTTTTAAAACAAAAATCACCAGGTTTCCCTCCTATATATCTGATATTTAGTGCTGTTAGCATCGGTTTCCCTCTGAGTAAATAGATAGAAATTTTTGTCCTTCACTGCGGGAGCGTGCGCATGCAAATGCAGTGAAGGGCAAAAATTTCGCTCACTGCGATCGCGAAAATGTATGAAATCAATTAAAATAGTCAGTGAAGTAGGGAAGCTCGGTGCTGTGTACAAAATGTTTGTTATTTCGTATCAATTTTTTGGAATAGTATCACCCTTGACGATTTACTGCATCATGGAGGGTTTAGAAAACTTCCTCTTACACAATAATTCAACATGAAAAACACGTTTTCGATTCATCTCAAACAGCAGTTAATCAACTTTTTCTTCCACCAATTCTACCTCATGGCGGCATGGGATTTTCAGGTATTTTACCCTGCTCCTGGATCTACCATTCAGACATGGTATTATTAATACCATGCCATTCAAGATGGTACACTAACAATGATTTGAGGTTTTAATCACTCGATGCATTGTCCCCCAATAACAGTGTAGTAAATAATAAATAACAGTTATGAAACAAATAATGCAATTATTATTCACTCAGGTGAACCTTTTACACACGCTATGGGGAGTTAATGCCAAACTTTTCCGCCGAATGGAAATTACGCATCAGATGCGCCAAATTCCTATTCGTTATTCATTTTTTTTGTGGTTGCGCAAAATTTGAACAATGTTATCGTGAAGCACTGGCGACGTTGAACGATTAAGGGTTTTAATTGTTGGACAACGTTATCGCAAAACAACGTTAAACGAGGACACACTGTATATAAATTATTTCTCTCTTGGCCTCTTGAGTCTCGTGGGCCTCTTTTCTTGAAATGAAGTAACAAGAAGCTAAAATGGCTTTCCTCCACTGAGTGATTCTGAAAAAGAGATTTCTCGTGAGTAGTAGAATAGATGAACAGGGTTATCTAGTATAGTTTGTAAAATGAAGCCTGTGAGGCCCACAGTTTCTTATTTCAAAAAGAAGTGGGGTCTGTAAAATTTTAATTATTTAAAAATTACTAACAATGATATACCACAAAGTTACACTAGAACAAGGTAATTCTGTGAGACCCATTTTAATTATTTCTTACTGATGTTAGTTAATTTACATATAAGTACAAATTTATGTAGGGAGCCTTTTTTCTTTTATATAATTAAAGAGCAAGCTTCATTTATTTCCGTTGTTAAAGATGCTTTGGAGGAAATCTTTGGAGCTCTAAGCTGATAGTGTTTTTGTCCAGCACGATGTTTTCACTGTGATATGTTTGAATTCCAACCCATCCTTAGTCCTTCTCTCATTTACAGCTCAAGTGCTAAAAGTCTCTGTCTGTATGTTTGGAATCAAGTAGTTTGGAGTAGCTATTGGCATCACCCACTAGAAAATTGTCAAAAATGAAAGACTAAATGGTTAAGGTTTGGCTGTAACCTTTGGGGTAGTGGTGTCATACACAAAATTTGACTGTTTTGTGGTACAGTCTGTCCGGCAATTGTGAACATCGTCCTCCTTCAAAGCCCACAAATATCCACTGGGGAGAAAGATGATTTTTCCTCTGGAATTTTTCCATCCCACTGCTCTTCTATTTCTATATAAAATCCAAATATTTGATCTACATGCCAACAATATGCTTGGATATTTGCGTTGCCTATGGGGTTGGAAAAGGATTTTTTTAATTTCTAAGTCATTCAGGAATGCCAGTAGGTGAAAATTTTGTTTTTCTTAATATTCTCCTCTGAGAATGAAAACCCAGATCTCAGTAATTTTTTTCATCAATAATTCCATTTAGAACATAGTATTTCTCCTATGCTCTTTCACTATCTCTTTACTTTCGCAATATCGCAATCATGCTGGTAATGGAGCAGTGTGGTGGGTTCAGTGTTCAATTACTAACTGACTGAGATCCCTGGTCTCAGATTGCCCTGGATGAGCTCCCAGCTGAACAAATATAGGGATATTATTATCTTTGAGACTGAAGGTTCAGTGAAAGCCCTTGAGCTTTCCTCCATTCATGTTCTGCCTCGGAAGCACTGCTACCATGGAATGGAACTTGTCCCAAGGAGAGGGTAAGCTTTGCTGTGTGTTCAGCTTATGACTGTCGGCAGGCATGGAATCATGGGAGGGGAAACAGGAGCCTAAATGTTGGCAACATAGCACTTATGAGCTGATGTCTTCATGGTGCCTCAGGAGAGAATGACACTTAAGGTCAAGGTAGTACCCTCACATTCTGTTTGAATTTCCTGTTTGGGTAACAGTAGCTAAGGAAATACAAGTCACTGCGGTCACTATGTGCTTAACAATCAATGCATCTGGATTTTACTTAAGGACAAAATGTGCATCACTTCTGAACAGTAAGTGAGCTAGGGTGGAAGATAGTAAAATGAAAGGAAATGCATTCTACTGGATGTCTTACTGACTAAAGGTACACAGCTTGAGAGAGTGCAGCAGTGTTTGAGATTGAGAAATGCAACCTTGCGCTTCAAAATTATTGTTAGCTATGATGATTAAATATGGGAAGATTGAGCTCTATTTAATACTTTAAAACTACGATGATGTATTGTCATACACCAATACCTTAATTCTGATTGGTTTATCTCTTCCTCCACATCACTGACTTTTCACTTTTGCCCTGCTCTCAGTCACAATGACAAATTTAAAATACTTGTGATTATGCTGTTATTCGTGTTCACGTAAGTTCTGTAAGCAGAGGCTTTTCACTTTACTTGAAGATTTGCTAACTCACCCATCCTAGTTCTCTCCTCACATTTTTATAACAGTCATTCAAGTACAAAAATTGTGAGATTTCAATTCTAGGATGCATACGAGGTGACTGAGTCTCTTCCTTATCTTTCCTCCAATGAAATTTTGCTCCTGGAAGAAAAGTTGCCTGAAAAGAGACGGCTAAAATTTTCCTTGTATATCATCTCAAGTAAAGGATATAAAGAAATTTGAATTTGCAACGTGACATACAATCCACCTCAAGGAATGATAAGGGGATTGATTAAGCTATTTCCCTTCCTATCCCTCCTACCATACCCTTGACACTGAAATTTTGCTCCCATTAGAGTAATGCCCAGATGTGAAGGTGAGAATGCATGAATAGTCACCATCATAAATCTCAAATTAAGAAAGTAAATATGTTGATGCATCTAAGTCTGGTTAACTTACTGCTGTGGTAGGAACACCAGCTCCTTCTCGATCACTCAAGTTTAAGATAGGGCTCGGCTTGAGTTTCGATGTGTGATAACACAATTTGTTACAAGAGCTATTGTATCCATTTGCCAGTAGCAGACAGTATACCTATTCAAAATGACCTTAGATGCCGAAACACGTTAAAATGAAGTACTGCCTCTTATTATCTAAATTTACAGTTTCCTACGTGCACTGCCTTGTTTTTGGTTGGGAACTTAGATGGTTTAAGTGTGTGTTGGACTACTGTTTCTACCACATTCCAATGCCTGTTGCTCGCAGTAACTTTTTGTGAATCGTTTTGCAAAATTATGGGTAAAATTGTTAATTTTCAAGAATACTGTGATTGCAAACTATGTATAAAACTTTTCCAAAAATACTTGATTTATAAAATGTTTTATGGAATAAAGTCTATTGCATTTCTATAGTATGCATTGTTTTATTTTGTTTTATTTCCTTTCAAGTTTGCGTCATATTTTCGCTGTGCAAGGTTTAATGACTCAGAGGCTATCACACCAATTAATTTCAACTAAGAAGTGTGTAATATATTTCCAATGGAGCATATATTAAGAGGATTGATATTGAACTAACATCTGTGGATTATTTCATTCAAGTATTCTACCAGCTGATTGGTAGGTTCTTGGACAGTCCCCATTCTGCATCCCAATTTCATACACATTGTCTCGCTTTCCCTTCTAAGGATGTCCCACCATTAGATCCCTCTTCATATCTTCTACTTCCTCTTATTTTGTCCAGAATTCCTATCCTCTTCCTTCCTCTCCCACGCTTCCCCAGTGTTCTCCCCTCTATCACTCTATTCAACATACCCTCTCCTCTCAAAACCTCCTCCATCCATCTCTTCTGCCTTCTCCGCACCTCTGCCACAAGCTTCCTCTCCTCTCCAACCATATCCAATACCTCCTCGTTTGTCTTCCTCGCCACCAAGCTCACCTTCTCCATCCTTCTCCAAACCCACATCTCAAACGCCTCAAGTCTACGTACATCCTCCCTTCGCAATGACCAAGTTTCCGACCCATATAGCGCCACGCTCCATATTAAAGTTTTCACCAGCCTCTTCTTTACGTCTCTTCTCAGACCCCCCCTCATCAATTCCCTTCTCTTTGAAAATGCTTCTTTAGCTAGCGCAATTCTGCATCTGATTTCCTTACCACTAAACCCATTCTCCTCCAAAATACTACCCAGATACGTTAACTGCTCGACCTGCGCTATCTTCTGCCCTCCCACCCTTATACTCAGCCCCGCCTTCTTACTTCTAGAAAATCTCATCAGTTTCGTTTTCTTGTGGTTGATCTTCATCCCATACTCTACACACTGCACCTCTAACGCATTCACCATTGACTGTAACCCCTTGGCAGACTGACTAACCAATGCTTGATCATCTGCAAATCTCACTGATTTTATCAGCTCACCTCCTACCTTTATTCCCACCTCCTCCCCCCATGCCTCCCTTATCATTTCTTCTGAATACACGTTTAAAAGCAATGGCGATAGTGGACACACCTGCCGCACTCCCCGTCCTATCGTGGCCCATCCCGATTCTCCATCGGCTATCCTAACCTGCGCCGTCTGGTTCATATAAAAATTCCGAATCAGATGTCTGTCCCTCCAATTGACCCCTAATTTCTTCAACACTCATTAATTTCGTTCAGTCCACCCTATCAAACGCCTTCTCAAAATCTACTAAGCATGCAAAAATATCCTGCCTATACTCTAGGTTCCTTTCTATTGGCGTCCTCATCACCGCTATAGGGACACGTGTTTCCGTCCCTCTCCTAAAACCGAACTGGTCTTCACCTAGGAATTCATTTACCTTCTTCTCTAGCCTTCTGTATATAATTCTCAAAACTACTTTGGCTGCGTGGGATATTAAGCTTATTGTCCTATAGTCTTTGCATGTTTTTGCTTTGCTCTTCTTCGGTATAGGAATTAGTACAGTCTTCGCAAAGTCTTCCGGCCACACTCCATCCTCATAAATCCTACAAATAAGCGCAAAAAGTTTTCCCCTTCCGTTCTTCCCCATGCTCTTTAAAAACTCTGCAGGTATGTCATCTATTCCCACTGCCATATTCCTTTTCATGTCTCGTAGAGCTCTTTCGATTTCACTATCTAGGATACCTGGTCCGATGCCATCTCTGTCGATGTCGTCTTCCCTTTCTATATCTATCATATTGGGCCTTATTTCTTTACAATATAGCTCTTCAACATACTCCTTCCACCTCTCCTGGATCTCTTTCGGTTCTACGATCACCTTTCCCGTCTTGTCTGTTATTGTTGTTATTCCCCTTCCCTTATTACCACCTGTCAGTTCCTTTACTTTCCTATATAATGCATCTGCTCTTCCCTCTTTTTGGTATTTCTCTAACGAGTCGATCTGTTCTCTCCACCACGCCTCTCTTGCTTTCTTTGTTTTTCTTCTAAGCCAGTTATTTAATTCTCGGTATTTTCTTTTACCTAGCTCTGAGTTTATGCTCTTTCATTTCCTTCTCTCCTGTATCTCCATTATCATCTCCTTCGTGATCCACGGTTTTCTTATTTTAGTTGCACTCACTACGCCTACCGTTGCTTTAGCTGCTTCTACAATCCCATTTTTCAAACTTCCCCATTCATCTTCCACTGATCAAACTCCATGATCCTCACCCACTATCACATCAACCTTCTCACGATACTTCTTCTTCATTGCCCTAGTTAATGCCTCCGTATTCCACTTTCGTACCCTCCTTCCCATTCTTATCTTCTTCAGTTTTACCCGACATTTCATGACTACTAAGTTGTGGTCTGTGTCTGGCTCAGCTCCTGGATAAGTATGTGAGTTTTTAACACTGTTCCTGTATCTGTGACGAACCATTATATAATCTATCTTGAACCTATCTGTCTCTCCCAACTTCTTCCAAGTGTACCTACGTCAAGGATGATGTCTGAACCATGTATTTGTAATCACTAGGTTATTTCTACGGCAAAACTCTACAGCTTTCTCGCCGCGTCATTACTCCTTCCTAGCCCGTAAGCGCCCACCTCCCACCTATCTCTGCCCTCACCCACCACCACGTTCCAATCCCCCATTACTACTAAGTGCTTACTCCCAGGTATCTTACCAATTATTTCCTCTAGCTGGTCATACACACCATCTACCTCCTCCTCTTTATGATTAGAGGTAGGTATATAAACCTGGATTATAACTAAATTCCTTGGATCTGCCTTTAGTTCCACGATTATTATCCTATCACTCACCTGTTCTGCATACACTACTTTTCTACCAAGTTTCCTATTCATTACGAATGCAACCCCGTGCTGACTTTCATTCCCTTCACTATATATTATTCCATAGCCATCGCTCCAGTAGTCCTCATCATCCTTCCATCTTACCTCACCCAGACCCATTATGTCTACACCCACCCTCTCCAATTTTTGCTTTATATTCTCTAGCTTAACCGCCCTCAGCATAGTCCTAACATTCCATTTGCCTATTCTGATTGTTTCTTTCCTCTTCTTTATCTTTTCCTCTGCTGCTGTATTTTCTGAGCAAGGCTTTCGTGTGATAACGACCGCAGGGGCTTGCTCCCACCGCTGCCGAGCACAACACCTGGCCGACTGGGCCGAGTCCCGTAGTTAACAGGGTTCATTATAATTTGTGAACTGTCCATAATTTCAAGGGTTTTGTTGTAATTGAGATGGTATTCCGTGGCCTTACTCAATAGTGTTTTTTACGTGACACCATCACTTCAGAGGCCGCCCCACTTGGATCAAACGCCTTTTGCAGCCGCCTCACTGAGGTACAGATGCTGCGCGGACTACCATTCGTCTCTCTCCTAACCTTCGACCAATCTGGCATGGGTGACCTACCAGGAGCATTGCTCCTGCCAGTTCAGCTCTAGGGGTCATCGGAGCACGCAAGCCCTTCCACTACGACAAGGTTTTTAGTCCAAGGGAAAGGTGTGGATTATTAAACGACATGTATTGCAACTCTTTATATGCTATCAGCTAGCATTCAAGGCATCACTTTGTAGAATCTTATTACATATCTCCATAATAAAGAATAAAAAAATTGATATAATCCACACAACATTTTTCTTTATATGTTGGTGCCAGCTGGCTCTATAAAATCTATTGAATGACTGATTTGTTTCGAACTTGCTGAAATGGTTTCTGTTCCCTCAGTTTAATATTCAAAATAAATATTCTTAAAGAGCTAACTTCTATGAAACAGAAGAATAGTGATTCTGAGGTAGTGTAATGTGTTATTGTAGGAATTTAATATCTGAATCTGTTAGTTAATATGGCTGTCCATGGCACCTCGTGCCAAACTGGATAATTTCTCACATCCATGAGAATATGTTAATATGTATATGAAGGAGACTGCTAACTTATTTCAGGCTAATAGTTGCTGTTTATAATCGACTCGTTAGCCTTGCTTTTTCAAAGTCATTGAAATTCACCTCTTGTTGCCATTGCCCTCTTGTTACATTGTTCTGTGTATTTCTTCCAGGTTCTTTCTCACCTCTTGAATTATTGCTGCTGGTGTAATAAAATTATTCCCCGTAAAAATTCACTTTTAATCCAGAATTTATGGTCACAAACAGAATTATTATCTTCAGAACAATAGTGCCATAGAAACTGATTAATCAATACCCTAAATCCTCCTGAGCCTATTCAAGAACAGTGGTGTAGTAGGGGCGGGGCAGCTGGGGAACTTGGGGGGTATCATTGAAAATAAAACAATCCATGGCCCCCTTCCAATTAAAATAAAAGATGGCTGGGAAGGAATGTAAAGATTTTATGGCAATGTTGTTTTGTTCATGAACGAAGCGATTTCCTGTGAGTGCTAGTAAATATTAGTAATGGTGACTTTTGTTGGGATTTATAGTGACATTCAAATGCCTACCTCCCCAAAACCTCCCCTATCTGCCACCACTTCCCATAGATAGTACTGACTTCAGTGTACCTACCTATTTTGCCCATTGATACCATCCAGTGGCCAGCAGGATATTGCAGCACATTGTCGCTGATCGCCACTTCATACCAATTGATGAGCAATGGATGGGTTAGATAATAAGATGTGCAATGTCTGCTGCAAGCAGTGTACGAAGAGTTGGGTACCTACACGCAGTTGGGTGGATAGTAAGGACCACTTTGATCCTCCCAACTAAGTGGTTCTCAGGTAATTTCTTTTGCAGCTATATTAGGACGCTTTCAACTTATTTTGTGCACTCATTGCAATTGTGCAATTCCTTTGCAAGTTTGAATGAAAGAAAATCAGTAACAAATGAGAAAACCCATTTTAAAAATGAGTTGCAAAACCGCTTTAAAATCACTTGCACAAGAGACATTTTTACCTGTAAATCAATAGCATTTCATTTCAATTAAAAGTGAGTGAAAATCAGTTCCAAAAGAGGGTATCAAGAAAAATTAGGATGAAAATCAGGACAAGTCAGTTGCAAAAGAAATATTTTGGATGAGAATTCCTATGTAAGAACTTATTTCATACTTGAACTAAAATATTTTCTCATTTCCAGCAATAGAGTCTCTCTAATAATGCAAAAATAAAACAATACATTAAGTGGTATGTGCTCAGAAATGCCTATTTAAATAATTAAGTCTTCCCATAGCTCTTCTCAGAAAGATAGAGAAAAGAAAAAAGAGTATCTCTCTCTAATCGTAAATATGGCACATTTCGACACAGAAATTAGTCTCTTTCTGGCTTTAGAAACTGGCTATAAGCAGAAAATCCAGGTGAAGTTTTTGAACTCTAATTAATTCTTCTGATTCAATTACCTTAAAAGTTAAGGTGCGTGTACTTCCCGCCTTCATTTCGTGTTATCGCTACGAGTTTACTCAGTGGCTAACAGATGGCAGACGTCTACATGGAAAGATACCTAATTAAATTTATGAAACTTATTAACCATATTATTATGGCACGTAATTATGACGGTAGTTTTATCAAACAACTATCAAATAGTGTAAACGTCGTGATTCTAATGTTATAACATTTTCGTGTAAAATCTGTGAAAGAATGTCTACTTGAAGAAGCCTTCTCCTGTGATTTAAGTAAAGAAAATGACCTACAGATGGCAGTAGGATGCAAGAAGTGAAGGACATTGAGTGAGGGAAATTTGAAGTTAATGAAGACGTCTTAATGCCACATTGAAGGATAAATGAAGAATCCTGTCCAGTCCAGGAAGTCCATTTTTGCTGAAAAATGTACCTGTAGGTACATTTTTTAGCAAAATACACTTCGATAATTTTCATATGGACTTAGAAAAAGAACATTCGCTCATATTACTGATAGTCCATTTTATGTGTGGAGTAATTAGGGTAAGTAGGTATGTGAACAACTGCTTATTTATATTATATTTAAGAGCAAGTAGTGTTGGGATAGTTATATATGTCATCCCAGAGTCTGCATAGCATCGTATGTTGTAATGCACCAGTATATCAAAGATAACCATGTAAATGACAGCCTCCTTCAGGTATACTCATATTTAATCCACGGAAGACAATACCTCTAGGATACTATATGGAGTTTGGATTTTCACATATTTCATTAATTGTGTTTTCAGCCACCTCAATTATACTATAGTTAGATACTATACTATAGTATCAATTGAGGTGGCTATGGTATCCATTTAAGCGGCTGAAAACACCATATTTGGTTGGATTCAAAGAGGGCATTTTTTAATCAAGAAAAATAATTTAAGGCAAGAGGAATCCTACTTATTGGATTTGGCCATTATTTCATGATGTCACATATGATGGAGCTAAGGACTGAATTAAAAAATGTGAGTCATGAAGTTTTGGGGCAAAGGTAATGGACAACATGTATAAAATTGGAAACAAAACAGAAAATTATGTTTCCAGAAAGTAAGTTCAAGAAAAGTACAATAGAGCCTCTCTCACCTCAAACTTCATCTGGGGGACAAATCTGAAGAATATGAACATCAGCCTTGTTTAAACTTGGATTGATTTGGTATATGGTGGGTAGTTGCAAGATAGTGTCTGACAAATATCCAATTTTTAAATAGAAAGGCTTAACTCAGAATGTGCAATGCAGCAAATATTTGGGGCTCTCAGGAGATAGAACTGAATGAGGTGAGCAAAATTAAGACTTCCTTTAAGGTACATGGAAGGGACCTGAGCCTACTTCTGACACTAATGAGATAATCTTTCTAATCTAATAATCTTTCTCTTTGCATTGGCAGCCAAGATAAAATGAGGGTTCATGGTGATTAAAACACTTTGTACTTTCCCACTCTTTTATTTCATTCCAGTACAATCAGTTTCGACGTTCTACGTTTCAAGTGCATAGTACAAAATTGTACTACTTGAAAATGATGTAGAACATCGAAAGCAGTTGTAGCGGAACAAAATAAAAGTGTGAAGAATTACAAAGTGTTTTAATTACCATGGATCTGATCAACTTCCTCAAAGTTAATTCACCTAACATCAACTTTAATGAAATAAGGGTTATGGGCATACATGTATATTATTAGATAAGTTAAAATACCCCATTCTCCCTTGCAACAGTGGTGACAGCAACATAACTCTTGGGAATCACCCATAATTCTTAATTGATCTTGACTCCATGCTCTTTGAACAATTTTGTCTCACAAAAATGCAAAAATTGCTGGGGTCCTAACTCCCCCTGCTGGATGCTTTTGTGGTGGCTCACTCCGTTCAGCATAAATGCCGATATAATGGGAGCTTTCCATTCTCTTCAATGTGCTTCTCACTTTTCAACACTAAAAAGCAGTTGCTTTCCATTTGTTCCAGACCTTGCACACAAGGCAGAGTACTTCAAAACAGACCATAAAAATGGTTGATGTGTTGGAGTGTATTAGAAAAGAAAAGAATTTTGATAATTGAAGTCACAATTGTTATTCATGGATTGATTTTCTGTACATACCTCATAAAGTCCATTCTTGAGATTTAATACTGACCCAGGGCTAAATTGATTACAATCATTTTCAAGGTACATAAATAAGTAGCTGAGCCAAAAATGTATTTGTAGTCAGGTTGTCTAGGAAGAGGAGGGAATGCTGAATAAAAGGGGAGAGAGAGGGAGGGAACAAATGAGGGAGAATGGGGGTAACGATGATGGGAAGCAAATGGGAATGGGAAGGAAGGTGAGGGGGAGGGGTGATGTCATGATAGATGTGCACAAAAGTGGGTTAGGTAAGGTCATAAATTCAGTTATTTGTAGAGTTTAGTGTTTCCCAAATGGTAAACAGGTAGTCTGGCTGATGAAGTAAGGTGCTTGATGAAGCATGGTGAGACAATATACATTAGAGAAGGAGAGCCCTCGTAGCAGGGAACCCTTACTGTGTGGGAGAGATACTTCAGAACTGTTTCCCCCATATTTTCTCAAAATTAAGAAAGTTCATAAATTTGATTGTTTCAGGCTTGACTTCGTGGAAGTAATAGATATCCATTTTGAATGTAACTTTGTAGTTTCCCACACTTTATTTAAAGTGTGGAGAAGTACGAAGTTTTTTTATTCAAAATGGATGTTAAGATAGTGCACTGAGCCATAGAGACCTAACCCTTTAGGGAAGAAATGGGAGCGAAAATAATAAAGAGAGAAAGAATTTAGTGTTGTGGTGGCACGTAAGTACCTATATTTCTTAGGACATGTCCTAAAAGGCGTGACCACTATTGATTTTCATATTTTAGCTTTGTATTGGCTTATGCAAAGATAGTGAAACTGTTCAAATCTCTCTCTGTAACCTGGTTCGAAAGAACCTAGTTGTATCTAGTATCTAATAGCCTTGTTTATGGTGCAAAATAGGATATACCACATACGGGCAGTGACTTTCGCATACCTTCCACCAGAAAATCCAAAAACGGCCTAATGTAAGATGTGGAATCCCCTTTTGGACTAAATATGTATACACTACGCCATGCGTGTAAGTATTGCCGGTTGCCTACACTCAGGGCGTGAATGAGTGACAATTTAATCAGGGGTGCCAACCGCTCTCGCTCACCCCGGATATGTCCAAATTACGCCCCGTGGACCGCCCGAGGGGAATTGGCAAACTCCGAAACTTCGGCTCTAAAAATTTGGACCCGTCTATCAATATTCGTCACCATTATAAGTTTGCTACCCTGTATTGCTCTCGTGCTGGATAACTTTGCCTACTTGCCTCACCTGCCGTTTTCTCATTCACATTAAATGCACATTTACAAACGCTGGCGCATTTTCTTAGGATTACGCCCTGATATTATGAATATAAGTTTTCTATTAGTTAGCTTAGAGTGCTTTCCATAAAAGGATTTTATTTTCATGCCAATTTATGAAAACAAATTTAGCCTTTTTTTTGATTGAGCCCATATGTTGGCTGGTTGATATGCCCGCCTGGTTTTATAATATCTGGTTTAATATTTTATCGGTGTAAAAACCAAAGTTAATACGTCCTACCATCGATAAAGCTCACGTCAACCAGCCGACAATCTGATTCGTAATGAAATAAACTCAAACTCTCAGTAAACTTCAAGTTAACGAAAAGGCTAAATACTCTTGCGGTTAACACTAATCACGCATCATAAAACTGGTTCTAAATGATATGTTGTGAGCTTCCGTGTAATTTTTATTGAGTTATATTTTTATTGACAGGGTAGTTGACAGGCATTTCTCTCTTAGCGTTTACATTTCCATCGCTTCACCTTTTACCTTAGCAAATTCTGTTTAAAATCCAGTTTATGCACTTATTAATTAATTTTACCTTGTCTTACAGTCACTATCTGTTTGGGGTTCCAATCACTAAAAATAATATTTTCTAAAAAGAGTTAAAAAATATTCACGAGGTAGTAAAGCTTGAGGTAGTTCTCCGCCGCAAGCAAGTTCTATTGTGTGACATAGAAAGGCCATTATTTATTTTGTCATATCGCAAAAAAAGCTTTTGAACAGTTGGATTGCTGGCGCATCAAAATTGTGTGAACCCTAAAAAAAATTACAAGAAAGATTTAAAAGTACGATGATAACGAAATTGACTGTTTCTATCAACGGCTGATTCACATGGGTGGGTTCGTTTTATTTCCTGTTTCTATTGATTTTATTACCTGTATTATTCGAAACTTTGAACCGAGAATTGATTAATTAGTATTAGTTAATACACAGCTTAGTACTTTTATCAAAAGCCCTTGAAAATGAAGTTGACATAATTAAAAATGGCTTGGCTTTAATTGAACAAGGTAGAATCAATTTTCATTGAAGATAAACAAAAAAGAAATGATTGAAAGTTGCACGAAAAAGAGCGCTAAATATTTTGGAGATTTTATCGAGAATTTATTTTTAGTAGTGGATGATTTTAAATTGTTAATTTAGAAAAAATAAGGCCCTGGCACAGGCCGTGCTTTTAATTTAAATGTTAGTTTTTTTTTTGGCTTTCGGCGGTAGCTATGGTGCATCCGATAACAAAAGTATCCAATCTGTGCGTACCAAATGAGCACCGTGGTTCTTATTTGTTTTCGCACGTATACATATTATAAAGTAAGTTAACGAAATTGACGCGACTTCCTATTCGAAAATTGCCAGCGTGTGATTCATAGCTCTATTAGCGCAATATCATATGCAGCGCAATAAAAAGTACCTATAATTTGATCAAGAATTAAAAGAATATGGACTATAAAGATGTTCTAGAAAATGCTGAAAAGGTGTTAAATGAAGGTTTATCTTCTGTAAACGAATACCCAAATGATGACGTCGAAATGGAACTCTTAGAAATCCAGCAATACACGCTTGACTCAAAATTACAGGTATAGTTATCAGTCAATATTAATGAGGGACACTTATACCTCTTTGTGCACTTTCTCTTGATAAACTTTGTATAAAGTGGTCAAACTACGTAATTTTGGTTGTTAATCTTGGCTCGATCTAAGGTTTCATTGAAAATTTGGTACTTATTACACTATTGAGGTGTATTTCAGGTGGTGAGAGAAGCGTTATTTGTGTTTGCTCGAGGCTTTTCTACATCTCGTCCTTTATTGCTGAAGATGCATGAGTTGTACTCATCTGCTATAGACGTTCGAAACAAGAGGCTCGAGGAATATATAGAATTATCGGTAATGACGGTGTATCATCTATAAATAAACGCTATTGTAGTAATTGTAAATGGTGACGCTGAGAGTTCTTCAACGATTGACGGCTCTTAATGCGACGTCAGGTCGATTGTGAAACTCTTGAACCTACGTTTACACAAATGTCGACAAGTGCTCGATATATGCACCCGAGGGGTAATGAATGTTGTTGCTTGAGACTCACACGGACTACATGATATTTTTCAGGAGAATCTGGAAGTCCGCTTGCATGAGGCTGTAGACGATAAAGTAACATACACAAAAGTTTATATATACCACTAACTATAGCTTTACGGTTTTCAACAAGAGTCTCACGCAGGTGATGTGGTAATGTTTGATGTTTAGTGAAGTTACGTTATTTAGAATAGAAATTTAGTAGAAGGGGTTGAAAGTGAAGAGAGAGAGAGAGAGAGAGTGTTGGTTCTTACGTCACTAGGCTCTTAACAGTGCCAAGAGGACATGAGTGTGGAGTGGAGTGCCGCCATAGTGCTCTTCTCACGGCACTCTTCCTGGGTTCCAAAAAAACCTCCACTGACGTAATTTTACCCTAGTCCTACGCTGGTGCAGTCGCTACCGAATCAATGCGAACTTAAATACATTCGTATTGCGTGCATTTCCACCATTGTTTTATTCCTTACATTAAGGCATGTGCTTCTAAAAAGTTTTTTTTAAACTTCACTTTCATGCTTAGACCTATACAAAAAAATACTGAATGTATCATTTCAAAGTTCACCTGAATTGTTTTAATAGAAAAAGTTTGGAATGAGTTTACATGAACTATTTTTTTAAAGGACTGTTAGTGACTGACAAATCATTCAATTGTATTTTACACATATTCGTAGTTTTAATTATCACATCAGAACAAATATAGAGACGATGAAAAAAGTATTCGTGGTTCATTTAGGAGTATTCAAAGAATTAAAGGAGCTGGATGATCCTAATTTCATTCTTACGTTGTTAGCTGTAAGTTTGGTAATGGCTGGCACCCTTATTGAAATATATTAATAGCTACCAAATAAATTATAGATTCCGCAATTCATGTCAAAGATTTGTAATTAGCCTGTGGCGTGGCTTGGAAAACTAATGAATGTAATTCACAAGAGTTCACCGCAGAAAATTTTTATAATTGATTGGACCATGATTTACTTCCAAATAACGATTCTTCGATTTTTTAAAGCTTTAGGCGTATCTATTTATCAGTGACGGGATATTTAAAAACTGCTTTATGTTTTATTAAGGTCATTCAATTTTTCAATTCTCTGCAGAGGGCTCTACTGGACATTAAACACATCAGAGAGGATCCCATGGCCTATTTTCAAAGGAAAAGCAAAGAAAAATGGGAATCACTGGTTCAGGACAAGATGAATTTGATTTCCACCGTTAGTTCAATGAAAAATGCCGTGGAAGGCATGCGGACAAAAATAAGCAAGGTACTTTCTCCATGATTGATGACCGCAGTATTCGCGTAAGTCAAATGATGGCCACGAAGCCCGTTAGGGTGAACGTAAAAAATTACCGTTGATGATGATGGTTGTCAATATCTATTGTTCACCTACTCCTCATCATGTACTTCATATACCTACTTTATTCCGTGTTAACTTCCATCTCATTTATCATCTCAAAACATCGTCATATATATCTTTCTTAAGAGATATTTTGACAACAATTACGGAACGTATCTGCCCATGGCGATGCGAAATTTAATTTAAACCTTTTATCAAATGTTGGTTAACAGCTGGAGGATCAGTTGGAGAATAATGAAGCCCAGATAAAAATTGAATACCAGGCACGACTGTCTGCACTGCTAGAGGTGAAGCGCATTCAAGAGCGAATGAAACGTCAGATAAATAAAAGGATTAGCATATCCTCCCCTGCTGAGAAGAGTGTTGATTTTAAATCGGACCAGGATCATCTAGTAAAAGATTGTAATTACGCCAAAATAATTAATTTTATCCCGCGGAGTAAAGACCCTATATTCTTGGAAGATGAAATCCAAACTTGCCAGTGAGTGCTCATGAATATCATTTTAATTTATATTATTATGTAGCTAGTATTATGTCATAAATAAGTCTGTTCTTCGTTGGCAAATAGTGCCAAAATTTAGTAGGATGAGAAACTTTTCGAAATATCTCTGAAGGTACTTAATTTATCTTTTCTTCCATTTTATGTTTCCGTTTTCATGAGAGAGTATTTCAAATTATTCAGTTGCACCTTCAGTTTCTCCTCGTTTAATCTCGTAATTTCCTAGTACCATACATCAAGTTCACGTTCGTCATTTGCTGCTGATAACCGATTGCGATCTTGTTTTTGCGTATTGTCAGTAATTTAATATGACCTTCACGTGAAAACTTATTTCACCTATCCCATCATTCTTTGAATGCTATAGTATTTTTCACAAGGAGTGAAAAGATTGACCCTTGCATGGGAGATAGTGTTTCTTTTGTTTTTTCATGGAAAAAAACCCAGTCTTGAAAAATTACAAAATAGGTGGCAAGTGTAAGCCTCGGAGAACTTCAACTGAGTTTTTCATCATGGTATTGCTAAAATATAGAAAAAAAGTGACCAATTCGCGTTTATAATACGCCCGTAAAATCCTGGAAACGAAGCGCGGATTTTTAAAATAACATAATGGCCAAGCAACCGTGGGACTCCATTTGAATACCGGGCGGTTACGAGGTAAAGTTTAGACTGAAGTTCTAAAAGTTTACATGCCTTGAGTATGTAGTACATATGAGTGAGGCATAATATGGAATATTTCATGATTCACTTTTCATTTGATACAACAGATAATCCGGAAAGCCGGAAATAAACCGGAAATTTGAATCGAGGTCATGTTGGAGTCAGTATTGGATATGTGTAACACGCAAATACTCACCTTTGTAGTACATGGACGAGTTATGCACCGCGTGCTAGGCACTGTGATTCCAACTTGGACGCTGTAATGCGCTGAGTACGGTACAGATTTAAATGCAGAGTGTGGGCTTTACAATGTGATCGTTTTGTGCATGGTCTCCTCGTGGGACTGAAGACTGAAATGAGTTGGCGCAGGGGGAATACGCGTTGTAGCTAGTTCCGAAGTTATCTCATCATCCAAAGTTGTCCCAATCTCACGATGCCCTCCCGACCATTCCAAGGTATTTATCCACTTATGTGAGGATTCCATTTTGCCCTTGTACGACGCAAATATTGCGGGAGCTGGGAGGTACAAGTTCGAGAGCCACTGATGACTTGAATGCGTGAGGCACACCACAACTAGAGTCGGCGGCTACGCTGTCAACCCACTCGACATGCATAATATACATATTCGTATTTTAAGGTTGACGTCCCCTATGAGTAGTCAAGTTGAGGAAGGAGAGAATGGAAAAACTCTCTAAGACTCTTGCATTCACGCCTTTTGAAAATCTGTTACTGTTCATATTATGTGTTAAAATTTGCAAAATAGAGAACAAGATTGCTGATGATAGACCTGAACGTGAAATATTAGTTTCAAGGCAGTTGGCGAGGTCATCAGATGAGGACTTAAATGTAGCCAGTGAAGAAGTTGATTTTTCGGTTGTCCATCGCGCTTGGGAGCTCTGAGTCAAATGTTTTACTTTGATGTTAACTTAACCAATTGAGTTTTTGAAAGCTGGATTGTCCTGATTTTAAGCTATATTTCCAGTAAACACAAAATGCTGCGGATGCGCATCTGATGCGCTGCGCGGTAGCGCTGCAGCTACCGCGAAAGCGCTGCTGCAGCGCGTCTAGCACTCATAAACTTACATTTCTTGAATGTCGGATGCGCAGCAAACGGGTGTCAGCAGCGCTGCACAAGCGCGTTAGGAGCGCTGTACAAGCGTGTCACGATCGCTTCAAACTGCAAAAAAATAGTTTACTCATGAATAACTTTTCTCACCTTACTCCGGACTGAATAGACTCATCATCATTTTCGCATCTACTTACGGTACGGTCAACCTAACATCTATCTACAGTATGTCTATCGAGCAATTACCTACGTCATATCCAACCTGCGTCATATCCATATCCATATACCTGGTGCGTCCCTAGAAAGTTGTATATATACCGCCATTCCCGTGCGTAAATGTGTTTGCGAGAACTAACTTATAAATGTCAATTCCGTGATAGTTTATGGAAACGTACCATCCAATCACGATAACAATTTTCAGCAATAATTAATTGAAACCTATGTTGCCACAATAAATGAATATTAAGTCAATATTAATGAGAATAAACAAGATGTTTTCCAATTGTCTCACGTTTGCTTACATTTCAATGAAGACGTAATTTACTCGCGGAAATGTTACGAACGTGAATATGCATGTATACTCAATGTTACGAATGTGGAAATGAGGAAACTGATGAATGTACCAATAAAAGCATAACAATAATTTAGTATACAACGGCAATTAATTACACAAAGCTATCAATGAAGTGTTGTTACTGGCAGAACCCAAGTCTCTCCGATTCGTTTCAAAGCTTCCCATTTATGCCAAATTTTCGGTCGAAGAATGAACCACAGGCTAAACATGTTACTATATATCAAGAATATATTTCACGAAATAAAAAAACAAAGGATACACATAGTGAACATTTAATGAATAAGTATTTATATCTTCATCTTTCGATTGAGACTTTCACTTTTTCCCTTATTCAAAAGACTACCTCCAGCGCCTTGGCAGCGAGTCCGCAACTTGCGGCTGCTGCGCTTCAAACACGAGTTGCGAATGCGCATTAGATGCATTTCTCGATAATTCGCTCTATGAGAGCGCTGCTGAGACGCTGCTGACGCGCTTCAGTTGACATGTGCTGCACTTGCAGCGCTGACATCCTTGTGAAGCGCTGCCGCAGCCATGTGTGTTTACTGGGAGTGAACGCACCCTCCTGGGTGTTTCATTCACCATCCAGTGCATTGTTATGCGCTCGTATTAATGTATGTAATACATTAGTTAAAATTGTCGGAAGCTATGATCAAGATGGAAATAATGACTGTTATTAAATATTTACAAAAAAGAAGAAATTCAGTTTACCCCGAAAGTTCTTTCCTCGCATATTTTATCGTTGGAAACTAAACAAATTAATGGCGATGGATTTTATCTCTTCACACAGGAAAGCATATTCTGAGTTATCCAACGAAATATGTTCCTTGAAAGTAATGTACTCCGATTCAGTTCCACTGAAGCGATTTGAAGCACTCGAAGAGGTGGTGAGGGCCTTAAAAAAGAGGAGAAGTGAGCTGAAAGATATTATTAGTACCCTGAAAGAAGAAAACAAAAAGCTAGAAGGTTTGAGTTTATTTTTTTGATAGTTTACACGTAGTTGGTTATTTATTTTAGAAGATAGTAACATTAAAAATGTATGATCATTGTTCCCAATCAATATAATAGTTGTATATTTGATTGATGAACCATAACCAAACATTAGTATTCTTTATATGACAGACTCAGTACTCTTCCACAAAATGTTTTTGGCAGCACGACGAATTTATGGTATGGTGGTTACTTAAGGCATTTACACCATGGTATAATTCAACTTGTGGGTAGGAAGTCTCTTATTTTCCATGAATACCAACAAATTACAAAAAGCCAAGCCTTAACCAATTATGGTTCTTTATTTTATTTCTTATTTCGGTAGTGATGATAAATATATATAATTGAAATGTGATGTACGATGTTGCTCTGGAAAAGAAATGTTTTGGGTAGGATGAAGAATAGATTTGCCAATGATAGGTATAATCTAACGAATCGGTGATAATGTTCTGAACTTTATTAGGGCAAAGCCGTGAACCCAGAACAATAACGCATATTTTTGTGCATCTAACGCAACCGACTGTTTAAAATTGTAGAACAAATAACCTGTAGCAAATTTTACAGCAGTAAGTTTAAAAAACGATTCTGGAGAAACCACACGGAAGCATTGGATGGAGTTTTTCACTACGCGGCTGTAGGTCATTTAATCTATTATCCCGTAACCTCCATTCAAGATGTGGTGAAGGTTGATAGCGCGCTAAGTGTATTGCTCTTGGCACGAGGTTGGATTAAAAATCACTGTCTCCTCTTTGTTGTAGCTCGAGTTATCCCCTGCTTCATTTCCTGGAGTCCTCCGATTACACCAGAAGCTTTCTCAGTGCTCTTCCGTGATTTCCGACCGAGAGTGAAAATTGAATGCTTGATGAGAAAGGCCTTACGGCAGTTATTTGAGATACTTGTCGTTGGTACGATTTCTATTCATAACAAAAATGATAGTGGGAGTAAAAGCAGCATGCAGAAGTTAGGAAAATTACAATTGATATTTAAAATGACGTATCATTTATATCGCTGCAATGCAGTGGAGATCAATTATGACATTCGTTGTTTTTATTTATTAAGTTGGTGTTCACACTATTGCAGTTGGCTTTGTGGAAAAATCTAAAATCTGTACATGGTAGCTCATTCACAATTTATGAATACATTTTAGAAAATAAAAATGAGTTCTGCGAAAACTAACGAACTTAAAGGGAGCCTTAGAGGGAGGCTCTCTTGGTTACATCACTCATATGTAATAATTTGTGAAACCAAAAAACACTGTATGTTCAGTTTTTGGGTCCTCTAAACAATTTAGAATGATCTTCGAATAAAGGATTCAATAGATTTCTTTCCGCATCATACTTGAATTATCGAAAAACAAAGAAATAGTATGAAAAAATATTCCGCTGGAGCGACGAGTTACCTGCAAGAGGGATGCGTGGATCATACAGAAAACAAACCTTGGACGAACAGAGATTCAAAACCATATGATTTAGGCAGATAATGAACACCAAATGGTCAAATGAAATAGGAAAGAAGAAAGTACGGTAAAACGAGTTTATTAAGGCAATTTCATTTTGAGAATTGCACTGAGTAAAAGAATGGAATAAATTTAGCGCTTCTTGTATCGCCATGGATTTTATTTAGCCATTTACGGTCGATTGTAGAGCCAAGATTGATCATGATGCGTCAAGTTATTAAATAATTACTATTGGACACGAAGTTCAATCAGCAAATTTTAGGAGAGAAATATCAATGAATGTATTCTGACTTAATATTCCCTAGACATTCAAAGGCCTAAGAAGCACTAAAAACAACTTGATTAATAATACTATTAATTTAAATTTGAAACAACAGAGTACTTAAAATAAACACAATTTTACAATAGAAGGCTTAACTAAAAGATTCATCGTCAACGATAAATCTTATCACGTGTCTTACTGAGATTTGCTTCAATGTAGGCGGACTCCCAAGCAAACCGACTAAAACACTTTTTTGGTATTGTGTAAAAATAGTGATAGATCCACTGTCTACCAGTCCCTTACAAGCAGAATAAAATCATCCATTCCCCTCCATGCTTCAATGAGTACGCAACACTTCTCTCAAACAAAGAAACCCGAATGAGCTTAGGCAGTGAGCACAACAAAAACATTTTTTTTTCGTATATTTTGGGGAATTTTATTGTCCTCATATCCACATAGCGAGGACACTTGTGGAGTAATACAATATCCTATTCCTTTTCACAAGTAAAGACCATTTAAATCTAGAATGGGGCAATGAATACTTGAATGCTCCAAGTCATGGTTGGAGATACATCATTGGAGGCAGAGGACACACGCACGTGTATTGTCTTTGAAACTTTTCAAAACTTAAGGCAAAAGATGTTTCCCAGCTTTTTGGGTCCTCTGAAATTCTGGGATCGTGTTATTCTAACTTTTTTATGAAGAGTATTTATCCAAAATGCATCTTTCATTTTGCATGCAGTTTTTTTTTCTTCACTCATTGGTGGTAACGTTCATCATGAAAAACTTGACAATGACTTGTTTTTCACTTCAGAAATTATTTAAAAGAAAACTCCAGTTTATGTTTTAAGTAAAACATTTGATTGAATAAAATTGAAGTATGCGGAATGCTTTTGGGTTAATGTAATTTTGTCCTCTTCCAGAGGAAAATAACAACCTCCACAAGGAAAATGAGGAAACTCTAAAAACATTAGACGAGTTGGAAAATGGATCTTCCATCTTAGTCACACACTGGAACAGGTAACTCATGTATTTATATATTAATGTAAATGCTTAATTTTATTCAAACGTGTTAAATTACAGAGTTAAACAAATATTAGAATGAAAATGCGTCTGAAAGTGCTTGTTTTACTTCCTATCGCTTCAATTTATTTGAATAAAAATGTAAACTAGTGTTAAATCTCTCAAGGAGGAATTAACAAATAGTATTTGAATTTCATGGCTATTATTTAAAAGCACCATGAATGTTGTGCTATCTTTTCCACGTGAGTAAACGAAGGCCATCATGAGTAACTGAATAAGTAAATGTCATATGGAGTATTTAATATCATATAGAGGAGATGAAGATGAAATATCCAGTTTTACCCTCAAGGGAATCACTCTCGATTGATAACTGTTTAGAGATAAATATAACTTCCAAGATGTTTCTACAGGTGTGGTGAATACATCCCTGGAGGTATTGAGAGATGGAAAAAGCTTACTAATGGAAAGAATAATGTTGAAAAGCTGGAAGTTTTAGTGGATGAGCTGGAAATCATGTCCGTGGCGTCAAAGTATTACGAAGACAATGTCTTATTTTCGTAAAGCTCCACATCATGGTACTTCATCAGCGTAGGTAACTATTTCATTTTGTGTCAGCATATCATAATGTCGTTTTGGCTCTAATATATCTATGTATTAAGGCCAACTATTTTATAATTTGTCCGGTATGTGTATGGAATTATTTGTTCAAATTGTCAGTTGCTCTTGTTTGATGGCAAAAGAAACCGAATGATTAAGACAGAAGATACCTATTGACTGTTTTACTAGCATCCTGACGTATTAAACCCTTACCACTGACTAGATAAGCCACGGTCCTCTGAATAGCCTATGTTTTTTCGATCGAAAAACAAGGTCATGGCTTTTGAAACATAAGAAATTCGGGAATGTGGATATTTTAAGTGATAAATCACCAAATTTAGAAACCCTGATGCACGCTGTCATCATTGCTGTTAGTTAGTACTTCTTTCTGCTTCTCAATTAAAAACCTTCCTATTGTTGTTATCCTCTGCGATGAGTGAGGCAATGAAATTTACTATCCTTTCGGAAACCAGTTTACATCCTCAGGCGTTGATTTGAATCAGTGAGAGAGCAGGTTTCTTAAGTATTATTTTTTGGTTACGCCTGGGTGCTTCTTCACGCATTGCTACTCTTGCTCTTTTCATGCATGCGTAGGATGGGTAGGGTACATTTTAGTGTAATTTTACAAAATCGGCAAAAATATTCGCAGTATTATTTTAAAGAGCTCTAATTACATCAATTGCAAAAAAAAACATTTAAAGCTTAGGAACTCATTTTGGCAGAAATTTCGTTGAAGTGACAATTCACGTGAATTGTACAGTGTAAATTGCAAGCTCACAAGTACACCTGATAAAAAATATTTTGATTCTGATTTGTTTCTTAAGTTGAATTATTGAGCAAGTTTCCTTATTCGAATCTAATTGAATTATTATAATAAATATTTTTAAAGATTTAAATTGGGATGTAGGACTTAATCCAAAAATCTAAGTTTGATTTAACAAGGTCGCATCATTTTGCTTTAAGGAGAGTGTTACCGAGGAGATGTCTAATTGTAAGACACAAATAGAAATAATTTTAGCTGAAAATAGGAAGCTGAAGAAAAATTTAGGCATGTTTAACAATTTATTTTAAGATGTCCATGGAGCTCACCTGATAAAAACTGAATTCTCCTTGATCTGCACTAAAAATGTGCACTGGCCAAACCATTGAATTGTAGAGGAATGATTTGGCTTCTTCAACGCACTGAATGACTCACAGATCACTTACAAAGAGAGATTGGCTAGGAAATTGAACTTCCTATTAGCATATAGCTTTTAGTTCCGCAATTTTCCCTTGGAATGCGAGTGTTATTTCCGAAATTTGCAAAAAAGCAGTTGGATGATATGCCACGCCTCTATTTCTTTTCTCTTGCCACTGTTCATAATGGTCTGCCATAATCGTTACACATTTCGCCCAATTACAAGCTCGGATTTGAATTTTAGCTTATAATTCTTATGATCCCTTACCTTAATGTTTACATTAAGCCCTAAGATTCATTCTTCCCGTGAGACCACGGGAATCACCAAAAATTATGTCTAATTTTTTTCATTTCCTTAGCAATTTCATCCCTGAATTTTCATCCTAGATTAATCCCATATTCCTAAGTCTCGTATTATGTCTAACATTTAACATAATTAATATCTTTAATTGTGTTAATATATTTATGGTTTAATGTGTTTTTATAATTATATCCACTATGAATGGTAATCAACCTGTTAAGCATCTCGTATAATCACGGCGGGGTACTAAGAATGTAAGATGCCGGGTGATGATGACTTTCTATGGTATCACATTTATTTTATGATATCATAAAATCCCAACTAATTTTATCCCATTAAGATCTACAGCAAAATTTTATCCTTGCCCAATTCCAATGTTCCAACGAACCTCTTTATGACAAACGTCACCGAAAATAGAAGCTCATATTATCAAGAGTAGATTTCTCTACACGGTGAAATTCCCTGAACTAAATCATTTATTCGAAGGTAGAGGCCAAAAAGTTACGAGCAGTATATAGATAATCTGCTTCATACATTTGTTGTAGGTAAAACACGAATGTTGTAATTAATTTTTCGATTTACAGTTAAGATTGGTGTTGTTGGAATGTAAAATAAATATATGCATGTTTAATTTCTATTCGAACTCCATCTATTTACAATCCAAGATTAGATTATGTTGTGAAATTACTACTACAGGCCATAGGAATAACAATAATTATTCTAGTGGGTTAAAAATGAAAATTAATTATTTTTAATGCTCATCAATCCAAGCTATCATTTAAGGGAATAAAGTTGTCTCAAGCTCATTGAATATGAAACGAGTTTCAAAATCCAGAAATGCTTAAGATAAAAATACTGATAAGGCCAAACTCGTTATTTCCTGCATAAAACAGTTAAGGAACATTGGAGGCGTATCTGTTCTGCTCTCCGAATCCGCGTGGGATTATCAAATCCTAAAACTGCTGAGTCATGCTCAATCCTTATCGAGAGCTTATCTAACTCTGGTCATCGACGGAAGAATTATATTTTTTTAGGTGATAGTACACATTTCATGTTGCTACAAGTCCTGAGGGCTGTTTCAATCACGATTTTCGTTTGAGAAACAAGTTTTTAAGTTTTTAAATATATCTACTATCCTTGATAAGTGACTTCCGTGATGCTACCATATTTATGCTTATCTCAGTTCATACAATGTATAAGTGTTTAATTGCATTTTCGACTTTCTTCTTTCAACATCTGCACATTGTGGACTGGATATGCCGAATGATCTCTCTCGTACATCTCTATTAGTGCGTCTATCATTAAATTTTTGTGGCCATATTTGTCATAAAAATTAAAAGGTTTATGTTAAACACGGTCATTGAATTATAATAGCATACGCTTGTACTAGAAAATTAAAGGATAATAATACTGGAAAATGTATGATTAATCACTTGATTAGGATGGTGGTGAAGGAAACCGAGGTAAATGTCATCGTATACAAATTTGAGTGCATTTAAAAAAATAAACCGTGTCTCTCACGTGTTATTTCAATCCTTGTTCCAAAGGCCTCAGTTACGTCTTTATCCTATAATCACAGCAGTGCTAAATGGAGTTGTCTTCGATCCAATTAGTTGTTATGGATAAATGAGCCGGAGGGAATGGCTTCCTGCTTTTGCTCAATGTCTCAAATTCCACCTCAAGCGTGAATCCCGTGATACGACAACTTGTGCTGTGTAGTGTGCATGGTGTGATATAACCGCTGGCGCCAGGTCGTATTTCCACTACTACCTCGACAATCATAGATTACATAAATTAATTAAGCTATCGGACGAGATTACTGAGTAATTGCATGTCTGTTGTTAATCGGAGCGGGCGATGCATTCATGTTATTCCTTTGTAGAGGGATGTCTATCACAAATATTGTTTTTAAAATATTTTTCTGGAATATCACTGAGAGATGCAATTCCAATCAAACAAGTTTCAGGATGACACGAAAGTTATTGTTTTACCCCCGAGATACATTTTTAGAGCAGCCAAAGACAACAAAATGATAGTACAATGCTGAATAGTCAGATGTTAGAATTCTTTCTTCTCATGCTTACACGATCTTAGTGGAAACAGAACGAGACACCGGTTAACCGAAGTACGTCCCTTTTTATTGTCTATTATGTTCATTTCTGGTCTCCCAAGAACTCCGGATTTGTACACAGACGTTGATTACCAATCCTAAAATTTATTAGGGAAATAAGATACTTTCCGAGACGCTAGAAGCTATTAAAGATGAATTTCATTACTATGAGTTTCCTTGTCTCAAGTGTCTTTTAAAATTTCGCCAAATTTGTGTTCCTGGTACTTAAGTTTTATATTCTTGGAATCGCATCAATTTCCCTTCGCAAAAGCCGCACCACGGGTGAAAGTAAAAGTAAGAAAAAATTGTTTTTCCTCTTTATTAATCCTACATAAATTTAGTCATCATTATTTGTCTTCTAGACGACTGAAGATTTCTCTGGGAATTTCATGGTTTTAACACCTTTAGGATATTCTGAGTGCGTGAAAAAATCTTCCGTTGAAGTATTCAGACAAAACCCTTTGTTTATAACCAGGAAGCATCAATAAATTTTTCCAAAAGTTTATTGATGCTTCCTGTTTAGTGATGCTTCCTAGTTTATTTGCATGACTCTGTTCCGTCTGATTAATTAATGATCGGAGCGCTTCCCATTAATTGTTTGACGTTGGATTTAAGATTTCCATGGGAGGCAGGCGAACGCATTTGAAGGATTTAATTCTGGTCGAGAATAAACAAGGAAGGGATTAGTGTCAAAGGCTCGGGTCGAGATTGAAGTTCCTAACTCGGGAAGCTTCGCTACTCTCTGGAAGACAATTATATAGTGATATAAGTGATAACTCGATTGGAAGAAATGTCTAGTACGCACAAGCACTGAGTAATGGGAGCACATTCATCACCCGAGATATAAAATGCCTGGCGCCGGCGAAAGTTTTCGAGACATAAATTTCATTGATATTATCGGACCAAGTTGTTGCCCCTCTACCACTTAAACCTTACTCAAGCTCGTTTTGATATAGTGACAAAGCGAAAGTGAAGAATGGACTCCTTCATAAAACTTGCGGAGCGTTGAGAACTGACTTTACTCCCTCTGGCTGCGACCTCGACACGTTTTACTCTTCCGAGACATCCTTACGACGCTTTCATCTCGGGGAATTGTCTTAAAGAGCCGAGGTTATTTGCATCTCTCCCGCGGAGACATCCCGTAACCTCTTTCTCCCTCCATAATCTCACTCGAGCGACTCCTTATCTTTGCTCGTTCCGTCCCTTGTAGGTACGTCTTCTTCTTTCCATCCTTTCTCTTTGCCTCTCCCTCCCTCATTCTAATCGTTTTCTGCTTCATCTCTCTTTCTCTTAGCCAAAACTTCCATTTCCGCCGCTTTCCTTATGTCTCCGCCTGCGACTCTTGAGAATATACCCGACTTAATCCCGAACTTCTCGCGCACAAAGCAACTTGATGCTTTTCTCGGAGTGTTCCGCCGCAATGTGTAAACTCCAATTAGCCCCACCCCCGCTTTGTCTATGTGTCGTGCTCTCAAGCAAACGCTTCCGTTCGGCAACGTAAAATTTTGGGAGGTATATCCTGCGATGGCATTTAATCGGAACAATCCCGACTGTTGAATCAAGAGCTTTCCATTGCCGTAAATTTTCCATAAATGTGATGTTGTACTACTCGTGGTAATACCGACAAGAGTTTGCCATTTATTTGGGACATTTTAAGTTTCCAAAGGCCATTTGGTGTTACCATTGAGATCTGTATGATCTGGGTCAAATGTTAACGAGAGATCTCGTCTCTCTTGAATACCCAAAGTCGCTATAGAGAGGAAAAGGAAACTGTTGCTATAATCAGGTTTTATTCTTTTCGCAAAAACTCCCTCTGAAGATGCTGGTATCATCATTGGAAAATTGATCAATCGGACGGAAGCGGCCAATTAATGAATATTCTAGTGTTATTCCGAGGAAGTGTGTCCAAACGCTGACTTGGGATACGTAATATCTATGCATGCTTAAATTTGCCACGTAATCGCTTTGCAGTTTCTCTAAGTCAACGTAAGATAAATTTTTTTTTTTGGTGTGCTGCTTTAAAATTAACTCTTCTGCGAAAAAAGCATGTCTTGTGCCGGATTTCAAACGCCAGTGGTGTGTGTATGGAATCCTACCAGGCTATCTCGATTAGGCAATTTTGTTTCACAGTCTTGTAAACACGAATGGATTCGGTATCGCGTGGGATAAATATCCCCGACTTGAATTGTTTATGTGCTCATAATTTTTATCATGTTTGTTCCCTCATTGTATGAGAGCTTATTAGCTTGAGGGACTGCTGTTCATGGTAAAAATGTAGCATTTAAATTAGCAACTAGTTAATTGTTATTTACATAATCTAATCGCTTTTGAAATTTGATAATTTAAAATTGAATTGCAAACATTTATTCTCTTATAAGAATGGAATTTGGAAATTGTCATCACGCACTCACAATGCGTTCTCACAATGATGAGGTATGGAAATTTACGAAATATTGGGTCGGCATTTTATATTATACAGCTTTCACCCATTGGCAGTTATTGGATGATGCTGACCTTGATATTATTACCTCACTGATACAGCCAAAACTCCAGGTATGGACCATTATCATGCAGTAATATTTATTAAGGCATCAATCCATATTTATTGCTTTAGGATATTTTATTAGCAAGTTTTTATTATTTTATTATTGTTTTGTATCGGTTTTCAATGATGGAGAGAATCTTTAGCTGGTAAAATTGGAGAGTGGCCGATAATAGTTATGTTCACGGTTTATAACTTCTTACTACCTTTTACTGAGCGGGAAAATTCACGTTGAAAATGACCGATGAGTTTGCATGGACAACAAACATATAGTGTACAACAACAGGAAAGTACAACTTTGAAGTAAGTAAAGTTTTGTAAAATATTTATCCGAGGATGAGAAGAAGTAGGCAGGAAAGAATTTCAGTAATTTATCCGAAATTTGGTTAAAGTTTATAATCTACGAAAAAGGCTGTTTGTATTTTAATGAGCATAGTTAATTCACACGGGAAGATAATTTATGGGGTGCAGGAGGTGGGTGAAATTATCGAGTGGGTTACTTGAAAATCTCTACCTCCGTCTCTGTCTCTACTTCTGTCGTGTTCTTTCCAGTCCAAGAGCAATCAGCTTGCTATGGGCCGGCATTATAAGCCAGCAGAATAGAGTAATTGCTAGTTAACAGGACTCAAATTCAGATTAAGCACTCGTAGAGATGATGGTATGCCAATCCAAAAACTATTCTTAACTTGCTCTTTCTGCTCAAGTAATCATCCTAATGTGTTATTTTTACCAACAGTTAGACTACAAACGTCTAGAATGAAAGGGGCAGTAGTAGACTCGGTACTCTGGCTGCCGACGTTACATCGCCTTTACTAACGTAGGACCTTAATCCTGAGACCAACATAATATACATGTCCGGGGCGTGATTCGAACCTTTGAGTTTTCTGCTCGGCGCGCTACCAACTAAAGCGAAATGAAAATCCCTTTTATTTTTCCTATATAACGCACACTACATTTCTTATACATGGACCACATCTGCAGCTGCATTTTGACGAGCTCTGCATGGTTTATACTTTTCTTACCTCTTGAATTCAGTGACCAAAAGTGGGTGTAAAAAGCTCGACTCAAGATCGAGACCCGGTCACACAGCCCTGGGAACGGTCTTCGAGTACACAAATGCACCCGGGACGTTCACGTTCAATGCCTCAAGTCAAAGTAGGTTGAAGGTGACGGCTTGTCTTGTCACTTCATATAGGTAGGACTGGTTGCTGTATCGTGGCTCCTCTCAGTTGTGCATTGGTTGTGTTGTTAGGATGTTTACCGACTTAATTATAAAGTGAAAATGGGGTGAAGTGAATGTCTTATTAGCTTAACTTCTTAGCTCAAACATGTCTTATACAAATTTTCTACTATTAAAATGCCACATAAGATACAAAATTCTTCAGATAACATTGCGTAGGATAGATAGAACCATAAAACAGCATTGGTTTTCTTTTAATAATACTTATATATCTGTGCAAATGAGTAGGTAAGGTTATTATAAAATACGTTAAAAAATCTTTCATAAACGATAATAAGATATTTCCAGGATTTAGATTCTCAATGAACCTCCCAGCAGGTCACGAATTTCGTTTTATAAATGTTTTGTATGCGTGCAAACCATGATGGAATTTAATATCAATTTGCGATGCATTGAGTATTCAAATTTCAGACTTTATTCTTTGTATAATTTCTTGAGTAAGGAGAAAATATTCTCTCAATTGGATAACTGTGAATTTTGGAGGGTGAGGTAAAACTTTAATTTTAAATAACTTGAAAATACACAACTAGTATTTTAGTATCCACTTCAGTGAGCATATATTTAGCTGATAACGAGGTGAACTTAGTTGTGCCATTCTCCTCTAGAGGAGATTTATAGAGATTAAATAATCGAACTTGAGAAATAGATTACCTAACCTTATCTTTGAAAATTCTTACTAAGAACGTTTCCTAGTAAGTATTTTCCACGACAGAGTTAATATTATGTAGTTACCATTTAAAATGATTTTGAAGCCTATATTTTCCTGATGCAATCGAAACGTAACGAAAACAAATAAAAAGGGTTGCTGTGTAACATTTGTTAGACCTTTTTGGTGTAAATATAACTTAAACCCTAGTTATGTGTTTGTAATAATTAGATTTACATGTGCTCTGAGAATAATTCGAGAAATGAAAACTGATGCCTGGCTTAGCTGTATTCTAATCAATGATTACTATCGATTCCGGCCGTATGATTTCAATGCAACGTCTTTTCCATCGGAACGGACGGCGCTAGACTAGGTGGATCGATTGATTAATTTTTAGGACAGATGGGTAAAATAGGATAAATCAAGAAGCTGGAATGAGTTAGTAAAATCTAACATGAACCTAGGTGTAAACATTCAAGATATTCAGTTCATCAGTTCACCCTTTATGACATAACATAGAGATAACATTTATGGGCCCCTAGAGAATTTTAAGGGCCCACCCATACTTCTGAGCTGCAATGTTTCAAAGGTTTTGCACATAAACCCATAGCAGTGTGCTAAAGCGATTTTGTGGAATCCCCCAACCTACTTCACTGATAAACAAAATTACTCTTTTGGTGGATATCTAGGTATCCAACATGCTTACTAAGACAAATGGTTCATGCTGATTCATAAATTGCTAACCATTTGTCTCTATCACCCACCGTTCTCGAGATATTTGGCATTGACCTTTTATCCAGTAGCATAGTCAGGTGGGGGGGGGGGAGGGGGGCAGGGAATTCCCCCCCTCCCCGTGTTCTGGCGCCCCTAAGTCTGTGAATATTTCCACTCTCCCGAAGTCCCAAAGACGTATAAAGAAATGTGTGCAATACGTTGTCAATTGTCATATTTTGTAAAAAAAACCATCCGCGTATTGCATCGTCAAAATTTGTAAAGTTTAGTAAACTGGTTAATTTATGAGTCGGCGCTCCCTAAAAAATTTCTGTCTCCCCCCTAGACCCAAAATCTGGCTACGCCACTGCTTTTATCTATGCTTAGCATTGAATCGAGGCAAACAACTCACTAACCGAAGTTGCGTTTGTACAGAGCATTTGGAATGCCGCGCTGAAGCGACCACCAGTAGTCAGCCAACATGGCTGCACTCCATCGACCCTGATTAATGGACTCCATTACTGGGATGTCCTGATGAAATCGTTCACCATGTTCGTCGCTGACTGAATCTATGTTTTCAGGGAAGAAGTCAAGAGGCGAGTCTATTAGATGAATTTTGAGGAACATGTTGCAACCCAGGAGTATGTACGCACTAATGCACTTCTGCACAACATTCACATAGTCATCAGATTTATAACTTCCAAGGAAATTGACTACAGCTGACTTGAATGCCACCCATGCATCTCTTCCAGTACCACCGAGTAAGTCTTGTAAATGACTGTCAGCATTGATCTTTCTTATTTGTGGACCTATGAACACTCCTTTCACTTTCGCATAGCTCAACTCCGGAAACTTGTTGCGCAGGTACAGAAAAGCATCTGAGTCGCTGTCAGGGAAGAAGAAGTTCTTCATGAGCCTCAGATTAATATGAAGAGGTGGCATAATAACGTTGTCACGATCATCCAGCAGCACACGAACGACGTTTTTACTTCCTGGCTGCATTCTCTCTCTGATCGGCCAATTTCTCTTTATGTAGTGGTGCTTCCAGACTCTGCCGTCCCACTCACAGATGAATCAGCAGTCCTTGGTGTTCCCTGTCTGCATTCCCATGAGGATAGCGATTACTTTTAGAACACCGCAGCTACGCCAATTGTAATTAAGCAGAAATTCAGCTTGGTCTTTTATAGTGCCAGGTCCCGTGAGAGGTCGCAAAGTTCAGCATTATTTATCAAATGAATATCTTCTCCAGGTTGGTAATAGAATCTGATTCGTCGGTGGGAGATGGAGGAGAACTTAATTAATGCGATTTTTCATCAACTGTGTATTCTGCTGGTGGTGTTGGTATTGGAAAAGTGACGGGATCATGTGGTATTGGTTTAGAAACTGAGGGAACGTCTGGATGCTTTACAGTTGCACGAGTGTTGAAGGAGAATCAGGTGACGTTTGCCAAACAAAAATAACAGTCTGTGATGTGGTTGCTTGACTAACACCATATCATAGGCACTCCAAATGCCAGATGGTTGTTTTTAATTGCCTTCCTTATCCAACCGCGCAAGTTGCAAGCGCATGTAAAACAGATGAACTGTGGTGCCCACAATTTACCACTATCCATCCACCTTAGAATAAAATTATAACTCATACACTTTCTTCAGAAATGTTGTTAAAGTCTTCCGATGAAATTTGTTTGTTACATATCCGCAAACGTAGAAAAAGAGATCTGGTAAATTTCTGCAACCTATGGACGCCATTATTTCTACTGTCACAGAAAGTAAAAGTGAAATAAATGAAATTACAATAAACCCTCAGAATACGCAGTGTCACAAGATGCGATTTCATTAAGACGCTGTTATATTTATGTATGTACCTGATTTTACAAGACTTCGTTCTTCTCAATAAGACGCCAATTCCGATGCTCCATCATAACGTACTTGTAAGTCACACCCAATCATCATTTGCTACATCGTTTTAAATAAAAGGAGGAACGACTTAAGTAGTAAACCTGTCGAGTCAAACCACGCTGTGGGTAGAGGATATAATAATCCATGACATTTACCACGCACTCATCGTTTCACTACGACAAATGTAACTCTTTGCCAACTTTTAGAGGAGACGTCATCTGCATTGTACGCGTTCGATGTTACAGTGTACCACATGTTCTGCGAATCATACCTTCAGTCATTCCTTCAGATTTTCGCGGGAGGAGGGATGCATGAGAAACTGGAGCGCAGCAGGTTGTCTCGGAAGGAATCTTTTCCCCAATGGATCTCTGGGCTCTAACTATTCTACCTCATCTACAGAGGTTGACTTTAAATGCACAAAATATGTACTAAACGCAGTCGGAATCGAAGCCTAGAGTGAGTCGGCTACCAGAAAAACAGCATTAGTTTCAACGCTTCAAAAAAGTAAGCAGTATTATTTTTACGATCCATGAAAATTTTATATCTCATTATCTTGAGGCGCGACCTTATCTTCCCATGATGCTGCCTTGAGTTATTTTGTTGTGCTCGTTATTCATTTTAAGGAGCCTACCCAAATTAGAATGGATTTAATTTTTATTACAAAGAGAGGGCCAGGTTAGCAGAATCAGCTAACCGTGCCCCATAGTACTCCGAGGTCCCAGCAAAAGACGCGCATCAAATGTCTTGTAACATTTTTTTTCTAAATCTTTAGTTGAAGTTATTCCAGTTTGTCCCGAAGACGCCCTATCGCATCAATGAGGTAGAAAGGGCCGCATAAAATATTTCGAATACATTTTCTAAGCATCCTTGTAATGATAGTGCTAGTTCCTATCATTAATAATTTTCATGAATAAAGGGTTATAAGTGACCATATAATTTATATATAACATCATCATAAAACGTTGTAAATAGTGTAGATCGAATGCATAATATTGTTAAAAGCAGGGGCGGCGTGGCCAGGGCGGGAAGGCGGGGATTCCCGCCCGGGCCCTGGGCCACGCACTAGGTTTCGGGCTCGGGTCTGAAGGGCCCGGCGGGCCGGGCCTCGAACGTTGAACAGCCAACTGACCAAAAATTTCTGAGTGAAAGTACAATTTTGTCATACTGTGCATAAATACCTATGAAATTGTAGTGTAGTAGTAGCGAAAAATCGGAAGCAAGAATTAAATGCTTTGATCTTTTGGCCTCATTCCAGTCGAAGAATGAAACTTGTATCTCAATTATTTCATATTTTAATGAATTAAAGAAAATTACTCAACACGGAAATTATTCGTTTTTCCCATCAAATCCCATTAAAAAACAAAATCCTATCTGGACTCGAATTGAATTAAAAGTATCGGGATTTTCGAGTAAGTGGAAATTCTTCTGGGATTCCCAACTGTCCGACCAATCATTTCCCACATATCCATCGCGAAACTTACACCCTGCCCTCTCCAAGTTCAAGCCTCCTTTACCTCATAACCAAAACCTATCACTTCTTATCATTCCGTAGAAATTTTGACCAACCTCCCCCTTTCTAAAATCTTCGATCCTTCCTTTCTCAAATCCTTAAATCCCCCACCTAACCTCACCGTGGCTGAAAACTCAGTCCTCAAAAATCTCTCTGGCAATCCCAACATACTCCTCACTCCTTCTGATATAGGCTCCACTGTGGTGGTTCTTGACTCCTCAGATTACATCGCTGAAGCCCTAAGAAAACTCACTGACCCCTCCTCCAACATTTCCACAGATCCCAACCCCGAATTACACGCGGAGATCATCTCTTTCCTTCAGGAAAAAGGTTCCGAAGAGGGCCTCACTTGCAGTGATATTGCCTTGTTGTCTCCTCCTCACCCCCGAACTCCTCACTACTGTATTATTCCTAAAATTCACAAACCCAAAAACCCGGGCCGACCGATAGTCTTTTTATTCAACTACCCCACCGAACACATTTCCGCTTTCGTTGACCATTACCTTCAGCCAATTGTCCATTCCCTACCCTCTTATATCAAGGACACCTACCATTTCCTTGAGCGATTTCAATCCAACCCCCTTTACAAAGACACAGACACCTTAATGGCGACCATAGATGTCACTTCCCTCTACACGTCCATTCCGCATTCTGAAGGCCTAAATTATCATTGTTACCACCTTGATTCTCGCCCTCTTATTCCCAGCTCTTAATTATGTAGCAAAAAATAAAAAGTCATATGAAGAGCGCCTATGACTATGAATATTAAAGGTTTAAAGCATACTATCCTGCGGCAAATGTAGGAAGTTATTCCAATTGAAACTGCTTAACCGTTGGTTGGTTGATTATTTGGAGAGGCGACCGAGAAATAAGGTAAATTGGGCCTATTAAATATAGACGGTTCGGGAAGTATTATTAGTAGAATATGGGATGGATGGAGAAAAACCCGACATTGACATAAGTTTAATCTTTAAGAAAGGCGCTAAGGAGTCCACAGTTTTACGTAGGTACCATCCAACGGACGGAATACAGCTCTTGAAAATCTCTCCACATGGCATCCAATTGGAGATTGGGATTTCAGTGCATAAAATCTCCACCTTCACCAGGATACGTACCTGAGTCCTCGGGATGTGAATCCAGTATTCTAGCCACCGCATCAACCTAATCCCCAATCGATTCGGTTAAAATCAATATTGCTCGAATATAATCGATATTAAAATATCTCGGCCTTAATTTTGTGCAATCAAGAAAAGTTCATATAAACGCTAAGCTGTGTGTGATGACCTATTGTGGGCGTTGCACCCTTCTGGGATCCAATATTTTAGGTAGGATCTGATAAACAATAAATAAGCATAGTTCGCGAAGGTTCTTACAGTAACAATCGGTATATATGTGAGTGTGATTCGTATATGGGAGGGAAGGAAACGAGTGAAGCCGAGAATTTGGAGTTTGAATGACTCGTTCGACGGAACAGAAGTGAGTGAAAGAGGGAAGACGTGGAGAATAAGTAAACTGTGGGTCATGCCAACGCCACCTTAAGTAAAGTTACTTTAGGTGATGTTGGTCATGCTCGGTGAGATATAGTGGGAGTGGCGGGTGGAAATGGAACTAATAAGCACCACTATTTTGGTTTGATTAACCGAATGAAAGATAAGGCTCTTTACCTTAATAAATTCGATATGCTGATCACGAATCAGATCGTCGTTCATCTGCATATTGCATTATTTCTTAGATAAAAGTAGCTGAAGTTGAGAATGTCAATTTTTAAAATACTTCATTGCACTATGATTTCACATGCCCATTAGTGTGGTAGCGGTGGTAGTGTTATTCATTACTGCAGTAGATATTTAGCGCAGGATACGTATATTCTTTTAAGTATCCTCCGTTAGGTTGTGTGAGTGAGAAATAATTACTTGGAATTAAATTATATTCCAAATTAAATTTATGCAGCTTAAACAATTAATTGCTTCGATAATATTAACGAATATAATTCTGAAAATAATTTTCTAAAGATTTTTACCGTTTATGGCACGTAAAATCATGGCGCAATAAAATACTTAAAATATGATATTGTCAAATTCAAATACGTTTATCCCAGAATTAACACAATTTGCAGATGATCGAAGATTAGGGTTGGGATTACGGTTCCTTCTTTCGCGTTGTTGTAATTGTTATCCAAAGTGATAACCGCTCTATCTAGCTAACAATGCTCACAGTTACCGTCCTCAGAACGCACTCCACCAATTAAAAATTAAGCTATAAAGCATCTGGCAAAATTTGAATAATGGCGATCATATTTTCGCTCTCATGAGCGCAGAGTAAAAATAACGATAAAATGAGCACAAGCGTTATGGAGGACCGTGATTGCGCCCCAGGTTTGCGATCAGCATATCGAATACATTAAGACTACGGGTATTTTCTTTCATCAGGTTCTTCGGACCAAAATTGTGTTTATTTTGAGAAGGACCGAAGCGGCGATTTCGTCCAACTTGTTGTATCATTCATCCTGAAGTAGGCGGGTTCTGATTGCGGCAAAGTGTGTGTAAATAAGTAACAATGCCTTCAAAAAAGTGCCTAATTATTTACTAAGACCCAAATCGCTTTTGGGGCAGTTGTTATGAATTAAAATCAATCAGCCAAGAATAAGAATAAACTTGTAAATGACGCTTTAGTCGTCGAAACCGGTTGACAGCAATAAAATAATTAGTGGAATTTTGTACCGTGTTTTTGTGACAATGAATTCAAGAATAAATTAAATAAATTTTTAACCATTTGCATTCGAAAAAACCATCGATACAAGTACTATCATTCTTCCAAAAATGCCCACAGTCGATTAAAAAAGACTGTTTTAAATGTATTTTGGTACATGTATATAAAATAAGTTGATAAATACTAATTCTAGCAAAATCTGTATGGCTTAAGTATCAAGCATATCAGTGTATGATTATCTTCAAAATAAGAGACAAGAGAAAGGAAGATAACGGGACTAAGAGAGCGAAGTTATTGCTTCCTTCAAAGGCGCTCGAATATCGTGACTCTCATTGTCAATCGATAAGTCGAGCCTGGTGTCTTATGTTTCGTTGGCATAATAAAGGGTTAATCGGGTATAAGGAGGGTATTTGGCCTTCACTAATTTCAAAATATTCCAAATTTTTTAAATTGAAATATTTTTTCATTTTGTTTATATGAATATTCTAATTTTCTCCCCCACGTTTCATTTTTAAAAGTTTGGAACACGTGTTGGAATATGTTTTAAATATAAAAATGAAACAGAATGAATTTTATGGAGATTTTTTAACACTTCCTACCAAATTATTAGGGATTCTATTAAATGTATCTGACTCTTGCAACTTTATACTGCGTAACAAAGTAATATTTATAAATTAAAGTCATAAAAGTCCAAATTAAATTGACAAAATTAAAACAAAAATCTCGAAAACCATTTTCATAGTCAAGAAGAACTCTTTCTGATCTCAATGCATCATTTTTGCCAAAAATCTTAGCTTTATCTGGCACAAAAATAATACCTGGCTCATTCCTCTTTCTGCCTAATAAGCTGAAAAATTCCATTAATATGAGCACTTTGTCATTCCACCGTAAAAATACTCACTGTAATGATCAAACATCAAACTGGTTTGATAGTTAATGGAGTTGTTAAGTTAAGGAGTTCCTGTGCCATTCCGCCCAAAGGCATGTCGAGTGCACGCATTCAGGGTAGCAAGAGTACAAGTTCTTTACCAAGGCCGCCTGACGTATCCTTCGAGGTTATGGTATAAAAAAATAGAACCGCGAGGAATTTTATCCCGGTAGTAGTGATTAATCATGCCGATTTGAACCCGAACCACTCTTGGCCTGCAGTCATATGAGTCACGCAGTCAGATGAGGATAGCTTTGCAACGCAGATATACCTCAGATCCAGTTCATTGGGTTTTTGTAACGTTCTCTCTCCTAGAATTCATCAGGTATTTATTTTCCTCGTCGGCTATACCTGTGACCTGGAAAGTAATTATTGAACTTTTCATCATCCTATGAAGTAAACTTTTGTCTATATTCAGAAATTTTATTCCCCTCAAGCAGCAAGTTTTTATTTTCCCCATAAAATAAATAGCTTGCTGCTCTTGCATTGAAAAACAAGAGCATAAAAATATGCAGTGCATACAAATTCTTTGTTATTGGAAAATGATAAACAGATACGTGTTACCTCTAAGGGTTGTATGATCATTTGTCCTTACTATTGAAACAATTGTCAATCTAATCTATGACATAAACTGTAGGTGAGCATGGGCACTCTGAGTGAGAATGACGAAGGAAATTAATATATCGATGGCTGAGTGACGCAGCAGGTCATCAATTTAACTGTGTTTGAAACTAATGAACTCGACGCTTTTATTTTAACTGCAATTAACAGATAAAGACCTAACTGGAAACGGGGAAAGAGACTAGCTAGTGCTGGATGGAATAGGATACTGGCTATTTGTGGATTTATTGATTTTTCAAAATAAGGGGGATAATGAAATAGAGGGTACCTATATTTTCGGGAAATGGAAAATTTTTATCTTTATGTTTAAGGATGGTGGATGCCGATCCAACTGTTAATCGTGACCATGCAGTGAATTCCATGTTTTTGTGAAGAGAAACAAAAACGGATAAATATACTTGTGTTCATACTTGTATTATCCGCATTACGCCTCACGTGTACCAACTTTCCTTTGAAATTACATCCCTGCGTACGAACTTGAATGGGATCTTGAAATATTAGGCATATTCTTAGTAATCACGTTCCTAAACATTGGACCCAATTTCCAGGTGAGAAAATGACATGTCTAACATCACAGAATTTTTAATTGGATAAATTAAGAGTTTATATTACTACTACGCATAATGATCGGAGTCTCGATTACCAGTGCAAACTGGATTAAAGCAATTACTCTGATCATTTGATCATAATTTTCCGTTGAAAATATTGATATACATGTCGATTCAATCCGATCATTACTTTTGCATAAGTGAGGTGGATTTGTCTGTCGAATGACAATCGCCGTCAAAATGATACGTATGATCATTACAGCAGATGATAACAGATTTTTTGTATTGTATATAATCATCGGAAATTCGAACTGGAAATTTTTCTTTACCTAAGTTCAAGTAGTATTAAAATTATGAAAATAGAGGTCTCTTATCCACCTCTGTTGATCTTCATGTTTTTATTGAAGTGACATTTTATATGAAAACAAGAATATCGTGGAAATCGTATTTTAAATTCCCAGGATTCCAACTTAATTGCGAGTTTATCTCTTTTTATTGGTGAGAATTTAATGCAGAAGAATGTTCCCCTATCATTTTTACAGACTTTTTTTAGGAGAACCTTCTCAATATATTTTGGTATAATCTTTTGGAATGCAACGCTGACAGTTCCTATCGTATTTCAGCTTATTTAACAACCTTTCAACATTAATCACCGCTTTACACCTAATAATGTTCTTCAAAGTGTCCTAAATATTTCCATATATTTCATCGATAAATACCTTGTCTCATTGGTTTGCATCGCATAATTTCCACAAATTGATAAATAAAACTCCTACTACCTGAAAGTTGATGAATTTTCCGTTCGCTCAATCCCCTTCCCTGGCCTTTTGCCAAACGGAATAGGCGGTAGTTATCGCTTAAGTGATGCACTGGCCTCATGATAAATGTGTGAAACTCAAGCGAGAATGCACTCCTGTTACAGGAGTACGTACACTCGTCCTGCGGAGGTGGCAAGGGGTGTGGGGGACGACCGGGGCCATATATCTCGTCCGACCGCAAGCCTCTCCCGAAACTCCTCCGTTGCGCCATCTTCCTTTGCATCGTCATCTTCAATCCAAATCACCCTTCTGGGCCTCAGCCCTTCCAACCTTGCCTCGGATAACGCTTCATTGATTCCCTTAACCGAGCCGTGAGATGGAGGCTGATTTGCGCACGTATTCGTGCTAGTAAATTACACTCTCAAGGATAGGATGCGTAGATGTCATTTTATAATGGTAATGTATTGTAAAAAAATATTACAAATAATAAAATTATAAACAATATAAAAAATATTTACAAAATGCTTAATTCAGGTATGAAATAAGTGTGAAAACCACGTGTGCCACTTAATTCTGTAATAGATACCTTCTACCCTTCTTTTTTGAATAGTTTAAAGAATCAAAAAAGAAATCCGCAATATTTTGTCAACTTTGCCACGTTCCATAAATCATACATTAATCCATGTCGCTTAACTGCCTCGTGTGATTGTGAAATAACGACAAAACTGATGGTTAAACACAAAATTAAACCGATGGTAATTTTATAATAAAGTAAATAAAACACACACTATACTACAGTGAGGGAAAAATGGCTGTGCAATACAAAAAGCAGTGTACGGGGTGATTTAGTAGGTATATGAATCACTATGCCCACTTTACTGAACGTCTCAGCCGTCGTGACTATTATGTATACACTTGTTCTTCAACTGCCATCATAGAAGCTGAAATGGGAATAGATATGCGTTCATTGTTTCCAGGTAGAAGGCATTTAAATAGATCGAGCCAAAGTTCAAGTGAATTCCAGGTCTAATGATTGCACCATTATTCTGCTCCGAGGGCTATTTGAAAATGATAATACACGCATTTATTTTTTTCTCCCCTCGAAATTTTAAAGGGCAGGGGGGAATGCGCGGATGTCAGGGGGGCATTGAGTGAGGGCTAAGAAGGAATTTCCTATTGCGAAATGTGACGTTGGCGGTGGGGGATAAATTGAAAGGGGGAGGAGGGAAGGCATGTGGTTGCGGGGTTGGAGGAGGACTGCAGATGAGGTCGACTCGGGCAGTAACTGGTGAGATAGGGGATTAATATAATGAAGGAATGCCCACCGTAAGTGATTTTTTTCTCCATATGTATTTCGACCATGACCACAGTTTTGTCTTCCTCAGTAGCATTTTTCAGAATAAAGAGAAATGAGACTGTGGTCTAGATTTTATTTCGTTGTTATCGGAGTTTTTTGTTTTACATTGATCTTATGAAGAGAAATCAAATATTTTTCTTGCTTAACTGCATTAAAGATGGTAGGAATGTAAACCCATTTTTTAAACAAAATAAACTTCTTCGGCCACTCGCTTAAGAATAATCTAAGACCTCTTCAAATACGACACATTCTGATTTAGCCAAAGAAATGTTGACATGTACATGCATGTACTCTGAAGTGGAAGGCATATTTCTTATCTCTGTGTTATACGAGTCCGCAATAATTGTGAGCCTTCTTGTGGAGATTCTTTTTTGATATTTCTTTGATATCAGAAAAGAAAAGAGAAATGCGAACAGATATGTATTAAAGACATTTTAGATAAGCTTATGAAATCACACTGTTTCTTTTCACTATGGCAATTGAAGTAAAGGCAGTGTTGTTCCTTCACCAATTGCTTAAAATATAATTGATGAGGTGAGTCTTGAAGATACATTTTTTTCACGGATATTTTTAACATTTTCATTCAAATTTAATCGGCATTTAGGAATTTACTCAATCCCTTAACAAGCTGAACATTTCTCCGCATTACATTAGAATTAACTCGGCCTTTTCTAAGGTGAGTAAACACCGATCAACATTTCTTATAACCCTTGCCGCTTATTGATGGAAACTCCACTTTCCGTAAACCTTTTGGAACCTTAATTGCCGTATATTTGTTGATCCATATTGCCCCTTCCGCTGCATTTTGGCATACAAAAGCGAATAAATCATTTAATTTGGTCTATTGTAATGATATCTGCACGAAAAATTAACATCTATAAGGTAGCGCGGTTAAAAAAGGGTAGAATGTTGACTGAACTAAAGTTACCTGGGAATGTATGCACATCAATACTAAAGAAGAGAATTTGAGGTATGAACAAATGATAAGCTTACACAAAAATATATTCCGGTGTGAATAAATACATATATATGCGCGATTTTAAAAGAAACTTAATCAGCTGGTGCGCTTGGAGGAGGAAGAGGAAAACTGTTTCCTAAACCTAGAATTCAGGGCCAATTTGTTTTCCGGACCAATGTGCAAACCATAATGCTTCCCAGGATCCCATTGCTTCCAAGGCAATTTTTGAAGGATCTGAACGAAGAAGCTAATGCTCCAAAAGTTGACCAGCGATATCTATGACTAGCGAATCCTAGGAACCGTTGTCTAGGATAGGATTAGGAAATTCGGAGGTCCATGTTTCGATTTATGGTCAAGAAAAATTTTAACTTGGACAATTTACAACGAATTCTTTGCCGTTCATCGTGGCAAATAAAAGAAACCTTGCACTAACCAGTAGATTACCACGTAGTTACTCGTTATGTAAGGCAGCGTTATAGATATATTGAATCTTGAATAACATCTATTAAGTAAAAGGCTAGGCGTAATGATTCAGATGTGCGGCAAGCGAGCTATCTTGTACGTTCACCATTAACTGATACATGGCGCGGGCGTATGCATTTTTCAAAATACACTTACCATAAAAAAATGAATTTTAAATAATTCGAAAAGAAATCTTTGATATTTGGATATCATATATGGTTTACTATAGTAACGTATATTTTTCATTAAAAACACATTAATTTATATTTTATTATTTACTTAATTCATTCATTTTTGGCTGTATCGCCAATATTTGAACCTGTTTCAGCTGGATTTTTAACTTGTGAGAAAATAGTTCGCTAGAGCGTGTGGAAAAAATAATTTAATCATTAGAAAACCTCTAAAGAAATGAAAACAGGTTGGTCTCGATCCGGTTTGTTTGATGTTGATACACGAAGCGAAGTGAATTCATGCAACCAAAGCATGCGTTGTTCTAATCACGCTCAGGTGCACGATCGTCTGGCACTACAAAAATGATACGCTAGTTTACAGCCCTGTGTTGTTTCAGCCGAGGGAAAACTCCCAATCAAGTTGAAGTGGGGTAATGGAGCGACAGGTTATTTCCTACGCTAAATTTTAAACTAAGGTATACCTTGAAGACTAATGAAAACACACCTATCCATTATATAAATATGATTTTCTTGCATTTCCATTTTATTATTTTGACTTCTTATAATTCTATTTTTAATATTATAAATTGGACAGATGCCTCTTAAATATCCTATGACATCAATATCGCTTAAATGATGGTCGTTTTTACGATTTTCAGACGATGTATTTTAATTGTTGGAAACGAGACTTGGTGCTCCGATCAAGGCTAAATGATTTTATAGGAAAATTAGTATTGATTGGTCCAGTTCCTCCTTATTGGCATATTAATCGAGAGATTTGGTATTAAAACTCAAAGAATTTGAAAGCGATAGAAAAAGAAAAGCGATAAAAATAATGTGGTGAACAAGGCTTCTGGTAGCTATAAATCCAGAAAAATTCATAGTTTTTGACTTAACTTGCCCACGACTTAACCGCACCCAACTTAACTTGGAAACAACCGGAATCCAATGAATTGTTAATTTGCGATTTTTCTCAAACTGAAATGGCTCCTCATGCTATTCAATAATTCAGCCATTTTCAATGCTCATCTTACAAAGTATTCCTTTAAACATATTTACTTACAGTTTGTTACTAGGATTAAAATACTCCCCGGTGTCGTTGTTCGCCGATTCGCCATAGTAACTTCATTATTTTTAAATACATTTTTCGTAACTTTCTTCATTATCGACCCATGCAGTTAAAGCAAAGAATGAGGAATACGTTTCTTTGAACTTTTAAATTTTTCAGGCTGAGGAATTTTTCTACTTTACATCAAAGCCACTAAGCTTCATTCTCTAATGATATTGTGCATCCGAATGTCCCAGGCGTAAAAAATCGAGTGCTGTGCTCATCGTTTTCCCGAGAAACCACCGCGAATGAAAGGAATTTAATGAAACCGTACTCGTGCCTAAAACGTGATGGATAGCTCTTGGAAGAAAAAGAAATAGGACATCGATCCAGGATGTCATCGAGCAAAGGTAGATGTGTCGGCGAGTGATCACGTGCAAGTAGGTTTTCCATAGTCGGCGTTCCCGTTCCACTACCGCATATCTCATATCACAGATTATCATGAATCACGGATATTTTCACGCTGGAACAAGTTAGAATACTATTTTCGTGTTAAAGGCTGATGACTAATAACATAGTCTAGATAGTTAAATAACTATCCGCGGGCATGTGGGTTTTATGGAGATGTAAAGTTTCTCTCAGTAGTTATTAATTTTTAAAAATAATTTTGATTTTAATTTTTTGCCCTTATATGAATTAAATTATGAATTAAAGTTTGTACCAGCCGGAAAAAGAATCAACTTTAAATAAATAAACTATTCCATTAACCAATAAAGTAAACCATTACAGCTCATGTACATCTTTATATATATAAAAGTCAATGTATGTATGTATGTTCCACATCTCCTCCTAAACCACAGGGCCGATTTTGATGAAATTTGGAACACGAGTTAGTCACTGATAGACAACAAACACTGTAGGGTTCAATTAACCGAAACCCTTTTTTTTCAGGGTTAAGGGTGTGATCCTTACTAATATGTATAAAAATGTAATGGTCTCTTTCTGTCTGTTGCTCCATCACGCAAAAACTACTGGACCGATTGAGCTGCAATTTGGCATGTAGATAGAATAAATATCTGGTTGTATCATATGCTATATTAAAAAGATCTAAGGGCCCCCAAAGGCCCCCGAAGGTCCCCCCTGGTGGTCCATGCTATGCATTGTGTTCGGTGCAGTGGTTTCATTTTTTGCTTTTTAAAAGTACATTCACTCAAGATATAGGGCTGGAATTTTTTTTATCGGATAGCTGAATCAATATAATTTCTAATTTTATCAATCGATTTTCTTCTACGCTCCGTATTTTTCTGAAATTCATGTTTTCAGTTGAAAAATCTCACATATTCCCTGAAATCAACAATAACATATTTCCTTGACAACCAGAGATTTGATTTTCATAGAATATTCATGCCTCTAGCATTTAAATATCACGCTTTCCTACAGGCCCATGATAGTACGTAGAAGCAAAATTCGTATAAGAAGAGCCCAGAGTCCCAAGGGCCCCATGATAAATTGCTTCGGGGGGTAATCGATAAAGTCAATGCATATTTATCAAGTATACTCTTCAACGTCCATTCTCAAAGTAGCTCTCAAAGGGGCACTGCATGTATATGAGAGAACACTTACGTAGTAAACGTTACACATAAAGGAATAAATAGAATACACAATTAAATATGCAAGAATATTTACGTGCAGTGAATATCAATGGTAATAATGCCTCTGTTGCTAGAACAAACACGGCGTTGTTTATTATCGTTTAATACTCACATGTATTACACGTAGTGAAACCGTATGCCTCTCATTATGATTGCGAACTGTTTTTTAGACCAATTCCTACATCATTAACGTCACGAGTTATTCATATGTTTAAAAGTGTTAGAGTGCAGTTAACTTAGATACATTCACTTAATCATCGAGATAAACAAGATAGGTTACGAACTCCTAGAATGACCACGCATACAGTTTTTCTTCAGGCTTTGCGGTTTTCTAATAAAATAAGTTTCACGTTTTTCACACCCGTTGAATTTCAACGGGTACCTTCCGCTCGTATAAGTATAAATATTCGACTTATGCTAGTTTTTGTGAAATCTAATGGCATATTCAGAATTATATTTACTGCACTGTAGTGTTGTCACTGACGAATCGTCATAAATCACTCAAGCGGAAGATTAATCAACGAGACCAGATGGGTATCAGTGTTAATCCTGCAGTGTGTTAAAATTGGAATAGCTCCAGCAACATCAAAGCTACTATCCATGAAAATTGGGTACGAATATCACTACTAAGGAATAGGCAAATGCTTTTCATTTCCCGGAAGTTGCGGTTTTACAGAGCGTGAGGCATTTCAAATGTGTATTTTGTGATGGCTAAGGAAAAAGTAAAAAATAGCAAATATTTAAGAGTGTTATTTATTTAGCAATTCCGGTCTGCACGTGCCGTTTGTTTTCCCGTGGAGTCTTAATTATTTTCTTTGAAACATTTCTACCCCCATCGGAAATGGAATTTTAGGAGTAGCAAAATTAGAAGTAATTTCATTAAAGATGGGGAATTGTTGAATGAAAAAAATGCTTTAATTGAGGTTCTGCTGAGTTTGTACGTCGGAAATGCTTGCGTTGTCATGGAACTAAATTTAAGATGCGGAGTTCTCCTCTAGTCCTCGTGTATTATGGCAATCGTTCATTTCGGAGGATAACTAAATGCTACGCTTAATAATTCCAGTCACGTATGAAAATCATGTTTCCGCGATGCGACTGAATATTGGTTCGTTGGAAGTTTGAGCTCGGGTGAAACATCACTCGAGTATTTAAGGCTAAGAATAATTTACGGTGTTAGCCCAGAGGTCTGGCGTAGAGCTAAGGTCGTGACAGGAATACATTATATCACTCCTTTTTCCTCCGCTGCGTTCGAATATTTGACTACGTGAAGACTTCATTCCATTTTATCCTCCTCATTATCAAACCCATCGTATTACACCTAAGGATGGAATTATTGCATATTGATATCGGTGGATAATTTCGACATTTTATTTCATACCATACAACTATAATTTATAGTTTCATACTATAATTTTTTTAAATACAAACCAAGGCTTGAAATAATATTTTTAAATGAACGCTATAAATATGCATAAACCTTAAATCCATAAATAATAAAACTATTAATATGAAAATTTTCCTCTGATAATGATAAAATGTTTGCCTAGAATGAGATATTGTCATAAATAGTGCCATTAAGTAGTAATGTTAAATAAATATTAATTAAGGTTCTTGGAAAGAGTCCAAGGCTGGGGTATACATTTTATCTACGTGAGAAAAATGGAGGTGAACTTCTTATCGGGCCTTTTACTCTTTCGAAGTGTATGAAAACATAAGCATTAAAAATTGACTATTTGCCAAATTAAATGAATCATTTTTTAAAGAAAAGATAAAATTATACTCTGGTTGGAGTTATATGCATGCGGTCTTAGTTTTTCAACGGCGGCTAAATGGGGTCACTTAATAATAGAATACTGCATTTGTGATGGTGAACTCACTTCCTGTTATGAAGCACAACTTGGTTTTTCAGTGATAAAGTCTGCATTTTCAGGTATGCTTCTCAAATGATTTTAAAACCAGCACCTTTAAAATCCGTTCGAAATTATTTTAATTCATACACAAGATTATCGACATATCAGGTGATATTTTATCTTGGCTATGAATGATGTATCTATTTGAATTGCCGTTTAAAATGTTTTGGGGCTTTTCTCCACAGAAGATCACAGGCTGTGTTTCCAACACCTTCCCTCGTTCACAGTCTAAAGGGTCTTAGGGCTAAGTTCATGCAATTGAATTTCTCTAGACAGGAATGAAAGTGGGTAACCAGGGTAGTCGTAAGCCATTCCAAATTGGGGGACTGAAAACGCTACAGAAATGTCAAATTTCGTCGCGAATACATATTTACGAGATAGTCAAACACTCTCGAGAAATATTGTCTTTTTCGCTCGACAAATATTCTATTTCATTTCGCTCGACATATCCCAGAGGTGGTGCTGGGAGAGTAAAAAAATGAATAATTTGCGATCCGTGGTGTTTACGTAACAGATATCAGAGTGATGGGAGGAGGCGTGGGTTTTTAGTTGAGGATCTTTGGGGAGAAAGAGTATATCGTGCTTTTATGTGTGTCAATGGTCTTTTACTATAAGGCACTCACAAAGCCGATCACGCCTCTGCTAATATATGTAGGATATTGTAGGGGCAATGATCATTCCTATTTTACCTTACGACATGCACGAATTCTGTAAATATTTCTACTTCCACCCGATTTGGCTTTCGTGCTACTGCGCAGTTTCATCACCGGAATTCGCGAGATATTGTTAGTGCGGCTTTACCCATTAGAATCGATGAAAGATCAAGTTCGTGACCTCCTATTGCTCTCGGTATCACGAGGAAAGGTGACAAATACTGTTCTTACATTTATATACAGCAACCGTGACTGATGCAATGAACATTGGACACTCAAGTGCACGTAGGACATTTAAGGACGTTATGCCGTTATGCTTTCACAATTTTGCGGAGTTATAGAAATGAAGGATGAAAAAAAATAATTAGTAGAGGGGACCACCGTACGACGTACGAGGTTTTGGTAAAATTTCCCATTCACTTACAAAAGCCATACTTTGCCCGCGATTTTATTTATCGATGACTTCATTATTTTAGTGAATTAATTGATTAACGTTTATTAGTAAGACACAACTTCTCTAGACAGGAATGAAAGTGGGTAACCAGGGTAGTCGTAAGCCATTCCAAATTGGGGGACTGAAAACGCTACAGAAATGTCAAATTTCGTCAAAATAATTTCTACAACTTAGCTGACGAAATAAATGGTGAGATTTTTCCGTAACATAATGTACAAACATTGGACTAACAGGGAGGAAATTCTGCATTTCCCCTATTTAAGGACGAGCTGAGCCTTCCTCGTTCCAACCTTTCCCGCCCTTCACCCCTTTCCCTTATCTCTGACCTCATTCCCTGTGCTCGCGTAAGTTGATCCAGAATTTCCTTATCTTTCATGTTCCATGCCTTGATTAATGACATGCAGCATTGTATGACATGCAGCATTAAAACATGTCGTTAGGGCTTTAATAACTTTGAGGGAATATTACAAAGATTTACTTTGTCATTATGCCCATATTTCTCAGCGTAACAAGGATAGAAATCGAGTCTACCCCTTTGAGAGCATGTAGCAACCTGGATCCAGGAAAATCAGAAATCTTGAAAATTAGCGGAAATTGAGTATTTTTGTTAAAGAAATTATTTAGTGAAAAAGATATAAGAATATAAAGGATGTAAGAAGGAAACGAGACTCCGTTCAAATTGAATTGAAAAGAATAAACGCTGGTAATGTGAAATAGTACCACATTACTTCATGGTTGAGTTAGGAGATTGAAGCTAAATACTTTAATTTTTTCGAACAATGGTGAAGACTATGTTTAACTTTCTTTGCAAATGATATTTTATTCAAAATAAAAAAGCTGATATTCCAAGTGCGCATGAAATCACCAGCCCAATAGCTGGGCCATTATGTTAATAAACACAAACAGTAAAATAAAATAAAACCGGCAAATCCGTCACTGTAATGATAGGTATTGGCAATATTGAGGCAGTTTACAGAAGAAATAATACTAAAATAATTTTGCTGCACCCTCTGACATGCCTCGTCTTTTAACAAGATCCAGGAGGTATGCTTCTATTCAGGGTTATTTCTGTTGAAAATAAAACTGCCAGCGCATGATGAATTCTTGGAGACAATTTTAGCATACGATTAAAGGGAGTTGATAGAAATCAACTTTTGGTTGCCGGAGAAGGGTTCTTACTGAAAACGGTCCTTACGTTCTCCTTGGTCAATGGATGACTAGAAAGAGTTTTCCGAGCATATGGATAAACCATTGGCTTAACCTTACCTCCAGGATTGGTTTTCAGAGGGCCTGAGGCTTGAACCTGCATCTCCGTCTTTGAAGTCGTGGACTAACACGTGATAGTCAGTATTGGCTTTTGGGTTTGACGTTTGTAATACGTTTAAGAGATGAGATGGTAAACATTTGCCGTCACCTGAAGGCCAAATTTGTGATCCAAAGTTAGATTGAGCTGTTTTGAGCTAAATTTATTATTTCTTGATTTTCCTACTTGATTTCCGCGCTTATGAGTAAATAAATCAATAGATATATATACATATATGTGCACCATCACTTTGGGTTGTATAACCAAAAAGTGGTTATAATTTTTTCAACAAATTTAGCGTATTTTATATAATGATATAAATTTGCTTTGATAAAAAAACAACTATTTTTCACTTCAGAAATTTGTTATCGGGTGTATAACTATGTGTTTTTTTCTGAGAAACCAGGCTTTGAAACACAAGCATGTAATAATCTGTATTGATGAGGACTTCATTAACAATCAATTAAAATAAAAGTGAATACTCAATAATTTAATTGAATTTTTTTAATAATTCAAAAGGTATTAGATGCTTCATTAGAATGAATCTGGAAATAATATGGTTAATTTATTAATATGTTAATATGTGATGTGAGAATAAATGTAAGTTGCGGATCGCGTGCGAAAAGTTCACCAATATTTTTGTTGCCATTGTCTCTGGTAACTACCCGCCCATAAAATATAGAGATACAGAAGTTATAAATAAAAATAAAATCATGTTAAAATTTCGCATTTCATAAAAAAATGTTCAAAATCTAAAAGTGAAAAAGACCATTGAGTAAATAAAAGAGAAGGACGATGATTGGATGCAGAATTGAATTCTGAACGTTGATTGATGCCTGATTGCCCTATAATTAACTTTAAATCCTAATTTAATAAACATTAAAATGATTTTATGCAGTAATTCAAATTTATTCAGGACCAAAGAAAAATGTTTTAAAAAAGGTGCTATTTTTATCAGGTATTGTTTCACATTTAAACGCAAAAAGAATCTACAAATAGTCATTAAAAGTAACTACATGATTGATGTCGTCGGAATTAACAAAATGAATTTTTCAATTGCAAACTATTCTAATCTTTTTGGTACCTAAGCTTTAGTATTCCGCTAATGCTCATGCTAACTTAACCATCAAGTTCACGCATACCTTTTATTCGCACAGAATTCTGCATAAGTTAACGGGGCTCGACATATTCTTGCCGAAGGATCGGTGAATGGAAAGAAAGGATCACGTGTAATGAAATCGTAAACATCTGGCGGAGTAACGACAGGTGAAGAGTTGTGAGTGAGACATTTTTTTTACGAGTGCATAGACAGCCTCCGCGGCTATTATGTCGGCGCCCGCTGTGGCAACGGAGGGTCGCCTGCTCCCTCTTCCCCCCACTCCCACGCCATCAGAGTACGCGTTGCGATTAAGGGTCGTTCAGGGGAGTGGAGCGAAGGTGTATAAATGAGCCCCTAAACCGTTGTTCCTCGGCGGGAACTTGAGAGACCGGTGCCCATTCTGGCGGACGCCGTGTGCAGAAGGGAATTGTACTACATAAAGTACCGCCGAAGTACGTAGTTTCCCCACGTTAACGACCTCCTCCTTACGCCTTTTAAATTTACTGCTTCCGAGTCCACAACCTATCGTGAACCCTTATTTCCCGATCCGCTTTCTGCTCCATACTCTTCCCCCCATGGGGCCAGTGCATCGCGAACACCTTCCGCTCGTTATACAACGGCCATCTGCTCTTCCTCTCCGCTATTCCCTCCTCTCTCTCTCCTATCCCATTCTCTCTCTCTTTTGTCTCTTTGTGTCCCTCCACACTTCCTACACATCCCTCTCTATACTCCTCCCCTCCCGCTGTCCTTGTCCCTTCCCCCCTTCCTCTTCTTGTGCGAGAATTGCCACATTATCGGATAAGCGTCTAGCCATTCCATTCACCGTATATCTCAGATAGCTACAACACTTCCAACTCCTTCCCTGTCCCGCTCACACTTCACCTAAGTGAGTTGACTCCGACTGAGTAAACTTCATAAGCTATGACCGTCGAGGGGGAGGAGGGAGAATTGAACACTGCGTGAAGCGGGCAGGTCGAGATTTTTTTTCGAGCACCTTTTTTAACGAACTGTATCCTCCATTCGCCAGATTCCCTCTGAAATCGGAATAAAATGCAATAGTGAAGGTTCATAAGGTATCAAGAGTTTTAAACTGGAGTTCTTTTTAACTTGTAGTACTGTGTCTTCATCTAGTTTCGGATTTAAAAAATTGACAAATAAATTTATTTCTCAGAGGCTTAAACGCTTGATCAGAGTTCCATGCATCAAGTTATGTATAGCCCAAATTTTCGGCTTACATTATTTAATAATATCACTTGATACACTATCGAAACACATTTTTAACAGCCTCGCAAGAAGCGGGTTCATAATTGAGATTTTACAGAAAATGGTGGGCATCACACTAGTCTTACTACAGCTTTTTCTGCCCCAGTTTTCCAAATATGGAAATATATTAAGTTATCGAACAGGATTATTTCACAGCGGAGTGCCATTTAAGAGGAATATTAATGCTTCGAAAGGGAAAGGGCGTGCATGTTTAAAAAACTTTATCTTGTACACTGAGACCACTGATATTTAGATTTACGTTTTGATATATTGGGGGTTTGAAATGTGACCTCAAATCACATTTTGTTATTTTTAGGCGAGATTTTGGTGGAATAAGAGGCTTTAAAAAATTGGCTGTTTTAATAGAGAGAAAAACATCCTCTCAAAGATGTTCCTTTACCTGGAATAAAAAAAATATCGTAGCAGCGACTCAGTGGGCAACCATATTGTTTGGAATTTATTAAGATATACATCCTAATGAATTCACAAATTCCGAGAAACTTTTGGGAGGAACAAATCTCGTCGCAAAATGGGGGGAACGAAAACAAGAGAGACTATTATTCATTATTATAACAACGAGAATGGAAGATGCCTCCAGAAATTCCAAGAAAGCCGATCTGATCGATTTTCTTGGTACAACAAATCTTCCAGGAAAGCTCAGGTGGTTCAGAGAAAGGGACTATCCCCTTTGCCATGAATTTTGGAACCCGTCGCTGCCCTAGGTACCTATTAGTTGAGCTCCTCGCTCACCCTTTCAGTTGATTGCTCCGATAGTGGAATGGAAGACAGGGAAATCTGGTTGACGTTTTCTAAATTTTTTTAAATCTTTATTTTTCGCGGATATTGGCCGAGTCTCTGGAACAGGCCAAGGTTTAATAATGTCCTTGGGCGTCGTGGAGCTAACTTTGACAATCATCTCAGGATAAGCTTGTGTTTGGCGGCTGTGGAAACAAATTTAAAATAAATTTAATGTCGAGGTTGTCCTCTCACTATTTTTAATCACCAGCTTGCAGATTTTTCACGGATAATGCCAGTCAACACCGGATTCGAGAAAATTTAATTTCGACGTGAAAATCAATGAATTAATCATAATAAATTGATATCAAAGTTCCGACATCAAAACGTGTTAATACTGTTCACTGTTTCAGGCGTCGCATTGAGGAAGCCTGCCATGCTGGAGATTGAATAAAATATCAATAAGGAATCTTGTGCAGCGTAGTGATATGCTTATTAGCCCGGAAAGTCTAACGTCCGTGGTTCGATTCCTGGCCCTGGCGGATTTTATTACATTGCAATATTTACTTAGTTCATCGCCATAATTTGGCAGGGATGAAATTCACTACGCTTAGTATCTAATTCAAGTTTAAATATTGTTAAACCGTGATCTGTTGTTAATAAACTTGAGTGAAATTTTACTCCCGCCATCATCATCAGTCATTCGACTTAAAGACTGGTTGACTGCTACCCTCCAGCCTTCCTTTGACTTTGCCAATTCATCTAGACTCTAATATTTCCTGTTTCATACCCCGTTTTATCAGGTGAATGAATTTATGGCCTGATCTTCTTAGCGGGACCTTCCCATCTATCATGCTGCTTACGAGTTCCTTGTGTCTCCAAACGTGACCAACCCATCTCCTCCTTAGACTGCGTCATATGTTTTCTTCATTTATTCTGAAAACATTCCTTTGTTCTGATTTACACCCAGCACAGCACAGCCGCACCAAATTTCATGGAAAACGCCTTCTATTTTTAAAAAATTCTCAAAACGTAGTGGGATAAGGGTTGATATTTTGGGACCATTAGAATTCTTTTTATAATAAGGCAAAAATAAATATTTTTAAGCGTATGCGTATTAATATCTCTCTTAAACTAATTTAAAAACTTGTCTCGGAAAGCAGTGAAGTTTGTCGAACATAACTTCCCGGCTTGAATTTTACCTCCATTTATGAAGCCTGAAGTCTGCCTTCGATCCAGATGCAGACAGTTTTTTGTATTTATTTTCGATTGACGATCAACCGAAGGTCATGGGATATAATGGTTTGCCCTTCGGAATGGATTGCTTTTGTGGTCCTATCGAACATTAGAAACCTGAGATGCATTCTGTGCATCTCAGTTCACAGAGTATTCTCACAGGTTTGAGATTTCAAAGCGATGGAGTAGTTCACCATTTTGGTCGAATAAGGCAAGTTTTGAATCAATTTATGAGTGGGGTGTATTGAACATAAAAATATCAGATGAAAGAGAAGGTGTATCAGTTAAAAGGAAGGTATGAAAGTAGCTGCCGTACAACAGAAAGGGAAGCGGATATTTCTATTGAATTGTTCCCTTCTGTTTTTTCTGCAAAAATGCACTTCACAAGTTTTTATGCTATTTTATCCATATAGCTCCAAATAAAATTCATCTCACTTGCTTGGTTGGTCCTCTATTCGTGTGTAATCTTTGCGATTCTGTCTTGAATAGTGGATATTCATGGTACAGATATTTTCGAAACTTTTAATGAATTTAATGAAAAAAGTCATTCGATTGATAATATAATAGCCTAATATTTTGACAATCATAAAAAAATGATTTTTCTTAAGAATAAATCTATTTTATTTAATCTCCAGAAAAGCGTATTAACACTCTTGGTGCATTAATCTCACATAAAAATCATTAGTGCACTTTGATGGTAAAGCGTAAATAGTGCTAAAATAAATGGGTATGTGCATCCTGCTGAGATCCTAATTTTAACATTTAATGAGATCGGTGTCTCAAAATCTCATGTTTCTGTGGGTAAAGGAGGTCAAGTAGCCTACCTTTAAGCTGCAACGACATCTCATGGAAACGCAGAACCCCTGATTGAATGTGGAAACGCCGTCGTTTAATCCAACCATGCAATTATAATGAACGCATGTCGGAGATGCCGGGCTGGAAGGACAGCATTATGCGGGAGGCGGAGAGAACAGTACGTAGATGGAAGGTTGAAGGAGTTGATCCTCGTGTGCTCGTGGCGTGAGTACTGGTTTTTATCATCCTCCTTCCCCAAAACACATCGCGGGAGAGAGAGGCAGGAGTGTTTATGTAAGTAGTGCGGAGACTCTGCGGTGCATAATTAAAAGCTTGAGGAGTCAGGAGGTGCAGGGGAGGGAAGAGACACAGTGGCACGCGGACATGCCTGGAATATGGGAGATTCGCACGAGAAAGGGCGGGGCGGGAGGGAGGGAAAGGGAGAGTGAAGAGACAAGGAAGGTTGGAGAGAGGTTTTAGGAACGTCAAGAGAGAGGGAGAGAGGGAGAGGAGGAAATGGGATAGTGGTTTTCGTGGGAGAGGAACTTGACGGAAGGGAATGCGTTCTGACACATGGAGAGACAAACCCTGGGCCAAGAGGAAGTCCGCCGGGGGAGTGTAATTGGCAGATTGGGTCGCAGAGGTTTGGTGAGGATGCCCGGCATCTCTCCTGGCCGATGCCCTCGGCGGGATTCGGGGAAGGAGGTGGGTGTGAGGGAATGGGGAGGTAATAAAAGGTGGAACGGGAGATGAGAAGGCAGAGTAGGGAGGAAGAAAGAATGGCATAACACCAGCCTGAGGAAGTTCGCTATGAAAAAGTAATCTGGAAGCACTTGCAGTTTTCCAATAATTAATAAGTGGGAAACGGTAAGTTTTGTTTCTGTCATTATGGAACAGTTTCACCAAATCGCGCCTAAATCGATATTTTTTAATAATATCTTCTGTGCTTTTGACCACTGTTTTAATAATAATAAAGGCAGTATCATGCCAAATCTCTATTCTGACCAAATCTCCATTCTGCCTTAATTATCAGTATTTTATATTATTTTTTGCCTCTAGGAAATGGATAGAAGTGTCCGGGGTAAGATACTGCTGGGAAAAGTTTTTCATAATTTTGAGGTATTGGATGATATTTTGAGGTATTGGAATAACCTAGGATAAATAATAAAGTATGTTTGTAGGAAATATTTTTTCTCCATATTTTTATGAATTTGAACCGTAGATTCATTGTATATTGAAAATAAATTATAATATGGCTATATAAACTTCACTAAGCACATTAAAAATACACAATAACACGGTAATTGATGGTTTGATTCAGATTACCATAAGGGTTTCAACTATTCTTCATGAAGTTAGCTGCTTGAAAGCGACAATTGAGGGTTTATCCTCCCATTTCCATGACTCACTGAGCACGACGCCGCGCCGGTGTTACAGTGAACTCTCGCGAAAACTCGTATTGCATTAAGACAGATTGTTGTTAAACCAACTAGCTGACACGCCTCACCAGCAATAGGGAATTCAAAGGTCCGAGTCTCGGCGTAGTAGGATGATTTTGTCTCGGTAAATTTTAAGTGTTGGTATTTATCTCGTACCCGTGCGTGTCTGCAATGTGCTGGATATATATCTGCCCTCCACAAATGAGTTATTGTTGACGAAGGAATTGAGGAAGAGAGTATTTTGGGGGTAACGGAGAATGATGGGTGGAGGGGATAGGCGCCCTTGACTTTGGTTTTTCCCGGAAAAGTCGGCGGGCGCGAGAGCCCACTCGAAACCCATGCGCCGTTCATCCGGCCCGTAACGGCTTTAATTAATGGATGGAGGAAGAGAGAGAGAGGCCCCGTTTACCATCCCTTCCTCCAGCCACCCCTCAAATCTTTATATATATAAAAGTCAATGTATGTATGTATGTATGTATGTATGTATGTATGTATGTATGTATGTTCCACATCTCCTCCTAAACCACAGGGCCGATTTGGATGAAATTTGGAACACATGTTTGTCACTGATAGACAACAAACACTGTAGGGTTCAATTAACCGAATCCCTATTTTTTCAGGGTTAAGGGTGTGATCCTTACTAATATGTATAAAAATGTAATGGTCCCTGTCTGTCTGTTGCTCCATCACGCAAAAACTACTGGACCGATTGAGCTAAAATTTGGCATGCAGATTGAAGACATATCTGGTTGTAACATATGCTATATCAAAAAGCCCTCAGGGCCTCCAAAGGCCCCCTGAAGGTCCCCCCTGGTGGTCAATGGCAAGCATTGGGTTCGGTGCAGTGGTTTAATGTTTTACTTTTTAAAAGTACTTTCACTCAAGATATAGGGCTGGAATTTTTTTATCGGATGGCTGAATAAATATAATTTCTAATTTTATCAATCGATTTTCTTCTACGCTCCGTATTTTTCTGCTATTCATGTTTTCAGTTGAAAAATATCACATTTTTATCTGAAATCAACAATAACATATTTCCTTGACAACCATAGATTTGATTTTTAAAGGATATACACGCCTCTTAACTATTAAATATCACGTTTTCCTACAGGCCCATGATAGCATGTAGAAAGCAAATCTGAATAAAGAGGGCCCAGAGTCCCAAGGACCCCATGATAGATTGATTCGGGAGGTAATCGATACGATTCAATACGTATTTACAACAAGTATACTCTTCAACGTCTGTTCTCAAAGTGGCTCTCATAGGAGACCTGCATGTATATGAGAGAGCACTTATGTAGTAAACGTTACACAAAGGAATTAATAGGATACACAATTAAATGTGTAAGAATATTTACGTGCAGCGAATATCAATGGTAATAATGCCTCTGTTGCTACAACAAACACGGCGTTGTTTATTATCGTTTAATACTCAGATGTATTAAACGTAGTGAAACCGTCTACCTCCCATTACGATTTCGAACAGTTTTTAGACCAATTCCCACATCATTAACGTCACGAGTTATTTATATGTTTAAAAGTGTTAAAGTGCAGTTAACTTAGGTACATTCCCTCAATCATCGAGTTGCCTATTCTAGACTCTCACTTGCCGCTGTGTTTCCGTTCCTTGGACTTAAAAATATATCCATCAACATGCCTAATAGAAAAGAGTAACCTTTCGAAAAAATCTTCTAATGCAAAATGAATGTCTTATTTGCGAGAAAATGAGCCCTTGAAATAAAAACGACAAAGGTTAGACTTGGATGGTCAAAGGCATGCCCACCAGCGATCTCATGAGAATCTCCCCGTGGTGTTTCTCGGGTTACGCTAATATCCGCACAAATTTCATCCTCACCCAACGTACGGACGGGTAACCAGCTATAAACCTGGTTCAAATACAGACCCATCTGTTTCGAACCTTCAATCTGTTTTAAGATGGCGGGAATTATAATATAATTAATAAATCTCAAGTAAATTAATAACTCAACGCACATATCAACGTTGAATAGTGCAACTGAAATAATTCATTGAATGCAAATATATGTATTGTACACAAGGGAAGCGATCAAGCTGTTATTCACTCACAAGACTGCTCAAGAGAACTGTAGGGACGAGGTGACCATCTATCAACCTTTGCTATTTAAGTAGTAATGAGTCTATTGCCGATTTTTGGGTTTCCTTTGCATGAAAGTGGACCAATAGTCACTCATCTCTCCGTGCACCTGGAGAACGGTCAGCGTGTCTACTACAACGAACACAACATACAAGATAGGTTACGAACTCCTCGAATGTCCACGCATACAGTTTTTCTTCAGGGTTTGCAGTTTTCTTATAAAATAAGTTTAACGTTTTTCACACCCGTTGAATTTCAACGGGTACCTTCCGCTCGTACCGTATAAAAGCAGCGGGGAGAGAATTTTGGGGAAGTACGCAGGGGTGCGTGAATGTTTTGAATGGGCGATGTACCCTTTTTTGTGATTCCTCAAAATGTTGCTGAAATAATGTATTCGGCCCGACTGGCCACTCAAGGGTATACAGTGGGTGAAATGCATTAAAATTAATAAAAAATGTTATCCGAGTGGATTAAGAATATAAAATTATGCAATTTGCGTTTCATTTTCTCATCTCTTTCGATCCGAGAAATCTCAGGTTATTCGCGGACAAGCGCGCAGCCACTTGAAAACTTGGGATTTCAGTTTAATTGGGCAGCGACCGTTAATAATGAGCGGAAATGGATGAAAAATCACCGCTTAGTATTTTAGTAGCCGGGTTAATTTTGGGCAATATGATATTAATTGTAGGAAAGTCGAGCGAATTTAAAATGAGGATACGTTAAAGTTTGGATTTACATTTCATATTTTCTTATCTTCCGCGGTGCTGGATGAATTCATTCCATGTTTGGGACATAACTATCCGGGTGAATCAACCAATTTCATCCATTTGGCTCGGACATCCATCTACTCAGGGAACGGATCCAGATGCATTTCCCTTCACCGTCAGAAAGTGCTGACCACTAGATAGGGGTGAAGCATCCAGGGCCCGTGGAGGTCTGTGCGAGAGAAACTTCTTGTAGTGCCCACCACAGAGTGGCGGACAAATAGGCTAACTCCCTGAGGACGTGTGGCCAAGTGTCGATCCTAACGGCCGTTGGGATCCTAACGGACGGGTGGGAATTTGCCGATCCAAAGGGTCGACTGCAAGGGACAGACTGAATCCCCACGAGGAAAGAGTGACGACATACCGGAGAAGAAACTAGTTTCAAAATTGTATTTGTCCTCAGAAGAATGAGAGTACACTCATAAATATTTAATAACTGTATAAGGTGTGAAGCAATTCCCTCTGGCAACATAGATATTCTAGAAAATCAGAGGTAATATAATGCCCCCCCTTCACTTGTTTGTACGTAAATATTGAATATGTAAACCATTGTGTGTTGTCTTATAACTTTTTAAAATTTATCCCTTTTATCATCTAACCTAAATTGCTTGCATAATAGACTGATTTTGTATCGCGATATATTGAAAATACACTTCAAAGAGAAAATTTCGTTGAAATTCCCTACATTTCATTTCCAGTTTTTACGTGCAAGCGAAATGCATTTTCAGAATATTGTATTTCACATTCTATAAATGATCCCACACCCTATACGCTTCTACAAAAACACTGTATGAATTCTCTACCAATGTACAGTACCAATAGCTGGTTCGTCCTATTCCGTTTAGATATCAACAAATTAAAAAATGAGGTAAAAGCTGCGAAGGCACTCTTTTAATTCTCAAGAGAATGTTTTTCTGCATGCCATTCATTCTGTTCATCATTTGTTTACACGGGATGAAACTCAAAAATAAAGTGGCTCGCTAAATGTATTTCTTTCGGCGTGTGGATTCCTTCGTCATGTGTGAACATGTCAGGTAAAGTAATTAAACTCTCTTTCGCTCTCTCACTCTCCAATACAATTATTATTGCGAAAAGTTGTCCCAGCTAAAAGGAAATAGTGACTCAGAGCGTGTGCCCTGGCATGAAAACTCAAATGCCAGTACTGGATGTATTTGGCTTTCTTCTTTACCGCAAAACTTAAAAAAAATTGCACGGCCTATGAAATTCATGAATTATTTGTAACGTCAGCTTTTCAAATTATTAAAGAGGTGTTTGATTTAAAAGGGGAAAAAGATTTTAATGAGCTTATTAGAAATGAGCTTGATGATTTTTGTGTATTGGATGAGTTACCAGAAAAAATTTAATTCATGACTTCCATTCCTTCTCAAATTTTCTAGATTAGTCGAGCTTAGCTCTAAAGCTCATATTTCAACTTTCCCATCATAAACAGAAATTGAATTCCAAAAAAATCCAAAATCTTAGGCATATTCACACTCAAGTCATTTGTAAAATCTTTTCATCTTTATTGATGAATCCATCCAATTAAATGAACTTTTACATACATTTATTTACACATAGATTAACACAACTCAATTTCCCATTTTTTCCATTCGACGTTATACCACATTTTTTTGTGTACACACATTAAAACTTATGAAACCTGTTAGGACAGAGAAAATACATTACATAGCCTATTCAGTTTCTTAGTTGTAGTGATATTATTGGTTTCACGATGATAATCGTCCGAGCTTTTGGTAGCTATTCAATGTCTTTCATTTTCAAGCAAAAGAAGAAAACAGGAGCCATAAAAATCTCTTTCGGCGCTTGGGAATGAAAACTTCTGGGAAGAAAAATCGGCAGCTCGCGGGATCCTCCTTCCTCTTCCATTTAGCCTCCTCGTTCCACGACAACATGTTGCAGAACGAACATCACTCCGAACACTTCATTAGGGTATGGGTCTTGAGGTGAAACACAGGTAAAAATGTCTTTTTTTACGCCTATTGGGAGGCATGGGGCGTAGAAAGGGGAAATGGTTATGAGGTGGAATGCTGGCCGTAGGAGGGGGTTGCAAATGTGCGAATAACTTTCCAGAATATCTCGTCTCGCTACATTTTGGTCATTGATTAATTACGGAAATATATCTTTACTCTTAAAGACATTTACAATAGAAGATACTGACATAGTCATATTTTCCATAAACATGGTAGTTTACGTGACAGGGTGCTCCAAAAATTGTTAACACTCACGTTTATTCTAAATTGAGAACTCGGCTTTTCACGGGAACGCTACGCTCACGGGTTGACGCATGCAAAGCAAACTATGTGCCTTGTTTCGTGCCGAGAATGCGGCTCGAAACATTATCCGGCGTGATAAATATTTGCGGTTTTATTTCCGTTAATTGGAAGCGGACGAAAGACTTTTATCTTATCTCGTCCATGTCTGAAAAATGATGCATGATAAATTACTACGTAACTTTTTTTTTAAGCACGCTGGCAATTTTCACTGTTAGGCGGAATAGTTGTTTAAACGATTCACCATTAAGCTCAGTCATTGTGTGTGCTTCTTCACCTAAGGATTTCGTTGGACCCAGTTACCACCCCAACCAAAAAGTGACGGGTGGCACTCAAGAAGATCGATGAGCTCGTTCCGAGCCATAAAACTCTTTTGGAGCTACATTGAAACGTGCTTGTACACTTCTCCCGCCGTGCTCATTACCACTCCCTCTTCTCTCTGCTCACTACACGCTAAGACGAGTCTGAAATTAATGTAAGGCACTTCCAATTCCTTATTTTTTGGTTACCCAGGCGGAAAAATCCGAACGACGGCCGACACAACTTGAAACACAAATGATAGGGTGAGTGACCAAACTCTACTGTTCCTCTCTCGTCGCTTCGTCTTGAATCTTGAGCAGACTCTTTCTCTGCGGGAAATTTGCCCCTCTTGCATATCACTGAATGAATGTGCGTGTGTGTATACATATAATTACACAAAAATTTAAGCTATAGAAATGAGAGGTACAACAAAAAAAACACTCACACAAAAGAGACACACTTATCCGATATTCTGGTAGCAGTTACCTTCTTTCACTTGAAAAAGATGGGTCTTAGGAAACAAACAAAATGTGATACTGTACGCATGAGCGTATTTTTATTTCTTGCTGTGCCTTTTGTTCCAGTGGATTACATTTTTGCATTTTATCGCGTGAGTGATGTAACAACAAGATGTAATATATGCACACACACAAACATACGTATAACTGATCAGTGATGCGTGATATGTTTGTGGACAGCGGAAAGATTTTTTTTGTACAAGAGAACACTTGAAATGGAAGAGCAGATACGATAGTGATAACGTTGAAATCAAGATTCTGGGAAGAGAAAGAAAATGGCTGTTGAATTTTGTTGATTGAACTTGGTTCGTTGGTTACGATGTTTCTCGATGGAGGTTGGACCCCCTCCAAACAAAAAAGGGGAAACTATGCTTTCGTTTCATCCTTCCAACGTATCAACTGCTGGGAGGAAAAAAAGGAAAGGTCTGGTGAAATATTTGTCAATCATTAAAAATTGCCCAGAAGGAGGAGGGGATTAGCGCGGGGAGTATTGTTATGATAACAATCTTTCTGGAATTGGTGACTGTCGTAGCGGGAGAGAGGGGGAGGAATCAATAACAAGGGAGAAGATCTTATCTTCTTCCCCATCCTCCCTGGTGCCTCCACCTCCTCCTCCCCCATCGCTTGGTTTCCGGATATTCCCACCCCTTTACTGTTCTCTCCCACTCTTCCCAATCCCCTCTCTGCTTACATCCCTTGGGGGATTTTAACTCTGCATCATTCCTCTCCCTATCTCACCATCTTCACTACTTTTTATTCACTTGCTTTCATTCTATCACAAACACACGCTCACGCGAGACACTTCTTTGCCCCCCTCCATCATCACCATCACTTACTAAGAAGAAAAAAAAAGGAACACAAGTTTCATATCAAGTTACCCAGGGGTTCATCCGATTGTTTGCTCGCTTGATTGTTTATTGTTTCCAAACTACTCTTTTTGGGAATGTTTAAGTTGATTGATTTGGGGGAAGTTCCTCCTTCACTCGCTACTCATCTCAACCCGCCTATTCATCCTCTCTTTCCCTCCATCGTTTTTATTTCACTTTCTAGTTTTTTTTCTGTTATCCCTCCAGAAATTCCTCGCTTAACTCATCTCCCTTTCAATTTTTTCCTCGTCTATTGTCTCCCCTCGCCTGTTCCAACGGCTTTCTTCCCTTCCCTTGAAGCCCTACCGCCATCCCAACTTATTCCTTCTAACTCTCATAACCCTTTCCTGTCTCCCTCCCATCCAACAACCCTGGAGGCACAAGTGCTCCTGTTTCAACTCCATCCCTTCCTTCACTCTCCCAACTTCTAGGAAAACCCTCCCAAAAGCCCACCGACTATTTTTCTCCGTTCACCCGCCACCCAAGCGTATCCATCTTTCACTTCCCCGCAACTTCCCTTCTTATGGGAGAGAGGAGTTTCCTTCCACGAATTTCACCCTCTTTGCCCTCCCACAGTCTTCTTCGTCCACCCGCTCCCCTTCGCCCACACGCCCCCCGTCACCAGCACCACCGCCGCCTCCGCTCCCCGCCACTCAAACCGTCACTTCCTCCGTAAATCTGTTCTTGTCATCCAGGTCTATCACGATGGCATGCGTCCTCGCGTGGCCGGAACGTAAATCGTTGCCCTGCCTCCGGCCTCCCCTGCCCACGCCTCCTCCTCCCGCATCCTCCGAGGTGCCACCCCCGCCTCCGCTCGACGCCCCGTCTCCGGACTTGGCCGCCTCCCCGTCCGTCGCCTCATCGGGCCTCGCCGCCGCGCCTCCCCTCCGCCTCCTCTTGCGCACCTCCCCGCCCGACCACTCGTCCCCGCCTCCACTCCACGGGGCGCGGTGGGGTGGAGTCGCCGCCTCGTCCACCTCCTTCTTCTTCCGCCTCCAGCGCATTTTTTTCTTGCTGCCCCCCTTTCCGCTGCCTCCGCTGCCCTCGTCCGCCTCGCCCGCCTCCTCCGCCACGCCGTTGAGGGCCGCCGGAGAGGACTCCTGCTTCTTCCTCCGCTGCTTCGCCTCCTCACCCTCCTCCTTCTCCTGCACCTCACCCTTCTTGGACCCTTTCCCCTTCCGCCCCACCTCCTCCTGCTCTTCGCCCGGGGCAGCGCCGCCGTCGTCTCCGCCGCCGACAGCCTCCAGCACGAGGGCGAGCTTGCCGGAAAGGGAGTCGGCCGCCTCCTCGTCCTTCACCGACAGCTTGGACGCCAGGGAGTGTATCTGCTGGACGATGACATCCCACTCCTCCTGTGGTGTGAGGGAAGAAGACGAATGATGCAGTGAATGATATGTGCATACATACACACATGGGGATAGAGGGAGAGTGAGAAGAAATTGCATTTCAGATTCTACTCAGATTTCTTTTTTTCTTCGAAAATCGTGAAAAATGGAAGGAGAGAAAGAAATGAATGGATATGTGGGAGAACGTGTCAATATTGGTTCAGGGGGGGGGGGAGAATATCATTGAGCAAGGAGATTGGTGGAGGCGAGGGTTGGTATCGTGTTTGCTTGAAACAGGCCCGCGTTTGTGCCCGGGCACATTTCTCAAAATCATCGCCGGATCGGAAGGAGGCGGGATGGGTTCGGAGGAGGGAGGTTCTGGGGAGCAAGTTGTGGAAGAGGTGTGGGGTTGGGATTGTGGGGGGGGGGTCAAAACCAACATGCAACATACTCGCGCTCCCTTAACCCACTGATAAATTCGGGACGACCGAAAGGGATGAACGGAACGTGCGGAAGAACGCCGGCGTATGGGATTTTGCAAGTCGCGGTATCTAACGGGGCGGGGGAAAGATATTCAATGGCGATGTGCAACAGCGGTAGCGGCGGCCCTCATTCAATTGCGGCGATACGCGAGGGAGCGCGCTGCGTGGCCGCGGCGTGCTATCGCAAAAATTCGTCGGAGAGGAACGACTCCCGCCTCGGAAACAGTTTTTTTTTATTATTTTTTCATTGCTATAGGGGATCCGTTTTCATTCCATTACCGGGGACTACCCGGCACGGTTGCGGAGGAGGAAAGCGTCAAAACCATTGAACTACAACCTCACAGATCGTCAAAAAGTCTCGTGTTTTAAAAGGATCAAAAAAATAAGTAAACTCGGATTTTCTGGGAAGGGATAGGCGGGTGGTGTGGTTTTGCGATCTCGCATAGAAATTTTAGCCTTGAATCGGATGGATTTGCGACGTAGTCGAGGAGGAACGGTGGTGATATAGCATCAGGTAGAAAGACAAAGAAAGAGGAAATCTGAGCATGAAATATTGTGTGCTCGCTTCCTAAACGGATTTCGTACCTATCGCTTTTCATGGATCCTCGACGCATGCACCCCTTCACCCCAGATTACTTTCAATAATAATTTCACTCGATTGGAGCGGAAGTTCACGATGGGATGTTCATCCATGAGCAGGTACCACATCTACGGCTCGCAAAACAAGAATTCGCTCCTTCTTTTTTCTATTTCAAGCGTGAAAAATTAGTCTGAGCTCCCCGATAAGCTCCGCGTCCTTCTCGCACACGTTGAAATATCAATGAGGGAGCGGGTAATAAAAATACTCGCGGAGATGCCGGCAGCAGTAAGGACGGATGACGACGGTGTGCGTGCGCTCTCCGTGGTGACCTCTTGTTGCATCACGCTGCCCTAGTTTCAAAGCCACACATATTAGAATAGTTGAAAATGGTGGTGTGGACAAAAATTCGAAACCGCGTAACGTGGAATTTTGGGCGAATGCGGGATTCTGAAATGCCTCGTTTGCGCTACTAGCTTCTTGCGCTGGTAACTCATACGCTGGTGTAAAGTTTGCCGTTGGAAGGCAGGTTTGCGCTAACTCTAGTAAACTGTTTAGCCACAATCGAATTACGTATTCAGCGCTGATAACTGGCTTCTGCGACGCGTGTGAACGGAAGTTGGTTAAAATAAAGTTAGACTGTGAATGGTCTTCGGTTTTTTAAAAATGGAGGGCAAACACAGGAAAGAATTCACAGAGGGGTAGATGTTCGCTAAGCTAGATGTATACGACAGCAATGAAATAAAAGCTTACGGGATTCCCTCCGCATTGCGTGGTCCGTTACTTGTAACTAATGAACATGGCAACGCGGAGGGAATCCTAGAAGCCGCATCTCATACTTCAAGGCGCAACGGAAACGTGAGAACCAATTTCAGCAATACAAATGATATAGTGCGAAATACTATGAACCCTTTGCGCTTGTTAATATTTCTTTACTAGTCCCCAGAGGTCACCAGCTTCTTTTAAGACGGTATGTGGGGACTCGTGTTAGCGCAAAAACAATTTTTATTCAACCCTTGTGGGCATGAGCAGTAGAATTGACCCATCTAATAAAGGAAACCTTTTCTCACATAGAGATCAGAGATTATGAGGAGAGTGTGCTTCCTTTATGGTGAACCAGCCAAGTACTAGAATTGTAAGGGTGTGGTTCTCGCTTGCTCTCTAAGGGTTTTCGGCGTGGGACAGAAAGGGAGGAGGTCAAACATATCCCATTTCAAAGGCAGGGGATGAGGAGTAATTTTTTCCCGGGCAGCTCCGTCATTTAAACGTGAGCGAGCCCCGGAAAACTTTGTCTCGTCGCTTTGGAAAAAAATGGAGTCCGCGCCTGAATGTATTCAAGAGCGGAACAGCGAGAGGGAGGCGGTGAGGTATAGAGGAGGCGAAAGGAAGAACGAGTACCGACGCAGGTGGAGAAGCAAGAGGAGCGGTAGCCTGGCCGGTTATTTGGAGAGACGACCGATAACTGAGGTCATTTGTGCCATGAGAGCAAGTGGGAAAGGAGGACGGCAAGGTGAGGATTAAACTGCGATTCGGAGGAAGGGTGGATAAAAATTCGGATTAGATAATAGCCAGCTTTTAATTAAATAAGCCAAGGGATCCAAAGTAAGATGAGAGCCTACCATTCAAGGTGCTGAAGTTAGCGCAAATCGGAACACATCACATCACAGCACAGAAACGACAATCAATGGAACGACGTGCGTACCGTTCGGTAACATGCCGGAGGGTAGTATTTTCCTGGTACACAATGATCACAGCTGAATGTGTTGTGTATACTCATTGAATTCGTTCAAAACATATTTTAAAAACTTGTAATTTACACCAGAGAGTAATTAAAAATTTTACCATCAGTGTTTGACGCCATTACTGAAAATCAACATGAAAACAACAATCGCGGATGCGATTACTGAGGGACTTTTATTGTCCACCGACCATCAACTCTGCTCTCAATCTAGTGTGCAGGGTATGACACGAATGGAAAGCAGGTGTGAAGTTGCTGTTCGAGGTGAGTAGTGAACTAGAGCAAATGGAAAGCTCCGAATGTCCCATCCGAAGAACCGAGTGCAGTACTTAAACACTATCCACACAACACCCAAATAAGGATCGGGATCCCGCTGAAAAACATTTCTGCCATCGCCGGAAATCGAAGCTGAACCTTTAGGTGGCAAAAGAAAGTAGAACAGGCTCATTCCTACCGAACGGATAGCGAAATGTGGATATTTGATATCAACTGGTAATAAACTCAGATAAACGTTGCGATTTCCAATTTAATTTCGTAACAAGTAAGCTCAAGGCAAGAGGACCTGATAATGGCTAGCCCACTGAAACCAGTTGCACCCACTCGTTATGGAATAAAAAAAAAAGAATTCACAAAGATTACCTGAGAGCGAGTTGTATATCTATGGATCGCTTCCACGAAGTTGACCCTGACTCTTCAAGCGCTATCTGTTGGTTTTTATTTTGCTTGGATCTTTTTGTCGATCCACTGTCGCGCCATCATCAAGTGACGAGGTCGACCGAACCAGCGCTTTCTATTCATGCCGTTCGAACAAGGGAGATTTCCCTTTCCCATGTTCCCGCTCCATACCGGTCAGGGCACGGGGCCAGGAATCGGTCCAGGGTGTCACGGGAGATGTGGAGAGTGGGGGGGAGGAGGAGGGGCGGGAGAAGAACCCCTTCGGTTGAAATAAAGTCGGAGGGATGGTTCTTTTTAATCAAGGGTAGTAGTAGACCCTCTAGGTGGTGGGCGAAATGATATGGAGAGAGGAGAGTTGTCGAAGAATTTGAGAGAATTGGGTCGTCCGCGGCCAGAAAACACCCGAAAATAATGTCGACGGACGGAAGTGGGGGAAAAAATTGAGCAGCGGGGACCGCATGCAGAGTGAGCGGGGGAGAGGTGAGAGGAGTTGGCGGTATCCAGGCCGAAACGGCCTCGGGGCGAAATGATCGACCGCAGTGTTGGCGAAGGTGCACCACCGGGGAAAGAATGGAGGAGGGAGGGGGGTGACGAGGGAAGGAAAAATAATTTTCGCAAAGGAATATCTTTCTTTCTCTCGCTTTCCCACTCACTCCCTCTGCCTCCATCACGTCCCTCCGCGCACAAACGGCAGTGAAATATGCCCATGTATCATGGTCATCTTTGAAGTGACGAGATTAGGTCGTAATCCCCGAAAAAAAAATTTACTTCAAGGTGGGCACGATGTGCAATCGCATCTTCCGCCACGAGCCTCTCTCTCTCCGGGATGCCTCGTGGAGAGACGGTGATATCAATTCGGGAACATCCCCTGCCGACTGAGTGTGTGTGTGAGAGAGAGAGAGAGTGAGTGGGATAATTAGCCAATTTAGCGGCCATGGTCGGTCCTAAACCCGTACGTACTCGACACACGCGATTTTTGTGAGCCAACTCGTCCTTTTTTGTCCGCAATAGGGTTCTTTGTGGATATAGAGGACGGCGACGTGATCCTAGAGAACAGGTGAGCGGGCAGTATGCGTTGTTATAAAAAGAGACCTCGCTATTTTGCTGGCAGGGCAAGATAAACAATGAGGGGGAGCTTAGAAAAATAACGATGAATACATTTGTGTGGTCAAACAACACTATTTTTATCCGTCTCTTCCATCATTCTCCAAGCTTTAATCCACTACCTGGCGGGACATGTATTTAATTATTATTTTGTAACAACTTTTATTCTATGCGTCCATAAAAACGAAAAACTGAATAGATGACCTTATTTAAAAATTGGCATTCTCAATATTAAAAACTCCCAAGAATTTTGCTCCATACAAGCATTTTAGTCCCCCCGTCAAGAGTTGCCTGCACTTCTTTTGACTTCTATCATTAATGCCGAAGCAGCGCAGATCTACTCACCGAACGAAATTATATTTCGTAAAATGATAGCTGGGTCTTTTTGTTAGTAGACTGAATGGGGTCGAGTAAAGAGATAGTTTAAAAGCCTTTGAGACCGTCTCAATTAGAAATGGGTCATTTTCTGTTTTCACGGAGACTTTGACCTGTACAAGACTTATTCTAATTATTTCAAATGACTTTCCGGGAGTTAACTCTTGCATGATGATGAAAAAATGAAATTATGGCCATTATTGTGAAGTTTCACCAAACTATACTGAATGAAATCAAGCAGTCAGCGGACTTATGAATTCTAAGGTGAGCAATTTAGTGAATGAAAAGCGGTCACGACTATTAAGATTTTACAGCAAATCTAATTCATTCTAATTTGATTTCGAACATCATATCCTCCGATTATTTTGTAATGGGGCAAGTAGTGATCGGGTTATCCGAGCCTCATTGATTGGCTCAACATTAGCCTCAATTACGAGTGAGTGAATTGACAAACGATCATCTGGAACACAATTATTCACTATGCGGACAAGAGGGAGAGAAATTACGTGCACATATAAACTGGAATGGTAAATATTTTAGCGCATTGCAATTCATCACAAAGTGTACATATTAGTTATGAAAGCAACATTCAGGCGTAATTTCAGTTCAGTGAGAGCTGCAAAGCTACGCCTTAAATGATTTCGAGAAGGAAAAGTGGACGTACATAAGTGCAAACAGTCCTTATTATCATAATAGATCGCAAATATAACTTTTACATTTATTTGGCACTCATAGATTGTTATGTCATCATCACAGCTTTCAGAAATGGAAAGTTTGTAATTAGCAACACCCTGTCTGGATGAAATAGCATACAACGTTGGAAAAGAACAAAAAAGTGGAAGCAAAACATATCATACAATGAATTAAGGGACAATTTCGCAAATAATAAAGGAAAAAGAAAATCTCTTCAATATGAGAGAATACTAATTACCCTATACGTGAAAAATAACCCTTACTTCCTAATTTCATCCATTTTATCACTAGAAACGTGAAAATATAGTATAAAATTAAATGTAAAAATCATACGTTTTCGGAAAATCTTTTACCTCATTTTCTTCTAAATTTAATAGCTAAGAAAGTATTTAGACTAGCGCCGTTGTGAAATTGGGAGAGGTTTGAGTAAGTTAACTTAGATTATTTCTTTTCATTTTTTCAGGTAGATACTCTTCGGCAATTTACAAACAAAATGCTTTTTAATTTTTGGCAAATCAATGGAAATATGCGTTCAACTAATGATTTGATAATATAAAATAGCAAATAAAAGCGAAAAAGAGAGATTAAATGGATAACGTGAAAAATTGCTCTCTACTTTTCTATTTTAAATACAGAATATGTAGAAGCCATTCGATATTTGGGAGAACAAATCTAAGAATAGGTATCTTTATATTTAAAGCGGTTTGTTACTAATTGTTTTTTCCTCTTTTGGCTACACTCAGCTCAACACCCCATGTGATCGAATATAGGATAACCTCGCGGGTAGTGTTACCTTGAAAATCATCTCTCCAATGTGTGTCATCCTTGATAGACCGAATGAGCGCCGAAATTCATCTAGCTATCATAAATCCTCCATAAAATGGCATAACCATCATAAAGTCTGGAGTGTGTATTAGTCTTCACGTCGGCCAGGGTAGAATTAGATTACGGTGTATCACGGGCCGATTCCCGTACCAGAGGATTTTTCTATTATGACAATTACTTGATATCTTTACAACGAGCCAATGATAACCTATAGACTAACTGTGCATGAAAGAAAATACCTGGAAGAATATGAAAGATTCTTCCCTTTCGCAGGCATCATTATGAAAGGAAGATTTGGTGGGGGAAATTGGGAAATTATCAACGAGACAAAGTTATTTCTTCTTGAAATTGATGATACGAAATAGCTGTATTTTGGAAACAATGTTGTTGATTCATTATGCGTGTGTTCATCAAGGTAATTAAATATATTTAGGACAACACTGTCTCCATATCGATTTGTTTTTACAAGGGGTTACAAAAGTTGTAACGATACCTTTTGCCTGCCACATCGGCTTTTAATTATATACAAACTTCTCATTCGTTTGCGTAGTTTTTAACTTGAATAAAATGTAATAATTGCTGATTATACGCGTAATTTGAAATCATCTAAACACTCAAGTCATTTCAAAGTCTGTTATAATTGGAGTCAGACTTATAAAGACATCATCTTCTACCTACGGTGGCAACTATATCAGAGTCATATTCCGGATAAAATATTATCCCGTAAATTCATTTACAAGAAAAATTACTGGGTTCAAAATATTTTCTAGGGTCTAAAATACAACCTTGAAAATTACTCGAGAGGTAAAATTCCCCTTATTGCCGGATCATAGGAACAATTTTGAGGAAAAACTAAATTAATTTTCACGGAAATAGCACGGAAAAGAAACGAGACACTAAAAGTCGAGAATATGAATAGGCAGAAGAAATAATCTTCAAGATTGAGACTGAATTTAAAGCACATTTATAGAAATATTTAATATAATTTCGAACGAATTTTGACTAAAGTGATCACATTACGAATTCAGCTTACGGAGGAACAGAATCATACAAGCGGAACATGGAAATAAAGCATACGGAAGTTCATAGACTAGCAAATGTCACATTAGCTAGTCTATGAACTTCCATAGCTCGTAACACGTCAGGGTCATTTTGCGGGCGATTAGCAGTGATGTGGTTATGACCTTCAACATGTATTGCACATACTATTCTATCTTACCGACACGATATAGGTCATTGATACTGTGGATGTTTTGATTTGATTTTCCCGCCTATAGAGTTGAGATAAGCCATTCCAAGGAGGAAGATTTATGATATCATCCACTCCGACCATCCACAATTAACCCCTAAATACGTCATAATGTGAGCCGCTCAACTGATTCAATGGTACGTTCAGCCGGGCCCACGTCTCGGCTCTCTGCCGTGACGCTGATATCCCTTAATGAGGTGCCCTGCAGTGCACCATTCATTGAGTATTCCCTATTCCCCCTCCTCTAACTTGCAGCGCGAGAATACTGCTGCAGTAGGCATTGTGTCAAATGATACAGGGGCTCTAATTCCTCGTCATTTAAACGGGGTCTGAGAATTCGATTATCTCCAACTCGTAAATACAATGGAAGTTGCTCTCAATCTGTGTGCACAATCTGTTTTATATTTATCATTGTTATCTCAAATTAATTATGCATTAACTTGCATTATGCATTGGTTCTAATATTTCACTTTAAAATTAAATTGGAATCTCAATCAGGTTTTTGCGTTACCTCTATATGAGATAGTGTTTTCATTCAATTTCGTGATAAATCACATTATTGATTTCGCTCAATGATTGCCACAACCGTTGCTTTCCGTGAGATCACACGTTAGATCTTGTAGGCTTGCTTTGATGTTGCTATGCATGACGAGCAATAGGGATTGTCCGGCTGTTTAGCCCAAAAAGAAACGTAATATCAAAGCAAACACAGTAACACAAAGCTAAGAATCACTTTCGGTTGTCTATTTGAAAAAAAGAGCGTAAGGTAAACCTTGAATCATAGGAATGAATAGTGTGCAATAGTATCTACACAGTTGTCAGTGTGCGATTTAAAATTTTCGGCTATTATTTTGGTTAACGTGTCCTGAGTTTATTGACTAAAACAAATCACATTCACAAAAGACATAGCTCCAAATTTCCCTCAAATCGACCTCCAATTGCGGGCGGGGTGTACTTTGACAAAATGATATATGTACTAACTCAATTCCACCATAAACATGTACGGGCCACAAGGAAAAAGGTTGTGACACTTAAACCACAATAAATGGTTGTGACGAATTTAATCCAAGTGATGCCCCTAAGTCCAAGAGCATTAATCATGGAGGACGTCGATGAGGACATAAAAGTCGTTCGCGACGATCAATACCCATGAAAGTAGCGATTAGATCCACCCTGATTGGGTCAGGCCAGTAAATGGGACATGCATCGGCCGGTCGGCCATTTCTGGGTTTCGCCATTATTCTGCTTGATTTGCTAATCCAATTGATTGCTGAATAACCGATCAAAAAGGGAGACCCAGGATGCTGGACATGAATTGGGGATTGAAAAGGATTTACGGATTTGTTCTGACACGCACAGAGAGAAGATACGTACTCACGACAAAGGAGTCAGTCCGGGTGAAGTGGAGAGAGTTGGTGCGGAAAATCGATCATGCATCTTCTTTCTCGTGGGGTCGCCAAGGGACTTAACACGCGCCTGAGAGAAGATTTTTTGCGGCGGCCGCTTACACACGGGAGACACATTCCCTCCTACCCCGTAATCGCTTGAGGCGGCGTGCACACAGCCACCTTAATCCACCATAGCGGCATACACCGCCACTCATTAAAGCAGAAATGTTTTTTTTTCACTCTGTCTACGTGTGGCTTGAACGGCAGCGTTTGCGGTTGAGACGATGATTTATGTCGCTGTGTAACTCGAAAAGGGAAAAAGTTCGTGTATTTGCATTGACAAACGACGAAGAGAACGGAGTTTTCTTTCCTTCTAATTCTATCTCATCTCAGTTAAATGCTAACCATCAAATTATTCTGTTCGCCTAAAGTGTTTATTTTTTTCCCATGAATATCAATGATAGAAATGTAATAGGTGGTTATCATTCCTTAGAAAACGTATTCCTAAGTTTTTCTGAAGTTAATATTTTCACTAAAGTAGGGCTGAAAGTAACACTGCTCCTCTACATGAAATTTTACAAAACAGTACCTGACGTCACTAAATTGAAGTGATTGATCTTCCCTTTGCCTTAAATCCTAGAAATATTCCACAAAGCAATCAATATCGCAATGATTTTACTTTTGGTGAACGATAGGGCATTATTTTGACTTTCTTGAACGATTGGAAATTTTCAATAGCCAGAATGTTATTCTTTGTAATGGCCAAGTGGTCCATTCTCTCCCCCTCTCTTTTTCCACTTTTGAATCCCCAATATTACCTTATGAAAGAAAACGACCTTGAACTCATCAGTTTTACCATCCCTATCCACGCTCTCCGCATCGTATTATGCGGTCATCGCTGTTCTCCACTGCTCTTCTTCTTACTCCTCCCCTCGCCTTATCAAACCTCAAAATCCCGTATAAAAGAGACACTATACCTTCACATACACCTCGATAATGGCACTCGGTGCTAAAACCATTGTCGGTTAATAAAAATAATAGAAAGAGAGTGGGGAATCGCCCAGTGTTTTTCCATTAGCATGATGACACGTAACACGCAGCTACGTTGAACCTGAGGAATAAAAAATTGCTTCGAACTCATTGGACGTGGTGGCACAGTCATCGGAGGCAGTGACCCGATTCGGGGGCACCCATTCTTCTTCCAACGTGAGACCGCCTAGCACAATATCGGGGGCGACATTAGCCCGTTCAATCCGCATGCGCGTTTGGCGATGAACGGTGAAAAAAATTAAGGAAGAGCGACGTTTTCATGGTTATGCAAAAATAACGAAGGGTTCGGAGGGAGAGCGACAGCCATCAAGACCGAACAAATGGAAATTTCGAAAGGGGTGGGAGGCAAAAAAAGGCCAATCTCCCTTTGGCGCGTGAGGAAGACGAATATGGATGGTCTCTTCCACATTCCGTGGGGATTGGAAGAGGAGGAAATCCAATGATGGATCCATCGGAAGATTAAGTCGGGATTCTTATATTGACAAAACATTATTGGTGACAGCATTTCGTGGGTCGTGAGGAAAGGACGTACAGGACCGAAACCATGGAATGATAAATAAAAAAAACGTACACTATATCCTTTGGCTAAGTGCGTTCGTGTTGAAAGAGAGGACGAAGAGAAAGGGAGGGACATGAGCGGAAAGAAATGCGTGGAGGGGAAGGCGTGAAATATGGCGGTGTAAGGGAGGGATAGGGATGAGCGGGAGGCCTTAAAGTCCCCCTGGAAGGGATAGGGAATGAGCAAGAGCCATGATAGGTTGAGCCGGAGTGGAACGATAGGGCCCCCAGCGCTTGACACCCCAATACGAAGAAGGATTTATTCTCTTACCTATATACTTTAGGGAAAATATCGAGTAAAAAAACAATTTATCGGCAACTCTGAGAGCAGGAAAGGAAAAGGAAGAGCTTGAAGGAATTTTTAAACCCCGGCGTTATCTCTTGAGTAGTTGGCTCGCTGGGAGAGAGGGAGGATTGAATTGCATTAATTAAGAAGATTAAAAAAGATTCATCGAGGCAAAGTGATTACGTAAGCAGCCATGATATGCTCACGCTTATAATGAATACCAAAAAGGCTTTGATTGAATTGGAGTAGAGTATGCGAAAGATAATATGCTTTTGTTTTGATTCTCCGCACCGTCGAAATGATTCGGCCCCTCCTTTTGATTTGGCTTCGAAAAGAGGCAAAGATATTTGCGGAGTAATCATCTTCAATGAGAGAAAGGAAGTAATCGATTGAACTGCAGCGCATGCATTTTTCTATCGAAAGAGCCTGTTGTACTTCTGATTATATTGAAAATGCTTTTAATTATATTTGAGAATATGTACACAAAGTAATGATATACTTTCAAACTTTAACCATTTTCTTTAAACTAGAGCTTTACATTCTTAGTATTTTGAAATTTAGAAACGGAAACTTTCAAACAGACTATCTCCTTTAAAAATCAGATAGGAAATGTTGTTAAGCGATTTCCCACGTGTTTTTTCACTTTGTTTCAATCATTCAGCAAGGTAACACTTTATGAGAAGAAATTTCACCTTCTGAGAGGAAAGTGGGCCATTTCGAAGCGTGAACTTCACTCCTTTGATGTCTGATTATACAACTTAATGAGAGAAACACCAAATGAAAGCTGCCATTTAAAAAGCTCTCCTAAATAATTTAACAACACTCCGGCGTTCAAAGCTTTTACTACGTACTTCCCGCAAAGTCATCCACCAGTAGCGAGAATTTGTGTTCAAATTTTGACAATTCCGATTTCGTAATACATTTAGAAATATACAGGACGCTCCAAACCTGACATAAATTAGAATTACGAAATTTATTCAGACGTTAATATAGCAGATGATGGAGCTCCTTGTTTATTTTTTGATTATTTCTTCAATAACGAGTGAATAGGAAAGAGTTTTGAACGCTCTAAAATATTCAACGCGTAACTAGAGATATTTATAGCTTTCTTGTAGTTAGACGATATTTATTAATTTGCCGATCTTTTAATTTTAGGTTTATATTGGGGTTTATCGCTAACAAAGTTTTGCTTTAGGCTTCGATCTGCGAAATTACGTATTCGAAACCTAGTAGAGATTATACGAAAACTATTCCATTTAACATATAATTAACTATGCACTTCACTGTAATTAATCTCTCATATAGATTAAATTCTTTTCGAAAAAGAAAAAAGTGTATTAGTCAAAGCAAACGGTGGCGAGTCACCTTATCATATACATTCGGCTTCCCTGTATTTTGATTGGGATTCAATCGGTTTATTTGTTTAATGATCACATTTTGCAGTATATGCTGTTCTCGCTCTAGCTAACGACTCTGATCAATGATATTTTTCGATATAATCATTCCTATATCTGTCCACCGATTTTAAAATACGATACCATCTAATCTACAAAAATCTAGAAATATGGTGGTGTAAAAAGAAAAGGGGTAATTGTTTTCGAACCAGCGGCAACTGAAACACGATCGCAAATTAACTCGTCGTCATTCGCTAGTATGAAGTAAAGTACATACATTGATGTTAAGCATTCACATCTCTCCCGTAATGATTGGAAACTACGCTCCGTGGAAGCTCGTTAGTCGCGACAAATCTGGTCTGTGAAATGGATTTCCTCGATGAAGAAGGAAATGGCCTAATTTTGTTAATGGAGCTGATCTTGTATGCTATTGGCAAATTCTATCGAATTAGCGTTGCACTCAAAGATGTTTCGCAGTTGCTTCTAAGTCACACCAGTATTCTTGTCTGCAAATGCATACCATCACACTCCCTTGAAAATGCTCGAATTAGTTGAGTTGTTAAATAAGTTGAGTTGTAAAATCAGTTAAGTTGTAAAATCAAAAGTGCACTAAAACACAATGGTTATATGTACGAATTAATTAATTAGTAAACATCATCAATACTTGTTAAAATTCAAACACATTTAATGATTTGGACTACCAAGGAATGGGATATATAAATGATTGTGAGCTAATAGAAAGTCTCTAGCATGATTGACACCGTAAAACCTCCAGCACATTAAAGCAGGGGTGAATGGCGAGGCAATTATCAGAAGAGGGTTTGGAAAGGATCTGGGGACAACCTGGTACAATTTTTAATTCGGTGAGTTGGTAAGGTTCAAAGTAAGGTGTAAGTACTCCATGAGTTTTCAGGTCGTTCACCCGGTATTAGGAGCTCAGTACCGAGTTATCTGGGGCAAGGGCCTAGCCACGTTGACTCACCGGTTCCCGTCAGATCACTGAAGTTAAGCAACGTTGGGCCCGGACGGCGGCGGATGGCCCTTCTCCATACCTCTACCGGGGTGGATGGAGGGGTGACACTCCCTCCAGACCGATAGGTACCGGGCGGTCGGAGGGAGATATACCCAAACCGGGCCGGTGGGAGGGAGGACTCCCTTTATACCAGCACCGGGAAGGTTGGGGGTGGCCCCTCCTTCATACCTCTACCGTGGTGCTCTTGTCCCCTGTCTGCAAGTGGCAGGCAGATTAAACGTGGGATGGCACAATGGACCAACAGGTCTGAGTGCCGGGAAGGCTCCAGAAGGCCCTCGCCCACCCATACAATCTACCAAGTTATCTGAATTTTATCCGTTGCACACGGACCAAAATGAAATTACGAATATATTTTTCGTAAAGCTCTCGCCTAGAGTTCTACATTTTTTTCGCTAATTTAATCTAGAGATGTAGCGTACATTGCCTGGGTTCACCTCATCCCACACCCAAGGCATCTTTGCTCTCGACGATTAATTATTATGTAGGCACTGAAGGACGAATGGCATTAAAATTCTAAGCTGAACGTGGAAGGGAAATAGTTTAAATGAATTACGAATTGAACATTTACATTGCGGATGAAAAAGGCAAACAGTTACTTTCTTGGGACTCATTAGCAGTAATCTATCCAAAGATCGGTTGGCTTCAACTCTCTATCCTCCTTTCAATCAACCCCTTTTGCCCCTTTTATGCGTCTTCAATTTAATTCCCATCTTAATTGAACCGCTACACTCCCTCCTAAGTCTTCTAAACTACCCACTTCCCACTCATAGTAGCTAATATACGTTTTCAGAAATGTCACGTAAAAAACTGTACATCTTCTGCTTCACTTCTTGGGACTATCGGCGCTATTCGATGAAATATATAGTATGCGACCAGAAACTCAGTGTCGGTGCATATCTTAATCCAATCACATATACCACTAACATTGGAAACTCGAATGATTTCAGGCTTTCCCGGCGAAGATTTATATCAGGGATCTTTCGGGGTTTGCACCGGGTAGTTAGGTCCATGGCGGCCGACGTTTCGATGCTCGAGTCGAGCCGCAATGGACCTAACTACCCGGTGCAAACCCCGAAAGATCCCTGATATTGGAAACTCGTTTAAAAATTCTACGGTGAAAATTATCAGCACATGAAATATCTACGTAACTACACTCATTGTAATCTCTAATTAGCAAGCTTAGGTCATGGTTAGCATAAATGTGAAAATAAATATGCATTTTCAGTTAATGTATATCCTTTATGAATAGTTGAATACTCAAGCAGTTACAAGTCCTCACTCTACGGAGCGTGTATTTTTTATTTATACTCCAACTGCCGCTGATTCCATGATGCAATGCAAGGTCATGTCAGGAGCAATGTAGCTGTCAGCCAATCATGATAACAAAAAGAAAGACGACTTTATGGTCTATTTGAGAAAATCCGAAGGAAATCTGAATATGTTCAACAATGAAAAAATAAATTGCAAGAAGAATTTTATCTAAACGCCAGTGATTAACAAGTACTTCTCTGATTGTGAGTCGTTGACAGGGACTTAGCTCAAAGAAATCTTTCCTCTGGGTGTGCATGTGACGAGTTCCTACAGTAATAAACTCTCAGAGCAAACGTAGATGGATGCGTGACTTAGAGGAAATTATTACAGTATCATTTATGTGGCGTGGGGCTTCATGTAAGTTCTCATGTAATTTCGTGCTATATCAGGTTAGCTATAATAACAGTCCCACGGCCTCCAATTATTCGATTGACTATAATTCCATGCTTGCTGATTTTTATCACTAAATAGCTATAATAAGCGGTAGTACGATGGTTACGGGTTTGAAAAGCATTAATTTGCCATCCACTTCGTTAAAAAATTATAGTGTATTTTTTTCTTGTTACATACATACGTATTAAGGTTATATCAAGAAAAACTTGGCAGTTAGGCAAAGATTCGTTGCGGAACTGAGAAAATAAATCAATACCATCGTAACGGAACGAAGATTTTTCTTCCTTTATTTTATACTAACTATTAAAATTGTTTGTCGTAGAGTTTTTCATGGAAATGTTTATTTGGAGTATAGATGTAGATTCAAGTTTATTGGTTTAATTCTTTCAAAAGAATCTCTTGGGTATACTTAGCATAAAATGTTTCATCGAAAGATTTTAATATAAAAAAGATATTTACAAGTTTCTAACAATTATTTTTACTGCCGTTTCATTTCCTGCAGGCAGCTATGGTATGATGACACGAGAAAATATGATTTAATAAACTGGATTTAAATTTTAATTTTTCTTACGCAAGATGAAAGTTTAATTTACCGTACGCCCACATGAACCGATGCGCGAATTTCACACACCATAGGGCCAGGTTACTTCATGAGGTCTCTCCTCACCTTCGATTGGGAAACTAATTTTTTGCCCCCCTTCTTCCACGGGGTCCCCGTACGTCGACAAGAGCCCCGATCCGACTAAATGGGGCCCATCGACGTCGATCCTCACGTGCCAGTCTCCCGAAAGAGGGATCGGGGGGGGCGAATTTTTTGCTCCGAAGCGAAGAATTAGCGACCATGACGAGGTGGCGGCGACGGAGGGGGTGGGGAAGAGCGCGAAGGGGGGGCGTGGTTAACCCCCTCACGAATCGCATATCTCCATCCACCAGCCACCACGGAGGCAGCAGACCACAAAAAGACGCCTTTCCGAGTCGGCAGTCGGCTGATTGAACGCGGATGAGAGAGAAGCAGGGACTCTCCGCACCTGACTCCGCGCTTTCCCACGCCTTTCTGCCGCGCCTCTCTCTCTCCCGCACCCTTTATCCGTGAGCAACCGCCCGCCGTCGCGTCCACAATGCCCCTCGATCGGTGAGAGGCAGAGGAATAGAGGGAGAGGCCACGACGGATCCGTCTCCCGCCGAACTTTATTGGTCGGCACGAGCCGGGGCGATAAGTTAGCGGAATTTCACCACCTGAGTCGTGAAGGTAGAGGGTGTAGATGTGTGGGTGGGTAGGCAATGGGAGAAAGGGAGCACGGGAATGAGTTTTTGGGGGTTTTTGATGGGTAGGGAATCATGGTGGAGGGCGTGGAGGAGAGGGCTGAGGTGGTTGTGTTGTAAAGGGAGGAGGCAGTGGTGTAGTACAGGATATAGGTGGAATAAGAGAGGATAATGAGGCGTATGATAGAAATGGCGTAGGAAATGGAGGTTGTGGTGTAGGAGGAAGGAGGAGGAGGAGGAGTTGAGAGGACTGGCGGAGGAGATGGCGTAGGCGGTGATGTCCTAGAGGGGGAACAGGTGTTGGAGAGAATAGAGGAGTAGGAGAGGATGGAGAAGGTTTAGAGAATGATGCAATATGTAAATGTATTTGCTGTAGTCATTTACTTGGAGGTGACCGACGGAATAAAAAGTAAAGTTGTTGAATTTCGTGGGCTAATTTACTCTGTATTTTCTGCAGTAATTTATTTTGCACTATTTCATAAATTTGTTTTAATTTTCGGCGGTAATTCCCTCAATATGATTCGCATTTGTTGTAATCATATACTTCGTTATACCACTCTGCTTGAAAGCCATATTTAAGTGATGGCAGTGATTTTTTAAAGGCAATGTTGGAAATGTGTTTTCGTGGGGTGAAACCGAGGGCCAACTTCCTTCCTTCTCGGGAGGGTGTGTAGAAGAAAATAGAGGTGGTATAGGAGAGTGTAAAGGAGGCGTAATAATAATATCAATAATAATTGCGACTTTGTTCAGGGCGAAATTAGGGCTGTGCATCCCTATCTTCCATTTAACCCTCACACGTTAGAGAACGTACAGAGGAGAACAGAGATGATATATGAGAGAATAAAACAATTTCTTTGGTAACCTTGTGATTTTCCATATTATGAATATTTAATAGTAACTTTACAAAAATTTGTTATACAGGGTTGTAGAAGTTACCATTGAATATTCCTAATGTAGGAGAGTGTGGAGGATGTATAAAGGAGAACAAAGGTGGTATTGGAGAAGATGGAAGTGTTGCAGAAAATGATAGAGGAGGTCTAGGAGGTAATAAAGTAGTTATTGGAGAGGATGGAGGTGAAGGTGTAGGAGAATTCTTTTGCTGAAGTTGGAGAGGATTTGGATGGTGAAGGAGAGGATGAAGGTATTGTAAAATAGGGTGCAGTTTGATATAGTATAGAATCAACGATGGTTAGTGCAGGAGAGAATGGCAATTGTGTACGAGAGGATAGAGGCGGTAATGTAGGAGAGTACGTAGGAGGAAGTGTAGGAGAGGATGGAGGTAGGAGTGGAAAACGATGAAGAGGCGATGAATGATCCGATGCTTTTCCGGTGTGTACTGATGGTGAAATTCCTGTCATGCTCACCACCGAGTCAAACCTTTGATTGCCATCGACGTTTCGATGGGCGACTAGTCCATCGAAACGTTGGGAGCGATGAAAATTTTTACCCGGTGGAGAGCCCGAGGAGATTTCATGAAAAGGAGGTGGCATAAGAGAGGATAGGAGAAGTGGTGCCGTAGGGAGAGGTTGGGTGATGGTGCGAAGCCCTTCTCCCCACCCCTTTCTCTCACCCCCCCCCCCCTCCACTTTCCGTCGGCGGTGATTCGTGTACGGTGGAAAGGTGCGAAACTAGTTATCGATCACCGTCCTTCCGTCGGCCATGCGTGGCGGTAGAGCGCGAAATCAATTGACTGGCAAGGGGAGAGAGGGAGTTGGTGGGGGGGGGGTAGTGGAGGCAGGGAGGAGGAGGGGGGGGAGAGACGTGCTTTATTTGCCCGAGCGACACACAGTGGCGGTGGGACATCCGCCGTAATGCTTTCGCTAAAGAGCTCCGAGATGCACGCGTCAATTGGGGAAATCATCGCATGCGTATGATGGAGAGGGAAGGCAGTGAAAGGGATGCCGGGGAGAGAGAGGGGAAGAGGACGGATGCTAGGAATTAATGGTGCGGGGAGACCTCCAAACACGAGTGAATGGGGGAATTTCGACGAAAATAATTAGGCACATGCCTGAACTCTCGCGATCGGTGTTTCGGGGGGTCGTATTTCTTTTAACCTACCAGATCGAATGTCCCAAAAGCTCGCAAGTAAATTTTAATTTGGCGGCTTTCGAAAATGCACCGCGGGAATGCGAATGAAAATAAAATAAACATGTTCAAACGCTTTCCGTCGCGTTCTTCTCTCTGCACACACAACGTGTATATACAAGCCAGGCATGTCACATCGCGCGACGATTAATTTGATTGAATTTTTCGAATTCGGAGGCGCGGAGGATGAAAAGGGGACCCCCGTGGGGACTTGGAGAGCGAATGGGAATTCGACACTCGCAATGCATTGATGTCTTCCTCATAAACGACGCCGGCTGTAGGAGGACTCCACCAGTCCTGAACGATGCTCTGAATAGGCTCAGTTTTAATTTTAATAAAGGTTTCACGCGCTAAATCTCAGATTTTTTTCAATAGTCGCATGATGTTTTTATTAAAACGTAAAGATTGACTTTTTAGAAACCCTCCAGGAGTTGGTGAAATTCAATATTTGCGCTTGAAGAACTTCGGGGATTTACATCGTGAATCGTGAAATAGGGATACCGGAAGCTAAAGGGCAGATCCAATCCTACCAGAGTTAATATATAAAACTGGAACAGTTCACGAGGAGGCTCCCACGTCAGGGGCGGATCAAGGGGGGGGGGCGGGGAGGGCGGCCGCCCCCCCCCCGTAATTCCCGGGAAAATAGAAAGGATGTTCTTAAGGATGAAAGGATGTTCTTCATTAAGGTGGTTCTCCAATGGAAGTTTTTATTTCATCAGCTCAGTATACAATGTTTAAATATAATTGGAATGTGGTGTAAAACCCGGGAGACCTGCATCTTCACTAGAATGGCATTCTTTACATCGTTTGTAAACGTTTTTCAAATGTGATTAGAGAGCTTTACTCAATAATTTATCATTTCTACTATGTAATATAGCCACACCAAAACTACGTTCCAAGAGCTTCATTTCTTTTAACTTTCCGAGGGAGGTCCGCCCGGACCCCCGTTTCGTTGAGAGGTATTGCATACCCCCAGGCGCCGCGGAAAGTAGTGAACCGCCCCCCCCAAAACAACGACCTTAATCCGCCCCTGTCCCACGTGAACACCAATTTCAACGCCTGGTATACCCTGAATGCTTTCCTGGTTGCTGTATGGTTTCCGATGAAAAGCTCTCAATTTAATAGTTTGCAGAATCATCCTTTCCAGGCCAGTGGTTACCAACTCCAAATATACCATTACACATCAATTTAGATAGCCAGAGTTATCATCACAACAGCCCAATGAAAACAATATTGGAAGGAAAAATAAATGGGAAGAATTATAGAGGAAGATCAAGAATGGAATACATCAAGCAAATCATGAAGGACGTCAAAGTAAATAATTATGTAGGAATGAAGCTGATGGCAGAGAGGAGAGGAATGGAATGGGGAGATGCTGCAAACCAATCTTCGGATTGATGACTAATGATGATGATTATCATCATGAAATTAATGATTTATGCTTGAATTTACACTCCAAGTGATAATATAAACAAGGTTTGGAATTATTTCGGTATTTAAACTTGAAATACTCACTAAGATGGAGCAGGCATTGTATCACGCAAGGCATTCTATATCAACACATATAGGTATCAACTCTCAATTTTATATCAACTTACGTCAACTCTCAACCCAGGCATCCTTATATGCAACCGTTGTCCCTTTATTATACTATATTAACTTTCTAACTAACAAATAAGAAAATTTATCCATAAAGTACTTTTGAGAATATTATAAAATAAAATGAATGAAATTAAATTAATATAATAAGATATAAAGCGGTATACCGAATATTTTTACTGTATTCTTGAATACCTTCGTGATGCATATCCCCTGATATAGGCTTAAGGAGTGTGGAGATGGGAGTGATAGGTTAAAGTAAATGATAGAGGATGATTTGAGGCGTATATAGCATATGTGACGCTTAAAAAAGATAATTCAAGAGCAATAAATGATGGCTTCGTAAAACTATCAAGCCCGAATTCTCAAATTATAAATTATTCCGATATTAGCAGTAAAATGTTACCTGGAGACTTACTTATAAGTACTGGGATTTACAATAAACTTTATAGATGATCCAATAAAGACATTTTTTCCATTAACTATTTTTAATGATCACGGAATTTTCATCAGTTTGGGAACCTTGTTGAGCAGAGAGTATGCATAGGTTGAATGAGATCGGAGATGCATACCATTCACCGCGGGACTGAAGTGATGACGACTCGGCTGCATTGCAAGGACTATGAAGCACAACGCTACTGAGCTATTGAATCCCAAAATAAGTTCAACCCGATTTAGGGGAAGGTGGGAGAACTGGGGCATGGTTTTATGACGTGACTAAGGGGTCGCTGACGGCGCACTGAAATAGCCTAAAGAGAACACAATTTATTTCAGCGGTATTGATACCAGAGGAAGTGAATTTTACGATATCAACACAGTGGTGTTGATATTGTATACATATCTTAATCTATTATGACTAAGGCAAAGTAATGTTAAATGGAAATTACGATGCAAATATTAAAATATCATGCTGTTTGGTTGAAAGTAGTAGTGTTTAAAAAAAGTCATACTAAAAACAAACAGAATTATTAAATTCTTGTTCTCAGGTAAATAAGTGTGTCAGATCTAATAGCGAGATATTTGTACTGAAGAATGCAGTTTGTTTCCCTGAAAGCTACATGTCACTGGTTCTAATAAAATTCATAGCAACATGTGTTTTTCTTTTTTATATGCCTGTTATACCGTTTCCTTAGGTTTTAGTAACACTCTGCGACAGCAATGTTGGGCCCAATGTAACCCTTGGCATATTGCCAAGCTTCTCCAATATGCTCTGAAATAGCTGAACCACCCCAGGCTAAAATGAAAAAGTGAAGGCAAAGAAAGCATACTTATTAATTATTTTAATCCCAACCTTCACTTGAAATGTTCCAGAGTATTAATAAATTTTGACGATATAAAATCTCTCAACTTAATATTTCTTACACAGAAAACTACTTAAATAACTGATAACTTCTGATATCTGGGACGCGATCACGGAACGCGTGCGCTCGCACTATCGTTATTTTCTGTCAAGCGCTTCAAATCGCTAGTTTTAATTGATGGAGTGCGTTCTTAGGACAGTATATAATTGTAAGCATTGCTCTTATACGGTGGCTTGCACGTTGAATGATGATAACGACAAGGCAATGGAAGGGACCACGATCCCACCCCAGAGGACTACAATTGTAGTCCAGTCAATGGAGGTTTTAACCCGGACAAAATACATAACTTGCTGAAAATTGGCATGTATATAGTTTAGGGCGTATACAATTTATAAAAAAAGTTGTTTCGCGGAATTTGGTTATCAGAACCCAAAAAATGTTAGGTTCCCCATTTTTCTCGAAGAGTATGAAATATTTTCAAAATTGGATTCGACAAGGGAAAATAGCGTGAAATTCTCGACAAAAAAGGTAAGAATGCATTTTTCACCAAAGTACGTTATTTCGTCAGGAAAAGGCATTGAGTATATTCATGACGCGCGGGGCTCCTAGGTTTCGCGCCAATGAAAAATACATGAATTCCCATCGTGCCCGCCCACAGAATCTGTCATAACTCGGCAAAAAATTATCTGATTTTTTTCGCCGCGCTGCGGGAGACGACAGAAGCAGGTTGTTTGTTGTTGTTACTCGACGTGTGTTTACATACCGGCATTTCGGAGTTTTCCAATTTAACTAGTAAAAGTGAAGTATTGGTGAAGAATTTACAGTTTTGGAGATTGAGAACATTCATCAGCACAGAAAATAAATGTTATTCGAATCTGTACAATAAACGTGAGCCATGATAGTACTGCCCAACACATGAAGAAGAACGTAACTACAATCGAGAATTTCGGTAGAATTTTGTAGCTTATTTATATTAATCTAGGAAATTGATCTACTTATGACTTTATAATTTTAGGATCATAAAAGAAAATATTTCATGGAACCAGGATATGTGCATTAATTTTAATAAGCTATTTGAGTTTGCTATAAAATATTTGTCAGGTTAAAAATCGCCATTTTAAATTGTAGTTACTTCCTTCTTCATTTGAAGGGCAGAGTAGCTAGGTGTAAGTTGTAGTTTACAAGTTTACAAATCTCAGTGAAATCAAGTTTCTGGAATTTGTTGTATAATTCCATGGAGAATTGATCCTTTTTGGTGAAAAATAATGCGAGGTTTTTGATTTCTCTGAAGAGAATTATCCCAGTGACACAGTGGTGAAGATGTATACAACAAGGACTCTCCACTCCACTCCACTTTGAAGTGTAACATTTATGTAGATTTCCAAATGTCTTCTAAATTTATAATATTTAGCCAGTGTCTGTTATGTTTCCAGTATGTTTCAAGCAGAGTTTTCCTGCATTTGTAAAAGAGAAGCAGATGTTTTGGAATTTTCTGTCAGATGTTTGGATGCATTAAATATGTTTTTATAATCAACCGTTTATTTATTCTCAGAAGTCGTAACCTCTTCCATCGATGCTGTAGTTATAATCATTCAGCCTGGGGAACTGTTTCCTCAATAATATTGTTTAATAAACAAAAGTTCACTAGATTTTCATGGATGAATTTCATTAAATAATGTTTAATATGTTTTACATGCTTTCTAATTGTTAAATGTCAATTTCTTGGTCTCCTTCCGTATGTATTTCATGGGACCAATTTTATCGATTTTTTTTAAATCGGGCAAATCTTGGAAAAAACTCCAAATATGCTTTTTTATGCGGAATTGCGTGCTCTTTCACACAGAACAGTTTTTGAATAGCGGCCATACTCTGCGAGAAAAAAAACTGAATATTTTAGGTAAAATACAAAATATTTTTAGTTCTGAAAACCGAATTCCGCGAAACAATTTTTTCCCAATTCTATCCGCCTTAAACTACTTACATGCCAATTTTCAGAGAGTTAGAAATTATGTCCGGATTTTGGCGAAAATATGACTCGGCGTACTGTACTATTGAAGTTACAGTCATTGTTATAGGAATTAAAATTTTCAATGGGGTGAAACCAACAGAAGATTAAGTACTCAAAGGGTATCCATGAAAATTATCCATTGGCAAGTTACCCCACCAAAATTATTTTTCCTTTTTCTCATTACTCGTGGTTTTCGTCTTTCAATGGGAGATGGCAGATGGCGGGGGGGGGGGGAGAAAATAAATTTTTATAGGTTATCATGTAGATTTCATTGGAGAGAAGAGTGAAGAATGCATAACGGCAACATTTGTGGAGACGTTTAACATCATTTAGAGAAAAAAAGAGTTCTCATATTACCATTAGTACCCTCACGAAAAAATAAAACACGTTCCCTGGCTAAAGAAATTATCTGCTCAGGGGATTAAAACCTTGATATGAGGAAATGGGTGAATTTTCCACCAAAATATTTTTGGAATAGTTCGTGTTTACGTCAGCAAATGATATAAATGACTCAAAAGAATGCTTTTTGAATTACGCATATTCCTTCCACTCAAATGGCAATTTGTGGAGCCAATTAGCGCATTGTGTTAAAAACCCCCGGTAGTCATCAGGGAATACCTTTTTTCCCCTCCCAATTAACCAAATAATTTCCATGAAGAAATTCGTTCTCGTTTGCTACACAATTCCATATCCACCTCAGGTGAATCTGTGAAGGCCATAGTCTCCGACCGTAATTCGCGGACACGAACAAAGCATAAAGCAAATGATGAGAGGGACGTTATTCTTACAGGGTGTAGGTTGTGCCTTCGCCAAAGGGGCGAACCGGAGTTCTTCGAAAGGAGAGGGACGTGCGGCGCATTGGGAACCGCTGATTTCATTCAAAAGGACCGAAAGAAGAGCGGGAGAGGAGCTCCTTCCTCTCTCCGCATTCATATTTTCATTCACGCACGTGATGGTTTCGAGGAAGGAGGGCTCAATTGAAGGAAATTAGGTCTGGAATACGGTCTGCGGGGCCTCGATGGAAATGAAAAAAAAACGAGGAGAAATGTGATGGGTGTTGACGCGAGAGAAATGTGGAGAAGACGGGCTATTCTCAGGCTCATTCTATCTTCAAAAAGAACTATCCGCGGGAAGTTTTCTCAAAATTTTGGAAAAGTACAATGCGGAGCTCATTTTTGAGCGCAGAAACGGATGACGTCGGCTATAAGTGACGGCAGGGAGCGTGTGGAAAGTCATATAACTTGGAAATACGTTGCCATAAAAGAATTTTTCCTGGGACCTTTATGCTCCGCTCCGTAATATGTGCAACGTGACGCCGATCCTATGGAAGCGTACGACTTCACTCGAATATCAATTTGCCAGACGGTTCAGTTCACTACCTGTAATAAAGCAGCGCTCGTGCCTATGCCACGTATTTAATTTTCATATCCATGGCGGTCCTTTAAAACTTAGTGGTTCCTGAGGAGCATGAAAACTTAGAGAATGGAGTCATATCGTTCGAGATTACACTGTAATTGAAGGAGCTTTCCAAATAAAAAAATAAAAACTGAACCGATGTGAAATACATATTACAACTGTTACAAATTGAAACTAGCAAGTGTATATAATTACGGCCTGAAAAATCCAAAATAAGGTAATAGTTCTCAGCATACCTAAATTAGATGGGCCAAACGAGAGACCTATTCGTTAAAATAATAGAAAAATAAATTTCGATGAGAAGCTGGTATTCTGGGAGGACGATCATGTAGTCGCAGCAGCACGTGAAAGCGACGAACTCGAGTAAAGTAATTCGGTAAATTCATTCTCAAAGCCTCATTCCGACGGGAAAACTTTTCGAAAATACTTAACCGGCATTTTACCTGCAACGCATCTGGAGACTCGGCATAAATCCCTTCATGCCTCGCCGGCGATCTCGCACTAATTAATGCACTCTCGGAGTGGAAGCGCGAAGGCAGATACCGTAAGAATGCGGGTACCAGGCCTTTAGTGCGAGTCCGCAGCGAATGCGCATACTTTCCGCCTTTTCCCGAGTGCAGAATATTAAAGTGTAATGCTGTTGTTCTCGCGTTTGCGGAACGAAGAGCTCGCTTATTTGCTTTTCCGCTCCCGGCGCATTTCACGAGGACCACCCGTCTACGAAATGGGTCTCCGGCTCTGAATGCCGTCTCACGCAGAGACCGTCCCATTCTCCTCCATATCATCCCACACACACTCTCTCTCTCCCCTCTCTCCAACTTCTTCCCTGTTATGGAAGCCCCACTTCTTACCCATGCACGATTGCACGTTACTACCAGCTCCAGGAGCGTTTTCACCTGATGCGATGGCTGTTGGACGCCGTTCCACTGGGACCACCGGGAACATTTTCATGCATTTTACGCGACCTTGGGTCGGCGGCAGGAGTTCGGTATCGTCCACGCCGAGTGCTCCACGTTCCGGTTCCACTGCGAGCCTTTTTTGCCATTAAAGGCGGCTCCTCGGGGGTGTGCTCTCCAGCGTGATTTCCCTGGGCACGAACCCTGCGACGCCATGGCCTTGCCTTCTTGTTACACGCTGTGTAAGTACCAACGGCAAGCAAGACCTCCATTTAGTATTCTTGGCCGGTGGGCAATATCCCTTGTTTCTCTCGCCCACTTCTCTTTTTGCTCTCCCGTTTCGGAAGGAGCCTGTGTGCTCGAAGTATAAAAAGTATGGACCCCAACAAACTTACAAAAATACAATAGAATTTCTGAAGATTTCATTGAAACATGACATAGGTAAACAATGGGATGCATATTTCGTACAGTTCTATATTATGGACCCTGGCCATTTGGAGGTATTTTCGATTCTGCTCAATTGCTTAAGAGCCTTAAGAGTTACGTACAAAATAATTCTGAACATTTTATAGATGCGCTAAACAGGTAAACAAGGTAATGAAAATTTTATAATTTTTTTTATAACCGGTAAAAACATTCATGCATCGACGACGGGTCATGGTTTCAACCACAGGAAATCGTACGTTTGAAAGCTTTGGTTGTGTGACTATAAAAACTGCATAGTCAGCAGACATTTTTGTAATGCTTCCGGCAACCTTTGAGACATATATATGACCCGATAGATATGGACAGATACTCAAAATGTGTACCAAAGACTCATCCGTTTACGTCTAAACCGTAAAAATAAAAATAAAACGAAAATACATAAGACGTAAAGTAAGCGAATATAAATTTCTTATGGGTGTTGAAAATACATTACTTCGGCGTAGTTTTGAAGCGTCCTCTTCCCAACAAGAACGATAATTTGCACGTACCCTATTGCTGAGGCTGAGTCATGAAATTGACTGGCGGTAAAGTACCACGCTCAACATTCAAACCGTTTGCAGCCGCGTGGAGGTGGTCATAAAATGAAATATGATTTGGTTTCAGACACGCGAAATCAATCTCGAAGTGGCTTTGATAAAAAAATGTTAAGTCGTAGGAGATTGTTGCGCTTTGAGAATAACTTCTCGTAAGAAGTGGTGCAAGTAATGACGTTTCATGAGCGCGATATACATGATTAAAGAAAACGGAATACATTCCCAGGCTGAATTTTATTATCGCACAATAAATGGGTACAATAAATGGGAAACATTTTGGAGATTGCACTTATAGCATCATACCAGTGATCATCAAACGTGAACTCCACCATAACATGTAAGACGTAGTCACTTGGCATGCTGGATTAGGAAGGCATATAATTGATTGGGTTGGAATGAATAATCCTATGTCAGCTGGGTGGGCGACGAAAAGATGCCGAAGTCCAGAAATGAGGAAAGACTACATGTAAAAAGTATATGAAGCACAGGTGACTCTTTTAGTTATTCACAGGGAGCTCACGGACGAGGAAAGCATATTGACGAATTTTAGAATATATGTGAGGACATATTGTTTTGAAGGGCAATACGTCGGGGAAATAATGATGATGGAATTATGAATGTTTGGAGTGAGCATGGAATCGGTTGAAGTGATAATGCTTGTAAATCAAAAAGCTCCCCTTCCAAAATATTAGAGACACCGGAGGAACTTCCACAGTGATTGAAATAACTCAAGACACCTATGACTGGAAGAACTTCTGGCAGAAGACACAAGCCAACGGCTAACTAATATCACCAGTCAGCCCTCAATAAAGCGACATCCTCTTCTTCTAACCGATCCTGCAGTAGTATTATTGAATTTGAACTGTTAAGATCGTTTTACACGATGAAATATTTTGTACAAACAAATGTTCGTGAGATTGTACGTTTGTCTCAACGAAATTAGAACAGGTTCTATTTCCCGTGCAGGCATTGAGACATTCGCACAAGCGATCATACAATTTTCCACTTTACACGATACATTTTGCCTCATGCAAGAGTTCACGGAAGAGTCAGTACAAACAAATGTACCGTGTAAAACGGCCTTAACACTACTATAAAATAACTAATTAATATGGCCTGTAGAAAATATACGTTACCTAAATGAATTTGTCGAATGTTTTTCTACGAAAATGAATTTTCATGGGAAGAAAAAAAATTGGATGTAGCGGGAAACATTTTGAGTAGCTATCGGTGTATATCGATGAATTAACATTGAAGCCGGAAATCAGCAAAATTTAACGTCATTAAGTAACGATGATACTTCCATGGCACGAATAAAATATTTAATTTAGAAACTAGTACGTATAGGCCCGGTTTTATAATCTCTGGTTACATATTTGCTCGGTATGAAAACCAAACTTTAATACGTTCTACCATCGATAACACTCACGTCAACTAATCGATAGTCTGATATAGCATACAAAACAAAATCTTTCAGGTGACATTAAGTTAACGTAAAGGCTAAGTTATCTTGCGGTTAGCGATAACCATACATAATAAAAACGGGCCTTAATCTACCTACACAGGGTGAAATACATTCAATTTTTTTCAAGTTCTAACCACAGTCTGGTATGATACTTAAATGTAACTATTAAAAAGTGACAGTTAAAAAAAAGTGACAGCAATAAAAGTAAGCTCCAGTTTTTGTGGATGAATGCTGAACTTAGTACCTGTTTTATGTCTTGGTTCAAAACATTGGAGAGATGAAAACTCTCCGTCATATCATAGGAAAATACTATTATTTTAAAAAGTAACAGGAAAAGAAAAGTGGTGGCAATAAGTATAAGCTCTAGCTTTGGTGGATGCAAGTAGAATTCAGAATCTGCTTTATACCTTTTCTTACAACGATGGAGAGAGGAAAGCTCACCGTCATATCACATGAAAACTCGCTTCCAAGTCAACCAGATTTTTATCACTCTGAAAATTAAATAAAAAATTATAGTAATAAATAAAATATTTATGGCCACGGCTGGATTGCATTGAATACCTGGAAAATTATCATTTAGTAATCGCTAAGGCCCTATGCTTCTATCTATCTTTAGATACCATATCAACGATTTTACCATCTGTGGAACCTTAAAAAAAAGCTATCTCTCGCTCTGTCAGTCCATATTTCCGTGTTTGTTCTTTTTTTGCCCATGGGACGTCTCTTGTGACCCACCAGCCCCAGGGGATCCCAATAAGGGAGTGGTGGACTGTCATTGGGTTTTCCTGGAGCAAAAACCACTACATCCGATCCCTAGCGGGGGCTCGTACCATTTGTTTTAGCAAACGGACCATTTACTGAGTAACTCGACCGGCCACGTATATTCGGCTGGTAACGCACGGCAATATAAATAACAGCTATAACCTTATCCTCCAAGGAATTATTTCCTCCGATGATCAAGTTGAATAACTTACCAAGATACCTGCAGAGCGTAAAGTTTGCATCATAAGCATCAAACTTAATGCCCTCGGGCATAGAAAAATGAGGGAGAAAATTCATTTAGGTACTTATGTAGATACAAGACGAAGTTCACATAAGACTGGGTAAACATTGAGCCTAATCTTTAATTTGCCAACGCAGATGCGTGTATTTAAGAGGGAGGGAATTCTATGGAAGATCTTGGAGTCCATTAAAATCATATCCCAAGTTTAAAATATGGCTCTAAATTCATTTTTGTGCGTCGTTAATAAAATATCTACAATGGATTTAAATAAAATGCAACTAAATGTGTCTAGTATATAAAAATATTACATAAATCTGTTTTTTTGGGCTCACTAACCCTTTCACTGTGGCATGTTTGAAGATAGAGCCAGAGCCAGAGCATTGTTAGCATTTTCGCGTTATTTCATCGATCATACTTTGCAAATAAGGCCTTCGAAATTGACGCAGTTAGATGAATTTTTTTGTTCAAAACGTTTAAAAAGTTATATTAGTTTATTTTTTATAATTTAAATAATTTTTCTCAAAATGCCTTTTTCACGCTGGACAGTCTAGATACATTAGCACGGCGAGCACAGGGCGTGTTTGTACGCCCTCAGCAGCGAAAGGGTTGAATCATGGTACTACTAAATAATTTAGTGTTACCATGGGTTGAATTAATAGGTACACGTAAGTGCCGACTTGCATTTTATTCCTTCTCTCAAACACTACTGAATATTAGAAATCGAATGGGGCTACATTAAAATGACTGTCAAATAATTCGCCTAATTGAAAGAATTATTCCGTTTATGAATTTATTTTTGATATGATTGACTAAGGTTAGTCTACATAATGAGTTTTCAGGTATGTATGCATAATTATGCATACGTACCTGAATTATAATTATACCAATGATGCCTCAACATTAACACTTAGTTAATAAACCTCGATATTATCACTTCGTTAGACGGCAATAGTCAAAGGTGTATACATATATGCACATAAGAGGTGTATTTGCATAATGATAAGGGAAAGAGGAAAGTAAATACAGGTACTTATCTGCGATCAGTGTTCACTCATATAGTGCATTCTTTGTTAGGACACCCGGACAAATTCCATCTGCTTTGATTGCTATGGGACCCCTCCGGTGATGCTGGAAAAAAACGGCAGTCAGCCGTTTTTGTCCACGTTTGTGTATTTTGAATCAATGAAGGGAACCTATGTCAGTGGCTGTGAATGAGGAAAGTGTCTGTGTTAATGAATTAGACAGATAATGCCCGAAATACGAAGAATACCTCAGGAGTGTTATACAATATATATAATAGACGGTGATGTCCCAATTTTTCCACTCTAGAATGTCTAATTTTGTGTGTTCTCGAGTTCCCTGCACTAGTTGTTTTGCCCGTGTAGACTTTCTAGGTAGGTAACCAATATCATTAGACATTTTTGGGAAGAAAATAATCAATGCTCTTTCAAGTTGATTTGCCAGTACATTAGTGCAATGAAAAGTGCCTTTTCAGGGTGGTAGCGGTTTCACAGAAGAATATATTACACATGGCACTCGAGGACTAACATAGCAATTAGGCATCCTTAAACCGGCCATAAATGTTACATTTATTTGCAGTACAATGATTGTAGCGCTGCGTTATAAGATAGGTAAAGTTGTTATTTATTAAAAAAATGTTTTCAGGGGCTTCTAGAAAATTATAAATTCACTAAATAAAACCATTCATAAATCTGGAAATTTTATCTAATAATATGTTAGAAAAAGGATATTATTGATTGCGATATAATAGTCGGAAAATTTCCACAGCATTCTTATCGCATCATCACAACGGTAAATACTATAGTGATAACATAACCTGGAAAGTACTGCTACCATTATTGCAGTAAGGTATGCACCATGTAAAAGCCACTGCACCGTGGTGCAAAAAAAACAAATGATCGCTGAAATAAAATCGATACATTGTCCATCAAGTTCATGAGAGAGTTTCAGGAAATTCAAGCGCTACTAATTAAATTAACAACGTAAATAATATACTGAAGTATCAACATTATTTTTTAAAGTTATCACGAAACGGCGTTTAATGACATTGATATTACCGTGGTAATAGGAAATCCACATTCCATTACTAATGGATGATGTACAATGTAAATAAGATGCTGGAACAAAAAAAAATTAATTGTTAATATGTTATTACGATGTGGTGTTTAATAGAACTGTCATTTCCAGCCTCTCACTTAGTTTGCTTGAGAAATTCAGAACAGGTGTGTTTCACTGTGACACAGAGCATATAATTTTGACGCCACAGTACATCTATAGGTCCGACAGGAAAGATAAAATAAGAGAGGTAAATTGCCGAACAGATATGTACAAAAATTCGTTCTTCCCACGCACAATAAGTGACCTTAATAAAAACTGAGATCCACTCAAAACATTCCCGAAACACACTTCACCTTTTCACCTCCCAATAACATTCCCCTTTACACTTTTACGCGACTGGTGTCCTAACAATCCCAGCTATACGCCCATGTGGCGGCTCGTAGGGTAGAATGTAGATGTAATTTTAGTGCTTCACCCAAGTGTTAGTTCGAAAGGTGGAGCTCACTACCTAGTAAGCCCAAAGGAGAGTGATTTCTCGGCTACCACCTTGCCAGATAAGGTCTTTTACAGATTAAGAAATGTCAATATTTAGTTATCCTGTATGTTTAAGCATATTCCATCATATGAATTCACATTCTGCTCACCTATTTACTGGTTAAAAACAGTCTTGTCCTGTTAAGCTGGTATCATTGAGTGATTTTGTCTCATAATTGAAGATGCACCATTGACTGGAAAAATTTCCAACGCTGATGTGATCCCTAATGTTATTTCGAAGGCATGAATAATTAGATATATTACTCTAGAAAAAAAACGACTTCAAAAAATGAATTACTAGTACCATTGGTAAATACGCATATTTTCTGAGATATTATACTATTCCATGGAACCGTTTGCTCGTGATTCAGTTTCTTAGCAGCTAAAATACATTATGGAAACGTGCATCCTAAACGATGTGATCTCGATGGACTTTTACTATTGAAGATTCAGTTTCAGAATAACCAATTACTTGGAATTGATAGCTATCGTGAGCATTCAATGAAATTTACTGCTATCTACTTACACAACAGTGACGATCAGCACTGTATATTTTTCAAGTTAAGATGCAGACTTCCCGATTTCCTTTCAAACACTACGAAAAGTAAAGCATGGATTTAAATTCCTTTTTCATGATGAATATCACAAGCAACACAAATTTTAGCTGATAACGGGAGTGAAAATTTCAAAATATGCTGCTTTTATCATAAAATCGGATTGATGTGCGTGAGTGTTATATTTCAGTCACTGAACACCCTCGCCGGCAAAAATTGAATAGCGTTATTTTGGCTGTGCGTTTTTATAAAACAATAAATTTATGATAAGTGATATGAGTGGTCAACTATTAGAAAATACTTTGTAATGCATAAAATTTGTAACGTTTATGAAAACTGCAGGAAAACAAAGGATAGAATATCAATGAGAGGGATAGAGGAAACAAGCATATCACGGGATAAATTTGATTGTTTAAAGCTTGACTTCGTGGAAGTGATAGATATCCATTTTGAATAAAAAACATATAGATATCAATTTTGAATAAAGTGTGGAAAAGTACAAAGTATTTTATTCAAAATGGACACCACGGGATAGATAAACGTCAATCGTTGAAATTTATATCTACCACTTTTCAACCAAGTAACACATTGGCAGACTATGTTAATGAGACAATAGCTAAATCATGAAAAATATTATAGATAATTGATTCTCAGAGTAGCGGAAAATTTCATGTAAAAGATTTTTATTTTTAGAATTCAACAGATACGTCAACCAAAGAGAATTTCACAAAAATACAAACAAATCTGAGATAACATCTGGAGTATAATTATGCAATACAATATTTAACAATCGCCTAAGCACGTGCCGTGAATATGATTACGTATTACAATACGTAAAATGATCGCGTAATACGTAATGTTCGAATGTGGATCGCAAATTTGCTGAAATAGAGATAGAGGGAAAAACGAACTCTCCCAGAGCTTAGCACTGCAAAAAAGGGGTGTATTAACCGCTCAACTGGGCAAATATGAGCATGATCATGGATATTCATGACACGCGACCACATTTCTCTTCTTTTTCATAAAGATAACGATAGTGATTATGTGATCACTACTACTCTAAGTTATTTCTGATGCTTAAAATCCTTATTTTCGTATAGCGGAGGGAATATCAAGAAGCATGATTGCTAACAGCACACAATAGGAGAAGTTTGCGCCAGGGTTGGGGATATCGAAAAATAAAATCCTTGATCGCTCTCATGAAGACAGAAGGTGGATTTCTGGAGTGGGTGTTCCGTTCTGATGGGAGCGCTCTCCTTTAATTGGATTAACGTCGAGAAACACCGTGGAGCGCCCTCCCTACCGCAGCAAACCCAAACGTACGCCTACGCAAGAAAATAAAAGCTAAGGTAAGGGATTCGCTTGAGATTAGCGGAGTATTTCCGAGGTCAAAAATATTTCCTTTGAGCAATATATCAAAATTAAGCCGGAAAATAATAAAAACCGAGGCGAGATGAGATCGCTTTAGAAATGAAAAGATATTAGCCGCACTGCTTGAAAGGGCGCTAAAGACTGAAGCACCAAAAAGAGGCAATAATAATAATAATGTGTGCGTATTATATAAATTAAAAAGGGCTCCTCCACTGGAGAAAACAAAACGTTGATGCTGTAGAGAGAGTACGTATCTGACCTTTGACCCTGGCTTTGAAGCTCTCCGCGAAAAAGGAAAGGGCGCAATGGGAGAAGAGACCGAAAACAGTGGAGCGAAGGAGGGGGGTGAGATCCTCTCTCTCTCAGTCTTGGTTGCCGCCTCAGTGCTCTCTACTCGCTCTCGCGTTGCAATCGATGACGTGTGAGACCATGAGTGGCGAAGACCCCTCCACCCTTTTACCACCACCTCCCCCCTCTCTTCACTTACTCCTCAAGATTTAAATGGAAGAATGCGTCATTGCACTGCGTCATTTCTGCATCTTCCGCCTTGCACTTCGCGCATCGCTGCCTTATCTCCTGTCGCAAGGAAATATGTTTTTGCCACTGATCCACAATGTCATTTAGGTAACGATCGTTAATTCATGATCACGCTTTTGACTTTAAAAATTAAAGTAAAGCATTCATCCTCATGCGTTTTTTCTTTGCTCACCCAGTAAAATACGTGTTTATTTTATCCATATAATATATTTAAGTACTTTATCTTGGATTCACACAAGAAAACATAAACTTTTTTCTTTGCCTGATGTTAAATACTGATTTTGGATGTAGTAAAGACAGTCATCATCAGCACATGCGTATGAAAATCTTCTATTAGACGGAGGTATAGTAAACTGCTACTGCTGATGTTGACGGATTCTCCCTTTATGAGAACTAGGTAGAATAGTGAGTACAATATCTCTCTCCTCACCAGGTATTACTCCTTAAGTGGTATAGTTGAAGCTCTAATAGATGAAAAACTTTTTTATCCTGAATAATAAGGGGTCAATAGAAATATATAGTCACCAAAATCCAACAGGTTGCTCATTTTTAAGCATCAGATGACGCATCTTACTCTGGAAACAATTGGGCAAAGTTTAACCGTTGGGAAATAAAAATACTGTTATAACTTCTTCCTAAGAAAATGTTGAGGTACATGCATATTCACATAAAAAATACATAACATTTGCTTTATTGAATTCAAAGGTGAACTACTCGTGGTTCATTTCTTTTCCAGTTTTTGTTTGTTTTATAAATAATTTAAACACGTTATGCTGGGAAAGAATTTGCGTACATATAAAGGTAGAACGCTAAAATTCGTAAAATGTATAGGTGAAAAGAATTAAATGAATCATAAACCATCCCAGCGATAGAGAGTATTTGATTCCTGGGAACGTACTACGTTTCAATTAGGGATGGTTGGTTAGGAATTAGGTTGGCCCATTAATTATTTCTTCACAGCCAGTCGACTGAGCGCATCGATTCGCGTGACTTAATCTCTCGGAAATACTCCCGTCGAGGGTGATAATGCTTTGCCTCTTAACTCGGCCTCTCCGCTCAAAGAAAATCCCCACACCCCTCCAAACCTACCCCAAGAAGGAAGAAGAAAATAATGGGCGAGGAAGAAGATTGTCCCCGGAGGTAAAACGGAATTTGTCTCGGGAATCGCTCGGCTGTCACGCTCAGAAGATCAGACTAGAGAAGGAGAGAAAGAGAGACAGCCCGAGGAGGTTGGGGGTGGTGCAGCGCAGTAGTCATTCAAACCAGCCTCTTGCACGCATCGGTCATGGTTACGAGGAGTCCCGGCGTCCTTTGACAGCCAGAGTGGAAGGAGGCATCAGAGTTGCGCGGATCAGCGCCGTTGGGAGCGAAATGGGAAAGAGAGGCAGTGAGGAAGGGGGCAAGGAGGACCTTTTGACGGAATCGGATAGGAGCCCAGAGGGGTGGTTGTGGAGTCCTCCCTTTGAAAACGTGTCGTCGTCATTGTCCCCCTCCCCCACTCCCTATTCCCACAGAACGCGAGGCTCGGATAACAATGGGCGTCAAGGGAATAAAGGGGGTCCACACGGAGAAAGGAAGCTGCTGTAAGGGGGTGGACGGGTTAGCAGTGGGGTTGGTGGAATGGAGGGGGGGGGGGAAAGAGGGGGGGGGGCGGAGTTTACCTGTGGATCCACCGCCGTCACGCGGAGCAGGAGGGGCGAGGCGGCTCCTTCCCTGAGCGTCGGAGGCGGAGGCCCGAGTCCCTTGGAGGCGGCGGTGGCGTTGTTGGGGGCGGAGGAGAGCGGTTGGAGGGCAGACGAAGAGGGGGGCGGCCCACCGCACGCGGGGTAGGAAGAGGCCGCCGGAACGGCCACCGACTGTTCTGATCTGGTGTACGAGGAAGACGACGGTTTGGAGAGGAACTTGGCCGTGGGGTGGGCGCGGGACGCCCCCATGGAGCCGCCGACGCCGCCGCCACCGAGGCCGCCAGCGCCACCTGTGGCGCCCTCCTCCGAGGAAGACGAAGAGCACCACTTGCCCCGCCCCTTGAACACCATATATGCCTGCGGGGAGAGGGGGGCGGTTGGGGGTTGGACGGGTGGCAGGGCGGAAAAGGATTTGGGATGCGGGGGAGGGGCAGGGGCAGGGGGAGGGTAGGTGGAGGGTGGGTGAGAAAGATAGATTGATAGAGTCAGTTACACACAAACAAACACCCTCACAATGTGGGGAAGGGAAAGATCGCTGGGTGACGAGGGTTCTGGGATGGTGCAGTGTGGGCGGTTTCGGGCAATTTCCAAAAAGATCGAACGTTTCGGTACACAAACGGGAGAGCTTCTGCCGGCGGATAGGATTCGGGATGGGAGATATAAAAGACTCGAGAACGGGTATTGGGATGGGAAGGGAGAAACGGGAGAAGAATAAAACTCGGAAGGGTGGTTTGAAAAGGACTGGAAAGAAGGTATCAGAGTGCAACCCTATACGAACGTATGTAGCCATCTCCCCTCATATGGGTATCAAATCGAAGAGGACACTTAAGGATCACAAAGGGAGAGAAGGGACGTCTAAAAGTGGTTTAAATATACGTCAAGGCAGTGGAGCCAATCAGTTGCGAGAATGAGTCGTATTGATTGATCGTTTCACCGTCAGTCGCTGTTTTATTGGGACCCCTTTTCAACGCGCAGCTAACTACGATATTCCGCAACGATGCAGATGTGTACTATTCGGGTTTCAAAGTAAATTCAAGACTTCGTTTGAGACATTTGACGTGATCAAATAGAAGGAATGCATTGAACCGAATTTTGAATGATCATTACGTTTCCAATGCTAGTTATTTTTCCTTGGCCAAGCCTTATTTTCCATTTGAACAGCGATCCGACTAAAGACTAAGGACAAATTTCTGCTCCAGTCTGACAAATTGTCTCAAAACAATGGCGATCTATACATATTTTATATTTGTGATTAAATAATCATATCCCCTCCAGCAAAGATATCGTTTTTGTTGCTTTCCGTTAACAGATATATAATGAAAATTGGATTTATTGTAAGCAGGAACAAGATTTATAATAATTTGGATCATTAATAAAATATACTAAAATTAATTTCGAAAGTAAATTTGTCCCAGGCAATGGAATAATTTACGAGGAACTAAGGACGATGGAAACAACGATTCCCGGCCAATTATTGAAAGCGTGAAGTCGGATCGGCTTGAATTTTGACAGGCCTCTGTATAATTTGTCCTGGCTGTTATTGCTTCTCTTTGAAAGTGGCAGGCGGAAAGAGCAAAATGACCTTAGCTGCCGAGCTAAGTTGAACTTGAATACTAATAGATCAACCAAGACTCCTATAGAGGAAAATATCACATATATTTTGCAAGAGTATTTACAAAAAGTGATCATACTTTACTTTAAAGAAATAGCTTGAATATTAATATGGGAATCGAAATTTTTATTGAATATTTTCAAAGAAATAGTTACTCTCCTCGCTGCTGTATTTAACACATATCTTTACAAAATTCTTGATAACTAATGACTAACCGAGCCGAGGCTTACTCATGCTATTGTGAAAAGGCACTAGGTAGGCAAAGAAATGACCATGCGATAATATTACTTACCTTGCTACCGAAAATGAGGCACAGCAACATGGTGATAGTGAGCTGAGTGTGGCAAAAAAATATCATGTAGAGGAGGTCGGGATTGGCTGGCGACTGCAGGAATATCCTGACAGGAAACGAGAAAATGTTCATTAACGAAATTAACACATTATCTCTTTATTTTTTATTAAATAATAACCTAATTTACAAAAAATGAACAAATTCAGTACCAAAAATATAAAATTAAACTCATAGAAAAGCAATATCATATAAATCATGTCAAATGCACACTATTTAATCAATATTGCAATTTTACAACGTTATGGTATATGAGGCCAGCTAATTCTTAATAATTCCAATATTTAGTTAGTAAGAACTTATTATTAAACGGTTCAATACCATTTGTGCCTATCTATATGTTACACCGAACATCCAAATTTATCATCCTTAGTTCTATCTTGGAAACATGTAACTAACGCCTTTCAAACAATTTCATGTAAACCTTACCCACCAGGAGTTTTTTTCATGAACTTGTAGTGAATTAACATTCACTTAAAGTAAACACGTTACATAACATTCCGTGGGAAGGTCAACATCACCGTCAGGGTAGGTGGAACCCATTACTAAAAGTTATAGAAAAAGGCTAAAAGTATTGCATGTAAATCCCCGACAAATCCTCGAATTGGAGATTTAAATATATTTACCCATTATATTTTTGCTTTTCTTATCACAATGCATAAGCATAACCTCATAAACTGCAAGCGGTAGGAGCAACTATTGAGGTCTGAAAATGATAAGACCAGCTGCAATGTATGTATATCCCGCTCGCATTACCCGCATTTCCAGGTTTTGCTTTGATCTGGCGAAACACACAAAGCCAGATATGTCCAACCAGATGGAGAGCCTGTAGGTGTATCTCTTTGGTGACAACGCAGTTTACAGCTTTCATAGCGAATCATCGGTATAACCTGGCATTCCTTGTGCGAGACATGTCCACGGAAACAAGCGCTAGTCATTCAAAGGAGGTATTCCTGAGGGAGCATTATCATCACTTTCATACGCCAAAAAATAAAAGAACTACAATTTCTTTTGTAGTCTATAGGAATTTAACAGCTAGAAAAACACATTGAATATAGAGATCTTGACTGAACCTTGACTCCTTTTAAAAATTTCGGAAAAAGATCGCACTCTTTGAGCTTGAAACGGAAATCATGGAGGGCCAATCGCAGCCTCTGCCATGATTGGTCTTGCGCGAATTGAGTGACAATCTGAAATGTGCCAACTTTGTCATGTTACATATAAAGGAGCAAAGCACAAGCCATAGTTCTATGTGAAACGGATAGAGGGGATCAAAATTATCATAAAATATTATTCTTGAAACCTGATACACCTCAAACAAATTAGAATAATCACGAATGGCATCAAAACCGCTGCCTATGCTGCTGCCACTGTTTCGAGTTGAGAATATTGGGCGCGTTTTAAAAGGCAAAGTTTGCAAAAAGTTTAGACGAAAAGGTAGTGAAAAGTTTAGGATGATGAAATGACAAATGCTCTTATTTGTATCGCTTGCGTTCATTCTTTGATTTTTCATCACAACGCTAGATGATGCATGCCGACATCGGCAAACAGTGGTTTTTAATAAGCTATGTCGATGGTGTGCAAAGGAGAAAAATCACCACCAGCATGAGTACATGCGACGATGTAAGAAGCGAGCACTCGAGGAATCTGTAACATATAACCGCCAGCATCCTCGCTCGACTCATTATCCCGATGACGATGGCTGAGTCAACCATCGAAACGTTGATCAATTTCAATAATCTTACCCGGTGTCAAACCCGAGAAACCTTCACGTATATAATTCGCCGGGAAAACCTTAAATCCTGTGATGTCTTGTTTGCACGAAAGACCAATGAGAGCCAGAATGTATGCAGCAATATTCTAATGAAAAAGTCCTCGCATAGTTCACCTAGCGCTCGTCACTTCTAGGCGCGCATTTAGGCTTGTCGTTTCTCATTTTTATTCATAATTTTATCTTTAGTTTTGCAAATGGGCAAGGGTGTACATTGGAAAATAAACCCCCGTTGTCTTCTCATGTTTATACAGGACCACGTGGTATTCTCCGTCCTGTAACACGTCAGGGTGAATGGATATGACGGTGGCTTAACGATCGCCATTAGCTCCGAAAATCCACACATATAAGGATATAATATATCTCTGAGGAAAACAAGGGTAACATGAGGCATCCCTCCCGCACGAGATGTCTATTCCCCCAGCGCATCCGCGACTCATCTGACCCCCATTCTTGGATCTTTGTCCTTGTTACTTACTGTGCGGAGCTAAGCTACTAAAACCACGTGTTCGTCGGATAAATAAATACCTCGGATACAACACCTCGGATAAAACCGAACTTGTTGAATATTGAGCTTTTAAGTTAATTGTTGAATACTCTTTGGGCACTCACAAGTAAATGAGGCCATACTTTTCGAATTGGAACACTTCTTATGGATGGCGGTAATTCGCGAAAGCCTAGCGTCACGCGACACCCAACTCCCGGAGTATTTGAGTCGTTGCGTGGTCACGTATACATACAAGTGTTTCCTATTGATTCACCTTACTATCATAGAGGGATATAGTGTAATTTCATAAGAATATTTTAAGTTGATGCGTATTTTACGTGATTATCATTAATGTTTCATAAAATTTTCATTCTCATATTTTCAGAAATATTAATTTAATTACTTATGTTTATTTATATATAATACTGTGTACTCTCCTCGGCCAGTCATATCCATACTCAATGTTCCACTTTTGTCGGCCGTCCCGTGAAGGCCAAAACGTTTTTCTATTTTTGCCTTTTGATTCTTCTGGTTGGCATACATTTTTACAAAAAGCTATTTTAGATGGTAAGTCCTGAATTTATTTAGATTTGGCTCCACAATCTAAAGGTGGTAAATACCAGAGATCACTGCGTTGCCTATTTACTTATAAGTGTCCTCGTGACGAAGACCGCATTGGGAGAGGAGATTTTCTCTGAGATCAAGCATGATGTAACATTTATCCAGATTCTTGGTTTTCTTTTTCAACGTCTCCGTCATGCACTTATCATGGAATTTTTCTAAAGAGCCAACGCCTTGTCCCCCCTTGCGTGCAAAATTCTCCATCAAACTCATCAGACAAGTTAAATCAATAGTAAGCACTAAATATCCTCTAGCAGGCGTGGAGTAAGGCCGTCATTACCACCTCTTTGATAATTTATAATATTTATTTCAGTTTATCTACCAGATTTGAAGCTGTGAAAAACGAGAAATAGGGGGTGTTTTTGAGCTTAAAAATCTTGAACTCAGCATTAATTTCGAGTATCAGCCTGTTAATTTTGTATATCAATCAAAATGTTCCATGCTAAAGCCGGTTGGATTATTGAGGACAGAGCTCACCATGAAAACAGCCTAACGACGGGTGTATTTCACACACATCTGGATAGAGGGATCAGTTCCATACCTTGCGCCGCGTGTGGTTCCCAAGAAACTTCTGGGACCCAGAAGAATTATGCAGCTTACCTTTTATCAACCCTAGAAGTATTTGCTACTCGGACCTAAAACCTGCGGTCTTTAGCCCTGTGCCACCCACGACCCACAGGACCACCGTCTGATTAGGAATAGAAATAAATTTTAAGATATCCTTTGATCTGAAAATGGAGCGATAGTTATTTGTAAGGCGTTTATAAATCCCTCAAAGTCTGATGCAATCGACATATCGTACTTGATCAGCACATCGAGCTTCTTTCACGAATACTGTAGTGGTGACATGTGGATAAGACGAGATATGGAGCCTCACACTGATTAGCAATACAATCTCCAGAACTCGTTTAACTTATTTTCATCATTCATCGCTTAACGGCTGAGGTTCATATGATTTCTTTGCACCTTTTATGAAACTTTTAGTTTTTCCACAAATGGCTATATGTCCCTCATATTCAAATTTAGAAATTTTGGAAACCAGCTTTGAGAATCCACAAAAGACCACGGATTTGTATTCTCACTACATTAGACTCGTTATCATTTCTCGATTTCCACTTTACAGTAATTGTAAGTATACACTAACTGGACGTTTTAGGGACATTTAAGCCGCAATAATGGATGATACTGGAGGGAACGGTACTCCAACAACAATAGTAATTTCCCCCGGAATTGGGTTGGCTAGCCTTTGGTGGACAGCGTCCCGGCCCGGAAAACCACTTTCACGATTACGTTCCAAGTCAAAAAAAAGTTTTTGAGGTGGGTTATTTGCATTATATTAATTTTATCAGCTTTCGTCAACATTTGAATGCAAATTTTTCTCTAGAAATGTATCCAACAAGTCCCAAAAATCCCAAATTCCCATAACAGTGATCCCCAATGTGTTATTTCCCAAAGGAAAGTTATTTCAACAGAAAATTCACAATGTTTGAATTAACAACTTCCACCAATGCTTGTAATTTTTAGGAAAATAACTGAGATGAAACTAAATAAGAGAAACCAAAAGAGAAAAATAACGTGAATCTGTAAGCAAAATTCGTTTTCAGTATATTGCCTTAAGTCATATCAGCAATGATTTTTCAGTGAAGTATGAATAGCACGCGTTATAGATACGTAATTTTACGTTATTGATCCAGTTCTCATGATTTCATCACACTAAAATGAAAGATTTTGGGATTCACATTTAGAGAAAAGAGACTTTAAAGAACATAGGAAAAATTATCTCTAAATCCGTTTGCATTTTGAAAACGCCTTATAAAATATTTTTCTCCAGCTCGTCTAGTATCGTCCAGAGTATTCCGTTGAAAACTCCGATAAAAAATGAGATAGTTAACCTTAGATTTTATAGATGCAAGCATCATGCTAAATCTAATGTTACATGCTATTTTATATTTGCATAATTACACCTAATTTTACAACATTTTGCTACTGATTTTATCTATTTTCAAATGCATAAAGATAATTCTAGCTGACATAACAGCCCCGGAAAATATGAGTCTTGGTAACGCGAGACGACGGTTGTATAGCGCTCCCCGGGAAAACATAGTGCGTCTGCTATTTTCCACAAGGCGAAAATCGCTTCAAGAAACAATTTTTTATTCGTCACATCGTAGAATTTTTGATGGCATCAACAGACTCTATTTCGGCTGGAAATATTTTAGCGGAGGGTTGCCGCTGCACTCGCATGAAGATACTCAGCCAAAATGAGAAAAGGGGATTGAGAATCTGGGATATATGCACGTCAGCCTTTCTGATTGGCCCACATTGGCATGTTTCATCGGGGTTATATGAGGGATACAGAGAGCTGCTCTCACTCTTTCCGGCTGATGTTGACACCACTATTGCAGAGGCTTGGATACAGGCAGCGTAAATGGCAGAAAGAGCGCTCCACCGCAGACGCACTCCAACTAATATCAAAATAAGGAGCTGCGCCGGAGAGCATTTCGATGTAATCGCAGCGAATTATACCAGTGTTTCACAGCCTTTTAAGTTTGGTGGACCCCTTACGATGCCTTTGTATTTTTTACGAACCTCCTGTCCTGAGTAACACATTTAGCAGACACCCATTTCTGCATTTGAGAATGGTGAAAGCCTTCGGATCTGGCCCTGGACTAAAAACAATGAATTAAAATACGAATACCTTGTCTTTTTTAATACGCATAGCGTAGAATTATGCAGCATGCAGTCAATAGCTTCATGCATGATATTATCTACAGTTAACACCTCGCCGCCCTTAAAATTACCTATTAATTTATTTGGTTAGTTGAAACCATCTAGATTTAGAGCAAATGGAAAAGGCTGCGTTGCACTATGCTAGGTCCCCGTCCACATCGCACCAAATATGTACAAGATACTGCTTATCCATTCATGATTTCATCTTCCATGGGCATCGTTACCATGTAAGACCAAATCACTAATCATCCGAGTCGTTCATGGAGCACAAAAATAATGCAGTTTCATTACCCGATGAAATTTACTTACGTGTAAAAAGTTACGCCGTTTCTCTAGCGATTTCAGTCATTCTAATTAGTGCAACTGTAGGCTGAACAGACAACAAATTTATCAAAAAATTAGAGGAATATTATTGATATTATTTTCTCAAGGATATGGATTTTTAGATATAAAGCACGTAATTCGGAGAAGAAAATTCAATAATGCACAGCTCTTATTAGCGGTAGAATCACAAACAACCCTGCTCGAAGATTTTTCGCTGAAGCCACTGAAGGCTACCATCACTAACATGTGCAACATCGTGCGTGAGAGCATGATTCCATTAGCATTTTTCACGCAGCAACGATCGGTATGCCCCTCCCATTCACCTTAAATCTTCATGGATGGAAAAGCTCTTAGCCAAAAAATCAATAAAAACACGTGAAGAATGAAAAGGAAAAAAGGAAATATCTAAAAAAATACGAAATAGTGGCATTGTCAGAAACATTGTCAGAAACATGCGATGGAATAATAAGTACACTTACATTGATATGTTGAGGAAGAGGGAGAGTAGGAATTCGTTATATATTGCCATTGAGATGAAGCGACTTTCGTTGAACTCCGACGGCGCCTTCCGCACCACGATGCACAGCCGAATGCCCCACACGAGGAAGCACACCTCCACTGCAAGTAAAGAGGAAACCAATGAGCGTGTTGCGGCAAAGTGATCACCCTCTATACTCCTTAGATTTTCCTCGCGAACAATAAATTTTACCACTATTTTACATTAGTTTTTAAAAGTTCTTTTTTACTTCACAGAATTTAACACATTTAAATTTTCCATTGCTTTGCGCCAAGTGTGATAGAAATTTATAATTTAAAAACTGATATCACTGCTGCTTTGCCGATGCAGCAGAATAAAGTCCCCGAGGATAAAAACACAAAAATATTTTTAAAAATGCTGTAAGGCATACATGACTGCACAACAGATGTGAGCGTAGTCAAATTTATTCATTAAACATAGTTGTATTCCCTAACAATAAATTTTGACATATTTATGTACCTGTATATTTCCATGAAATAAATTTACCAACTCCGGAGAGTGGAAGCTTAATTTTTAAACCTGCCGTTTTCGTACATCGTTTCACGAAAAATTGAATTGAAAATACGTGTTCAGAATGAAAATAATGTAAAAGAATACCAATAATATAATTTACTCCATTCACGTACGGGTGGCACTCATGATTTATAAACGGACCAAGTAGGCAAAAAAAATTCTCACGCATATTTTTACTATGCATCAATTTACTTTGGAGTTTAAGGTTGAATTTCAAAATTACAAGCCAAAACATTAGAGGACTTAATTTTTCCTGTCGGCAAAATTCAATGCATAAATTAGCAGAGAAAATACCGAAATTTAAATTTCTCACTTTCGTCAATACTTCACTTCTTGGTCGTGAATACCTCTATTCCTTTATAGAATGTTCCTCGGGGTCTGATTTCATGAGGCATGTAATTACGCGAGTAGATGCGAGATAAAAAATTTACTTACACAATTGCGTCGTATAAACACGAAAGTACACGCGAATGAGTGACACATGTCTATGAAATTACTCTCGATCTATTTCTAAGCATTCGTAGTTGAAATTGCTCACACATTTATTCGCGCATGTACAAAAATGACGTAAACAGGCCTTTCAACACTCCTAGAACTTCAAGCCCTCCGCTCACATCCAACATAACAATTTCTCCATTGGAACCACATCTATTTAATTCCATAAAAGCCCCAAAGGCTTTCCTCTTAGACTTTTTCTTCTCCCCGTTTAATGAGAAAATTAACCCCGATGAACGACTACAATTCCCCTTTTGAGTCTAAAAAGGTCCTATCAAGTCCGCAAATAAACAGCAGATACGGCTATGTAACCTCACAACTTACCAAAACTCTCTGAAGCTGCAACAGATGCCAACTTGCATCACAAATGAATGATTGGTAACCTTCCATTCCTATCTATAACAAACCTAATTACTTAAGCTTCTCATATGCATGAAAATCTTCTTCTTAATTTTATTTTTTAATCTTCATTTTCCCGTTTGTATAATTAAAGGACTTGCACACTTTAGACAAACATCTTTTCTGTTATCTTAGACCTCCTGATGTTTCAGCAAGTTCCCTATTTCCATTTATCTGCCTCCATTGGGGATAGATAGTACAATGTTCATGTTGAATAAACTTACCTTTCAAAATAGATAAAAAAGTTTCACAGTATACGCTACGTACTACTTATTTCTTCTGCGTTATCCTGAAATACCGTCAGTTTTTTTAATTTTAGTATTCGTGGTTGACTGTCTAGGAAACCTTGAGCAAAATATTCTATTTTTTATTGGATCATAAGAAATGATATCACTGGCGGATTTCCTGTTTACGCAAAGGTCTTTAACTAGGGGATACCATTCTCTAATTTCCCTTCCCCTTTAACTGGCTCCGAAGTCTCGTTTCATATCTTCATTTTTATCTTCATCTTAAATTAGAATTTTGCCTTTATTCCCCAAACTACACTGAAAGTGCCGGGTGCACTTAAAGAGAGTTCCTGTTATTCCATGGCCAGCTTCCACCTTTCCCCAGAGGAGGCTGTTTTGTTCTTCTACTAAAATACTCATTAATGATTCAGGCTTTTTATGCAATTCGACTCCATTTCTAATTCTTTGACATCACAGCTGAACTATAGTTCTTAACTAAAATGCTATCTTTTGACCAACGTTTGCTAAATGGTTCATAAAGTGAACATTAATTAGTTTGTAATTGTTCGTACATGGATATATTGCCAATATTCCAAGCAACCTCTCTGAAACCTTCAAACAACCGACCTCGTTTGAGTGTCTTTCAATTTCCTACGCTCCTTCTAATCCTTATTATTAATTTCAGATTCTTGATTTTAAGACGGCAATTGATCCTCAGTAAGTAATAGTTACTGCCAAACTATTCATCAATAAACATCTGCATTAATGAAATATTTTACGAATTACTTGTTTATTATAATGCATAAGAAGTCCATATCTACATCACTTGTTAAGTCCTCTGGAAAATCTTCATACATATTATACTCCTATAAATTTCGAAAAGTCTATTGATACATTCGCATTAAATAGTTAGTATCCCACGAAAAAAAATCGTTAAGTACATCCCATTTTGTTCCGTTTTTCAAACTCATATGTTTGCATTGTCTACTTATTATGGCTTTCTTCAATCATAACGTTTTGTTACCCAACGTCCACAAGCTTGGTCGATGTTCCGCGATTGTCGGGGTTGGATGGCGTAATTAGGTAAAATTAGCGATGTAAATGGTATTTTTGAGGGTTAACAATACAAAATTTAGGATGTAAATAACGATGAATATGGCGAACCTAGGAGACGGGGAAATAAATAAAAAAGTAAAGAAGGGAGTTAGAAGGTGAGAGAAGAAAGCGACAAACGCGGAAAGATGGACGGAAAAAAACGAAATACGAAAAATACGACGCAGAGGGAGAGAGAAAAGTAAAAAGTGGTTCGGAGAAGGAAAGTCCGACGCATCGGGTTACAGCTCCAATCATCTGATAATTTTGGTGAGCGCTCGTTATGCATTTTTTTGCTTCCGCGATGCCTTAGTAAAACTTTCTGCTTTCGCACTAGTTCATTAATTCAGTATTGGCATTAAAGCCTGTATGACTACGGTCTCCATGGTATTCCGTGCCGTCTAATCAACAAACCGTCCGTTTCAACTCTCCTCATATTCCGGTTCAATTTTGCAGCGCGATCCTTATTTTCATTTGGTGTCATGAAGGTGGAATACCATAGTTCTCATCCCCAGAAGTCATCTATGCCAGGATATTTCATTACCTTATTTTAGCAGAATGAAAGATAGTTCTTAGCGTTAATACTTTCTCGTTCTCCGATATTCTATAGATCCGAGGAGATCTCACGTTTTGCTTTCCGATCCTCGTTCATAATGCTTGATTGGTATATGTGTGTGTAGGTACATCAAACACTTACGAATAAAAACCATGCCGGACCCCTCTTCCATCCCCGCCGCCTCTGACCCACAACCCAACAATACCTTCGCCGGAGACGGCGAACCCGACTTCGAAGCCAATCACTTGTGACTCCCACCCAATCCGCGTCTTCCAGCAATCTGGCACATTCAGGAGTCACATCCTCAGAGGCGGAAAATGCCTGGACATCTATCCTCGCCATCCTTACTCTTCTACCCGTGACTGAAAAAGCCGGAGTCCTAAATCGTCTTAGGCATCCTGAGAACCTGGACTTCCATTACCACTCCATTCCTGCTAATGTATTTACCATTCCTGCTCATCACCTCTATCTCTACCTCATCATTGCCCTGAGAACCATCTCATACTGATCCCTCGCAAACGTGTCGCTCATACATCCCCCATTTCAAATCGTTGATACTATTAAGTGTAGTGAACTTCACCGTACCAGCGTTAGAGTCTGTACCTTCCCACCCGTCTCTACCTTCATAGGTCCAACTTCTGCTAATGTTAAATGTTTCTCGATTGATGATTATAACAAAGATAAAACAATTCTTTTGGACTTAAATATCTTGCACAGCTCTTTTCAGCTGCCTGAAAACAGACTGCGGGAATTTTACCTCCAAGGGGCATTCATTCCCTTTGATGCCTACCGAGGATATCCCTCCCGGGGGTTCCGGTGGTGTCAGTCTCACGCATCCGAAGCACCAAGCCTTCAGCGGATCAACTATGGCCTCACCTGCGTGCCGTCCTCCCCCACCCGCACCTGCAGATCGCCTATCTGCCCCCTGTAGATGTTAAGGCTTTCCTCAACATAACCCACGTTTAAGGGCTAAATATTAAAGTCTTTCCATTAAAAAATCACCGGAACCTGTTCAATGCCACAACTGCCAAAGTCTTGGGCACATCAAAAACCACTGATTCAGGGCGCCAACTTGTGCCAAATGCGGTGGAAATCACTGCATGCCCAGTCCTCAAGAAAACAAGTCCAACTTGTTTCCTTTGCAAAATTGATCATCCGACCAACTACTGCAGGTTTACGGTGCACCGCGTGGCTAAGCACGCAGCCATCGCCCGCCACCAATCAACCAATCCCCCTGCTCCACCTCCACCGCCACTCAATAGACCCTTCGCATCTCTCTTCCAATCAGATTCCTTTTCCGCGCTTCCCGTCGAAAATCCTACCTCTGCAACAGCTCCTTCTCCTAATACCGCTTCCCTTTCGGACTCAGCTGAACTAGTTTCCTGGGTCCAACAAATCTTCTCTCGGCTCTCTTACCTTTTTTTCACAGCCGAAACAGCTTTTGTCCTTGAAACAACCTTTCATCTGTAGGTATAACTCCCCTTACTGAAACTACGAAGCCAGGTTACATAATCCTCATCTCATTAACAACCATCAGCACGTACACTGTACGCACGCAAGTGCACTAACAGCATGTACTCAGCCTCCGTTCTCACTCCCCTATGAGTCTATCCTCTCCTCTTTTAGTTTGTAAGCTCTACTATAGTTCAAAATTTCAATAAGAAAAGTAAATTCCGAGTTTACAAAAGCAAATGGAATAAAATAATTTTTTTAAATAATAAACCAATGCATTATTGTAAAAAAAATAAAAAAATATATAATTAAAATGCTCAGCTATTTCAATTCCATATTCCACAATACGTTTCAAGTGTGCTCCTTATATTGACAACAATTATAATAGGCTTAAAGTTCTCGTTCGCGCAAACAGCACTCACTCAAACAACATTTTCACTCCCGTCATTTTTGCTTGCACATGGTGATTGGACCGGTTGGGGTGGGCTTCGCCCATCGGTACGGTTGAATTTAAATGCGCGCCCTCGGCGCGGTGGGTCGCGGCTTCTAGTTTCAAATATCTGACTGCTGTACTAGTAAGTCACAGAATAATTTTACTCGACTGTGTTCGGTATGTATTTTTCCAACAAGTATGGTTTCTAAAACTGCGAATGAGAGTCTTCTCATCGAGACAATACAGTGCTTAGCTACTGTATTTCTCGTACACATGTTGACGTAAGAAAGTAATTTTTAACAGGCAAGTAGTGAGCCACGAAATCAATTTTAACCATGCCCTTTTTCAAATATGCGATGGTGAATTGATCACCTATTGGTGATCAATTCACCACCATCAATTAATGGTGAATTGATCACCATTACCACTCATACAATGAAGATGAGGTGCTCCTTCATTAAGATAACTGAAATAACAATTAATAGGAGCATCCAAAATTAAATCATTGCATTTTCATTGGAGTTTCCAGAATTTTGAAGGCCAATCATAACCTATACCAGTCTCGAGTGCTGTCACTTCATTTTCGTAAACTGTTTATTAATGAAGCACAGGCTCTCATTCTGCGCCACATCTCCACATCTGCCGATTGACTCGTAATCCGCCACCAAGTGGACACACTGGAAAGCTCGCCGCTTTACCCCACGAATGCATTAATGCAATCGGACGATTCGCCACTTATGCTCACGAGTGCCCTGGTTGATTTAAAGTGAAACAAACTTTTTCTGAGAGCTGCCGAATTCATCAAAAAGCGATTTCCGGCGACGATAATGCTTTTACTACTTGGAGGAGAAAGGGCTGAGGGAGGTTCGTTGAGGAATAGGAGAAGAGGGGGGGGGGGGGAGTCAGGTCACTTACACGTACCGAGCTCTGTTAATTTTGCTATGGATGAAGGAAAATGTCATCATCGCATTTTATTAACACGAAGTCACGAGATGAAAAAATCTCTCTAAACAAAACATGGTGCCTGACACCCGGGAAGAATGACAATGAAAACCGGGAACCCGGGATTGGTGGGAAAAAGAACTGGCTGTTCGAAGAGATATAGGTAAAAGTAGGAAAATTCAGTAATGAGTAAACCAGTCCCATTTTCAAAAATATTTCCTGAGCTCCCGAGTTGAAATTCCCAGTCACTACCAAAATTCCCCGTTTTCAAAGTGCCTGTATAATTACAAAGCAGTGCGGGAATAGCTAAGACAATAGCAAACGGATTAATCCTTTCAAATTATAAAAAATAAGTGAGTTAATGCGAGGAGAATTTGGAGCAGAGAGATATTTGTTTGCGTGGCAGCTTCAGTAATGCGGCAAAAACAATAAAAAACAGTTATAGTCCTGCAATATTTCAAGAATTCGAGGAGAAGGCTCGCAATCTGAAGAAGACACGTAACCAGTCATATGGACCGATTTCTCTTTTGAAAAAATATTAGTGAGAGGTACTTCTTTTAATACGGTTATACAGTATGAACCCATGGATAATGCAAGCTCTAATATGGCAGAATAGCTTGGACGATAACAGTACGGTGGAATATCCACGAGCATGAAGAAACAACTGGAGGACTACACTTTGTCGCTGGCATTGAAATTTTGGAAGACTGAACTTTATTATTAATACGATAAAGAAATACAATTTAAAGATTAACTTAAAAAATAAAAGGTTTGCGGAAGAAATCAAGACGACATGAGTCTTGGACAGCTCTCGATAGGATACCTTTAAGAATATTGATAGCAGGGAAGTATGATCATCAGTGATGGAAGGACCAAGAAAGATGCAGTGAGCTAAATAGCCTAAGCAAAGAAGGCATGAAGACATATCAGAAGAAGTTCACCAAAATCCATACAAGCTTAGAAGTAAGAAATAACTCAATTAAATTAGATCTATGGAGCATGCTCAGAGTGACAGCGAAGATAGGACGACTTCAGCAGCAGAACATTTAAGATTTGAAACAATGGAAATTAGTGCTATCGCATAATGATAAAGATTAAACACACGCAGATAATCGTCAATGAATCAATGAAACCCTACGACGAATTAGCGAGAAAAATGTTAGTCACAAAATCTACGAAGTAGAAAGGACAAACTTACTGGACATATTCTGCGACACAGCAGTCTCTCAAAAACAGAAACTGAAGGAGAAATAAATGGGATGAATAACCGAAGAAGGTCAAGGATGAAAACCTCATCATCATGTAAATCATGAGGGACGTTTAAATGATGACTTACGAATGAAAATGTGGTCGCCTGAAATTAGAATGCAGTGAGGAGATGTAACAAACCAATCTTTGGATTGATGACTACTGATGATGAATGCAATATACCAATCGGGGAGTGGATTAAGCCCATCATAATGAAACTGGAAGTTTGCCGCTACGCTCCGCGTAAAAACGGGAAAAGCCAGAAATTTTCTCTGGAGTCACGGTGCATTCTAAGTAATACCGTCAGACAGGTGAGGAATGTGGTTGGTCTCGGGCAGAAATCACATCAGGCAAGCTATTTGGTCTGGAAGAGAAAGGGAACAAGAATGGATTAGATAGTGTCCAAATGCAAAATAAGATGATGGCGAATTGATATCGAGTCACCCGCTACGTCATTTAACAAAACCAATTTAAAGTCACCGAATACAGATCAGCATCTGAACCTATTTTCAAATAATTCCCTTTTAATATCAATACCGGGGAGTTGTGATTGAAGCATGATAATAAAATACTAAACATGGAAAAATGCTGAAATCTCTGAGATAATATATGACATTATTTTGAAATGGGGATAGGAATATTATTATGGATGGATTCCTTTACAGGTGGATAGATACGAGTGGTCCAATATGGAAAATACTGCCACGACTTCATGAGAGCATGAAGTCCTTGGACAAATTATTGTTATGAAGTGCAAATTTCTGAGGAAGTGGACGGGGAAAAGTAGAATAAACACGGCAGTAATGAACACATCGAGAAATAATTACAGTCCTAGAAACTCTTTCTCTTGGATTAAAAAAAATCTTTTGTTAATTTTCTGCTTGAATTCAACCGGCACCGCTTCACATAAAAAAAACAATCGATGTGAGAAAAAGAGGAACGCTAAGTCCAGCGAAATAAAAAAAAAACAGCCTCACCGCAGATAGAACTCACGCACTTGAAAGTGCAGCGTCGGAAATACAGGGATACGATCGAAATATTGCGCGCGCGATATTTTAAAAATACAAAAGGTTTGGATGACAGAATGGTGGTTTGAGGTGGCTATCGGTAAAGGGGAAAAAAATTGAAAGCCATGCAAGGTGGATGAATCGGAAAGGAAAACGATGACTGCAGGAGAACAGAGTAGAGGGATGAGAGTGAGATAGAGACGGGAAAATGGGGAAGTGATGCATGGGAACATGGCAGGAGAGTCTGGCGGGAAAAAACAAATGCATGGTGGACGGCGACGGGAAAAAAAGCCCCTGAAATCAGCAAGTGGCTTTCACATCGTCGCCACCCACTTCCCATATGTTTACGGCACTCATAATTTCACTCCACCGAGGGCCTCGGTCATTAAACACAAGTGTTGGAATGTTTTTACGGCCGAGAGAACTCTGGGATCGGGGAGCATTAAAAACGATGTGAGATTCATGGGAGGAACACGGGGAGTTGACGGGATGAAATGGGTCGGAGTCATGTGGGAGGAAGTCAGGGGAAGCAGGGAAAAAAAGAAAACACGGATTTTCTTCTCTGCGTAGGTGGAAATAGGAGCTTTCGATCTCACGCAATAGCGAAACTTATCAATGTCCAGATGGATACCTATTGGCACGGTGTGGTCGGACGACCTTTGAACCTTAACAATGCCATGCGTAAGAGGAGTCAGAGTTCTAATGAGGAGTTAGCCAAGTGATTTCGGGAATAATTCTACCCTAATTGGCCTCACATCAGTTTTAAATGCCCTTGGGCCTTCAATTTTTGCTCTTTCAAGCGAGGGGATTCATGTGGAATATTTAAAGCTGATTGGTTATGAAACGTGAGATACATTTTTAGAAAGGGGAAAGTAACAAACTCAATGGCTAGTCACTAATGCGAAATTCTGCTCAGATTAGATAAGACAAAATTTAATCGAACTCAAATGTGCTTCTCGCCTCATTTTGTAGCGGATGATGGTGAGTTTTAGTAACGGGTATTAAGTATTCCTTTGAAAAGCAAACACCACTATGATATCTATATTTACCACAGAGGTAGGTATGGCATTCAATGGAAACTAGGTTAGCTAAACAATTGTAGCTTTTGGTTCTATATCGGTTCTTCAGTATTACACTGATTCAAGCAGATGTTAAATATTAGACTTATATCCAATCAGTATCTATCTCAATCGGTTATACTTTTATTGACTTGGTTACCTCTATTCCTTCTCCGTCTTCTCGGAATCAAGGCAGAAAATAGCCCCTCCAAAACTAGACCCCATAATGCTTACAGTGACTATTCTCACGCATCTTATCTTTCCTAAACCCGAACTCATTCTCACGCAATTCAAAGCCGTTTCTCTTCTTTTCATTACTTCTTTGGTTATTCTTGGTAAACCTATAATCTCTTCTGTGATATTGTAACCATTGTCTTAGAGTCAACTAACTATTCTATATATGCTCTCATGGAATTAGAGTCAATGCTGAACGAGGGAATTTTCTCGGCCAGTGTAATTCCCAATTAATGATTAGAATGAACCAATAAAAGCAGAACTATTCCTTGTTTTTCTAAATTATACATGGGCTGATCTTTCGGAGCGCCATTGATTTTGACAGTATCAAATATCACCGTTTTACAAGAGATCCTTGCATACTTTGAGGAGAATTATTCTCATTTAGGTACGTCATATTCTCCATTTATACGGCCTTTTATCTTAATCTTAAGTTCAACTCGTATAACTTTCTCTTTCATGATTATTTTGGTTAAATGTAAATATCATGTCCTATTTGTTAAGGTTGATAAGGATTTGATTCTCTAATCATAAATTTTACTTTCATGAGTAGCACCTCTGTTTACCTTTCTCGGAAATCTCCACCTTATTGAATCGCTCTTTCCACCATTCAGTAACTAAATGCCGTACCCTGTTAGTATCTAAACTAAGACTAACCCTCCCCGTGACTTTCTCATCTCAATTCTGAGCTCAAGTCTTCCCATTCCTTATCTTTCATAATTTTCCTAAGCTTCTCTCCAATAATAAGAGGCATTATAATATCTTAACCAAATGTGACGTAATGGAAGGGTACAATGTATTGTTGATTAAATATTGTTTAACTCTCGTAGACAATTTATCCCGACGTGGCCAGAGGCCCATTTGTACATTAGACGCTTCTTAACATTTGGGCTACATTAAACAGAGACGAGGCCACGAAAGTTTTTTCTCAATAAAATAGATGATATATCTATCATCATGTATCGCACAAAACCTTATAACCACATTAGTTGAAAATTCCAATTGATACGTAAATTACGTATTAAGTGATGTATTATGCATAATTGAATGAAAGCTCAATATTCATAATACTTCCGCTTCTAAGTACTGCAATTCTTTATTGAACAGCTTTAAGGCACTCGAATATCTCTTAATGATATCTAAACCAACCAATTTAACAGTTTCTTAGTTGGAAGAAGTCATTTGTAAGTATAAAACTTACAAAATGTTTTCAATATTTGAAACGTAGGTACACTGGAGATTAAGATAATACCCAGCAAAGTCGTTACCTGACGGGGTGAAAGTGAATTCATCCGTCAAGGCAAACACTGACCTTTTATTTTGAGATGAAGAGTATTTGACAAAGCCAAGAGTTCCTGTTTAGTTAGTTCGCATTAACTGCGGGGCACAAGAGCCAAGGGGTTTCCAAAATCCCCACGAAAAGCGCCTCCCTATTTTTCTTCTCCCCCCCCTCCCTCTCTCTCTCTCCCTCGAGTGGTTTTATTGTCTCGAAGCACGTTTGAAATCTAATTTAAACCATTTGAGCGTCAGCGCGCCTACAGGTGCAAATTCCGGGAATTTAATAAGAGGCGTACTATTTGCACTGTCGGAAGGAAAGAAGGGACAGAGCGGGAAGGGATTCGGAGAGAGAGGTAGGGAGAGAGAGGGGATGGGAGATGGGAATGGAACGAGGGAAGGAAGGGAGCAAGCAGCATCAAAGGGAACAAGGCGAAGTTGTGCCTTCACTACTCCAACGGAGTTCAAAAGGGCACGTGGACGACGCACGTGTCGAGGATCACCGATTCGAAGTCACGGTGAGATAATCGTGACACGCGAATTTCTTCAACCAACTTCTTCTTCCTTCTTCGACTGAACATATTTTATGTGACCTTGCTGTAAACGTTCATAATTTTCGCACCGCGGATATTTTTTTCAGATACATATGTACAAAAAAAGTCAGCATTGAGCAAACGGAGTGCATGCAAATGGAGTGTAGCGGAAGGTACCTGTTGAAATTCAAAGGGTGTGAAAAAATTGAACTTATTTTATAATAAAACCACAAAGCCTGAAAAATACTGTCAGCGTGGTCATTTTAGGAGTTCGTAACTATCTTTGTGTTCGTTGTAGTAGAGACGCAGCCCGTTTTCCAGGTGCACGGAGAGATGAGTGACCGTTGGTCCTCTTTCATGCACGGGAAACCCAAAAATGAGTGAATTAAAAATGAGTTAATTGCACTTCAGCACTTTTTAACATATATAAATAACCTGTAACGTTTATGATGTGGAAATTGGTATAAAAACAGTTCGCAATTGTAATGAGAGGCAGACGGTTCCAAAACGATGATAAACAACGCTGTGTTTGTTGTAGCAACAGAGGAATTATTACCATTACCAAGGGTCTGACACTCACATTACTCCAATGGTTATACATTTCGCCCAGAGCACTCTAGCGGTCAGGCGCTAACTATCAGCGCAACATCGCGACAGGTGTACTCTTTAATTGAATATCTTGCAGATTTAATTAGGAAATTATCTATTTATTTCACAGGGGAAACTAAAAAAGGTAACTGTTCAATCAATAATGCATCCTGAAAAATACTGGAACCAGATTGGAGCGCAATAATCCCGTCCAGTCCTTCTCTTGGCGTTTTTGCAGTGTACTTTCTCGGCCATCTTTTTGTTTGCTTACGGTTGCGATGGCGATGTCTCGTGTGGTCCCAGGCGTATTTTAAATGGACTTTGATAAATGTCTTACAACAAAAGGAATAATTACTGCATTTTTTCACAAAAAATAAAAGATTTATGGCAAAAGAATACAATAATTATCTTTTTCACGCATACGTATTTTTCCATTTGCACCTGAAACAATTGGCGCTAGTAGTAACCCATACGAGATATCCCAATTCCGTCAGGCCCTTGACCATTACTATTCGCTGCACGTAAGCATTCTTATTTAATTGCGTGTGTAGTCTATTTCAAGGGTCTGACGGAATTACGATATCTCGTATGGATTACTACTAGCGCCAATTGTTTCAGGCGCAAATGGAAAAATGCGCATGCGTGAAAAAGACAAAGATTGTATGCTTTTGCCATAAATCTTTTATTTTTTCGTGAAAAAATGCTGTAGTGATTCCTTTTATTGCAAGACGTTATCAGCTTCCATTTAAAATACGCCTGGGACCACACGTGACATCGCCATCGCAACCGTAAGCAAACAAAACGATGGCCGAGAAAGTACACTGCGAACACGCCAAGAGAAGGACTGGATGGCATTATTGTGCTGCAATATGGTCCCAGAATTTTTCAGGATGCAGAATTGATTATACAATGACCTTTTTAATTTTCCCCTGAGAAATAAATAGGTAATTTCCCACTTAAATCTGCAAGATATTCAATTAAAGAGTATACCTGTCGCGCTGTTGCGCTGATAGTTAGCGCCTGACCGCTAGAGTGTTCTGGTTTAAATATATAACCATTGGATTAATGTGAGTGTCAGACCCTTGGTCTATTTAATTCCTTTATGTGTATCATTTACTACGTAAGCGTTATCTCATATACTTACAGTGCCCCTATGAGAGCTACTTTGAGAACAGACATTGAAGAGTATACTTGTTGTAAATATGCATTGAATTTAACGATTACCCACCGAAGCAATCTATCATGGGGCCCTTGGGACTCCGGGCTTTTCTTATACAGGTTTTCTTTCTGCGTGCTATCATGGCCCTACAGGAAAACGCGATATGTAAATGCTAGAGGCGCGAATATCCTTTGAAAATCAAATCTCTGGTTGCCAAGGAAATATGCTACTGTTGATTTCAGAGAAAAAAGTGCGACATTTTAGCTGAAAACATGAATTTCAGACAAATACGGAGCGTAGAAGAAAATCGATTGATAAAATTAGAAACTTTATTTAATTAGCCATCCCATAAAAACAATTCCAGCCTTATATCTTGAGTGAAAATACTTTTAAAAAGCAAAAAATGAAACCAATGCACCAAACCCAATGCTTAGCATGGAAGGCGGGCCTTCGGTGGCTCTGAGGGCTTTTAAATATAACCTATGTTACAACCAGATAAATTTTCTATCTACATGCCAAATTTAAGCTCAATCGGTCCAGTAGTTTTTGAGTGATAGAGCAACAGACAGACCGACATACAGGCACCATTACATTTTTATACATTAGTAAGGATTAGAAAAGACAGAAACGTGGAATGTGATTGACTGAATGGTAATCATACAGGCAATTGGGCAGTAGTATTATGTTGGTTCTCAGTATCCAATTTTTGATTAAAGACGACTCGGAAACGTACTATTTACACCTGGAGTTATGAAAATATCGATTTACTGCTAACTTAGGCAGACAATTAGGGCTTTGAAGGCGGGTACGAAAAATGGAAATTTTGATTTATAGGGAATTGTCAGAATTGAAGATTTTAATATAATTTGCTTCAAAGTAATAAAATACCTCAGGTTGAACATCTTTATGAAAATATTGTGAAAAAAAAATAATATCGACATAGTTCATTTTAAATAAAGTTTCGTCATACATGACGAGGGTTTTTACTAGTTAATATTTTATTTCAAATGTTACCTATTAACAATTATCATCTATTACGTCAATTTGAATTTTAAAAACTAGTTTATTTGCAAGATTAATGACCTGAACTAGACGCTCAGAGCCGCGAATGTGTGAAATTACCCGTACATAAACCATTTGCTTCTCTGGGACTTCAAGTCAAATCCCTGTCTCTGCGCTGGAGCTTTCACCGAATAATATAGTCAATAGATAGCACTCGGCGCGAATTTTGGGGATCTGAGTCTTATCTCTGCTCAGGCGAACGCGTTTTTCAGACTGAATTTAGCACACTCGTCTGTTTCACAGAGGGTGACTCCTGCTCAAGTTTAACTGCTTGGGATCCACGGCCAGGGCCGTTGTTTCGTTGTGACACGACTCTACTCCTGGCATACCTGAAGGCCTGATTCGCTGCAGGAATGCATGACCGCACACCTGTAGTACGTATATCCTAACACTTCCAACAGTCGCCATGGAGGGAACGTGATAAATGAAGAACGATAATGAAACAAGGCAAAAAATGTACAGAGGGGCATATTACCATTCCGTTAAATAAAAAGTTACTTGATTTTAAAACCATTCTGAATATTGCTAAACGCCTCACGGCATGCAGCGAGAATTCTTATTTCTTTTGAAATTTACCACTTGCTTTTTACTTGTTCGCTAGAATTCCTGAAGAGAGCGGCACAGATTTACACCTGTGACGCCAAAGGGGTGGGAAGTGATATAAGTCAGTTATGGCCAGCATTGATAGTGGAAATGAGGGATAGCGGATGCTAAATTTCTTTGATCCCCAATGAGTCCTGAAATTCCTAGTACATGTTACATTCCCTCAGAAGGTGATTTTTACAATAATGCCATTCTTTCCTACTTACAATAGTGTTAATGAGACATATAATCCTTTTCAAATGTCTTTTATTGTCACGAACGAACCATTTTTTTTTCGACGGTTTTGCGTCTCCGCTTCTTATAGGTGGGAGCTCTCGCTATGCGTTGCCAAATGCGCTGTGACATGGAGAGGGGAAGTGAGTGCATTGGGAGAATGCAAGGCACCTGTCTCCGATAGGGCCGAGTGAGTTGACGGTCGGGACCACTGCACAATGTATGGCCATGGGTCACGGTAGCGATAACCTTGGCAATATAGGGTAAGCCTCGAGGCGACCCTCCTCCATCCCCGTCTCTCTCCCCACAGCGTCCAGTGCACATCGTAATTACTAGCTCGTAGCCCTTTTCAATCTCTACAACACTACTTACAGCTGGTGAATGAGTGGTCCCACCAATCCGTGCTGCAGAGGTACGCTTTGAGGTCGTCAGCTGTCTTGCCCACGATGACCTCGGGCGGTGCGACGAGCGTGCGGATGCCCAGGAAGACGCCGACGACAGCTACGGCGCCGCCCAGCCGCTTGAGCAGGTCCGCGTCTGTGATCTTCACCGCCTTTGCAGATCTGACCCGGAAGATGACCGATATCCTGCCGAGAGAGAATCGAGGACGGTGCCTTAGGCGTGAGACAATTACGGCGAACGACGAAGCACAAGGCCTCGCGCGAATATCCCCGTGGTGATTCTGGGAAACGCCGAATGAATTTTGCAACACCACCACCCCTGTTCGGGGCTAATGTTTCAGATCAGTCATCAGATTTATGAAACAAGATAGCTAGTTGCAATTGTGAGTCCTTGTACCATCACAAAATTGGCCAATTAAATTAGATAAATATATTTATCTTATGACATACCAAGAATAAAAGCTAAAATTTCAAACAAAAAATTTAGGAGTGTGCTTCCATGATTTGGCCATGCTGAGAGAATGGAAGAGAGTCGAAACAGATAGGAGGAACATTAGGAGTGTCAAGAACGAGAAAGCATGTATAGAGCAATATGATGTGAAGGAAACAATACATGAATTTGATGGAAGCAAAAGAGGTGTGCAAGGATAAGATATTAGGGAAGAAAGCATGAAAAGAGAGCAAGTTTTACAGGCCCAACAGCACTAACTAAACTCATTTACTCTGCCTACACCAAAATGGGAATTTTGTGATGGGAGTATTTTTATGTACACATATATACTGATATTTGAATAATTTTGCTTTATATTTCTTCGTATTAATTTGATAAAGTATGTAAAATTACTATTGTCTCTGAATTTTTCGCTCAACTATAATTACCTGTTAAAAGTGTTCCAAAAATATTATCATAAAATGGGGTCAACACCAAAGCAGAAGTATTGAGCTTTAGTGTATGACAAGGCTGAAGGTAAAACAGTTCACTTAAGCCGTCATTATGAGTTGAAAATGCATTAGTCAACCATTAATTCATAAAAAAGGATTTCTGTAGATATGGTGCCACTAAAATATGCACTCTTGTAAATCATGAACCAAATTTGATGCATAGAAACTGAGTTTCTTGCCGAACACGGACAAACCAGCTCTCTCCAACCTACTCCTACAAGGTTGAACTACCTAGCAGAAATGTAACATTACCTTAGAGCTAGGTGGAAACATTTCGTAACGATGACGCTGAAGTTGTTTTATCCCTCTTTTTAAGGCAATTCTATTGTCAAATAGTTTCGATGATGCTACCTCACTGTCTTGAAATAAATGAAAGCTTTTGCATTCGGGTGCTTAGAAAAGGCGTGGATCCGGGATGGTTGAGGTTCCCCTTAGAGTGGAAGAAAGGGAAGGAAGAAGGGAAAGATGAAATAACGAGGATTTCCAAGGATACGAAAAGCTAGGTTAAGGGTCACGGACCGAGGGGCAGGGAGAAAGATCTTGGTGGGAAAGTTTGAAACAATACGTAGAAATTAACATGGAGAGTCCTCTGCGTGGGCGAGGATGGGTCTTTGCCGTCGCGGGAAGCCAAGGTGCCCGTTGTTTATTTCCTTCTCCTGCTTAAGTTTCCGCTACAGATGGAAGAGGGAATGTTCCGAGAAAGGAGCGGCATTGTGAAATGCTCGCCTCGGTGCGTGTCGCGGCGTGACCTTTGACGCAAGAAAATGCGTTTCTTTGAGCTTATGAAGACGGCGAAATCCCATGGAATCGGATATTTTTCCTTTAACCACAAAAAACCACCGATCTTTTTTGCACTCAGACCTGAGCTCTTTGATTTTTTCTCGTGTTTTTCCCTAAATTCCATGCATGTCATCCACAAATGTAAATCAATTGAAAAGTAAAATGTTATCATGCATTCGCATGTATACTGTTGTATCTCTTAAGTCTATTGTTTAAAGAGCTGTTCAGGATTTCCTCTTGCTAGTTTGTATTTATGAGAATCTCATACCGAACCATTTTCCTTCATTCTAATTGGAATCCCTTTGCACAATTTTAAATGTAATATGACCTAGATTGAACAGGGATTATGTCCCTGTTCAAATAAGAGCCAAAATAGTTTCTTTTGAGATCCTCCTTTCCCCCTTACTTCCAATTGGTCATCGTCAATAAATTCCTCAGCTTATCTTTCCACTCTTCTCTAAATGACTCTTGCCAAGATATTCAACTTATATGTCGTCAAGTTTACGACCCAAACATTCTCACATTTATCGGTCTTCTTCCTCAATACATTCCCTTTTACGTTTACGACTACTTCTCCGTTATTTTTCCTTTTGAAAGTGTATCAAATATACAAGTAACTCATGAAGTCCGTTGAATTCATTTGTCAAATGTCTTTCGTCGAGAAAATTAGTCTTTCGTTAAATGTATAAAGGACAAGGCACCTTGATGGAGGGCATTTTACAATGCACAGCAGTGCTGCACACTCTACAAGAGGGCGAGGTGGAAGGAAAGACCACGAGAGGAAGACAGAGAAGATTACACATACATCAGATCACAGGGGGCCCAGGATGCCGTAGAATCATTAATTCGAGCAAAAGATCACCTGGCGTGAAATAGTGCTGCATTGTTGGCTGCAGGTTGATTCATGGATTGAGGACCAAAGATGATGGCCAAATTTACTATTGTGATAACGGTTAAAGCTATTTCTTAAATTCCATCCTGTTTTTGGTGTTTTGAACAGATTTCTGGTCCGAAAAAGTGTTTCTGTTCTCTCATTTACTAATGAAAATACAAAAAGAAAGTCTCATACAAGCCTAAAACTTGGACTAACATATGGAGTGAAAAACGAATAAATTTACCAGTTTTTATCAGTCTTTAATCAAGCCTCATTTGACTATATGACAAAAGTGAATTTTTCCGTCTGCCTATCCCAGATATGAAAATAAATTGTGCATCTTATTACACGGACAAGTAAATCAATATCCTGAGGGAAAACCGTTCGTATGTGGCTGTATCAAATCGTTTAGCTATTCGTGAGTTTCATTAATTAATTTTCAACTTTCATAAATAAATCAATTACACACGGAGCACACGCCGGGTATCTTTTCATCTTTCCTCGATTCCCAACTCCCAACTTACCAACCCACCAATCCTGAAGGACTCGAATGCCCTCACAATACACCTGGAAAAATACGAAGGCCTTTTAGGAAACAAAAAATACATATGTGAATGATTGATGCAATGCCTTTATTATTTTACGGGGAACGTTAATGATTGCCCTAATACCTAAATGGAGTCGAACACAGCTTCATATGTTTTACACTTCGCTATACCTAAGCAATAAAAATAAACAAAGTCTAAAAGTGAGCTCACTATAGATGAGTTAATCTTCTGTACCCCAACATGAACCGCTATGAAACTCATGGCGATGACGACCATACATTCAGGCAGGGTAATGAGAAGGATATGAATCTACCTGTGCTCTCATGCACCCCTTTTCCCGTTGTGTTGCCGCGTTGCTACACACATACCCAGTTTCAATGCCAGCGGGATTGGAGAAACAACAGCAAAGGGGATTCGTGCGCACAGTTCAGACTTACGTGAACATTAACGCAGATTTTTCTCATAGCATTTCCTTTTTCAAGCTTGATCGATTATTTTGGCGAGGCTCTCCAATGGAAATTCTACGGGAGGCAGTATGCGGAAAAATAAGGAATAAATTAAGGAGAAAGGGAGCCGAAGGCAATGAATACCATGATAAATAAATGGCACATTTTGACAATCCACTTACGCTCGATGTATCAACAGCGGCAAGGCAATCTGCGTTAGACATTGGGAAAACCCTGAGGAATCGCAAAACACGTGGGAGGACTTGGCAAAGATTGGCTCCAGTAACGAATTCGACGACAAATAAGCGACGCATTAACGCAAAACAATTTTTTTGAAGAATCTTCACTGAATTTTTCAGAAAACTAATATCTATTATAATAATCACCGATGTGTATATAGATGTCAGTAACTATCAAACAAGAAATACACGTGAAGCTGAATATTCATTTGGCTGCAAAACCTTTTTTAGTTTGCAAAATTAAATTAGAAATAGTGGTTTTCTGTTATTGGGAAAGTTAGATACCAATAGAAATAAAACACAACAAAGATTCTTATTCCCTCAATCGAATTCCGGTCGAAAATCCGACAGTTTTGCTAAAACGCAGCTAACAATGTTTTGCAATATTTTAGCGTTTTTGAGTCGTCGTCCCCATAACGACCATACTCATTGTTAAAGTCAAGATTTCGTGTATATCCATTTACTCAACGATTCATTGCACTAAATAAGATACGAATGAGGTAAATTCTTCACCGATTTCCGTCCGGAATAGTGACTCCCTCTTCTCCTCTGCCGACGTTTCGAAGGAAGAATTATCCTTCGTCGTCAACGGCCCTGATGACGAAGCCTTCGAAACGTCGGCAGTGGAGAAGATGGAGTCACTAACCCGGACGGAAACACGTGACGAATTTACCTCAACTATTTGCCGGGAGAAACCCCAACCCTAAAAGATATGAATGGTTTATCAATGTAAATGTAAATGATAATATTCTTCCCGCTGATATTCAACGGGCACCTTCTCTAGTAATTTAATATAAAAAATAATTTTTCAAAATTTCCATGCGCTAATATGGTGTTCCTATGAGTAACCAAGCTAATTTGAAACTCAGCTTCCCATAAATTTGACGATTTAATCTGCATTGCCATCAGAAGCTGATTTTTAGCGGCGTATTATATAAGCATAAATACTACCTTTCCATGCAAATCTTACATTATGAAGTATTTATTGTATGAAATACGACGACGTCTGGATTCAAGTCTGAGTTGATACTGTAAGCAATAGTTTGGGCTAAAACTGCATCGTACCAGTAAACAAAGGAAACTAAGTAAAAATAATAATTTTCATAAGAAAATGTATTTATTATGCCTAAAATGTAATTGACATTTTGTCTTTTTCTTCAATTCTCGCTCGAAATCTGGCAATTTTTGACTAGGTACCTTCTTTTTTGCTTCATAAGCTTTGGTGCAATTCATATCTCCAAATCTCTAGTAAGTGTGGTAAGCGAATATTGATTTTAGGGCGCTTGATTATTTCAGGAATTTTCGTGACCATAAACTCAAAAATAAATATCCTTACGTTTAGTACTGCCTGAGAGGGGGAAAAACCAAAATACCGAGGATAAAAAAAAGATGCACGAAATTCTCTATATTGCCTTTGAGTAATAGATAATTAAGAAAGGGAGTTAATTTATAATTAAAGATTTCATTCTGTATAAAATTATTTCCATCTAAATTTAATTTTTATTTCAATTCGTGCAAAAACGTAACTATTTGGCTTTTATTAGAGAATCTTCCCCAAATATTTGTGATCGGTTCTAATTCTCATTTCCTCAAAAGCTTTTGTGTTGATACATTAGCCCCTTAACCATGATGGATAGGCTAACAAGGCACTCGGTGAAAAGGTTGAGGTTAGAGAACATCAGGGTGGTAATGCATAGCTTTAACTTTAGGATGAAATTATAAACTGACTTCAAAAGGGCTCCCTGTTATACCCTCATACATTATTTGAACAGTGACATAATCTAAATGATTTATTACGGGAGGATCCCCTGTAGATGCTAAAAAGCGACCATCATATCAGATTTGCTTCAGGACTATGAGAGAAAAGTTGCGGGGTAGGAATATATTATTTTTTTAACCTGCAAGTAATCGATTGCCTGCTGTGAAAATGAATCACACCAAGCGTGTTTTGAGTGCCATATTTTCAAAAGCACTCAAAGTTTTATGAGAATTTCCGGTAACCTCATGGAATATTTAATGGGGAAGAATATTTTAAAGGATTGACTTCAATTGGAAAGAGACTAAGAATTAATTTTTAAATAACGCCATCCCCATGCACCTTAGTGATGCTGGTGGTTATGGATATGCTTAAACTGATCTCATTCTGCGCTAAATATGCAACTGATGCGTATGATCCAGCAAAAAACGAGTATCCTGAAACCAGTCAGATATCAAACCGTCATTACAGAGTCAACTTAGCAAACACCTTACTAAAGCAGAATTCAGGGTATCGGGAAAATTTCCAATTCAGAATGCCATCATCCATTGGAATTTTACAGCCACTGCTGAATATTTAATTCGCAAAATCTGTTGTCCCATTAAAATTCTGAATCCATTTAAGTCCTGGCAACATTTTTGCCAACGATTCCTAAACTATGATAGCCAGACACACACAAAATTAAACGCAAGCTAAAGTGTTTGCAAATTCATACTTTGAGTTATTTTTTTAGGAATAATTTCCATGTACACTGGTTAAATTTTCCGGTGAATTTCCATGAAAAATACAGGTTTCAAAGATTAGGGGCAACTCGTGACGAAAATATCGTATATGAATGATATACACAATGCAAAATAGCAAGTAATAACCTACACTTGAATCCTATTTCCTATTTGGTTGTTCGCATTATATTTTAATTTTCATAATGAAATAAAAAAATGAATGAACGCCAACATTTTCTTTGAATTCATTCGCCACGTGGAGTTGTTTCTCTTAAAACAGCTATTCACAGAAAAGCCCAATCGAGAGACAGGGATTGATGCTTTGCGGTCAGTCTTGTCTGTCAATAGGTCTGATGTAAATCCAAACCATTAAAACCTAGCTTATTCATCAATAATTGAATGAAATACAATTGAATCTGTGATGACCGATTTACCTGATGAGGTAAAATTTACGCCAGTGTTGATGTAAATTTCATTCTAACAAAGTAAAGCTCTTGCTTAAAGATTTAACGATTTAAAACGATTATCAGCTATGAGCACATTTTAGGCGCAGAGTATAAAGGGCCACCATCGCGCCCGTTTTCCCATTCATCTAGCCCACATTTCCTGAATGGAGCCATCAAAAACACTCTCGACACATTACGCTGAGAGTTTCCGGAGCTGAAGTTACTGGAGTTGCAGTTTTGCATGGGATGGGAGTTTGCACGGGACGTATTTCATGGCTTCCCGGGTAGTTTTTGCAGGCCATCATCAGGCCTTACCCTAGGAAGCCCTGAGGGAATTTATCTGGCGATGGCACACGAAAATTAACTCGACCTTGACTCCTGACGCGGGGATTCATTGAGGTAAACTCATCATTCTCAGATGAACACCGGGAATAGGCACTGAGTCTTAGAAGTAATGGTACAACCATTACGAGCGATCATAGTACGTGCATTTCTTTGTTTCCTTTCCCTTCACTAGGTTAATGTTTGCTCGAGAGGTGATCCTGGTTGGCATCTGCTTTTGATCCACCGTGATCAAAAGGAATAGTTTATACGTCGTGAAATAATTACTGATATCTAAACTTGGTGGATGAAATGAAAGCTTATTCATATTCAATCACAATAAGTAATAGTGTTATAGATGGTAACGCCATTTCAGGTTCTGCTGAAGGGTAGGATCCAATATATATTCCACATAAAACAATTTACTCATGCCGAATATCAATCGTAATTAAGAACCCGCATTTAATCCAATTTTAATTTTCTTTTTATCGATTTTAATAAGCAATAGCAATCTGAAATATTTTATTGGAATTCACAAAGCTTGATAAAATTGCCTTCAGTTATCATACACGGGTTTTCACATGTTTTTTAAAAATTTTAATAAAAGAAAAAGAGCAATAATTCTCTTCAATTGTGTACGAGGAATACATAATTCTATTTTTACATCACATCAATTAAGCATTACATTCACCTTACAATAACCATCTAATTATAAAACTCTGACAGTACTACTTGGTAGCAAGTCATTAAAATGAACGGCATGATATAACTATGGCAGGAAGTTTGCATCATGAAAACGTAGGAACGTAAACTTAATGAGTTCTTGAATTGACGACGTGGGAGTGAAATTAATAAAAAATCTGGCTAGCCTCGGGGGAAAATTAGCTATATACCAAAGGTTGGGTCGTCTCGACTGTCGGCCCCTCAGCCCACAAAAAGCTCAACGTAGTGGAAGACCGGAGCGACAAAAACGTAATAGCGCAAACAAAGACGACGCCGGCAAAAACATCACCGTGAGAGGAACACACTATCAAGGTTTTCGGGGAAGCTGAAACCCATAAAAGAATCTGAGAACAAGAATGTGGAATGCTGGAGGGGCCAAGGGAAAAACCAAAAATAAGGCAAAAGCAAGGGTTGGGCAAAATAAAGCGTTTTGTAAATCTAATCGATTCTCTTAATCTTGATAAAGTCGGCTGGAAACTGATGTAGAATAATCTCAAAGCAATTCAGGAAGGAAATATTCAGCAAATCATTTCGCGTTGCACGATTTCGGACCCACTAATCCAAAGGCTGTATATTTTCGGTTTCTAAGGATGACAAAGCTTTGGAGTAGAAGTATGTGGATTTTTTAAGCCAGTAAAGTGAGTGGAAAATTACATTTTATGTAAGTACGTCTCTTCCTAAGAAAGATACAAATCCAAATTACCCCCGAGAATCCGCCACGTTTTTTCAGCCCCTATCTCTTACGATTTGAAAAATCCCATCGCCTCTAAATCTAATTTTATATTGTACGTTGACACATAGCACGAGCTTGAACAGGTAGGAAGAATCGACGACAATGCAAAAGTTAATAATCTTACAAAGTCTTAGAAAGCAGCTTTTCCATGAAACTCAGCGGATTTCTTCGGATAATATCTTCTGGTCGGGAAATTATGCAGCGCCCTTGGCCTGCTCGGACTCAGAATAGCTGAGATGACAAGATTTTCATATTTTACGGGAAATCAGAGTAAGGAAGAAAGCTGTTCACTGTTATAAAATGAGACTTAAATTTGTAATTTAAATTCACACAAATCGTACAAAAATGATTCTAACTAAAATTTAAAAATAAAGAACGGGAAAGCTATTGTTTCATGCAATGAGCTCGCCATACGAGACCTGTCAGACTCCCACGCCAAACTCATTCAATATCTCTTTTAACTATCGATAAACTTCAATTGTCCCAACTCTTTTCTTTCAAGCACATGGATTCAACCACTACAGCGTCAATATAGCCTTTTGTTAAAATATTATAATCACTGGGTATATACCTATGATAGATTACCAGTGCTGAGGTGGAATTTTTTGCCGTAGAAAATAAATGATATTTTTTATATTTTGTCTTAAAAAACCATTCTTAGCTATTGTACTTCACATCCAAATCAAAGGGAAACTTGTCCTGTTGAGGCAACTTAAAGGTTTGATTTTTAAAACAAGATGCAAAGGAGTATAAATAATTTACTAGTAACGTTAAGATATTTCGCTACGCAACTTCTCTGAACGACTTTAAATCTTTAATATATATAAAAGAAGTCCTGACTGACTGACTGATTCATCAACGCACAGCCCAAACTACTGATGATAGAACTGCAAAATTTTAAGGATATATCCGTACTGTGGAGTTTAGGAGCAATAAGAAAGGATTTTTTAAATAAACAATTTTTGGGGTTGTTATTACCCCACTAATGTTAACTTTTACTCCCATAAGAAAACCATTTACTTCGGTGTATGTATTTCTTTATTTGCTTTTAGAAATTACTTGTACTTTAGATATTGAATGAAAATTTATATCATAGAACGCATAAAAGAATGCAGTATTTAATTCTTTCATTCAATTTTCTTATATGCTTCGTTTTTGCCGAAGTATTACGTTTTTAGCTCTAAACTCATCAATTTTTCTTCTTTTTCAACAATAGAAGTTTCCTTGGCAACCAGACGTGAATGTCCATTTAATATAGCGATATCAGGAATGACCATTCACTCCTGTAGCATTTAAAAGCCAGGTTCAGTGACTAATTTGATAGTGTTCACCCCAACTTCACTATTTGCGTTTAATGGCTTTTACATAGTATCACCATTTAGCACATCACATTAATTCTTATGGTCACATACAACGGCTTTCATGTTTTCTCTCTCGCGCTGAATATTAACGGGCATCCTCATCTTTCCCTTATTTACATTATTTATGGCCGCAGTATGAAATCACAATACCAAGTAGTGGTATAGGTATTTTTCCACTTCTGGAATTATAATAGAATATGTATACATCAAAAATATTCTGAGAATTTGAACTTAAAATCATGATGCGTAGGAACATTTATTTTTCCAAGAAAAACGAAGGATAAGGGAATAGAACTGGAGATAATGAGTTACATGGAAATTGGTCAGTTCTCTGTGCATAGAAGACATTTTATAATCCTTAAAGTTTGAAAATTGTGCTACATATCGTTTTTGAGTTTTACACGAGCATGTACACTTTGTACATTATTTATAAGATTATCATTGCATTGAGCGAATTTCAATGAGAATTCAATCCGAAGTTCCAACATGCGGTTAATGGCTGATAGATAGTATCAGAATATAGTACGCGTCAGGCATTGATTCTTATTGATAAAGGTAAATGACATCTCCCACTGAAATTCAACGACATGATCATTATGCCCTTATGAACATTATTGAGCACTATTTCTGGACCAAGATTGTGTAATAATATTACCAAATATGTGGCTTTTGTACCATTTGTTTTTCTCTTCTTCTGAAATACCTATAAAATATGCAATTTAAAACATTCTCAAAATTCAACCTCAAATTTCATGTCATGTATAAATTATATTTTAGCCAAGAAATAGTAAAATGCTCAACATAAGCCTAGTTCATTTATGCAATATCGGTGCAATTAATTCACAGCTTCCCGTGCGAAGACGGGTCCCGGGGGTATAGTTGTACTCAACCGACTACAGTTCCCCGTTCGTCTTTCCTTCTCAATTACCATCAACAAGGCACAAGATCAAAAGCTTCAGTGGTGAGTGAGTAAAATCTGGAAAATCTATGCTTTAAATATGGTAAATTATATGTTGTATGCTCACAAGTGGGACAGCGGAAAAATTCATTTGTTTTTGCAGAGGGCGGTGACCAAAAATATTGTAAATCCCAAAGCACTTGAATGCATTTTTTCAACTTTTAATTTAATGCACTCAAATTCATTGTCTTTCATTTATTTTGTACATGTAAGTTGGTCTGATTTGTCTGTGTGTTCCAACTTAGAAAGAAAAAGAGGTATTTCAACGCATGTCGGGCATTTTGAGGGAATGTGCAATTTGGGCAGATTTTCATGAAAGCGAAAATTACGAAGACGCACACCTACGCCTACCTGAGCGGCGCCACTGGACGGGCAGACACTAGAGCGAATGTGAGAAAATAATGTCCTACCCAACCTAGACCTGACTCCGGCAGATCTGCATAACTCTGTTTTTTTTAATTCTGGTGGGGGTCCGTGGGCGAAGCCGCCGGCATGGGGGGGTCCAGGGGGGCGAAGCCCCCCTGGTAAGCTGCTGCGGTGAGCGGAGCGAACCGTCAGCGACTAGTATCATTTATAAACTAAAATGAGTTCCAGGTATTCTTTTACAATAAACTGATTAAAAATTTATGACTGATTGTATTACCATTAAAAATTCACAATCAATGTTCTATCGTCAAATTATGTATCTCGTTTCAGGATTTTTCCATCAATCAATGACACTATTTATTTGTAACCTTTACAAGCAATTACTGTTTTGGTTTTTAGAAAGACAAAAAATCTTGCATTTGGTGGCGATCGACGGATTTAATGAAGAAAAATAGACAGAGTTGACTCAGTCCATCACAATCACGAATTGATCCACTTATTCTTGGGAATTTTCACCGGCCACTGGTTTTATTCGAGAAAAATGAATTTCTTTAGTAAATACGTTCATACAGAGTAAACTCTACACTCGTGTAAGTTTACCTTAGTTCCTATAAGGATTACGCGCAGTAAAAATAGAATGACCAGAGACTGCTGTCCTTTATCGGTCAATTTTACAGATATACAGATACATCAATAATTTTCACCGTCTTTCCTTCACACCTACCCAAAACTACACATCTTAACTCTTCATGTACTTGCGCACATTCATGTATTGCTTCAAACATTTTCTCTCCTAAGACTCGTTAAATTCCTTCTCTCGCGAGTAATTTCGACCACAACATCAATACTTTTCTTGGAAAACCCCACGCCTCGCACCTTCCTAACAAGTATCTCTAAATTGCGACTCTTCCCTCAATGTGAAATATCTCCTGTTTGCTTTCCAAAAAATATCGTTCGGTACGTGTTAGAATCAATACGTACCGATAGACTATGAGGAATAATATTAAAAATATGGGAAAAGGAAGAGATGCCATTCGATTGGCAGGAAGCAATAGTAGTACCCGTACACAAGAAAGGAGAGATAGAAGATTGCAATAATTTCAGAGGTATTGCACTTCTCAGCATTCCACATAAAGTCCTCTAAAAAATAATCAGTAGTCGCATAGAATGTTATACGAACGAAATTATCAAAGAGCATCAGGCAGGGTTTATGAAAGGCAGGTCGACTACAAATCAAATATTCTCTGTAAAAGAAATTATATTCAAATACTGGCAGTACAATAAGGATTTTTACGCAATTTTTATCGATTTCCAAAAAGGCGTATGACAGTATAAATAGAGATAGATTGTGGAGAAAAATGGATAAGATGGGGATCCCAAGAAAATTGATAAACCTAGCAAAGCGGAGCAGTACAGAATCAAGGGGCTTAGTACGGATCAATGGAAATATTTCCGAACCGTTTAAAATAAGTACAGGGGGCAGGGATATGGGCTCTCCCCAATTCTATTTAATATTGCAATAGAGGAAGCACTGGAAAAAGTAGCAGAGATAGACCTTGGTATCAAAATTGGGACCAAAATAAACGTTTTAGCCTTTGAAGACGACGTAGCGATATTTGCAGAAAGTTTAGAAGATTTAACAATGTTGACAAATGTATTTATGAAGGAAACGGAAAATATAGGGCTGAAAATAAATGATACAAAAACTAAATACATGCATTTTTCAAGACGCCAAAATAGAAATACAGGTCCTCTACAAATAGATGGTCTTGCATTTGAAAAAGTAGACCATTTTAAATATTTAAGAGTAATTTTAACAAATGACAACACGGTAGAGCCAGAAATACAAAACAGGTTAAACCTCGCCAACAGATGTCTGCATGCATGCAACCAAATTCTATCTTCTAAAGCTCTGTCACACAAAACCAAAATTAGACTTTATAAAACAAAAATATCCCCAGTACTACTCTACGGATCCGAAACGTGGAGGCTGTCGAATAAGGGTGAGAAAAAACTAATAGTGATCGAGAATAAGATATTGCGGAAAATCCATGGGCCCACATACGAAGAAGGACAATGGAGAAAAAAACACTACAGAGAAATCAGGAATCTATATAAACATCCAGACATAACAAGTGAAATAAAGTGAAGAAGAATCAGGTGGGCTGGACATATTCTAAGGAAAGTGGGATGTCTGCTGAAGGAGGTACTAAATGGGATTCTTGAAGGAAGAAGGCCTCGGGGAAGACACGGCTATGGTGGTGGGATCAAGTGAGAACGGATATACAAAATATCGGAGCAACAGAAAGAGAGGCAGAAGATCGATCAAGGTGGAGGGGATTTGTTGATGCGGCTAAATATCGCCTGAGATATAGATGGACCTGGGAGTAAGAGTAAGTACGTGTTAGAATCAAATTTTCGGGAATAGCTGAAAAATGTACTAGGCAACGACTAAGAGAATACTGAATATATAAAAAATTAGGCTTGACAGGGTTTGCCAGGATAAAAAGAGACTGGGATATATAGTAGGGGACAGCGAAATGCACTTTTTTCTTCGGATCACCGAAGGGTGTGGTGTAAATTACGGGCTCCCAATCTAGAAACATTAGGCAAAAAGAATTTTTTCAATATTTCAATTTTTCAGAGATCCGGAATTCGTTTGAAATTGCAGGCGTCTGCAGGTAGGCAACCCGCACAACGCCAAACCTTTTTACCTCTTTTCTTTTTTGCTTTTGTGAAGCCCTGCAGGTGACCATACGACTACTGTGACTGAAATAGGAAAGTAAATATGGCAAAGAATTGTTATCGGTTGATTACCATGATTCCAGACTCATTATTACTCTACCTTCAAGCTTGTATTCACGAAACGTGTCTTCGCCCGCCCTACTCTCGTTAGTAGGACGACCCATAACTCACCATGTGGAGGTGGCTGTACCTCGAGTTCCTCCCAGGCCAACCCATCCAAAGACACGTTTATGTCTCTATAGCATGGTGCTGATTCTTGGTCTTAAATACCGGCATTGCGGTGCGCGATTCTATTGTAGACCTGATGAAACCATGTCTGATGTTGATGCCGCAAACTTGGAAAGCAGCTTTGGTGACTAACGTCACCATTCGCTCCACAATTTATGTGTGACAGGGAAACTTCTTGATTTAAAGTCGGCCCATGTCTGTGTTTATTATCTGTTGTGTAGTAGAGTGATATGCCATTTCTATTTTAAGTTTTGCTTCACGTCGCTTCCTTTCCTTAAGACCCTGCAATTGTACTGTTTCACACGTGTCTATTTTTCCTATAACTGCGAGGCGAGTCGATTGCTGGTCTGTGAAAAAGTGTCTCTCCTGGAAAGGTATCTTGTGTGCTGCTCTACAATCACAGTTCCAAATATCACAGCACTTGTATGCTGCAACCTGTAAGAGTGACCTCAAATCAGGAGTTATAGTTTGTCATCTTTTCGAAATTCCCTTTGTTTTTCTCACCTCCTGTATTTTTATTCATGGTCTGAAGTAGCCTCATTTGTCTCTCAATGCGTGCATTAATTAAGCACTTATAAATTAAGGGAATGAACACAATTAAGGGAATGAAATCCAGTTATGTCTTAATACAACTTCTTTTGTAGGTCTCTGCAAACCACTAAACTCCTTGGGAGAACCAGCTATAGTATATTTAACTTTTAATCGCGTTTTGGGCATTTCTAAGACAAAAAAATCAATCCAATCATATTCTAAGGAACACTTGACCTAACTCCCAATGTCATGGCCAGAGGGAGTTAGGTGGGAGTTTGGGAGTGGTAGGTTGGGAGTGGGGACAGTGATAGCTTGGTTATTTTTGGGCGTTTTTCGATGTGAAAGAATTATTGTACACGATGTCTCTACTTACGAACGAGTTCCGCACCACGAGCTCCTAGGAAGGCTCGATTTGTTTGCAGGTCAAAAAATTTGAACCAAATGTATCTAATTCAGAATATTGAGGTGATCTTGAGAGGTATTTTCGTTAACCATCCATGAAATGTAGCTACTTTGAAGAGCAGACGCGCTTAGAGAAGACCGTACGCGATTGAAAAAAGTATTAACGTACACTGCCAAGCAACTGTGGCACAAAGAATGTTTTTGCGCCGCAGACACGTTTGAATTTCTGATATGATTTTGAATTTTCACGTATTTATATACTTCTACAAAAATCACTATCAATATCAGTTGAGTGGGCGAAGAACTGAACACGTTTCGTGAATACAAGCTTGGAGATAGAGTAATAATGAGACTGGAATCATGGTAATCAACTGATAGCAATTCTTTGCCATATTTACTTACCTATTTCAGTCACAGTAGTCGGATGGTCACCTGCAGGGCTTCACAAAAGCAAAAAAAGAGGTAAAAAGGTTTGGTGTCATGCGGGTTGCCTACATGAACACGCCTGACATTTCAAACGAAATCCGGAGTGGTGAAAAATTGGAATTTTGAAAAAATTCTTTTTGTCTCATGATTCTAGACTGGGCGCCCCTAATTTCCATCATATCCATCGGAGATTCGAATAAAAAAGTGCATTTCGCTGTTTCGTAATATACAGGCCTTATATATATATTATAAACTGTGATTGCAAATTAACACGTATACAATTTAAAATATCGAGGCGGAAATAGGTTTTAATAATGGAAATACAAGAGGTTCAGTAAGACGAGTAAGACAATAATGATAGACGCGTTCTTAAAACTCAATTCTCTCTACCTGACTACCTTCGGTTTAGTACATATCTTCGATTACCTAAGTATCATCGATTAACTATCGTGCGTTCCAGTCCCTTTGTCTCCAGCTAAACCTGTTTCTCATATCTTTCTTCATTTTAGTACAAATAATATTCCTACAATTTTTATTAAAATGTTTATCAAGTTCCGAAAAACCCACCGCATTCAGCTAATATTTCTGCATTCCTCGATCCACTTATTATCACCCTATTAACTAAAATGAGGTTGATATTATCTATAGAGTAGCAATTTTTTCTACCACATGAGAGCATTCATCATTTAATATGCTCCGCATTAAACAAAGATTTTACGGTGAACATTCAATCAAAGAATATAAACTCCTCATCTTTCAATATATATTTCGCAGACATATGCAAAAATCACTAACCACAGGTTCAGTTACTTAGCAACTTAAGCTGAACTCAGAGCATATTGAGAGGGGCTAGAGTTTTTAAAAATGTCGGAAAATGTACCCACGCATTATTATTTGTGTAACGTCAACTCCTTCCTCGTGTGATAATTTGCTTTCAAGAAATGATCAATTCTCATTCCAGCAGCCAACCCACATTAATAAAACTAAAAGAAAAAAATATAATTTGGTCCTCTCTGTCATCTCCTTATCACATTAATATAATTTTTCAATTTTTAGTTTGACATCAGTATTTTTTGGGGTAAAAGGGAAAGAAAACCGCCTCAAATTATACACTTTCTTCTTTCATTCTGCAACGATTACGAGCAGTTTGATTGAATAAAGTATCTGAACTGGAGTGAATGGATTGTTTCTGAGTACAGCAGGAAAAACAGATAGGTGACTCTGAACAGTGAAGGTTCTTTCCCACAGACATTTGAAATTTAAAATGCGCTTGCTAACCTTATGCCGATAATGATTCAAGAGGGAGATATTTAGCATAATCTGGTGAAAAGAGATCGTGAAAAAGTTGAGCATCTCGAAAAGGTCGTTCATTTTTACAAGGGTAAAGTCATCTACATCTACAAAGTACCGTGCAAGCCACCACTAGGGTGTGTGGCACGGGGTGATTCCACACCAGGCATGCAGCACTCGTCCCAGCACAAGTCAGAACCTCGCACGCTACCCCTGGCGCTAGGCGCAGGCCAAAGCAGAAAGGAGAACAGTGCGCAGTCCAACAGGAAACTGGGAGAGTGATACGTAAATGAACATGCAAACATGCAGAACAATGCTATACAAACATCTAGTGGTTAATATTACTGATATCGTTAATTTATGAATGCTACGAGATGCTACTTCATGCAGAGAACAAAATAAAATAATGCCGGAGAAATCGACCGGTGTGAAGTGTTAGTAATGATGTTGTGTTATAAAGCACAAGTGAAGACTCTACTCTACCTATTGAGGGTGGGAGTTTCATATGATTGACCTATCGCAACTATTATGATCCCTTATTGTACGTGGGAAAAATGACATTTTAAATCTATCGGTTCGGCAGTCAATTTCCTTTATTTTATTCCTGTGATCGCTTCTACCGTAGCACGTTGGCTCTAGCAGTATATGTTGAACCTCCGGCAAAAAACTGTCTGCTCCGAACTTGCGCAAAAGATTTAACCTGTATTTCTCCCTTCGATCAGTTGGAGATTCTCACCCCAATTCCTTCAACAATTCAGTAACACTGCTAAGTTTATCGTAACAAATTTTCACAAATATTGCTGCTCTCCGCTGTATTTGATCTATTTCAGAGATTAGTCCTACTTCGTAAGGGTCCCATATGCTAGCGGAATACTCAAAGTGAGGTCTCACGAGTGAAAAATAACATCGCTCTTTAACTTTCTCGTCGCATTTTCCTAATATTCTTTTGATAAATCCCAATTTGCGAATAGCCTGTCCGCAGATTTCCCGCACGTGTTTCCCCCAAGACAGGTCCTGAGTAAGGGTCACAACTAAGTATTTAACTGACTCTACATTTGAAAAGTCTGCTTGATTAATTGTGTACGTTTCGTTGACCGAGTTATTCTTTTTCCAAAAATTCATAACAACGCACTTTTTAAAATTCAATTCTAACTTCCAAGTATTGCACCATTCATTTATAGCATCTAGGTCTTTTTGTTACGCTATCTTGTCAGACTCATTGCCTAGATCTCTGTACAGTACTGCGGCATAATTCAGTTCAAAAGATGCTTTGAAATCAAAACTAAGAGTTGCATTTTTTACAAGTGCCATGAGTTTTTCTATTTTATGCTTCCAGTTCTTGTAGATTCGGAATTTCCTGTCAGTATGTTTAAAAATAAGTGAAATTCTGTAAATGTTGTAAAATAATTATGTATGTTTTGAGATTCTAGGAAATACCTAAATCTTTAAATGTCATGCCCTTTGTGTCACACATTATCGAGTTTAGGTAATGGAGTTACCTGGACTCGATAATGTCTAATTCACTTGGAAAGCATCGTAATCCTTGGTTGGTAAGGAAAGGAGAAATGGAGGAAGGGTAGAGAATATCCCGGAGTCGTTATTAGCCCCCCCCCCACGGAAGTCACCAGGTAGGACCATAGTTTAATTCCATACTGAGTACTTATTACACTTGAAGAGCTTTCCACATGAATACCAAGGACTTCCAATGAAAAACCTCTGCCACTATCGGGATTCGAATTCAAACCTTTGGCATAGGAAGCCAGAGCTCTAGTCCCGCTTTTTATACCTGAAATGATCGTATACGATATCTCTCCGGTCGTGCGCAGCGGCTCTTCCGGTATATGTAAGATTTAAGCAAGAACGTCAGAGTAGGCTTATGCAATTTTTCCCTTATTAATAAGAACAACGGAGTTTGTAAACGAAGAAATCTTGGCCTTATTTTTCAACTCTGCATCGACACAATCAAACTGTCTTTCAATCACCCATTTCATCGGCGCTAGATTTTGTCCGGGATGTAACGTCGATTGCGGGTAATTGCTGAACTACATTCGCTACGCCATATAGTCTTCCACTGACTAGGAAATGGAGTAATTTTTAACGGTTGCCTATTTTGGAATGCGCCCGACAACTGAGGTAACTTGCTCCTTCAAAGGTAGGTGGGAAGGTTAACAAGGTTAGGGTATTATGGGAAATTAGGAAGAGAGGAGAGATACCGGGTGTGGATATTAACCTATTCCAAACGAAAGGAACTAAGGAGTCCACAATTGAACGTCACAGCTAGTGAACATAGTCGTAGAACTGAAATTTCTCCATAGCACCCTCATCAAGGTTTGGAAGAAATAATTTCTACCAGAGCCGTGAGCAGAACTCGGTTGATTGGGAATGAAATCCAATCCTCTTGCCGACCCACGAATTCGATCCCCAACTTTTAATAGTTTAAGAATCAACTCGTGTAAAACATTTGGAAATTTCACAAGGAGAATATACAAAACAAGAAACATTTTTATCTTCTCCTGAGTAGTGACTTTAAAACTGCCCGAATGGTCGTTTCTTAAGATTCCCTTCCTATTAAAATACAGTTTCCGATAACTTCTCTCCATAATCTCTGCACCATCCTTTCAATGATTACCCCGAGGATTTGCCTCGAATATCGGCCGACTTCGTTATAAAATAATCATATCACTGGCTCCGTATCGCCTCGAGGGGGCAAAAGATACGCTGAAGCTTGTTATGCATGTATGATGTGAGTTTCTCGGTGGGAGTTAATGGGTGGTGCTGCTGTTGCCATGTGCTGTGGCTGGAATTTCAATGGGAGGCCTTTATGCAGTGTGTTTGCGCAAAATATTCTACTGGGACTTTTAATGAATACAGAGGAAAGGGAAACATGCATTGGTGAAACTTTCCACAGTAAACCGACTCATTTAACAAACTTCACTAATGCGTTTAGGTTGCTATCTCAGCGTTCGCCCACACTCCCTCCAGCTCTCAACAGTGCACTGAATAGTAGAGTTTCCAATAAATTCATATCAACCCCTCGATTCATAATATATAATCCTCTATTGAGCACACTCATTTTTTTAACTCGATATTTTTCTTTAAAGTACTGTTATTTGAGCGTATGAAATACATTAAAGTTAACGCGCTGCAGCTCAAACAGTACATATTTAGTCATAGAAAAAAACATTAATGGTAAATTGTTTGTACTGGAGGCAGTAGATAACGTGTTCGGCCGCTGCAGCTAAATTTACTGTCATTGGCGAAGTGCAAATTTGAAATACATACCAAATTGCATTCTTTCACATAGTTATTTTAAATCATTTTAAAAATTGCTTCCAGGCTCCAAGACATAGATATTGAAGACTGGATTCATCGATGGATGATCGATAGGAAGCATGCTCTTGATACTTTTACCGATTTAATATCCGGTTATCACTTTCAGTTTTGTGAGGGATTTGGCCTCTTCACTTGGAATCAAAAGTAGAATGGATTTCCTACTCCGGGTCAAAGGAAAGCTAAGCCAAACCAAACAAGGAAAAACGGTGAACATTTCAATTTTGTCCCACCATTGTCTTTTTTGTTTTAGATATTTCAGTTTATTTTATTGGTTAAATAAAGAGTTATTTACATGCACGATCTGTATTATGTGGGAAGGTTTCTAAAATTTCGAGTATGAGAGCACGCAGAACTATATATCTATCAAAGCTATGAGCAATTACCGCTATAAAATGTGATTTTTTGTACCTGATTCGAGTACTTTGTCACGGGGCCGTATTCAGTATTTATTTAATCAACCGTTACTTTTACAAAGGCAAGGAAAAATATTACTCGCTCATGAAATTAATATTGATAGTGATAGTATATTTTAATTTGTTTTAAGAACGGAACGCAATCCCTCAAATGTCCTACTTGGAAATTGCACTCGGGAAAAAGGATTCCATAAAAGAACGTGGAGTCCACCTGTTTATAGTAGGTTAATTTTGATGTATTTGACGGTCGCAATCTTCATGGTGATACTGTCCATCTCTTGATCTACTGGCATCAAGGTACGTCATCCCCTCTTTAGGATTCGTTGGATGTACGTTGTAGGAGGAGAGAGATACCCGAGGCAAACTCATTCATACTCGCGCTATTATTTCATTCACTCTCGACATTTATTTGTCTAATTCAAAGCTGATAAAACTCTAGCAATTTTCGCCGAGAACAAATCATTGTTTACTTCCAGAAAAGAGGCCTTAAGTCAGTTTCCGGTCATTATCAGCACGGACGATGCCAAAATATTTGTTTAAACTGCTTCATTTGGCCAAGTCGATACTTCATCCTGCAGATGTTTCATTTTCTACTCTTCGGTGTTTTCTTTTTCAAGATCATACCTTTCCTCAGTGTGTAGTGAAAATCAGCGAAATCCACTTTAATTGTAGGGATCGTGGAATCACAGCTGGTAGCAAGTACTTGATGATTTCTTAAGATGAAGAATATTTTGTATCCTATTTAAACTTGTGGTAAAATAAGAAGTTGAATAAAAATAATAACGAACAGTACGACTGCTTCCAAGAAGTGAAAAGGAAGTGGTGTGGTTTATTTTGAACTCTAACTTTAAACTCCAAAAAGAAAGGCCAACATATCTTAATATTGTATTCAATTAATTATCCGAATGCATAATGCTCTTGAGATCCTGAGACGAAGTCACAAACCTTCCAATAAATGAGCGTTGATTACTTTTTTAATTTGAGAAAGTGTTCCTCTGTTTTTGATTCGATGGAGTCCTGAGCGCTGAGCCCACGGTTTCGAGATTATTACACTTGGGAATATTATGCGTGGACTTATCGATTCCGGAATAGAAGGTGGAGGGTATTTATAAGAATAAAAAAAAACGTTTTCAGAATATTCTTTATTTTATTGAGAACGAGGGATATTGCTATTTACTCAACCTAAAGCCAACTCCATAACATTTTTGGTAGGATACATTCAGTAGTAAGTTCGGAATTATTATGGTGCCTACTTACTGTTCAGCGGAAATGGCTCAGTGATGATTAGTTACCTAATACCTCCTGCCACATGACACAAAGGCAACTTATACAGAAATAGATATGATCTCAAAGAATGATTACGATATAAAATTAAAATCCTTATTCTCATCGAGCCTTTCAACTATTTTACGCAGGCTGTTAGTTACAAGAATAAAAAGTAATTTTATTTTCTTTTTTACGATTGTATGCTAAATAAATACCTTACTTCTAAGACCTCTAAAACAAATGATAGCAATTTTTCTCTAATAAGGCCTCCTAAGGCCTTCACAGACCTCCTGACCCATTGTGAAACCGGAGAGAACTTTGAGAAGCTCATGCGCCGGGAAAGCACCATAGAATGATTACATTGCAATAGTTTTTTAAAATTTAAGAATTCGTACAGTTACATTTTTATTACTCTATGGGGGAATTATTATCTTAGAGTGCAGCTTGAGAACCAAAGGTATCACAATACAATATTTCAGGCATCTCTAGACCGAGCAACTCGCAATTCAAATGTTGTAGTTTTTACTTTATTCAGGTGTCATCTGGTTCAATGCGTTGCCCCTGTAAAGTTTCACGGAACAAATATGCCTTTCTTTCACCTCCGTATTTTAATCAAAATTGAAAAAAAACACCAAATCTCCGGAAAAACACTGAATTGATACGAATTTACTGCACTAAAAACTGAAGAATATAGTAGTTACGCCGATAAACAGCATTCTAGAAAAGTTTGTAAAAGGTTTTAACCTTCGTAATTTTTCTGAATTTCCGAAGCCCAAAATCGTTGGCAATGAAGTGCTTTAAAAAGAAATTCACATATTACGGACTTTCGCATGCTAAACTACCCGCCTCAGGCCCTTGAAGTAGGAATTCAGTAATATATTTATTATCATCAAGCTAAGAAGTAATATTTTTAGCATGTTCCTTAGGAAAACGTCTCATATGGAACTGAATTGTGTTAGTTTTTATGCAGATTATGCAGTTACTCTCCAAAACTGACTGTATGTTGCTATACCTTGAGACGTTTGGCCAAATTAAAATCTTTAGAGTTGACCACGCAAAAAAAGTGTTTCGTGTTTTGAACTGACTCGTATTACGTAACGCTATACGAATGCAACAGCATTTATACCGGTGTTTTGAAGCGCACGGTGGAAATTTATGAAGCAGATACCGAAAGAGTACCTGCACCTCACTCGTAAATATGATCGTGAATCTATCCTAAGGTGGCCTGCACATCTTGCGGCTCCCGCTCGCGAGCGGAAAACTTTGATTGACAAGTGGAAGGAGTTGATCATAGTTGGGATAAACGATTTTAAAAATTAACGATTAAAATTAATCGTTAAAAATACAGTTAACTATTTTACTTAACTGTTAATTTTTAGAAGAGTTAAATTTCAACCGTTAAAATTATACATTAACTGATACAAAATAACTTCAGTTAATTTTTTTCGTTAATTTTTGGCGAATGTCGACCAGTTCGAATTTGGGCGCAAAGCTTGCCCAACAGACAAATGGGAAAATTAAATGGTATGTAAGAATGCAATATAGCTGGGTAGTTGTGCAAGTATGCAATGAATAGGCCCGGACGAATACCTCCAAACAAAAGCGGGGTTGAGTGGAGTGACCGCCAAAATTTTGGAACGCACCCTCAGACGAGAAAACACGAGACCACTCGAAGACCATGTCCGCGAGGTACATACATACAACACTGGCATTCAATCATCAGCGCAATTGGAAAGGATGTTTAGTGCTACAGGGTTTCTTTTTTTAGACAGAAGAGGACAGATGTCCGGTAACAATTTTGAAATGAAAATGTTATTAAAGTTTAATGGGTTTTTATGAAAAGTTAGACAATTCTTTTCTTGAATTTGAAGTTTGTATTTATTTTATCCCAATAGACTATTTGCGTATTTACGTACGAGTATTTGCGTAAATATAATAGTATTTTGTTGAAATTTATTGTAGCAGGTAGTGTTTGGTTTCGAAATGCCACGTACGAAATACCAAGGTATAATTACTACTAATTAATTTAATAAATAGCTTTTAATATGCATTGTTTTAGCATCGAAATTTCCAAGGTCTAAACGTAGTGTGACGTCATCTCCCATATTAGCAGAAGCGAAATAGCCTAGCTGTGCGTTGAGAGTGAAATAGTATTTGCCTTTTCGAAGTTATTTCGATATTTGAAATAAAACGTTGGTGCTCATCATGGAAGTTGGATTCGCAAAGGCAAGTTCCAATAATCTTCCGGGTGTGGACGCGTTAATGATCGGAGATTTCCTGACCAACAACGCAGACTACGTTGGATGTGAGCAGCGAGGCGTAAAATTGTCACGGTTAGCCGTATTATTATAACTTTTCTTGCGTTCCATGAGTATTAGGAAACTTCTACATTTAGAATCATTCATTATGTACCTATTAAAGGAAAGGGAATCAATTTCTTTTTGTATTTTAAGCTTCCATTATGGTTTAGCAATGTTTACAAAGCGTTTCTACCAGCGACTGACAAAAACACTTGTAAAAATACGACGAAGTAAGGCAATAATTGCTGATATTTCCTGATTTGTTGAGCCCAAATAGCAGTTCTAGCCTATTCCTAATATATCAAAAAAAATAATAATAATTATGTATTGCTTAGAAAAATGTCAAATTCAAACAGACTTTTTATTTACTCTCTTCCAAATTCTATTTAATATACGTTTTCCCATCCTCTTAGTTTGTCTCTCTACAGTATAGTGTTGTATTTAAAAATGTTTGTCATATCTTTACATTGTGATAGAACCTCCTGGATGGTAGTGATTGTTGTAATTGATTATATTGCACATATTTTAGATCTTCAAGGGAAAGCTATGGGGATTCTGCCATTGGGTATGTCCAGCTATAGCGGGATGGTGGAAAGTGTTGTGTTCACGCCAAAGTTGCTCCAGAGCACAAAGTAAGAGTGAAGCCATACTCAGTGAAGGATGCTATAATGATCGGTAATTGTCTAAGTGGCAATCCCGACTACGTACTGGATGTGAATAGCGGGATGTGAAACTGTCACGGAAAGTTGTTATTTTTATATCTTTACTTGTGCTTTTTAGTGAATTCAATCACGAAAAATGCCTTCAGTGAATATGCAAGTATTTTAATAAAACAGTGCATAACAACACAAAGGCCTTCTGCAGTAATAGCCAATATTTCTAAGTTTCTAGGCAGTCTATTATGCTACACACAGAGAAACGGACCACAAAGCCATTGCGGTAATGTATGCAGTTCTAAAATCTATCTCTTCTTTATTACGGATCGGTCGCAAGTAGTAGGAACGACTGGAATTCAAAAATATGAGGAATAAATAATTTTTTTATCCTTAAAGGGCCTCCCATCAGTTTCCTGTACCTACATGTAATTTTCTGTATCGTCTACTAACTGGAAGGAATTTAAAAACATTGATGCAAAAATACAAAAAAATAGGTACCTAGCTTATTTACATCAGAATGTAAAACCGATAGTTCTGGTGCGTGATTAGTATTACCTATTAAATACCTATTAGTCATGAATAATATTTTCTTAATAATGTTTTAAATTTATTATTAATTATTCTTTGTGCGTCAATCAGTGAATTGGCAGCAATATCTACAATTAAATAGCATGTGGAACAGTTAATAATGGGGCCCATATCGTGTGAACTATAAAATTTCAACTCATCACTCCTGATTACATTTAGGTAATTGCTATTTCTACAAATCGAATGTTTACATAAAAATGTTTCCACTTAAAACATAATATAATTCTGAAATGATTGTAGTCTTGCAAGCACCAGTTAATTAATCGTAATATTTCAGAGAGTACTCATATGATCATACCACCTTCATATTCACCTACGTATAGGTCATAAATTTTTACGAAAGTTTACTATCAAGTGGAACAAAGAGTTCAATTTATTTACATTGAAATGGTCGGCACAGCAGCGTGAATGGGTGATACAGCTAAAGACATCTTCTTCAAGTCTCTCCGAGCTCCTAAGCTTCTTTCGCAATGAAGCGTTACATGGCACGTTGACAAATACTTTATCTGGAGTTGATATCCGCGTACTTTTGCATTATGGCACGAAACAATACTCTTTGTAGCTCTTCTTTTTCGCAGTAATTTTTAATTGATATCATCAGGCATCTACATGGTAATTTTTGGAACTATTTAGCCTGTAAAAAAGGATATTTACCACACAAGGCAGTAAATACAACACAGAACGAATGTAAACAAACCCGGCAGCGATTGTGGAGTAAGGGCGATTACGTCACAGCAGATTCAATATGGCCGCGGTCCGTTTGTGCGCAAGGTTCGAAATATGATTTTAAATAGATTATTGTTTAAAAAGTAGGAAAGTTATGACAGTAAAATTTTGGATTTATGGTTTTTACGCACCAAAGAAAAATTTAACATAGTTTCCAAAAATTGTGCAAATACTCTATTGCGAAAAATAGCTTTAGAAGTTACTTTTTAAAAGCATCTTAAAAATAACTGAAAAAGTAACTTTTAACGTAAAAGGTACTTTTTTAAAATTTAACTTTAATCAGTTACTTTTTCAGAAAAGTAAATTTTAACTTTAACATTAAACAGTTAATTGTTTTTGTAACCTTCCCAAGTATGGAGATAATGCAAAAATGTATGTGCTTCCCAGGGATTTGCCATCCGTTATTTCTTCCTCAAGCTTCAAATTAATTATAAACTGTAATGAAAATATGTATCCCACCACGACCAGCTGTTGCGTAAAGCCACTTCCGCTGAAATGGAGACGCATTTGTTGGAAACTAGGAGTAAATGAACAAATGCGTCATCGTGCGGGCCGCTGCATTAGCTCACCGCTCTGCTCCCTGTGGTTTGCTCTTCGTGCTCACGAACGGTAGATGAGCGATTTTGCTTGTGATTGGCCACATGGTCGCACGGCACTTAAAGTACGAAGGGTTGCCAATGTTCCAGGGGGACTCCGTCAGTCTTGGATAATTATTTCATCCATAGGTTCCCATGGATATATTTGAGGTGATGTGAGATGAATTCAGAACAACTACTGATATAGTTAATTTCGTGTGGTATGTGGCACTCCATAATTTAGAAGCGTGGGTCATTGTAAAAACGGACCTGAGAAGGATTGATGCCTTTGAAACCATAGTAAAGTGACGACCATGGTGACGACCGACACATGAATTTGCTGAAATATTATTAGAGGGGAAAAGTAGACCCTCAAGGAAGACCTTGGAGAAATGAAACAAATAACGAGGGGTCTGGGAAAGAAGATCAACGTGGAAGTTTAGGAGATTATTCGTGATAGGAAAGAACGGAGCGCACCAGTTTCCCAATCAAAGGATTGAAAGACTGGTGCTGTTGAATACTGATTATTATAAAAATCATTGGCCAACCACTCGGCATTCAATTTTCTGTTTCAGTCGTAAAATAGAAAAGGCATGGCCATCGCTGCTAATTTAAGTTTAAATACACAGAAGCGCGCGTTTCGTGATGGATCAAAAGTTGACCCTTCATCCCAGTAAGAGTTCAAGACTCACCGCCAAGTCTTGAGCATGAGGGCGCCGTAGGTTAGGCTGAAGCCAATCTCTCGAAGCCAGACGCGTGCAGTGCAAGTTGCGACACTGGGTGGAGGGTACATGACCACCATCTGCAAAAAGAAGGACAGAATATCACGTTTTATTCGCACACACACAAATTCACACACAAAACACAATGTGCGTCATATGAGGGTTATCACCGGGTTAAACACGGCTAATCATTCAAAGCGTGCAACTGAGAATTCGAAGGGACCGTACTTCAGATGAAGTGTGGGTATGTTGCATGCTTTAATATTAGAAAAAAATCAGCGAAACCACAGAAATAAATCGGACTGTTTTTTTAAATTAAGAGAGGATAAACGGAAGATATTGACATTTAAAATAGATTTTGTTTGTTATTATCCCATTCAATGCGGATGCTTTGAATTCAAGGCATCCCGTGCAAGCCAGAGGCGCGGATGCCTTGAATTCAAGGCATCGGTCCCATTACTTTTCTCGGTTTCCCTAGTTTCCCAAGTTCGGCGCTGACTCTTTCAACTTCCTTCAGCGTCTTAGTCTTGCTCTAGGCGCACGTGGATGAGTTTCGTTCTTTGCTGGATGTGTTTTCGTTTTATATAAATGAATGAAAAAAACCCTTCAGCGTGGGAATAAATGTCATGTCAACAGGTCAGCATTGAATGGGTTATAATTATGATTTATCCATAGCATTAATCATTTCACTTTTGTCCTTGGGATAAGAGCGAGAATTATTATTTTCAGAGCTCGTGAAGAGTTTCGAAAAAAATCATGCACAGAACAGAGCTAAATTTAAAAGTTGAGCTTACGCTAATTTCACTGCTATGGTGAACAGCCTTTTGACTACCGCACTTATCGATGTACCTAACTGGTGCACATCATGCGCTGCTTAAGAAATGTTTTCATTGAAAAACGTAAGCGTGAATAAGTTGTCTTTCAGTAGGTTCGAAAAAGTGTGACTCAAATTATACATAATAGGTTCACATCTGATACTGCTAGTATGGAGCACTTAGTTAAATGAGTTCAGTTTATTCGGGTTTTTTCCGCGTTGATTCATTTTAATGGATAACAGTTTTGCTTGCGTTAGAGCTAATGTCGTCAGAAAAATTCAACAGGGAAGACGGCTATCCTCTCTCCTCAACGTTCAAACGAATTTTCCAACAATTAAATTTAATGGTCCATCCGGCCAATCAGCGCTCGCCTGACTAGCTCAAGCGTCATATATAAACAAAAAAGAATCTCAGCAGCTCACGAGCCACCTACACCAGTTGCACATATGAACACGACGATGGAAAATATCAATAAACGCCAAAAAAGTACACATCATCACTGTTCAAGAAAACGCAAACAATTTCCACAAATACCCGCACTTTTCAACAGACAGCCGATACCAGTGAAACCCCACCACAGATTCCTCGGCGTCATCCTCGAAAAAAAACTAACTTTCCAAACTCACCTCAACACCGCCCGCCATAAAGCAATAGTCGCCCAGCAGATCTTATCTGTTCTGTGTCAAGTAAACTCCATCCTCTCCCACTCCACTCGCATCAGACTATACACCTCAGTAATCACACCGATTCTGCTCTACGGTCGCGAAATATTCGTTCGCAACAACTCAATAATCAATTCGCTTGAAATTAAAAAAAATCCCTCCGTTTGCTGCTGCGACTATGTAGACAGACGAATGTGGATCACGTCAGGAAAGCCCATACATACCAACCGTTCTTCAATTTATGAGGATACTCGTTAAAATTTTCCAAGAAAGGCTACCGGCTACAAACAACCCCCTCCTCGCCTCCATATGGGACTACGATTCGAATATTCCCACTACACTGCCTAAACAAATAACTCGCCTATGAGTCTATCCTATGCCTTTTTATAATTAAGTCATCCTCTCTTCAAGTTACCTGTTGTTTTGCTCTTTATGCTCAATTATAATGTTATCCATTTTTATTTTTCATTTCTTTTTAACTCTATTCCAGAGGTTGTCAAGAGCTGGACGTGTTAAAAAAATAAATAAAATGTAAAAAATAAATATGAAAAAAAAACAAATAAAAATATTAAAAACACATTCAAAAAATTATAAAATATATGAGAAAAAAAAACATTTATATAAGATAAAAAACAATCAAAAATACAAACAAATATCTCGATTAAATTCATAACGACACCTCTAAATTTATTTTATTCATGCAAAAACAGTCCAATAAAAATTATTTCTTTTGTTATCTCGTTCGCAAGTTTCACTCCTTAGTTGTAAGTTTCCTTCTTTCACACAAACAACATTGCTACTCTTTCATTAACCCAACGTTCTACAGCCACCACACCGGTTTTGGAGTGTATCGCTCTTCAGGTGGGTCCTGAACGCGACGAAAACTACGTGTCCTCTGCAGCTCATTCAGGACCTGACAACGCAAGCAAAACTGTTGTCCATTGAAATGAATCAACGCAGTAGAATCCAGAATAAACGGAACTCATCAAATCACCGCGGAAGTCTCCGTACTACTTAGTAAAATATTTTATAAGAAAATGTCATAATGTGGAGTTAGATAACCGCCGGAGATATCACATTTATTCCTATCTCGTAACGTAAGGGTCGTCGGGTTTGCTTTCCAGTTGATGCTTCGGGAGTCTTACTTTCTCCAAATTTGCAAATTAATATGAGAGAAAGAGATTGAATAGTGGCGTACCTGATTGATAATTTAATAAGCTCTTCGTTCAATCAAGCATAACCTGGATATACGAATGAACCTTTCACGAGTGGCAGGAGAATAGCACCACTAAACGGTCTGGGATTTATTTACGGCGAATATCCTAAAACAAGGGATAGCCTTTAGAAGGTAGTGGATCTAGAAAGTAATGGTGGCATAAAAAAGGCATGAGGTACACTGAGATCAATACATATCAAGGTGATGAAATGCGTGCTGTAACATGACAGAAATTCCACACTTTCATGTTGTATGGTAACAATGTTTTCTCGAAAGAAAGAAATGCTGCATTTATAGACGAGAGGAGCAATTATTATTTTTTATTTAATTGAGATTCTTAATACATTCTCGTCCACTTTCAGCATCAACTAAGGTTTCCACAAGGATAGGTCGACCTAATAATTTATCAGCTGAATTCAAACTTCTTGGGAAGTTGAATGATTAGATGAAATTTATGTCATTTTATCATCTTGAGAGTATGAAAATAAAAAAAAATTACTCTTGACAATTTAAGTGACTGGAGTATTTAATTTGCGTATTTCTGTTATATTAGCACTCTTCCGCAAATTGTACATGAAATCACATGGCCCTCCACACGAGAATGGGCGCAATGTATTTTTTCACGGAATAAGTTTGCATAAATTTTGTTAAACTATGATTAAAGATGCATACATTATTAATGAATATGTTTATGAAGGCAAAACCTTGGTAAATCTTCGATTGAGAGCGAAACGATACAATTTTAATGGGAATGCACTAGCTAGATGAATATAATGCTGATTTGTACCCTTGCGCTGTGAAAAGTAATTAGTAAAAGAAATTCCACCCACATGACTTGAAAGAATTTGTGTGGCGTCTTTGTATTTAATGTCTAACTTTTACGTCTGGGCTACCTTAGCATGTTATCAGATAAATTCGTAGTCTTAATGGAATTAATAAATGCATGGAAATTCTCCGACGGGCGCAATGTATTTTTCATGAAATAAAGTCATATAAAGTTCGTAAAACATAGGTAAAAGATACGTATATTTTCAAGAAGTACAACTATAATAAATTAAGGCAAAACCAGTGTTAATTTTCTATAAAATGAAAATTGGTGCAATTTTAATGTGAATGCGATAGATAATAGATGAAAATAATACAGATTTGTCCATGTGGTCCAAGAAAAGTGATCTCTAAAAGAAATTCCGTCAACTTGACTAGAAAGAATTTTCGTCTCTTTGTATGTTGTGTCTTACTTCTACGTCGTAACAGTTCAAGCAAGTTATCAGGGAAATATGTTAACTTAATAACATTAATGAAAAGACGGGATTTATATTTTTATCTGCCTCACATAATCGCGACCAAGACAAATAAAAAATGACTTAGCTGCGCATTTGGGGATCATGAATGGCCAGGCAAACCAATAAAATGATCAAAACTTTCAAGAAATGCACGACCCAGGCATACACGTTTTTCTTCAATTAGTTTGTGAGGTTCACTCGCCCGATGAATCATGGAGAAGCTTTCCTGCAGATGTGTTTCAGGATAATCCTGCTTATATAAATGCAAGATGGTCACAATTCTCTTTTATTCCATATGATTCCAGACATGAAAATTCAACTAAGCTGCTTATAAAATTCACCTTCAATAAATTGTACAGTATTCGACTCAGAAATAGGTATCCTGATTTTTTATTTTTTAAATAAAAAAATCACCAGGCACACTCAACATATTTTTCAAACCCACCGACCAGGGTTTCAGGAACTTCAGCTTTAGATTTTGATCCTTCCTTGCCCCTTCAAACACACAGACAGCATTAAATGTAACATTTTGATGCAAAATAAATGCTCGATTGTGTTGGGAAGATGTTGGGAAGTAAAAACGATAAAGGAGCCAAAAAATAAAGTTTGTGAACTTTCTGCTCCATTAAAAATATATTTTGTCAGCAGACTCAGAAACACAGAATTAATAACCAAATTAAATATTAGCTGATTGCGACTACAGAAAACAAATACGAATCCCAACCAATTAATTTTACTCGTCACTCTTTCCTACTTTCTATATTGCATTGCCAAAGTCCTTGATTCGTAAAGATGGGATTTGTTGATGGAAAATAAAAAACTTGATTAATTTATTTTGGTGAATATAACTTATCTAAAACGATTCTGTGTGTTTACCCGACGAAGGGCCGATGCACAAACCGGGTCAAAAGAAATAAAAATTGCAATAGGAAAACTGCCTTTTTTCTCGCGTCATTCGTGGTACAGAGGGGTCACTACGGTCGCGCCAGCAGAATCAATGCTATTGGATGCGTGCTGGAGAAGTTCACAATCGTAATGCATCTCACAATCAGTCGACTGTTAATTCTCTTTGATGCGTCTCGATCGTCCCCGTCCAGAGTCCAAACGACCACGTCATCCTGCTCCTCAAACTAACTACGTGGAGCGGTCGACTGAGTTGTTTTTTATAAAAACCACGGGGCAAGGAAGTTCGATGGTTTCCGAAATTCATTGGCGTCCTGTGGAATAAAATTTCTATTGAATTTTCCACATATACTTTCCAAAGATGGACAACCTGTTTTGAAAAAATAAGGTAACACTATCACATATAACCAAATTGATTCAGAGATTGCTTCAGAGAGAAAATTCCCTCCGTGATAGTTGAAATCAGAAACCTGATAAATTAAAACGCCACATTTAGATGATGAGGTGAGAAATTACTTCCGTCGGGAAAATGTTTTTCAAGTGAACTAGAAGATGATGTTTTATTCCTTATGAAACATTCTGTACTTCATTGGTGGTAGAAAGATAGAGTAGAACAATTTTGTGAGGAGCTAACTTTCTTATTTTACAAATCTGAGGCTGGTATTTCTACCTTCTTTCATCGCAGATCGGGATATTTCTACTTTACCTTAGTAGTTGTTGAGAAAAGTATTATTTGGATAAAGTAATCACGTACTAAAGTAATAAAGCATTAGGGTTTTCATAACTTTTCTTAGCATGCAAGACTACAAAGGCTAACAGTACTTAGAGAAAAACACAAATATTATAATGGAATTTTGAAGAATCCTACAAGAATGAGAAAACTCAATGTTAAAGAGGACAAAAAAAATGCTGTATAGAAGGCTTTTACAAGCTCTTAAGAAGCAAAGACTAATTGGAGGCATTTTCTGTAACAAAAAATGACGGCTCCATTTTCCCCAAAAAGTAATTGCTTCAATTTTTAAGGATATTAATTCAAAATAATTTGAAAATTTAGCTTGAAAGAAGACGTACTTGAAGATTTCGGCAATAGGCGGCAAGAAAAATGCAACGCAGGACAGAGAAATTTCTTGATGAAAACCAAATCGACTTACTTGACAAAAATAAAGTATTGCATGGGTATTTAGTCAATTTACCAACCCATTAGATAGATGGACGGTTATGGCTGCAGAGAAAAGAAATGCTAATCAAGAATAATGTTGTACTAAACAGAACAACATTGAAATGGCTTGCTATTCATCATGTTTTATTTCCATTTGAAGGGTAGGTTGGCATAGGAGAAGTTTTGATAACTCTCAATCCTCAATCACCTACATTCCTACCAAGGATTAACAAATCCTTGGAGCTCCTTTAGCTGCGAAAATTAAATTACAAAATGACTGAAGTAACACTGTTGCCAGAATATACTTCATGTGCTGAAACATCTAATACATTTATTCATAAATGTATTAGGCTAAAGGTGAACAAAGTAATCGATTTATCAAGATTATTACGGATCACCGGATTACTGGCGGCGCCGCAACCTGCGAACGACTGTATTACGGACTTCAGAGTTTCGAGTTCACATTCGTGTATCACATTTCGTTTCAAATTTTGAGTAATGACAATGACGCTCTTGAAAGCCTTGCGGTGTACTTTCGTGGATATCAGGAATCCAAAGTAAACCCCTGGTGGCCCAGGGAAAGGAGCTGGCTATGCGATAAATTGCACTGTAGGTAATGTCAATATTCCTTTTTCGGATCGCAATCCGATATTACTTAATGCGGTATGCGAGCCATTTTGTGTCTTGCGAGACAAAATTTACATCATAGAGCGATACGAATTTGAACACCGCACACAACTAGAGCAATCTATTTGCATTTGGAACGATTGCATTACTAGTAATTACTTGCATGCAGTGAATATATTATATACTGTCACCGGAGGATCCAAATCAACCAGGAAAAAACACAGAATGGAATTCTTTCACTGAAAATACCCTTAATGCACCTAAGGATTCAGAAAACATCATCATCATTATCACGAACAACAGTCATCAATCCGAAAATTGGATTGCCAAATCTCTTCACTCCACTCTCCTATAAACCAACCGCTTCGATACTAAATAACTCTTTACTTGGACGTCTTCTTGCTTTTTTATTTTCTTTTTGCTTGCTGTATTTCAATCTTGATCTTCCTCTTAAATTCTTCCCATTCATTTCTCCTTCCATTATTGCTATCAATAGCTGGTGCGACGCAATATGCGTACAAGAAGTGTGTCTCTTTCTCTTCCAAGGGAATCTTCTAATACACTTCTTGTATCTCCAACTCTTCGCAGGACTTCTTCGTTGGTGATTCTCGCCGTCCCACAGTGGGCTAAAATGCCGCGCGACAAAAGTCAATTTTTCGAAATTTATAAAATAAATGCAGAAATATGCCTAGAAGGTAGGAAAAACTCTATTTGATGACAAAAAATATTATTTAAGGCTTTTATAATAGTGTAATTCGTTTTAAAGGCCTCGAAAGTAGACCGCTAAAAATAGAGTATATCATAGAAACTAAGTATCTCATATTGAGAAAAACTAGACGAGTAGAAGAAGAAATCTCTCATCTCTTCCCAACAACGGCGATGCACATGAACATGAAGGTTGTACACAAATTGTACATGACCATGATAGATGGGAAGGTATGCAATGTGTTGACCGGTAATAGATCATCACAGCGTTGTAGTGCTAAGCCATCTGAAATTAATGACATAGACAAGGTATTACTCCTTCCAGTGAATAAAAATTTACTTCAATTTGGACTTCCTGTATTGCACTGCTGAATAAAAGCATTTGAATACATGCTACACTTGTTGTTTGCGGATTAACGAGGAATCCCAGAGTGTTGGCGATGGTATAACTATCATTATAATTTGTTTAAATAAATGTGTATAAGTTTTTAAATTATTTTAATACATGCGCCAAGTAAATTATGCCTTAAAATACGGTGTCATTCTCTGAGCGAAGAGGCGTGGATTGTTATGTATGCTAGTGACGTCTGTCTGCACTGAGCGTCTTATGAACGCCAATGCAACGAAATGCCTGTCAAATAAAAAGGTGTACCTAGGTGCAAGATTTTACTGTTGTAAAATATTACAGTCATCAGCCATCATGGTGTATATGATGCGGCATTGGTGCCCGGTGGTGCTTTTTTGTAGCTCACTTGAAGTAACAGTCCTCGTGAATTTTTGCATACTCGTATTAAATATGTAATTACAATGGTCAAATAAAATATAAATTTAATTGGATTAATGTTTCTGTATAATTATTGATATGCTTCAATGGTAAAATAAACATTTTTCCTGTATGGGCTCCCCTGATAGCAAACCAAGCACATTAACAGAAGTGTGGTAAGCTAGCGAAAAAAGAGTAACTTTGGTATAGTCAATTTCGAGGCCTGTACAACGAATTACACTATTTTAAAAGCCTTTAATCGTATTGTTTGTCATGAATAGAGTTTTTCTTACCTTCTAGGCATAGCTCTGCATTTATTTTATAAATTTCGAAAAATTGACTTTTGTCGCGCTAAATCGGCATTTCAGCCCACTGCGCGTCCGCTTGATCTTCATCACTCTTCGACAGTACACCACATCTCCATTACTTCCAATCTCTTTTGCACTGCAGTCCAGGCTTCACTGCCATGTTAGAGTAAGCCCCAAACACAGGTTTTTATTACGCTTTTTACTTTTTTACGCGTTTTAATTTCTCACTTCCAAGCTTGGGTTACTAGCTGGAATATTTGAGACAGGCAAAAGAAGGGTTCTTGGGCTACACTCACTTGAAGTACACCCGTAACAGTATCAAAAATATTACACAATTCCCATAAAACTGGTGTAAGTGAAAAAACTTGGAGTACACCCGGAACTGTATTCAAAACATTACATAATTCTCATAAAATTTATATAAGTTAATAAAAGCTTGTTGGGCTCTATTCGGTCCACGGGTTGGACTCACCTACTTGATGGATAAATGTAGTCTTAATCGCAGCGATTAATGCGAATGTGATGCAAATGTAGAAACTAATTTATACTATCAAAAATAGTTTAAAATTATGAGTTTAATTACCTCTTTATGCCTCAGTTCCCTAATTACCTCCCCTCCACTCCCTTCAGAACACGTCCCCAGTAAAAGAAATTGCTCTTAATACTAAGGAGGCCTGTCTGGGTCTTATTTTACATTCGCGATTATAATTTCCCTGAGAAACACTATCGATAGAATCAGGCCTCAAAATTTTGACTGATAATAGGGGAATATCAAATTATTAATCATATCAACCTTTCCAAGAGATTAAAAAATATAACGACAATATTTCGCCTTTCAAAATAGAAATAATTATTCTAACATTTCCTAACTTGTCATAAAATGAGCCTTAAGACAATGCTATGATGGCATAAGTGCTAAATTTAATTCTTTCGCCGGGTAGGATAAACTATAAGAGTTCGAAAATCACAAGCACTCAGCATGCAAGCGGAATGCTGTTTTCTACTTGCATAGGTACTCACCGTGCAGTAAACGAAAAACGCCCCCAGAGTGATCACTCGGAGCAGGACAGGGCTTGCAGCTCGCACCACCTGGAAGAAAAAATTAGGACATGACTCACTGAGCAGTGCTCACCCATCTCATCCAACGTACACGTTCAGATAAATGCATACAAATTTTCGGGATTAGGATCTCGCATAAAATGCAACCCCTGGAGTCCATCCTCGACCTTTATATTTCTATATTTAAGCATTTATTGGGCTTACGGGGATGGAGCTTACACAAATTCAGTCCCACATGAATCACTCTCCACTTTGAAGTACCGGACGCAGACGTAAATTCAAACCGTGTAATTTCATGACCCCATTATTAATAAAAAAGAAGAAAATAAGCGAACGGGATTTAATTTGATTAATCACCGCGTACTGTTGGGGTATGGCGGAGGTTTCGTGGCCCCTCTGTTTCTGATCGCTTTTGCAACGAGAGCCACGAAAGCTTTAATAACGGAAAGAGCATATTATAAACGGCTGACCACAGAACGTAGTCAGCAGGAAGGCTGTGATAGGCTACGGAGAGGCTTTTATAATGATTTATTTAATTCGAGAAATCGGAGAGCGGCATCGAATGATGTGCCATACAGTTTGTAAAAGATAAATGCAGTTTTTTTATTTAGAAACCAATTTCATGAAAATCTATAAACAAAAAACGAGCCTGTGGAGAAAATTGGTCATATGTAGCTCACCGTTACCAACCAAAATATAAAAACAACTGTAAATATAGCATTGAAAAATATTACATCTACAAACAACACAATCATTTGGCCACAAACCCGCATCATAATATGTAGTAGGACTGCAGCATAGTATTTAGACATTGTATGCTAAGATTCCATGAACGATTAGTATTTTTTGAAAAGTAATTCATGAACCCATAAATTCCATTAGTTAAGAAATAATTAGTTTTTGCGACGAGCTTATTTCCCAAATCGATGTTTTGAACTGTAAAAGGGTGGCATTAGTTTTAACCTTTGAAGCCTACATAACTCATTTAACGGCAAATATTTTCTCCTTAACGTGCATGAAATAGTTTTGTCACAAAAAATCCTTGTCGTTCGCGTGTTTTGAAGGGAAAAAAATTTTTCCCATAGATACGAGAGGAATCTGTGAAATGTGGGTTTAGTTTCACAGTTTCAATGACACTTCATTGAAGGTTGTGAACCACACTCTCAGCAGCTATTGCGGATAAAAACTCTTAAAGAGGGCCCTCTGCAAGGCTTGAGCGTCTACCTCAAACACACACACAAGTGGGAGGGATTCCTGGGAATGGTGATTAAATTTTAGCAGGGAATCCGAGCACGATCCTTTTGGGGAATTGATTTTTACCACCCTTTAGGCTTTTAGGCCAGCTTTCACACTAGAAATGAGTGGGAAGATTTAAGTGACAAACGCATGCATCGCATCCATCCGTGGAGCGCCATTGTTATTTAGGACCTGGAAAACTCGCGCCGAAAGTCGTCCGTACGCCGTTATGTGGAACAATAATTTCGAGTCCGATTACACTGGAATTCCTAGGGGACCGAGTAGTCTGAGACTTGGAAATTCATTGAAAAGTTTGCCGAACGTGATGTGCTAATCACAGGAGTTTAAAATGCATATGGTAGTATAAAAATTGAAATGTCTATATTTATTTTCTTTCTGAAAAATTACATTTCTGGAATTGTCATTCGGGATTGCATTTCATTATCACACAAGTTTGAAGTGGAAATAATGGGGAAACTTTCATAATTCCCTTTATTTGAACTACTAAGCTAACTATTTAGTAGCTCTCGTTCAGAAGGGCTTGCAATATGAATAGCTCTTCTATTCGGACCGTTATGCCCTTCATGGGTTCCATGAAGAAATTGTACCATATGCGCGAGTTTCCCCGACTTAAGGATTAATTCTACGAAAAAAGTGAATTAATGGTGCCTGAAAATTTTCAGTAATGCCTAGATTAAATAGAAAAACGGCTAGATTCACATAGAAAAAATGGCAGAGTACATTTAAGCAAGGATAAAAGAAAACGGTCTCTTTTTGGTTAATTATTAGCACAATATTAGATTTTTCATTGCAATTCCCTGACGGATCCTTCGGTGTGACTAAACATTTGAAATGAAATCCGTGAATATATCATCACACTTGAAGGATAAGTAAATGGTATAAGATACAGTATAACTGTAACTCAAGAATGTTCTCCGTCCTTGATACCACTGCATATTTTGCACTTAAAATATCTATCTCCTGAATCTCAGAGTCAGAAATCTCTCCACTTTGAGACCGAAAACCAGCTACACGATCGTCATCATAGGTTTCTCACCAATATTGGCAGAGTTCAAGGCCGTGTAACACGGCACGATTTCCTTGCGATCCGTCGAACGCGATCTATGACCTTCACTCTAGAATCGAGCACGACTCATGAAAGACAGTACAACCACCCCTCGATAGGATCACCTCGATGTCGTTCTCGTCGTGTCTGACTGTTACATGCCACGACTTCCTCAGCCAATCTTAATCCTTTATCGTTTTCACTCTTCGATATCTCACTCATAAAGATTCTACCATGAGCTTAAACATGTGCATAATCATTATTATTATTTTCTTTTGCTTACCTTTGAATAAATCAATTTCTTCTTCTGGCGACCACTTCACAACAACACTTTCGGACGCCATCATGATGAATAATTTTGTTTCCCACACGGTTTTAGCACACGGTCACGTGACGAAACGAGGCTTTGTGATAGGTGTCGAGCGATAGACGCAACAGCGTTGAGGGGTATGAAACACTTAACAACCCAATATCGATGTTGTCGAGAGCGGCAGCGCGCTCGACGGGATCGCAAGGAAATTGTACCGTGTTACACTGCCTTTAGAAGCATTTGACGGTGATTCTTGCGCCATAGCCTGGCCATAAACGTTTAGCAAACATCTACCACCGTTTTCCGAAAATCTACTTACCTACTGAGCTATTCCTAACATATTGTAAGTGAATATCCTGGTGTATGGCGAATAGCTGGTTCCTATCTCATTGGTGGCCCGCAGTGGTAGGTAATCATTCTGATAAGGTGTCATTAAAATACGAGTGGACAGCCGCCTGTGGGAAGTTGCGACGCAGAGCGGTTCCAGCTCATCTGAACCATTGAGATAACCCTGCTGGGTTTAATTAAAGATTAGACTGACATTGTCTCTGAGGATCTGCAGATCGGGGGTGAGGCGGTCGTTGGGTGATGGGGAGAGAGAGGATTCCACGGAAGAGGCAGGACTCGGAGAGTCGGTGGTAAGAGTGTGCACGGGTGAGACGCCGGGAGTGGCGAGTGCAACTATTGACTGGATGTATTTGGACTCCGCATTAAACGTCTTTTTATGAAGTGTCGTTTCCTTAATTGGCCCTCGATGGACCCCAAGGGCCCATAAAACCCCATCGATGGACCCTTACAATATTCTATTCTTTATGACGCCTAAAATCCATATTGCTCTCTTCCCATCTCCACGATTACCTAAAATTCTACTCCAGCGCCTTCTTCAACATCTCTTTTACAAGTCCACCAAACAAACTAAACGCAGCGTTAAACTCAGTATTCCTGTATCGATGGCCTCAAACCAAGCTTTGTGCTTTGCTGCTCATTATATTTAATTTGTGTATAGTTAAAAAACAAAATTGCACAGGTAGATACAGATTAACGGAGCATATACTCCTGAGCAACCTAAAATCCCGTGCAGATTTCAAAATGAAACTTGGGGATCCGTACGAGTTTCACAGAAAGACCGTCCAAGATAATAATGCAGTTGGCAATTAGAAATGCAGCCAATCAGTGGAAACGTCCAAAGCCGTTTGGGGAAGGGAATCACGTGACTGAAGAACCAATGACGGTGGTCTTTGTTTAAACCATATGATCGTGAAAAATTGTTTACTTTTAATTTCTTTCTAAGCCAAATCAGTATATTTCAACTGCGCAATCACCTTGGACTGACCCTAAATATTTAAAGTGTAAGCTTAGGCAGACGACGTACAATACTTGTCTCCTTCATTTAAGGCAGCTGAGAAGGAGAACAGTTTACAGAAAGCTTAGTTAAGACAGATTTAATCGCTTATCAATTTTTAGCTTTGTATTTTCACACAGGGCTTATTTTTTTAAGCATAGTAATAGTCCAAATTTGGGAGGGAAAAGGGCAAGAAAGAACGACGCAAATCCAACTTCAAATTAAAACTCTTACTGGAAGTAATTCCCAATATTTATTTTATCCACATGTTGGGAAACAAGACTATATCATATTATGTGTGGTGATAGAAAGCAGCAACTTCGCAAGATATATTCTAAATATAATTTCATAGCCATGAATATTTTCCATAATTCCTGCAAGAAAGAGTGAGCCATTAGGACATTTATTCGAGAGCCCTCACGAAATAAGCGATTTGAGAAGGACCGACTTAAGACTTGAAAGACCGCCAATTAGGAATAATTCGCTGGGCCCAACGATGCGCACCAAACTTAGGAATGATACAATTATTAAATTTTAATCTCTGCAAGAATACTTATCGCAATTTCGACAAAGGCACGTAAAAGTTTTTGAAGCTTTGTTGTTCATCATTCTGCTACATTTTAGGTAATCGCCCAAGCTCGTGGCATAATGTCGGAAAATAATCTTTATTTTTGGAATTATTCCCAATCAAAAAAATTAAAGTACCTGGAATTAGAGACACAAAAATTAGCTTTGTAAAAATGAGACTGGTTCCCAGCTCATACGTTCCTTCTGTCAATTATTTAAAAGATAAATGCACATGAATGTGTGCTGCCCTGATGGTTTCCATGCCTGCAAAATTAAGGCGATGAAATATGCAGGAATTGCAGCCAATCCACGCCAGAACGTACATATGGACCTTTGCCATGACAAATACGCTGACCACTACGTTCCGCAAGGCTTCCCCAGAAAATGTTTTGGAAGATTCAAGGAAAATTGATGCTATTTCCTCGCGGGCGCTCAAGGCTGGCAACGCAAAAGAAAAAGAGGAATTCAAGGAATCCGCAACCCGTTATGTTGAAGCCTTTGAAGCCAATGTTGAATATCAATTATGCTTAGGTACGAATGATAATTATTTGTGAATCTGCTGTACGTACGGATGGACAATGTGAAATTTCGCATCCAACCACTTGAGGTGCATTGTTTTTTTTTGCTTTTTCTTTTTTTCGGAATACCTGATAAATAAAGCTGATAGCCTTTCACCTTCCAATTAGATTTCATTTCATGTTTGGACTAATTTATATCTCAATAACGTGTAGCATTTTAAATTAAATAATAAAATTAACTTCTTTCTTGATTGCTTGAATTTGACATTTTTTCTCGCGATAGATTTATAGGATGAATATCGTTTAATTCATCTCCAAACCAATCACAGAATTAAGCATATAAATTAAGAACTAATTGAAGCCTCTTCATTCAATTAAACATTTCTAAGCTTATGCGGTGGAATTATAATTCGCATTCTCATTAAAATTCTCTTGAGTTAACTCCTTCGCATAAAGGGAAATTGGTAATAGTATTTTTTTTTCAAAATAGCAGAAATATTTGAGATTATCTTGAAAAAGAAGCCTTGAAATGAAAAAAAAAAGAAATGACAAGCCTTGAAAATGAGAACTTGATGGCTGTTGTGTGGTTGAAATCATTCGTACTTCATTACCTCTACGCAAAGCTATAGCCATAGTAGTTATGTTTATATACCCAGAGATTAAATGCGACTAAAAGTTTCAAGAGTGTGATAAATATGATGCTGTCACATGTCAAGAGTAGTTTAATTGATTATTTTTTATGTATAAACATTTTTGCATACAAATTAGGGAAGCGGAAGGGCAATAATACTAGGAGATATAAAGGTAAAACTTAAAAGATCGAATAAAATTGTTGGCCATTGGACTAGAAAGTCCATTATTCTCATTTGGATCAATGTGAGTCCCATTTGGGTCAATTCTGCAACTGAAGCGAATTGAAGTTTTAGGCTTGTAACAATATACAACTACAATGACAAAAGTATGCGAGGGCGAGGTGAAAAGCTATCGGTCTTACACAGAGATGGCGTTAGTACCAATGAAATTTTTGTTCTGTTATGTTCGTACACGTTTCACAACAATGTAATTCAAATTTCAACTTGAGCTGCCTCATAGTATTGTTGACACGGCTTTTCGAAGTAGTCGTGTTGTACGTGTTTCGTTCAAATGGATAAACTGGAGTATCGTGCTGTCATAAAACTTTTCGTTTTGGACGGTTTATCGCCAACAGAAATTCATCCAAAGTTGGTGAACGTTTATAAGGAGCGTGCTCTTTCATTTTTGACAGTTAAGAAATTGGTGGCAGAATTGATACGTGGCCGAACTTCTCTTGAAGATGAGCCATGTGAAGGACGTCCCAAAATTGTAACCACAAATGAAAACATCGAGAAAGTGCACAATATGATATTGGACGATCGGCAATTACAGGTGTATGAAATAGCTGATACCATAGGCATATCAGAAAAAAGTGTACGGTAAATTTTTCATGAAGAATTAAATATGAAAAAGCTTTGTGCATTTTGAGTGCTGCATTTGTAAAATGCTGACCGAATGCAAGTTCGTAAACAAATTTCTCAGCAATGTTTGGACCGTTTTCAAAAGAATCGAACTGGTTTTGTGCGCTGATTTGTTACTGTCCTAAGACTGTTTGAGACCTAAGTCCACCACTACATGCCTGAAACTAAATAGCTATCGAAGCAGTGGGTGGAAGCCCGCGGACCTGCCCCAAAAAAGGCGAAGTCAATTTTATCTGCCGGAAAGGTGATGGCCAGTGTTTTCTGGGATACTAAAGAGATTCTTCTTATTGATTACTTTGCAAATGGTAAAACAATAAATGGCGAATACTACGCAAGTCTTCTGGACCAACTGGATGAGAAAATACGTTAGAAGAGGCCTGGGTTGCAAAGGAAGAAGTCATCTTTCACCAGGACAATGCACCTGCCCACAATGTTGCTTAGGCAATGGGAAAACTGAGGGATTTGAAGTACAAATTATTGAAAAATTCATCCTATTCACCAGATTTGGCACCCACTGACTTCTACCTATTCCAACATATAAAAAAATTTGTGGCTGGAAAACATTTTGAGTCTAATGAAGATGTTATGGCAGCCGTAGATGGTTATTTTGCAGACCTACCAGAATCGCACTTCCGTCACGGAATCTACTCATTTGAAAAACGCTGAACGAAGTGAATTGACATGAAGGGGGACTATGTAGAAAAATAAATGCGTTTTTGACATAAAAATTACAGTCTTTCATTGCCAGGCCCAGAACTTTTCAACTCACCCTCGTAATTGATGGTGAAAGATATACTATCAAGCATTACTTATGAATGCCATTGTACCCCATTATTATTTAGTGAGTGATTTCATAAATATAGTTGCACATTAAACATAAGTAATATATTTTATCTTTTTAAAGTTCCATTACATTTTAAAGTTCCTTCAGCTGCATCTCAGTCGTTATCTGTTACTGCCTCAATTGCCTTTCAAGTTACCGCCATTTCCGCAGAGGCAATCAAAAGTCTTTAATCTACTATTAAAAACTCAGGGCATCAAGTTATTAAAGCTGGCATAATTTCTTGCTAAACATTTGACCAAATAGCTTATGGCTAAATGTCTAAACATACTCGTTTTTGAGGAACGAATAACCTTTTATAATTTTATGCCATCAATGTTATACGCTTTTACTTTGATCTTGAAAAGTTGTTCAGAGTCACTCAAGTGTTACTAGACGTTATTTATGTTAAAATAACAAATATAAATTAATTGTTGATTAAATGATTGATCGCAATTTTCCTATATACGTAAATATGGCTTTTATAGTAATTAAACTAATTTCACCGGATCAATGCCGTATGATGCTCCATCAAAATTCAACGATATTAATGAAGAAATTTCTTCTTTGCAGGATCAATCATTCGCATAGCTCCAAAATTTTATTTAAGCTTTTTTGGTGTATTATTTGTCATTTTATGAAAGGTAAAATTTGCTTGCATAATTGTTTTTTTGAGAGATTTCCAATATTTTTTAACTATAAATATATAAAGTGCTAGTTTTTAAAAATATTGATAAATTATTTCTTCAAATAGCGTAAAGAGTAAAAAATGGCTCTAAATATAATTTTCATGATGCTTCTAAACAGCGTTATTAAAATGCATGCTAAATATTTTTATAGCCTTAAATCTCAAGTCTTAACGCCATCATAGGATAAAAATAGAAAATTGTCCCTTAAGGGATTATTTTACTTATTAAAATGCCCCTTTTTTTAATTTTAGGGTTGATCCATATTGAATATATTTTCTGTATTATCATGGTGTTATTCAGTGATTTTTGTGTATCTGTGAGGATTTCAGGACGTTTTACGGCTTAAAGATTAGTTATATTATATACATGCAACAACACAACATCCTGCAGCTAGAATCACGCAAATAGTGAAAGCACTCACGTAAACCAATAGAGCTTCATTAAAAATCAAGGCAAACGCTGCAGTACTTTTTCATTATGACACCCATTTAAAGCATGACAATATTTGACGTGGACTACCGAGGCAATAAAAATGTCCATATTATTTTCAAACTTACCTCAGAAAGAAAAATACTTATTTTTTCAACAATACGACATAAGTAAGCGGTGGAGAATAAACACTTTTTTAAAGAACCAAATTATAAGAAATACGTCCAAATAAGATTTATAGGCGACAAGTTTCATGTAACGAAACCAATTTTCATAATTTCCATAAACGACGGGGGATAGTTTCATAAGCATTTAGCCAACGACTGAAGGTGATGAAGTGGGTCATTTTGCTCGGCATATTGGTGAAAAAGGCGTCGATAGGTGTTTTGGGTAGAGACAGCACAGGCAGCCATAAGACCCTCCATGTATCTTATTGAGCATAGCAATAATCGATTCCCGGAGCAATGGGGTAAACGTTGAATATTCGGGATTTGCATGCCTCATCGCATTTGCATTTTATCGGACCCACTCTTGTCCTAGCCTATCATAAAATTAAATCCCCTTTTCTTTTCCTTCCGTAACATCAATAAAATCAATAAAAAACTTCATAGTTACAAATGGAATACCCTTCATCATTTTTCTCGGAGTAAATTCTCTACGTAGTATTTCTGACTACATGACTATACTATCACTTTTCTATTTTTAGGTATCGAAGGATAAGTCAGCCATTGATCGCACCAGTTTGTGATGTTTGACTATAGATATAGAATGGACGAAAAGCACAATATTAAAAATATGAACTAGGATAATTTTCAAAAATCTGAATCCAACACCAGCACTTTGATAAAAAGACTGCTTTGACTTTCCCACAATCTTCGGGTTTCGGAATTGAAAAAATTAATCCATAATTATAGCTTAAGTATCAGGCCTTCGACCACCTATTTGTAACGTTCTTTGACGAATAAACTGAAGTAGTATGCGATCCTTTCGTAATAAATGGAGCTTTTAAACACCTCCAGATAAAAAAATTGGTTAATTACTTTACATGAATGTTATTTATTTAGGCCTAAGTACACTTTTTGAAGCCACATAATGAATACTACGAAAAAATAAGTAAGAAGATTTTATTTTTCTCTACTATGCATCATAAACCATGAAAGTAGAGAGGGAATATATTATTTTTTATTTTTCGACATTCTAATTATTTTGTAACGCATATTCATATTAGGAGCGCTCTTAAAATATTTATCACATTTTTCAATATGCTATATTTACAGCCATGTTTTAAAATAAATCTTACAAGTGATGAGGATAATTTAGCTCAAGTGACTTCCTGAGAAAAGTTTTAAGGAAGACTCATCCAGATTAATTCAGATGAGTATTAGCAGAATTTTTAGGAAAGGTTAATAAAGCGTAAAAATATACTTCAATATAAAAAAAAAATTAATCGGTCGCTCCGGTGCATTAATTGACAGCAAAAACAGGATTTACTCGAGAAAAAAACAGAATTATACGCTGAATTATGCAGATGTGTAATATGCTCGAAAGGAAATTAATTAATTTCCACGGAATCAAAATGAAAAGCATTTAAACAATTTTCTTATGATCTTAAAACTAATTTGTTTTCAAATTGGGACATTGGGACGGAGTTTGCTAATTTTTAGTGCAAAATCGAATTGAAACAGTGATGTTTATCATAGATACTTATTTTTTGGTCAACAAGATTTAGCGTGATAGTTACAGCGTGATATAAATAGAGCATTGAAATTCTATTTCCATTCAAGCTTTAATATGATTTATTTCTTTGAAGACTGGTTCAGTGATCCGATCCTTTATCCAATAGATATCATAAAAAAAATACGCCACAAAATATATTTATTTCTGCTCAAGTTTCAGAAAGGGTATCTAAATTGGACTATTGAAATTAAATCCAGAAACACGGCGATTGTTGCTCTTTAAAGTTATAAATGTAATATCACGTTACTTTTTGCATTTATTTAGGCATTAAATTACTATTTAAACTCGAATATAAGAATACACCACACACGCTTAACCGTCCTTAGTATACAATCTCAGGAAAACATAAAAAAGTCAATTAGCTCATATACTTAATCTTCTTTAGTTTTACCTTCATTAAACAGTTTCACCAAGACCATGAATAGAATTTGGAAAGCAATATTTAGATATTTACCATTCAAATAATATGTAAAATTTTCTAGATTTACAATTGCCATTATTTCATGCTCGATGTTTGAGAATGGGTATTCAGACCTTAATGTCAGCCTAGGTTTTGCACACCGAGGGTATTTATTCAGGGATGTTTCATTTTGGTATTCATAACATTTTATCTGGCTGGAAAATGATTTAGCGACGAGGCCAAGGGACTCTTTTCCTCAAGCTAAAAACCTATTTATAAGTCACCGAAAATCTTTGATAAAGGGATATTATGTTTTTTTAAATCATCTCTTGCTATGAATATGGATTCAAAATGACGAAACAAATTTTCGTCCCATCGATATACACAATAAATTATATTTGCCAGTGAAAAAATGAATTTGGATTAAAAGAGTTGCCCCTGGTGAGTTAAAATTACCGCCTCTGCATAAAAGGAGGCACGAACTCACGAGGCTCAGCCCCTTTGCAATGATTAGTCGGGAAAAGGTTATCGTCTTCCTCTAAAAGTTAGCTCTAACTACGATCGTTTAACGCAACGATAGGCAACCGATGGCACGCAAGCTACCAGGTGGCAGGCGAAAGTTATGCTGACGGAACGTCAAGAAAATGGCGTTTAAAATCTTTCGGATTGAAATCAGGAGGTGGCACGCACCCAGCTTGTAATTGTGCAATGTAAATTTCATTTAAAATGTGGTACGCGTACAGATGTCGTGTGTCGACCGCTGAGTTAACGCGTGTGGCACTTCAATGCTAGCACTAAGAATGTTCATTACGTAATGATCAATGACGAGAGGCCAAGAGAAGAGGTACCTCTACTGCATGGACCAGTGATAAAATAAAATCTGTTCACTGTAAATTCGTATTTTGCACCAAACTCAACTGACAAGCTTTAGAATAAATCCCATAGCGCTCAAAAAGTTAATACATACAATGAAAGAATAAGAAATGAGAAATAAGAAAAAAATGAAAATGGTCAGTAATTACTCGACAATAGCGAAATACCTTTAAATTATAATTTGCAAAACTCCTTGAAATAAATTTGTAGTCGCAGTTCCTCGGAATCAACCTAGATATACTTCGTATCCTTTACGGTTAGCTTTGATTTTTAGTGGTGAAACAAACGAAATGGGCAAGCAAATGGTCTCAACAATGGATATTTTACAGAAAGACCGAATGTATGAAAGAAAATGCAAAAAAGTGAACAGACCATGAAAATTTTGCAAGATATGTTATGAGAGTTATTACAAGCTAAAAAGGATTTATACTGCAATATTTAGATATTTGCTCAGAAAACAAGCGCAGAAGCGGATAGTGAACTGTAAACCGCACGTCAAGGGGAAATCAGCGACTGTAAATGCCGCTGTCGCAAGAATATGGTCACCGGTTAAGTGGTGAGACGGAACCTTCCGCCTCAACGGTCTAACCACTTACTCGCGTGCACTGCACGTCTGCCATCTCTCAGCCAAAGTGTTCATTGTACTTGCTGGCATCCGATGACGCTCATTGCAGCGCCTTTGATCAAATGCACTGATGGAGAATTCAAATAGGGTCTCAAACGAACACTAGGGAGATTACAAATTGCCCTACGTTTTCACATAAATTCATATCAATTAAAGAGGATAATAATAATAATAATAATATAGTTTTATTGTTCTCAGATTTACATCCGATCAGAACAATTTGCATTAATCACATTTGAGCTCAAAAATACATATAAATTTGGTGCGCAAAGCACGAATTTAATAATAAAAAGTGTTACCATGAAATGAACAACAAAAAACCAACATGCCATATGAATAGAATGAATCTCAGAAACAAAACACATTAGAAAATATGGAATAAAAAGCAAGTTCACACAATGATTTAAATATCAACAGGATTAAATATTTTGATATAGTAATTTTTAAATAAATAACAATGGAAAATATACCACAATATACATGATTATAAAGCATTGAAATGAGTAAATACGGCTTATGGGGGGCATGTTAGGTACGAATATAATTTCTTTTTAAATTGGGGCAGCGATGAGGAATCTTTGATTGATTTAGGTAGGTAGTTCCAAGTTTGAGAGGCGGCAACGGTAAATGATTTATGAAATGTGGAGGACCGATAATGTGAGACATGTAGGTAGTTAGGGTCGGCTCTAGTAACTATATTTGGCAATATGGTTCTCCTGGGATAAAAGTCAATTATGTACTGTGGGTCATCGTGTTTGAGTAGGGAATACATGAAACATGCTAATTTGAATTTCCTTCTTGTTTTTATGTCCATCCAGGAAAGCTTGTTAAAATATGGGGTTATGTGCTCATCTTTCCGCAAGTCATAAATGAATCTGACAGAGGAATTCATTAGGCGCTGAAGCTTAGTATTAAGTTCTGCTGTGAGATCATAGAATACAAGACAGCAGTAATCAAAATTAGGAAAAATTAAGGTGGATATAAGTTGCTTTCTTACATGGATAGGCAGCAATTTTTTATGAATTTTCAGTTGATGTAAGGTACCATTAACTTTATTTGAAACATACAAAATATGTTCTTTCCAAGATAGAGTATTGCTGAAGATGACCCCTAAGTTTTTGGCCGTCTTGGAGTAAGGTATATAATTTCCCTGGACCTCAACCATAGGCAGTTCAGCCATATTAAGTCTTGACATGACCCTGGAGTGACCAATTATCATGGATTTGGTTTTATCACTATTTATTTTTAGAAAGTTGTCTCGTGCCCATGAGACGATGGCAGATGCGTCATCGTTTACTTGTCTAATGGTCTCAGGGAAATTGCACGGGTGACAGTGCATATAAATTTGGAGATCATCAGCGTACATCATATATTTACACCTGGTAATACATGCTGAAATGTCTCCCACATACAACGAAAATAGCAATGGCCCAAGGACTGACCCTTGAGGTACACCGCAAGAGATAGGAGCCCACTCAGACAAGTTGCCATTAGGGTCTTTTACAGATTGGCGTCGTCCATTTAAGTATGAATAAAACCAGTTTAATGAGGAACAGGAGAAATTAAGGTTTCTCATTTTTTGTAAGAGCAATGAATGGTTTACACAGTCAAAGGCTTTGCTAAAATCAAACAACACCAGTATAGTCAACAACCTTTTGTCGATGGCATATCTTATATCATCGGAAACCTTAATTAAGGCCGATTGGGTAGAACAGTTTTTGCGAAAGCCTGACTGAAAAGGGTCAAATAATTTATTTGCAGTGAGATAATCTAGAGTTTGTTGAAAAACTATCTTTTCTAGACATTTAGAAGTGGCACAAAGTATAGATATAGGACGGTAATCACCAGGAGAAGAAGGATTTCTAACTTTCTTAATAGGGCGAATTAGGGACGATTTCCAAAGTGTAGGGTAAATGCTGGACATCAGCGAAGAATTGAATATTTCAAGTAGAGCAGGAGTCACAGCATTTAATACAGCTTTCAAGTATCTAACAGAGATTTCGTCTATTCCAACTGAATTTGATTTCGCCCCAATGAGTACCTTTCGCAGAGCTTCTGGCGTGACGTGATGAAATTAGAAATTTCTATCATTATACGGCACTATAGAATCAACAGAAGTAATATTTATCAGGTGGTCATTGGTTGGACTGGAAGGAGGAATACCGCTCGTAGAAAAATAAGTATTTAATTCATTGAGTGAGAGCCCATTTACGATTGAATTGTCTGACTGTCTAATAAGCCCCAGATTTTTGAGTTTTTTCCAAAGGTCGTTAGGATTGGCAGGATTAGAAAGAACATTTGTATAGTACAGTCGTTTAGAGTTCTTAATTGAGCGTTTTACGAGGTTGCGTTGTCTCACGAATAATTGGTGAAGGGCTTTACTCTTCGTCCGAACAAAGGCACGTCTAAGCCTATCTCTTTCTTTGATTTGTTCCTTTATGACTGGGGTAAACCATGGAGCTGGAGGACGCCTAGGATGTATAAGTCGTTTAGGGGCGTAACGATCAAGGCAGTCAAGGAAAACAGAGTTAAAGCTATGCAGCATTGTATCAACATTCATGGAGTTGAACACATTATTCCAATCAAAGCTAAACGACTCACTCTGGAAGCCTTCAACATCAAAACACTTGTTATTTCTAACAACTATAGGAGGCTGAGATGTTTTGGTTTTGGTTACATTAAATTTATAAGTTAATACAATTTTATCATGGGCTGAGAGAAATGTAGCAGGAGATTGATGAAAAGAAGACACTTTTTCTTGCGAATCAACAATGCATAAATCAAGTAGCGTATGGCTATTCTCAGTGTGATGAGTTGCATTCAAAGGAAGAAGGTAAAGGTCATTGGAATATATAACATTATGTAGGAAAGTGCTGTAATAGTGATCTCGCAACAAATCTGCGAGGATTGTCTACTTTGAGGAAATATATTAATTTTCCAAAGAGGTTAACGGTCTGTTTCCAAAATATTAATAATGTCTTAACAACCATAAATAATTTAGTTTTTAAAAAGTTTTTAAAAACCCTCTCTCATTAGTGACTCGGGCCTACACGCAACACTGAAGTTAATGCATAGAAAGATTTTTATTTTTCGAGTTTCGGCCTGAAACTAATTCCAGCCCCACGATAAAGGGTAGACAAAAGCGGCAAAATAAGAGAAAGGCAGGCGGTCAAACAGGGTAATGAGTTCATTAACCATTGAAACTATCACTCACAAAGAGTGAGAAGCAAGAGTTCACCAGGCCTCCCACTAACCCACCTCCCTTTTCATTCTTGTCCCTTCTTGATCCCTCCCTTTCCCTCTCAATCCCTTTCCCTGGATAGGGTCCTAACATACCATACCGCTACATTACGACCCTGAGGTAGCTCGCCGGGTAATATTATTCTTGAATCAGGAGTGGCGTACAAATGGCGAGCGAAAAATTTTTGTTTACGAGAATAACGTTTCGGTAAATCTGTGTATGTGCAGGCCACCTAGCACACCTCATGGCTTTTCTTGTGAAGCATTTTTAACAATACCTTTAATATATTATGCAATTGTCTTCTATAAGCTGACATATTAAAGGTTTATGAAATATTTACTAAATTATTTTGAAGGCATTTTTACGAGAATGGAAATTTGTATCCTCCATGGAACTTATTAACTCTGGAATTATCATGGAATTGCTCTTACTAGTTTGTTTAATTCATTAGTAGTCGAAAATTTCATACAGCCGTGTAGTATTGCCAAAGAACAGTTTAGTTTCATTGGGATGAGTGGAGGCAAAGTAAATTAAGATAACGAGAACGCATTAATTCAAAATAAAAATCCATCACAAATTTAAGAAATAATTTATGATCCTTACTCTGAGAAATCAAAGAAATAAAAACGTGAGATTCCATGGGCAATCAAATAAAAAATTCACTCCTAATACATATGGGATTTCCAAAAACACATCATTCCAAATGGTTGTAAAAAGATGTTTTCATTTTAGCATTCATCCAAAGAAATATCGCATTCATAAGTGTAACTCGCCATCCAGGATTTGGCAACATTTTTATATACAGCATACAAACAGTTTTAAAGGTGGAACAAAGTGGTATTTGGGGATAAAATCATGCCTTATGATTCGGGGAAAACAAAAGCCGTGCAAATTGACATTAAAAGCATATAAAATCCATACCCAGGGAATGAAGAGGTCTTTTATTTACACGTACCACCGTCGAGTTATATTTTACGGTGAACTTCGAAAGTTCCCAATCGGATGCTTTGATGTATTAGGGCCGGTAAGGCTGAGCCCTCCGAGGCAAATAGAATGCTTCATCAAAATATTTTATGCTTTATTTATCATCGCTTCTTTTCGCGAGAGGCAATCACGTCAAGATCAGAGTAGGCGGATACAAAAATGCAATTTCAGATAAATTAACGCCTTCTTCTAAATTACTACCAGCGTATAATGGGGCCAGGAGCATAATGACGAGTCGAAATCTCAACCTTAATGATTTACATGGGACGCTCAAGGAAAAAGGTGGAAGTTCTCCGATTAATCTTTCCTCTTTAAGCGAAGCGCTATACCAATTACTTCTCGGAGCTTTAGGGAAATCTAAATGAGCAATGTAATCACTCACGCGTATGGTCAAATGATTAATTACTAAAGCGCGTTATAAACGTTATCGGCAAACGGTATCGGCAGCGTGCAAGAGAACTCCATATGTCCTTGTTGGCCGCGTCAATGCTGCGTCCGTTCCAAAACCAACACTGAGATTTTTGGCCAAGGCCCCTCGGGAAGATAATCAGATATCGCAGACGCGATTCAATAGCAGTTTCAATGTTCCAGGTGGAGGAGCAGATATTTCACGCTGAAAATTTCGTTCTCGGCCGTCACATGCGAGGCTCCCTTCTAACACGGGGATGAAATTGCCGTCGGCACAGCACCGCGACCATTTTGTTGCGCTAGTAGCCCCGGGGAAATTACCCAATAGGCCGATCGCCTGGGGCCGTCGTGGAGTATCAGAAGGGAGGAACATTATATATTTTCGCCATCCGAAAAGGACTGAATTTAAGTGGGACGAGATTTCCCCCAGGGCCTCACAACATGGTCGACGGATGCCCATCGTCGTTCGCGTGGCAGGCGTGCTGGAGACGGGAGTCGACGTTGCGGTAGCCTAGCAAATTGGTCCTCGTACTCGGCTTAGTGACAGTAAATTTGTGTAAGGATGCTATGAAAAGACGCGCGAGGAGTCTAAAAATGAAGTGTAGCGGTTTACGATGCAGAGGTGGACACCAAGGAAAGAAGACGAGAGTGCGGGGATTACAGAGCTTGACGATACTAACCTAATTGTGGATTATTACCTCAGGGAGACAGACGGAGACAGAAAGCGTGTCATGGTAGTGGGACAAAGGAATCCTATGTCTCTACGGGACACCTTGTCTCTCTGCCCGCTCATCCTCTCAACCTTCCCTAACTTCAAGCGCTCTACTAGTGAGTGCCACCAATTTCCGCGATACCAAAAATAAAATGCAAGCGTTTGAGATGTGGTGGTGCAGAATAATGGAGAATGTGCGACGAACGGATAGTATTACGAATGAGGCAGTGCTGGTCGCGGAAAATGGGAGGTGAAGAAGGTGGAAACAGAGAAATTAGGAGGAGGCAGAGTAGGTGAATAGCGTAGATAGTAAGGAGCAACGGTAAAATGAAAGCCGTGATTGAGGGAAGGGTGTTGGGTAACCGGAAAAGAGAAATGGAAAGAGAATAAGCTTTATGAGATGGGATGCAGACATGCAAGACGTATGCCGAGCTGAAGAATGATTTTGTGTAAGGAGGTGTGTGAGGTCCCTAAGGATGTAAATGATTCGTAAAGGTGGTATTTCTCTATCTAAACGTATCTTAATAAGTGTGTCATCTGATGATAACCCTATTCGAACAGACGTTAACACGCCATCGCCTCTGCCACCGACTCGTCGGCGAAACTACCGGAATGCCCGTATCCTGGCGGAATACTTGGGAAAGTGAGGTCGAGTCGTCTAACCGAGTACTCGCATTTTCGGCCGGGAGAGTGAGTAGTCGCAACGTGACCGGGTAGGAGCTCGTCGATTCCTATCGAACAGCCGCAGGGATTTGCCGACTGAATTACAAGCAGTCAGCGTTTATTGCTTTCCCCCGCGAAGTTCAGCGCAATTAAACCAACACGTTTATCATTTCATTCCGGTTGGTCTATATTTTTACTTTCCTCATAAGCTGGTGAATAGATGTAAATTAACCAATAGGTCTGCCATTCTGTTAACTTCAACAACAAGGAGGACAAATCCGAGAAGTTCAAGAATGCTTATTGGCCAAGGCTTATAGCTTTGGATAAATACGAAAAGTCAGCATTATGAAACAAGAAAATGTTTGTAGCCTAGTCTCTATCTTTTAAGCAAACTTAGCGGCTGTTATATAGGTAGCAAAACTTGATGGCACTCGCTTGTAAAGATCATGACGCAAGGAAGAGGAAATCATGCAAGAGAGGTGGGTCACAGGGGTCAAGTGTACCTCCAGAGGTCCCTCCGGAAGTCCTTCAGTACCTTTGCCCTGTCATCTACGCTAGTTTCACCCTCAGAGACATTTAATTCCCCACACGGTGAGTGTCAAAAAGTTCGGCTATACCTTTTAGGCAGTCGCCGAATATTAATTTACCAGGACTGCTCGGGCCGAGAGACCGCAGATTCGTTTGACTCGGAACTGAATTGTGTCGTACTCGATTGATCCAACCGCGGATTGAAAATAGCCCAATACGGCCCCCGCAAAAGCTCTTGGCAGATGCGTAGAGGACAATTTTGGGGATGAAAGGCTCGATTTACTAAAAACCGGTCATTGTGGGTGAAAAGAAAGAGTGGCAGTGTATCTTTGTTTGACTTTGACCATCCTGCGTGCGGTGCGCCTACCCTTCTAACTGTATGAAAAATCAAATTTTCAAAGGCCTTCTTACCACAACCTATAATCTTCCACAGCTCCACCAAATTCTTTCTCTCCACCCGTTTCGCTAGTTACTCCCTCCAAGGCGTAGCATTCAACGCATTCGTCTACCATCATCCAATGCGAAAGCTATTCTCTAAAAGCATATTTTACCCTGAATGTTGTATTTACCAATAAATCACCCCAGAAGTTCATTTACGTAAAGGAAACGCAATCAAAAACAGATATGCACACATTAATCGATGGCCAGAATGTGTGAAAACTCCATGTCGGCTGTACTCGAACCATCGACCATAGGACTAAAATGGGTGGACTTTCTCCTTCACAACGGAGACCGGCAAAACATAACAATTTTCAAAGATATGGGAATCAAATTTTATAAATTCGAACACTTTTCTATATGACTAGCTCCCACTGTTTTGGAGCGTACAAAGCATCTATATGCCACCGGCTTGTATGAAAGCAGCACGACTACTGTTTTGAGGGGCCGACCTCGGTGGCGGTGGGGTTATGTCCTCGCCTGCCAGTACAGAAGCCACGGGATCAAGTCCCGCCTGGATCGCTTTTTCACCATCCCGGAAACCGGTGTATGTGTTATCTTAAAAGAGTTAATTGTAAGAAAGGACTATGTAATCCGAAATTCGCTCCAATGAAGACATCATTATCATTATTGTTATCGGCGGGGCGTCACCGCCAGTGCCTGATGGGTATTATTTTTTTACCTTCACGTGGGCGTACTTCCATGTGAAGAGGACGAGGGGCGGCAAGAGCAGGATGACGGTGGCGAGAGAGAGGCAGAGCACGGCCGAGCGGAGGACCCAGTTGAGGGCCGCGATGCACGGGCTGCCGTCCATGCACCGCTCGCAGCCCTCGGCGCAGGGCGAACACTCGAAGGTCCCGGGCTCCGCGTACGTCGACTCCTCGCCCTAGTAACGAGAAAGAGAAATGCTCACTATCACAGATAAACCCAAAGAGAAACAGAAAGTCATGCACAGATCAACCAAAAAGGACCACATATTCAAGGTAGGTATGGAGATTTTCAATCAAACCACTAAAAATCACAATCCTGGGATATCAGATGAGTGTCTTCAGGGAATCTATGCAGATTTGGATTCGAGGCCCTGAGCAACTTGTATATTTACTTGAAACAAAATTTCGCATTTCTCTTCATGGCGATTCGTTCGGATTTCGGCTTCGGCAGTGTATCTATTTCACCCACAGAGCTTTCAAAGTTGCTGCAGGTTGGATGATCAGGGACAATGATGGGATGATTCTTTCCTTATGATGCTGCATCCAATGACTGTGAAAGCTAGTCTGGATGTAGGTAAGAATCGGGCAGTTTTAGGAGATAGAGACGGGGATGAAATTGTCAGAGAGAAGTTTTTACTGTATTCACATCCCGAGGGCCCCGAAAAGAATCCCAGTAGTGGCAGTGATAATTCCTATTTTTGTGCTATGTAGATGCACTTCATGTGTAGTACATCATCCTTCGGATGGGACGTTAAATTGGAGACTCCCTGGCAGGAATCGTTAAGAGGAAATGAATACCAACATTGGGTTTTTCACCAATTAAAAAATCATACGTATTTTCGTAAATACGTATGTTATTTCTCATTGGTGAAAAACCCGGTGTTGGTACTGATTTCCTCCGACATTTTCCTTCCGAAAACCGGAAATCTCATAGCGGTTTTCGGATGGGATGGTAAGGTTGAAGGACTTGAATTTTTCACCACAGCAACCATATATGGAGATCATAATACTTCTAAAACACTATAAAACATTGAACTATTCAACAGCCGTGGTGTTTTGGCAGTGGAATATTTTCATATGGCTCAATTTTCGAACTCAAACTTTCAAGCTTTATCTTAAAGCTTAAAATTTGCAAATATCAGTCAAATTAGCATATAATCATTTGTAATGCGTAAAAAATATTATTGATTCATTGAGTGGATAATTAGTTTAGACCTGAACCTCGTCTGTGACATAGACAACCGAACGGGAAAGTTGATAGGTCTCAGTGGCAGAGCGAATATCAACAAAAGTAGTCGTAATCCACTCAAATTAACGCGTGGCTGTGAGTCGAACTACCATTTCTATCCTCGAGAGTCAGCGACCAGTACTGGATACGATGAACGGGTTTGAGGAAAAAAAACGATAATTAAAGACGAGGGACGTAACTAGACGGTTCAAACGACAATGAACGGTAACCTCTAAATGACAATTACAGACGAGACCAAGCTGCAATGTTTTGGCAACGTAAGTAGAATTAAAACAGGAGAATGGAATCCGTGGGAAATATTGATGTTCTTTTTTTCAGAATTCATGCATCGTTAGGTCATCACGGATTACCATTGCACGCATTTACAAGAGTACTATCATCATGGCGAGAATTCAAAAAGCCTCGCTCTTTATGTGCTCTATCATTTTCCGTGGCAATGTTAATATTTTTGAGCGGAATTCAATTCCCTTCTCTATCATTTCACACATTTTTTATCTCCACCCTATAAACGATATTGTATGAAGGTGTGCTATGTATTAATGAATTTCCAGGCAGTGACGATTCCAATTCCAGGTCACTGTAATTGAGCATCGAGGCGTTGCCTTCAAAATGATCCAAAACGTTCGCGAAACGGTCAATTGCCCACAAAAATATCGAAAAATCCATCAGCTTTGACGAGCTTTTTGTGGTTTAATGCATAGGATGTGATGAAGAATTCATTTTTTAATCGTGTTCCATAGCCATGAACGAATTTTATGATGGTCTTTCCCTCTCTTTGTAGAACATTTCTCTGGACTTAATCCAATTTCCTCTTTCTTCCAAAGATGAAATTTGTATTAAAAGTGGAATTTCACTGCTATCAACTTTATCAGCTGTAAAATATAGCCCGGAAAAATACTCTGGGAGAGCCAGAGGGAGTGAGAGCCACATATAAAAGGCAGAAAAGAGAGAAGTCATACATAGAATATGCAATAAATCAAAAAGGTTTTCGCATTCCAATGAGAATAATGTGAAATATTCGATAGATAATGAATAGGCTATTGGCGTTAGCAAAAATTATTTTGTTTCAAACTTTTAATATAAGCTGGGCATAAAATAATATTTATATTTTTCCGTGAGCTGCGATCTCGCGAATGTGGATTTCCAATATTATTTCATGAAGCCGTTATCTGGTCTACACTTTTATTTTAAAATACCGTGACTGCTGAATTATTTTTGCTTGTGTTACACGTGGAACAATACCTCTGAATACTTAATTTTGCGCGTTGGATCTGGGATAGACCTTAGTTATGCGCAGAGAATATTTCATTCGAACGTACTGTTTATTAATTTTAAGGCTATCCTCGTCCTGTTTGAAGTATTTACTACAAAATGCTTTCATGACAATTTTTGATTGGACACTTTTAATAATAAGTAGTGATTAAATGAAGGTATTTTTTATTTATTTTGTATCAACAGAAGTTTTTTTAAAGACTAGCATCCGCCGGTAGTTGAACGTTTTCTGCACAAAAACATTCTTATAAAGTACCCATCTTACTTTATCTAAAAATCACTTCACAAAACAAAAATAATCGCCAAAGTGAAAAACTTCAAGCCCCGGCTGAACCGCGACGATTTGGAAATAAGAAAATGTCAGCAAAATTACAATAGGGACTATGACCTCCCAAGTCAGCCACACGTGGTACCCTGTTTTGAACCTAAATAAAAATGCAATGACTACTCCTTCCACTCCTCCCCTTCCCACTCCTCCCCTTCCCATCCTTTTCCCTCCATGAAACCCCTATATAAACTCCACAAACTCGACAGATACCTCATTCCCTTTGATAAAGTGACCAGCAACGGCCACGAAACGTCAGGTATCACATCTGGGGCCCGTTTCTCAAAGCTACAAGTCTACAAGTTACAAGTCTATTCACTTGTAACTTGTGAATTTCTGTTTTTCAAACGTACAAGTCTACTAAATATAAGTTACAAGTGTTTACTCACAAGTGTTTTCATGGTTACGACCCATTCTGTTTCTCAAACAGACTTGTGAATAACAAGGCCTTGTAACTTGTAAGTAAATTTCTACAAGTCCTCCGAGGTAAGTAAATCGCAGTAAATCGGAAAGAATAACTGGGGAAACAAATGAAAAGTGACTAGCGATCTCTTTTTCTCAACTGTTATGAAGGCGATAGCGATGAACAAGGTATCAGTAGATAGGATTTTTTACCGACTTTTGACATAACATGCTCAGTTTACGTTAAAACACATTGTTTGTTTATACCTTAAAGTAAAAAAAAGTCTTTTAGTCTAAAACCTAATGAGAAAAGAACACCCCCACGGAGACTTTGTGAATAAACAACGAAGAAGAAAGATTTATTTCCAACCGAGACATGAATGTTGCTTTTAATCGTGCAATTTATAAATGATCTCATTTTATAAAGGATAAATTATTTTGGGGATGTGGGAATGGTTGAAAATGTGAAAGTTAAGACCTATTTTGCTACTATTATTTATTACTAATTATCAATATATGCCTACTTTTCATGTCACGACATTATGTTTATACATTGAAAGGTAAAAATGCAGAGCATAAGCTCCCGTACTAAAATAATAAATCTCTATGAAATATTAAGTCACGAAAGTTCAATAGGAAACTCCATATGTAATTAAAGTCGACATTTTTATGTGATTTCTCGCAAATGCTACGCTCATGTGCTGTGGTTTTTCCTAATACGCCGTAGGCATGTGTCCGATACCCTTGGTGTAACTTGGGGCTCAAGGACAAGTGAAATTAAAAAGAAATTGTGCATAAGTCCTAGTATGAAGTTACATAAATCGGTGGTAAAATATCTCATTAGCCCATCAAAATGAAAGAGAAAAAAAAATAACTGCGGGATCGACCGCGTATCCTTCGTATCGTGATTCCCGCACGCTACCACTACACCAACTGACTCCTTTCATTGAAAGTGTTCTCTTTGGGTATTAATATTAAACATTCAAAATGGCTGAAATAGTCTTCGCTTGTTTGACGATAAAACGCTACTCCGATATTCATTCGTATCTATGAAAGATAAACACTGCACAAGATGATCTCTTGACATGCTAGAATTGTGAATAACCTTCATTTCGAGTTCATCTTTCCCTTCATGCGATGGAATAAACGACTTTTCCTCATGATTTCCAAGTTTTGCAGACGATTCGTCCTCGCTTGAGATATTTTAAGGTAAACTGTGAAGTAAAAATTCCGTTTATCTTGTGTTCACGCATTTATAGACACCGAGCAACATAACACTGACTCTTGGTTATAAAAGATGGCTGGAGAAACTCGTGAAATATATTGAAAGCTTTAAATAATAGCTAAATATGGACTAGATGTCCGCCATTTTCACTTGTAGACTTGTAACTTGTAGCTTTGAGAAACGGGCTCCTGGTTATAGTACGCGGGGTACACCCGAAAAACAAACATACATCTATATTGACCCGCGAAAGTTTTAACCAAGAATTAGAGGCATAATTATCATTACTATTCGCTGCACGTAAATATTCTTGTACTTTTAATTTCTTTATATGCATCGTTTGATACCTTAGTGTTCTCTCACATATATGCAGTGCCCCTAATAGAGCTACTTTGAGATTAGACTTTGAAGATTATACTTGTTGTAATTATACATTGAATTTATCGATTACCCCCGAAGCAGTTTATCATGGAGCACTTGGGACTCTGGGCCCTTCTTATACAGGTTTTCTTTCTACGTGATATCATGGGCCTGCAGGAAAACTTAAATGCCAGAGGCGTGAATATCCTTTGAAATATCCTGGTTGCCAAGGAAATATGCTATTGTTGATTTCAGAGAAAAATGTGAGATTTTTCAGAAAAAAAAGATGATATTCAGACAATTACGAAGCATAAAAGAAAATCGATTGAATGAATTAGAAACTTCATTTATTCAGCCATCCGTTAAAAAAAATTCCAGCCCTCTATCTTGAGTGAAAGTAATTTTTAAAAGCAAAAAATAAAACCACTGCACCGAACCCTATGCTTAGCATGGACCACAAGGGACCCCCAGGGGGGGCCTTTGGGGGGCCTGACGGATTTTTAATATAGTCTATGTTACATCCCGATACATTTTCTAACTACATAAAAAATTTCAGCTCAATCGGTTAGGTAGTGTTTGCGTGATTGAGCAACAGACAGATGGACAGACACCATTCAATTTTTATATATTAGTACTAGCTGAAGGTACTCGTTGAACTTCAACGGATGTGAAAAAAATTGAACTTATTTTATAAGAAAACCACAAAACCTGAAGAATAATTTGAGGTGTTCGTATCCTATCTTGTTTGTTGTGATCGTTGTAATTCTTTCGTTTTCCATTTCGTGTACGGAGAGTTGAGTGATTGTTTGTTCTCTTTAATGCACGGGAAACCCAAAAATGGGCCACGAAGACTCATTACTACTTAATAAATATCACCTAGGTTGATAGATGGTGACCTCATCCCTCAAGTTGTCTTGAGCCGTCTTCTGAGTGAATAACAGTTTGAGCACTTCCCTTGAGTACATAAATATATTTGCATTGAATGACTTAATTGAGTTCCGCCATTCACCGTTGATATGTGCGTTGAGTATCTTAATCAGGATAGGAGAGTAGAGTATAATCCAGCGGTTGACAACGTCAAAAGGAGCATTTTAAATAGCAGCGATGTTTATTTGTCCTATGAATCCTTCAATACCCGGACTATGCCTTTGGCATAAAGGGTGGCTATATTCATTGTTTCCTAAATCATAATCATTGGTTACAAAATTAAAAATCTATGGTGATCAGTCATAGTGCACTTGCCAATTTTCATGCACCGATGACGTCCATTGCGCAGAATATCCGTTATTCTTACGGGTAAGAAGCATGTAGTGACGCAATTTAATTTCCACCATCTTAAAACAAATTGAAGTTTCGAAATAAATGGCTCAATATTAGAACCAGATTTTTAGCTGGTTACCCGTCAGTAGGTTCCGTTAGATTGAAATTTGTGCGGTTCGTAGCGTAATCCGAGAAACACCACGGGGAGATTATCATGAGATTGCTGGTAGGCATGTCTTTGAGCATCCAAGGCTAACCTTTGTCGTTTTTCATGCAAGGACTCATGTTCTCGCAAAGAAGACATTCCTCATGCTTTAGAAGATTTTTTGAAAAGGTTACCCTTTATTCTATTAGGCATGTTAATGGATATATTTTTAAGTCCAAGGATGGGAAACACAGAGGCAAGTGAGAGACTCGAATAGGCAACTCGATGATTGAGTGAATGTAAGTAAACTGCGTTTTAACACGTTTAAGTATATATCAATAACTCGTAAAGTTTATGTGGGAATTGGTCTAATAAACAGTTCGTAATCGTAATGAGAGGCAGACGGTTCCAATACGTGTAATACCTATGAGTATTAAACTATAATAAACGACGCTGTATTTGTTGTAGCAACAGAGGCATTATTAACATTATTATTCGCTGCACGTAAATATTCTTCCACGTTTAATTCCTTTATGTGTATCGTTTTATACATAAGTGTTCACTCGTATGCAGTTCCCTTTTATGAGAGCTACTTTGAGAATAGACATTGAAGATTATACCTGTAAATGTGCATGTGTGTAATTTATGTATTACCCCCCGAAGCAATCTATCATGGGGCCCTTGGGACTCAGGGCCCTTCTTATACAAATTTTCTTTCTACGTGCTATCATGGGCCGGCAGGAAAACTTAAATGCCAGATGCGTGAATATCCTTTGAAATTCAAATCTCTGGTTGTCAAGGAAATTACTATTGTTGATTAAAGAGAAAAATGTCAGATTTTTCAGCAAAAAATATAATATTCAGACAATTACGAAGCGTAAAAGAAAATCGATTGAAAGAATTAGAAACTTCATTTATTCAGCCATCCGATAAAAAAAATTCCAGCCCTCTATCTTGAGTGAAAGTAATTTTTAAAAGCAAAAATAAAACCACTGCACCAAACCCAATGCTTAGCATGGACCACAAGGGACCCCCAGGGGGGGCCTTTGGGGGCCCTGACAGATTTTTAATATAGCCTATGTTTCATCCCGGTACATTTTATAACTACATACAAAATTTCAGCTCAATCGATTCAGTAGTGTTTGCATGATTGAGCAACAGACAGACAGACACCATTCAATTTTTAAATATTAGTATGATGATATATATATAAATTGTGACGGTTCCCGTCTCTTATCCGCGAGCTGTGGCCAATCAAAAGCCGGGACAAACGTCCACATATAAAATTTAGTTTTAAAATAATAAGGTCTCGCGAAAAAAAACGGGGTTGGTGGGCTGGGTGATTGGGTATTATCACATGAGAGGGAAAAAGGGAAGGTCATGGGGGAGGGGGTTCGGAATTATTTGGCTCCCGGGTAGCACTCACCCGAAACTAGGATGCACTGATCCTGGCCTTCTTCTGTCATCGACTGATGTGCTGTATTCGTGACTGCGTAGATCTGAAGAGGAACTCCAAAGAAGTGCACTTTCCGGCACTTCAATAGGTTTGCTTCTTCGTAGATCGGCAAATACTTGTACGGATTGACCGATATCTATATCGGACCAATGTACCGTGCCTGCTCCTGGCCCCGAAGCACGAAGAACGTCTCCTCTTCGGCCCACTGGTCACCACTCTGGCGAACACTCCTCATTGAGGAAAAAAAACGAAGAGCCTCCTCCGCGACTCCTGCGCGGTCTTTATATCCTTTTCGGCGCCGGTGGCACATGATGAAAAAGGAGGGGGAAGGGGCGTAAGGCACGCCATATTCCGAGGCATGGTCAAATGAATTCCTCCAAACCACTCATAGCCGATGCACTTTCCTGCGCGGCGATGTGCTACACTCCAGAGCCAAGGAGTGGGGTGGGGGTGTGGAGTGGGCAAATAGGGTGTGGTTGGGACGTAAATCAGTGACGGACTCGGGCCGTCACAAAATATATATATATATATATATATATATATATATGTATGTAAAATATTCCAAGAGGGTGGTCGATAAAAATATAGGAACAAGCAAAAGACACTTACAAATTAAAACTTCCAATATTTCGGTGGTATTGGCATCCACCCTTCTTAAGGTAAAGAGTATGAATCTAAAGTCTTAAAAGCCTTTAAGCCTTTCTCAAGTTAAAGGAGTAGGATTCCTACTATATATATGTGTGTGTGCGTGTTCATTCAAGGTGGACTTATACACCTTCATTTACATCAAACACTGGGCCAAAGACTACATTCGTAGATGGTCTATATTCCACCAGTGTTATTGAACTAATTCAAATGTTTATCGAGTTGGGATAAATTCTAACTAGTACAAATATATTTAGTTAGATAGTATGGAAGTCACATTAACATTCGCCGAACTCTCAATTACACTGACAATGATTACACTTACTCTACCGTAGAGCGAAAGGATAATTTATATTTATTCTTAGGACTTCATGAGGACTTGTAAAATTGCTAATAAACTAACTTATAATGTGTAAATGCATTCAAGTCGATGCCAATCTTCATATTAGCTCTATGTAAAAAATGCAGCTGTAGAATGCATTAATTATGCAAGGCATAAAATAAAAATGTGAACAACGATAGCCAATAAAATATACTCATTGACTGTAAATTGGGCTCTACCCTTATATTAAGGAGTGTTTTCTTAACTGCAGCAAAGTATACTCTCAGCTGTAAATATTCCTAGTCCAGGCAGCTTTTTATACTAGCATCATATTTCAGGTTCATGCATGAGCTGCTTCTATTTTGTGGTGACCCCTATTTAACCTACTTAGAGTATATAGTCTTAACTTTCAGCTGAAACATTCAATTTATTCTAGTCTTCTAGAAAAAGCTTAATTGATTTCGATTATTCAATAAACGTTGTAGTAAAATAGGGAAACTTAAGCAGTGAACTTAGGAATTTAGAGAAACTTAAGATGTACCTACTGTTAATTGCAAAACTGATGATTAATTTTCATCGCAGATAGAGTCCAAGGCGGTTCTCCCGACCCGCTTCTGAGTAATTACGATTGATCAAATTCTCATCTCGTCGATGTAATAATATTACCAATATCAAAGATCTCATTGCTTCCTGTATACTGTGAATTCAAACATGAGCAGTTTTTTCGTCGTTCAATAGTAAATACCCTAGGGATGGGATCGCATCATCTTCATTGTGCAGATGTAATCATATCCCATTGATGGACTGATCTCATATAAGTTGATGCTTGAAAGAAGCCCAGCATAATTTACTGGAATTCCCTATGGGAATCTACATGTAGCTGAATAATCTCGCTTATCTTGTTAGCTTCCATCTCTCAAAGACAAGATGCACGAGCAGTATGATTCATGTCCCCTCATCGTTTCAATAATGCCATGGGTATGGAGCTCTTGCAATGCTAACGCATACTAAAAACTCTCTATGTTAACTGCGTCGTCGCGTAAGAATATGCGTAGTTTCAGGAAGTAGCATTAATCAAGTGGTGAAGTTAAATTAGATACATAGTTTCCTTTCAGCGTATGTCACTACTTCGGTTGAGTCAATATTTTCCACATGATTGCAGTCCTTCGATATTTCTTCATGTCTACATCTCTTCGCTCTTTTCCTTAGATTGGTCGCATGCCATATATGCATCGCATTGCCGTTTAGGCAATCACTTGCCTTACACCTTCATTTTCATATGTTCGCAGTTAACCATAGTAACGAATTGAATGTTTCCTCTTATTAGATGATATGCATTCCACTTGAAAAATATTGCCTGCTCTTGCGGAAAACAAATCCGAAAATTAAAAAAAAGAACTAAACGAGAGTCCAGCTTCATTAGGGAGACATGGATTGTAGAAAAAATATTGTAGAATGCGGTTGGCTGGAGCTAATTGCAAATAGATATTTTTAACGTAGCTAGTGGTAAGTAACATGCGGAAAATATTTAAAAAGTACAGCAAAAAGTGGCGATAAAGCAGCGCGTCTACAATTTATTGATCACAAAAAAAAGACGAAGAGATAAAATGCTTGAAGGATGTCAGCCGCTCGTTCTCATCAGCGAAATAAGTAATCAAGTAAGGATAAAAGATACCGCGAGTATAAGTAAAAATGGCTATTCCATGATCTTAAATGAGAATATATATTGCATGAAAAGAACCTTCTTGAACCTTCATCCTCTCAAAGCCTTTTAATGGATTAGATTAAACTCCAAAAATATTTATACAGCATTAAAACGATGAATGATATCTTGTGCCACTCTAAAGTTGGTGGTGCCACATTTAAAACCGACTCGGATATCTATGCTTGGTACTCATAATGAATAAAGACACTTGGAAATCTTCCACAGCTTTAATCTAACTAACTAACAGAGATTAAATCCGTGGAAGATTAACAAGTGCCTTTATTCATTATGAATATCGAGAACTTCCACCATATCCAGCCTGAAACAGTTGTATTTATTCTATGCTTGGTACTTTGACTGTCAGCAGCAGTTGTCGATTCAACGATTGGTTTGCTGCCGCTCTTCACTCTATTCTCGTATTAGGCAATCGTTTAATTCCTTCATAAACCTCCAGGGTCTTTATAGAGCCTTCATACAACTTTCACGATTTACTCTACGTATTTCATCTAGGGTCTTCTTCGGTTATTCTTATCATTCCTTCTCAATCGATTTTTTAAATTCAAGAGTATTATATCCAATAAGTTTCTATTTTCTATTTCGTTGAGTTTTTATGGCATCTTTTCTCCCCAACGTTTTGTAAGGCAATTATAGTAGAGCGTCTTAGATAGTAAAACGTAATAAACAAGAAATTATAAAACCACTACTACGTACTATACTTTCAATAGTTCGACCATGATTGAGGGTATTAATTGAAGGTTTAGAAAAATGCGAATATAACTCCTTTAAACTACCCTTGGCAATAGATATGGTTTTCAGTTAAGTGCAAAGTAAAGTCAATCAAAATCTTCATAAGAACCTTGAAATTTAACATAAGGTTACGGAACAAGGATAATATTACCCTCAAGTTGAACACAAGACGGAAATAGGGGTACATAAAAAATTGCTACTACCGTGATTATAGCTGTTTCCCCTTTATTTCTGTCAGAACTTGTTAGTTGAAGCGTGAAGGTAGGCCAATGCAGTGGTAAAATAGCACGTCGGTAGGTTAGTTCATATTCTTAGTTTATTGCAGTCGATTTTTTAAATATTTCTATAGAGTTTTTATTTAAAAACTGGGAGTTTATGTCTTTTTAGCAAAACTAAAAAATCTAGTTTAGTGGCTTAAGATGCAGGAGAATCTTTTTTCCCCTGCATCTGATAGGTCAAATGACTCTACCGAATGGCTCTTACAGCGCACCTCTGAACGCACACTAAAGTGATGGGTGGTGCAGACGCTCCAAGTGGTACTTCTAAAATATATTCCAATATTTTATTGTTATGCTGGGAATGTTTCACTGGAAGGGCTACAAAATAATAAGAAAAATAAAACTACCAGACCCCGGAATTAGTCGCTTCCAGCTTGAAAAAAATAACGGTTTGCATTTATATCACAGTAAAAAGGATCTACCAACAGCAACATACGTAAACTGCACGGATAGTCGTGGTAAAATTGAGGTTAAATTAACGGTTTGAGTGAAGTTAAAATACAGTTTTTGCCGATTGGTACAGTCTCACTGATGAATGATTTTACGCCCTTTTCCCAATTGTCAATTTGAAACTAATTTTTTATTTTCGATAAGCATTTTCTCATTTTATCTTTCTTCTCGTTTATAATCGAGTGAAATCATAATGAATTATTTCGTACATACATTCATCTATAATAATAATTTATGGGGATGATGCATTACCATATTTCATATCATGTATGATTTAGTTTTCGATTCTGTAATGATCTTAAAAATTCGTTGGCTTCGGAAATATCAAATACGCTTCATTATCTGATGAAAATAAACTGATTTGGGAAAGAGGTCATACTTTTCATGCAAATGTGTCAAGTTGAAATCCATGCAATTAAGATACATTCGGAAAAATGAAGCCTAAAACTTAGAATAATTTCTTAAGAGTGATATCAGTTCACTGCTATCTTCTCTACTTCTATCTGATGATCAATTCATGGCACCCAAATTATATTAACGGAATTTATTTTGGAAACACTCTAAGGGAATATCCCACAAAGCACATCATCACATACTGGTCATATCTTATCCACCTATCTTGATAATTTATATAGGCTATGTTTTCTGAAATTAGCTCAAGCTCCTTTAACTTTACGTACAGCAAAATTTACAAAGAATCATTCGCATTAAATATTTGAAGGGCGATTAGAAACTAATAAAGCCTTCATGAAAGCTAGCCTATTTTGTTAAGCCGCATATCCCGACACGTTCTTCGCAGGGTACAAAGATAAAGAATCTAATGAGGTAAACCGAAAGTATCCTCAATTATCACTATAACTGAAACCTACCATGAGAATTTTAACATGTGGTTATTCCTAAATCCATATTTAATTCAATGGAAAACATACGAAAAACTGATTCCTCTTATGCGAGTAGCGTGAATAAAAGCAAATTGTTTAATGAACTAAAATATATAAGCGCCAACAGCACACATTTATAATTGCCTTTTAAAAAATTAAATGTCCGTAGAGATTTTAAGAAATTGCGTGATCCAAAACGGTATCGCAATGTACTCTACTAAGACTGGCTTGGCTTCTAAGGTTGGCACAACACAGCACCGCTTCTATGATTCACTCATATTTCAACATAATCAAATCATACGTTTATTGCTTTTCCAAAGGAATAAAAGCACTATATTTTCGGCAAATTGACAAAAACCAGATGAACTTCACCTTTTAGCAAAAAATAACATAAATGACAACGACACCGTTCCGCAAAGTCACCCGCCGGATTATCGATGGCTTGATACCGATAAGCGGGCATGTACTTCAACAAGAAGTATTTTGATAATACAGCTTTCTATCGATTTCTTGTTTTTGGCAAACACTGATATTGTATTTTTATAGTGAGAGCTTTCACCGTCGGCTTCGCCAAGCAATAATGACTTTCTTCATCTGTTGCTCTTTATAAACAAAAGGATATATATTGGGGTTACACACACAGAAAATTTAGAGCAAAACAGCATCCTTTGTCTAAATTTATTCCGGTATATTTTAGAATATTCCACATATAATTAGTTTTTTTAATTAGGCTTCCATTACTCAATTAGGGTATTTTATTCTCGTCGTACAAGGTAATTGGAATTCGAGAGAGAGTTTCGAAAAATTCAACCACCTGGATTTTGAAATAGAAACCCGCAGTACTCATCGAGTCGAAGTGGTGTGAGAAGTTTCAAAAACTACGTTTTACAACGCACTTTATCAACGGCCTTAATTTGCTTTATTTTCCATTTGTAAAAGTCGCCGTACTCCCGGTTATGACCAATGAAAATGTAAAGCACTTTGCGTGAACCCACTGAATAGTTTCATTTTAGGGAGCGCAGGTAGAAACAGCCAAAGCTAGCAAATGAAATTAACATCCAGCCCCGAGTTGATTTTAGAACGTGCGCCATTGGTGCCTCTACTTCAGGAAACTCCTCCACTCCTTCCGTTTCAATTTTCGAGGTCTAAGGGACGCCGTGCCCGCGGAGTGCCTACTTTTAACCATAACGAAATCCGTTGGTTCCTTATGAACGTAAGGTGACTGTACAAGTGATCTTCTCGACCCGATAGTAATTATTACTTAAATATTATAGAAATCAGTACTGATCATAACTGCAAATCATTAGGTACAATTTAAACACATTAGCTAAAATATATTAGCCATCATCAGCAATTGTTGATCCGAAAATAGTTTTGCTGCATCAGTTCTCAGTCCACTCTCCGATCAGATGACAGTTTCATTCCTATGCGAGTCTCTACTCTGACCTCCTTCTTAATTTTCCTGATGCACTCCATCCTTGAACTTACTTAGAAATACTTCCCATGTATTTCTTCTTCCAGCACTGTTTTCGATAGGCTGTGGTGTCACAGAAAGTGTTAGCTTCTTCTTCATAGAAGTTTTTATCATACTTATTTTCTCTCCAACTATTTGTAAGATTTCTTCATTGGCGATTCTCTCCATCCTTTTGATATTCATCATTCTTTGTTAACACGTCGTCGTTTAGTACCAACGCGATATTTAGTAACTAACACAACTTTCTATAGCGGTTATTGGTTCTGTAGGGTTATACAGCAGCTATTTAGGCTGGTTCCTAGATAATATTAACAGCCTGTCCCACTTGAACACACATTTAAATGCACGTAACTACTACTTTTGCACGTACAATGATGATTCTGGGCAAAGAAGTAATTATTTTTCGGTCTACTGCAATTCAATCTTGACTTTACCAGCCAAACGGAAACTTTCTGCATTGAAAACCATCACGTCTGCGGACTGCGAGATAGAGGGCACTGTGACCTAATCTCGCCCTGTTACGAGAAAACCAGAAGTGGTGTGGAAATTCAAGGTCTCCTTGAGACCGCGACACAAATGTGCGTCGTGTCCTTTACAAGACGCTCCTCTGGGAGGGAGGGAAGATACATCTTTGGAGGAGAAGCAGGGAAGCCCGGAGGTGACCCGAGCCGTAATGGGCGCTAGTGGTGGCGCTTTGTCCCCGTTCCGCCTCTGTGCACCATTCCAGTGCGGTGGAAAGAAGAAAGGTGGTTGCTCGTTACCTCATGATACATTTTTTCATATTCCCAACCTCAAAAAATAATGGCACTAGAAAATAAAGTAGGTATTTTCCTGAAATCACCTCCCTTTTATATCCTCTGCAAGGGAAGAAAGAATAAGTCACCTACCAATGAAGACGGCTTGATCACCGAAATGTCAAGTACTTTTTGTATCTTTCATTTAGTTTTCGCTTTCCTGTATTTTTTTAAAATTAGATACACTTATATTTGTACACATTTATCTCTTTCACTCTTTCACACAAACAATAAACGCTGAAAATATAGCGTTCAAATAGAAGGTGAAAGAAAGAGATTAGGAAAACATAAAACGAACAAACACAGCGTTGGGGAAAAGGTGTTAATAAGTATCGATAAATGTTTATTATAAAAAAAACGCTTTTTATTTTCTATGGCTTTTTATCTTTTCATAATATTGTATAATTATTTAAATTCAACATTTGTGCCCAGTTTCAAAGCTCTAAGTTTTGGAGAGTGGGTGAAAATAAGATAGTAAGATTTCACCCACATCCACAGACATTTCGGTGAAGTTTGATAAAAGCGTGGGCCCGAATCCTAGCGGCAGTCCGTAAATGGGGCGACAGACTCCAAGCGAAAAAAAATCGACTTGACCGGGAACTGATCGGAACTTCCAAGTCCACGTCAGATGCTCAGACCATTAATATATGTAACTGATGGAATGGAATCGGTTGGTTGGTTATTTTGGGATGCAACCGACGGACGGAGTTACATTCTTGAGGTGCTCTCCTCAAAGCACTCGAGTAGGAATCGAGATTACCACTGAACAAAACCGCCACCGCCGCCACCGGTATTCGAATTCGGGCCCTCGGGATGGGAGGTCCTAGGAATGGAATCGGCGGGAGGTTTATGCCACCAAATATCCACAGGAGTGGCCCGTAGAGCAGGCCTAGAAAATGGCAGTTAATTTAAACCAGGTCGGTGAATTTTGTATTGAGCATGGTAAAATGAATTCGACGGCCCATTTTTTACGCAAGCAATCGAAAAAAAACAACCAATTTATCGCCAACAAGTGCAATTTAAAATTGGATAATTCTTTATAGATACCTTCAAAAGAAATAAAGACTGAAAATGTCACTATTTCCCGTAATATTGTTAATAGCAGTATGTAAAGTAACTCCAACGTGTATTTAATAACCACGTGTTACGTACCTGCGAAAGCATTCCTCAGCAAGACTCCATAGACTCTTGTTTGTTCCATAAAATTCATACCGTGATTAAGAGCATCGTTTATTTGTAGTATCTTGGGCGAATACGCATTTTGGAGTGCATTCCTATTGAAATGAGAGAACTGAGAGATGAACCTCGCCTGACGCTTTTTTTTAGGAGTCCTGCATTTCGAAGGATCGAAAGAAACCTATTCCAACCCAGAAAACCCGAAATGCCATTCCTTCATTTTCGAGTTGAAAAAAGGAAACAAATCAACAAATTAAGGAGGGAACGCATGATTTACTGATTGATTTATTTTTTAAAGACATTTGAACGATGAATTAATTAATGAATGACAACTGATTAGGGCATGATTTGGAGTATTCAATAATATCGTACTTTCTGAAAAAAATATAATGGGAGGCTCTATATTACCGTCCATTTTGCCTAAATTATATCGTACCGATGACGAGGTAACCCAGTTGTAAGTTCATAATCCTACTGATGAGGGGGCTTCAGCTAATCCGAAAGTGGCCTCATTCACACACATTCAGATAAACCCTACACTATGCGATTCTCTAATAACAAAGGGCCGGTTCCTTTAGTGTATTGGAACAGGCCACCGGGTTCTCATAATGTTTCACTAAAATCTAGTACACAATTCAATTTTTCATAAAAAATAGACATTTTGTAAAAAACGGAATTTTTAAACAGATAGCAAAACTATTATTAATGTTACCTCAATTTATAAATTGTTAAGAGCATACGTTATCATTAGATCCACTAAAAAAGAGGTTAATAATCACAAGGATATTCTATTAGTAAATATTTATTAGGATAATGGACCTGTTCAACATTGAAACGGGACAACATAAACGCACACCTTTAATACGTTTTTTCATAAGTGTACCACAAAAAATCGGTACTCCTGGAATTAACTTTATTATTTATAAAGTATTTTCATTAAGAACGTGAGTGTTCCGGTAAAAAACGGGACGAATGGGAACCCAACGTTAGGTACATATAGTATAGGTATATAGATATGGAAGTATCATATTTCGGAACCCATTACTTCTTCGTATCGGACATTTTGACGAGTGATTTTTCCATTCACTCTATCTATCATTCGATCTAATGTCGTTACCACCAGTTAACACCAGCGTACTTTTAGCATATGTTTCCATTGCATTCCGGCAATGATGGCGTTCATACAACTACTCTTATAACATGTGTAAATTAACCTAAGGGCGTAGTCTAGTAGTGGTGTTCTCCATCACTTTTTGCACGCCATTTTGTTATGTACCTGTGCGGAGCTGCCTATCAGCGTGCTCAGTAAACCTATTATTATAGATGCCATTGACAAAAGTGATGCACTGGATTTTCGGGAGCCATTTCCAATTTCCTCTAAGATGACTTCTCCCGGAAAGTCACGGTAGTTTGGTCTCAAAACCAATGCGTGACATACGGCGACTAATACACACACCGGAAGCAATCCTTGAATAGGTGTCAAAGTCACGAATTTAGTATAAGACACCAGACAAGGCTAGGTTCTTGGTGATGTATACTCAAACAATTATGTTAATAGTATCTGGCGTAACTGAATGGAATAACTTCATAAATATGGAACTAAACTAACTTTTTTCCACCGAGTTTTTACTGACGTACGACCCGTATCAGAAGTGATAATGTTGCAATGAAACCCGGGTATAACAGTAAAATATCTGTATCAAAACCAAGTGGTTTTAGTATCGGTAACTGAAAAATCAAGAAGACCTCCATTATTTTCTACCGCATCATATTATACCTACTACACTGCCACCTTCGGCGGTATCAAGGGGTGGGGACTGATGTTGGGACTAAGGGTTATGAGTGAATTTCACATCTCGTTAGGCATAAGACTTATTGAGGTCTACCGAAACATGTATATGACCTTTCGGGTAGCAGCCAGTTTTCTTTTTTGTAATATCCTACGACTCGTTTCTTTATACGGCCCCGCACTCTGCTGCATTGCCACTATTTGGCGGAAATGAAGAGGGGGAGTGTTGGCGGTTTCGGAGGTGATGAGTGGATATCAGACACTTTTGGACTCAGTATTTGGTGAGGTTTACCTTGACCAATCAAACTGAATTTCGGGATGCAGCAAGACTTTTCTTTTTGTTTTACTATATCGAACCGTAAGTCATTTACTACGGTACCATTTTCTACCGCACTGGGCGGAATTGAAGAAATGGAAGGTCACCACGGAGCAGGAAGCGGACGGCAAAGTGGGTTGGGGGGATTCCGGGATGTGAGGGAGCGATGGAGAGAGTGAAAATGGGAAGAGAGAGAGAGAGAGAGAGAGAGAGAGAGAGACTAATCGCGACGAACATTAACGATGCCGCAACTACGGCCGCGACTGGGGCAGGAGGAGGCGGAGAAGAATGCGTGCATGGCGTGAGTTTGCGCAGGGAGAGGCAGGAATTGGGGCAGTGAGTGGCAGGGGGTGAGGGACAACGGACTAACGCTCCGGGGGAGGGAATGCGAGGGCCGAAATGCAAGGCGAACCCCGAGTTGCACGGATAGGGCTCACGAATGCGGCGGCCTAGCGTAGCCCGGAGCGTTCTCGCTAGGGTGGCGGAGAGAAATAAAGGGAGAGGCTGGAGTTATGGAGGCACGTGAGATAGAGAGATACGAGGGAGGGTCATGGCTGGGGGCATGGTAGGGAAGAGGTAGGAAAAATGGCGTATGGCTCGCAGCCGTAGCTCGCAGGCGGTCGCAATGCAGGAATGGAAAACGCCTCCACGTGAACCAATGGGATCTCCAGTAGAGGGCAGATCCGTTCGCGTGTCAATAATGGATAATCCCGAACGAGACGGTTCCTATACGTCGACGCTGAAGCGGAGTGGGAAACCACTTGACTCGCAGAAGGGGTGGCGAAAACGTTAAGAGCATTTCCTGGAACAAAAGGTAGGGAGGGACTTGGTTTGAACATTCTCGTGCCCTTAAATCAACCTTCCACGACATCACGCCCTCCATTACTACCACGTGTCACGATAGGAAGGCTTAGGGCAGTGGAAAAGAGGTTGACGAAATATCAGACCGGCGAGGAGGCCAGCATTGGGGGGTTCTTGCCGACATCCCACGCGATTGACGTGCAACGCTGACGGGGTTGCCGGAGGCTGCGTTTGGGGAAACTGGATGGAGCATGGCGACCCGGATTTAAAATAGCCCATCCCGCCTCGATCACTTCAACTGGTATTTGGGATGCACCGTGCTCATGAATCCTGTCACACGTTAGTCACGCGCATTGAAATGAGGAACAAAGCTTTTTGTTCGGATTTCGGTTGAAGCTGCAATTTCCCTATCTACACCGGGAATACAGCAAGAGTAGCTGCAATGTTTTACGGTTCAAAACGTTGGGGAAATTAAAAATTTTTCATGTGTGTCAATAAAATAATGTTCCTTCATTCTTAAAAACTCAGTTATTACAAAATTTCCGATGTTACCTTTCTAGAACTTATCAAGGATACTAGCATCGGTTTTTTACAACATTCAGAGCTTTAGTGACTCAAAATAATTTCCTTTACACAGGAGAAATATTCGAAATTGCCAGAAATATTTAAATAACATAAGGGTCAGGATAGTGCCCCTCAATCTATATGATTAAGTGCCTTAAATGAGGTCTCAAACAATTAGAATATGAAACTGAGCCCCCAAAACAAATTTTAATCTTCATTCTATTAAAATCTATCTTTTAGGATGTTTTGCAGTATTTGACGACCGAGAGGTTTTTATTTCTGTGAATGGAAAATATTTACTGAAGAGGCTTTTATTCCTCGTCTTTACGTCAATGATAAATTTACGGCATCCTGGAAATAGAAATGGAAATTAATTCATATATGAACACTTTATTTTTAAGAGCGAAAATTCATTAATTTCCTTAAATTGCACATAGGAAAAAGGCAACAAAAATGGAAATTTAAGGTATGTGATCTATGACACGTAAGAATGTCCCTTATAGAAATGAAATGTCTCCTTCAAATTATGTTCTAATCGCCTTCTGTCGAAAAAACTATTTGGAGCTTTACTGGTTGATATTAAGTCCTATGGCCTACATGTTGTACTATCGCCCGGTAATATATGATTCACGATTTTATATAACTGTTGAAAACATTATTTCGCGTGATGCAGCATAAAAATAATAAGTCAACCAAATTCAATTTGATTTCAGCGTGAGAATGGCCGATAAAAATATAAGAACACACGAAAGACACTAACAAGTAGACTTCTTATATTTCGATGGAGAGTCGATATATCTTCCTCAAAATATAGAGGGTGAATCTAAGAGAAATACTTAGAGAAAGATGGATGAACTCTCCACCGAAACATAAGAAGTCTACTTGTCAGTGTCTTTCGTGTGTTCTTATTTTTTTTACTGGCCACCCTCGTAACATATCCTGTTTTTGTCATCGCTCACAGAAACACGCAAAAAGGACACTTACAAAAAAAAACTCGGACGTTTCGATGGTCAAGCCGTCATCGTCAGCACCTACTTCCATCAAGCAAATTGGTATTTACAATTGAGAGCCATTTGACGAGCAGATACTATGCATTTAAACGTCCAAAAAGTAGCAGAAGCACTATTAGTAAATCGGTAATGCAAATTATTTGATGGTATGTTTATGGCTTTCATGTTAAAGCGCTAGTGACTTGAATCCAGAATGGTTTTCGACTGCTTTTGAAAAGCAACGTAAAGTCTTTCACCGCGGTCGTGGTGGAATTCGTCAGTGCTTTGAAAGCTTATTGGAATGTCGGAACAAATCCAAATTTCAGTGCAAATTCAGAGTGGAATATAAAAAACTGCATTTAGGTTATTTAGGTTGAATGTGCGTAGGTGTTGGTGAGAATCGTTGTCGTATCAGCTAAAACGTGCGCGGGGAAAATACTTGTTAAGAACGCACATTTCTAACTGCCAAATTATAGAAAAAAGTCCAACTCGGGGTTAGGATTTATTAAACTGTCAGCCTCGGCTAGCATATATTGGCAGGAATATTATTCAGCATGGAGAATGTGAATATTCAGCGTGAATATTATGCAGCGTAGAGAGTTGGAAAACTTAAGCAAGGCCAACTTACAATGTCACGGGGTGGACTGATGAAAATTGGAAATTAAGGGGGGAATAGATGATGAGTTCTTGGTGATGGGAAGAGTCTTAAGGTTTTAGGATAGACAAGGGCGAAGAGTGCATATACCAGAGTTCTGCTCTATAGAGTTCTATATAACACACGCTTCTCTCTATAAAGATCACGCATAGTTTGAAAAAGTAATATCATTCGCATGGGAAGGGCTCCCTATGAGAAACGGACTTGTTTGAGTACAGCACGTGTTTGCTGCATATTGATTTCCCTCGATATAAAATCATGCTAAATTCAATTAACTACGATCACCTGGCAGTGACCGCTAAATTACCAACATTGGACAGCTTTCCTTCAAAGGATAGTGGAAAGGTTTCCTTCTAAATTCACGTTAGGATTTATTGGCTATTTAGGTTGTTAGTGCATTCCCTTATCCCATAATCTCTAGAACTGATTGGATAACCCAGGAGTTTGCTACACATCGGTCTTTTTTTAATTACTGTGTGGACTCAGCGTTGATGTAAATTTATTTTAATCATCGAAAGGGAAACAAATCTCTAGCGATTTCCATAAACAAAACATTATACGGTTTCGCACGTCCATTGTTTCGTTGTGTAACCTTCCTTCAGTTCACTTTATGATGGTCTAACGTTCCAACTCAGACCTTGGGGACAGTTACCTTTTTTTTATTCCAAAGTAATATTTCAGCGAGTTTTTTGGACTTATTTCAAAGTTGAATGCCATATTTGGAGTGGGCCGGCGGGGGTGAAAGGGAGAAACATTTTGGATGATAATAACAAATTTAATGTCGATATTTTTTAGTTTTGATGAGAAGATAACCAGCAAAATAAAATATTTTTAAAAAGCCTCACTTCTATACAAGCTGATGAGGACCAAAACCGCAAACGTTCCAAAATATTAACTTTGAAAAGGTAAAGTTTTTTCAGCATTCATATCTAGACATTTTTATGAGTCCATCACAGGATATTGGCTTTTTAATCTTCTTAGTCCGCTTTGTATGCAACGAGAAATAGTTTTTATCGCGTAATATCATCCACTGCAGCAACTCTTTTGGACATTCCGAATTTAATCAGATTTTACCGCGTCTCGCCACCGGAATGCGAGGACTAAGAGTCGTCTATCTATGGGCGACTTGGCCATCATCACCAACCAGAGTCGTAAGATTAAAAAGTAATCGGCATTGTGTTTTGTTAATTCATACCTCGGCCCCATTAAATTTGTAAAAAGACGTGAAATGACTGCTGTTTACGAAGGTTAACGAGTTTATTTTTCCTCTTCCGGCCGTTAACAATATGGTTGGAATATCTCTGGTTCTTTCTTCGTGTCCAGGGATGATGGCAATAAACAAGAAAAAAAACCCGCAGAGCTGGATGAAAGATTTTATTTATGTCCGAAGTTTGCGCAGCGGCTGCATTGATGGCGTTAACAAGCGTTATCGGAAATAGGACGTGATGGCCTCGGGGATTAAAAATAAAGAGTTCTTTGAAAGGTAGATGGTAAACTAGCGTGAAATGTACACAACACGTTCCTCTTTTTGGTCATTCATTGTTGCTTTGTGAAGGGCTGTATTTTTAATTTACTGGCGATGGCTCATCTGAACTGTCAGTACATTTTTACTTCAATTGAAGTTGAGAAAACGTTTTGCTCTAAAATTTCACATACATTACATCTGAATCAGATTTTCGTGAACACATTAATGAGTACTTTCCACTCATTTTGCAGAGCATTTTAGTGGAGTGTTTACCAAAACCACTATTGCTAAACAAATTGAATTCGCCTTAGGATAATACTTTCAGATGTTCCTTGGTACCAAGAAAAAGTGATTTAAGATTGATGTTTTAGAAAAATAATATTTTTGAAATATGCCGGCCCATTCGATATGAATATCAGGATACACATAATAAAAAAGACAACGTTAGAATTCCGGAATACGAAACTTAGTAGAATTAATTCATGCATGAAGACAATGCCCATCTTAAATTTCCAGTACTGCGGTCGTAGTATTGCAAAAAAATTACATACTAATAAAAAAATGAAAAACACTGTGATATAAAAAGATGGGTCGGTCTACACAGATATGCATGTTGCTGGAATTATAGGGAAACGATGTAGTTGCGCCGCAGAACGCAAATTAAAAAGTACCTGAGCATCTGATTTTACTCCACTCGTTATGATATATTTGGAATTATCCATACAGAATATCTAGTAGCCCTTAGATGGAACTGTTTCTGAGACTTTTATAGGTTTTGGTTTTTGATTTTCCGATACATTCCACAAATTTACATTTTTGATAAAATTAATTTCGTCCCACTTCTCGTTCAGCCATTATTGAAATGTAGATTTTTTAAATTGTAAAAAAGGTACCACGCAAAACAGATACGACAATATACATGGCGTTTCAGGTAAACATTTATGTAACCAACCTTCTGGAAAAAAAAAATTTTTAGGAAAGTAATTATTTTACTTTTTGGCCATTCCAAATGTGACTTAATTACAACACTGAAAATTGATTCTATTGATTCTCTCATTAGACTTTTATGTCGCAAAATAACGAAAGCCGAGAAAAGTTACAGCGAAATTCGAGGGAAAATAAATTAAGGAGAAGTTGCTTCATTCAGGTAGGCACCGAGTAGTTTTACGGATTCTCTATCTCATTGCCAAGTCAGTCGCGATCATTTATCCCACGAGCTTTGGTCTATGTTCTGAAGAATTTGGAGAAGTTCTAAATGCCAGAAATATAAGGTGGTAGCCTAATCTTCACGGGTTTGGAAAGAGACTTTCAATGAGTTTGCATTATACCTTAAGAACTATTTAGTGGTATTAAGGTAGTAAGGTAGTATTTAAGAACTATTTAAGAAGTGGGCCGTTTACATTGAAAACACTTAACACTCAGCTCCCAATTAAAAAGATGGATAGCGTGTGATTTGGGTAGGAAATTAAGCAGGCGTCACGAGATAGTTAACTCCATTTTACTCATTAAATTTTGAATTTCATATTTTATATTAAAAACCACAGTAATTACGTGCCTCCACGGATTAAAACTCCAGATTTAAAGCAGTTGAAAAATTTTCTTCCTTGGAATAATAATTAAATATACAGAACACTGTCACGCATGCAATGCATAAATCATTGAGAGGAGAAAAATATTGGAATTATAAATGCATACGTTGAATTTTTTTCTGTATACTCCTCTTCTATAGGAGATTTAATGCTTCGGCCAGTTTCCTTTTTCGTGTACAAATTAAATCAATTAATAAATTCAAATTCGATAACACATTACATTTAACATTTAGCATTTGCTTTGCAACCATGTATGCATGTATCCAGTGCGTTTCACATTGTCATATACTACCATTTCAATAGGTACCCCAGTGATTCTAGATTCAACGTTCCCATCGGAGCATTTTCTGGACTTCACCATTAAATTAGCACTATACACCATTTATCCGGCCCACAGTTCACTGATCAGTGGCTGAACACGGTTTTAGCAGCCAGCGGTGACACGCGTTTTGAATGTTTCGAAGAAGCGAGAGTCAGAATTAAATGATTTAAATTAAGTACTAAATACGGTTGATTTCATTAAGGTGGATGTATGTTTACAATGATTGCTAAGTAGTTACTTGCTCATTTCATCCATCTAAATTCCAGTAAATACAAAAAGGTAGTGTTAGGAAGTCGGTTAAAAGATTGGCCTACATGTCTTGAAATATAAAAGGATAATTATTGCAAATTTCTTGACCTTTATATGGAAAATTAATTACAAAATATTAGTAATTAACGCAAATTTAAATAAAAATGTTTACTATAAAAAGAATAAAAGGAATATCTATAGCACAAAAAGTCATAAGCATTAATGAGTTGCATGTTTGAAACAATTTTTTTCTTTTAATCAAGATTGATGGACTGCATTTCACTTCTGCTGATACTTATTAATCACACAGATGGGAATGCTAAATTGATTTATTTTATGTGCGTTACATCAACGTGTCTTACGAAGCCCTGGTAGCATAATTAATATTTTATATTTCAGAAAAGCTATCGAGTTTGTAGTATAAAAAATTTTATTCTACCGCGTATATATACCTAAAACGAAATTCGATTACAAAGTAATAACGCCCAATTGCAACGAAACAAAATATGTCAATATTATATGCCTGGCGTATATCATGCAAGTTTTCTTTTTTATCATCATTATCTCAGTAAGCTACTTGAATATGTTATGGTTTTGGTTGAGTCCGAAAATTAGTTAGCGAAAGTTGAAATAAAATGTGAACATTTCATTCACTCCACGATTGGGTTAGGGCTGAGCCGAGTCGAGGACGGGTCGTAGGAAGGAGGTGGGTGGGTTGAAAGGACGGAAATGGAGGTGGAGGAACGAAAGAGGGAAAGGGAGGTAGAGCGAGTGTTGAGACAAAGGACGGGGGTTGGTGCTGCTGAATGGAAGAAGGGACTCGACACGGAAATAAAATTGGGGTACATAATTGCACTACACCGGGTGAAGGTACTGGCATGGGTTTAGGGAGGGAAACTTTTGCCCGGAGGGAAAAGTTTTCGCATTCCAAAAAGACATGCCGCAAGATTTCGCCCCAAAGTTACGTCCCAGAGAATCTTGCCGGGCGTTCAGAAGTATAAAAGTGAAATTTTGGGCTAAAAAGGTTTGGCGTCCTTTGTCTCTCTAAAAGGAAAAATATCCCCAACGTGGAGTCTTTCATTGTTGAAAGCAAACTTTGACTGGAGCCATTTCTTAGTGGCTCGTTGACGATGTAGAGCTTTCGTACTATTATTCCTAAGTCCTAAGAAACATTCTCCGCTGGTTTCTTGAAACTTTTCTCTCTTGATTAATGAGCCCGGCCTCATTTATTTATGAGGTGAGATAAATCAGCCAATATTCGCTCTTGTAATAATAAATGAATAGATGGAAACAATTTTTTGGAGAGAAGTGCAAGGAAGAAAAATTAAACCCACTCCCTCATGCATATTACAGAGCAGTTTATCATTTTTTAAGTTGTAAGCAGAAGTTGAATATTCCATTTACACGCAAAATAAGATTAAATTATTCCTGAGAATTGATGACTTCCCCACAAGCTCTTTCGTTTCCCGCAAGACTATCTTCATTTTGTTTATCTCTTACACCACACCGTCGCAAGAGGAAGGAAGGTGTTGGGGAAGAGTTGCATTTAATTTTTGATGAGGAGGAGAGACACATGCCGCGAGGAAGTTCCAGCAATTTTCCGCAAATCCCTGAGAGAAAAATAATGCTCTTTTCCGAGTCGCACGAGGGCGGTACCAGCAATGGGGGAGGGAGAGAGAGTGTGTGTGGATGATGGGAGAAAAATGCGAGTTCGGTCGGAGCCCTTCAACATCCACCACGTCGCCCCGTAACCACACACAACTACAACCTCCCTCAAACATCCACAGTTCCCATTTACATTCCAGCCGCTGCAGGATGAGCGGTCGGACGAACGGGGCTCAAGGTTGAGATGACGACGGAATCCACATATGTTGGCTCTCTCCCCCCTTTAGACATATTCGACGCCCCCGCACCTCAGCCACCCTCCCGCACCCAACAACGTCCTCTCCTCCAACCCACTAAATTCCAAGAGCCGCATCGTAACCTAGTTTGGACGGCACAGGGAGGGAAGAAAAGGAAGGTTTCCTTTCGCCACCTTGCATTAAAATTCCTCTCCGCATCCGCCTCATATTGCGAGCGACCTCTTCTCCCGTTGAGCTGTGGAAATATCCTTCTCTCCCTCCCCCCTTACTCCATTTATCTACCTCTCTCTATCTCTCTCTCTCTCTCGTAGCAGTCGATTTTTATTCCGTTTTCACATCGTCAACCCGACATAAAAAACACTCCCACGATCTCACCGTCTACCCCATTTCTCCTCGTCCTTCCCACTCACCTCACCGGCAGACCTTGCCGGCTCCTCCTAATTCTGTCCTTCTCTGCCTTTCTCAAAGTATTTGTTTTGCTTGCGCGGCGACGGCCCCACCATCGATCGGCCAAAAGCGGAAGCGCGAATGTAGTTCCTTCACTTCTTCATTTCCCCTCTTCCCCTCCCCCTCGCCCCAGCCGAAAAAAGCCGTTGCGAAAGGTCAAGGCTCGGCCAAAAAGGGACGAGAGCCAACACATAATATACATGTATACATATCTGGAGAAAAAAAAGAAGACAGAAAAAATACAAGGCGAATAGAGATGAGGGAATAAAATAATTTGATAAAATATTACTTTTTTATAATATCACGGGCCGAGAAACCTTTTTGGAGACCTTTCTACACTCTCATTTCCAGACCTTTCACACCTACTCCTTCCCTCACCCTCAATATCTGTGGTTCAGTGCAACAACGCTCTAAATAATGGAAAAAAATGAGATATAAAGTAAAGATTTGCAATGGTGAAATAAACACGTATCTAATCCGCAGATATCAGTTAACAGACTATGACATTTCTCAACTCAAAACAAATGTTCACACGATGATACGTTGTGTCACCTGCTTTGATATAAACCTCTTACCTCAATTTTTAACATTTTGTTTGCCAAAGGGTTCTTGTACTGAACCACAGAATTATTACTCCATACTTGTTTAATGTTGTTCGTCAAGTGAATAAAGGAGTGGATACTGAACCGATTCTAAACCACTGAAACACGAGACATGATTTCATTAAAAAAAAACAGATTTTATATATTTTTTAAACAACCATCAACACCTATATCTACGAGTTCATACTCCCTTACCGCCGCGAGGGTGTGATGCAAGGGTTATTGGGACACTAGCATTGAAAAAGAGATGGAACAAGGACAAGAACTTGGAAGGGGTAATGGCGCATAGATGAGATGCATCTTGACGGATTTCTATTTCGCGCTGATTTTGTTTGTAGCCAGTAATGCTGCGCGGAAAGAAGAGATTTTTTTTAACCTAAAAAGACATTCGAAGAAATATGGCGGCTCCATAGTTTCTTGGGCTTGGGAATGAAAATGCTATCCTCGAAGAGAGACACTCGCGAGGCGTACGTAGATGGTGTCCTTGACTTTGTAACAGCGTGGTGCTCGTGGTGATCTCTCACTCGGGCCGTGACTCTTCCTCATCCAGGATCCAATCACGTCGGATGTTGGATAATAACGAGGTGAATGGAGGAGGAGAGCCGTGATAGGAGCTACGAGAAGGAGGGTCGAGGAAGGGGTAAAGTTTGGAGCTCGGATCCTGGGATATCAGGAATTAACACGCGCTATTGTGGCCGACCTGCTATGCATGCCTTCATCAGGAGTGGACGGACGATGGGGGAGCACGCTCCAAATCCCTTGCATGGTCTCTGGGCGGGTGAGTGGGATGACCACGGGGGCTTACCCAAACGTTGTGGGATCGTACACTGTCCCCGAGGCGTTGACGCCGTCACTGAGCTTTGATACCTCTAGTTAAAGGGACAATCCCGGCGTGAAACAACCTCTCGACCGTCAAGAGCACGTGCCGCTAAACTACATACTACCAACCAGACTATTCACGAACGGTCACCCGATACGACAAAAACCAGGTAATACTCGGTTTCTAAGCTGACACCTACTTTATTTGGTAAATATGCACGCTTTTTATCGCCAAAGTTTTAATTTCATTGGTATACAAAAGAATACTGAGCGATTTCGATCAAGTGCCTCGATCAAATTGGAGTTCCTTCAGAAAATGCAAGAATTTCTTGGGGAAACGGAATGGGGCGTTGAATAGAGTACTAGCTTCCCATCTTAATGGCAAGGGTTAGATTACCAGCAGCGACGAAAATTTTCTATGGCATCCTGACATCTATCTATTGATGCCTTATGGAGAACACCTTAAGGTTAGTAATCACTCTATCGGATGGGAAGTTTAACTGTGGGCCCTTTGGCGCCTTTCGTAGAAGGGCAGGCTAATGACGGCGCCGGGTTTCTCTTTACCCGTCCTCCTTTTCCAAGATATTCTTTCCCTACCCAATCTACTTCCCACCAACCGCTCGGTAACCGCGGACAAAAACCTAGAAGCACTCAGTAATTAAGCAAAGGTCAACATATTTTGGTGAAGATGCAAGCTTTTGACAGACAAAAGTATTGACTTCAATGATATACTAATGAGATATGAGCGTTTGTGATCAAAATAACTATTTTAGGCTCCCACCAATGAAAGAAAAATTGTTTTCACCACAAAAGCCTACAACAATGCCCAGTACTTGTCATCATCATCATAAGTCAAGCAGTACTAAGATTGGTCGACTGCAGCCCTTTATTCTTCTTGTCCCACGAAAATTACTTCGATCCTTAAATGATTTTCCGTTTTATCTGGCTAACGAATTCCTCTGTCCTCCTTGCGGGACCTTACCTTTCATGACCTCTTCTATCGTTCTGCTAACGAGTTCATTCTATCCCAGGACGTGGACAATCCTTCAGAATTTTCTATTCCTTATTTAGATTTCGCAACTTAAATTCGTTTCTCATTTTACCCGTCTATTTTATCTTCAGCATCAGCCCTCCATTGTCAGATGTTGAAAGTGTCTATTATGTCACAATCCACTTGGTCCAATGGTCGGTAAAGAGCAACACTCCACACTCCCGCTCTGAAGTACTGCTTTATCTTCTTCATAACATTTTTTAGAATGGAGTAACTGTTTTTTCGCCATACTTAGCTTGGTCTAATTAATGTATTTTATAGAACAGTAAAAAACCAGTAAACAAAAAACTAATAAGACAGGTCTTCGGGGTTCTCTTCCGCCGTGAATCATCGAGATGAGTGACATCTTTCACAGGCATTCCAGTCTGCTTCCTCGGGGCCGAAGTGTCCGATGCCATTTCTTGGTCACCTAATATGGGCCTCACTCACTCCAGTGCCAAATCTGGTTTAGTGCTCTCAGCTTGGAATATTGAAAAATACGTTTCCCAACTCTGATGAGCGTCTAAACATATTCTATATTGAAGTTATTCGGTGCCTTTTTGATCCCAATAGTTTCTATAATGATTCTTGAGAAGCGCCTCATGTCACCATAAATAAATGTCGACACGACGGGAAATATTGCCAGGGTACTCAAAAAACATAACGTGGTGACAATAAACTCCTGAGTCACCAAGACTCCATATGCTCTGCAATGCAAAAGACCGCTCGACAACATTCATGAAGGCGCTTAGGATTTGAAATGTGAACGTGACATCGGACAAACACCCAGTCCTATCGAATGTCACCTTCATTAACATATATGAGCAGTCAACAACAAGCATACACGTGTTTCGGCGAACGCAGAGTACACTTGGAGTGGACCGAAGCAAAAGACCAATTTGAAAGATTGTCAAAATTCAAAGTCAAATTAATTGAAATTGAAAGACGCTACTTCCCAAGAGTCATTAGTGAAGCTAATGACACAAAAATACATGAAATAACTTCAATAGAGAGGACAACTACACGCTCTCCAGCGCTTTTACACTTATTTTCCAAGATATCAAGCTGAGAGCGTCAAACCAGATTTGGCACCGGGCTGAGAGAGACCTATATGAGGCAACCAAGAAATGGCAGAGGAAAATTCGGAACTGAAGAGGCAAACTGGAATTCCAGAAAAACACGTAGTCCACCAGGGTTATCCCACGGGGAGAAAAATCCGGAATACCAGTTTCATCCACTCCACTCCACGGAAAACTTCTTTCCAAGAAAACGGGTACTTTAAAAAATCGGTTTACACGGAATGAAGGAAATAGCTCCAGTATTTTCTTCAGCTCCTGTATTCTTACAGCGTTGTTATTCGTTTATTGAAAAATGATTAGCACAAAATAACATGGTTGTTACGATAAAATGCTGGGGCCCACGCGGACGGAAAAACTCCAAAATTGTTTGGAAAAACCAAACGGTATTTATGGGAAGATGTTGCAACCTACTGGTTTCTGTTTTTGTCAGGTTTTTATCAAATACCGACCTTTCGAGATTTTCCACGGTCGCACCAGTTGAGATAGTATCACGACTGTACTATCTAGTTCCTCTACACCTTCCGATGGGCACTGTCACCAGCCGGCAGCAACTCCCTTTTAATTTTTCTCCGGAATATATAGAAAAATGTTTCCCTTAAAATTCACGTGGTGAGAAGAGAAAACTTTGAGTATGATGTACGGTTAATACGAAATATTTGGGTCGGTCTCAGACAATAAGTGTAAACCAAATTAAATTGAAGAATTGGGTCTTTGGTACCACAATTGCTTAGGTTATATTGCATTGACTTGACTAAGACTTCAACCCGAAGGTAGAAGAAACAAGCGGGATTCAAACTTCCGACCATTAAGTTCCCGAGACGTCTCCAAGATGACTACGTAGACCGGAGGGGTAACGGTGTGATTACTTTAGCTTTGATCGGTTGCAATTCTTTGATGCCTGTGAAGCAAAATTATGAGGTGAATATGCGGCCCTGAAATTACCTTATGAGATTCTTTCGCATAGTGCGTTGTTTTTCTTTTATTTCTTATACCGATAGCATTGAACGGACACATATTCCCTATCTAAAACGTTTGACACGATACGATAAAAATCCTTCCACCTGAAATGATACGAGCAATGGCTACCCATAAAAGAGCGGGTTCCCCGTAAAATTTGGAATGACAAGCCAATTCCGTCAGTCCATCTCCACGTACCCGAGAGAGATATTTCACCTCCAGCAACGCTGAAATGTTCCATCCAACAGATCGCACCCAATAAAGGAAAAGGCTGATTGCTTGAGGCATTAATCTCTCCAACATCCAATCTGCCTAGCTACAAAATCGATGTCTTAAGGCGAATTCCAAAGGAATTTTAAGCGTGACTGAAGTACCTGTGAACGTATTTAATTGAATTGTAACTTTTCAAGTTCCTTAGTCTTCAGCGTGTTTTTCGAAACAGAAAATGCTGCTTCCCCCGTGTCCCTTTAAAATAATACCAAAACTTCAAATCAACCAATTACGTATTGGATTTGAAAATGCCACTTAAGATTTTATTTCCACAATAAATTGAGTAGTAAAATTCAATCACCATAACATTTAATTTAATAATTTTCGACTCGCTGATGGCCGCACCGTCATCAATCAAATTTGCTGTCAGCCAAAAGTGTTTTCCTTAAATATTTTTAGCAGCGGCCAACACGATCTCGTATGAAGCCAATAAAAACATCATGCAATGCGATTTAGCAGATTTAAATATGATCCGAGAAATAACAGTGGAGCTATGGAGTGCGTTTAAGCAGATTTGATCGCTCTTCAATAGATTATAACATTATTATGCAGATTTATTCATGCTGGTCACCGAAACTGAGACCGAAGCTTATTGATCGAACATTTCAATGCATGCATATTAGAAAGGTGTGGGGGATAGCCCTTTATCGAGAGCGAGATGGGTTTTTATGGTATAGTAGGTTGTTGCGCGTTTCCCCATAAATTTAGCAGCTTCGTTGTTATCACTACGCTTCAAAACGGTAGAGATTTAGAAAAAGCTCCTTTTTTGTCACCCACCCACAGATATGATGGTAGAAGAGATTAGTCTCAATCTTTCCCTGCCAAATAAATACCTAGCTTGATTTTAGATTAAAAGCTTATGGACTCCTGTGGATCAATCCCTCCCTTAATTGCGAGAATCAAGTTTTAACGTTTTCGATTTTCCCAAGATAAACTGCTCCCAATTTTCTTTGGCCATGAAATGTACAAAGAAAATAAGGGCAAAGGCCTGGTCCGTCTGATCCTTTTGTAACTATTATTAAAAACTTACTAAAAATGTCAGCTAAAATAGCAAAAGTACAGTCTGAAACAATGAATATAGTCGGTTTTGCTGGAATGTTTCGGGACTTAATCAGCTCTCTGCATGGTACAACATAGCCAAGATTAAGTAACAGCTTTCCGGAATGTCAGTTTAACTTTTTGATTTCATTACCAAGAAAACTTAAAACATGTACAAAATAAGAAAGTGCAATAAATGAGTTAATTTTCGTTCCACTTTGTTTTGAAGGGACATTGCTCCTCGAATTCTTTTTCCGAGTATTGTTTAGCAGCAGCTTGTATGTAATGCCAAAGTAGTCTTTCTTATCATCGGCCCAAAATTCATAAGACTAAAGGTTCTACATGGCCTTATGGCAACGTACATTTCACAAAAAAAGTTTTTCCTCACAGAAAATGAGTAAACTTTGCCTTCAGTAAAGTGATCTCACTTCCAAGAACCTAAACAGCTAAGGAAAAACATGGTATAGAGCAACAATGCCCGCTTTCTATTTCCCTTGGTCACCAATGTCCAAAACATGGTACCAATTACATGAGAAAAACTTTTGTTCTTTATATTCTTACTGATACATCAAACTACCACCATTATTGAACTTTTTACGCGTCCACCTATTCCACCAAGCTCGTTTCCCAAAGGGTACGCGTATAACAGGCTCGGAACCACTGGTCTAGAACAAACAGGTTCTATAAACAGATATAACTCTTGCGGTCAGTCGCAGCGTTTCACATAAACGGCAAGGGCGGCCATGAGAAAAGCCAATTAATCATTCCATATCTATTTTTTTCAGTGGCAAGAGTAGCTGGCAATTTTTATTCCCTAATGTCGAGGTGTAAATCAAGTTAAGGCTACAACTCAGTCGAGCTGGATGCTGTTGCTACGATTAGCCTTTTCAGGAATTTAAAATTTTATTTTATTTATAAGTTCCTTTGGCACTTTTATATATTTTGTCTGTTTAATATTCCCATACAGAGAAGTGATTAAGTCCCGAAAAAACACCTGCAATCCCATTTGCTGTCTAACATGTTGTAAAATTTGTACTATCATATTGAATGCTCATGCAATTTTACCCTTCAGGATCACCAGAGTATGTAACTTACAAGTTTGATTTCGTTGGGCCAAATTTGACGGAAATCTGGGCATGTCCGGATAGATAACTGATCCCTTCAACGGATGGCTCACGTACATAATTAACTCACATCAAATAATTAATAACAGTTCTGAAATTACTCCATGAAAATTGATTGCTATGAATAAACATTAACCGGTATCCACAGCGGAAGAAAACAATCAACTCCGTTTGCAAGGTCCGTCAAACTAATTTTGCTGTGCAACTCACCCACTACTGGTAACTGATTATTTGATGGTACAAAATGGCCCGTATTACGGCTTTCAAGGAATTTGCCGATGCTCGCTTTAAAACATAATTAAGTGTCCTTACACGTCACATATTAAATGCAATTATGTTAGGAATTATTAAGTTTAAAACAAGAACTAAATAACCACGAAATATCCTAAAAAAGCTAAGATTTCAGGTTTTCCATGGGTAAGTATCACAATATAATCATTGTGTTTCAGCCTAATGACTGCAAATCAAACAAAAATAATCATACATAGCTTCTATTGTCAAGATTACCAATATATCGTACAATATGCTTTTGCCGAAATGAATGGATTACTTTTAATTCGCAAATATCTACTCTATAATCCATTTGTATAAAAATGTACTTGTATCCTAAAACTGCAACGTTTTTTTTTCGGTTTTTTCTAGAATCAGAAGCTAAAAAAATTTCAAACTTAGCACATCATTAAATGCCACCACACCGTAGACTAGGTGACTTATTACACACCGAAAGTCTAAAGTTCGGCTTCAGATCAATCACATCAACTTCCATAAGAAATGAATTTCAAGTTCATTTTTATTATCTGCAGGCTTTATTTAGTTTGTAAAATTCAATTAGAAATAATGATGGTAGGAAATCGAGAGAGTTTCACTACAAGGAAATAAAAAAATACTTTTCTATTAGTTCATCAACTTTTGTTTTTGATTCGATATTGCGAGAACTTAGATACAATATACCCAAGTTTCATAAAATTCAGCGCTTCTTGAAAAGCATCCCCTTTGCAACCCGTGCCACTGTTGAAGAATGTATGGTGGAAAACGCTCAGAAGGAATCAATGGAGAAATTGATTTAATCGCCTGTAGACTTTATTTATGTTGGTATACACCTGATATATGGGCTATGTATGGACATTTGTACGTACCACTATCAAGCTTTCCATCCAAGACTGGAATAAAAATTCTTGTAATTTTATTAAAATGTTGTTTAGAAAGATGCTCAATGAGTAAAGTACGGTTTAGTAGGTATTATAAACGTTTTGTTTTTTTCTTCCTTAAAGTCAGTTGCGGCGGAGCGAGCGAAGTGAGGACATTCTGGTGGTTGGGCCACCATATACGGCTAGAGAACAGAGCCCCCATTATGTAGAATAATTTTGCATTTCTATGCTCAAAATCAATCGTAACCATCAACCGTCATAAATCCGAAAGGGTTTTCCTCAGTAATTTTTCGCCTTCATTCCTTCATCCATGTTTTTGAGAGGCTGTTACGTCTCAGAATGCGTCCGATAAAATTGCCTTTAAAATTAATACCTTAGATGAATTCCTTCATGCTAAAAATATAAACAAATATTTAATAAACACCTCAGTAGCAATTGTTTTGGAAAAAAAGTACAAATCCATAACATCATTCACGCTACTTCTGGCTTGCATCAACTGAAAGAGGAGACATGGAACCTAAGAAAAGCTGTCTTTCGGTAAGCGTAAAACATGCTTCAAGTACAGTATCTTATTACACGCAAAGAAGGGCGAACGAAGCTTGAGGTTTCCGTCAGCAGCATCACCGTATCGATGTCGATCGGACGGGCGTGGGGAATCGGCGTGATCCAATCAGTGTGTGGCCCAAGGGCATTGATTTTAGAAGCGGTGGCAGATTGACCCCTCTCCATCTCTCCCGTCCCCTCTCTCTCCATTCCCTCCCCTCGACCATAAACCCTCCTTCTCCCCCCACTTCTCGACTTCCATCTCGTCTCCTTACATCCGCCACCGCCGCCCGAGAGGGGGCGATCCGACGGAAGAGCCATGTCACTTTCGTCACGTTCCCCTATGAGAAGGCTGAAGTTTGGGGAGTGCGCCGCCACCCCACCGAAATCAAAAGCTCTCGGATACTCGTCGAATGTTCGTTCGTTCACGCCCAAGCGCTTGGAAAGATGTGTGCGAGTCGGTAAAACATTTATCTCGTGACCGTGACCCAAACCTAGTTTACTCGGCAATTGCCTGTTCACTCAATACAAGAGAGCATATCGTAACTTTAGCTCAGGCTGCAATATTCCTACCAGCTACCTCCAATACTTCTGTTATCCTTAAGGGGCTACAAACAATGTGAGCCAAAACAAATAATGAATTCCATTTATTCGCTTGTATTGTTAAAAAAACACATTACTATCAATGATGACAAGCCTTAGCTATTAGAAACAAGATTACGATACAAAATATACAGATCATTTGACGGTTAAATTTTCAATGATCACCCTTTTCGAGACTGCAGAGCCATTTTTATTGCACCAACGCATTTTAAGTTCAGTTTCTGGGTTATTTGCCAATAACTTAAAATCTTAGATGAATTGGCGTATTATTTTATTAAAATTCAATTATCTGGGAGAATTCACTCCTAATAAATAGTTTTACATTCATGCCATACACAATATATAACATTTATATTGTATAGAGTATTAATATGTTTCACCCATTCTCCCATTGAACACCATTTCAATCACCAAGTTCACACCACTTCAATAACCACCAGAAATATCAAGTTCAATTTGTAAAATAAATAACGTGGAACTTTTAATAAATATTTGTAACGTGGAAAGGTATGATTTTGTTGGTCATATCGAACAGAGGACGTTTTTCTAAAAGCAGCCATAAAAAATGCATAGAATATGGAAAGAGATGAACAAGAAGAAGACCAAGTGTATGATCATCGGAGGAAAAGGGGAGAAAATTAAAATCAAACTAGAAGGGGAATGTATAGAGTAAGTGAAGTGCTTCAAATATCTCGTGAGTATTGTAACAGAAGATATTTCTTGTACAGCTGAGATAAAAAGACGAATAGCATTAGCAAAAGAAGGATTCCAAAGGAAAAGGAAGCTACTCTGTGGGCCTTGGAACAAATAATTAAGGAAGAAACTAGTGAAGTGCTATGTATGGAGTATATGGGGCGGAGACTTGGGCAGTTAGGAAGGTAGATGAAAAAAGACTGGAAGCCCTGGAGATGTGGTAATGGAGGAAGATGGAAAAAGTGAGTTGGAAGGATAAAGTGAGAAACGAGGAGGTAATGAGGAGAGTGGGTGAGGAAAGGACTCGGATGGAAATGATTAGAAAAAGAAAGAGGAATTGGATTGGACATTCCCTGCAAAGACATTGTCTGCTGACGACGGGTATAGAAGGAATGGTGGAAGGAAAGCGGGGAAGGGGAAGAAAGCAAATGCTAGACAGCATCAAAATAGGCTGAAGGTACGCGGAAACAAAGCACCTGGCTGAGAGAAGAGTGGAGTGGAGGAGCCCATGAGAAAACCTACCATCGTGAGCAGAAAAACAAATAAAATGATGAATGAATGAAAGTAATCACTATACGGTGTAACCACCTTTAGTTGACCAGAGGAAATACTCTTCTACGGCGTTCATTTTCTTCTACAACTTCTTCATCCTCAACGAATGGCATTTATTTATGTAATATACTTTCTTGTCGGTGGTGGCGCATTTTTACCCTAGAAGGAAGGTTCTGATTGGCCAACTTAATAAACCGCTCTTCGCAGTCATTGGGAACCTTAGAGACACGAGAGCCAACTTCTGCATTATCTCTAAAGTTACGTTCTTATGTGCGGCCTTAAGAGGTCTCCATTGAGTTCGAGAATAAATGCATTCAATTGGAATGTGAATTTGTTTCCCTAAAGTTTAGCCTAAAATATTTTAAATGCCAGCCTTCAATATCAGTTGATACGCGTATTTAAAAAAAAGAAACTTATATAATATCCAAAAATAATAAGTAAACCTTAATGATTAGAGGGGTGAACAATAACAAACAACGAAAAATGACTTTTCCTCATGATAGGACACAAAACGACGCAAGAGGAGTGAGAACAATTCTCCGCTTAAGGTGGCTGTAGCGGTAATCGTGGGTCATTGAGCGCACATCTTTTCAAGAAAGTCGAAAAAAATACAAGAACCACATTTAATTCAAGCAAAACATCTATTTATACGGTGAAAGTCACCATTCATGAAATAATGGAAACGATGCATTAATTACATTTTACACGATTTTGCCTTTATTAAAGCATGTCATGACTAGAGTTTTCGGCGCGGTATTCTAAATTTAAGTGAAACTTATGTTTAAACGTTTTTTCAAATATTTGACTCATCCTGACACCTTGATATTTGTTAGGAATTTATAATCAATGAAATGCATTATTTCGCGTTTCAAAGAAAACCTGTGCACATGTAATCGAAATATTATGAAATATATCTCATGTGTTACAAGGCTACGTATTAAATATGATTAATTTACTATAAAAACAAATAAATATGATTCAATTTTTTCTCTTAAAGCCATAGAAATCGCTAATAAGAATATGCATGTAAATTTTCACGCAAATCTGTACATGGACAAAAAATCGCACTACCCACCTTTATGTTCTCGAGTGCGTTACGAACGGTCTCTATCTGACTCACAAGCTTTAGTTCAACCGTCTTTTAGTGAAGTTTTAATGCTAAGCTCTCATTTTTTTACGTGAACCGGCCTTAACTCGTAATCGACGTTTTTTTCATTCAAGCAATGACAATTTCGCTCCGAGCCCTCACACTTCAATCGCCGATAGACGGCGACTGTTTGCCGCCTCGGTCGACGATCTGTACGCTTCTCGCGGTCGTGAAATCTGGCGCAAAAAATGCGGTGACAATACTGCATTGGCTGACAATCTTGGCGGCGATATGGACCACCTCGTCTGTGGCGGATTAATACATTTTTTTCCTCCACATTTCCCAATCCCCAGGATTTTGGACATCTTCGCGATTCCGGGAAAGTGGTAGAGAGAGATGATTTTTTTTCTGATCCCCCCTCGCTCATATTCGAAACATTTTCGCGTTTGTTCAAGGGCGCGCACACGAAAGTGCTGATCGATGCTCGGGAGAGCGGAAAGGGGCGATGGGAGGAGAGGGGGAGCTTCGGTGGGTGGGTGGGAGGGAGAGTGACAGGAGGAGATTGATGGGGTGGGTGGGCAATACATATATGGCAGCGTGGGTGGGAGAGAGAGAGGGCAAGTGAACAGAGGAGTGGCCGAGAGAGTGGGGTGGTGGACCGGGAAGGACAGGAATCCTCCGTCCGCTGCGACGACACACCGAGCAGTCATCCGGATTAAATCAAGTTGCCGGGCCACTGCGGGAGGAGGAAGGAGAGAGCCTCCCGGCGTATCCAAAATTTGTGAATCAAATGCTGAAAGTATGATTGGAGCCGGAGAAAGGGTCCCAGAGAGAGAGAGGAACAGATTCGCAAGTGAAAGCTTGCTCACTTTATTGCATTTCTTCAAGTGCACGCTTCGCGCTCCGGTGGGCGACCAATGGCAACTTTTCGCGGGCCGAAAATAGAGTAGTGTTTTGGTCCCTATTTCTTATGGGTTTTGATTTTTAATGGACGGTTATTTAGGGAAGCTGCTGACAGCTATGGTCATTTCCAACATAGATATACGGGTTCTTTCACTATGTAACAACATGAAAAGGGCTTATCACCATACGAAAAAAATGTGTAACAAAACGTCCTCATCGATAAGTTCCAAAATCGAAACATTATTGCACCGTAGTAAGGCCAGAAGTATTTGATGCAGCTGAATACCTCACAATGAATAGAAAAAGGCTTTAAGAAAAAATTGGCAATCAAAGAGAGACATATATTGAGAAAATATTTAGGCCCAATCGAGACAATGGAGTGTATAGTAGAAGACACAATAAAAAAATGTACCTGGATATAGAGAAATGTACGGATACCATGCGGAAAAGGAGAATAACATTTTATGGGCACTTGGCCAGAATGGCAGAGACAACATCAACAAGTAGGATTCGGAAGTACCTCCTAGAAAACAAGACACAGAGTGCAGGGTTTGTGATTGGGGAAAAGGACCTGAACGGGACAGCAATGGACAGAAGACAGGAAAAAAAGAACTCAGTTGGCTAATTCGAAAGAAGAGGAATATGGGTTCTTTATAATCGCACGCATATGCATCAAAGAGTTATAATAACCCGAGAGCAAGTACGAGTTAAAATCGTGTTTCGGCCCCTATTTCCAATGGGTTCGTCTTTGGCTGGTTGATACGTTACTTGGGAAGGCAAATAACAGCTGAAGTTATTCGAGCCAAAAAGAACGGTAGATAGGCTGAAGGGGGAAAGGGATTGAAGAAAACACTCGGGTTAAACTCGAAATATAACAAAATAATCTTTAAGCCAATTACATAGTGATTCAATAAAATATAGCTAGCATCAAAGAAGACCGATAGGAAGAATTGTACACAGTGAACTGGAATTGCAATTTCAGCGTGTATACCGAAGGTGAGGTGAGTACACAATAGTTTTTACTGTATAGTTCAACGGAAAAATCAGTTGTTATTTCATCCTGAATCTTCTCTCTGCCTTAGTCCGCAAATATCTGGCGGCATTTTTCGTGCATAGGATAGCGTGTTTTAGTTTCCCTTTCCTTCAGATTCGTTTTTATACACGTGAACGTAAATAGGATACTTTAGAGTCGACGATGAACTTGTTCTTGAATTTTCAATTATAATTTAAATTTATCATAAAAATCTACTTTAGGATACATTTCCAATTATAACCTATTGCTAATGGAAAATAAACGCAAGATTTATTGCCAGTTGGGATCCATTTATAAATATGGCAAATTTCCAATAAAATACCCACCTGAAGAGTTGTTCTTTGCCTTGATAACCTTGTGTACCGCAGAAAATTAAGGTGATAAGATTCAATTCAAACAATCCAATCATGCAGTTTCCGATGTAAGGCCGGTTGTTATTTTAACTTCGATAAACTCTTGTAGTATATTTTTCCAACTCGGAATTAAAGTCTATCATTGAGGAAATCTACCTGTCAAAAAGGGAAGACCTCTTTCTCTGATTACTTTGAAACGGTTCAGCTTTACGAATTCTGATTTCAAAAACACCTGGAACACGAATGTTTTTCCTTTGACTGATCTTTGAACAACGTAAGTACCAATCTTAAAACCATTTGGTCAGAGATAAATGGAAAAGTGGTCAAGAGAGGAAATATAATTGAAGTCTTTGCGAGCAGGAAATATCAATGAGGTCGATTTATCCAAATTGATTATCTCCATTATACAAAGAGGAGCCTGAAAGCCATAATGCCTGCATTAGTGGAGAAAATACCATTTAAACCCTGTAATTTAAGTTGATATTACCCAAATATCAACAAGGGTGAAACTTTGGTCTTAAAAAACTGGCAGAAACGAGAGCGTTTTTCATTCCCCTTGTCACGATACGAAAGCTTGAAGATTTGATCTGCTGACTGATTAGCCCTTAATTTTACGTAATATACATGAAATAACTAGTTAAACGCAGAGAAGTATACTTGAGAACTATACGTAAAATTTATATAAGGCTCAATATTCCTTTTACGCAAGAGCAATGACAAATTTTCTCTTACAACTCATATGAGCCGAATCCCTATTGGAAAGCAATAAGCGAACAGGAAATATCAAGGAAAGATACTCATTCCATTAGGATTAAAATATCATAATCGATATTGAAGTGTTTTCTGAATACATTTTTCCTAGAAAATGGGTAGTGAAAATTATTAATGGCTCAATAAGTCATTGATGTAAAATAAAGAGTATTACGTAAAACGACTTTTGTATGTATCTGTAGAACTAAATGGGTTTAAAAAACCAGTGTACTTCAGTTTAGGTTTAGAGACAATTACAGCACCTGATATATCTTTCCACTTGTTTTAACAGAACTGATTACCCTACTTAAAATGTTATAATTGATCCCCGTTGAAATGCTCTGTCACGTCGCGTATTATTACATAAGTTGGAAATTCATAATAATATGCAGTAATAATTTCACAAGTTAGACTGACAACTAGTTCGTATCTAAGTATAACAGGAGTTGTTGAGTTCTAAAGTCATCACATTTTTGCAACTAATTATGCACATCGTATCTGACTCAATCTGAAACACGCATTTTAACTGATCTAGTAGTCAGTCATGTTGAAAACACCTAAGAGTAAATTGAAGGAAAAAATTTGCAATTTCAGTCAAATGAATCATATCATGGTCTTTTGAAGGACCTCTTACATCCATGAATAACTCTTTTAATTTTATTCAAAGACCACAAAAGGGGAGCTTATCAAAGATTATAATATTTTCATTACAGGTGTATTCGCTTCTTGTGGAAGCAGAAAAAAGCGAAGAGGGAAACGATTAGCAAGTATGGCCTTAAATGCAATGAGATGCCCATATTTTCCCATTGTACGGGAGATGTGATTAAATCTGGCAAACACAATCGATAAGCGACCGATATATACGAAACGATGGCGAGCGTGACCCTAAACACCGTTTGCGCTCCTCAAAATTTGGCTCCCCTATCTCAGCGTCCAATCCCAGTCTAATGGACGGATGAGGGGAGGGATAAAGATTGGGGTGAGGGCTGAGAGGGGAACGAGGGGAGAGCAGTTTCACAAAAAAAATCGTGTGTGGTGTGCCTCCGAGGCCAAAAAGTTTGGCGTCTAGACGCCTGTAATTGCCATCCAATTCTGGAATAAATAAAGGTCCAACTGATCCAAAAATCTACGGGGGTTCATTTAATTCGAGTTTTCCCCCCGGTTCTTGCTTTATATCTGGTCGCCTGCTAGCCTTATAGCATATGCTAAGGAAACGAAATTGTTGGAGAGTGGGAATTTTTGTGGTTTCAGATATATTGCGAAAAATGTTTTTTTTCTGAGTTGTGTCAAATCCCTCTCTTTTTCTATAAAGGTGCGATTTTAACCAAATGAGTTTTCTTTTATTTTCTTAGATTTCCTGTGAGGGGATTTTTACACGTGACATCCGGTGTTTAATCTGTAGAACTGAGATTGCTGAAATGAAAGAGGAATACGAATAGTACTTTACTTACTTAATAAATTGATTAACTAAAGAGAGCGCCATAACTATAAAATGAAGTAACAAGCAACAGGAAAATCACCCTCCATAGGAGTCCTTTGAACTCACATCTTATTTCCTAAGATCTATATGAGCGCAAATTGGTAAAAGAGTCACAATGGTTACTTACAGGCAACGTGTGACTAACTAGATTTTTGGTAGTTGAGCGATATAGCATTTCAATTTTCCTTTTTGGGGATTACGCAAGCTTCAAGATTTAAAAAAGTTTCTCCTTGTTTCTTTTCCATCAATGGAATAAATTATATGTTTTCCTTCATGATCTAACTGCATCCGGATATCCAGGAAAGGTTTACTACGTTCCTCGTATTTCTGCTGATCCCTTTTTACTAAAATTACCTGTCTAGTAGTTACAATATATCTACCTGCAATTGAGTTTGAAAATTTCACAGAAGCTGCGAATTTTAAAATTAAATTTCGGCTATTCACCACACAAAAAATTAATGCTAGTTAGACGGAAAAGTGGGAATAACAGTGGTAACTAAGTAAAAGTAACTATTTATACATTGAAATGGTAAAATAATTTGAAACAGACTTATTTGGAAGAGTAGTGTCTAGTGTAAGGAACGCATGACTTTTTGTTGCTTTTAATGTCCAAAATACTGAAATGCTTCTGTCGATACTTTTAATGCCAAATAAGAACCCATTTTCCAAAATGAGAACCTCATTTCAATATAATTTACAAACCATCAATTTATTTGCTGAGTTGCGTGGCCAGAGGTCATTTTACACCAAATTGCCAATTTCTCTCTGTTTTTCTAATTTTACCGTCAAATAGTTCTTTTTATTCACTTTCATTGTTTACTTGAGGCATTGAGGCACGAGGGATTAAGGCTGAATCATTTAAGGTGGAATAAGTCACAATTCTGAGATGAAAAAAAGTCAGGCACACCGCACTCGCAAGTGAGGCGCATTGCTCTGAGAAATTCTCGCAAACTTCTGAACGCATTCGCTATGGACATTTTACTTGAAAACTGTTTATTTAGGATATACAGGTTTATTTACGCTGAGAATGATTCCCATCGGCCTTATTCATGCTTTACTTGCGCTGAGAAAATTAAATTAACTGACCTGGAGTTGTTGTACCTACTCTCAATCAAAATCTGATTTATTTTCATGAATTTCCACTAAGAAAAACAAAAGATCTATTTGTAAAATATTCTTTTGGTATATGAGAAGTTTTCCCATGTCTTGCAGCAGCCCAAATGGGAAGAATATCACTAATAAACCGCCTGAGGTGCCTTTTGAGGCAAACTTCCTAAATCAGAGCGCGTTTTAGAATTCGCGAAGCAATCAGATTTTGAAGTACATCTCGTGAACAATAGACTGGCGATAGATGCACCTACTCATAAGCAGTTTATAAATATTTTCATAAATTCATAAATAATTGACAAGCATTTCCGTTGCCCTCGCAAAAAAATGATGCCTGAACCCTCATGACTAAGATCCCAGAGATTCCATTGATATATTATATGAATAATATTTAATTCAAATATGCACTTTTACAGAAATCAGTTTTCCTTCATCATTTGGCAGTTATTTGTAAAAATTGTGCAATCAAAATTTGCTATGAGTTTTTTTAGTCCCAGCTTAGGACAATATTTATCCAATTTACATTAGCCATTATGATAATGATGGAGAAGCAACTAAAAATAAAGAAACGATTATGCTATAAAGGATTGCCCCAGTACCACGATCAGCGAAGCTAATACTTGGCCTCTAAATATATGGAGATACAAAACTAAACCTTTTCCGTGAATAGACGTAGTTTCCTTACTTCAGGAAGATTATTTCTTTAAATGAAACTGGAATTGAAAAAAGTAACGGCTGCAATGTTTTTCAAAGGCTTTTCTTCATAAAATAAAAGGTAATGGATGATATAAAGGAAAAAAGCCTGAAGATGATAAGTTATAATACCCTTAATACGATAATGTACTATCCTACGAAATTGTAATTACGGTACGTCATAGGAGTCCTCTTTTCTTACCTTGCGCTACTGTTTATTCTTCCAAAACTCTTTGAGGTCAAATGTGCACTCCCTTAGGCCTAAGTGCTTCAGAATTTTCTTAGAGACGCTTCCTGTGATGAGGGGATCTATATTTGCAGCTTGTCTTACATTAGTGCAAGCTTCGGTTCATAAGATTGAAGCTGCTGAGCCTTGGCAATGAAATGAATGACCCAGATATACGAATCATCGCTCCATTAGTTTTTGGTAAAACAGGTAAATTATGATATAGTACTCCTCGCTTGTAGACGATAAGTTAGGTATAAAATTGAGGTAATAATTGCTTTTCGCTATTCAGATCCACTAAAAAAGTAACAAATGGTGGACAAACCCACAGAAAATATGACGAGGAGATATTGATTGTACGCAAGTAAGGTGTCATGTAGCAAATATGCTATATAGAATAGCTTAATATCACGTAACGGAGACTAATTTTTCGTATTCATTCAGTTCCTGGTACGCCGGTTCATTTGATTTTCTGAATTTATTCGATGAACTTATGCTTCCCGCACCGAAAATAATAACTTCTCTCGGAGAAAAATGGCTATTAGAGCGAAAAAAATAGTCATTATACATTAACAAGAGTTCTTATAAGAGTAACAAGAGGAACTTAGTAAGTACTCTTTTAACTAGAGTAACTTATTCAAGTATATTTAATGGACAAAACTTTATTCTCTTCGTTAAAAATTTAGGCCGTGTAAATTCTTGCTTTCATTGGTTTGCTAGCGTAGACACGTTCCAAAAATAGATGCGTCTACTATGGGATTTATATAAAACTCCACGAACGATAGATAACATAAATACAACACTAAGATTATTATGCCTCAAAACCGCGCGGGAAATTACGATAATAAACCGTTAAAACCTCTCTGTGGCTAGCCGCATGATTTAAAACAAAGAATTAAGCAAAGGAAACTGTGGATTAATTGTGGTCAAATTAATGAAACTGAACGAGTCCACGTAGGTAAAATTAGCTACAGGAGAATACATGCGTATAGTTAATTGAGTCATTCCAGTGAGAAGTATTAAATTTTAATGAAAGCTAGATGTATTAAACCCTCGTTTGAGTTAGTGTTTCCTGACCAACGGTTTACTTTTATTCGTTCTTACTCTATAAAAATGCATTCAGGTGCAGCTGATAGGTGGCGATAGAAATCACATCAGATAGACATGATTCTTTATCATAATAATGCGGGTAAGAAATTTATTTACAGCAATGTGCACGATCTCTCTGCGTTCGCCGTTCCTCACTCGTGACATTCATAAGGTCGAGAGTTTTAACCAAACTTTCCTGAATGAATCCTGCACAGGATATTCCCCCGATAATGAAGCATAATCGACCAGGCCTAACAAAGAAATATTAATAATGCATAATATCGCGTTAATGGGGTCACGATCGTTTCCGAACAAAGTTTAAGTCAAAAGATATCCGGGAAAATACGCACAAAAAACACGACCAGTTCGTGAACCTCATCTTATTTTTTGACACCAACATCTTCCTAACATGCCACTAAATAATAAAAATTTCCTGTCCAGAGATAGTGAAAAAAGATTAATTCAAGTGGGGGAGGATATTTTTCTTGATAATAACCTTTAAGTAGATTCAAATAAAAAAGTTGATTCATTTTGGCCTCGTAAGCAAGTTATTTTATTTCCAAATATCCTACCATTAAATATTTATTCAAAGAAACCTTTTTCCTTTAGATGAACTCTGAAGGATATGGATGTACGACAGGATTTCAGCGGGGCTCATCTCCAGCTAAGAGCTCGAGCAGCGTCACGTGTCAAAAAAGAATTTTTATTTTCTTCTTTGCTGATGTTTTTATGAAGTATCCAAGTATGGCCAAAAATGTATAAAATAATCGTAGTACCTAATATAACTAGTATAGCATTAATTTCTTGTACTCTTTGCAAGTTTACCCCGAGTCCACCGGTCTATAGCCTCTAAAGTCGTGTTACAAAGTCATCAGCAAATTTTAGGGCTTTTGGACCTTGCTATATTTTAATTTTATTTTTAATAGGCATGAGAGACAGTAAATTTACAAAAGTGAAGTTAGTAGGTGATAAATCATTAGTTTATAAGTACAATAAATAGCCATATTATTTATTTAGGATTTGATGCTTTCCCGGCGAATTATTGCAGAGAAATTCTCTCGGGCTTCTGACCGGGTCAGGTTCTCCATCTCAGTCTCCGCCGACGTTTCGATGGTTTCGTCCTGAGGGCCGGGTGTCGAAGTTGTCGGGTTTATATACTCTATTTTTCAAGTCAGGTCATCCGTGATTGGTGAAGACATATTCATTTTTCCTGCCATCTTGAGAACGGGATTTCAAACTCTAAACCTAACAGACACCTGCGCAGAACTTTATTTTTTTTCCTAACCATTTTTTAGTTTAGTTCCCTAACCATTTCACTAACCTTCTAATGTTGAAAGACATTGAAATATATCGCTAAGACCGACGTCAAGGTTTGTGTAGGTTAGTTGAATCTACAAAAAATATCAAATTAGAAATATGGATAAAAAGATATTTCGTGGATTTTGTCGTTTCGAATGTTAGATAGCCCAATAATAAATTTCGTCGAATTAAGAATTTATCACCGAAAATATTACACAAAGATATATGAGATAAAGTTTTATTAACCGCTTAAATTTTAAAAGTTTTCATTCAACGCCATTCCAGCACATGTATTTTTTCTGGGCATATTACTGACGATGCTTCATTTTTTTTCTTCAATTTCTGGTTAAATTAGATCTACGGAAATAATTTACTTGGAAGATATGAAAGCAATCGCGACGCTAAGTCCCGACTACCGTGAAGGCTTTAAGCATTTAGTTCAAGTTTAAATTTTATCGGATGTTCTGCGATATTTAATGATGGAATATGCAAATGGTTCACTAAGCGAAAGAAAAAGAAAGGCAGTTGGAGAAGATCTTTGCATGACCTTTTTTTGTTTCTTTGAATATATAGAAATTAAACCTTTGAATATATAGAAGGGATACTTTTACAAGAGGAATCCGTAAATAGATAGCTCTATAAAACTTTTGAGCTCCTGGCCAAGCGTTGGATAATTAGTATGCGGGTAGAGGTTAGAAGGTAAAGTAAATGATTTAATTAAAAATATTGACATTGAAAATATGGAATTTATTGAATTTACGAGCTATTTTACTTTTGATGTTTTAAACTCGGAAAATTACTTTCAGATTTAAAAGGTGACGCGCTAAAAATAATGCGCAAGCACGCAGAATAACTTAATAATTATTGACGCATTCTCTAAGATTTTTAACGTAGACATATAAACTTCATATTTTCTAATATTAGATTAGTAATTAAGATATTGAATGATATTCCTCAAAGGAATAAATATTTGGGGTTTTAAACATGAGCCCGAAGTCAGCATATTATACGTTCTAAGTATTTTCTGACGGTAAAGTATACCTACCTGGAATTTTTGTCGCTGCTCAAAGAAAAGGTATTATTCCTTTCCTTGTCAATCGCGAATGCATTCATCTGCGATAGATTTCTTAGCCACTTTCATTCTTATTACTTAGCCGCGGAAAAGTGACTGTCGGATGTAACAAAAAATTCACCAATCAGTGCTAGTAGAATACAACGTTCACGGAAAAGCGTTTAGTCAAGTAAGTAGGGAAAATTTACAACAGAAGAAGACCTGTCCTTGATAGTAGATAATAACATGACGAAAACCCAACATTTCTATGTTCAACGGGGCGAAGGAATACGGCCACAATCTTCACGCCCCCAACTTCTCGGTGTATCAAGCAAAAAAAGAAGCATACCCCGAAGGTCTGTCAATAATGGCATAGAAATTCGAAGTGAAGCTGATATTACTGTTAGGCTATATGTGAAAAAGACATACTCAGATATTAATGCTCGAAGCGGACAATAAAGAAACTCATAATTTCACGCACATTTGTAAATGGGGATTTAATGAAAGCTCAGGGCACTCCCTATAAAATTCATGGCAACCAATAAAAATATACGTTGTCAATTCCACACAATTTTAATTGAACCGACCCAGGTTTCGACAACTTATGTCATTATCAAGGTAATTTAGACCTTGATAATGACATAATTTGTCGAAACCTGGGTCGGTTCAATTAAAATTGTGCGGAATAGACTAATTATATTTTTATTGGTTACCATGAATATTGCGCAGTTCCCCAAAGTGACGCCTTCAGTCCTATCTGATACTCCCTATAAAAGCAAAGGGGGTCGGAAACTGGAGGATGCGACGAAGTCTTTTTGCCACTCCAATTGTACCTCTCCGTCTTCTGCACCATGACACCAAATAAATCATTTAGTTCAACCCCCAACCATCTTCTCCTCGTTTCCGCAGACAAGTAAGGCTGCCATGGATTTCCGAGACGAAATAAATATCGAAAGCGGAGGAGCAGTATGTACCCAAACAGATTTTTAGACGTTTTTCTTCAGTTTTTTCAATGAATTGATCACTTGCTTGCTTCAAGCTTGCCATGCTATGTAGTATCTGCAAAGCCAACATTTCAAATATGAATATAATGGAAGAAATTAGAAACAGAAAATTAGATAACTCAGCAATTTCCTTCGGATTGACATGCAAATATTCAATTCTTTAAATACTTTCTTCAAATTTCGTGTTAATAAGAATTTAAGGATTGGGAGGTATTTTTTGCGACTTGCGCAGGATATAGTCAAATTAAATTTCATTGAGCTCTTGTGTGGAAAACATTTATCATAATTCTATGTGTGTGAGCCTATATTTCCTCTTGACCAGCTAACGGAGGAAGCCCTCGTATCAAGAAATAAAGATTGCAAAACGTTTCGGGGATCACAGTCGGAAAAGTTACGGAATTGCTTCAAACACCGTCGTATTCCATCGGTTACTATTCTGTTATCGGGAGCCCAAGTCTGTAAATTGGGGCACCGGAAACAGGAGAAACGAGTTCTCTCCCGAAAGTTTCACCCATCCGCAGTCTGTAACTGGGTGGAGAAACTTCAGCCGCCTGAACCGGAAGGAGAAAAGTGAGGGTATGAAAATTTCTGAAGCCAAAGCTGACTATTGGACGTATTTCAGTGACCTACTTTTGAGAACCAATGAAATCGGCTGTACCTTTCCACGTCTACGGGAGCGGAGGATTGTTCTGCTATGTATACAAAATGTTTTAAGACAAATACTCGCGATATTTCTTAATTTCCACGATTGAAATGTATGTATCAGTCAGGTAATTAATACCATTGTACCCTCGAGTTTCCGTTACACTTCATCTTAGTTTAAATCACTCCAAAAGCGCATATTATTTAACCATCTCGACAAAAGGACATCATGTATCAGCAAACTTCAATGGAATTACATTTGTTTGAACAGCGACATATGGATATTACTCTAAATAATTATGTAATATGTACTTCAATCAATGAACGCAGTTATTTAGTACCCTACTTACATGATAAATGGATGATTGACAAGATTGAAAACAGAGTAATAGGTATCTGTTAACTGACGTTGCAATTGCACAAAGTTTCACTGACTGAAATTTCTGAAGACGAATATTCGCGATATTGATTAATTTCCGCTAGTATGTATCAATCAGATAATTAATACCATTGTACTCTTGAGTTTTCGTTACACTTCATCCTAGTTAAAATCATTCCGAAAGTGCATATTATTTTTATCACACCAGCTCTTCATTGGAATTACATTTGCTAAACAACGATACATGTATATAAAAATGAATAATTATCTAACACCTATATAATTCGATTAATTAACACATTTATTTAATGAGCTACTTACATGATAAATGGATGATTGACAAGATTGAAAACTGTAATAGCCGTCAGTTGCACAAAGTTTAAACTGAATTCACTGACGTTAATCAGCTAAACCACTCGACAAAACAAACGAGTAAACGCCTGACATCCCACACAATTTGTCTGAAATATCCAATTCTTGGCCACAGTAACACATAACATAAAACACAACTTTTAAAAAGGAAAGTTGCTGATGATTTTCACTTATATTTTCAGGATAACACATCACGTCACTAGCATCACTCCAAGTAAAATATCAAACACAAAGGGCCCGAGTTCCTTAAACGTGGGGAAACGTATCAGCATAATCTAACCACATAATGATCAATGTTCACTCGAGTGTATATTCCGTGGTATATGCTCAAGTCGCTCTAGTCGATACAGCGTAGATTTGGATTATATCAGCATCGCAAACACTTATATTGCGGGGTTCAACCTGAAATGGTGTACCCTTGTGCCAGTGGTGTGAATAATACATGAGAAGTAGTCACTCATACGGATAAATTAGAATATACAAACAAATACATGACAGAACATATTCACTGTAATGCTCGTTCTTCTGTGTACACAGCAAGACATATTCAACTGACCACTGATATGCGTCCACTTAAATCATACGTGTTACTATCGCGGTGGATTGGAACTGCCTGAATGATAGTTAAACCAGTTAAACGATTAATCGTTGAAATGTAAACGAAATATGATGTTTCATTGAAGTAGTACCCAATGTGATCAGATTCAGTCCGATACGTATAAGGCAACTGCAAACTCAAATGCCCTAAAAACTGTCCATCAACGTGAAGCTTACAAAAGTAATGGAGTGACATTTGTATATGTAATTAACTTATAAGCTTTAATTCAACGTGTGCTTCGTGTATGGCACATTATTACTCTTTAATGTAAATAGCGCAGCAGATTTTCATTTCTTATGAACTATTAAAGGTGGAAGTTTAAACTTCAAACATCAAATTTGAAGACTCCGCTTCTCATTAAGTTTACATGTCGGTTTTTACGTAGTCTAAAATTGAGATTTCATGTCAGTAATTGATAAACGCCTCGTTTATAATAATTAATGTGGATGAGGTCTATGCTAATGTGCCGGCCCTCGATGCTCTTTCAATTGGAAACTGACAGAGTGTATATACTATACTCATGTACGTGTAAATACGCGAAAAGTACAGACTTTATTCTTATGGACGGAGGATTTGTTGTTTTCCAAGCGGAAGTAAATAATCGTAAACTCTCTTATGCCATTGGTCGAAACTTAAAATCACTGTCGTAATGCGCACTTTTCTCCTACGGAGAAAAGTTACATCGGCCTAGCAAGGGGGACGTAACTTGTCTCTCATCTGGGGTACCCGGAAGGCGCTTCGCCGGGATACAGACTTGGGTCGGGCGACACGTTCTCTCCGGCCGTTTCGTGTTTCTCCTTTCTCCCGGAGCAACCTGTTACAGGCTACCGTCGCGACGGGAGAAAAGGCTCGTTCTAGCACCCCGCGACTCTGTTTTCTCTCTTAATATCTACACGTTGCTGAAGACCAAGTTTTCGGGAGAAAACCAAGTTACAGACTTGGGCCACTGATCCCTGAAAATCATCGAAAGGAGAACTTCCACGACAAAAGTGCGAAGTTTACGGAATTTAGTCTGTAAAATTCGTTGATTTTATCACGAAGATGGGAACGAAGATGACGAAGAAACCGATTCTTTCTGTGATGATTAACTTTAGACATGCATTAAGGCAACATTACATTTAAACTATAGTGGATTTCTATACATTTCAATTTATGTGACAGTTGACATATACATACGCATGTTTATTTCCAATTTGACCTATATTTTAATAAGACCATTCGAATGAGGTAAAAAATCATGAGACACATGTAAATGCAACTTAAATTGTTTCATCAACCCATCTACGCTCGGCATAAAGAATGCCATTGAATACCGTAATGATTCCGGCAGAGGCACGATCAGTGATATATGAGTGTGTGTATGCATGTATATGTGAAGTCAACCGTTTCCGTAAATAAGAACTTGAGCAGAAAAAAAAGTTGAGCGATTTTGGATTTTTTAGAAATCTTTTTGTTTTCGCCATTTTGTTTTTTGAAAAAATTAATTTTTGACATCGGATTCATTATTAGCCACCAAAAACCCCTGGATAACAAATTTCACCGGAATCAAAGCATTATTTCTATTTTTGGCCAACTTTTTCCCATTTAGGACCACTGTGCGCCAGCTTCCGTGTCTATTTAGCTTAAATGCCACTACGGAACGCCGCCGTATCCTCAACTCCAGTTTATCTGTTGCTGGAAAATGAAGACCATTGTTTTAGGTCCTCTTTATCTGAGAACAAGGCTTAACGGTGCCTCTCATAGACTTTGCCCGAGGAAAAACCGAAATCCTCTTGAGTTTCACCCGCTTGCAAATTACTGCTCCAGGCAGTCTTCCTTTACTTCCCTATCGTCCCAGATTCCAATATACTGTGATCAAGCGTTGGAAAAAAGAAAAGACCTCTCCACCTTCGGGATCGGATGGTGGCTGGATTACTGTCTTCCCGGTCCGAGTTTTTGGGTTCAAATCCCAGTGGCGTTGGAGGTTTTTCATCAGAATCCCTCTCTCTACTTGGGTACGGTGTGGAGAGCAATTCGAGTCGAAGCACTTCATCCGTCGATTAGGAATTTAAAACGTGAATCCCTTGGATGTTTTTGTTTAGAGTTGGCAATTGTCAACGCTGAGTTTCTGTCTAACCATCCTCCATCCTAATAACACACACGGAGAACATCATATTAGAACCCCACTATATTTCCAGGTCCGACAGAAACGATAAATTAAGAGAGATATTTTGCCGAACGGATATGTATGGGAATTCGTTTTTCCCCCGAACAATAAGGAACTTTAATAAATGCTAGGCGTAATTTCATTAGAGCGTTTCCTTTTTATATGTAAACGGCTGGTGTCCTAACACCCCCCGCCACACACCTATTGAGGCGGCTTGCGGGGTAGTATGTAGATGTAGATGAATATTTCAAACGGCTTCCGTTATCAGTCGCCTTCCCAAAGGTACAACCATCCAATCTTTCAATCCATCACATGATTTCACCGTATTCTTTCAAATCGTAGAATGAAATTGATTTGAGGAGAACTAAGATTCTACAATAAAAATGGCTCATGGTCTCGTTATTGAGAACGCATTTGTAGTTATAGATGTAGCGAAACTTGGTGGCACTCAGTTGTGAAAAGCATGACGTCCTGGAGAGGAAAGCAAGTAAGAGAGGTGGGAGAAAGAGGCCGAGGGTTCATCAAGAGGTTCAAACAGGAGCCCTGTGGTACCTATGCCTGCTAATCGACGCGTCACTCACCTTCACTGACATAAGACACTCGGCTTTCGAATGCCACCAAGTTTCGCTATGCCTATAAGTAGTACGGATGAAGAGAAGACTTTGAGTCACACGCTTTTTCCTCAGCACTTGACTTACTGGTCACATAAGTTGTGAGGACACCCATGAATAGACACTAGAACAGGTTCTTGTCGAAGAAGAAATTAAAAACCAATTCCCACTTTAACTGCGATGAAAGTATGGAGTCCCATTTCGCCTCTTGCTGATATACTCACGAATTAATATGAAATAAATGAAAAATTCGGCCTCTCCAGCCTCTCTGACAGTGCGGTTTTTTCATACCCGTAAAACTGTAGTAGATTTCACGAAGGAATTCATTCAATTTCATCACACATGCATTATAGCATTAAATGATAATATTAATTCCTATACTGACTATAGCTTACACCACATAGGACCAATTTACTATGCAGTGAAAACCGTGTACCACTACTATTTCAGGAAAACAGTAAGAACGATATGTAATGGAAGTACAAAGGTTTGTCTACCACTCAAATGCGAAGAACGCCACTATGTTGTAACAATGGAAAAAGAGTAAAGCATTGAACTCTGCGGGTACATAAACAATGAGCACCTATGCGCTATATTTAAACCTACGAGTTGCGTGAGCCTCGAATTTCGAAATTGTTGTCAGACGATATGAAACTAAAGGATAATCAAAAATAACTTAATATTCGACGCTTTTTTTCCTCCTCGGTAATTAAATAGACCCTTTCCGCATGGGCGAGAATTGACGGAGGCGTCAAACGGCCGAAATTTTTGTGTTCTCCGCTTGGCCGATCTTTTTTTTCCTCACGGGCGGGAGGACGCAAACCCGTTGGGAAGATTAAAAATTGAAATTCGGGCTACTCGACAGCTCCACTGATACGGGGCGAGATAGCGGGTGGATCGGAGAGTGGGAGCAGAGGGAGAGTCGGTCCTTGTGCTGCGGTCGCCACGCAGATCCGCAAGCCGCTCCCTCCCATGCCGCACCCGTGGTTTCCTCTCTTCCTCCTCTCCCTCCACCTCTCGTTCTCCCCTGATAGCTAATTAGCCGCCGCGCGAGTGTGATACGCCGTATTGGAGGAGGAGCAGTGAGATTGGACTCCGGGCCCCATCCTCTCAAAACGTTACCTACCTCCACCCACCCGCCCGCACCCGAGGCATTATCCACGGAGAGGGGGGTGAAGAGGAGAGGGGGAGGCGGGCAGGGGTGAGTGCGAGGGAACCTGTCGTGGAACAACAACAAGGGGAGGATGTGATTCGATCAAAACTGCCTACGGATTCATCCAGCCTCCATTCCCATCTCTGCTACTCTCTTCTCCCCTTTCCTCCATCTTTTCAGTGCTCTCCAGTTCCTCCACCTATTCCTCTCTGTCTCTTATTCTCTCAGTCATGGATTCCCTCCATCTGCACCTTTCTCCTACGCGTTTCTTCTCTCTTTCTTGCTTTTGTCTTTCTCCCTCGTTTATTCTCTTCAAACCTGTACAAATATATGTCTGGTTCTCAGTCTTCCCCTTCTCCTTCTTATTCTCTCTCTCTCTCTCTTCTACCCATTTCTCCTTTCTTTTCCTCCACTCCTGATACATCAATTTTCACTGTTTTTCTCAACAATTTGCTCTCTCAACCCTTCTGTCTCTTTCATTTCTCTCTGCCCTGTGTATCCCTTCATTATTCTCGATCATTCATTCTCTCTTACTTTAGTGTACGTCCTAAAATGTAGTCATTGCTCATCATTTTAGGTCGGTGAATGCATCACACCGCTAAATGTCAGAATAAACAACTACCGACGCACCAGCAAAGATCCGACCTCTACCTTCCCAGTCCCTGCCCACGTGCGAGAACACGGATTGACATTCGAGAGCTGTTTTGCAGTGTCAATCCTTCAATCTAATCTTTGATTTGGATCCTCAAGGCATGCGCCCCTCCCGGATTAAACAAATCCCACAAGTGCATATTTTCCCGCACTCTTTTCACCGCTTGGACATTCCCACTATTTATTTTTATAATTTCCCGCCTTCCGACCCTTTCTTCTGCCGAGGAACCTCGAGAGGAAAACATTCCTCAATCCTTTTCACACTGTTCAACCCTCTCCCCTCCCTCTCCCTTCTTCAGGTGATCAGAGAGGAAAATCCTAACCACCTCCCTGTTCCCATCCCACCTATCCCCACCCACCAGCGCAGACGAAACAACAGTTTCTTCTAGCTTTGTTATGACAACGGACCGACCGATTCGAAAGCTCACGAAGTAATGATGAGTTCTTTTCGGGTTTCAAGGTTTATCCAGCCTTGATAATGGCAGGAAAGTCTTCTGCCGAAACTTCAGCGATCATGGAGAGCCTAACCCGGAGGGACACCCGAGAAGAACTCATCATTATCATTCGCCAGGAAAGCCTGAAATCATACGAAGTAAGTATGTTTTCCGTATCTTATACATACATGAAACTTTCATTTCTTCTCTTTTGCTTCCTCCTTCGTTCTTTGCTTAATTTCTTCTGACTCTTTTTCTTACCTGTTTCTTCTCGGTCTCTCAATATTTTTCTCGGTATCTCATGGTAAATCTCCATCTTCATCTCCTTTTTTTCCTCTCTATATATCCCCTCTCTTCATCTCTTTCCTCTCCAACTCTCCCCTTCTAATTTGTTCTCTTACCCCTGTCTTTTTCGCCTCTCATCTTCTCTCTACTTTTACTTCCATGCATTGTATCTTTAGAATAAGTAATCGTTAGAGCATTCGTATTTTGACCATGGACCCTATACGGAGTGGAAATTTTTCTTCATGGGATTTTCTGTCTTTATGCCTCTATTCACCAGGTTTTCCCTACAGTTTTGGACTCCATTTTTTGGATTTTTCCTAATTGTTAGTACTACGAGGGTGGACTTAAAAGTAAGGTCTCCAATTTTTTTTGTCATAGAAAATGACATTTATTTACATTGTTGGATACATCGTTGGAAAGGTCATGGCTTCAGCTATTTTTCGATGTGGTCACCCTGGCGCTCGATGATTTTCCTCATCCGCATGATGAACTTTTGAATACCGTCGTCATACCAGCTTCCGTCCGCGTTGCGTAGGCGTTGACCTCCTCTTGCACCTCGTCGTCCGTCGCGATCTTCATCCCTCCTAAGTTTTTCTTCAGGGTGAGGAACATGTGGAAATCACTTGGTGCGACGTCGAGGCTGTACGGAGGATGCCCGATCACTTTCCACCCAAACTTCGAGATCAGTTCCTGCGTCTGACTAGCCGTATGCGGTCGCGCGTTGTCGTGATGAAATGAGACCCCCTTCGTCAGCATTCCTTAACGTTTGTTCTTGATGGCGCGCCGAAGCTTTTGTAATGTGTGGCAGTATCTTTCCTTATTGAAAGTGGTTCCCCGGGGCATGAAATCCACCAGCAATAATCCTCACACTGAAGAAACACCTAGGAGGGATGAAGATCGCGACGGACGATGAGGTGCAAGATGAGGTCAACGCCTTCGCAACGCGGACGGAAGCTGGTATGACGACGGTATTCAAAAGTTCATCATGCGGATGAGGAAAATCATCGAGCGCCAGGGTGACTACATCGAAAAATAGCTGAAGCCATGACCTTTCCAACTATGTATCCAACAATGTAAATAAATGTCATTTTCTATGACAAAAAAATTGGAGACCTTACTTTTAAGTCTGCCCTCGTAAGTTCACTCAATGTGAACTTCACATACAGTTGCTTATTACTTACATTCATTTATGTCTATATCAGAATATTAATAATCAAGCCACCGCAAGTGTATGTGACAGGAGGTTTGTAATCTTCGGCTAAATACTGTCTTTTAGCCCGCGATTCTTTAGCGACTCTCATCCCAGTCCCCTCAGTAGTAGTATGGTGCTTTGAGTTCGCCAGGAGGAATGCAATGCGCTGATTTACAGATTATTTTGCTCAATTTAGGGATTGAATCTTTTGATCCTAGGTCAAAAATGATAGCGGCGCACTTGTATGAGACCTGAACTAAATTGAGTAAGCATTCCTCCTATAAATTTTTCCTCATGGATTATCCTACGATTCGTTTAACGAGTTCTAGTCCTCGTGCAGTGCATGACTTTAAATCTCAATCATCGTGATTAAGTCCAAAAAATCACTAAGTAAAATTCAACGAAAATCTTTTATTACAAATATCCGCGTTTCTACAATTTTTGTCATATTCATGACTTCATAAAGTTGTCAGAAACTTGGTCGTAATAATAAACATTTTTAGTGGAATACAAACTGGACTTCTGAGAAAAATTCCTCGCAGTACAGCCTGACGTCAAATTTTACATTAACCTCAAGGATGGAATGGGATTGTAAAGGGAATTATGGGACTAGATGAACGAAAACAATACATGTCCCAATCTCTCTACTTTCATATTTCTCCTTCTATTCATCTATCTTCCTCTCCTCTTCTCTCCATTTTCTCTTTTTCTTCACATTTTCCTCTCTCTTTTTCTGGCTCTCTTTCAAAACACCGATCGGATACACCTGCCCCATCTATGAGTCCCTGCATCTCTCATTTTCTCTCTCCTTCTTTTTATCACTCTATCCCTTTATCCATGTATATCACTTATCCCCATTTTCTCTCAATTTATGTCTTTCTTTCTTCATCTTCCTGTCAAAACACTCACACCGATCAGATTCACCTGTACCATCTATTTCTCACTGCATCTCTCAATTTCTCCCTCTTCCTTTTTATCACTCTCTCCCTTTTCCCGTGTATATCACTTATCCCCGTATCTTTCAACTTGTCTCTCTTTCTCCATCTTCCTGTCAAAACACTGACCGGATTCACCCATCCAATCTCTATCTCTTGCTTCCTCCCCTATTTATCAACCTCAATCTCTTTATCTTTCCCTACTGCTCCCCCCCTTACCCTTCTTACCTTGCTCATGCGACCCCAATAACGAGTGCATTCTCCCCTCACACCCTTGGCGACACCCTAGAGCCTCCCCTCCCCTTCCTCTTTAGCCCCCTCCCCCCTTGTCTCCCCACAGCCTCTTCCAAACGGATGCGTCTCATAGCCACCGCTAATCCCGACCCCCGCCCGCCCCTACTCTCCTCTACGGCCCTCCCTCACATCAACCCCCCCCCACCCATCGCAGGCCGCAATCATCCGTGCCCTCTTCACCCCCAAACCGCACGCCGCACACATCCCATCCCATTAGCCTCCGGGTCTCTCTGATAACATTCCCGATCCCCCCGCCTCCATCTCCTTCCACAGGGCGCCCTAAACTCTCAACCTTTATCCCACCGCCCTCCTTTCCCATCATGCATTTGCTCCACTCATCCTCAGGCACATGATATTTCTGTGAAGATTGGCCGTTTAAAAAAACCCGAAAGACTTCTAACTATAAAACATCTGTATATAAACACCAAAATCCACTTTAAGAGGCCAGTAAAATAATCAAAAAGAGACGAAAGAAAAGATAAGAAAGGTTTAAGAGAAATCTTGAATGTAAATTAAACCTTGATAAATGATGTAATAAGGTGGTATGGATATGTACAGCGAATGGGGAAATAACAGACAACCGAATACAAGTTTAGCTGCGGTACCGCGAGGGAAGACGTAGGAGAGGAAAGCTGATGAAGAGAGGATCGAAGTAATAACATTGAAATGAAAGATAGGGGATTCAATGAAGAACTTGACCGTCATTATTCGATGAATAATGACGGTGAAACATGGAGATTGCAAATCAGAAGACGTCGGAGAGTGTAATATTAGGGTGTAGTGAATTTCGCGATAATTTTTTTTTCGGAACGGCGCCCATTGGGAAAAAGTGCCTTTTGAATCCCAGATTACGGAAATAAAAAACATTTTCCGATCAAAAAATATTTTACCGGGGCGCCAGGGCCTAAAATTTAAAGCGCACGAAATGAGTACTGTTTAGCGGGTTGCCTACCTTATTCGTGCCCTTCCAGGCCTCTCTCGGAGCTCCCGTGTCACCAATCGACGGGGATGATTCAGAAGGTAAGACCTTGGTTATTTCAATATATATAGACTGAAAACAACAAAAAATGTCGAATTTTCACGATTTTGGTAATTTTTGTGCTACGTGTGGCACGTTGCTACCCATTAGGCATAAGCAGGAGCGTGGAAATAATTGGGAAATAACTACACCAGACAGGCTCAGGCGTGTCTATGTGTGCGAAGAGCTTGATTGTTTATAATTCAATATGCCGAAGGTGAAACGGATGAAAGTTAAATGTGACATCGCGGGTGCTCCAAGTGAACGCAGTGGACTTCAGCTTCCGACTGAACTCGAGTGTCCGTCACCATGCTTAAAATAACGATGTTTCCAGGGTGAGTGAAGAATTCATTTGTTTGAATGGCCTTGCCAACTTCATCCCTGTAGTTATTTGGAAGTTATCTGGAAAGCAAGAGATGAGAAGAGCCGGATGGCAGACTACTGAAGCACAAAATTTGTCAATGCAATTTACGTCCTCATGATGCGTTTCGCTGCTATGACCCACCGAGAGTTATTCAAATCCCCTGGATATTACGCCGCTAGGTCTGTAGGGCCACTACCATTGCTGACCGTCTTTGCCAGCTCCAGCATGTACTGTTGGTCGTTGCACAGGTTACTTCCATCCGCCTCTGGGATATTGGTCTTGATAGCTTTGAAACACATGACTGGCATTACCTCACACTTACCGATGAGTTTCCCGATATCACTGGAAAACTGGTTATGAGTTATTGTTCGACCGTCGACGGAAGTGAACAGGTGACAGAGAGGCAGCTCGCGTTGGTTCAGCAAGCAGATCAAACACTGCAGCTCCTTACCCCAGGTTCTGCTCTATGTGCGTTATAATTCCTCCCTTCCAGTCGGTGTTTGTGCCGAGTCCATCGCCTCCGATCGCTTCCAAATCGTCTACTCCCACTGATTTCAGGAAGGATAGGATGGAGATGGAGATAGATTCAGCCGAGCCGCTGGTGGATGTTAAATGTTTTCCACTGGGCTGGTCATCAATCACTATATATACCTTTTTGACAGTAACATTGCAGCGTTCCTCCCCAACGGTTTCTACTGAAAGTGTGTCGCACCTATTCCCGTCGAAATAGATCTCTTTTGGTGGGTTGGTTTTCTGAGCAGTTGACTCCATACTCTGAACAGCTTTCCTAAGACATACCCTCTCTCGACGAATCTTACTGCAATCTACGACGTTTTAGTCCCAACGAGGCCCCTGTCCTCCCACGCTGCAGTGGTGAGAGCAGCTGCTGCAGCAGTTGAGATCACGTTACGATTCGCTACAGCTGACATATTGAGGAGTTTTACTCATGCATAGGAAATTTCCTTCGTCTTGTACATATTTGTTCCACATGACTTTCATTCATCGTTGTTGTTCCCATAGAAGGATTTCTCATTTTTTACCTCCTCGTCATTGGAGATCTCTTGTTTTACTTCCAGAACAGGGGTCTGGTTGCGCTGGAACCGTTTCTCGACGTTCTCTTTTCTTTGGTAACTTTTCTGAAGTCTTTGTATTTCCTTGCGGTCAACTCCTCCAATTATCATTAGTCGTGCATGCCTTTGGTATTCTAGATATTATCTCTCTTTTTCTGGTTCTTTTTTGTCACGTGGACAGGAGGACGCATTATGAGGCTTACATTTGCACGCAGCGATGTCAAAGAGCTTTTCTTTTGCAGTTCCAACGAATATGTCATTTGCTGACTCATAAGGAGCTTTACCACTATTTTTCTTCATTATCTTGCATTTAGTTGTCCGTTTGTCAACGGACTTCTCATTCACTCTCACAGAGACAGTTGGTATAGAAGCGGACTGCCACACCTCCAGAATACGAGCGACAACTTCCCTTCTAACCTCAAACCGGGCTGGATTTACAGGCGCAACGCGCCACACATAGCACAAAAATTGCTACAATCGTGAAAACTCGACATTTTTTTGTTGTTTTCAGCCAATATGTATTGAAATAACCAAGGTTTGCATCAGCCTTACACCATCCCCGTCCACATTGGCGCCACGGGAGCTCCGAGAGAGGCCTGAAAGGGCACGAATAAGGTAGACAACCCGCCAAACAGTACTCATTATTATTATTAATTTATTGACACATTACATTTACAGTTCATAGCATCATATAAAGCTACATGTAAATTGGTGTCATTTCCTGCACTTTAAATTTCAGGCCCTGGCGCCCCGATAAAATACTTTTTTTATCGGACATTTTTTTTATTTCCGTAATCTAGGCTTCAAAAGGCGCTTTTTCCCAATGGGCGCCGTTCCGAAAAAAAATTATCGCGAAATTCACTACACCCTAGTGTAATATGCCTAAATGAAGATTGGTGTAAGGTGTAATTTGGAAGGTGTAATTATCAAAATATTATATTTCAGGTGCTACAAATATTTACGATACTAACTTTAATTAGTTTTGCTGTCAAAAATTATTAAATACCGAAGAATTAAAGTGGATGCCTTTACCACTCTCCTTTACCCCTCTCGCAAGCGGCCAATATTTCGAGAGCCCTATATGCACAGCGGAGGCATCTCAACTAGGATGACCCGGTCGCGTGATTGCTTTTCATTTCGCGCAACGCGAGAAAATGAGAGCTCGCGATTGAACTTACCCAAGTCCAACGCCTGCCCGCGGGAGGTTTATAAACTTTCCGGTCACTACGCACTCTGTTTTTCCTTTTTTTTTACCTCCACCCAACGAATACGTTCTTACGCGGCAAGTTGATTCTCACTCGTTTTTATTTCATTCGTTCGATCCGATCCTTCGAATCCTGATTGAAATTCCTCGAGAGTCATTTTTTTCCGCCCTGTCTCCAATGGGAAGCCATTCGGAAGACCTTTGGTGGGGAAAATCTCGGCCAGCTGGCACGCGGTGAAGTGGGCATAATCCGAAAATCCGGATCGACCGAGGTTTCCCAGTTTCTCTCATTCCAAGAGCCTGGATACAAAATGCATGGGCTTATGTAGCGTTCGGCCGAGTTGCGAATCGCAATTAAAATGTAACCGATGCACAGTGGGGGCTGAAATCGAAAAAAATCAGGCCAAAATTCCAAATATACTTTTTTTTAACCAGTCCAGACATTGAAACTTTGCATGACCACTCTTCACTTATTGCTACATATGGTGTTGTATGTCATTTTCCATCGTTCTCACTTTGACAATTAGTAACGGCACAAAGTTGAAAACATTTTGCGAAAAACGTCCGCCTACGATTTTCTCAGAAAACCTATGGAGTCAAGCTGCTTCAGGACATCTTGTGGTAAAGTTATAGAAAAAAATCTATTTTTAGGAAGAAAGTTATTGTAATTAAATTACTGAACCTTAAGTGAGTTTTGAGAGGTATTTGCATTCGCTAAATAACGGAATTGTGGACACGGGCATTAGTAAATTTTTTTCAAAAGCAGTATAATAGTATATTTGTACGCCGACATACAACAAGTTATTCAAGCACAATAGATTACAATGCTTCCAGGATGCGAGTCCGAGGAAAATGATGTTATGCCCGTTTGCATCGCCAAAAATAAAATCAAACTTTTAATCGCGCGGCGGAGTCCAATTCAGTCCTCCGGCAGCTGCGACTGCAGTGACGCGGATAGTGTGTTGATGCGTTACTGACACAGAATAATCGCTATAGCGATTGATATCCGTTAAAAAGGACGATCTGAGGTGATTTAACCAAGACATTACAGAGAGTGTAATGTCCATGCTATTAATAACATGGTGTAACATATTGGAATCCCAGCCATGTTGAATATTTTGACGCTAAATATTTTAAGAAGCAACCACGTACGTGCAGTGAGTTCTATTTTTAGACTCCGCACTGTTACAGGTGTGAGGTAGCAACAATTACGCTACAGCGACCACGACCTGAGTGTGAGATCAAACTGAAACCAAACAATAGCCGATATCCGCAAAAACACTATTGTTTAATGTTATGAACACGAAGGGAAACGAGGGGAAATTCCTTCGAGAACATTCGAATAGAAGCAGGGAGAAAATGAATATATATACAGGCGAGTTACTCCATAGGAGGCTGGCAATTTAACCAATCAATCAAGATAAAGGTCGAATCCACGCCACTCGCTACGGTGAAATTACGTCATAGAGATCATAGAAAACTGAGAAGTATTTATAAAGTAGTGGTTTCCGGTACGAGGGAAGTATTAGCCATACCTACTGTAAAAGGAAGTACGACGAGGTCAGCCGGAAATTACCCGAGACATAACCAGGGAGCAGTCAACCTTGCGGCCGAGTACCTGTAGCGAGATAGCGGTGGACGTTAACTGCGTGATTTCCTTAGCCAGCCGAGGGATCAGCGCAAAGCATGTGTGTCATGACGACAACCATGAAAGAAGTCACTATATATGTATGTATGTAATCATAATTAATTGGTAAAGTGTATTTATTTGTGCAAGTGAATACATTTATGTGCAAAACGTGAAGTGAATATCTAGCGCCGTGAAGGCAAATAGAAATTACCAAAGGGAATTATCGTTGTAGCCCAAAGGGCGAAGAAACCAATGTGATACACTGACAAAGTTAACAAATACACCTGATATTGTGATTGATGTATAATATGCTTTTATTGAGTGACGTGTTGTATTTCATATAAGTTAGTACGGGCAAATATCTAACCTTTGATGAGGAGGGAAATACAACTGTGAATAAATAGAGTTCGTAAGTTATAAAAAAGGGAAAAGTTTTATTTATTTTATTGGTAGAATAGAAAGGATATCGTTGTATACGATATATGTAATTGATTTAAATTTTACAATGATCATTACTTTCTCATGGGTAGCTATAACCCTCGATTAAGGAATTAGTCGAGCATAATAATTAACATTATAGTTGTATGCTCTTCTCCATGCAGTGGTAGTCACTGCTAAATTAGATATTGAGATTTTTAAATTCTCTTTGTCTCATTCTTATTTTATTTATCGGAAATGAAAAACATAGTCTTATTAGCGTGCTGTTATACTTAGGTTTTTAACATGCATGACATACATTTTGATTAACAGCGAATGTTGGACACATTAATATAAGCATTTGCTGATAGAATGCGTATCTCTCGCTATCACTTAGTGCTGCTTTTCATTAGTGCGAAACATAGTATCTCAGTATTTCCAAATAAACACAGAAATGCATTTTCCTTTACGTGGGTATTGTAATTGGGACTCTAAGACTATAAAATATTAAGAATAAAGAATATTCTGTGATTCACCTTGCGTATTTAAAAGTAAAATCAGGAAAGAAAAAGTAAAACCAAATTTTGTGCTGAGGGATTGTGTTATCGTCAATGGTAAAGAAAAATAATATTTTTGGTAGCATAAAAATCCAAGACATTTTACATTTTCTTTATTATTATATGAAGTCGAGGATCGTCTCCGTACGATTTATGCGATTGATAAGCTATATTTTTTGGACGGATGGACAAAAACCGTTTGACAAAATATCATCGAAGAAACTTAAGCATGAGTTTCGCGAGGATCAATATTGATGTTACAATGCTCTCACATGTTATACAACACATAACTTCCAACATTATGCATAAAAACAGCGTTATGTTTTAGATTGTTCAATGTATAGGAGATACACCACTCACATAGCTTGATGCATGACTTTATAGCGACCTCAAAATTGTCATTTACAGTGAAGAGCTTACTCTACGGCTGCCGAAAATTATGTGGTTTATGCATATATCTCCACAGTTTTTTTATTAGGTAGTCAGTAGGATAATAAATATAAATGGAGTAGTAAATGAAGTCCAAAGCTCAAGCAGAACATTTTTTGAGAAAAGAGTCAACTCAGAAGTTTTGTGATTGATTAAACTTTTCACTTTGAATCAGATTTTATGGCCATGCATAAGGCAGGAAGCATCATTCACGTATACGGTTATCAATCCGTAAAATAATTGCATAAAATTTAGGGTAAAGTATAAGGTAAAGGGAGATAGATTTGGTCATGCACTTCTGGAAAATTTTAATCTCTTGAAAAAATAATTTATGGCAGAAAAAGGTATTTGATATCTAAAGAACAGGATTGTTCGAGGCATAAAGGCGGATACAAATAAGGCAAGCGTATATTTTGACGCTGCTGGGCTGAGAGCAGAAAGCCTATTGAATGCAAAAAATATTGTCATTAAAATATTCCACAGAAGTGAGAACTACTAGTTTGTTAAATAAATTTCGATCCAATGAATAGCAGCTCGGCTCACCTCTAACCTACAGTTAATTTATATTATTACTCATGTAATGCGATGTATTGAAGTACAAACGTATTTGTGACACTTCTTCGATTACATTTTCAGCATAGTTTATTGGTGTATTTAGAACAGTCTATGGCTTCAAACACAGTTAGCAGTCAAAGTGAATCACTATTAATGGCAAAATCTTCAAAGAGGAGTTGAAAGTAAGAGATGGCGGTATCAAATCAAGATATAGACGTTGGAAGCTCAGTATGTAGGAAAGACAAATATTCTCACCTTGAACGTGAATATTGACATCAAGATTGTAATTAGAGGTGAATTGTTGAGAATAAACGGCAAATTCAGGAAAAAAAATCAGAGCTATCCATCTTCTTTATTGCGAAAATAAACTTCAACCAATATATTTTCAATAGTTAGAGTCCATGTTGAAAAATGATTACTCGGCTACCATTAAAAACAGAGACATTGTCACAAATTATGAAATAGAAGCTACTTTTCCCTTAGAGACATTATTTACCCATCCTAGAAAACACAACGAATGAAGCAGCTGCAATATTTTGGCATGTGATCAACCATCCAGCTGTTAAGTTTCAAATTATATACCTTTGAATTAAACTGCCCCCAGTTTTTACATTATCGAATCGATACGTAAACCAATCAGAAATATAATATTTTTAGCGCTTTCATGCTGTTAACAAGTTTTAACAAAAAATCAATTCAATTTTTGTGTGAAAATAATTGCTCTTTCATCCTTCTTAAATCGATCTAATATTTTCAAATGTGATCATGTTAAAACGTTGTTATTGTCTACTGCTAGAGTGATTTTAAATTTCCTTCGAAAATTAATGCTACTGGAAGGAGTAATCTACCGATGCGATATTGCACGAATTTTGTAACGCGTATATAGGGCATTTTTTATGCATAGTCCCCTTTTTGCCACAATTCCCCCTCTTTGGACATATTTCCCTACGGTGGACTGTTTACCCTCCGGTCTTAGCCGAAGGACTTGCCCGAGGCGCGTCGTTCTCTGTTCTGGTCCAGAGCGAGGAGTACACATCGCTCTCAGCATTCAGTCAATTTTGACTTAAATAGCTTGGCAGCTCGCACTTGTACACATTTGAGATTGATTTTGGAGTGAAATAAAACGGTTGGCTGAACCTTTGATTATTGGTTTGTAATTTTGTTGCTGTAGTGAAATGTATCTGCTTTTCTTAGTTGTTTATCGGTAATATTTTTTCTCATGCTGATTTCCTTATTTGTTTCACCAGAGGTTAGAGAGTTAGTTTTTAGATGGGCGTTTTCGGCGAGAAAATTATTGCCCTCTCCCGCTACGCTTCCACGGTCGTGATAGCTTCGAGCAAAATATCCTCCGGCAAATGGCTTTGGGAAAAATAATTAGAATTTTTTCTTTTTTTAACTTCAGGAATCGTTATCTCATCCATCCATTCCAAAATATTACATTTCATTGATATACGTTTTGAAACGAAATGTATAGTATTATTCACTTGTTTAAAATTATGTCTAGGTGCGTAATGTACCACCAAAACAGCCATGGAAGTCAAAAACATTCTTCAACCACGTGATATGATTTTATCGATTTGGGTGTAATTAATAACCCGCAGCCCTATGCTAATCGGACCATGGTCATAAAATTTGAGAAATAAATGCCAAAACCATTGGATTACGGGGACCCTTTTTTCTGCGAACAATGCTTGATGGAGGCAGCCGAAAGTCCCCCACTCACGATCCAATCCCATACATTCCTTTCCCATTCCCGATCCCTTTCTCTTTCTCGATTGCCCTCCCCACTCCATCGTACACCCTTGGCTGGTCGGCTGGGAACGTTTCATTACCATAGGTATTCCTCCGACTATTGGTAGACCTTTGAGCAGGCCCTGCAAGAAATTTATTTCACATTGCTGGCGGCAGGTAGAGCATATTAATTCACATTATTTTCATCTTCATCTCTTGATATTTTCCATCCTCTTTCCACTCGTCCAAATGCCTGTTATTTTCTCTGACCTCCCTCTGGCCCGATTATATCCTTCCTTCTATACCAGTTTTCCAGCCACTTAATGTGCCATTCATTCACCCATTTCAAGTTTTTTTCGCCAATATCTTCCTTTGTTTTATAAATAATTCCACATATTACTGCAATATATTGGCCATGTGTGCGTTAAAAACCACCAAGTGGGTTATTTATTGGTTAGCGATTACAGATAATCTATGACCGACTCCCATTGTAACTTGGGAAATAGATAGCTGAGTGGATTTTCCAGTGTCAACCCCAACAATATTTTTAACGAGACATTCTTTCACATGAACAACTTTAGCCTAACTCATACCCTTAACTGTATTTGCCATGAAGGGCCATAACAAAAGAAATTATTACTGCTCCAACCAGTCCAGCTCCAAGGGTTATTTGAGTGCCCAAGCCCTTCCACTGCACAAAGGATATAGTCCTAGGAGAAGGGATTATAGATAACTAACAATAATATACCCGATTCAACTATTACGAAACCAAAATGGTAATAAATCTAGACCCCGGTTTTCCATGTATAACCATCATTTTCAGAAGGTGTAGTTTAATTAGGCTAAAAATGCGGAATGCATATCTTAAAAAATCACGAAAAAGTTGAGGAGGAGCAAGGGTTAATGTACTGATATTATTTGCTCCTAAACTTTAGAGATTTCACTCATTTATCAGGAATTAAGGAAAAGGGTAATAAATACTAGTCATGGAATATATTTTACGCAAATCACCTACGAGACTACATCTATAGAAGTAAAAAAGCTATATATATTGGACTTCTAAAGCTGAGGAAGGACCAACCGGTCCGAAACGTTCCCGTAAGAACAAATCCTTTATTCTATATCTCTTTCTCCTACCTCCTGTAAGTCTTATTTTATATATTTGTGGCCAATTGGCGAAAATTTCACAAGAATATATATATATATATATATATATATATATATATATATATATATATATAATTTTTTTCACTTGGCCAACATTCCATCTTCACATCATCATTGTATTGTCCAATTTTATGTGTTTCCTATTCTCATTCTTTCACAATCTGTCTGAACGAAATATTATATATTTATATATTTATTTATTTATTTCCGATAATCTGCACCGTACCTATAAAAACACATGAAATCGTAAATTTAATCCACTAGATGATGGAAACAGGTTAATTCATATATTGAATTAGTAAAACAGAAACATGAAATACTACTACATGGTGTTTCAATTGTAAGTGTTCTGGTTCAGTTGCAGCTGTTTTTAGCGGAAATTCAGTTGAACCCTGTAATTAAATTCTATCCTCATCCATATATGTATGTCAGCCTAAATTGGCGTGAATTCCCCAAGCCACGGCAGCAATGCATTACGTGCTAGCTCTTACTCACTGAGACGATTCCCCCGCGATAGTTTGCCTCAGGTGGCTCAATAGCTAGTCCCTCACCAAGTAATGCCTTCCATGAAACACAGTCAAATGCTCTCTCCATTATTCGAATGCTCTCCTGATCATCGCTTTGAAGTCCGATTTTTTATTTTCCCTTTCGCTTCGGAATGGAGAACTTTCCGTGACAGGCGAAATTACGGCATGACTGCACCGTCGAAATGTTCGGAAGCTAGGCAACATTGTTCCAATCGCCCGGCTGTCGTGCCTTTCTCCAGCACTCACGGGGATTCACTCGGAGAGCTGTTTCATTAACGGTCTCCAACGGTGCATAAACGTCGTGGAGGACTCACTGACTTCCCGCAGAGCCCCGCAGCTCCAAAACTGTCGAACGGCGCGCGATGGCATGCCTGTCAATTCTGAATGATGGAGGAATGTGGAGTCGGCGTTGCAACTGCTCTGTGACACCGTACTCTCGGGCTGGCTCAGGAGATCCTTGGGAATTATGTGAGGGCACAAAATAAAAGGAATACCACTGTCTCTCAGAATGAAGATGGATTTTTCATTATTCATAGGCGTGAGACGATGCGTGAGATTGCATTCCTTCCATCCCGCAAGCTTCAGAGTTGTTTCAACTTTTGACCCAATGCTCACTCCGGGTGATGGTTTTTCCTCATGCCCCATCAATGGCCAAGCGTCCAAACGGCATCACCGTCAGACAGCTTTTGAAAATTAATGCCCGTGACCTTAGACTTTCCTCGCATCTCCCGATTCTCCGGGAGCCCAACCATCGCGTGAATTAAAGGAGTCATTAGGTGAAGGTCAGAGGAAGTCAATCCACCGTCAATGGTAATGACTGCGAATTCTCGTAGAAAAGCATAGTTTTCACGCATGGGTGTGTCAATTGGATATGCGACTGTATGGAGGCTAAGCTGAAAATTAAATTAATTTTGCACTTCATCGAAATGTTTCAATGCATGGAAAACATCACGGCTCACGGAATGGCGAGAAAAATTACCATATTTCTCAACAATCCCGGAGTACGGTGACCTAAATACAGTAAATTTTTCTGATTTTGTAACAAAAATGTCAATCTTTCCTCCAAACATACTCGGTACCAGCGACAGGAAAATTCAAGTTGCATAATTACAATACAAGTTTCCTCTTTTAAGTTTTACTCACGACGTGTTTTGAATCTTTTCACTAGTATAAAGGGATATATAAGGCATCTAAAAGCACTTAAATAAAATTTAAAAGTCGAAAATTGCCACTCGTTCCAATTGCCAGTCGAAAATGGCGTTCTAGCATGGATGAGTTCCACCGAACAGTCTGAGAAGCTGGAAACGCAGCGTCGCAGGAACATCCCAGCCAAGCCATGAACATCGCAGTGCGGTAAGTAATGTTAACTTGTGTACCTATGAAACGTTCTCCATTCTATCACACACATTTCTAGACGCATATTTTCTTTTGCTTAGAGTAGACATGAGCAATAATCTCATGACACGCAAAACAGGGGCGAGGATAATCACGCTCTATCCCTTCATTAATTTTCAGGTCTAAGTAGAGGTTTTCTATTAGTTAAGTAGTATCAGTTGCCAAGTAAAAACCAACGGTGTAGAATACCACAGTCCCAAAGGTTTCTTTTAAGGCGAAAAATTGAATAGCTATACACGGATGTGACCTGTATATTAACGACTAGTGGTTCACTCACGATATATTTCATTCGACTGTATTGGCAAATGAACACGTCAATATCAAGATAGTCCATTTCCGATGATTACACATTAGGGTTGGGACCACGTCCGACGAAAATTTTGTGCGGACATATATATAGTGTGTATATAGTTCTTAGTTGTGAATAAATCATAAATTCCGTGAAGGACATCCTGATATCTTTGAATGTTTACAAGTACGCATACTATTTATCAAGGGGTTCAAACAACATTCGTTCAACGTCTACACCTAATGGATGCAGACTTTCAGTGGTAGCAACAGTGAAAAATTTTGGAAACTGAGAACATTTTTTAGTCAAAGGGAATTATAATTATAAAAGAAAATAATTGATTTACATACTGAAAATGTCCACGAAGAGTGCTGAAAAAATAAGGATCTTATGAGTAAAGAAACGAAAAACATAAACGCGAAGGACTAATTTCAATCTCAAAATGTTACTGAAGACGGTTGTCGGTAGTGAAACAAGCGGGAATGACTGCAAAGGAAGAGCCTGATGTTTTTACTTGGAAATGGAAGGCTTAAAATCACTCACCACAGGAAGGGATTGGCCGATAGGAGAGTTAGCCAACTGAGCCATGATTGGAAATTTTTTTTCCAGAATAATTGGCAGTGGAAAAATTTCCCATAAAATTGATACTTCTCCTCTCGTGGAAGTGAAATCTAACCCGGATTGTAGGAGTAACTTTTCCACTCTGAATCGGTCAAGGGGTAATATTTAGCGTGAAACGTATTATCAAGGGAGATATTGTGAATTAATATAGTCATTGGCTGCATAAAATTACTGTATTAGTGGATATATAGTTTAATTTAAGGTCAAGTTCTCGAGTTCTCCTAGAGTTAGTCCGGAATATATAAAAGAAATTAAATCCACTCGGAAAAATAAATTTAGGAGTCTGTATAGGATGACCTTTGTATTTATACTACTTAATCTCTTTGAATCATAATTTTTCGAGGAACGGGAAGATGAAATTTTCGCTGTATGCTACTTGGGCACTCTAAAAAGGCATTATGTCTCTCATTAGAAGCTTAAGTGTGATTCCGAGAATCAGAAATTCTGCTATACCTTTCATAAGCAAAAATGTTCCTCATGTTGTGGAGTAAGATTGTTCGAAAGAGGTGATTCGTCTTCTCAGGAAAGGAATATTTTTTACCAAAATGCCAGCAGGAATACCAGTTTAACCCGAAGAATTTCAGACTTCTAAGAAGACTCTTCATTTCTCAGAATTGAGAAAAGCGATTGCGGTAACTCATTGATTCTTAGCGGGTGGGAATACGACGGAATCCACCATCACCAAAATTTGTTTAAGTAGAAGTTTTATTTTACAATGAAAAGTCTCGGGGTCAGCAAATCATTTCCCCAAGTTGTATATGGCATATGTCTGAAGCGTCACTAAGTAGCATATGACACATTGCAATCACTCGTATGTAGTATTACAACATGGAAAAAAGGAATTACTGCACACTTGCAAGAAAAACAATAAATTCTTGGGCTGGCACTCACATTTGCAAGATCTTTGATGCAATAGCGATATTACCAAGAACTACGTCGCATCAGGTCTCTCAACTGCGATTATACTCAAGAATTTTGATATTAGGCAGTTATTTCCACGATAAATGTCTTCGGTGATATAGCAAAATCATTTCAGAAGCTTATCACAACAACATGGATGGGAATCACAATCAAAACGTAGGTTGAAATCTGTTAAGTAAGTTCGTAGCCGATTATTCTGAAGGTGTCAAGTCAGTGAGCTCCGACATGCCACCGTCAACTGTTTGACATAAAGTTAGGAAATTAGGATGCCAAATGGGGTGGTTTAAAACGCCGTTCTTCCGCAAACTATCGAAGAACGGAAGGAATACCATTATTACCTGATATATTGGCTGTTATAGAGATAAGTTAGTAAGCTGAATAAATATATAAATTATTATACAAGTATATCTCGCATGCTTGCTTTCATTTTCGAAATTATAATAATTTTATGCATGCATACTCGTGCTTAACACATGAACATACATCAACTACAGTACAGTGACTGAAAATTCTCTAAGCATGCAATGCTTTAGGTAAAATTCACTCCTGCCAAGTAGACCCTTTATATGGCTTGTTGGATACTATGTAGATCTATAGGGGAAAATGTTTCCTATGCTTAGACAATACACGCAGTTTAAGAGTTGGCACTTTTCTCGACCGCGTTTCGCCTCACAAGTGGCTCACAATAGCAGACAGTGACGATGTTACTCTCTCTGAAATGAGCATTGACATACGAATGACACAGCCTCGGTGCCCACATCTTATCAATCGATTTCGCAACGGCATTGATACTGAGGGTCGGTTTGTTCAGCACTTCCATCACTAAGACTTGCGTCGTGTGAAATTCACACATTCACTATTCGGGTGTCGTGCTATTCCCTCGTGAGTTTCTCTGGGAAGGCTCTATGACTCAGCCCACAAAGTCCTAGGATCCAGCGCTCACGGTCGATTGACGAACCCCTGTGTGCCCCTGCACGGAAGAGCGAATCCCAACCGATGGCCCTGCCCCAAATCCCGAGATTCACTTCATGTTCCATGCACGCGCTTCCTCACGGTGTGTGCTTAGGTGTTAACACGCGCCGTCGAACGTAAGTTTATCTTATCGACTAAGGTTTGAAGCCATATACCTACAATAGCGATAACTTTTATGCATAATTGTGCGTCCATCCGAAATAATATCAGTGTGATTAATAATAACTTTACTGAGGCATAAGTTTTCCTTTCTGGGCGTTTGCAATATCCGTCATCCTCAGGTTAAGTGAACTAACTCATTAAATAAAAGTAAAAGAAGCATTTGAATCCATCTGAAAGTCGGGTACTCATTAATATTAATAATTAGAGGAAACATAATCCCGTGGAATAACAAGCATCTAAACTTACCATGGCCTACAGAATTAACTTCATTAAATGAAATTCGGTCACATGATTAATTTAAAGTATTGCCATTAATTCACTTAATGTTTAGTGTGATGAGAATAACTCGCCCCTAATTCAGTAGTTGATAAACATAATTTTGAAAATATTTAAAAGGAACAAGCTAATGCATGCACGCAAATATGGTATATGAAAAAGTTTTTTTCTTACACTTCATCGAGATATCTCGGGTCCACAAAGCGACACATTAAATGTCTTCCAATATTTTATTATCCACATTATTTTTCACCGGCTCGGCCTCCAGTTCAGCAAATACTGATTCGCTGACTCACTTTGCATTTTATTAATTGCACCCACAGTATACGAGCATGATTCATGGCGAGATACGGTTTGAGTCTCCGCTTCCTTCAACCCTCCCCAATATCATGACATCACATCTGTGCTGCTAAAGAATGTTTTAATCATACCAACTCCTCGCGACTCAGCCAAGATTCCAATTAGGAATTCCAAATATGAGACGCCCTTCCCAAAGCAATGAAAACCGATCTATAGCCCAGGTACCAGAAATTCTGATTCCCACACCCACGAGCTAAACGAACTTTTCCCGCCCATCTCTCCGACTCCGCACATTGAGTGAAACGGGTTGACTTCTCGAGAATTTACAAAATCAACTCTTTTATTTTATTTTGATAGATTATCATTAATAATGGCTACAGCAGTAATTTAGAGAGGGCCAACCTAATGGATCGCGTGGACAGTGCGTGCGCAGTCTTTCAGGCGGGCGGAAACGCTCCATTAATGGAGGTTGGCCATGAATGAATGTACCCACTCCGTAAAAAAATTGAAAATTTAAAAAACCATAAACGTTGGAAAATTAAGGCTCCATGGATCTGTACAATATAAGTGAAGGTTTCTCGGGTTTCACACCGTGTAAGATTGTTTAAATGGATCAACGTTTCGATGGTTGACTCAGCCATCGTCATCAGGATAATGAGTCGAGCGAGGATGCTGGCGGTTATATATAGTCGCCAGTCCAATACAATATATCTGTACAATTACGAAAAAATTCAGCCTTCATACATAATATATCATTGTATTTTTCCAACGAAACTTATTGGTATAATCAAACCACCGATGGCGGCGCGGCGGCGGCATCAATGTCCCCCACCGTCGACAAGGAAACCGATGTCCGAGTCTTGTCGGCATAAACGCATTTCCCCTCCGATGCACACTGGATGGCCCTTGAGAAGAGCTCCCTAACGCCTTAAGGGCCTAGGGTAATTTACCCAGATTAGAGCATCTCTTGCCTATGACGCTAAACAGGGTCACATCGGTCTAATAAACTATATACAATAAACAAAATAAATCGGTATGATTCTTGGGTTGGCTTGAGGTTTTCTCGAAATAATAACAATTCTCTAACTATGAGGTTCATGGATCGATTTTCCCACTAGTTTCTCCTAGGATTTGGGAGCGAGGAATCGTGAAAATTCCCGCGGTAATTCCCGCCCGGAAACACTGTTCAAAATGAAATACTCGCCGAGAAAAACTTAATTGAGCTCAGTACTAGGCCGAGAAAAATAGATAAAGAATTAGATGACATTTTTTCACGATACGGAATTCATTTAGGACTACTTTCGATGATTTTTATCACTTTAAACCGATCGCTTTAGCAGAAACCAACTTGCAAATAACGAAGATCACAGACACTAATTGTCAAATAAAACTTAATTAGCGGAAAACTCCTATCTCTTACTTTTCAATCATCAATATTAAAGAGTTCCACCATACCAGACTCGAGGCCTTATCAGTTACCCGCGCTAGTTTCCCAGGGAATGCTGAAATTGCCACATTTTTAATCAAGTGTAAAATATCTGTTGCACAAAAATTATTCAAATAAAACAGTGGTCTGAATCATGATGATCATCAAATATGCCATAGAACATTAAAGAGAGCACATGTGTCGCAGAAAATACACTAGTTTCAATTTATAATTGTTCATTAATTCTGGCAGACGTTTATCGAACGTTAATGTTTAATTAATCAAAAAAATGTTCGGATGTGCTCAGCTGGTGAATTTTTTTGAATCACATTATGTGATGTTTACTGGAGCTAATCCCGCGTGACTGGTCCGTCATATGTTACAATCGTTAGGAATCTCAATAAATCACGTTTTACATATTTATCCGAGTTACTGTAAGGCATCTATCCATGCACTTTTAATCATGATATTAATCGATCCCTATCGGTGCGAGTAATATTTTTAGAGAATTTGCACATGAAGAGGGATTTTTGGTGTCAACTAAATTCTGTTTAGGCAACGTATAATGAAATATTTAACGAAAACGCGTGGGATAAGGTTTTTAAAATGCACAATGAAGTTATTTCGCGCAAATAGTGCTGAAAGGCGGTAACAGGACCTGAACAGGTTTAATATTAACTCTATCATAACATTGGTCATATCACTTGCATTACTCTCAACTAAGTTGCAGTCTATTTGTTGGAGCACTTGGGTGATGACTTGGGGTGGCCATGTTTTAGTTCTGTTACGTCAAAGGCCAAGGTTGGATTTATCTTGCATCACCGTCAATTCCTGAGGGTAGCACAAACAAAACAGTTCACTGCGAGCCACAAAACAGCATTCACACTTAGGCATACGGGGGAACGGACTTCACAACAAAATTGCACGGTCGGCATTTTGACAGAAACTCATGATCTGCCGCTGAGGAGCAGAACATGGGCTGCCCGAGGATCAGATCTGTTTTCCGTGTGTTCTAAATAACTCCGGAATGAAATGGGACCCAGAGCCAAAGGCTTTAGCGTTGATTATCTAAACGCGTGTTATCACAAGCAGCAGGGCCCAACACGAGAGGTGAACTTCGCCCAACATTCGTACCGACCAATCTCAGGCTGATAAATACAGTGGTGTTTATTTTTCCCCCTTACCCTAATATGGCGGCTTTCCTCCCTGAAGATTGTAGTGCCTCCCGGGGAATCCCTCCAAAATTGCTTTCTTCCCGGCTAGTGCCCGCTTGAGTTATTGATTGGTAAAACTTATCACAAACAAGGTCGGGTGGAGAACATCGACCGGTTTAAAAGATAACTTTTTTATGGTCGAAGAAAGTGATTCTAACAAACAAAATCAGTCAGCCAGCACTGGGCTCATTGTGAGCATTATAAAATATTCAATTTTGATGCGTGCTGCCAAAAATATAGCCAGTATCCCTCGTGAATGTAGCGTAGCAGCTTTGCTTACCCGTTAAAACTTCAGGTAAGCGAGGGCATAGAATTAAAAAGATCCATAAATTCAAAGTATCTAAATGAATCGTATTGAATTCTAGCTGTTATTAAAATGTGACAAACAGTAGAGGATATTTTGCTATTAAGTATTAAGATCTTTCATTATGCTCCCCATATGAGCAATATTAATAGTAACTAGGCTTGGAATCAGGCGTCAGAGGTGAATCACGTCATTCTATTCCCAACAAGTCTATGGTGACTTAAAGTGTGCCATAATCATTTAACTCTTCTTTTTCGTACTCACATTTTCCAACATGACATTTTCCGCTCATTTTTTAGGCCTGCAAGGTAAGACGTAACGATCGTAATTTTCATGGTGCGTTTTTGCCGCTTCAGATAAGAGGTATTGTCCAGAAATATTTTCTGTTAGGGATTGCCCTCTAATTAAAATACCAAGAATCGAGAACTTGGGCATTTTGAGCAGCCCTTGTCTCTCTTGCTACTAGCTCCTCCTTCACATTTCGGAGGAATTGCCCGTTTTGTACAAAGAAATTTTTGAGTTAGATTTTAAGTTTATCACTGACATATAGGTTGAAAAGGAATAATTTATGTTATTCATTTAAGGGTTTTGGAGGCGTGACTGAAATTGGAGAGATAAAGTGGAACTTCGAAGATAGGACGGTGCGAGGGCTCTACATGCTCATCGGTATATTTTATGGACCATTGAAACAGACGGGTTACATTTCCATTCCATTTTACTGGGTAAGGATGAATAAAATCTCATTCTTGGTGTCAGTCTGCTCTCAAAACTAAGATCGTAACTACCACTGTGATTCATAATAAAAATTTTGATATTTAATTCCAAATGATCACTTCCTCACAATAACATTCTGCAGTATAGCGTCTCCATCTATCCCTCGAATCTTAAATAAGTGCCTAAAAAGTCACTCAGAGCCTAAAGCAGGCAGAATATGAATGAAAAGTAGGCTCTCTTGAGCATGCAAAATTAATGTGACTTACTTACGCGAAGACAAGTTCATCACCAACGAATGATTGAAATTCCAAACCTCCCGTACGACGTAATTTCAAACAAAATTGTCCCCGTTGACGCACAAGATTGTTTTTCTGCAGTTTCATTTGCATTTCGAAATTAGAATTACCTACTACCAGGGCCACTTTACCACTTTGATAAGCCCTCGATGGATAGCACCTCTAGCTGAATATACGAGCGGCACCCAGCATTGTTCCACGGAAGACGAAGGTAAATTCGAATTCGTAGAATCGCTTGGGACGTGGAAGGAAAAAAGGTGTGACACTGACGTCAATTTCTCGCGATAGCACGAAAACGTTCCCGAATACATAGCTCCCTGTTCGGTATACAAATTACTCGCAAACAATTACAAATTGGGCGGCTCTTTCCAAGATCACCGAGCAGCCGAAATAACTTAACATTGTTTTATCAGGCAACAGAAGAGTTAGGGGAGAGGTGATTGTTTGATGCCCCGGTGATTGTTTAATGGTGTTGCGCCACACGTGGATCCAATTCAAAGCAACGGCTAGGTTTCCTTTCAAACGCGACGACAACAGCTCACGGGGAAAAGAAAAAAAGGCGCCAATGTGGACTACACCTCCAGCTTCACTCGACGTTCACAACTTGTACAAGAGCCTGGGAACATTGAGACATATTATCGCAACTATTGAAAGTGTTTCTGGGTCACGCATTTTAAAATCGCAAATGAATACGTATGAAATGAGGAGAGTAGCAATAATTTACCCACGAAATCCAGATTTTATCGTGAAGAGTCCAACTATCATTCTAAAGAGACGAGTTTACGTGCAACTATTGAAATAACTGTGAGTGCAATTTACTGAAATTTTTCACACACACTCGTATATGTCTACGACTTAAAAAGTGAACAATTTCAACCAGATAATCATGTATGAGGGTTAGTCACGAGGATTTGAAATGCCTACAACTCGTACCGAATGGTACCACTAGGCGTTCATGGGAATGCGGGCATCGAATTTTAAGCGCCGAAAATCGTATCTTGTAATCGCGTAAAATAAAACGTGGGAAAGGAAAGAAAATATTATTTGCATTTGATTACACTTTCAATAAAAAATCTACCAACAGCGTTTTATTTCATAAAAATTGGTTGATTTCACTTGAAGATATAGCTTCTCAAAGTCTATTATTTGAATATTTTTTTACAGACAGTAGTGCAGTAATCGCTCGGGCTAAGGGGTGCTCAAACACTATGCACTCGACCGGAGTCCATAATGATTCCAAGCGATGCGGCGGCGCTCATGAAACGGCGTTACATCCGATGCCTGGCGCTCGACGCCCTATATCTGATTGTTCCCAAAACAGCGACTCTTTTGATGCATTCCATCCGAAGTGGCATTATGGTAATTTATTCGCGCTGGGACCGCGCACACTTACTTCCCGGGCGGACTCCAGGTGCGTGCCACACCCACCGATCGCTGTCATCTCTATCCCGTTTTTCAAAACTGTGCCGTGCCAGGCGAATACATCACACCGATGAACCCTAAAGTTTCAGAATAGGCTGCGCACGTAGGGCAGTCTTTATTTTTTTTGCTGTTTTTGTTACGCCGCACGGATTGGGCTATGAATTATTCAGTGAGACACCGAATTTGCAATGCTCCAGCAGAAAAGGGCAGGGATATTCGGCTTTCATTCTTTTCCAGTATTAAAAGAATATACACAGTGGTTTGGATTAAGGTGTTTCCTGTGCGCCTGGATCCGTTTTCTGTCTAAAAGCGCCGCAAAATTATTAATGTCTCAGTGTGAGCACTAAAGGGGTGGCCAGAATGCCAAAACAAGCCCACAACTCGAGCAAATAAAATATATAACCGGTAAATCAACGTCTGCTTGATTGAATTTCTTCCCTAAATTCGGGAAAAAAGAGGATGACACACCAAAAGATTCAGTGAACTCGAACGCATCATCTAAAAAAATATTTAGCCATCAGTACAGAAATGATATTTTCAGTCTTGCATGATTGCCAATTAAGGCATGGAGAGATTTCCTTATAGAATAAGAGATCTTAATATAACAATTTCGAATGTTTCCACTATTTTCCACGATCAGAATCTTCGGCGTCCGTGAAAATAATGCTATGGGAAGGGTGGATCCTCTCTCGTCAGTCGCTAAGCCGTGGTGCAGTGGATTTGGTCTGAGTGCTAATTTATTCTATAATTGCTAGTTTCGCGCGTCAAATGATTTATCTGCACTTCAATAGTAATCAACTATTATTTTAACCCAACCCTAATTTAAGAGGTTTGAGGTTGGTTGAGTAGTCCAGTCCTCGCATTGTACAGTTCGGCATCAGACTTGTACATTATTTTATTTGATAGCCACTTACTTAGCATGATATTTTCGACATTCTTCAATTTTTTGAAGGTATACTCACAAATTCGATTAAAAGTATAGAAAATTGATGTCGATAAATAGGATATTTAGCTAAGAGCGACCAATGGCTGAGATAATTTTCCTCCTTAAAATTTCTTTTCCATGATTGCCAGTTATTCGTCAAAATCGTCCGTGAGTGAAACTCTCAACCAATTCAATTTTCAATGTCTCCTAATTCAAACGATATTCAAATGTGGCAAATTTAAGATAAAACTCATTCGCCACGACTGGGATATTTAACGCAGTTTTTAAATGTTAGGATTTAACAAACACTTAGAAATGCTTCAATTGAAGAGTAGAAATGTCAGTCAGTTTAGAAGTGCGTGAGTGAAAAGCGTTCTGACGGTCAAAAGTACTTTCAGACTAATTCACAGATTCTTATCTACAGAATTTTATCGGTCCTCACCGACGAACGTTCCCTTCGAATTAAGTTCTTAATGCCCCTAATAAACTGGGAAAAAATTGGTCCAAGAAAACGTTCGTCCTTTTTAAGTTCGAACAGCTTTCACGAAGAAGGACACTTACCGATAGGGAGATGGATTTAATTGATAACTTTGGAGTGGTTGGAAGCTCTCTCGAAGAGAGTCAAGAGGAAGAGCGAGATTAGGTTTGGGGAAACTTTTGGGTTTCGGAAATGTAACCTTTTCGTCGTGCTTCCCGGATTTATTTACCACACGTGGGGCCCACCAGGAGCCCATGGATAAGGAAAGGGGTCCGTTTGCTCAGGCCCGTTTACAAAACCTCGTTTGCGAAGGCTCGTTTGCGAAAGGTCGTTTACTAAGGTCCGGGACACAGAGGTGGCACTCGGCCGCGACGAAAAAAACGCCCCATCAACTTGAGTAATTACATCTCCTCCCGGCGATAAATTTCCCTGACCATTTTTGTCGATGCTGCGTACGGCTGGTATGTGTTCGACAAGATAATGGACTTTATTCCCACCCTCTCTTTTACTCAATGTGAGGTCCCCATGCATACCCGAACTTTCTGGCAAAGGAAAATATTTTCTGAGGACATTGACAATGAAAAAGAAGATGGACAGTTAACGGAGCCATTGGGTCTGAAATTGGTTTTACTTTACTTTCAAATTATATTGGAAATGAATTCAGATAGCAGGTGAAACGTCAGATTTAGAAGCAGATGAATAAAGAGTCAGATTTGAAAACATATAGCTTGTATAACTGGCCTTTATTAGTTATATGGGTAATCATACCCACTAAAAAATAAAAATGTTGTGGTTTCTGTGAGTGTGTCTGTTACTTAATCACGCAAAAACCACAGAACCGAATGATTTGAAATTATGCATGAACATAGCTAATACAACTAGTACATACATAGTCTTATTGCCGTTTTGAAATTTCTCACCATTTCAAGATTACGATCATTTCCAACATTTTCGAGGACAAATGTCTATTGTTGCCACTCAAATATTTATTTTTACGTGGAAGACTGTTGTTGTTATTAGAGGTGCCGAGGTAAAACTTTATACCTTTTAAACTTCTCTTCAGGAAACGTTTTAATTATTGAGATATTAAATCACATAATTATTTAATTACTAATGTTTCTCTGTGACATATGACTTTCAGTGTGCTTCAGTAGTCCTGGAGTAGCGCCAGACCTCTTACAGCTGCTTTATTTAAAATAAAAATTTTAATATGGTCTCTATTGGTACCTACTGGAAAAAAATCTCGCTAAACTCGCTTAAGGGAAAATATGCTCAAAATTTATGGCGATCTTCCCCACGCCCCCCTCGCGAAGCTTGAACATTTTTTTAGTTTTACTGTTTTAAAAATAAGTAATTCAGATTAATATTATCATTAAGCTACAAAACGGGCAATTTTTACTTGGTAAAAAGAAACTAAAATGAGAAGTCAGATTCTCTTCTTCACGAATAGAACTACTATATTATTTCTCCCTTTTATCCCTCCCCTTTGAGAATCAACGGGAATTTCTGCTAGTATTTTTAATAAATATTTTCTTCCAAATTAGAATACATATACGCGAGGTTTAACAGGTTTGCACTGAGTCATTACTGAGGATAAACTTACGTAGTTCAAAACTCTAAAAAACACCTTATCTTTATATATATATATATATATATATATATATATATATATATATATATATATATATATATATATATAGTGACGGCTCGAGTCCGTCACAGATTTACGCCCCAACCACACCCTATTTACCCAGTCACCGCCCCCCACCCCACTCCTTGGCTCTGGAGTGTAGCACTTCGCCGAGCAGTTAAGTGCATCGGCTATGAGTGGTTTGGAGGGATTCATTTGACCATGTATCGGGATATGGCGTGCCTTACGCCATACCCCCCCCCCCCTTTTCATCATGTGACCCCAGCGCCGAAAAGGATATAAGGACCGCGCAGGTGTCGCGAGGGCTCCCTTCGTTTTTTTTCCTCAATGAGGAGTGTTCGCCAGAGTGGTGACCAGTGGGCCGAAGAGGAGACGTTCTTCGTGCTTCGGGGCCAGGATCAGGCACGGTACATGGGTCCGATATAGACATCGGTCAATCCGTACAAGTATTTCCCGATCTACGAGGAAGCAAACCTATTGAAGTGCCGGAAAGTGCACTCCTTTGCAGTTCCTCTTCAGGTCTACGCAGTCACGAAGGCCACACACCAGTCGATGAAAGAAGAAGGCCGGGACCAGTGCATCCTAGTTTCGGGTGAGTGCTACCCGGGAGCCAAATAATTCCGAACCCCCCCCATGACCTTCCCTTTTTCCCCCTCATGTGTTAATACCCAATCATCCAGCCCACCAACCCCGTTTTTTTTTCGCGAGACCTTATTATTTTAAAACTAAATTTCATATGTGGACGTTTGTTCCGGCTTCTAATTGGCCACAGCTTGCGGGTAAGAGTCGGGAACCGTCACAATATATATCCAATAAGGAGTCACAGTTCAGAAGAAGACGACAGATCGTCGTCGAAAATTAAACTGTTCGTGTGAGTATCTTTTGTTTGTGTCACTATGTTTTTTACTTGCCACGCCTGTGACTTCTTATTGGATATATTTTCATATAAGATAATAGATGCAAATGAAGCACTGACTTTCATTTATTATGTCAAAATATGATATTAGGTTCTAAGTTATCAATTTATGTGCGATTCAAATTGAGTCTAATGCGCGAGCATCTTTTTATTGCCGTTCCAAGGATTCCATTTTTACTTGATATTTAGGGAGGTGTTGAATAAGAGGGCTGTGTTTCAAGAATTTACAACTCCATGGAAACCATTCACTTACAAAAATCATGTTCCATTCCCAGGAACGATTTAGCTCTGGGAAATGGCATTTAATTGCTCGGCAAAAAAATTAAATAAAATCTGCATTAAGAAGAAGGGAAACAAAACGAACAAGATCCAAGAACCGAGTCTCTCACATTTAAGCAACGGAAGATAGCCACCCACGGGTCTTTATCATACGAATGGAATTTTCAACAGATAGGGCCGCGTTCATCAAATCTTTGCCTCCCTCTTAAAAATTAATATCTTTACCGCGGATAAGATCGAGCCTCGGGTGCAGGACGTGTAAAAGTTTCGGGATCTTTATCGCCCGCCATTTCACGCGATAATAGATTTATTACTCTTCTTGGACGTCAGGAAGCGGCTAATGGGCCTTGGACGTGACTCGATAAAGCGAATCTTTTTGGAGAATGAGTAGAGGGGGGGGGGGAGGGGTCCGGGAAGATAAATGACAGGGGAAGCAAGTGAGTGAGGGAAGGGAGGAAGAGACAAATTTATTCGCGCGAATTAAATGCCGAATGAGTAAAAAAAGGATTGTTCGAGGAATTATTTAACTCATTTACTCAATGGGAGGATGAAAAAAAATGAATAAAAAATTAATGAGTTAAAAAAAACCCTCCCCTTTTGTGTTCCATTCTTTGGGTAAGACGATTTTCGCTCCGTTGAAGTAGGTGCTCTAGAGAGGGAGGGACGTGGAGGAGCATGAATCCCGAGGGCCGTTGATAAAAATCGCCAGAATCGTCGCCACAGCCGCCGACGCCCGTGAATCGAGGAGGGCGCTCAGCGGAGGGAAGAGCACTTATAACCGGGAAGGAGGGGGGGGGAGTTGGAGAATTGCCAAGCCTCACCCATATCCCCCTCTTTCTCACTCTCACTATTTTATCCCGTACTCACACACACACACAAGCATACAAAAAACATCTCTCTATCTCCCAGCCTTTCCCTCTCACTCACCATGATAAGCCGCTCGTACTCCAGCTCCACGTGTGTCCCGTTGTAGTAGCGAGATTCAGAATCCGTGTCCGGGAAGTAGAAACCTTCGCGGCAGACGCACTTGTAGCTGCCGCGGCGGAAGCCCAGGCCGGGGATGGCCAAGCACTGCGAAAAGAAGAAGCAGAGGAGTGACGTTACTCGCGGAGCACAGCAAAATATTTCGTAAATTTAATCATTGGTATCTCCCTGTATATTATTACACGAGAAACCTCGTATTTGGTTTAGCTTTTATCAAGCATGGCATCATTTCCTACTTCTTGCTTATTCCTGCAACGCAATTATTAAAATTCCCATTCACAACCCAATGAGTTAACACGAAAAAGTCGATGCATTTGTATCCCACTTCTGAGTGCGACCTATTTCTTTTGATATAGAGCCATGTGTGTCATTTACTCATACTGATCATACGTTTTATTTACTCATGTAATCATTTATACTCCACAGTATTAAAGGAAAATGTTGTAATCAAATGGCAGATGCAGAAGCATCGACTATTTTCATATAATTTCAAATGGATTGCAAATGAGAGCTGGGATGATTCTGTAATAAGAAAAACCAAGGACCGTAAAATTAATGCATCTCTGATACAGGCTATACCATTCAATTATACAATACGGTTCCATTTTTGAGAAGAATCTTCGTTAAACTGAGGAACGAATGTAACATTTTCCCTTTTTTTGAATTATTTAATTTGCATTGAAGAATTTTCTCTTTTTTACATTTATATATCGTGAAAATTTTGCGGATTTTCTCGATTTGCTTATCCTCGAGCAAAAAGTACGATGAGAAGCGGGATATTATCCAGCTATTCATGAATACCAGAGAGTGGCGTTTGAAATGGAGATGATCATGATTAACTGTATAAAAAATCAAACAGGAACATAGATAACTTTGAATGGGACATTAATAATTTCACAAGCATGGAATGCTTTAAAATGTTTTTTAAATATGCGGCTGTAATTCTGGCGTCGCTAATCCTTTTCTGTGTTTTGTTGCAGTAAATAAGTCATTACATCGTAGACTGCACGTAACTTCTACGCCATCATACTCCTCTGTCCTCTCTTTCCTAATCCTTATCAGTGAATTTAAAGTTTGCTCTTAAAATTATGATGAAAATGCCCAGCATTTATTTGACGATATCTTAAATGTACGTTCATTTAGGGCAAATTGTAGTTTCTCACACTCCTTAATTCAAAAATAAACCATGGCAATTTTCCGTGGACTTTTTCCTGTTTGACCAAGAACCTAACCAAAAATTTCCAAAACAACAGCCCAGATAAACTCCCTTGCTTTGAAATTAGGGTTCTCATTAGTTTTATAAAGACCCTCAGGGAAATTTCAAATCTTGGATAAAAATTTTGCGTTCGAAGGAGGAGTGGCTCGCGGAAATGCAAATAGAAACAACTTTAATGAGAGATTCATTGAAATATTTCTTCATTGCTTTAGTAACCTCAAATTAAAAATTGTTTTACTCAGTTCCTCTTTTTAATTAAGGTTCCAGGGGAGGAGGGGATGGAACTTTGTATACCAACAAAACCTTCTGTGAGGAACGCTGCTGTAGAATTTTTCGAGTTTGAAAGAGGACTATTTCAGCCAGTGTTTGCAAATTTTGTGTATAAAGAGTACGGACAGCGGTAGTGTAAGAGAAATTAAAGTATAATTTTTATAAATGGGTTGACGATGATCATTAGCGCAAACAACGTTTATCAAAGGTACATTTACGCATTAGTGTAAGCTATGTGTTTCAATGATGCGGGGCATTTGCAAGCACATGGTGGATGTTGGATATATACGCCGGTTTCTCTAGTTGGCGCACAAATAAAATAAAAACTTAACCTATGTCTTTATCAGATACTGTAGTTTATTTACCGAAGTTCAAATAATTTTGTTACTAAAGCAATGCTCTCTGTTGTCATCAAGAAAGAGCAACACCGCTGATGTCTATGTACTGAAGTAATAACCAACATCGATGATTCATTTTCCCATGAATTTTCCTTTAAGTGGTGAAAAAAGGTGCAAGCTAAGCAAAGAGTTTCAAAAACAATATTCAATAAAAACTTTTCCGCCATGGTTTATGTGCCGCAACAAACTTTTCCATACAACTAATCAATGTGACGGTACACCGAAAATTCTATAGAAAAAATAAATAAGTACATATTACGATTTTCAGCAGTCATAATTGAAGATTCGCCCAGCATCAAAATGTAGATCGATTTTCATAAGCGTCTCACCTGAAAATATTGCAAACACCGGCCACGAAATTATTTTTAGGTCAACAATCCCTCTGGTGGCCCTGAAAAAAGATTAACCAGGGCAGGAATATCACCTTCCCATAATGCTTTTACGCCTTCAACACTTCAAGAGGGCCAATAAAAAGATTCCGCATATGGGTCACTACTGCCACAGCTATGCCATTAAGCGTACACTAACCTCAGTTGTTCTCTTCTTGCACTTGTCCGAGGCGGCGAAGATGTTGAGCTGGGTGGACGTGGGCGGAAGAGGACACTGGTCGATGTCAACGCGCCTGAGATCAATATCGATGCCGCTCGTACCTCTGAAAAGAAAAAGATAAACGGTTGAAGTTTGCGAAATTCAGCTCCAACCCAAACTGTAGTTGACTGGAACTAGCATATAAATTTTAACTTTCCACAAGAGAGATAAAAAAGAAATTTGCACCGAGGATACTTCAACAAATAAGAGACATTTCCCGCGCCTAAGTATCGAGCTCTCGAGAATTCAAGCCAAAATGAAAGTTTTCAGTTACTCCTTACGGATTCCACTGCCTACGATTCCTCGTCTCGTGATGGCAGTACCTCTTTAATGGCTTAAATGCATGGATCCCTGGGCTGGAAGTGAACATCCTCCCTTCCTATATTCCCGACTGGGTGAGCTCCTTCATGATTTTATCATACGCAACAGCTGCTCCAATTCTGGCTTCAATAGCAAGGAGTATGGGAACTCGGATGCGAGAATTTTTTATCATCGAAACCAGCTCTCAGTAAAGTCATGCCTTGTGATTCGGAATTTGTATTTCTATCGTCGTCTACCACTCTTCCTTACTCTTTTTTCCTCTGTTCCCTCAAACCGTCTCATATGATGGTTACTATAAAAGTCGCTGGTCCCAGCTATAGACGTTAGGAAACAGTGCGAGTCCCTTCAATTCACGTTTTGATTTCTAATCGCTACCAGATCAAATTAATGTAATGCTACTATATTCATGAGTGCATTTATAATTTAAAAAGCCTAATTCAATCCCAGAGAAACTTCACCATGAAATAAGCTTCTAATGGGTAACAAGAATAATCTCATAAAAACAAAGTTTTTATTGTACACCCTTTATTTTCATATGCATTACGTCACGTTTTAATGTCTCATATTCTCAGTGCATTGTGCTATATTTTTTTATGGTATCTTTGCCATTAAATATTTTATTATCACATAGCTAATAAATTCAATTTGTGAAAGGAAATCATTCTATCTTCACTGATATGTCAAATTATTCAGACATTCGACAACCATTAGGAACATTAGTAATTCGATATGACATTTATATTCATTGTTGAACATTCAATAGCGATAATCACAGTTGTTGGCTCACCACGGTCCATCTCCCACAACGTCCAAGGGCTAAGTGCTAGCTTTGATCGCCGTCATTAATGAATAATTAGCGAGTAAAATATTGCAAAAAAAGTGTAGAGGGTAATGCGATGATGAAAACAAAATTTCTAAAGATGTAAGTGAAAATGGCTATGAAAAAAAGAAGAGAAATAATTTTCAAAGCAGGGAACCGAACACCACACCTTCCGCTTCACAGTCCGCTACCTTACCCCTGGGCTACCGGTTGCTTGCAGGGGTAGGCAGATAACAGGCCTTAAATGATCTTTCATTTTCATACAAATAAACCTTAATATAATCAAGTCTGTGTGTATTTATGTGTATGTGTTTGTGGGTTTGTTAAAATTAATCGTTGGTCACAAGGAGTCTATGGGCCAACTTTCAGATCGATTGGATGAGGCGAAATGGGTTTGTACGTACACAGACAAGCAGACAGGGAGTAAAAATCTGGGAGTATAAAGGGAGTAAAAATCTGTATATTTCTACATAATTCTTTCATCAAACATGTTCTTATATCAATTTACTGGGGGACATTCGCAGTACTGATAAAAAAACTTGCCAATAACAGAATAATTCACTAACCTTACCATTAAGCTTCGTGACTATGATGTTAAATTATTTCGGGACCCAAATGATAGAATAATTTTGAGTTCAATTGCCGTAGTTTTATTGATGTTGTAAGACTTCACCTAGTAATTTGTCCGCCAACAGCCGCTTGGGGTGAAAACATTCTTTCATGAAGACGAGAATACTGGGTGTGTAACAAATGGATGCGACAGACGGAGAAATCTGTTTCAGTTTTCAGTTGGAAATTGTCAGAATAGTTTGATAGAAATGCTCTGCTGTCTGGACATCTTGTCCGATGGATGGATCTGTGGCGAAGAAACAACAGCGTCCACTTCCTGCGCGATGCGATTCGGCGAGGCGTTCTCCGAGTCGCGTCGCACACGAGTGAGGCGACGCAATGCAGGCATTGTATTCAAAGTGACACGGTGCCTACCTGCACTTAACCTTATCCCGTCGGTTGCTTGAGCCTATTTGTGTGCTACTGGGGATGGGAAAGGAAGCGGGCACGAGGGAAGAGAGCTGAGGGTAGAGCGCACGGAAATCCACTACGTATGCGGAGAGGGAGAAGATGGATGGGAACCAAGAGGAGCGTGTGAATTCGAAATTCGCTCGGCGCTTCTTCCGCATCAAACAAACGGAATGATTGCTCCGCTACCATGCCGTTTCACTCACATTCTCTTTTAGATCTAAAAGCCATGGAAATCAGTTTTATAGCAGTATGGTACAGTTGTTGGTTTTAGTTGTCAAGATTATTATTGTGGCAATGCGTCCAGTAAGATGATGGAGCCCCAAATACAGACTAGCCTTATGGGGTACCTAAAGCTACAGGAGATATTGATTACACTTGCTTAAGTAGTCCTAATAAATATGATAGTTTTAGGTTTGAATTTGTGGAAGTTAAAAAAAGACATTTTAATAACAAAACTGTACTTTTTCGAATTATTAAAAATGCGACAGGTTTCACTTAAATGTGAGTCGCCGTTTTTTTTAAGCGTGGTAAAGTTCAAAGTTTTATTATTAAAATAGTTTAGCAGTCTTATTTATCATGCATCACTTTTGTATTATTTGTGGTGAAATTGTGAATCGGTGCAAGTTAAGTATCATTTATTCTTGTAGTATCAATGTAGGCACGCGTGGCTGGGAAAAGGCCGTGGCGCGTGACCCACGAGAATTAAATAAAACAAAATAAAAAAATGACCGAGGGAAGAGAAGGGAAGTGGGAAAATGACTCACCGGCCGTTGGAGGAAACCATTGCTGGACTGACGTCTCAAAGCCCAAAACTGCCCAGACTTGCGGGACGTGCGCTGTCCTGCTCACCAAAAATTGTACTCCTCGACTCCGCGACCAAAAAAGTGCCTTCGTAGACCGCCCCTCCCCTCCCGCTTCGAAAACAAACCCCTGTTTCCCCACCCCCCAGACGGCACGATGGGTAAGGGATGGGAGAAGGTCGAGGAGGGAGATTTGAATACAAAAAAAAAGAGCGTGCATAGGCGCAACATCCCGCCCCCCGTGAATTTCCAATGAAATTAACATTAGAATAAATAAAGAGTTAATATTAGCCAGTTGAAGAAGCGAAACACACGGGAGAAGTATAAAAACGTCAAACAAAAAAAATTGTTGCTACAACAAAAATAATAATAGTCATCTGACCACATTGATCCACCCTCAGAATATGGAAATCGACACTAAAAAAAAAAAAAAGGTGAGGGAAAGGAACTAAACTAGTATCTTCACTCTCAGAGGCCCGTCAAAGAGACTAAATGGGGAATTGGGATGGGCCATGGGAAGGTCAATATGGAGGAGAGAGGAAGAATAAACGTTCCATCCTGAACATAACAGCGAGAGTGGGTCAATCGAAATATTTAACAGCAAAAGAAAAATTAAAAAAAAAAAAAAATAACTTAGTTTGAAGTTGGCAACGGTACCAACTTCACGACTGGTCTTTTCAATGTACCCGAAGACGTTTTTAAATCCACAACCCTAATTACGCCTGTCGAGTCCGGAAATACCTTTGTGATTCGCCCCATTTTCCACAGCGCAGGTGGGAGAGTTGAGTCACGCAGAAGCACTAAATCCCCAATTTTGACATTTTTAGATTTCCGCGTCCATTTTGCCCGCTGCTGTAAGGTGTGTAAGTATTCCTGAGACCACCGACGCCAGAATTGTTCATGTAATTGCTCAATGAGCTTCCATCGAGTAGGCAGATGGAATTCATCGACTGAAGTGATCTCAGGCAAACCTATCAACGGTTGACCGACTAGAAAATGACCAGGGGTCAGACAATCTATCTCGCTTGGATCCGGTGATTTTGGTGTCAATGGTCGGGAATTTAAAATGGCTTCAATTTTTGAAAAAAGCGTAGCAAACTCTTCAAAATTTAACGTTTGGCCGTTGAGGAATCTGCGCAGGTGATACTTCACCGATTTAATACCGGCCTCCCACAGACCACCAAAGTGTGGAGCAGATGGTGGATTAAATTTCCAACTGATTCCGGATTCTGGATGGATTGAGGTTAACGCTTCCCGATGGGAGGAGGACCTAATTAGTCTGTACAAATCGGTCAAAAAACGATCAGCCCCGACGAAATTTGTACCGCAATCCGAATAAATGGCCCGGGGAATTCCTCTCCGAGCGATGAAGCGCTGGAAAGCCGCAATGAAGGCAGGGGTGGATAGCGAGGTGACTAATTCTAAATGAACGGCCTTTGTCCCAAAACAAATGAATAAACAGAGATACGCCTTTCCAATGGCAGAGTTTTTTCTATTGCTCAGTTTGTAGGAAAATGGCCCTCCGTAGTCAACACCCACGCATGAAAATGGCCGCTGTGGCACTACCCTGGTGGAGGGAAGATCTGACATGATTGGTTGTAAAGTATTGCCCCGATAACGCGAGCATACAACACAATTCATGATTTCAGATCGGATAACTGATCGGGCAGACAATATCCAGAATTGCCTGGCAACCAACGCCTCCACAGCACGAGGACCGCCATGGAGTGACACCAAATGATAGTGCCGAATAATTAATCGAGAGAAATGCGAACATCTCGGCAGTAAAATAGGATGCCGAGCAGACTCAGATAAGAGGGAATTCTGCAGTCTGCCTCCCACTTTCAGCAACCCGTTCGAATCCACAAAGGGTCGTAATCGACTAATTGACCGGGGAAATAGGGAGCAAGTTTTGATCGAATCAAACACAGATGCAAAATAAACCATTTGCGTGGCGAGAGCCAACTTTTCCAAGGCATGTGTCCACTCTTGAGAGGACATGGGTGTTTGAGGTTGGGACCGCTCACCCTTGAAAGCATTTAAAAATCTATAAATATAAGCGGTCACTCTTACCAAACGAACAAAAGAGGAAAATTTTTTGAACCACGCAACAGAGGATTCATCTACCTGTGTTAATCCCATGACAATTGAATCCCCTTTCCGCTCTGGTAGCTCATCTGTGGCAACAGGTACAAAATCAGCGCTCGGCCAATGCGCTTCACTTAGATGAATGAAAGGAGGACCAGACCAATACAACTGGAAATTGAGAAGTTGCTTGGGTAGTAGGCCTCTGGAAATGCAATCGGCGGGATTCTCGTCGGAGGCTACGTGTCTCCACAAATTAGAAGGAATTGTTTCAGTTATCTCAGATACACGGTTAGCCACAAAAATTTTTAATAGATGAGGTAGCGTCGCTAACCAGGATAAAACTATCCGAGAATCTGTCCATGCATAAATCTTGTGGATACAAACTCTGTCCCGAAACGTATTCCTAATATTAGAGAGCAGTCGCGAAAGCAATAGCGAGGCTGACAATTCAAGTTTAGGGATTGTGACCGTCTTTAATGGAGCGATCCTTGATTTAGCTGCCAGAAAATAAATTTTGACGTCTCCTGATGGAGAAATGACGCGTAAGTAAACCACAGCTCCATAACCAGCTTCAGAAGCATCAGAAAATCCCAAGAGCTGATGCTCAGTTGACTTAGATGGGCCGATATAACGCGGAATACGTATTTGGGAAATCAAATGACTTTGAGAGGAAAATTCATGCCAAAGATAGGCAGCTGATAATGGCAAGGGATCATCCCAACCTAATTTGAGGACCCAGAGAGATTGAATTAGACCCTTAATCTTTAGAACTATAGGAGACAAGCACCCCAATGGGTCGAAAATTCGCGCGATATTAGATAAAACGGCACGCTTTGTGTTAACTGAATGATCCAGCGTAACACGATAGGAAAATACATCGTGATAAGTATCCCAATAAAAACCTAACACCTTCACACATGAATGGTCAGGCGCATCAAAGTCAAATGTAGACTCTCGTTCATGTAGGGGAGATTGAGCCAAAAATTGAGAAGAATTACTCGCCCACTTCTGCAAAGGAAAGCCCCCCCGAGCTAATAATTCAATCAGTTGACTTTTTAATGCTAGCGCATCGTCGAGAGAAGAGGCTCCCGTTACGATGTCATCGACGTAAGTGTCGCGTAAAATCACCGCGGAAGCGAGGGGATAATCTTTTCCCTCGTCTCTGACTAGTTGGTGAAGGACACGGATTGCCTGAAATGGGGAAGAAACGACACCGTATGTTACCGTATTCAACTCGAAAGATTTTAATTTCTCAGTCGGATTTTCTCGCCATAAAATATGCTGAAATTTGCGGTGGTTTTCGGAGAGTAAAATCTGCCTATACATTTTGACAATGTCCGCGGTGAAAGCAATTGCGTGGACGCGAAATCCTAATAATATTTCGAAAATGTCCAGCTGAAGTTTGGGACCAGTCATCAGCAAATCATTCAAGGACTTTCCCTGAGCTCCCTTGGACGACGCGTCGAAAACCACTCTCAATTTAGATCCTGACGGAGTAATTTTCGTCACGGCATGATGGGGAATGAAAAAGGCACCAGGACGCGTTGAAAGGGACATATGCCCAAGGTTTAAATACTCCTGGAGGAATTGGTCATACTGTTCTTTCAAAAGAGGTTTGCGTATCAAACGTTGCTCTAGTTTACACCAACGATTGGCCGCTTGATTGTAAGATCCAGCCAAGACCGCAAAATCCTCTTTGAAAGGGAGCGAAACCTTATACCGACCAGTTTCATCTCGCGAAACTGACTCTAAAAAGTATTTCTCGCATTGCTCATCCTCCGGACAAGGGTGACGTCTAATAATGGGTTCCTCTAATTCCCAAAATGATTTTAGTTGCTTGACCAACGGAATTTCCTCCACCACGCATAAAGAAGTTTTACGTGTGGGAATTTTCAAAGAACTATCCAAAATGTTTCCCATTAAAATCCATCCGAAAAGGGAATCAATTAGAATCAAGTCGTAATTGTCGAATGTTTTCTTCCCCCCAAGGAAGATCTTTGGGAATAAGTCCATTCCCAAGATAATATCCACAGAATCTGGCTTATCAAATCCCGGATCGGCCAAACAAAGGTGAGAAATACTTTCTCGAATACAGGGTGGAAGTGGGACTGGTGGAAGTTTGGAGGTCAAGTGAGGAAGGATTACCACCTTGGTATTTAACACCAACAGTGAATCATGGATCGGCGAGAGCGACAAAGTGATACAACCCTCCGGCCGCCTTAGAGGGGTTTGAGACAACCCAACAAGAGAACCATGATAAGGAGACATGGGGAGCTGCAACCGCCGAGCAGCTGCCGCGGAAATAGCTGACACTTGACTACCCGAATCGATCATTATACGAAGGGGCACATTTAACCCATTACCATCCCGCACATGAACTAACGCAGTTCCGAGGACAATTAAATGTGCAGGGTCACAATTAACACAAGACGAAAGGGCAGTCGTAGAAGTTTGTGATTGCGAACGCACAGGAGACCCAGACGCCTGACTTAGCGACGCTGACGCCTGAATTGGAGACTGCCTAGAGTTCAGCTCTGAATGCAACGTGGTATTATGATACCTTTTGCAAATATTGCAACACATATCCTTCTGCTGACACCTAGGAGCCCAATGACCTGGCTTCAGACAGTTAAAGCAAAGCCTTTTCGAGCGTACGAAACGCGCACGATCCGTAACGCTCATTTCAATGTATTTGGGACACTTCACTAAAGAATGAGGAAGCTCACACATAGGACAAGTACTGACTCGATCGCATTTCTCCTTACCCGGGTGGGTATTGTCAACGGATATCGGCAAGACGACCTTTGCAGTGAGCGTGGATTTGCGGCGAGAAACTGAATCTTTCACATTAGGACCAAATGAGGTTTGTAAAACCTTGATCCTTTTTTTCACAAAGCTCAAAAGATTACATACAGAGGGAAATGGCTCATTATTTAAGGTCTCCTCGAAAAGAGCCAGAGTTTCTGGATCAACGACACGTGCTGCTAATCGGAACAAAATAAATTCCCCCAAATTAGGAATATTTAACGTGCCCAAGGCAGCATGAATCTCGGAAAACGTGTTCACAAATAATTGCATGGAAGACAATGATCCCGTAGATGAAACCGAAAATTCCAGAATTCTATCGAGATAGTCAAATCCGAGGATTCTAGGATTGTCGTAGTGCTCACTCAACTCCCTCCAAGCCGAATCATAATGAACTTCGCCAAATGGGACGGACGCGATGAGCGCCGAGGCTTTACCTTGTAGAGCCGCCTTTAAATAAGTGAATTTCTCAACTGAGGAAATATCCGTTCTATCATGAACAACAGATCGAAATAAGTCGCGGAACCCTACCCAATCAGAAAATGCCCCAGAAAAACGAGGTAATTCAATGGTAGGAAGACGAGACCTTTTACCCTGAACGGTTTCATTAGCCAAATGAGCAGACTCATTGACGGCGGGAGGATTTGATACCTTACGAAAAACGGAAAGAATAAAATAATACTTTTCTTCCACTTCCTCGCCAAGGCTCCTATCCACCAGACATGCATCGCTTTGATTGCACTCATGGCAATACTCAAACAGTTCGGTCTGAGCGTCACAAAATGCTGAATACACAACTTCCAATTGAGAACATCGTGCAAGAAATATATGTAACTTACAATGATTGAAAATCTCCAGACCGGAAGCATTGAGCTCCTCAGAAAGCAAAAATGCTGCACTAATTGTGGATTTAAATTGATCACGTTTAAAACGCAGTAACTTTGAATGCGAGTCAAATTGCTCCCGTGTGACCGGCGATTTACCTTTCGCCCCTTCAACTGGCATTTTAAGAACAAAAGGAAATAACTACTCACAAAAAACGGAATGAACTCCCTCTAAAAGCTCCCGGAGAATTCCCGGGTTTCGGCACCAAAAAGTTGTAGGCACGCGTGGCTGGGAAAAGGCCGTGGCGCGTGACCCACGAGAATTAAATAAAACAAAATAAAAAAATGACCGAGGGAAGAGAAGGGAAGTGGGAAAATGACTCACCGGCCGTTGGAGGAAACCATTGCTGGACTGACGTCTCAAAGCCCAAAACTGCCCAGACTTGCGGGACGTGCGCTGTCCTGCTCACCAAAAATTGTACTCCTCGACTCCGCGACCAAAAAAGTGCCTTCGTAGACCGCCCCTCCCCTCCCGCTTCGAAAACAAACCCCTGTTTCCCCACCCCCCAGACGGCACGATGGGTAAGGGATGGGAGAAGGTCGAGGAGGGAGATTTGAATACAAAAAAAAAGAGCGTGCATAGGCGCAACAATCAATATAGGAGCAATAAATATTCCTTCATGGATTAGGGAAAGTATCCGAAAGATAAGGTCACTTCCGTCATAGAGGAAAAGAGGAAAGGTTGGAGTTCGTAGGATTGTTTGGGGAAAGGAAGTGTGTAGAGACACCCCAGGTGTCACACCTGGCATCAGCGTGACCCTAGAATGATACAAATGGATCCACAGTTTTACGCCCCAATCGATGGAGTACTGCCTTTGAAGTAACATCCACATTGCAGCCAAGCTCGGATCGGGGTTCAGACCACAGAAAAATCTTTAACTGAGCCGGGATACAAATGCTAGACCTCTTGACCGGATGTCATTACTCCAGGCACCAAGCATACCCAATCCCTTTAGTTTTATTTTAATATTTTTCAATTTTAATCGGAGTCTTGGGCGGAGAGGTGTGGCTGACAGTTCCCTCTCCTCGGGAGGATTCCGTCAATACTACGTTCCTTTGCCTCGAGCTCTGATTTTTCCTCCTTCCCCTATCTTTCTCTTCCTCTCTCCCCCTTCTTACTTCCCCTCTCTCGCCTCTCTTACTCCCCCTCTATCCAACACCCTTCCCCTTTCTCTCCCGACCTTAAACCATCATTGGATCTCGTCTGAGACCAACTTTTTCCCAGTCCTCAGAAGTACTTAGCGTCGAAATGGTCAACATTTCCTGTCACATGTCTTCGCTTGTTAAGGGCCCCTTCGCCTTTCTCGACTTGGCAACGCCGTATAGTCGCTCGGGGATAACAGGTTCAGGTGGGTGAGATCGGGTATATTTATCTCGTGCAAATAATTCTATTTCCATTCCATTATTTGCTTTCAATCTCTGCAGAATCACCCCGAATACTTTTATTTCTCTCATTCTATAGACAAATAGAAAGGTTTACTTTCATTGTCTCAAGCTAACGAAGCAATCAGTGGCAATTTACCTTCATTTAGTTCAGATTTTAAAGATTGCACTATAATTTTTATGAGGAATAGAATAAACTTGAAGGATAGTTAGACAATCAAGTCAACTGGAGGTTTCCGTTTGCTTATGAGGGATTTTTTAACCTTTATCCACAAAAATTCTCTGTAAATGTTTTTTTTCCAGTTCATATAGTCTGTAAGAGGACATAAATATGAAAAGCAAAGGCGGTAACAGTCTGTTAGAGAGTATATCTTCGATAAATATTAATTTTTTGTCCTATGTGTGGTGAAGGAAAAGCATTTAAATGGCATAAATCATATATAAAATACCTTAATCGAGTTTTAACCAGCAGATATTCTAATTCCACCATTTTTATTTCGTTAATGATATTTATCACTATCTAGCTAGAATAGTTGTGAACCATTAATAGCGTCATTTATTGTTTTTTCCCAAGGGAGGGAGAGAAATATGTGTTCCGGTGGAGAGGGATGGCTATGCCGCGCGTATATGATGCCCAGCCCTTTTATTTGCCTCCAGAGTAGCGGAGATGATATTATATTATAGAGACCAGAGTTTTTGCCTCGCTAAATGAGCTCACTTCCCTGTTCAAGTTGACCTATTTTATTAAGACTCAAGTATTTTATAGGTACGCTATTATTTCGGAAGCTTAATGCATTCCAGAGGTAATGTAGCTTGTCCAAAGAAGTGTGCATGAAAAACAAGGCTCCCATGAATCCTTGATGTAAAAAAGGTGGCTATCTCCAGTAATTTGCGAATATAATTTTGCTATGAGAGTATTTTATTAAAAGGACTCTACGAGGTTTTAATTTATTTTTATTGAAATTATTATTTTATTTAATTTTATGGGAGAAATGTTGTCGCTAACTACACATTGTATAGAGTTGCGCCAACTTAAACCGGCACATGTAGATGACTTGCTTTGCGGTAAAAAATTCTGGACCAATTAACCTTTTTAACTTTACATTTGATATTCATGAAAAATTTGGCTAGCGTAGGAAAAACTCTTGGATTTATGCTATGAGGCCGTATTTCGTATCCCATACAAGGTGTTTTTTTCAAGGTTAACTTTTGTAAGTATTCCTGATCCACAGTCTACATCTAGTCTTCTTATTCTCCTGCATTTATCGGTCTTCGTATCTCCGCACTTTCATCAGAAGCCCACCATACATTTTCTCAGGTAATCTCCCTTCAATCATGTATCTGATGTTGTTATAATAATGCATACCTAATTTTTCTTGATTTATATCTTTATAATTTCTAGTTTTTCTATTCTCAACATGTTCCTCCCAAGTCATTCCACTGCACATTCTTCAAGAAATCATTTCCTGTGTTTTAAATTTTGGAGAGAGCTTAAGATTCATTCCTCACTACTGCTCTATACGCAGTGGTTTTAAAAATTATTCGTTTAATATTTTATGAAATTACATCGCTCTCTATTACTGGATACAGCAGGAATGTAAAATTCCCCCACACCCCTTACGTTTTATCATGATACATATTTTGATCTCCACCACATCATTCTAAGGAGACACCAAAATATTTATACTACTCCTTTGTGTCCTACGATTAATCTTGATATTTTGTCTCTGATTTCCAATTACCATGTTTTTTAGGTAAATTACTACACCCCATTTACTGTATCTTAAAAATGAACTTCGTATTATATAATCTATAGCTTCTAAATCTTTACTTAAACTTTATCAGCTAAGAGTGATCGTGGAGACAATCGCTATTGAGGCTTATATGCACATACACGTTCACCTCTGATTCCAGGCTCCGTTAATTCTGAAAATTGAAAACAAAAATAAATATTTGCTACAGTATTTTTTCAAGGCTGAGCTCAAATCAAACAAGCATTTTCAACGAGATGCGTATAATATAGCAAGTTCTAGGTTTAGGGTGAAAAATGGGCGTTTATACCAAAGTATATGTACTGCATTGTTATTGATTAGCAATCCTTGAGGGTCGTCGGTGTTTGGGAATAAACCCTATGAAATTAAAAAAGCCTTCTGCGTTTGGTTTAATATTGCCACTCTTAATTTGGTGGGATAGACGGCAGCAGCTGCTCTTAACATGTCTGACGTAACAGTGGTTAGGACATCAGCACTCATTTCAAAGTAAGCACAATGAAAAATACTTTTAAGGCCAAGTTATAAAGATGTGATAGGGACATAACCACCGCATTACCTTGAAAAGCAGAAAATAAAATAATTTTCTCTCCATGTTCTTCAATGTTCTCCTTACTTTCCTCTTACTCCACAAAAGACTCGATGAAAGCATCTTCAAAAAATTAACCAGAGGTGAAATATTTCTCCGTACGGTTCTTTGGGCAATGAATACCAGGGCAAAGAGCGCATCAGTCAAAGTGTGTCAATCAATTTAAGAGCTGGGGCTTGTGCCGACAGGTCAATTTGAGTGGGTGGAAAATTAGAGGATCCTGAAGTAGAGATGCGTGTAATTGGAATAAGCATTTTAGATTGAAATGGAATTGCATGGAGAATGAGATTCTTGGAGCGGTAATTATAGGATTTTTCACTTGAAATATACTGAAGGAGAAGAAAATCTGATGATCCCAGACGACTGGAATGAATGAAATAAGGAAGCACTTAGGGAAAGTAGAAAAATGCAGGATATCCGAACCAATTGAAGGATTCTGGCGGGCAATAGGTCGATAGAAGAAAGCTGGTTAAGTGTTAAGAGCAGAAAATTGGGCGTCGCGGAGAAATGGAAGAGATTCCAACAGGCATAATGGAAGGAAGCTAAAGACTTTGATAACTGTGGGAGGGCAAAAATATTAAAAGATAGAGTAAGGGATTTCATTAGCTAATGCGTATGAGACTATATTAAAAAATTAATTAAGATTGAGTGTGAAGACGTACAACCTACCATAGAGGTAAAAATATTAATAAGGTAGCAGAATCTTAGAACTTTATTGAATGCAGGACAAATTCGAGGTGGAATGGCATTGAAGATGAATATGAATTTAATTTTTTCGAAGACTATTTATAGCACCACCATATAGTAAATAAATTCGTCAAAAAATACTCCAAGAATAAGAACTCTGCCTCTCCCAATGTATTGCTGCTGGCGCTGACGTCAAAGAAGGCTAACGCTTTTGGCTTAATTTTGAAGCTGGGGTGAAGGACTTAAGGGAAAAACAAGGCACCGGGGCTGGATGAAATACCAACGGAACTAATTAAGATTCAAGACTTTGATGCAGATCTTCAAACTAATATTCGATACTTGCTAGGAGGTAAATAGCAATGGACTTATTTTTAGAAAAAAACGCAACCGTTCCCCTTTCAAAAGAGGCAGACAAGAACTTTGGAACAATTAACTTGTCGGCCGATGCTTCGAAGATTACAAGTATAATCTACCAAAGCGTGGGGAGGAAGGCGGAGTAGTATTTAAGTCAAGATGAAAAGAGAATGTGAAAAAAGAGGCGAAAAAGAGCAGCCTTACTTACTCTTCGAAGCTTATCGTTCAGAACAGAACGAACCGAATGATCAACCGACCAATATGGACTTCGTGGATTTGGGGAAAGCTTTAGGTATCATCGACTGGGGCATGTTGTTGAACATCTGACGGAATCGGATAGCACAATGCAGAATATTGAAACACGCTCTGCATAACATATGTGACAACAGAGAACAAGCTTAAATTAAATTAGGAAGTAAGTGGAGACCTCATTTTTACCAGTGACATATTTTTCGCATCGATAAAATCGTGAAGGAAAGATGAAAAGACCTGCTAAAAAGATTCTTGGAAAACTACGCAGCTGTTAATGAACGTAAAAATGAAGGTGGTCTGTAAAGTTTCTTTGCTTGCTGATGAAAAAATATGCAAATGTTCGTCGAAATAAACAAATTTAAATACAGATCGGATAGTAATAGAAGCAAAAAAAGCGATTTTTAGTAAAAACAAGGGAAATTATTTGAGAGAATGAAGGATTTTTTTTTCCTGGAAGCCAACAAAGAATGCCAATGCAAGCGAAAGATGATTGGAGTGAGGAACTAATTAAAGGGTAGTCACTCATGGAATAATGAGGGAAGAGAGGAGTTTAAACATATAGTCGTGAAGAGTATGCAACATCCAGTTAATTTGCAGAAATTACTTCCTAATTCGATATGAACGATAATGAAAATTGGTAATAACATTATAAGATACCAAGTTTACTATTAGAAAATAGTTAAGAAAAATTTAACAGCATACTATTTTTCCAAGTATCACTGAAATAAAATGAAAAAAAATCTCTAAATGCAATACCTTCGGTCATAAACAGAATAGTGTGCTACCTTATATTTCCTGTTTGATTTTAATTTCGTTATTTGGTTTACTTTTTTCGATAATAGTTCTTATTTGTTCGTAAGATGGCATTAAAATGATATGCAACGATTTATACATTGCTAAAAACTGTGAAAACCTTTCCAATGTCAATAAAAAATATATGGTCCCATGGAGCAGAAAAGAATGTAACACAAAAGTGCATCACGAAATTTTATATTTCACTGGAGGTCAATTTGCTGATCATTGGAGCAAAGAAATTATATTTCAACAATGAATACTCATATTTGACTTTAATGCCATTTCATACCATTTCACATGTATTATTTATTTGACTTATGGCATCGTCGGCCGGGACAAAGCAATTGTTTTTATAATGGAAGAGATAAGGCTGCTACATGTGAGGCTATGTTCGAGCGCATATAAATTTTAAGCTTGGGATTACCATCACCATAATTACAGCCGTAAGCCGTTAATTTGGGCTTTCATGAACCTTAACGTGTATTGATACATTTACTCATGGCATTCAAAATGACACTTGTTCATATAAAGTTAAAAGTTGATTTTGAAATGAGGTTTCGTAAAGTTTTTGCTATATATTCTCCGATGTTCGCATGAATTGGACTATCCCTCGCCACGATTTTACTCTAAGCGCTCGTAGACTAGGCTCCGCACTCGACAAGAGGAACTTTCATTGGTATAGTTTCCTTAGTTTCCAGTTGACTTTAACTCAAATAGTACCCTCGGTTACTCGAGTAAGTCATCAAACTGTTGGACACGTAGACAGCGAGACCCACTTGGATTTAACTTCGCAGTCGGATCATGTTAGCGACCAGTGAAATTTCTTGAGATCTCCCTCGGTGCGGAAGCTATTAAAACCCAAGTTGCTCATCTTCACACAGAGGAGAAGAGAGGATGCCCCTCTCGATTCACTTCCCGGGCACAGACACAGAGCGGAGCAGAAATGTGTAATCGTCCCCTCCCCCCCGGAGTACGTGTGGAGAATCGAAAGGCAAGAGGGAGGCCCGGGAGTCTTTCATCAGTTTTACATCGCTCGGCCGGATCCGTTGGGATGGGGGGGAGGAGGAAGGAAAGAGGAGGGAGGTAAGGAAGGAGCGGTGGGGACACCCGGCATGAAGAATAGCCTCGCTGCTCCTGGGCGATCCCTCAGCCGTTCACACGTAAACACACAAGGCTCCGACACAAGCGTCGGCGGTTGGAAAACCGGACTCCCGAAATTGAAAACGATAATTCAGGGGGGAATCTGGGAGGGAATTGGGTGCGGATGAAAGGGATGGGGGAGAAAAATATATGTCCCTACCCATCTCCTACCACTTTCTTCAGCAGCCTCACCCACTTCGGAATTGATTGAAGTTATGGAAGATACATGCATCACGTCCTCTTGCCTACGAGCGCTGCGGCTGCCATGCGGGAAGAGCACAAGTTGTGGCGGCATGAAATGATGATTGTGTGTGCACATCTTTATTGAGTGGTGGAGTAAAGGAAGCCACCCATGTCCACTGTGGACTTAGGGAAGGGAAGTCGAGGGAAGATGGCAAGTTGACGTTAGGGATGAGAGAATGTCAGGATGGGAGGCAGGGAGGAAAAGCGAAGGATCGAATTGATTGATTGGACTCTTTATTGGCGAGTTTCGGGCCAAGTGGCTTTCCTTCCTCTCTTCTTCCCTCTCTAACCCCCTCCTTCCCCTGCTCGCACTCCCGAGTCCACCCACCCCTCATATCTCTCTCTCTCTCTTCCATACCGCTATGATTAGAAACGGGAGAGTATTGAAAAGGACAAAGAAATAGGTAGTCAGGGGTTTACTGAGATGTGTCGGTGGATTGTGGAGGAAATCATCTGTTACTGCGTTCGGCAGCTGATAAAACGGGAATAGTAGTAGATCCAGTAATGCGGACGGCAAGCACGCATGGCCTCAATCCTTTTCTCATTGTGTGCGGATGAAATGCTGTAGTCCCGGTGATACCGTGTGGGTGCACTCCGACTAAACGTTCGCGATACATTCAGGCTTCTTGGATTAAATGCCGCCGTGGGGATTTTCTAAAAACAAGGCGTATATTAAAATACTCGGGCATACAATTTCATGGTAAGCGACGTGAGGAATTGGACATAAACGATGAGCTTCCTGTTAGCCAGGGACAAAGCATTCTCGATTAAACTACATAGCACGCGGACAGAGGCCGCCTCGGCTGTTCGAAAACTTGGATAGTCATAAATAAAATACGAAATATTTACACTAATTCCGAGCTGACTCACTGAATGACATACTGGAATTAATATTCAATTTCATAAAAGGACGAGCACATTTATATCAAAAGAAAATTGAATTAGGCGTTGGTTCGTTAAATGAGGTGGAAAAAATTAATATACTCGTATTCTGCGGAAAATATGAAACCTCGAAAAATGAGGACTAAAGACTAAGGGTAATACTATGACTACATATTATCAGATGTAGTAATAGAGATTAATATTAGACACGATAGAAAATATATTAGATCGTTCGTATTCACAATTAGATAGAGTACTTAGTACTTTTCTACAATCTTTTAATTGCACGACACGTTCGGAAACTGATAAAACGGGAAGCGTAGAGCCAGCCTAGCGAATGCGGAGCCCTATTTCTCCTCCCCTCCGTTACTACGACAACAATAAACAAACGTATTCTTTACCTAATGATGCTGTAAATCGGGGAAACGCGTCGTGAAATTTAAAGATCGTAGAAAAGTACCACATATTTTATTTAATTATGAACACGCACGTTCCCACCTCCGAAGTGAAGCCTGCAACAGCAAAGTTTAAATTAGATCCCCTGTGCATGGTCGGGAAGGCTTTAATTTACTTCAAACACCATTTTGAAAATTTTTACCGAAATTTCTGTTTTGTTTTAAGGGCACAGATAGAAACCACTAATATAATGCCGTATGTATTTCGTATCTCCCTAGTATTTTGAGAGCTGGATTGGATGGGACGAGCGCATTATTCTGTCAAGCCTATTGGCAGCGATTGATGTCATCTACTCGCTATATGTTATTAACTCGAAAGTTAGGACATCGTTTAGTTAAAAATAACCATTAATTCTGACCTGATGTAAAAAGTATCACGCCTCAAGCCATACTACTTGTTTAATCGGAGAAATTTTATCATTACTGTGAGCACACAAAATAGTGGTTTTACTCACAGCTTCATAGCTAGCGTAAGATATAGGCTATAACATATAAATGCCAGTATTTATAACACAAAAATATCTCTCTCTCATTTATTCAACAGGCATCGGAAAAAATTCAACTCATGAGAAGAAATTTACTTACTAAATGAATTCTTCACGGGTTTCCCACCAGGTGAGATGTTCAGCCAGAGCCAACGTTTCAATGGCTAACTCTGCCATCGTCATCAGGGCGTTGAGTCACTCAACGCCCTGAGGACGATGGCAGAGTTAGCCATTGAAACGTCGCACAGTGGGGCCAAACCCCACTTTAGGTGGATAAAAGTCCAAATATTTTACAATAAACTCCAAAATAGGCATGTGTATGTTTTTGAGATTGCTTAAATGAAATCTGATATCAAATTTGCAATATTTATTGTATTTTGATTTTTTTGCAAAGTTTATTATTTTTACAATATTTGACAATAAAATTATTTTACAGTAGAATAAAAAATGTTCACGTAATGAATTTGCTATAAAATTTACAAAATTATTTTTGTAATCTCCTTTGCAAAATATTTACCTACATGTTTCATAGAAAAAAATTATACGATTTGCACAGAAGTTGCACAGAGCTGAGATTTCAAAAATCTCAGCCCTGGTGTAACAAACATCACCACTTCTACCTAAGTGTGGACATAATGCATAGCATTCAAATTTGACTTATTACAACCTAGTAATAACTTCATAAACAGATATTATTTACGGTACTTGCTTTTGCTTTCCATGATTGAAATTGTTTACATTATAGTTTACCCGTTGCCATGTGGCCATAGCGGCCGGATGAATTTCCTATCCGCCTCTCGTGCATAATAACTTTTATATCGTGACAGTCCTTTTGCAACTCAATGGCAGTTGATTTCTTTTACAATCTCTAGCTCATACCTAAATGAATAATATATCTCAAAATTACGACACGATTCCGTCCGATTATATAACTTTTCTCTAAATAAATAAAACTTTTCATTGTGAAAAATCAATAAATTTTCATTCGTGATAATTAATTACTCCAGGCGTATTTTCTTAAAAAAAATAAATTTTAAAATCATATTCACACTCTACTTGCTTATTTCAATCGATTGAAAGTTTAAAAAATGAAATAGAGGACACCAGTATGCTGTACTAATAGTTTCAAATCGACCGTCCAATCCGCCGTCTTGGTCCGTGGGACCAGTGCTCCGCTATTCTCTCACTTTGGCACTCATTTCTACGCGCAGGTGCATACTTACCAACCTGTTAAATACACCATTACGCAGTTCAAACATCAGGTTGCCTAACCTACTATTTCAGAAACCCTAATTCAAACTTTCATTTTTGGACTTTTGTCCGCCTAAAGTGGGGTTTTGCCCCACTGTGCGTCGGCTCTGGCTGAACATCTCACCTGGTGGGAAACCCGTGAAGAATTCAGTCACATCGTGCGCCAGGAAAGCACCAAGTCTTACATTTACTTACTAGTTGTGAAGCTTCCGAACTTATCATAAAAAATCTTGATATGAGAGTTAAAATTGAATAGGTTGTGCCACTTTTACCTTAATGACAATAACACAAAAAACTCTCAAAGCTGGAAACATAGTAGCTTCCCGTAATAGGAATCCCGGTAATTTCTGTTTAAATGAGGTACCTATTATACACTGAGAAAAAAATTTTCAAGGGCAGATATGATTAATTTGATAACTAGCTCGTCAACCAACAGCTTTAAAAAAAGGTTAAGACTTTTCTGCTCGAGGTAGATAGCACATTTCCTGTGAAACGAGTACAGCGGCTAATAAGGCTACGTAGGCTTGCGTTTTCGCCTACTTGCGAGCTCAGCGGCGGAGCTTTAGCTTAGCATAAAAAAGAATTTGTACTCCTATATTTATACACATTGGCGAATGTAAATGTAAATATCCTCGCGCATATATGTTTGCAAATGGATGAAATAAATATGAGCAGAATTATAAGAAGACACACATACCTGCGAAAACGTGAGCATGGATGTGTTTTCACGAACTCCGAGGAAGCAGTTTGTTTAGTCCATTTATTATTTGTTTATTATTTGTTATTTCGAAGGAGCACCATTGACTTGAGAAGCGAACATAACGCGTGAATATACCCATGAATGTATATGGGTCCGCGCTTGCGCATGAATATGTATGGTCATGTGTGTGCGTGTACTTTTTCGTGGGTGTACATGCATACACACGTTGTCTTAAGAGACTGAAGAACGTGCGTCACAATATCATCACCAAAACATCCGAGAGTAGAAATGTGTGAAAGCTTTTTTTTTAATTCTGCTCTTGTTTTGCGAGCTGAGTCTTGCGAGCGAGCTGTTGTTTTGAGTTGTAAGAACTTTACAGGGGCTATACTAAGGCGATCGTGCCCGGGAAATTTCTGCGCAGCGTTAAAAAGCTTCAGTAGAACATGGCCAATGTAACTCACGTTACATATTTTATATCCAAAAGTTGTATTTTCTCTACCACTTTTTTAAACCATTTTTCTTCGTGAAAAGATAGGTCTAATATGCTTAACATGATAAACTAATCTTTTTATAATTTAACGTTTTTAATTTCAGAAAAAAATAAAACTTTATAATTATAAATACAACAAAAACACAAAATAAAGGAGGTAACAAAAAAAGTATACTTACTTTAAAAAATACTTAACGGTACTTAAATGTTTTCTTTACGGAATATTTTTGATGAAATATTGTACCAAATGTGAAATGCCAAATTATTTGTAAATTTGTTAATTCATTTCAGCTCTGAAGAAGCAAATATATGATTGCGAAACGTCGGAGATGAGGTAATAAAATGTTTTCGCCCAAAGTATAACTTCTCCGAAGGAAAAAATGGTTGGTTACACACTTATATTAATCAGTAACTAAATACTTGAGTTGCGACCAATGTAATGACAAAATTTCAAATTAATGAGCAAGTTTTAACGTATCAAAACTCGTCCCAGCATAATTGACAAACGCGGAGGAAAACCCAGAAGACCTTTATCTTCACATCCAATCTAAGGTTGAGAATTGGGAACAAGCCTAAAATAAAGTTACTTCATGGAGATGGAATATTTAAACGCTTAGTTATCATCCTGTATACCATATAAAGTACATGTTCGAGGTTTTACTCCAGTTATAAATTGCTACCAAGTCTCTCTAAAAAACAAAAGGATTTCTACGTTTCATTACATTTTTCAATTTCAATTTTCCTAGTTTTTTTCTCAATTTTCATGAACATGCCCTATAAAAATTTTAACTATTCCTAACCTAAATTATTTCTGCTCAAGAATAGCTTGATTTCAACTTTTAAAAATCTTTCTTAAGGTCATTGAATGAAATAAAAACGCACAGCTAGCTATGGCTAAAAGTATAAGAGTATAAGAGAGAGAATAATTGATAAATTCAAAATGCAGGGAGTCAAAAACCCAAAATTCAAAGATTACTTGAGAGGAACTAGTACTATTTTTCTTTTTTTTCCATGTCTGTAATGACAATAGTCCAAACAATGCGAGGCCCGAGGCCCGGCTACTGAGCTTTTATATACTACTCAAATGTCGTTGAGTCCTTAGAAATTGCTCTCATCGTAAAAAGGTTGTGGGGGTACTTTAAGCCTTTAAAATGCAAGAAAGGGTACAGAACTTTCAGTAAATGATATTTTCCGGCGGAATCTCTTCCCTTTTTCCTCTTGGTTGAGCTGACGCAGGGGCGGAGGCAGAAATTCCTCCCTTCCTCGAATAATAATGCTCGTTCAATCTTATGCTGTTGGCAAGGAACGTAATTTGCCCGGCACGAGCGGCGTGGTTGGAAAAACAGGGGCACCTACCCCTCTCTTTCTCTCTCGTTCCCTCGGACATTTTCCATAACGCAGAATTCCTTCTCTGCGAATTCAATGCATAATAAGGCCTGAGCCGGTGTGACCTGGATATATAGACGCTCGACACCACGCAGATGAGTAGCACACACAGCTGTATGTGCACTTGCGCCGTCGTGTACGTATATCGCAAAAGCACCGGGGTTTTTCCTCGAGGGCCACGGATATTTTTTTTGAGAATCCAAGCGTGGAATTATTTTTGCGCCGTGTGTGAATGAATGTGAAATATTAACTCAAGGCTGGTATTTTTTTACCGGCTTATATTGTTTGTTGGATATATCTTTTTACTGCTTGCTCCTACTGTACCACGTCTTTGATTTTAATTCAAAAACGATAATATTTGCATGCCTCTTTATCTTGAGCGTAAAAATACATGATTTTCCATTATCATGCCGTTTAATTCCATAGTACTGCTTTTCAGATTTCATTCCGGAGTTTGAATTGTAAGTTCATCATGCATTCAAATTTGGAATTGACTAAAGCACCCAGAGTAAATACGAATGCTACCTATTAATACGCATTTTCGTGGGAGAGTAATTTTCTGCATTTTATTTCACACTCAATGAGATTGTTTTGACGCATCCTCAGACTATTTATGCTTAAAAACTAGGACCATGTCCTAAAAACGGTCTCGCCTCCGCGGGACATGTAAATAAAGATGAATAAGCAGGGAAGAGAGATCTCTTTAAAACTATAGCTCTGCGGCTATAAAGTAATGTTATTCAATAAACTTCAGACTATAATTAAAAAATACGATGAAAAATTTTACCACAAAGTAATTCATGAACATCGATGAAACTGATCCCGAGACAAACCCCTGAACTATAAAAATTAATGAATCCCCGTTCTTATATAATTATATCAGAACGAAATACAATGAATAGAAACGTAACATCATTTAATTTTTCAAGAATTGATTCAGAATTATTTTACGATATTAGAAAACACTGCCTTATTTATCAAAGCCTCCAAATGCTATGTAGAACATGCTCTCTATGAGACTCAAGAACGTAAATTTTAACGGCGTTCAACGGAAAAGTTCAGGGGTATGTTGATAGAGAACATCAAGGTGATCTAGTACAGCCAGAGGTACCAGTTTTTCATTTAAGCAAATGCAAAGCAGAGGGAAACTTGATCTATGTCCAATAATCTGATTATCTAAGGTCACTCTATTTTAAAACTATTGCAAGAGAGAGAGAGAGCGCGCGGTTTCTGGTCTAAAATTTTTAATCTCACAGTCTGAACGAATATCTCTATTGGGTAATTTCACATAAATGCAGAGCTCTCCAATGCCAAGTTTACAAATGCGATTCTCAAAGGAAGGACGCCACGCTATTGGCTTTCGCTTTTGTAAAATGCGTGATTTTAGCCTTCCCAGAGAGTTTTTCCGTCGTGATTAGGTTTTTCCAGTCCGACGCGGAACCACCATTTTGTCAAGTTAGATCTCAGGAAAACACTCACAGAGGGAAAAGGGGACATGCGAGGAGATTTCCAGCAAACGCACCGAGAGAGGCTGCCATTTCTCTCGCTCCCTTTTCTCCAATTTCCTCCTCCCTCTGTCTCTCACGATGACGTTCCTTTCAGCCTACCGTGTGTATCACATACTTGTTCCCGAAGCGAAGCGTTCTCCCCGGCGCTACACGCGGATGCCCGGGGAATGAGAATGTTTTCCGATGAAAGAAACCTCCTCGGTGGGAATTACACGACATCTTGCGAGCGAATAGTCTTGCAAACCAATCACGGCGTATTCTAACCCAGTTTCCGTGCTCGGAAAGAGAATAGGATTGCATGTCCCGTGGAAAAAATACTACCCCTCGGAACGGAACTTAGGCTCTGACGATGTATTGACGCAACGAAATAAAAGCCAGAATAATCGCGATTGTCAGGTGGTGGGAATTGCATTCGCCCCAATAGATGGCGTTCACACTTTTTTGATTTTATTTGCTTGTGTGGAAGCACCATTCTCGTGTCGTTCAATTTCTGTCGAGTTACAAACAGGAAACAGTTAGAGCATACAGCCTGTGTGTTTTGATAAAATGCTCTCCACTCTTTAGTTATGATTTATATTCTCATACTTCTGCTACCTCCTTTTCATTCACGCGTTGTCTGCGATTTGTGAGCCTATTTCGAAAGAGCTGAGGTCTACCAAGCCGTGTATTACGATTCCGATGATGTAGTGATGCAACGAAATGAAAGCCATAATAATTTCGATTGTCACGTTGCAAGAGATTTCATACGCCATAATAGATGTTAGTTGAACTTTTGTTTAGCATTTTTTCGCCAGTGCGTTCTCGCATCGTTCATTTATCTCCTGTTCCAATACAGAAGGAATTTGGAACATACCGATTATGCGCTTTGATAATACATTCTAAACTTTATTTATGAATGAACCTTGTCTACTGTGATTTGCGAGTCTTGTTTTTAAGAAAAGATGTTTAAGAGGCCGTAATTCATGATTAAGATGATCTATTGATGCGACGTAATAAAAGATATAATAATTGCCATTTTCAGGTCGTAAAGACTTCATTCACCTGAATAGATAGGAGCCAGATTTTTTCGCTTATGATGCCACAACGTTCTCACGTCGAAATTTTTCCTCGCGTTACTAAACAGGAAACTTTTAGAGCATATATATTGTAATGGGTTTTTTTAAATGTTCAAAAATCTTTGTTTCCTCATATTTTTCTGGCACATTATATGTTATCTGGTTTACTGTGATTTGCAAGCCTTGTGTAAAAAAACTGAGGTCTAATAGTCTCAGTTTAGAAATTCGAAGTACACAGATTGCACGTGCTTCAAGGTGTAATTTTTCCCAAGCTTAGACTGCTTGATAATCCATTGGAATTTTATCTAAATCAGCTCTTTCTGATGTCAAGTTACTGAATATTTGATGGAGATGGTCTTTCCCGCTGGTGCACTCATGCGCCTTGCGGGATGAGAATAACTAATGGTACAAAAAATTAGCAAAATTGAGAATTGCTAGGGAATAAAAAGTTTATTTTTATCATCTTATCGTACGATATCTTTCATTGTTTTAGCTCCATGGAAGCTCACTTGCAAATTGGGAATGGAGTTCGAGCAAATATGCGGGAGCCCGACGCATAATGTTTATCACAGTGTCATCGATTGTATGTGGGCTTTAGGAAGAGTTTTGGACCTCCAAGAATACTTTTATAACCCGTTTCTCAATTCACTTCCGTGAAAAGAGTCATGATGAGTTATCAATCCTGTGATTAAAGAAAGAAGAATCAAAGAATTTAGCATTATGGTTAAAAAAAACATCCATTTTCCAAATAAACTGAACAATAGATTTCAATGGAACATTATTAGAGGCATGAAAAATTGTACAATTATAAAGTGATATTTGTTTCACTCAGAGCTACGTATCATTCCTAGATAATACTATTTTTTGATTCTTTAACCAAGTATATTTTAAAAATTACCATTTAATGTAAAAACCTAATAATTAGTACCCTTTGACAGACTTAAGCTTTAATATTCATCAGTTGCTTCCAACTAATTTCAATTCTTATAACAATCACACGCGATTAAGTTTTAATGCCGGAGCCGACATATATCTTTACCTCTTTAGGGAAAATATATATGAATTAATTTTTAAATTCTTGAGGATTGGTAAAGACATGTCTCGCAAGTATCACAGTTTGAACAATGCTTTTACTAAGTCGTTAAAACTTTCGCGGTCCATATTATGACTTATATATGTTTTTTGGGTTGTCCGCGTCTTGCTAGCTAGTTCGAAGGTGGCCGACGTTTCCTCTCCTTTGCCGGAGACTTCCTCAGGGCTACTGAGTGACCATTCCGGTTATGCATCTATTTATACGAATTTGGGGAGAGGGGGGGAAGGAGGAGGAGGGGGAGGGAGTTGTGGAACATTCTGGGTTCTTTTATTTCTCGCTAAAACTGGAAGCCAGGAACTGCTGATAGCTTGTCCTTGGTCACGGTTAAAATTGCAGGGGTGTTTATTTATTTCTAGGGCTTCTCTAACTAGCCTTGTTTTAAACCTTGTTTGTTTCGGACATCAAGATAAATCAGCGGTCGCCGAACACGCAGCAAAAGGCCATGAAATCGAAACCGAGAAGCCGATCATCCTTGCCCAAGACCGGCACTTTAAAACAAGGCTAGATAGAGAAGTCCTAGAAATAAAGAAACACCCCTGCAATTTTAACCGTGACCAAGGACAAGCTATCAGCAGTTCCTGGCTTCCAGTTTTAGCGAGAAATAATAGAACCCAGAATGTTCCACAACTCCCTCCCCCTCCTCCTCCTTCCCCCCCTCTCCCCAAATTCGTATAAATAGATGCATAACCGGAGTGGTCACTCAGTAGCCCTGAGGAAGTCTCCGGCAAAGGAGAGGAAACGTCGGCCACCTTCGAACCAGCTAGCAAGACGCGGACAACCCAAAAAACATATATAAGTCAATGCTTTTACTACTTTTTTTTTATTAATTTACTATCCATCCAGTACGTTACTTCATTACCCGGCAAGCCGCTCCACAGCCATGAAACCATCGCAATCATACATTTAATGCCCTGATACGCCCAGTAATCTCGGATATTTTATGAGGCTGTACGCAGCAGATTAGACAATAACAATAGCTGCGCTCCTTCTTATTCCTTTATTATGAATAATGATTATTATTCTTTTCGAAATTTCCTCGGAACTCTAGAAAATAGGACTCGATTCATCAACTCTTGTAGCGTGGTGATATGAAGCTAATGCAAACTCGTATGCAAACAACAATAAAAACCGGGTTGAGTGCGAATTAGACCATCTAATTTGTATGAATGGCTCTTTCTTTCATTCATCAACGGTACTTAAAAAAAACAGCGGGCTACGTGTTCAATGTCCCGCGAAATTATCTGACAATGGATTAGGAGAGCCGAGAGACACCTGAATAACCAGCCTCAGGGTACAGTAATGGCCTCTGGTGTTAGAAAACGCACGGTATATATAAAAAGAGCCGCGAGAAAGGCGCGCAGGGAATACCCAGGGGGGGAGAGACAAATGCAGGGACCAATTCGGGAAGATGGAAAATTCAAACGACCAATCGATTGTCATGTGGGCACTCCTTTCTTCCTTTCTTTCGGATCCGAGTGCCGGAAAAGAAAGACGCAAGCCGGTTGCGGCTTAAAATGACGATTGTCGGCCAAAGCTTCGCAGATGGGGGGGGGGGGGGGTAGTAGAGAGGGGATGGGGGGAGAGGTAGGAGAGAGCACTCGTGTCGGATTCCGTGGCATTATAAAAATGCGGATTGCATCGCTAGGAAATTAACATCCGCCTCCTCCGCATTTTTTTCGCCTCACTTGAGGGACTTTGGGGATTTTTGAGGACGTCGTAGTAGCTGGGAGCTGCAACCCGCATTCGTGGTTTACGGTAAAAAAAAAAAAAAAAGCGGGAGGCAAATGCGAGACTTAGGTCCGACTAAATAATTTCTATTTTTTTTAATACTTCGGAAAACGGCATCGTAATTAAATATACTTGTAATTGAATGCTCGCCATTCAACGTGTGCCGGGATGGTGTGTATTTTTTTCCCTTCCGTGTCCGCTCCAAATTTCATTAGATAGTCCTAGTTTCAGATGCAAACTTCTTGAGTGGTTAGCTCTATCCTTAATTGCATTACGATTAGAGTGGCGTAAAATTTTATGGCCTTTTTCTTTTACCGAAAGCTCAGGGCCATTTAGTTCTTAGGTTTTAAAGTTTCCAGTAAAGCTGCACTTAAGGCTGAGAAGTGGGCTTCGAGCCAGCTGACGATTATGGGACTTCGATTGCTTCAAGGTGAAGACACTTCATTCACAAAAATACCTCGATCAAACGCGGTTATTACGTTACTATCGATATCTAAAAGTACGTCTTTTGACAAGCGATCGCCTGCAATCGAATTTCGGTTTGATTTTTTGTTATTTTTAATAAATGCAGTGTACATTTAACAGTTTCAGTTTAGAAGAATTTTGTATTTGGTAAGAGTTTGGTATTAGGAATTGGCAAAAGAATTATATTTATTTGACGAGAAGTCTTCCAACACTATCCAATTACTTCTTAAATGAAAAAAGCTACATTGCCAGACCGATGTAGATTAGGTTTATGCTCCATCGACGCCTGTATCCAATTTAAAGTTTCGTAGCAGTTTAGCATGAATGACGGGCATGACTGCATTTGATGAGTATGCGGAAAGCAATTTTGTTTTCAGCGAGCACGTAATCTGATTCGGGGAAGCGATCAGCACTCTTGACATGCTCTTGTAACTCAGCAATGGCTACCCCAATAAATAAATATGGCGGAATTAAATTAGAAGCCACTGAAAGGCAGCTTTCACAGAGACTACAGACTATCAACTACAATCACAGTTATATCGTTATAATTGCCACAGAAAAGCTTTTAGGGTATCACTGGATTCAATGAAATACAAAATGAAATCAAATTCACTCACGTCTCCAGTGAACAAACATGTTTTCGAACACACTTCCTTTGTGCGTTGCGATAATTGTGAAACACCCCCGCTATCTAACAACGCATACTAAAATCTATCTCACCCTCTCCATTCGCATATTCTGTTATATAGTGTTAGTTAAGTTAGCAAACAGTTATCAGAACATGAATATTGGAGGTAACCACGATAGACAAGACTCAAGTGAGCAAATTAAGCTGCCTTTAAGAAAAGATTGAAAGATGCGGGTATTTATAATTGCAATAGTACTTACTTGAAAAAATACGAGCCGTTGGCGTATCCAAAGAACGGCACCGTGTACGTGAGCATCCATATGTTGCCGCCCCCACAGTCGTAGTAGGGGCGGCTCCACTTGCCGTCTTCGTAGACAACCGAGAGTATTTCATCCGGTTCCCGTTCTGTGTGCGTAGTCTCGTTGTACGTGTACGTGTTGTAGCCTGAAAAGACAGACGAGATGGAAAGGATCCATTTACTTCCTCGTTAAAATAATTCCTACAGTCACTCTTCCAGAGCTTTTTAAAACAAGAAGCCCTTTTTCTTAATCTAAAACCAAACAGTTGGTTCGTTCAGCGTTTAGTGAATCAATGAACAGGGTCGGCCTTAAGTGTGGGCAATGCGAACAAAAGACACAGTAGGGGCAGTAGGGGTAGTAGGGGTGGCCAGTCTGAAACTTATTAAAAAATCTGAAAAGGGGAAAGAAATCATGAAAATCGGTAAACGAAACTAACTTTCTGCTTGCATTTCCATCAAAGATGACCTTCAGTGTAACGTATAATTAACTGACATTCATAACTAAATTCAACAAAGATCACTATGAAACCTGCGGATTAACAATTTCCTTCATTAGCATTCATGCCACCTGCCCATTAAAAGGAACGGTGGCTATAATTGCGGTTGAAATTGCCCTCACCCTCATGAAGTGGGTATAATGCTAATAATACCATTTGACACTTTTCCTCATAAAACTCAAAGCTTGGAGCGAAATTCCACAGAGGGAAAACCGCAAATACTACGTTTCTTCCTTAATACTACATCATCATAGGTTGTCTGCTCGCGCAGGTCCCTGGCGCCATCTCTCTCTCTTTCGCTCCTCTCTTCAGCCTCGCGTAGCCTCCTCTTCCCTCTATGTCACTCAACATCTTTCTTTGCCTTCTTCCTGTTTTGGGTTTCCCCTCCACACTCCCTTCCAGCACATCCCGTAGCAAACATTCCCTCCCCAAAACGTGCCCGATCCAGTTTCGCTTTCTCCCTTGTATAGCGTTTCACAGCTTCCTTTCCTCTCCCACTCCTTCCAAGACCTCCTCATTCCTCACCCTGTCTGACCACTTGATAAGTACTCTTTACCATATCCACGTTTCTAGCACTTCTATCCTTTTTCTTTCTCTCTCTTGTGTTGTCCACGCATCGCAGCCGTACAGATAAACACTCCACAAACAACATTTCACTATCATTTTCTTCAACTCCAAGTCCAATTACTACTTAGTAGTTCCCTTTTCTTTCTGAATGCCTTCTTTGCTAATCCAATCCTTGTTTGTATTTCCGAAACACATTACCATTCTTCCGTCATCCGAGTTCCGAGATATTTATATCTTTTAACTTGTTCAAACCTTGCCCCTTCCATAGTGGTATTCAACTGTTCTTCTTCCACGACCTTCATTTCCTTCGTTTACTCTTCAATAACCCTCAAACCATGCTGTTCATTTTTGTCTTAAATGTTCTAACATTTCTTAGAGGTCTTCTTAACTCTCTACGAACAGAACCATGTCATCTGCGTATCTTACACATTTCACTTTCCGCCCTCTAATTTTTACCCCTTGCTGACTTGCCAGCACTCCTGCACCATCTCCTCCATGTAGGTGTTGAAAAGGGTTGGAGACAGACTACACCTTTGTCGCACTCCCTTCCGATCTCAAACCACTCCATCTTGCTTTTCTCTACTCTCACTGCTACCCTCTGGTTGGAGTATAACGTGCTAATCAATCTTCTTTCCCTCCAATCCACCCCATCCTCTTCAGTATCTCCCGTAGTCTGTCCTACATAACACAGTCAAAAGCCTTCTTGAGATCTTCAAAGGAAATGTAACCTCTTCCCCTTTTCCCTGTACCTTTCCACCACTGACCTCACCACTCCTATGGCGTCTCTAGTGGCCACTTCCTTCCTAAATCCGAACTGGTCTTCGGTCAAATCCCTTCCATCATCTTCAGCATCCTCCTGTTAATAACCCTTAAGAGGATTTTAGCACCATGAATGGTCAACCAGATTGTCCTATGCTATTCACATTTATTCGCTCCTTATATCTTTTACAGTGGGATCCTTTCAGTCCTCAGGAATCCTCTGGCCATTCTCCACTTTGGTAGATAACATTGTACAACGATGTTATTTCTTTCACATCACCTTCCTGTAAACATTTCAGCAACTCCACTGGTATTATATCCGTACCAGCTGCCCGTTCTTTATCCCTTTCAATGCTGCCCTTACCTCATCTACGAGTACACTCCCACCCTTTACAACCACTGGCACCTCTTTCTCTTTTTTCACACCTAGTACACGAGGCTGGTTCTTTACCTCAATTAGCTCTTCCATATATTCCTTCCATCGGTCAAGTACATCTTTACTTCACGCAACAACTTACTCTGCTTGTCTTCTATCTCGATGCTTTGAGAATCTTCATTTCCACTTCCTTTAGCTATACTTTTTACTTTATTGTGTGCAAGATCATGTCTACCCGTTTCGTTCAGCTACTCAATTTCATAACACTCAGCTTTTAACCACTCTTCTCTTGCCTTATCAGTTTCCTTTCTCAGCTCAGTACACAGTTTTCTGTAAACTCTTCTACCCGCCGTGTTTTAACGTTTGCATCTCCTTATTTCCTCCATTTTATCAATCATGCCTTGGGTAACCCATGGTCTTATTCTGTCTTTCTTTTTCTGTAACCCATATTCTTCTTACAGACACTACTTATACTCTTTTTTATTCTACTCCACCTCTTTTCACTGTTTTCCTCTTGCAGGAGAGTTAATATTTCCATTTTTTGTTCTATCTTCATGCCCAACTTCGTACTATTCATTTCAGCCTTTAACTTTTCTAGATCCCATTTCTTGGAGAAAGCTGCTACCTTTACTCTTTTCAGTCAGACTTGCAGTAGGAACCGTGAGCAGAAGCACATGGTCAAAGGTGATGTCAACTCCTGGTAGGACATGTGATTTCTTTACATTGTTCCTATACCTATTATCTACTTACATGACATCTATTTGCATTCTAATGAGATCTTCTGGTGAGTTCCAAGTGTAAATCATTCTATTGTGGTTCTCAAACCAAGTATTTGTAATAGCCCTCTTCCATTACAGAAATCAATCAGCTTTTCTCCCCTTTCTCGTGCCTGATCCAAACTTGCCAACCACTCCTTCTGCCCTAAACTTGAATTCCAATCTGCAATCACTACATCAAAACACCCTTTGCCTTCTTTTTTTAATATTACTTCAATATTTTCGTAAACTTCTTCGACCTCCTCATCATCGTGATCACTAGTGGGCATACACACCTGTATGACAACAAAACTCTTTGGTGTTCTATCTATCGGAAATGTAATCACTCTTTTACAGCCATATACTACTTAGCTTATACAAGTCTTTATTATTTCATTCACAATATAGCCAAAACCGTTCTTTGCCCTTTTCTTTCCAATGTAATAAAATGTATAGTCATCCCCGGTAATGTCTCCATGTCCTTCTCATTCGCTTAATCCAACCAGGTACATGTACAAAATAGCAATCGGGACCCCACAGAAAAATCTCTGCCACCGTCAGGATGCGAATACGGACTCTCGGGATAAAAAGGCAAAGCCACCACAACAACCCGATTCCAAAATTATTGTTTTAAATATACCTACTTAATTTAAACTAAGAATCTTTCCATTCAGCTATTGTGTCAGGTGAAATCAAATGTCTGTGAACCACCTTGATTGAGACCTAGCGTGAGGGGGACACACGCAGAGTTAGCGGCGCTGCAAAAAAAACTGAGGTTTATTTGCGAGTAGTAGGAAGGTTCTCCGATGAAAAAGTGAAAGAGCGAGCTTCTTTGCTCTGATTAGACCACATTTCAAATACGCCGCGAGCATTTGGGACCATGAACAGAAATATTTAAAATCGCGAAGTAAATAAAATAAAAAGGAAAGCAGCACTTTTCGTTAAAAACTTCTGCGAGCGAACAGAAAGTGTTACACAACTGACGGAAGGATTAGGTTGAGAACAGTTGGAGACTCGGAGGATACACGCTAGGCTTATATTACTTGAAATATTCAAATCAGGCGAGTTTCAGTGCGACAAGAAGGATATTACTTTGACACCATGCAACACATCTGGAACTGATAGAAGCGACAAAATACGAGAGAGACACTTCCGAACTGATAGTTACAAAAATTTCTTCTTTCACGAAACATAAGTGATTATAACAAGCACAGCAGCGTGACACTAACATAAGACACATCGTTTAAAATACAATTCACCTCCGTCCTCTGCCACCTCTTTTTCCCTATTCCCTCCCCTTAAATGGGTGGTGTCCTAACAATCCCTGCCACATGTCTTCCTGGCGGCTCGCAGGGTAGTACATAGATGCAGATGACATAGCATGACACCCAAATCTGACTTTTGTAAAACAACAAGCCGTGAGGTTTATGAAGTTTCAAGTGACATAAGAATTTGACAGACTTTCGAGTTGCTACTCAAAACGCCGCAGCACTTCTTATCCAAAATAATCCTATTAGATTGACTGCTCATCATTTCTGAAAAACTGTAACCTGTTCAAACTCTGCACCTTTACCTGAGATCTTATAACATCGGGACATAAACAAACGATAAAAAAACGATTCCTTTATCCTTTCTGAAGAGCGAAAACGATTATGAAGAGTAAAATGGATTCAGGCCTGAACGATCGTGTATTGATGGTATCTTTACCTTAAAGAATCTAATAGAAAAAATAACTGCTAGGGCATTAACAACTCACATAGTCTTCGTGGACCTGCATCTAGCGTACAACACAGTTTCACAAAGCAAGTTATGGACCACCTTGCGGAAAAATAGTGCGCCTTTAATTCACATTAGAGCCGTTAAGGAATTTTATAATGGAGGAAGTAGCATGATTAATGTGGGTAATAAGTACATACCCTTTTTCGGTAGAGTTTTGGTAGCAAAGCGGCTAAGCCAGACCTGGCCCATATCTCCGCTGCCATTAAATATACACTTATAAGAAGCTTTTAAAAACTGGAAAAGAAAATGTAACGGAATGGTAGTGACAATCGGCGAAGACATTTTGTACTCAATTATTTGCAGACGATCAGGTCATCATTGCTGGGGACAAAGATGATCCAGCCTACATGCTTTGAAAGTTAAAAGGAAAATAGGTTTTTTGGGTACGAACGATTAACGTACTGAAAACAGAATACCTGGAAGTGGGAGATGACAGGTTAGAGGATTTAGATATCGAGTCAGGAAAGTTAAGGGAAGTGAGGCATATAAATATCTGGGAGTTATCGTATCCACATATAGTAGAAGCACCAATGAGGTGAATAACAAGATAGGCCAGGGTAAAAAGTAATACAGCAGCTTAGCTCTGTTCTTTGGAATAAAAATATCACAAAGAAAACTAAACAAATTATGTATGTATCGGTCAATCCTGGAAAGAATAACAGAATGTGGCTTAGAAACGTGGGAAGTAAATAAACGACAGGAAGAACGATTACTACCACTAGAAATGGACTTATGGAGGATAAGCAGTAGCATATCCAGGTAGGACCATGTTCGCAACGAAATAATATGGGACCTAACGGGAATAGACAACAATAATTGATACCATAGAGAGAAACAGTTTAATGTGGTATGGTAAACTGGAAAGAATCGAAAACACCAAATGGCATATACGAGTTTGGAGGTGGACTCCCCAGGAAAAGAGAAAACGAGGATGAACTGCGAGAACATGGAGAGAAGGAGTCGATGAAGTAATGACAGCACGAGGACTACAAGAAGGGGACTGGCTCGATATAGACAAAAGGAAATCGGGAAGCGAGAAGCGAAGACAGTCGTAAAACACTCCTAATATGATGATGAGAATTACCAAACCAATGACATCTGCTGGTAAAAAAATATTGAGATGGCTTTGTGTTCAACATGTAAAATTATATTGGAGAAATACGACTATAGTAATATTAATACTACAGCACCTGTTTGGAATCTTCATGGTTTCACAATACTTTCATCTTATTATTGACAGACTCTCAGAGTGAGTGACACCAAGGTCTTATGTCTTCAATAAATAAATGAATCTTTCTAACTCACAGTATTGTTGAATCTTTTCATCATGAAATAATAGTTGAATCATTTTACTTAATAAATATAATGGACTTGCTTTCAGTACTGATTTAAGGGTCAAATCCACTATTGTCATGTGAGCAAAGAATGTTCACCAAAAGAGGAATAAAATTTCTCCATCAAAGTTGAAGACCAAAAGACCATAAGAACAAATGCTAATTTTTCTGTTGTTTCGAGCTGCTAGCGCTTTCATTTCAACGTGGGGAAGTCTAAAAATTACAGTGTTTTGATATTTTAGCTCTTAGCTCTTCTGCTTCATTCGCATTGACTTGACTTTAGTTATTCAAGAGTGTGAGATACAAAACCTTCAGGAATGCAAGTACTTTAAGCTGATAACCATATTATTTGTTGGCTAAATTCAAATAAAATAAGCATTATGTTGAGACTACTACTATGAGAGAATACTACTATGAGTTTTTTTTAATGAATATCACTGAGAAACTAACTTATCCTGCATAGGTTCCAACCACGGATTACTAACGGCTCCAACTAAGCCGTAAGGGTTTAGTGCAAATGCACTGGAGATTTTGTTCTGAGAGTTTGATGCTCATTCATGCATGATCAGACGAATTTATTAGGTAAGCTCATGGTACTTATCATTCGCAGCAGAAATGCAATCATCATCATATGGATGATATTCAGCGACGATGATGGATCAAGAAATAAAAATGTTCATTTCACTCAAACGTTACCTATATTTAAGCAGGAAATCTCTGTAAATTGCCCAATATTGTGGAAAGCTATAGCAAAATTGTGAATGGATAAAAATTCCAATACAATCATCATTACTGGACCAAATTTACTCAAGCACAACATCAATCAGAAAATTGAATATCGCAAATTATTTCTCCCTAGAAAGTATGGTACTTTTTATCCAATTTAAATTTCAAAAATCGGATTTAAATTGCAGCAAAATAAGATAGTGAAGTATCACCCGATAATTAATTTTAACCAGAATTTTGCTCGGAGTCTTTAAATGGTCAGTTCATGTCCTTGGCCATTAAATCAGCTATTCCCGTACAGTAAAAGCACACGCTCTACTTTTTGTCATAAAAATCTTTCTTCAAAATACTTAAACGAACACGATAATCATGTAGTAATATCATTTCTGAACGCTCTGAATATTACGAATGATGCTTCCCATGGCACCTCTTCCTGAATTCTCATTTAAATTTCAACTAGAACTTAATTTTTAACCAAAACTTATTTACATACTAAATTAACGACATGGATAGTACTTAAGCTGCTGCAAATGTAAGTCAGGTGAAGGTATGGAGGATAGTTTGACCATCGCCTGGAATCTAAAATACAGCCTCCCTACGCGCAGCAACAAGGAGCTTATTTGACAGTTAAAAAATGAATAGTTATCTGCAGTTATAGGACATGAGATCAATGTTTTTGATAAATTGAAAATCAAGTAGAATAATTACCGGTATGTCAAAACCATCATGGTTGTTTAATATGTAACACCAATAAAGCACCTAGGGCGTTTTCTCTTAACATTAGAATGCAGTTGGGATAACTGCTGCTCAGTTTTTTAAAACGAATATTTAGTTGATAGAATGACAACAATATATTGGTATATTCTTCACAAGTGAACCATAAAACTCATGAAAAGCTTCATTTTCTTTTACAAGAGCGATATTCCCAATATTGACGTCTTTTTCGGTGCTGCTTAATTTGAATTCACGCGTTACGTAACTGGACTTAAAACTTACTTAAACTTAATTAAAACTTACAGGAGGTAGGAGAAAGAGATAAAGATAAAGAATTTGTTCTTACGGGAACGTTTCGGACCGGTTGGTCCTTCGTCAGCTTTAGAAGCTTCTAAATCAGACGGTAAAGAGAAGCTTCTCTAGGTGGAAGAAGGTGGAAGCTACTTTCCACCGAAATATCGGAAGTTTTAATTTGTAAGTGTCCTTTGTTTGTTTCTATATTTTTATCGGCCACCCTCTTGGCATATTATATATAATATATATATATATATATATATATATATATATATATATATATATATATATATATATATATATGTATATATATATATATATATTTTTTTTTTTTAAACCTTTGAATTCTGTTACGATAATGCAAGTGCCTTCGTGGTCGGTTCTCCACCACTTTATTGAGTTTACATGCTCCTCTAAAGAGCACGACTTGAAGCTTGAGCTGGCTGAGTGAAGCGGAAAAGGTTCGGTCGTGGGGAGAAACTCGGCCTTTTTTTGCCGCCACCACTTGACGGATAATCGAGGGGCTTCCGAATCGTCGAATGGGTGAACCTGACGAAGTAAGGACCAGGGCTCTTTCACTCCCATAAGGACCCATAGTATGGATCATTGACTCCCTGGTCGATTGTGGACAATCATGGCGTGTGCAGTTGTTTTGGTTGATTTTGGATGTATTATTACAATTTTAAGCTGTTTTTTGTTGATAATAATCCAGATATTTGCAAAGATTACAACGTATTGAGTAATAACTCTGGAAAGAGCGTGAGTTTTTCTGAATGTGGGGTTGAAATCCGTTGTGTCAATATTTAGGAATTTGCGTGACGGTTATGATGTGTCGTAATGCATGAAACTTTATCATTTAATTTTCTCATTAACTATATGACATGGGTGTTTGATAAACGTAATAAAAGGCGAATGACTTTAAAATCACCAGTCATCAGGTATGATTTCAAAGTTATACTGTACTCATCGTCGATACGTGATTCAACAATTGATCAATGTGAGTAAACTCTTCTCGGGCTCTCCGCCGGTTTAAACTATTCATAATTAGTACTTAATCTGGCTGAAGTTTAAGATTTGCGACTTTCTTGCCTTGAGAATGAGTGACGAGTCGTCTCTCGAAACATCGGCAATTATTCTCTACTCATATTATTCGTCGGGAAAGTATTAGAACCTTCTTTTAATAGATAAATGTGTTCGCCAATGAATTTGATATAATTATTATTGAATATAATCTTTGATTAAAGGTACAGACCGATTACCCCTTCAGAGTATGCTCATTCAGCTATCATTAACCAATGACCCAACCTGGAACTACAGGGACCATTATCAATAATTGGCCTTCTTTCACAAATTCTTCATGGGGTAGTACAGCAGCTGACCAATCAAAGAGTTCTCTCAGAGAGCACTTATATACATTAAGCATACTTCATTATTTGTTGCATTATTTAATACACACCACAGAATGACCTGTTTCATTAAAAAGGGTCCTTAGGTTTCTCTTAATGAAGTCCTCCTCAAAACAGTTCTCACTGCCTTCTGTTACGAAGGGTCCCAATGTTTTTTCCAATTAAATCCTCCCTTAAAGAAAATCTGACCCATTTCTCTGCCCTTAAATTGAGAACTGTCGCCTGACAGCAGTTGAAGGTGAAGCCTATCCATGGAGGATCCCTCTTGAGGCATTCTTTCCAGTAGTCAACCTAAGTAATTATCTACTTAACTTATTAAGAGAGGTTGATCATACCGAAAAGGCTACAGCAGAGCAGTCGATTCAAGATGTATGCAATAAAAGCAAATCTCGAGATTTTCTAAAGAAAAAACCGTATTTAATTAGTAACAATAATCTAAGGTCAATAACATAAACCATCCCGGAGAGATATCTCGTGACATGAAACCCATTAGGTCGTAATTAATACATTTCATGTTCTTCTCCAGTGTTCATTCTACAATATGATAAATTGCATGAAAATTTTTCATTTAATCAAAGTAGCGAAAACTAGTAACATAATATATATCTACAGCAACTTCCCTGAATATTACTGCACCAAGCTGCAGCACGACTATTACCTGCATAGACCATTATCCACAACTGTGGACAACAAGGTGCCAGAACGTTTTCAATTTCCGTAAGCAATGACCATCAATGGGATTTTCTGAAAGGATTCATACAGCGCGCGTCGCCGTTTCAATCCCTGCCGTAATTAGCGCTTTAAGCGTGACTCATGGTGACACCTACAGTCAAACTCTTGCATATAAGGAGTGAGTGGGACCTGGTAAGGACAACTTCGTTTCCCCAATAATGTTCCAAGTGGAAGAAAGAAATTGCTCTACATTTCTTTGACTCGGAATTTTTGCCTTTTTCCGTTAGATACAGCAAAATTTCAGCTGAATCTTAGCGAAAATATTGCCGAGAGCCAAACACCATGTCTCATTTTTTCAATGCGAGAACGGGGAGAGAATTTCCACAGCTTAGGTACCTTGCCCCGTAATAGAAACAGTGAAGACGTTTAATCATAATGATTAAGAGCCAATATTTCGAAGTATCTGCGGGATGTGGCCCGGAGTGAAACAGGAAATACAAACCTTTAAATGTGGAAATCTGAAACCTAGAATATAATTGAAAAAAGGTTTTCCCTGGAATTTCAAGTCGCATTATTCTCATTTTGCTGAGTGAGCGTGGAATTGGAGTGAGGGAATGTTTCTACTGGATTTCTTTCCAATGCTTTGCAAAAGCATGATCTGTTTAAAAGGCAACAATTCTGGCGGTAATTTATTTTTAATTTAATAAGCTGTATGACTTGCTTTTGTTAATGTTAAATGTTTCACACGCGTATCCTTGGTCATATATGACCGTGCAGCAGGTAATTTTCATTTTACATATAAAACCAACACTATTTGGAACATGTATTTTGAGAATTTGATGAGGCTGAATACTCGTGACCTGGCCATATGATGCTGCAGTTTTAAATGGATTTTGCATTTTCAAAATTGTACTTATAATTTTAGTGAAATATTTTCTATAAAGTTCAAGATTCAACTAAGTAAAAGTGAAGTGGAAATAAAGTAGGGATGTTGAAATTATAATGGCCCGTTAACTTACATATACCCTATAGTTGTAATATAAATTATGAAAATGCAAAATATAGGCTACTATTTGAACTGTCAAATACAATTAGATGAAAGCATTAACTAACTCTGATCCTCTCACAAACTATAATTGCGAAATAATTTCAATGGCTGGTATTCAGCCTCTTGAGTTAGAAATTCACAATGGAGTCTATCACGTTCAAATATGGGTGGTTCTCATAAGGAGTCCATGTTATATCCTGGATTTAAGCAGTGTTCTGGGTATTCCATCTTCATGGGAATGAAGAATCTGCCTGATACCCTTAATTTGTTTTCTTGATATTTACATTCTATAAAGATAATTATCAGACGAGCTATGCTGTCTCTGACTGACCTTAGCATATCTGAATTGTTTTTGGCTGTAGTTTCATGCAAAAAGAAAGATGTCAGAAATTTAATTTGGCAGCTATGGCAACATAAATGGCAAAAAGAACTCAGGATGAAAATATCTCTTTTTTGTAGATGGGCAGTGAAATTAATCTCGAGCGCTTGCCCATGACACGTCTCATAAATTGGTCTCATGAAAGGGCAATGCAACGAAACTTTATGTCACTTTGGAAAGTGAAAAAAGAGATAGTGTCAAAAAGGTGAAGCGACTGTCATCATTACAATCCAAAAACTGAAGTTGAAGAAAGACGGGGTATAATAGAGGCTTCCTGCGGGGTGACAAATGTGACGGGAAAACGGAAGTCGCATAAGGCGGTCCCCTAGCGCGCAAGTCGTTTTCTTGGGTATTTTCTTTGCAGTCTCTCTTCGTGATCGTTAATTGTGTCTATACTACTGAATCCAAGCGGCCAAAAAGAGTATCTAAATTTAGAGATTTAGCATGATGGCAATGGCAATAGGCACAGGAATTTTATATTTTCATAATTATTTGAATTAGACAAATGTTAAGCTGCAACGTAACAAGGAATTACTACGATGATGGAGCTCATAAAAATGATTTTTTTTCTCCTTTTCTATAACCGAGACGAGGGCGTACCCACGATAGTACATAACTTCTAAGTGTACAACTACGGTAACTATACTGAAGTCAATGTAGCCCGGCTAATTTTGTGATTTCTACCTGACTCTGGAGCTTGTGATATATCAATAAAGCTTATTCATTAATTAATTATTGCTGCGGTGGGTATACATATAGGTAAAAAAGATGTGCACATTTCCGCACAACCATCTTGAGAGTCAACATTAATTTTATCGAGAGCTATATTTCCATGTTGCCTTATGCAATCGCTTTCATTTATAAGCCGTGCTCTCTCCATTGAACGGTACAATAAGAATGAAAAATGGAGTTCCATATCGGGATTTTGTTGAATAACTACGAAAACATTTTTCAATGAAATAACAGATTTTTAATAGCAAGGAAAATTTCCTCAGTTCCGGCTGTAGGTTGTAGGCTGAACAACTACAGTAAAGCATAAATCAGCATCCCACTTCTCCCTCTCGGAATTTTAATTAATCATGAGCAAATTGACATTTGAATGATTTAATAATAAAGTATAGGGCACAAGGAAGAGTTGAGCTGGATAGAAATGTGACTGAACACTTTATTCCTGAAAACAAATTAATGCTGAGAAGACGTTAACTTAGGTGTTTAAACTCAAGCGAATAAAACTGAAGAATTAATGATAATATATTACGCTATGACATACACTGTGATGAGACTCAGAATCTTCCATATCACCTAATTCATCCCCTTTTTAGACAAATATATATTCCTTTATTAAATAAAGGAATTAAAATTTAACAAAGGAAAAAACATTTATTAATTGAAATTTATACTTTAAAATTCAACGCACTAAATTTGTGGTAAGACGTGTGTAAAACTTCTGAATAATACCTTAGAAAAGAGATAAATGGCAAACATTCTCGCATTTGTAAACGTTTAACGTTTTAATGCAGTAGGTAAGTGCTTGGATTATTTATTTGCATCAAGTCCCGAAGCAAATATGAAACCAATAATCCGCGAGGATTACGAATGCACGATATCAAGGGCAATTACGTCCACAAAAGTTGTGTTTATCTCAGGAAAGTAGCATTCAGCTTGCAGTAAATCCGGGCAGAATTAGAAGACTACGATTTCTGTGAATTTCATCAAAGACGTAGAGTGTCTGGCATGATGTTGAAGGGTAGGTAAATATCTGATGAATGTCACGAGCTCCTAGGAGTACCATTAGCCAAATAAGTCTGACGTTGGTATTTTAAAAAGATTGAAACGTGTCTTACTAATAACGAACGATAAATCTCTTAGTGTGGAGAAAGTCGATAAATAATAGAGGAAACGCTAGCATCAAATGACTGCAATGAGCGCTTTGAGAATATATAAGCCTCGGCACACTGTGAGCTACTTTAGGATTTCAGAATACCTTGAAAAGAAATGAGAACAAGCGATTGCCATGGCATAGGGAAAAAGTAAAAAAATTATAATTTTCTGCACGATAGATGCGTAATGGATAAGGAGATTTATTCCCAGTTTTGGAGGAGTAGCAATTTCTGATTCAATATTGAAAAAAGGTTCCCTCAAGGCTGGTATTTATTAAAATAAAACGATTTGACAGGCACAGCGTAAATTAATCTCCACTCGCCCTTACCGAATAAGGTTTTTGCTACATACTGAATGGATCGGATTTTTCCTACATTAATCTTGGAAAGGCCGGAAAAAAATTTAAAATATAATATCTAACAAGAGAGGTCTCTGATTTAGCGAATTTGCATGATATTATTACGTTTAATTCGTACTGTCATCTCTTTCCACTATCCTTCAGTGTATCGTATTCATCGCATAAATCGTAAATCTAGGCAAGAATAAACACGTATTTTCCTGGACACAAAACATCACTCTCTAATGAGTGGCGAGACTCATTGTAACCTTCAGTAATTGAATCGGGGAGTCCGCTAAACGCTTCGGTAAACATTTATCTAGTGCCTCCTGTTTTAACACGTCAAAAAACCGAGGAATATACATATTCATCACTGTTTCTGAAATGCATAATGCTGCGTGAGCTCCTCTGTTTCGGATTGACATGAAACAGGAAATGATGAGGCTTTGTGAGTGCAAACTCAGGCGTTATATGTAAATCTATTGTTTTCATCTCGGTAATGTTTACTCACTACAATGGCATTCCTTCCATAGGTGTTACGCTACCATTAAACAATATTTCAGTCGATTTCAAGCTACATACTAAGAGTTGCAAATAATAATTCATTGGCCATGACTTTTTTACTAGAACATTATCTATTCCAAACACTCATCGGTCGCATACATTTCAAGAAAGCGTAACTTACAAAAAACACCCTATGGAGAATGCAAATATTGCAGCCACAGGAATGCACACACCCTCTCTTCTCACATAACCCAAGCGCAAAGCAAACACCCCCTTGAAATAATCTCTCCCACTATGATCACAGCCTTTTATAAAAGTTCTCTGTTGATGAGCTATCCACGGTATGAGGATAATAATGTCTTTCCCTACCCAGATATATCCTCGTGCTTGACAGTCAAAACTCCTATTCTCCAATTACCAAACTTTTACTCTTTTAAGTAACCTAAACATATTAACCTCACACGCAAGCAAGACGTGGTTATTTTATTCTTTAGCCTAGATATCGGCAATTCAAAGAGACAGCATAAAACTCTATTTCCTTCGTGAAATCTTAGTGCATAACTGAAATTCTTATGCAGTGCAGAAAGATATGGGTAATGGAGAGTCGATCATATTCTAAACAGAAACTTGTCACTGCAGCCATGTCATTTTCTTAACAGCAGCGATGCCGGCATGTTACGAACATATCGGCTGTCAGTCGTTATTAATCTAAATATTTCTTAATTTACACACTTGAATATAAAAAAATCAACACTAAAACATCAAAGAAGCTTAGACGGATCAAAGTCACATTTTTAATAGAAACTCGAACCATTATCAATACCTCAGTTGCGAAATAGTTTTTCTAAATGTAAGATAATTCGGAGGAAGTACATAGTAAATGTAGCAACAAACACTCATCGTCCTCAGAGTAGATACATATTTAAAACTACACCTTTCTGTGATAAAAGTGTTTTGCCAGACGCTATTAGACAAAAATGCTATAAAATAGCTAAGAATTCACGTTTTAAAAAAAGATAATCCAATTTTTTAAATATGACAATCGACGATTGATGCACATAATGGAGAAATACAATCTGTTCCCCCATTTTTATCCAGGAATATCATTTTTGATGCATTTCACATTTTAATGAGTAGAATTAACAGCTCTTCCACGGAAGATCCTTTTCCTCTCGCATTTCCGATGAAAAGAGAAAAAAAATTGGGAATCAGGACCGGGTGATTTTTACGGTTTAATTGAATTTAATTGCAGGTTTTTTAATAATACCGACCTTAATGACACAGTTTCTCTTTCCAGCACATTTGAAACAAATAATTTCATTTTTTTTAGCCAGCGTTAACTCCACGAATAGATTTGCATTGAATCTGTAATTATCTTCAATACAGATCTGACGACAGGGAATAATGACCTGCAGCAAGTGAAAGTTATTGTCCATTAGGGCATCTTAGAGGTAAATTTAAAGGGAGTTCACAAGCATAGGAAACGTATGTAACTCATTTATTATTAATTCGGGTAATCTACCGGATAAAGTAGGTCCAAATGAAAGGGAGTAAAATCCTCTAGATTTTTACATGTAGAGGGCCCTATCTCCTTGCACAATTTCTTTCTTCATCTCAGCGTAATTCAGCGTACTCTTTTCATCCCGTCCATAAAACATATTCTATTTTTCCCCCTCCTCACTTAACCAAGAACCTCCCCTCTACCACGGACTACAGCATCTCTTTGCCTCTTATTTCTTGCGCCAACTAACTAAACTACCTCCTCCTAATCTTCCTCAGAAGTTTCCTCTCCTCACTCACAATACCAAGCACTTCCTCGTTTCTGTTCCTTTCCGTCCACTGCACTTTCTACATCCTCCTCCACACCCACATATAAAACGCCTGCAGACGTAAAGTCAACGTTTCTTCAAAATACAACGCTACACGCCATATCTACTCTTCATCAGCCTCTGCTTTACATTTTTACAACGAAGTTCCCCGTCATCAGCTAACTGCTATTGCTAATCAATTCTTTTGCTAGCGCTTTTCTCCTTCTAAATTTTGTTCTCTGCCCATTTTATTCCACCGAACTACCCAAGTCATTAAAGTCATTAGCTTCCTTTTTTTGCCCAAGAAAATCTCATGACTTTGGTTTCCTTAAGATTAATCTTCATTCCAAATTTCTCACACTCATTTTCTAGTGCATCTAATAAAGCTGGAAATCCCTTCGATGACTAACCAACGCCTAGACATCCGCGAATCTATCCGACTGTATCAGCTGTCTTCCTACTGTTATTCCCATATCTCCTTCCTCCCATGCCTCTCTTACCATGACCTCGTTCAAAAAAAGATCAGTGGTACGAATCCCACTTAGGCCACCTAGCAGCACGTATTCGGAGACTTTTTCTGCTCTTGGCAGAAGGCAGAATGAAATCAGGTATAGATTATTTTGATTTTCTCTTCGTTATTTCAGTTACGCTTCGGACCAAAATCAGGACACGTACAACATCTCCGTGGAGGATCCCTCCCATGAATTATTCCTCTCCCATACATTGATCCCTTCTCGCTCCCCCCTTTTGCCTCCTTTTCCGATCTTTTAACCCTTGTCCGAAGGAGGGTTTCCATGTTAGTCCCACCACAGTACCCTGTGTGGTTGCCTTGGGCTGGAAAACCCATCTGGATGCCCCAGGTTTTTTATCCCAGGGAACTGCATCTTCTTTCGTCTGCCCCCCCCCCCCCCGCGCCTCTCGTAAGCTCGTCTCCCGCCACCTCCTCACGGGCACAAACGAGGCGAACATTTTGGAAAGCGGTGGAAGGGAGAAAATTTTGGCGGCACGTTTCCCTCCTCGAGAGAAGCCGGCACACACTTTCTAGCGCGCCGCTTCGAAAAGGGAACTAACGAGGGCACTTTTCCATCTCTCACCGACGCTTATCTCCACTCTGCCCTCTCTTCTAACTCTCTCTAGCTTCCGACTCTTCACCAGACCGCCTATCCACTCTCACCTCCTCACGAACTCTTCTCCTGCTTCTTCCGCACAAGGAAATCACATTAATCTGGCCAGGATCCTTTTTTACAGCGGGCGGGGTGGTGTGTCTCTGAGAGAGTGTAGGCAGCTGGGTGATGATGTTGATATCCTCTCTCCTATCTCTTTCTCTCTCTCTCTCTCTCTCTCTTTAAAGCTGCTACTTCTTCTTCCTCTTCGACTTCCCCCATCTTCCCCCTCATCCACTCCAAAGAGCCATCCTCGAAACCTATTACTTTCGTTTGTTCCTTCAACCCTTGTTCATAAGCTAAGGGGAAAGGGATTCCCATTTAATCGCCACCCACTCCAATCTTCACTCGCAATCCTCTTCTCCTGCCCCCTCTCTCCCCCAATATCAACTCGGTGACCGGTATCTGGCTATATAATTAGGGAGAAGCTCTTGTCTCAGCAACCCCTTCTTCCGCTAGACTTCTCTTTTTTCCTCATTTATTCCCTTTCCTTCCGTCCTTCCCTCCACCCCCGCCAATTAAATCCGAGGCCCTTCTTCGACTTCTGTTCAACCTCCAGCCTCCCCTTACCCACGCTCTGCCCCCCGCCTATAATTTCCCGTACCATTGGTGATATTCGTTCTTCTTCGCCGCTGGGTGGTGGGGAGGGATGGGAAAAAGCACATCTCTCGACAGGGGCGTCTTAGGGGCGTACAGAATCCCCTCAAAGCTAAGGCGACCCCAATTTCTCCAGTATCGACGTTTCACTAATAGCGCCTTTTGCCTCATGAGCCCTTTCTTCCCTCACTCTCTATAAGTTCTTCTCTTTATTTATTTCTTCCATCTCGTCTCACTCTTCTTGCTCACCCACCCACTGCCACCCACCTTTTTCCGCTTCCGAATTCCCCTCTTCCTCGGACCATATCGCCATTCCGCCCACCCGGGAGTGTGCCCGAAACTTTCTCGTCGGACTATCGTGTGCCATATGGACGCAGCTGGAAAGAAACGTGGCAGTCGCAGGAATAAAAAAATACTAGAAAGGACCACATGTGGGTCGTTTCTTCCTTCCTACCTCTCTGCCTTCACTTCCCGCCGCTGCCAATGTTGTAAACTTGTTCCGGTTTTGACTCGGACTATCGCCGGAGAACTTCTTTCAGCGCCGCGGGAAGTTTGTCTCCGGAAGGCAGGAGAGAAAAAAATATGTCTTCACGCCTCTCTGAGAATACTATCGTCTTAGCGGGAGAAAACAAATAGACGTCTCCGTTTTTTTCCCACGTAAATTTTTTCTTCCTCGTGGCTAAAGCGGTGGATTGAAGGTGCAAAGCATCGCAGTTTAATTAAACGAGTCAACGAAATGAAGACCAAACGGCTCTACCAATGGACGAATGCTTGCCTCCGTGTTGAATTTCACGTGACTCCCATCTTCTGATTTTTCTCTGCCCGTAAACTCAAAGCGACGAACTTAAGTTCTTTTTAAAATTGGTTCTATATCGAGTGCCGTAGGAAAATCAAACTTGCGGAAATAGTAGAGAGAAAGTAGGGAGAGAAATATATAAACATGCTTTTTTAATAACTATAAATATCTGAACATAAGTATCTCAGCCTGAATAATGAGGATTTATTGATAATCATTATGGAACTAGTTATTTTCTGTACTTGAGATGGATTGCTGATTTTCCAAGCAAGTTTATTTCAACATGTTATCAAGTCATCATCTAACAGTTTTCTTGTTTTAATTACAACTCAAATTAGCTTTTAGTAACCTGATTTGTGATCAAAATATCCTCTCCTTGCTCTTCTTGACTTTCGCCTTCAATAGAAAAACCCCAGCGCATGGCATAAAAGTCGTCTAACATTGCCATTTGACATTGCCAATGAATGTAATATTCAACAGATATATTGAAACAAAAACATTAACGCCTTATCACTTCACGTACCACCAAAAGTTATGTATAAATTTTTCTCATATTAGCATGCACTTTTGCAAATGAGAGGAAGCTTTCATTCCCTTTGCTTTACTAAACAAGAGACGTTTCCTGTTAGAGGGAACTTCGATAATAATTGGCCTATTTCCTGGTAAGCATGTGGGAATTTCTGCTCCTTTAAATCTATATGTACATTTTCTTCCAGTTTCACTACAAACTTCCTTATTCGAAATGATCCGCACGATGCTATTCATTGCTTTGTAGAGAATAACCACTTTCTGCCATATTCCATTATTGCCTCTAAAGAGGGTGCTGGGATAATTTAGCCAATAGATTTTCTTGCTTTATTTTTGGGTGGATCACCATTATGCCGTTATTGGGCAAATAAACTCACGAGATTTAGCCTCTAGGTTCCCTTATCTTTCCAAACGTACGAGGTCTTTAGCCACTGGATGAGCTCATCGTACAGATTAGGCCATTAGGCATATTACTTTCGCATGTTCCTATTAGATTTAAACCGTAACATTACCATTTGTTACTTTCCCGTGGAAAACATGCCTCCCCTTATCATTTGCCGCCACCTGCTCTTTCACAGCCTCGATTCTCGCCACCGCTACTTATTCCGCGCCATCAAGCTTCTCCGCCTCGTGTGAAGTCGTTCCGCGGGCTTATTGTTAGCCAGGCGAGCCGTATATTACCATCCGATTTCCATTAACCCGCTCCGTCTTCTAGAGCACCGCTTTAAAGGACCGTCGTAGCTTAAAGCACGGAGCCGTCACTCAGGTGTACTCGCTCACTCGCTAAGTCCTTAAACTTTCTGCGGTCCACTGCGCGGTTTCATGATCTTAATTTATGCACCGTTGGCTGTACTATTCCGGTGGAATGTCTTCCTATTCTGCGATAGATTTGTCTCCATCCCACTACAGTGGAATGAGACCCTTGCGGTGATTATTCTTCAACTTTCCCATCACAGCGGCTGACTCGCTCGGCTAGAGAAGTTCCCCCATGCCTACCTTTCACCGCTGAATCGCAAACTTCTTTTTGCTCACCTCTTAGTTCTTTCTCGCATTCCCGGGCAGGATAAATCTTTCAGGGCGCACCACTTCATTTGCTCTCTGGTCACGCACCATCTTTCTTCTTAGCGATGTTTCCTCGATTCACCTTCCCTCTCTCTCTCGTCTTCCCTAGAGTTCTTCCTCCGTGTTCTTTTTTTCTCCTTTCGCCTTGCAACTCCCTTCATTTGTCTTCCCATTCGTAAACACGTAAACCTTTACCCACTTATCACCGAACGCCCAGTTTTTTCTCTCCTCCCTGTCTCTTTCCCCCTCTTCGTTCGCCAGACTATTTGAGCAGGAGCGCTTCTCTTCTCGGGTCCCGACCGTAATGTGCCTCAATAATGCCCTCTTCCTATACTGCTCCCGCATCTAACACGCCCCTGCGTGCGTGAAAAGGAAGCATAAAAAAGGAGGACCGGAGGAATTCTTTCCCGCACACACGCCCTTTGAAGAAATGTGCTCCTTTGTATGCCTCCTCGTCTGTGCCTCATTCTCCCTTCGATAAGTATTCAAAGTCTCCAGCGCGGGAGTGCACGGATTTTTGGCAAATTTGTCTTTTTTCCTCTTCTCTGTCCCCTAGAGTCTGTTCCCGCAGGTCAACCCCATCGAAGAATTTTCTCACGCCCTAGTCTCATGTACCTCACGGCTTAGCCCGATGGAGTCGGAGAGCGAAGTTCTCACGAACACTGCGGCAGAGCCCTTTCCTTCCCTCATCTCTCCCAATGCTTTTTCCCCACCCACTCCCTACTTCCTGGTTGGTGTCCTAACGCTCCCCCTGCAACACGCTTTTGCAGCGGCTCATTGTGTATTCTGTAGACGTTGATATACAGCTAAGGATAAGGGGGCACTTAAGCATGTACGTAGGTATACACAGCTTCTTAAGATCGGGAGATAGACCTTGCCCAATTAACAACGCTTAAGCCGAATTCATAACGGCTGCATGAACAACGTAAACTAGAGAATATTTTCGGTCATTTTCCCTATTCCCTCTCTTCTATACGGCTGGTGTCCTTGCTCCCACTGCCACTCCCCCATGTCGTGAATAGCAGAGTAGAAAGTAGAAGTAGATGTATAGCAAAGGAAACTGAAGAAGTTGGTTGTTTAGGTGTGCGCAAGCCCTTGAGAACGGGAGAGAGATCTTCCACAATTTACACGGACTGTGCAGGTTCCCTACGGGTGAGTATTGTAAATCTAACGACCAATGTTGATCCTTTTCCGTGTTCCATTCCAACTTCATGCCTGGTGTCCCTGCACTCCCTTCCAACGCCATTGCGGAGTCTCGCAGAGTAGTATGTAGACGTAAAGCAATGGATGAGGGGCACTCGGGTGCGTAATTGTGTAGGTATGTGCTACACCATTAGATGGGACGAGATCTCATAATGTACACCACTTGTGCTCGTTCTCCACGAGCCGCGTGGACAAAGTAAACCAATAACGACCATTTTGTCAGGGGGATGGTGTCTTTCTTACAATGCGGTGGGTTGGTATTTGTGGTCGTAGGGGAGCAATTTTCTCCCAAGGAGTCGTGCATAATCCTTCCCTAAGAACGCTCACGTGGCAGGCGGAGGCGAGGAGCACCATTCTATTTCGTGGCAAGCCGCGTTCCTGCCTCCCTCCTTCTCTCGCTCCTCGCCTTAGAACCCATGCCCTCACGTGCGCCGACACCATTAACCCGATCCTAAGGAGGCGCAGTTTCGAAGCACCACTGAAGATTCCCTTTACCGAATTGGGAACTTAATGGATCCTACTGCCACGGCCGCTCCTTAATCCTTCCTTGGTTATCTCCTAGCAATATATATAGATCTATCTACGCGTGTATACTTCCTCATTATTCCTCATTCAAAACACGCCTCCGCTATACGTTAAGGATGCCTTTTTAAGAAAATGGCGTCTGCTTGAGATCCTTCCGCATCCTTGCTTCTCCTTTCTTTTTTTTGGGAAGCACGTATTCCTTCCCCCGACTCCATTATTTTCGACCATATGAGGCTCGCCTCTCCCCCTCCAATCTATTCCTTTTAAGAGTACCATTCATCTGGCTAAAAGTTAATAGAATGTCACGAAATACTCCGGAGGCGCGTATTTTTTCTCACGGATGCATGCCCGTTGCTCTCATTGCTTTTTGATTTAGTTTTGGTTGGTAAAAGGGCTTAAGTCCATAATTCTACGGTTCCATATCCTCCGGATATGCCTCCGATATTTCACATTATTCCTCCACAAGCAAAAAATAAATTCCCTAACGTGGGTATTTTTTCATCATTTCCGCCAGCGGCATTAACGTCCTCTTCTTCTTTTCGCTTAAATCATTTTTTTTCAGTTTCTTCAGAGATACTTAAGAAGAAATATTATTTTTTTCACCAAGTAAAAATAACCTCAATATTTTATTGGCTGCCATTAACTTAATGACACGATTGCGCATTGAATTTTTTTTATTTTGTTTTCTTTTCGTATCGCTAGCTCATTATGCCGAAAAAATTGCAAAGCGCTCGCAAACATAACTTCCATTCTTACTCGTCTGATACTGGCTCTTACAATACCACCTCATTGTAAGCGGTGATTCGGTCGGAAGGAAATATATCATTATCGTTGGATCTTATTGTTAATTGAAGAGCCCATTTGTTGGAATCAGTCCGCTGATCTTCCTCTTAATATTCAAATATTTGCTTACTTCAGTAAAATAAATTTAAAATAGGTAGACATTAATTGGCTACTCGTCACTTATTGCCGATGTGGTACTTACGCCACAAATGCATCTGTTATTTGGCAACTACGCTTTTCGATCAAAGCAGAATCGAAGTGTTAGAAATACAATTTCATTCACAAAAACAATTATAAAAACAGGAGTTCAATTCTCCTAATATCTTTAAATTAAAGAATGCTAAATTGGAATTTTGATCTCAATGAATAATGAGTATACTGAGATCGAATTTGCAATCACAATTTCATTTCCGGAGTCACAAAAGGTAAGTTAAGTATCACTCCTCTTTTTACTATAAAATCCATTCCTTAAATAATGGAATTTTCGCAGGGAATCGACTACAAATTTTTATAACGCGTGTATTGAGGAGGGGATGACAGAAAATGCAGATATCGTTTAAGTGTCTGCGTTCATGTATCTTAATATGAATAAAAAGGAAATATACTATTTGGTATCACACTTAATACAACGGTATTATATTTCTCTTGATCTTTACGAGAAAATGACTTCGATGGAAGTACAAGTGCCACCCGTTGTTTCTTGTTAACGTCTTATAGTACAAACTATGTGTTCCATTTACTACGCTACGTAACGCGTAAATTTTGCATCTTTCGCGTGTACCATTTTACAGCATACTAAGGCTGAAGTAATTGCCCTTTAGTTCAAAAAAATAATGTAAACTCATTACCTGCATTACTCCCAACAGGGCCGGAAGCAAGGTAAAATGCAGGGCTTTGGAGCTGGAGTCAAGGCCGGAACTGGAGCTAACCGTAGCTCCAAATTTATGCAGGAGTCGGAGCACGAAAGTACAATTTTATAGCTCCGGCTCGGACCACCGATTTCTAGTATACCTGGTCTACTATGAAAATATATGTGTGATAAAGCAAATTTCATTCCTGTTAGCATTTCATGTACTGAGGGATTTTAAATTACTCAGGAGTACTTTTGTTGATGTCATAATGTTTCCCTCATCTTCGTAGGAAAAACCAAAGCTCCAGAGTGACTCACCTGACTTCTTCCTTTGCTTAATATTTCCTTAAGTGCCTTTACATTTCCTCAAACCATCCCAAAGAATTAATTTTGTCCAAAATCCTAGGAGGGGGGATGGATGCGTTTACTTTTCCCTTTAGGGAGTATTGCGAGTACGTGAATCTTGAGGACAAACGAATGTACTACAGGCTTATAGCGCCAAAATTTAAGACCCCGTCTCTAGGTTCGGGATTTTGTTTAAAAATACTATCTCAATTCTCTTCATAGCATCATGATGCCTCCCTGATCTTTAAACGAATTAACAAATCGAGTCTGAAAATCCTACAGTCATTCTTTCTCATGTCCATGTATTCGATTGTTATTTTATTCATAATAGTCTTGTTTTATTTTACCGAAATGGATTCGGAAGCAGTCGTCCCTTCCACTGCGTGATCCACTCATTCATTAGAAATGCCTATTCGTTATAAATGGATTTTAGCAATGCTACGTAGAAAAACTATTGGATAAAATTGGAGCTACAGTGAAAACACTGTTGAATGCCGAGTACGATTTTTTTAGCAAAGAAGCAGAAAAAAATTATTCCAGAGTTGGATAATGAAACTCGGTGGGGCTCAACATTCCACATGATTGAGTGACTTCTTGCTTATTGTCCATTCTGTGAGCAAGTTGCAGCAATAGAACCTGTATATTATTCTTCTCTAAAAAATATCAGAAAATATTGAGTGCCTCCGTGAAATTCTGAGAAATCCACGTGATGTCGCCATCAAAATTCAAAACAGGTAATAATATGTCGCGTGGTGAATTTTCATGCAAAGAGCTAATGTTAAAATAAAAATTAGCGAAGAAACAAAGAAAAATTGCGGCTTCTATTGGGACAGTGATTTAATATTTGTAGTTACCCTTGCTCACAGCAAATTTTAGTAGATAATTTTATATCTGTAGTTACACTTGATCTGTAGCATACTATGGATTTTTTCATGCAAAATATACAGATTATTTAAAAAATAATGCAAGTTGAGTAATAGAGGTAACAACGTTTGCATTTTTATATAAAAATGCAGGAAAATCTTTTAATTTGGAAATACTAAAATCGCTATTTGAAACTAAAATGTCTTCCGGGGCCGGAGCGGAGCTCGAGTCGGAGCTACGAAATAAATCGGAGCTGGAGCCGGAGCTACTCCACTAGACCTTGGCTCCAAAGCCCTGGTAAAGTGTTTCGAGCACAATGAAACAACCACGGATTGATAAAGCTTCGAAAGGTCTAATTTCTAATCTAATGTTTTGTGGAAACTTATTTCGCCTATGAATTAGATCCTCGAACCTCCACTCCTCCTCAAACACTCTGATTTCTCATTATCTCGCCACGAAAAGAGAGGAGAGCAACCACGGTTATCCCTCCTCTCCACATTTGCCTACCATACCCTCCCTGGACGTCCTGCTTTTCCCCCACGCGTTGTCCGGCTAACAGCCCAGTTAACGGAGGGATGCGGAGGAGGAAGAGAAGGCTTCCCATAACCTTACCCAACAATGCCCCATGTGATGTCATTACTTAATCAAGCCTTTGTGGTCACCCGTTTGCAGCATACACGCGGAGGGAGACCGGACCGTGGACTTCAATTAGCTCGGCCCCCTCTTCGACGCTCCTCTCTCCCTTGTGTCGCTCGCTAGCCCACCCTCCTCCCGCTGAAGCTGTGTTTTTTCCACGAGTGGCTTTGGTCCTCAGCAAACACACTAAAGCTTTTATGCAACGCCGGCTCTTTATGAAATACAATTTAACGCCGTTATTTACTCTCCGGACGAGGAAGGCCATTGCAAGTATTCTTGTCGTTAACAACGGCTTGCCGATTGCTTACGTGTTCCGAACGGAATTTTGGGCCGAGGACTTTGAAAAGGATGAAGGTGGTCGAGAATGAACTCTGACGGAGCTCTCCGGAGGCTGGACCCGCGTCTTCCGCCAAAGTGTGGAAACTGTGGCTTTGAGACCGTGTCGTGGTCTCTCTCTCTCTCTCCCTCCTTTCTTTTGCCGTCTCGTTTACTCCGCCTGTTGCCACAACACCCCTGTGCCATTGGCCGCAAATAAGTCAACCGGAACGTTCCATTGCTAGAACCCCGTCTCCGCAACCGGCTAATTTCGTGGGGAGAGAAAAACGAGTCAGAATGTGGGCAAGGAAAACTTTGAATTCATTTTACTGTATTTCTCGCGAGGATTTGCCAACCAAAAGAGTCACTTTTATAGGTCACACGTACAAGGGCCGAGTTCGGGGTGCAGACATGTGGAAATAGATTCTCAGTAGGTCGTACATCTCTTATTGACTCAACTGGAGAAACGAGGTCACTTAAGTTTTTCCTCTAAGATTCACGTTTCGGCTCGTCAACTGAAAATAATTTCTACGATATTAATAATTACAACGCCTTTGTAATCTACATATTGCAATACTCTTTGAGAAATTTGAAGTTAACTTCTTGAAATGCAATGCAAATACCGGATCAAAATCTACATGATGACTCTAAAACGTCATTTTTATCTTTACTGTCCCACGCGGATATGCATTTTCATTCGCAGTGAAAATCACTAGCTAACCCATTTGGGCTAATTAAATTGGCTCATTCAAATGATATGACCGAAAATTCAGGTTAAGTCTAATATCTTACCGGCACGGCTATTACGGTGCCAGTATCATGTCTCTAACTCACAGGGATTTCCGCATGCATGCCGTTTGGAATTCCTGTCCCCGTTAAACATTCAAGAGCAGCGTGAAAAATTCAAGGGCAAAAGACCTCGCGCCCACAATTTCAACCATTAGAAGTACTCATTTTTATAATTAACTCCAAGAGTTCCCTAATTCGAAATAAAAAAATCCGGCGCCACAGCCAGCCACTCTCCACGTCCCGAATCGACCTCATAAAAATGATAAAATTCGGGCGGCCGCGGGGGAAGCAAATAAGGGAGACCCTATTCATGCAGCGGAACGTGCTCCAAATCACGAGATGGTTCCTTAACGTTGGCCACTCCATCCCTCGTACTCGCGACGACTGCTACTTTTACCCTATTCCCCACCTTTCTTTTCCTTCCTCTCTCTCATTCCTTCACAACGCTGCGAAAAGCGCGGGAAGCTTCCAGGTTTTCTAGGGCAGGTGGAAGGAGTCTTCACTCCTCCTCAAGCTCAAACTCCCACGGGTACCCGCCCCCTTCACTCCGTAATGCCTCCTCCGCCCTCATGAGCGCCGGCGTCTTTTCTTCCCCCTCGCACTCTTACCCTCCTCCCTACACCCCCACTCCCCTTCACACCCCCTACGCGGGAGTTCCAACAACCGCCAAAAACCCTGCACGTCGTCTTGGGTGCGGCAGCGGCAGCGTTGCATTCGGTATTATACAGCGCTCATTTTCGACCGCGACTTGAGAACCGACTACTTGGCGTAATGGGGGAAGAGAGCTACCGGAAGGGAGAGGAGGAAAAGGGACCTTGAATGGACAGGGGTGGGGGCGGAGGGGGCACAAGTGGTGGTCGACGTGGAGGGCCAGGGAATTGGGAGGCTGCGCTGAATGGGAATCGCTACTGGGAACAAGGGGAGAGAGTGCGAGAGCCAGGAGAACGGAGGAAGTAGGGGAGGGATTTTTTTTTCTACGAAGCAGGAATGTGTGTGCGCTGAAAACAAAAGCGAAGAGAGAAGGGAAAATAAGAAATTTGGAGAATAAGAGAAATACAGAGTATTGCGTTAGGCTGGCGAGGACGCTTGAGTACTAGCTTTCAATCCCGAAGGTTCGAGTTTGAATCCCGGAAGTGGTGGTGAGTTATTAAGTACCTAAACTATTAAGTAGATCAGTAACCAAACGTGGAATGTTTAATAATTTGGTCTAAAAGAACTCAATTATTTCGTTCGAGAGGACCGGATTGGTGTAATGATTGAATACCGGCGTACCCATACCAAAAAAGGCTTTGGTTTTAATTACGGCAATGGCGGAAAATTTTCAGGGAAATTCCCATATATAGTGGATGCCTTGTGGAGAGCACTTCAAGTGTAGTGCCGTGACCTAATGTGGTATGCCACGATACTGCGACATAAAAAAATACTTTTGTTCGATGGGACTGGATTGGAATGGTGCTTGAGTATTGGCTACCCATCCGAAAAACTCGAGTTGGAATCGCGGCAGTGGCGTAGATATTTAATAGGAAATTGGCGCTATGGGTGCTATGAGGAGAGCACTTTAAAGTAATACTAAATCCGTTGGAAGGGACATTGAACGGTGGATCCCTTACCTTTCCTTAATCTTTCCCTTACCAAGCCACCCAACTATCGTAGTTCAGTTCAGTTTTGGCCGAAATGTTCTCAGCTGTCAGCCGCCTCCCCAAATAACCTACTAACCAAAGAGAAAAACTATGAGATATTTTGCCGAGAAGGCGAAAGATATCAGTAGCGAATGAGGATAAGAGGAAAAGGGTTAAGGGAACACCGAGGTCCGCAAGAGGTGAAGACTGGCACGGAAGGGAATGAAGGACGACCTTAAGATTTGTGGCGTGTGGGTTTTGTATAAAAAAGTAAAATATGACCGGGTTGCGATAAGGGAAGAGGTGAAAGGATGAATCGAACAAAGGCTTACGTGTGGAAGGAAGAAAGCAGCATCGAGCGCAGGAGATGGGGGAAGGAGATAGCGTGGGAATCGTAGGTAAGGAGCTGATTGATCGATTATTATCTTTATTGGAGTGGTGCGAGATTGAGACCATAAAACTTCTGCTCCCGAGGCGAGAGGAGGTGGAGGAGGGAAGGTTCTGACGGAAAGAACCGCCGTGCGACCATCTGGTGCAAAAAGGGGGACCAAAAGATTGAGGGCCGAGAGGTAGAGAGATGAGAGTTGGAGAGAAGGAAGACCACGTGTTGGGAGGAAGTCAAAAGGGATGAACTTTAAGGGAAAGGAAAGAGAGACGAGGTGAGAAGCCAAGGTAAGAATCTCAGGGAGGGAAGGAAGGAAAAAAGGGGGCACCGTGTTCGGGGAAGATGGATCGGCAGAGGGAATACGCCAAGGGAAGATCACGGCACCGTAAAAATAGGAAACGGAGAAGAGACAGGAGAAGAGAAACGAGGGAATGGAGAATCAGCGGAAGATAGCGAGGGAGCGTGAAGGAAGGAGCGGTGGGCGGGGATTTGTCAAGCGGGTCTACCGGGGGTTTGCGACGGGGAATAACATAATTAATTTTAAGGGGAGCGACGCGGGTGGGAGTAGCGGCGGGGAGGCAGGAGAAATGCGGGTGAATTTGGATAGACGTACAGAGGATGCATAATAGGCCGTAGCGGGTGAGGGAGAGAGAGGAGTGGGAATTAGGGGAACCTGTGGTGAACGGCGAGGGAACACTGAAGCGCCGGAATGAAGTGGAGGACGAGCTCGACGGGAAGGTGAGCTATTTGAAGGACCTCGCGAGGAAGGGCTAGGGAGGCTCGCTCAAGGAAGATGAGGTGTAGGACGATTCTCACGAAGGCCGATTTCCCCTCCAAACCCACAAGGCTCCACTCACTCACTCGGTCGCCCCCACTCTCGAGCCTTACCTCCTCCTCTGCTACACTCTTATCGTCCTATCCCTCCCTCTCTTGTCTCTGCCCCACAACCTCATGTACTCTACTCCCTACTCTCTCTCTCCCTCCTCCCACAACATCATCCTCACTCCCGCTCTCTCCCACATTCTCTTCCCTTGGCTATCGATCGCTTAATACGCTTATCACGAGAGGTTCCCTCCGCGGGGGAGAGAGAGCAAGAGGAGCGGTTTCAATGAGAGGGTAGAAGAGAGGGAGAGAGAGAGATTTTGGAGGGAGAGGTTGGTGGGGAGAGCACAAAGCCTCATCTGAGGTGGGGACGGGTGAGGAGGTGAGGGGTGGAGCGCAAGGGTGGAAAGTGGCGGACTCGGATGAGGCGGCGTGGATGGGGTTTTTAGAGGAAAAAAAGGGAGTGGGCGGGGGGTGTTAGAGGGGTTCTTCTGACAGAATCGCGCATGCGCAGAAAAGGGGTTCCTGTGCTTTTTTATTCCCTTTCCCTTAAGAAGTTTCTCTCCTCTTTCGCATCCATCCTCTCCTCCTCCACTGCCAGTCTCCTCTCGTCTCCTCCGGAGCAGGTCTCTCTCCATCTCTCTCTCTGCAACCATGTTTTTTTTCACCCACTCCAGAATCTCCTCCCCCTGCCTGCCTCTCCACCCGCACCCTTTGCGTGGATGAGTAGAATGACTGCTGCCTTATTGCCCCACTTGAATGAGGAGATGGGGTAGGAGGACCAGCGGGGGCGGGTGGGAGGAGAGGAAGTGGTGGGGAGAAGTGGAGGAACGGGTGGGAGAGTGGATTTGATGAGGGGAGGGGTTAGGAAAAGAAGGAGACGAGACGAGTATGGTGGAGGGGGGATGGGTGTTCTGAGCCGAGGGTTTTTGGAAGCTGTCAGAGGCGGTTTTTTCAGAGGGCGAGAGAGAGAGACAAGGAAAGGAGGAAGAGGGAAAGAGGATGGGGCAGAAAGAGAGTAGATGGGGAAAGAGAGGGAGTCTGGGACGTTGCTCCCGTGGAGAGGACTAGAGATGGAGAACGAGTTGGGTGGGCGTGTGGGTAGGAGTTAGAATTGGATGACGAATGGCAATGAGTAAAATCGGAACGAGAAATTGAGGTTCCGAAGGGTTTTTAGGGGGACCGTTCGGGGGGGACGGGGAAGGTTGGGACGTGGGCATCCAGCGGGGGAGGTTGGACAGGCGAGGACGAAAGGGAAATCCGGCGGGTTTTAGCCGTCATGGAATGTTGAGAGGAGGGGATGGTGAGTGTGGGGTCATCAGCAATTTTTTTCTCCTCTCTGGCGGGGGTGGATTTTGCCAGAGAGCGAGCGAGAAACGTGGTGAGGATTTGAGTTCGCAGTTTCGCAGGAAACAGGGATGATCGGAGCTTTAAGGGTGTGGGCGGGTATGGATTAGGGAACCGCGGCGGTTGGCGGCGGGAGGACAAGGAGGGGATGGAGCATGTGTGATGACACGGTTGAAGGTTGCATGGGCGAGGGAGGGGGGTGTGGACGTTCGTTGGGGTTGGGTAAGGCGGCGACGTGTACAAGGATTGGAACGGGGTCGTTCGAAAGTTACGGTGAGGGAGCATGTTTGAGGTCGAGAGGGTTGGAGAAGGATGAGGGAAGGGAGGGTTGGTTTAAGGAGAGGTGGGCAATCGGGGGAGACGATGGGTGAGGACGAATGCTTTGGGTGAACACGGGGGTGTGAGCAAGGAGGAGGAGGAGGATTAAGGCCACCTGAGGGGTGCGGCAGGAAAGAGGAGGAACAGGGGTGCAAGAATCTGCTTGCAGAACGGTAGGTGAGAGGCAGAGAGAGGGGGGAGTAAGATGGGGGCGGAATGTGTGGACCGGACCGGATTGCGGGTTTCGAAGGTAGTTAAAGGGCCCTGAGGCTCCCGGGAGTTTGGGTTGGGCTAAACGGTAGATAAACTTGGAAAGTGAGAGTGAGAGAGAGAGCCATCACCGGGAAATGGGAGGCGAATCCTTCATGATTGGAGTGTAAAAGGTTCCCGAAACAAGACGGTAAACTTTATGTGCGATGAATAATTTATGTAGTGACGTAATCGATCGCCACGGTAGGTTTAGGGGTGGGAGGGTGGATGCGTGTTTCATTATTTGCTCGCGACCTAACGGCTGAAGGAGAGGACGGGAACAAGCAGTTGAGGAAGACGAGAGGGTGTGCTTGGAACATCCAGGAAACGGGATAATCAAATGTAGCGATTGCAATCTATCGTCGGAGTGGCTTACGAGAGAAAGGGAAACTCTTCGTCTCCCACACATTTTGTGGAGACTTGAGAAGGGGACGAGGAAACAGGAAAAGGAATCTGGCGCCTTAGGGGATGGAGAGTCATGGGGGAGGAGTGGGGCAGACACTTACAAGGGGGGAAAAACGGGCGCAGATCGACTGGAGAGACGAAAGGGTCGACGGGAAGGAGTTACGTTGGGTGCTCATCCATGTACTTTATGGAGATGAGGGGGATTCTTGGGGGATAATTACACTTCCCAACCACACGTCATTAGGTCTCCCTCACTCTCTCTCTCACACACACACTGGATTTAAGTCATTTCTGCTCGGCCCTAATGGACTCACGTGTTTGACTTTTTCCCCATGAAGGAATAGATTCTGGAGAGGAGTGCGCATCTATCTGGCTCAAAACGAAGATCTGTTGACCCAGGGAAGAGCCGATGAGCAAACTATTCCTGATATAAATTCCTGTTAAAAAAAAAAATTGTAGACCCTCCTTTCCTTTCATAGGATAAAAAAAATTTTGGCTCAACTTTTTCTGACAATATTAGAATATTATGGTGGCTAAGGTAGGGACCTCCCATTCCGAGGGAATGTGTTCGAATCCCGGCGGAGAATTTTAGTGGAATTCCGATTGCAATTTGGATGCCTTGTGAAAAGCACTTCAAATATAGTACTCCGTCCGTCGGAATAGATGTTAAACTGTGAATCCACAGTCACCTATCTTTTAAAAAAGGCTAATGCCAACGCCGATTTACTTTCCACCCTTCGTCCATTCCCGAAGTAATCATTCCGTAATCATCATGCCTAGTTACCCTTTAAAACGGAAATTACTACAGTTGTCAGTCTACTCTCCAAATAACCAACCAACATTTTTTAAACGTTAATTGCGCAATTGCTATAAACTGAGTTCGCTATCCCGAATATAGGTATGAAGATTTTGGGCTAAGCCAGCCAAGTAATATATGGTTAAGTTAAACTAAATGTTAAATTTTCTACTTAAACAAGCGCGTTTCACTGCTCTTATTAAATTAGTCTTGCTCCGGAGGAAAAATTTATCATCAACTGACTATCTACCCGTTCAAAAGTTAAATGAAGATAATTGAGAATTAGAGCCCCAAATTATACAAAAAGCATTAAATCTATTTCAATAATGTTTTGTACTTTTCTACACTTCTTATTTTTTAAATCCAGAACGCGTTTCACCAGTTTTTGGTATCGTCAGGTGTAGGCGGTTACTACACCTGATGATGCCCAAAATTGGTGTAACGCGTTGTGGATTTAAAAATTAAAAGTGTAGAAAAGTACAAAACATTATTGAAATGGATATAAAAATATTCTACAAAGTAGAGCCTGAAAATATGGATTTTAGAAAGCATAAAGACCATAACGAAACCCAAAAAATAAGAGAATACGGTTTTTATTTAAAAAAAATGGAAGAGTTCGTATCCGCCTTGAAGAATGAAAAACGATTTTTCGTTGATTTATGTCTGACATGTAATTTTCCTTTAGTGCCTTAGTGATTTTTTTTCTATTAATTATGGTTTTATATTTTTGGCTAAAGGAATTTAAAAGATTTGTCAAACATCATGATATTTTGATTCTCCGCATATTACTTGAAACCTATTCTCTGAATCCTATTTCGGAAACAGTCAATCTTATTGGTAAATGCGACTTGAAATAGCTTTTACAACACGTTAAGAAACCGAGAGATGCATTTGGAATAAATTGGTGCTCTTATACGGATAATATTAAGTAGAGAGGGTTTCCAGAAAATGGAATCCCATAACGTTATAAATACTTACCGAATTGCATTCCCTTCCTGAATTTCCGAGATTGAAAGTGAATTGAAAGAATTAAAAAAATAATAAAAACTTACGTTACGGAGTTTCCATGCACGAAGAGAACTGCTGGTCTGGGCAAAGAGCCAGGACGTCCTGGTGATAAATGTGACACCATAAAAGACCTTGAGAGAGAATGATACATGATTGTACAGTCTCCTCTTTAGCAACTTGTTGAATGGTGATAGAGGTTTAATAGCGTTACCACCTTAGTGTTATTCCAATGATATATCATAAAGGTTCCCTAAATCTTTTTTACAGATATTGATGTAGAAATAAGCAAATGGAAACATGGAAGGTTGCCTAACTTTTCAGTCACAGCTGTAATACACGCTGCCATAGGAATTGGAATACATCGAATGATTCATCTGAAATGCTCTTCCATTGAAAGAACTTGGCCAGAAATTTAGTAGGAAATATATTTGAATTGGTTTTGGCTGGACATTCAATATGGCAATGATTTAAGCAGGAGTCAGAATATAAATTCATCCTCCAAAGAGTACTGGGTTCATGTGAAGGTCTAACGGTGGTGCATTATGCTCCAAAATATAATTCTTAAATCTGAATTATGCACGGTGGAGGGAAGGTCTATTTTTGTAGAGCAGAATTTATGTTCTATTGAGCATATAACAATCTAGCAGAGGGACCGTTTGTAATGATTACGGATAGGTTAATGAATATCTATAATAGCAGTAATCTATATTGTACACAAGTACCAGCCCAAGAGTCTAATTTAAAGAGCCCGCAGTTGCCATGAAGGTAGTAACGGTATTATTACTTACATATCCCTCATGAAGTTCAATATTAACGAATAAATAAACATAAATGATGACAGACAATAAACGTTTATGCATATGCATTTTGCGATAATTCCTACGGTCAGGAGGATTTGGTACTAAAAATGAATAACCACGTAAAAGAATACGTCTGTCTTCCTACACAGAGAAATTATAAAATACTAAGTACTGTTTTCACAATTATGCAGCGGTTTATGCCGATTATGCGAACATTTATACGATGTCACACTAGATTTTTTTGCCTGAAATTTTCCCCTGATCACTCTCCTTGGTAAATACCTGGGGATTTATTAATTTGGGCATGGCTTTTTATGATTTAGGCTGTAAATCATTTCTACTTATCCGGTTATCATTATGCTTAAACAATTTTTGGAAAAAGCCTAATTTTATAAATAAAGATGATGAAATATGCTGTTTATTTTCAGTAAATGTAGATATACTGTCCAAAAGTAATGACTTGTGTTGCCGTTGAGTGGTAAGTAGTGCGTTTGGCTGCAAGTTCTTTCCACAGGTAAGTGTATTTCTGTAAAAATTAATGCTGAGTCAAAGCAATTCGTTCCATAAAATATCGAAACATATACACAGCCGTTATTAGACAAGTGTTTTACATTGCGGGAAAATACTCGCCTGTAGTAATACGTTTCTAAGTATGTAAGTAGCTACATATAGCAGTGATATAGAATTCACGTTTTTTACATCGAAAGTCAGATGAATTTGTCTTACGTACTAATGCCCACTTATTTAGCAGTCCTCATTGTTAGTTAATATAAAAATACAATACCATAAGTGTTCATGTCCAATGCCTACGATTCACTTAGAAGAAAATGACCAAGTCACAAGCTTCGTCTTTATTTAAGTTTACAAGTCCCTTGATTTCATCAAATATGTCCAATTCATTCATTCGAAAACAATAATATCATCTTCTGATGATCATTGAGGCACAGCTTCCATAGGCACTACACCATTGTACTTGTAATGGATCACTCGCAGAAGTGTACCAGTGTGAAAGTTGTTTTATACGCTAGCTGAGCCGGGGATATAAAAATACTTCCAGAAAATAAATACTTAATTTCCTATCGATAGAATTTAAAAACTGTAAAACAGAATATTTTCACATATGAATTCTTAGACTAAGTTTGTCAGGTTCACTAAATGAGGCGAAAGAATATTTTTAGAGAAAAATTAGACAAATGCCATTATATATTAAAGAAATCAATTTGGACACCTACTTCATCAAATTCCGCTCCTAATAGGCAATTTTGATGGAATATTTTTGACGTAAGTCTTTCACAAATAAGTGTTAATTTTAAGAGGCATAGTCAAAACAGAAAGTAATGTTCAGGGGATCCAATATTACGAGCATTCAACAAAAATCCTTTATGTCCCAAGCAAGCATCGAGAGGAATATACATTTCATTATTTCCTCTCAAAGTGTATGTTATTAATGCAGATTTATTAATCATTAATAAATAATGAAATGACCAATGCGTTAACAAGGGATAAAGTTTATATTAAGCTTACGTAGATTGAAATAAATGCATTATAAACCTAAATATAAACTTTAGAAAGGATTTTCCTCGTACATCGAAGATGGGTTAGCAGGCATTTTTCTGTTAATAATTAATTAATATATATTTATAGAAATGGAATTCTACACGCATTGAGAGCTTATAATTCTCAACATATTAATGTATGTTAATACACATAAATATGAAATTCGGCATTTAATAAGCCTATCGGGGATAAGTTCAAAGACACTGCTCCATTTCAATATCGGCTAACGATGGAAAAGACAGGCATGGAAGAAAAAGACTTTCGATAGGTATGGTACACCTCGAGGTCGAGTATTTCATCTCTTTATGCATGATAATTGTGAATATATAATTTGAATATGGTAAAATTGCTCCTTCTATAAAATATTTTAAGTAATACAAATATTTCGAGATAAACCACGGTTATTAAGATTAAGTATCCATTAATGGGAGCTTAGTTCAATAATACGTGCATTCTGTAGTGCAATGGCTCGTGAGTTTAGATTGCTATTTTAAAATTGCGGAAAAGCATCTTCGATTAAACCGCTGTTATCACAGACATAGAACAAAAAACGGTCGCAAATTACACTTAACTAATTAGATTTACATGACATATATGCTCGAGTTTTCTTCTGTAAAACCTTCCCTGACTTTTATGACTGAATTTTGTCAGATTTTTTAAAATGAACATACTTAGCCGTAGCGTAGTATATATTTTATTTGGAGTTAATACAGGCAGCTGATCACAGATGTATGAACGGAAAACACTCGTTGGTATGGACATCAGGGCACCCGTCACTCCGTGTTAGTGTGCGGCCAGGTCGTCATGTTCCTTCGTTTTGCCAGACATTTTCGCGTCTAACTTTGTCGTCAAAGCCGAGCTGGAATCACTGGGGGTTGGTTTGAACTTGTCAGGTGGAGAACGACGCCGGAAGGCAAAATCAATATCCTCACCTACCGATTTGACAACAGAGTGGCTCCGATATCAAAGGCTAGCTGACGTGGATCCACCGGTGGGCCATTTGTGAGGATATCTTGCGTTTCAATAGCATTCCTGTTCCCTTTCCTCTCTTGAATTCTTACATATTTAACCTCAGTGCTGTATTTCCCCATTCCAGTGCTTGTAGTTGTTCCTTCGTAGAGTTACAAATATGGCCTCGGAGGCTTAGACTACGGCATGCAGCCTTTTGATAAACTTCGAGTTGAGAGGCATACATCATAGTGATTCCCTCTTGCAACTTCTACATTTAAAATTCTTTATTTGATTGAACAATTTTGCAAATATAGAAGTAAGATTAATATCATCTCATGACTCAATGTGAACTAAAGCTAATCCTGTCGTACTCTAATTTCAGATACGTACGCGGTGTTCAGAAAATAGTGTTCACTCACGGCAGAACATTTAAAGACCTTGTTTTAGTTCAAATGCTTAGCAGAAATGAAACCAATTCGCATTAGAGCAGAGCTCATATAAAAAATATAAGCTCCTTGGAACATTTTGCAAAATTGCCATGTATCCACGAATTTCTTCAATGCACACCAAAGTTTACCAGATTTTTCAGTTTATCATTTTTGAAACCTTGCTATAAAGCTATTGTTTGGTGTAGGAGCTATAGCGCGAGCATCTTGGCATCTGCAAGATAAAATATTACAAGCACGTATAACAAAGAGTTTCATCAGTCCTTTTTGGATTAGTATTCTATAAATGCTCATCCTAAATAAATAATGGAATCTTTCGGGTACGAATTGAAACTTATAAATTTGTGATATGCGCAATCCCCTAAACGCACGAAAAAACATCGCAGAGAATATTGGGAGGAATTATTTTGACCAAGAATAGGAAATATAAACATATGGAAAATGCAGTGATCACATGTTCATTGGCGTGATCCATTTTCAAGGCATACAATAGAGACAAATAATGAACTGAAAGAAAAGATAAAATAGGCCCGACGAAAAAATGAAATCCCATAAATTGATTCAATAGATAGAAATATACCTATGGTGGTACCAATTTTTTACGGTAAATCAGTCTGCAATACATTACAAAAATAATGCGGAATACAAGAGTTGAGATTCGAAGATGGGAGGAATGAAAGGAGCACAATTTTGACATCAATTCGAGAAATACAAATCATTCCAGAAAATAAAGAAAAATCCGCATACAAAAAAAAACAGCTTACGGCTATTACGAATTCTTCCTCCTTCTTACAGGGTCTTGAAGAAGAATGTCTTTCATCAAGCGACATCGTATTACATAAAAATTGGATTGATATTTCGGTCGGGTTTTGTAGTGTGTATTGTTAATTAACTTACCTTTTTACTTTCTTTTACTTAACTATTTACTTAACTCACTCCCTTCTTTTGCCCAGTTATAATTACCCTCTTTAAATTTATACCGTATATTATAAAAAATATGCTTACCATTCTAAGCCACGTAATTTTTCCTGTTTGGATATTCAGATATAATTAAAGTAATGCCAATGAATTAATCCAGACGTTTCTGATTTCCTTTTCAAAAAGGGGCATTTACAACTATAGCCTTTCAGAATACTATCGTGAGGTAATAAAGAGGGAATGGCCATCCTTTCAACTTACAGACGGACTAAGCTGCTAAAATTGTACAAGTATACAAGCTTTTTCCATTGCAAGCCATTAGATGGAAGGTGGAAATGGCTCGTTAATACCCAAATAATTTGGAAATGACAAATGTATTCGGGGATTCACCTAGGTCGCTGCAAGAAGTACCTGAGTGTAGATAGATACTAAGTATTTCATAAGGGTTAACTTATGAAATAGTGACATTAGCTTCAACTGTGACGGAAAACCGAAGAACGACACAACAAATTAAGTACATTGGGTAATCATGAGATGTATTCAACGGCCGCTAGTAAGGCACAGTAAGTTTGCACTACCTTTTTTTTAAACAGCCCAGCGTAAATGGAATGTAAAACGGAAATACTAGCGCAAGACTTATAAAACTTCTTTTCCAGCCAAAGGCTAAATGAACGCAAGCATTGTGAGAATGTTCGTTGGGATAGATACCACGATGCTAAATTCCACAGCCATATCAGGGATTTAAGAAAGATGAGCGAGAGAGGAAGGGTTTTTGATGAGTGGTATGTTGAGATGAGGTCGATATCATAAGATGTGATGGAAGGGAGGCAATTTATTCTTATTCAGGATTGACGCAGCTTCTGTATGGAAACTTATGTATCCAGTATTAACATGGAAACCGCCCTCCCGAATGTAGCACGGCTGTGTTGGACTCATACATTTCAGCCAGCTCATTTCCTCTGTTTATCCCACACGCAGTTCCCAAAGGATATTTGCCACCGCTTGGTTCTTTTTTGCTGTACTATACGATGTGCAATCATAACTCTGGCGTCGTAGGCAGTGAACCCTTGGGATTCGAGTGAGCTCCTTTTGGCTTGTCGCAAGCCTTTCCAACAATTGAAAACATCGAAGTTTGCTTGCTGTCTATTTTTGTGGGGGACGTTGAACCTCTGTGGATTAAGTTAATTGCGGGATAGGCGGCCGACAAGAATATATAGCATAGAATAGCCGCTGGGCCTGCGGCTTAAAATATTTTACACTGAAAAAGGTATGCGACACCCTCATGCTTGTACCCATTTATTCTGTCCCGTATAATTTCATCAACCTTCATATAGTAAATCATTGCGCCGTTTTTCTAGCAATACAATTAATACATGGGATAAATGCACTGGTGCTTTTGTGCTAGTCGCTAAAAAATGAGATGTTTAATATAACAATAGTACAACGCAGCATTCGTGATAGAACACCATGATATAGCAAATGAACTTGCAGATAGCGTGAAAAAATAATATGCTAAACTAAGAAAGAGAAATATGTATATGATACTGCTTCAGGAGTAACTCCAAGGAATTCTTGCATTGTAAACGGAGAGAAGAATACAGAAACGTGGAAATTCAACATTCACACTCTTTCTCGCACAAGAAGGGTTCCCGCGCTGCTGCATCATTAGGTGAAATATTAAATTTTCCGCAGGCTGTATAAATTACATGCGTAGAGTTCAAAGAGGGGAAAGAAACGACTGCTCCCATCCTCTCTCCTGCTTCTCAACCTGACAATGTCACAAAGAGCCCTCGGAAAATTGTATATTTCAAACTGATGATGCTGCACTGCACAGAAACAGCGTTTGGAAAAATGAAGTAATAAAATGTGGATTTGCTGTTTGTTTATCTTTCTCTCTCCTTTCAAACCGAGACAATGATTTTAGTTTTACATTACCGATATTTATATTATTAATATATTTATCATAAGCCCATTGTAATTTTCTTTGTGAAACGTCAAAAATCAATTTTATAAATAAATATGCATCCTTGATATCAGTTCGCTACAAAGTATGTATTTCATGAAACCATGATACATATTGTTCCCCTTCTTTGTTGTTGATTCCCTAGAAATTTAAAATACGTAAAATCAAGGAAATAAACGTAATTTTTTTATTTCCTTAATTATTACTCCCAAATTCATGAAATCCATTCTGCAAAAAAACATTAAACAAAATTTATGGCTACTATGTTTATTATTCCAGATCAGTAATTTCAAATGTAAGTAATATTTTTTCAAGTTTAAAAATTAGCAAATTATCTTGAAATGGTAATACATTATGAAAATTGTGTAAAACGTGATAACAAAGGAGTGAAACAATTTTTCATTACACAACTTCCATATTTAGTATGATACCACCAAATATTTCACGCGAAGATGTTTACTTTTGTTTGCTATGCTATAGTTTAAAGTTGGCCTGAGGCTACAATGATCAAATGATAATTTATGACGGATTACCAGAGTGTCTACTATTCAATATTTACTTCCAAGTAGCAAAAATTTAATACACTGATTCCCAGCAAAAGATATAATTGCGATTGAGCCACTTGATGCTATTCATATAAAAGTAAGTTGAGAAAGGCACTAATAGTAGGGATGAGTTCATTAGTAACGTATCTAAGTAAACCAAGTTAAATAAAATTCTTACAAATTATTATTACTATGTAGATAATAAAGGACGCAGTGCGACAAATGGCCATGGAAATGACATGGATTTGAACAACAGAATATAAATGAAACTGGAATTATATATAGTCGTGGAAATCATAAAATTGACGGTGGTCGACAATTCCCGAATCGGACTTCGAAAATTGCATTAAAAATAATCTATTCTTCATAATTCTCAGGCAATTTATACTGCAATAATTAGTACCTCAGTCAGTTAAACCATAAAAGTTTTATTTTTTAAATATAACGCCAAACTGCTTATCGTTCTCTTAAAAATGGAACGAAGGAAGTTTTAAGTTAGAATTTAAAGCGGTAGGAAGTGAAAATGGACTAAGTGCGAATGGCTTCTGGCTGGCTAGCAAGGGGTGAGTATGAGGACATATTAAAGTCAAGAAAGAAAGGGTCTTGCAAGAGGGAGAGAGGCTGTTGAAGCAGATAAAGTTGGGAGGAAATCTGGGCAAGGGAGGAAGGCGAGAAGGAAAAGAGATGGGTAGTGATACGACAAGGAGAAGAGATCAAGAGAGGGGGCCGGATCGCCAGCTTTGTTTGGAAGAGATTGAACCATCTTAGAGCGTTTTTCATACGAGCAGACGATGATTGCAGAAAGATGAGAGGGGCAAGGCCATGGAAACAAAGAGAGAAAAAAAGAAAGGGTTGCCTCAGGATCAACCAATCAATAAATAAGCCATGACTGAGGGGAAAAAGGTTCGTTGGAAAACGTCCTACAACACGCAAAGCATTACGAATATCCGGGTTGCAGGTAATTTAGGATAACCGAGAAGCAGTCAGTCTCGATTGACGCAAACAAACGATAATTAGTTGCTTGGCCTACAAATGTAGACGAGGTTACTCCCGCGCTAGATTCACCGCCTAATTTGAAGCTATGAGACCCAGTTTTTGGGTTCTGAAATCACTAGTAATCAACTGCCATGGACGATCCGAGCTAGGAGGAACAGCAGTCATTGAGAAATCGAGGAAAGCTCTATTTCCCACGCAAAAGCGTTTAATTTCAAAACTCTGTGCATCGCAAAACAAAGTGAAAATGAGCTTTTAGAGTTAAATTAATTCCTCCACTTCCTTCACAGGGTTCAATATTTTACGCATAGAGTTCATTTTAATAATTAAAGTAATCGATATCGTACTGTCCACTTTTTATTTTAAATTTACAACACGTGTTTCGGCTTTTGTACAAAGCCATCCTCAGTTACAATCACCATTGCACCAAACCAAAAATTGCATATGCAGTTCCACCATTTCTCGTCTGACACTGTTGATTTCATTCATTTTATTATTTGGGTCACCACGATAATTTATGTTTGAGCAAGGAACAATATTAATAACCACTAGAATTGTTTTCTTCAATGTAGCTTAACTGCAGGGTTATAATTTCTAATAATATTACAAATGCATTACATATGATAGATAAAATTAGTTAATTTGTTATCAATTGAAGATATGCTTTACATTCATATATTTTACAGCAACGGCAATGCCTTAGCTGAATAATCAATGCTGTAACATTGCTAAAGGTTTAAAACAATTAATTATTTTTCACGGCCACAACAAACACAATGAAGCAAATTATACCACGGTACTTTTTATGAGAATGACAGAAGCATTATACCAATACCAACGATTTATTTTTCACGATATGCGCAAACAAAAACAAGAGTGCATTTTCCAGGAAGAATAATGATAAAATTGAAATAAAACGTTGAACACTCACCACGGCTGAACTGATTGAAGTTTTTAATGACGCGGTTGGCGTTCTGCCTGGCAAGGAAAAACCACTCCGATGAATTGGTGAGGTATTTGTATTCCACCGCAAGGTCTTTCACCAAAATTGGTCCTTCTGGAAGTCTAAAATGTATAAAATGTAATGATAGTTTATTTATGAATTGTAACATACTAATTCTAGGCACATAATAAATATTTATTCTAAAAAATATGTAAATTACAATTAAAGCCTACAAGCAAGCAAATCGCACTCTTCAATTTTCCTTCGCTAAGCATTATATTTCATAAATATAATTACAGTGCATAAATAATTTGCCACTATAAATTAAATCATATTACATGGATTTTCAATTCAATTATTTACCTGGAAATACTTTCATAATTGTAATATGCGTGCTCTGAATATACATATCTCCGTTTGGAAAATCGCTGCAATTACATTTGATTTAAAATTACAATTGGTTTCTTCTAATCGTGTACCTTTTTATACTCCAGGCAATGTTATATGAGTTAGTGGAAGTATTAGCTATTAGGAGTTTTCACGAATGCCATAAGGCACAAACTTTCCCATTATATCATTATGTAATTACTCCCGTTAATTAGTAGTGTCTTTCTGAGTGGCAATATTAATAATGAAAAAATGAATAAGTAAGGGATATTGTTCACGATTTGGTTATATGTATTGGAGCATATCTGTGGATAAAAAAATAATCTAACTAGTATCATAAATAATGTGGCATGCACATTGGCTGTAATTGCCATTGAATGATCTTGAAAAATGTCAAATGAAAAAGAAATTTAGTTTTATAAAGCTGATTTTATGAGCTTTTAAAGAACTTTGCATAAAAAAAATATTTACAATTTTGGTTTACGCTTACAAAAAATATTGCTGGAGGCACCAACGCTGTCCTATAAAATTAAAATGATAAATTTTGTATCACAAAGAAAAATTTTTAAGGTATCACAGCAGCTTATTCATAATGAATTAGGCATTACTCGATGAAAAAGCAAGCAACCTACGAGATTAATAGAATGGTGAAATGTGTTGTTATGCAGTATAATGTAAGTAAAAGAATTTTGATACGAATACAGGGGAAGTAATCTGGTATACTTCGTTCTTAAGAGTAAAAAGTTAAACAGAGGTGGCGTGACGAGGGTTAAGTTCAGGTGAAGTCATTTCCGCCATACTGAGATTCCCTGGAATATTATGATTGCCGTACGACATTAAGAGATGAGACGGATATTCTGACGACGAGTTTTTGTGTTTCTTGCTTTAAAGCGAATTATTGGAGGTACGTTAGAACTTCGTTTATTTTTAACACGCTTTTATTAGCTTCACCTGTATGTTTGCTTGTTTGTAACCGACTCCTTTGGACTCGATTTTGACCCACTTTTACCGATCAGATTTCCTTTAAACTTTGTAGACTCATCAAGGACCGATGACAATACAATAATTTGATAAGATTTTCTCAATATTCTAATCAGGATCGCCAGGATTAATAATCTTTTTCAATTGAACAGATCCTTTGCGTGAGAATTAGAGGGATAGAGTAAGAGTCATCAGTGTGTTGATCGGATGGTGTAGTGGTTAGAGTCGACAACATTCACTGAGGGGGGGCAGAGTTCGCGGCTCAATGAAGGACGAGTTTTTTGTTGTCTTTAATTTGATCGTTTAATGGCCAGTTATAATTTAATTTTAATTGCAGCAAGCTTAGACGGGAGAAGAATTTTTATCGTCGTATTCACATTTCGTATTTGCTAAATTTGTTAGTCTGTTCGTTTGTAACTGACTCCTTAACACTCAACTCCGAAATAATTCTTAACGATTTCACTCTGAAACTAAAAAACACTCTTTAATGATAACTCAAACTAAAAAGTGAAAAATAAATATAGTTAAAAAAAACTAAAAAACACGCGAAATGATAACTCAAACTAAAAAGTGAAAAATAGTTCTTAATATAGAAATAAAAAAATTAATGAAAATATTAATATTATCGTGAAAAAAGCGTGGGGTGCTCGATATATCAATTCTTGAAAATATTCAATCGGTACGATTAGTAGAAAAATGGTACTAAAAATATGGCTCAAAGCATAATATTTTCCCGAATTTTCCATTCAGTAATTTGGGTAAACAATTACAAAAGGCATATCAAATTAACTAAGCAACGGAGCACCCCACGCTTTTTTCACGATATTATTAATATTTTTCATTCATTTTTTTATTTCTATATTAAGAATTATTTTTCACTTTTTAGTTTGAGTTATCATTAAAGCGTGTTTTTTTAGTTTTTTTAACTATATTTATTAACTTCATTGTTCAATCTATTGTTAACAGCAATGCGTTAAGTAATTAAAGCGAAAAATGATTTTTTCATACAAGGTCACTTGCGCTGTTTATATAAATAATACTGAAATGGTAATGTTAGTTGTATTTACGTATCACTTAATGTATTTCGTTCTTTTTAATTTGGAAGACGCTACATATATCAAAGACACTCAAAGAGCAGACGATGTACTCTTCATAGCTTCTACTTGCCTATTTATCTTTGATTCAACATCTTATGAACGCAAACGTACAGAAAAATATGCTTAGGCCTAATGCACTAAGGTTAAATCACAGACGCTTGATATGGCGGAAGCGGCTTCACCTTTGCTTATGGCCGAGGATAGGCAGCGCTACTTCTATACTTTAAAAACTCTATGATTCGTTCGGTAGATAACACCATAGCCACTTTGGGAGCAAATTATGCCCGCAATGGTCAATACCATTGTCATAGTTTGGGAACTAAACTTTTCATCAGAAAATATGAAAATTGAGTCATGCGTTTTACTAAATCACTTTTCTTATCGAAAAATAGTACAAATAAGTTGAAATTAGAAAAAAATATCGATAAATATCAATACACACTAAATAATACTAACGTGAAAGCTAAATATCGTCAAGAAAACATCAATATCTGTCATGAGGCAGGTAATAAAATACCTTTATTTCGCTGATAAACGACAAGCATCACTGCCCGCGCACAAGAGCTCAAACACCTTAGTGACTATTAGAAATCGATTTTTAACGGAATTTAAATGTATATTGTAACGGTTCACCTTGTCCCGACTTTTTTTCTATCAGGAATTACGCCTCCGTTGAACAGTGCCTCATCACAGTCCTAACGACAATCAGGCCAACCCAGAAAGGGAACACATCAGTACAGTCATTTGTTTATAAAAAACTATCCTTAGAAAATATGAACTAATGGCACACGATAGTAACACAAAGATAACCGTATTCTAAGCGATGGTTGTTTTGATGGACGTGTTGAGGAAAAACCAGGAGCAAATCCGTGCGATGTATACTACTCGCAAATTCTGAGTCACATGAGACGATCCTTTAACCTCAGACACCGCCACCTAGGATTTGCAAGGAAAACTGAATGATCATAGAATTGCACAACTTGGGTACAACCTTACTTTGGGTCCGGAACTCTGTCGTCCGTAGCCGTATTCTCTACCCACTGGCCTACTGCGAAGCCAAGTAATTACGTTATCACAGACAGAAATCAGGCGATATGCCTTAAAAATTCTCTAAATTACTCACACCTCTTTTAGCAAAGTGCAGACTCATGCTCCTTCTAATAACAGATGAAACTCTATGAGTTTAAAGGTTGATGATAACATTCCGATAAGGTTAATCCATTAACGAACAATACATGAACGCGAAGTCTAGGCAAGAAAGTAACGAATCTTTTCGAAACATTTGAGAATGCTTCTCACAAGTTTTGTCTAGCCAATGAATGTTCTTGAAAATTAGTGAAAACATTTGTCCTTAGATGAGAACGACTGAAATGCGAAATTTTCGTAAACTTACTGTTACCAAATTACTGAATCGTTGAAATATCAATCTGGAAAAACTGTAAGTTTGAAAAAGTCTTTAAGAGGATGTAAATAAGTAACTAGTCCCACTCAGTCTTTGCCATGCGACTGACAGTAATTGCCTCACCTTTACATATTCCCTCGCCGTCCCTCGTAATTATTAATTCTAGATTCCACTCAGCTCTCTAGCTCCATGCTGATACTTGAAAACGTGTCTGGCTAGCGACACTACCTGCATGAAATATTAAGGACTCCCGATTCCCTTGGATGAGAATTAGCTTTGTTCTCTCGAATGGATCGATAACTTACACTTCGGACTAATTTTCTTTGGCAAAAAAACGAAATGTTTTTTGCAAAATTGTATACGAGAGTTTGGACAACTCTACCTTATCAAAGAATTCGCTTAACTTCTGAGCCAATGATATAAAATTTATAAAATATATCATATAGATATTCAAACCTATTCAGGTAATAAATTGTTAGCAAGATTCCATTTAACTTGACGTAATTAAACAACTTTGCCTCGAATTTCTCTATCAAAAATTGAAAACGCTTTCCAACCATATGTTTACTTAAGACGTATTTATCTCCTAAAAATAACAGCGTTAAGGTTTCAAAACAGCAGTATGGAGTGTTTGAGTTTTGTGAATAATGTGAATCAATTTTTCCTATTAAAATTGGGATACATAGGATTCCTTTCCACGGGAAGAAAAGCGTTGGATTTGATTTTGAATGCAATTGATTGATTGAAATAAATTTTTCGTTAACCATGCCCCCAGTATAATAGCCAATTATGCTTCTGGCTTTTCTGTTAAATCTTCCAATTGAAGATAAGGAAAGGCATTTCAAATGAAAAATAGCAGTCAGAAATGTTTGCTATTATATTTACCTTTTCGGTTGCCGCTAAATTTCAGTAAAGCATCAGCGTTATCATACCAGTACTAAAAAGAGAGGTAAATTGTCACGCAAAATCAAATCATAACGGCAGAAGAAAATATTTTCACGTGTCGCAGATGTAGATGTCGTGGTGAGATGAGAGTATAATATTTCCTCTCCCTTATCAGATCCAAAAAGTGGATTGCAACGGCGCCGAAAAGCGGGGATACAGCGTTGAGAAAGAGGTTATTAAGACGCGTAATGGCTCGAGCAGAAGGTGGGAGTAGGTGTGGAGATGTCTTTGCTCTATAAAGTGAGCGAGGTTATTTCGAAGAAGAGAACTGCTCAAGAAACTTTCGCACCGGACGGAATTTACGACACTTGGAAAGCAAGTGAGAAATTGAAAAATGGTCGAGAGTAGAGAAAGAAAAGGTTTGGGAGATATGGAATGGGTAAGGACTGCTGGTGGTTAAAAAATAAAACTTAGAAGTGAAAATGGCTTTGAAAGAAGGTAGAATATAGAGATTGTGAAGTACGTAGCGCTAGGGAAGGAGAATGACTGGAATGCGAGGGGTGGGTGCATTTTCAGCGGGTGTTGGAGGAGACTTATCCGCAGAATATGGAGATCATTCCGGGGCGAAACATAACAGTCTCCATTTCAAGCAGAATGAAAACTGTAGGCTTCACTTTGTATCAAAAGGAGTTAAAAATGACGATATAGGTGCTTGAAACGCTGGATTATCCGAAATCCCCTTAAGGAGAGGTGTTTGCGATGGAAGTAACCCAGTTCAATCGTAAACTGAATTCAACAAATCCAGCCATTCAAAAGCTATTAGAGAATTGAACTAAATCATTTTCATGGCTACAGATTGATAAAGCTAAGTAATTCTTTCTTTTCACATGCTGGAAATTTCACTCGTCATCCATGTTTTCAAAATCACTAAGTGATTGACGTCAAAATTTGAATGTACTATAAGTGCTCAAAGCTATTAAGGAACAGAAAAATTAGACAAAATAGGCTACCCATATTCAAGTCTTTGTACATTGGTGTTTAAAATGTTTTTCCACGCATTTTTTAAAATGTGTTGATACTTTTAATATTGGAAATTGAAGTCCTCCGTTCGTTTTTTAAGTTACTGCAAGACGGTCAATGAGACAAACAGTGAGAACAGTCAAACATATCAAACTGGTATGTAAGTAAAACATTTCTAATGAAGTCAATTAAAATGTTTTAGGTATATATTACGTAAGTCGCTGAAGTAATATTAATTCGGATGGATGGTCTAAGGAGACAAAATAAAATAAATTGGCTCATAACATAGCAATGATGATGAGAATCATTAAGGTACACAAGAAAGTCGACAATACAGTCACATAGTACAATGAGTCTTAGTCTAAAATTAAACTTTCAAGTCAATTAAAAATATAGCCGATGAAACATGACAATATAATGACTAGATGACACTTAGAATTACCCGGTTTTACACTATACAATGTATCTGGGGTTTGTAACAACACGTACCTTTTTACCCCATAACTTATAAATTTACCATGTTCTTATAAACATTTGCATACCAATTATGCGGAGATTGCTACAAAAACAATGTCATAATTTTACATCAGTATCCGAAAAAGAAACAACTATTATTGAGATAAAGCTTCAATTTAAGAGCTAAAAAATCAAATTACATTTACAGGTGGTAATATATTTTCCAATTTAAATAGAAACCTTACATGGATAACTTGTCAATTGGATGCCAAATGAACAGATAAAATTCACAGCTTGCGTCTCTTCTAGTCAGCTCAAAAGCAGGCGCTTTTTTCCCTTTCCGCATCAACATTTTTTACCTCGTTTCCTCGAAAAGGTTTCGTTTTTGTGCTCTTCCTCTCTGGTGCGGCGATTAAGTAGTCTTTGCAAGCCTAGAGTGAGAGAAAAGCTTCGTTCGCAGGTGAGACAGATGACGGGGGTTATTCTAGCGCTAAATAGAACTCACAAATATCCCTCATTTCGTTACGTTGGACCGACAGGCAACCCTCACACTGCTGGCTAAACTCGCGCGAATATTCTACCGCCAGGTCCATTTGACTTCAGTTTGGATAGTCACAACAGTCAACAGAACCCTCCTAAATACTATCACCAATTCTATTTGGTTGCCTTCGTTACTTCTTAGCTGATGTGTGAAGTAGCGCCCTAGAGTCATCAATCGGCCAACCCTGCAGGCTACTGTTTGGGGGTATTTGGTGATAAAAACCTCCCACTGATTAACATTGTAATCTAGTCAGGGGGATAGCTACGCAGATAAAATATGTGACGGGATGTTGGAAGGTTTGGTTTGGTTCCCGAATCTGTTGAGTTTTTCCAATTTTTCTATCTGCTCACCACCGTGGTATTTGTCCATTTTATGAGTCATCTATCACTTTTTATCTTCTTCTGTTTGAAAGGTATATTTTCTCCAGTGAGTGGTCGCATGAATTAATAATTGAGTTGTATGGCCAAAATGACTATTTTTTCTAGGACTCCACATGCCTTTAGTCACATATTGTGCATCTTTACCACTTTCCATCTGCCTAAGTCAATTTTTCCTTTCCTCTTTTGTTTTTTTTCGTCCTTTCTCTGAGGAAGACATAGCGCCCTTACGCCATATTACATTTTCCTAGTCTATGGGCTACTTTTAGGAGGTATTTCGTAGTATAAATACCCTGCCGAGTCCAGCGTTCATTGCGACAGGTATGGACGTGACCTACCGAATGGACGTGATTTTGTGAGCTCCGTTTCGAGACAATCCCCGACACGTCCCGCCGAATGAGGCTTCGATTGGCGGCATTGAGACAGCGGAGTCAACAGTTTCCCTCACAGTTTTCCACTACATGTTATTCTTCCAGTAAATCCGCAGTTTTTTACATAAGGTGGACACAAAGTTATTTTAAGCAGGGCCGCTCGGTGGCCAGCGCCTCCCCAGTGAAACTTTTGTCTGTTCTAGGCCAAGTGAATTTCTTTTTGTCCGTGGGGAGATTGCCGAGGTGAGTCCAACTAGCCTAGACGCTCTCCCCACATGCCCTGTGGGGAGATGCTTTCTTTTTTCCTCTCTCTGTGCACCATTCCCGCACCATGGTGGTGCACCGAGTGAATACCATGCTCCTACAAGAGAACGACGATGTGAACCTGCCGACGCCGATAGAGGCGCACACTTTTGGAAAAAAAATTCATTGAGCCTCACCGTAGACGATTGAAGTGCAGTACAATTTTATTTCCACCAACATCACTTTTTAGGAAATTTGCAAATTGAAAAATATCCCATAAATTTTTAAAAGTCCCCTAGAGGCAACTCCCTTCCCAATGGCCGAAGAACAGAAATGAATGATCACCATTGAAGAGACCACCAGCTCCCCGGGGAACGTTAAGATCCTATGTATACCGATGGAGATTAGTGTAGAGGGGATGACCACAGAACTTGGGAGATTTGGTCGCGTCCGGCGAAAGTCCCCCTCTTCACGGGAATCCAAATGGTGAGAATGGTAGCTAAGATGAACATTCCCTCAAACAGATCAATCAATGCGAACCGGGCGATAGTAATTTACGACGGCCGAGAGGGACATGTGCCAGATGACATCAAGAGGGGCATGAGCGGAAAGACTATCACCGGGATTCCACGGCCAGGAGCCACGCTTCGCCTCGAGACGTAATCTGCGGCCGCGGTGCTTTTGACACCTTTACATTTCATCAAGTGCACTGGCAACAATATCTTCCATGAGAGTACTATAAGGAGAGATATTACACCTCAACTACTGGCGCGGAGGGATCTTGGATACGCCAATGAGTAAAATACTCCATTTTTTCCATATTTTTCTAGGAATATGTCTTGATTTTAGTCTAAATGGTTATTCCCTTCATTTGTGGCATTTGTGGCAACGATGTGACAACTTTTAGGTGACATGATAATACCTACCTCCTCCAATAACCTTTCTTCTTAGTTAGCTGTCATTTAAACACTGACAAAAAATAATCGTGGGTGAATTGACTTGGTGGACATCATTATATATATTCACCCAGTGTTAGTATATCTTTAGACCAATCCTGCCTTCAATTCCATCCTCCATCATAGGTTCATCTTTAGCCTCTACCTCACAAAAATCCATTTTACCTACACTAAATTCCTCTAAAGCTCTTCATATCTTCTGCATACCTTAATAATGCCGTCTAAAATCCCTTTCGTTGTCCTCTCTCTTCCGAGCTTACCTACCTGACATTCTCCTTTACGCCATCCTCTCATCCTCACCACTTCAGAGTGAGCAGAATGAAATAATGCAATATTCAACTTTTTTTTATATCCTAGACCGGTTTGAGCTCTTTCACGTCATTTTAAATGGGCTAACCACCACGAGGTAAATCTCTCAGAGATGGCAAGTAAGCGTTGAAACCGGCAGAGGATTAAAAAAAAAATGTGGATTATGTTGTGAGGTATTTTCTTTTTCCTTGTTTCAACGTTCCTCGAGGGTTTTTCTCCGCCCCTGACTCCAGTTTCGAGTGAGCGGAGCGTATATTCAAATAGGGTACCTCAATTATTGACCGACGACGGCAGTGGAGTAGAAAATTTGATTAAATGGAATGGATCAAATAATATTGCCTAGGATTTCGGCATCGGTGGGGGTAATTAAAAGGAAGTATAAGTGTCTGGATGGTGTGGTATTGATTGTAAGGTTAGAAGACAAAAAAAAGGAAAAGGATATGAGTGTTCGATACCACGAAGGTAGGTATTAGATGAAGATTGAAGGAGGTTGTACCACCACCACTACATTATTGAAGAAAATGCGGAATTACAAATTTAAATTTACGCCTTCAACTGATATCATAGTAAGTACGCCTCCAAAAAGTGAAACATTAAAACAATGAAGATGCAGATAGGTCGCTGGACATAGCCTTCCGAGATATTTTCCCAGAATACCAAATTCTGCACTAGTTCATTTCTACTAACGCTTTTTAGCAGCAATATTTGCTTTGATTCTCCACTGACTTATAGACGAGGGTGGTTTGATACCTTAATTTTTGCTACCATTCTATATATTCTAAGGCTTCAATCATCTATAAATCAGACTGTCCTCTGTTTGGTCTATTTTGCTCCTCACCCCAAGTAATGTATCGTATAGTATGTATAAAAACAGTTGATTATGTTGTAATCTACTTATATAAAATGAAAATACAAAAAATGAACTTTAGCACTGTTATTTGTCAATAAAACCTACTTATTATAGAAATAACATAAAAAGCAGTGGTTTTTAGCGGACTAGTTATTGGCTGCCCAATGATTTTGGGGGATGGAGTGTAGAGCAAGCCAGAAAGTTTCCTTGAAACCAACGAATTGAGATAGATATTTATAAGATGATCTCCTACAAATTGAATAGAAGTAGAGAGGTTGTGTACACTAAGTATTTGAGTTTTAAGAGCATGGATCTGAACTGCTGAGGAGGCATGCGAGCCCCACGGTCATCGATTTAAAAAATTCACGCTCTGTAGAGTTTAGCATGCCTCTTTTAACAAGCTGAAATACTTGACGTGATGGAAGTGCGGGGGGATGGGATTTGCGAATTAAAGCCGCGCGAGGCACATGGAAGAAGGAAAAAAATAAAGAAAGGGTAATTAGTATAAACGGGGCAGAGTTCGCCCGAATACAGTTACAAACACACACGAGCCGCTGGAAACACTGCACAGGCGGCGAAAAATTAAAGACGAAATCCGAAAGGTCGAAGTTAAAGAAAAAAATGAAAAAAATAAAAACAAGTTCCAAAAGAGGGAAACTAGCGGAATAGAGGGGATAAAAAAAGAACTGGAAAGGTGTGGTGCAGCAAGAAGAACGCGTTGTAGGTGTGGGAGGGCAAAAGAAGAGTTGGTAGAAATAGGAGTTAAGACAAGGGCTCCCCTAAGACTCGAGAGGAGAGGGGAAGAGGGGGGTTAAGACGAAGGGAAGGAAGAGAAGGGAGGGAGTGGAGCGGTGGATGCGGATTTGGCAAGAGGATTAACCCGAAGCACATTTTATGGGAGAATGTTTGTAAGTAGAAAGATTTAAAGTTTGACTCGAGTGAAGACTGTTGTTCAGAGGCAATGGAGTGCTTTGTTAACAAAAGGAAGCGAGGAAAAGCCGTAATGAATGGAGTGTGATTTTAATGGGCGAGGCGATAGGCTTCCAAGTGTATGAACAGATGGGTCTTGGCGCTCGTAATACGAAAATGATGGAGCTCGGGGATGGAGCATTGGGAGGGGATGGGAGGAGGACCATGAGAGAACGTGGAGGGACGAGCGGCTCGTTCGGGCAGAGTGCCACGATGTGCTGTGAAAACGTCGCCACGCGATTCTCCAGACTCAGTCAGTCCCTTTTCAGCAGTTCAAGTCGCAGGCCCCATTTACAAGTAATTAAGCATACCATGGAAAACGTTCTCGGCGCCTCCAGGTTTGCAGCAAAGCGCGTTGGCTCTCTCTCTCTCTCTCTTTCTTCCACTTCACTCCTCCACTTGCTCTCATGCCTTCGAAGGTGGTTCGACGATGCGCGCAAGACTTACTTTGAACGAAGATGTTCCCGAAACAGTACGTCGAATTTGGTGAAGATGTGGAACTGCATTCGTACATTATGCAGCCTTCCCAATGGTTTTGATTCAGACGGAAATTGCAGGCAGCAAGTGGATCGATTTAACGCTTCGATTGAAATACCGTTGGTGCCATTTCAAGCGAAGGTGTATTAATCGCTCCCAATGACCCGATTAATTGGTTGATTATCTCGCTCATTCAGCATTTCCTACTCAGTTAGTGAACATATTAAAAGAAAACATAGAAGAACATAACATTATGAATATTTCCAACCAAAAGCGGCAAAATTTTCCGGATAGACACATGATGCTAAGGAATCAATAACAAAGGAATCCTTCGAAAGATGCGGAACGTCACTCAAGTGATTTATTTCCGTGCAATAATAAAGTTATTCACCCACATGCTATGTTTTCATCAATTATGGATAAGTATCCGTAGAGAAGATAATTTTTGCCTATGAACTCTTAGCTTAAGATTCATAAGAACGGTGTAAATTAAAGATTGGATTGAATTTAGCTTAAAAGGAATAAGACTACATATTGGATATGATAATTGCATTTATAATTGAGAAAATGCTCCAGTTAACATCAAAGGTTTGGGTATAATACTAAGGATGTAAAGAGAAATGATACTTTTATAAGGGAGATACAAATAATTTAAAAATTCATTCTTAGAACCGTTTCCTGCGAACTTGTTTCATGTAAAAAGCTTGGGTATGAGTATTGAGTATACAGACTAGCGGCAGTGCTCGTTTGGTGCTGTGAAGTCGTCCTTCTCGTTTTATCATAAACTGCAAACAGGTTAAATTTGTTTTATAAATCTTTTTTGGTGATAGGGAAATTTTTGCCAGGTAATCCGCTTTATCGTCATGATATTTTTAAGGACATACTGTCAGAATATACAGTAAATTTAAATGGATATGTTAATGTGCAGGATGAAGAGCGAAAGAGCAATAAAGATATTGTGGTTTAATGATATGGAATTCAGAGAGTGCAGATGAAATTGATAGTATCTTCATAGAATACCTACTAAAAAGTTGGAATTTTCAGCAGTTATGAAAGAATTCCACGTGCTGTTATTCCAATATTTATATTTTACAAAATATTCTTATAATTTAATTACCACGAACATTTACATTTTTAGTTCAAATGTGTAAGCACCTCTAAAAATGTGAACTCGCCTAATTCCTCACAGTCATTTTATGTCAAAACCATTTTGAAAAACATACAATTTTATTAAAACATGCCAGGTACATCAAGTAGCAAGCAAAATTTAATTTCAATTATTCAAGACTTACGACGCCACTTTTTTTCTCTTAAAATAATGAATTTCAGCTTATATTAAGACATTTTTCTTTATAAAATGTTTCTAGAATTAATGTTTTTCGTTAAGTTATCGGCAATTATCCTAATACCGACTTAAATAACTAAATCCTGTTCAACAATGGCTGTGAAAATTTTATCGACTAAGAGCAAGAAACGAGCGACTCAACGGAATATTTTCCGGAAAATATTTGCGGGACTTTTTTTTTTTAACAGCAACACAAAATAACATTTGAAGAGTTTTGTTTGTTTTCCCAGAATTCTAGCTAAGAGACTTAACGGAATTTTCCCGTGGGAATAACGCTCGAGAGGAGTAACAAGTTCTCATTACTCTGCATCCTGCAAGTTCACGTCTCTTAATTGTGCCACTATACGCAATGCCGAGTTTAATTCCAACAATTGTGAAATATCTGGCGAGTCCTTATTGCACATGGTGTGACCCTTTCATAGTTTCATTCAATAAATCCTTTAAATTCTCAAAAAAAATACTGTCACCGCTTTCACCATGACTACGCAAGTACGTAAAACTGGACTCCATTTCTGAAAGGAAATGAATTCTGGTCGACGCGATTTAATTGGAAGGAAAAATATTTCATTGCAAATTTGGCAATGCGCTTTAGGGTCAACGGAAAACAAAGGTGTAGCTCAAGGCGATATCTTTTGCTGAAACACTATTAGCCGGAACAGCATTTCGGGGCCTAAATGACCCAGGTAGTAGATTCCAATTAGCTGATGATGGCAGTGTACCAAACTTTTTATTTTTAACAACTCGGGAAGTCTGGGAGTTTTCGTGTGCAACTGTTGTCTCTTGTGTTTCACCGCAACCACATACACTGCAGACGGCGTTAAATTTTAAGTAAAAAGTTCCCGCGATCATCCAAACTCATTTCCGAGCCTTTCATGGCCAGAAAATTACATATATACATACATTTATACCTCTTATCATCTGATGCTAAAAATACACGAATAAAAGCCGTACGTTTCCACACAGCAAAGGTCATCCATGCCATTACTTACCTTCTCATATCGTTCATAAAATTCGTTTCGATAAATCGTTTATACATTTTTAATCGAGCCTTACTTTCCCATTTAATTTTTTACTTCATTTCGAGAATAGAAAGAAGAATCAGATTAGGTATTTGGGCTATGATGCGTATTTTTTTCGGACACGGAATGAGAATTGTACTTCTGCATTTTGTGATCACAATTTGCGTGTTTCATTAAAAGTTTCAAAACTTTTACTTAGTTTCTTAACATTATTTAGGTGACTTTCTGAGTTAAGGATGTAAATTATTGCTCAGGATTTGTGCGAGGAATTTTAGTTTCCCTAAAAATACATAATATATTTTATTTATACATTCCCGGAATCACTTTGCACCAATTGACCATTTCAATTTACCTATTTCAGAAGTTTAAGAGTAACATTGCAATGCTTGGCTCAGACAGAATCTTTTATACTGTACTTAACTTTCCTTAAGTACCTAGTATTTGAACGCCTAAAAGATATTTTACAATAAGGCAATAAATAAAGGTGTGAGTGCAAGAATAGTTCACCGTAATTGTAATAACAATTGAGAGTATTTAAAGCTATACTGTTATGTACACGCGGAAACATTTTCTTCTTGGCTAGATAATTTCTGATTAGTTGAAAGTATGCCCGAAAGTTTTCGCCAAACTCCACTTGATATAACGATCAACAAATTCAGAGTTTTGCAAATAAACATTTCTCACTGTCCCCCAATTTTTATTAAGGCGCCCAGTGCTATGGAACTCATGTAAATTTCTGCACCTATCATCCTGTTATCCTGCTGCCACGAAAAACGCCATGAGAAATATTATGATTACTTTGTGAGGGGCAACTAAGACATAAATGACCATTAGGAGTCCTATATGATATGTAAAATACGATTTCGTCTTCCCTAAAGAGTTGAAAATCTAAGCTCTATAAACAAAAACTTAAAAGCAAAACTCGACCAACGCGATGGTGTTTTCGACGCCGAGACCTCTTTGCGCCCGGATACCCATCTGGTATTTCCACATGGGTATATCCGGAAGTACGCACGAGATTATTTCTCAGCAGAGGCAATTAAACGCAGCAATACTCTGGCAAACTGCGCGACGTTATTATCATCTCTCAATTTGGAAATAATGCGACATTTCCCCCTTTCACATTTCGAGCTCTGAAGTAGAAAATGAAAGTGCCCCGGTAGTCAATTTTGGAAAAGTCTACAGAATGCCGTAAGCATCACTTTAAATCCCATTTTCATTAAAAGTGAAAGACGTTGCAAAAGTCCATTTATTGAAGCTGGATGCAAAAACTAGGGTACACGAAAATAAATAATTATACGATAAAAACTTCAAATACTTGCTGTACAATGAACAAAGGTAAAAACCAGGAAAATATAAGTAAAAACAAACAGGTTTGCACAAAGTAAATCGAGAAATGCGATAAATGAACAACATCTTATAAATCGGCTGATTTGCAAAACAAATCATTTTGTTTATAAAATCATTAATGAGGATAACTCCAATACCAGAATTAAATAATATTTCTACATCAGCCTGTGAAAATAACCAAATTGTTATTTGTTTGAGAATTTTAGTTATAGATTACATGAATAATTTCGTTAGGTAATTGACAGTAATTTTTTGGTGAATAATACGTCTTTATCCATATAACCAAACTTTTTATTTCAATTCAGTTGAGTGAAGTACTAGCAAATCATTAAATTAAGTTCCTTCGCCCTTGAAATTAACAGGTTGTAGTTATTGTTAAGAAATGTTTTTCCTTTATTCACCTCGATGTGGACGGCTAGTGGTTAACGAGAAATAATGGTTATTGCGTAAAAATATGTTTCCGTAGTAAATGCGGAGTGATCAGTTGCAAATGTAGATTCCCGGGTTCAAGTTTGAGTGAAGAATTGAGTAAATCAGCCTGTAAATTAGTCGCATAATACTCTGGATTCAAAATATTCATAGAATAAGAAGGCAACGGCACAGGGGGGAAATCAGTCCCTTTCCCTAAATTAAGTGAAAGGTGAGAATTCACCCAATAAGCCTTTATGTGGGTTCAAGGCAATAGTTAATATTCACGTGTTTTAAATGCAGGTAAGCACTAAACCATGATGATGATTTGATTTTTTTTCTTTTTTTCTATGTTATTCTATTTTATGCTTCGGTGTTAACTGCAATTATCCTTGTGAAATCCTTGCATCATGGATGATTGACTGAATTGAGATTCCAATCGTCGGAATAAGTGACGTCAGAAATAACAATACTAACGCACGAAATTAAGCCCGTATGTTGACACTCCGGCGCTCAAATGTAGATATGATAACCATGAAGTGGGGCAGTGTCTTTTCAGACAAATTTCTGTTAACGCTTCCCCATGAGGAATGATTACCCGCGTGTACTATTTAATTTTGACACAGTTGGAGAAGTACGCATCTTGATGGAAAAAATAATCAGCAGGAGGAAAAAGTAAAGGAACTGAGGGCGTGTTCTATGTAAGGGAGTGTTAAAAGGTGGAGATAAATAGGAGAGAGTTGAGTTGGCGGGATAGAGAGAGAAGCACAATGGAAACTTAAGGCGGCAAGAAGGAAGGTAAGAGATATTCAGAACTGAATAGGGAGTAAATGGAGGGATAGCGGAGTGTGGTGTGAGGGGAGATGTTCCATTTGCCTGAGGAGCAATTAAAAGCATGGTGCATCCATGAACCTAGATACGCATGCCAATGATAGCGATTGTTAAGAGTACCTGACTTCAAATCAAGAGGTTCGCAAAGTGTTTTTCCTACAGAGGGTTCTCAGGGGAGTGCAGATACATTCACAAAGTCAGCATCTTGAGAGAAATTACGCTGATAAAAGTTACCTTTGCATGAAAATTATGCAAATTCGTTTCATTTAACTCGGCTTCAATCCTTAGGGTAGGATTTCCGTGGATCTTCAAAGTTTTGGAAATCTTGCTCGAATAGACCTTCCCTTATTAGCAGAATGAAATGCTACGCTGAGTTCACCCCATGTTTAAGTGTTCTCGTTTCCCAGAAATTTACCGTCTTTTTATGCAAGTTTCGTGGAAAATGAGTGTTATTATGTTCTCAGTATCTTTAGGCACTCCATAAGACCTTCCAAAATCAAATTAATTTGAAAAATTTCGCTACAATTCTTGAAATATTTCGTCGGATGGGTAGCTAAAGTTTAACAAGACTCAAACCATGTGCACCATTGTGCACAAAAAAAGAAATACTGGCATTTTAATATATCCTTCTTGAAAAGTAGGGTTATTAAAATTTTAATTATTATATAGCAATATTAATTATTATATTATAGCAGTCCCGACTCTATTTCTATTAATTAAAATTAATAAAAACAGAGTCGGGACTGCTATTATACAATAACTGAGATAAGCGTCACCTTTCTTGACTAACAGTTTTAATTTAATAAAACATGAATGTTTAAAATTCCTTTTCATATTCATTTTAGGCAGATGTATCCACTGCGAGTAAAAATGTCGATGACGGAAACACCTCTGACTTCGTAATATATTTTAACAGCAAAAAGTATACAGAAGATTTATATAAAAAGTAGAGGACTTATTCTATGAAGTAAAATTAAAGGATAAAACGATAAACAATATAAAATTTAACTATATAAATTAATGAACGACAATTTCCTTTCTCCCTGGAGATAAAGGTGCCTACTATGAAGCTTTCTTTGTTAGGAGATATCGTACGATACCGTTATCGTACAAAGCGGTACAACGGCTGTCCACAACGCTATTACAGATGTCGTTATGATATCTTATTTAGAGATATAGTTCGGCTGAATTAAGTTATTTATCGTGAATCTGTGACATCAAGTAAAAAAATGAAATTTTGGTGATGCAAGAAATAAAGCAATACTGAGACAAAAGAAAGGCAAAACTGAATGAGGAGCGAATATTTGTCTTAAGGAGCAGAGTATCTCAATAATTTATTACTTAACATAAAAGTCAAGTTCATATACTAGGTGCCGATATGCGAAAAATATAAAACAATCTAAACAAATGTGGGTGCTATGCTCACAAAAGTTTAACTAATTGTAAGTTAAAATTCCAATAAAATTCGATATTTTATCATAACAAGTTTACTCGTTACCAACGACATCGGTAAATAGCGTACGATATCTCTGCCAATATCGTACGATCGGTCGTAGAAAATGGCAACCGTAATAGCATTACAGTACTCGTTCGACTCGTGACACTTATTTTTTAAAGCCCCGTAATGAACTCCCTGAACATATCAGCCACTCTTCGTGAGCGCTATCTACTTAAAAGAGGTAGCTAGTAGGTGCAGCTGTAATGCGACAACATAAAAGGTGTATATTTTGACCGGAACTTCTGTGTTGTTTGAATACTGTTGAAAACCTAATGAGGGCCCTCCACACACACACACACACACACACACACACACATACTTTTATCCAATGTTCTCAGCTGCAAAATGATACAGCAGTATTACATGCGCTACAGTCACTGCCCACGACTACATTTAAAAAGTTTCATATTCAAAAAGCTTAGTTCGGTACCTAATGGGGATCTATATCATGCTTCGCCAATGCTATTCATACTTTACAGGGAAACGAGTGATCACCTATCTCTAAAAAATACTGCGCCAGATTTCTCTACTATTGTCATGTATCTTAAAAATCAGTTCTCTAAAGGAATCGCCTCGTTAAAAGAAAGCAATTATGCAAAAAGTTTGTCTTCGTAATTTTGCCCGTAAATTAAGGATTAAAATGATCACTCCAAGTTGGATGATTTTTCTGATGAACCCGTTTTTAATGAATAAAACATTCTCAAGCTTCTATTTTTAGACGATGAAAATACGAATCAGTCGTTACTAAGTTCATTATTTCTCACAGCCCTTCGGAACGCATATTTTCGTTACTGTGATGCCTCATCGCAAGTTAATGGAAAGCCATTACCATTGTAAATTTTATATACAGCAGGGAGCGTTTTCTCGGCTCAAATTATCAGAAATATGTATAGCTTCCAATTAAGAAGGAATGGAAAATTTTATGTTAATCAAAATAAGGGCTCAATTAATGGGAGAGAGTTAACGAAGCTGTCTACGAACCCTGAACGGTCAACTGTAAAAATCTTTCACAATTTAAAGAACCAGAATATCCTCTCTCAGGAAATGCGTTACAAACCCCAAGTTTATGTCGATTATTCCCGGCAGTATGGCTCTGCATGAGTGTGTGAAACACAAGTTTAAATTATTTCGTGCGCTAATTTGAAATAAGCGAACAATTAATAAATGGTCCATTTCTACTGACGGCAGTGAAGTTTCCTGTACGCACCTAAAGACTCCATGCTCTAACCGTTACTTTGATATCTAAATTCACTTTTTTCTTAGCATCCAGAGGATTCCTGTGTTGTCAACAGCCCATAGGCACTGCGGAATTACACCTATCACATTACTCACGCCTCTGTGAATATCGCATATAATATTTCTTAAATGCGCCTGAAAATGGCAAAGCTTTTAACTCTGATTCCGTACTTAAGCGAGATACTGGTAGTCACTGGAAGAGCAAAACAAAACTATAAAACAAGATGAATGAGAACGAAGTGTGTGGCATGAGATAAATCTTCCATTCAAAGCAGCTATTTTGGAGTTTACCTCTTGCTAACAGATATTTACTCCTCTTTTACTTTCAGGCCAGAGCGTAAAAGATATGTGAGTTTCTCTTCCGAATCCACAAAGTCGTCGAGTAACGTAGACAGCATGTCAATAGTACATGATTGAGAATAATTAGCAATCAGTGGTACACAGGTGATCATTTGGAAAATTAGGTAATACAATCGTTTAAGAAATATCCACGCCGTTTCCATATATCTTTCGGAGATATAATTTTCGTTTCACTTCAAAAGCATCCACCTCATATCATCATCCAATGCATCCATTTCATAACGCTTGCTGCAGTAGAATGCGCGATAACTTTTTGAACGTATCCTCCTCAGTCTGAAGTATCAGAATATTTCCCACCCCTTGAAAACCACAGATATTTTGCAATAGATTCCTTGAAGCAATCTCTAGAGCCGTTACGACCGAGTTCTTGGTGATGAATGCCAATGTTAGTTAGAAGTAAGATCTCACCTGACTGTAATGGTTCAAAAAATAATTCCTGAAGTAGCTCAGCTTCCTCAGGCTGAAATTTGAGACTGTTAACAGTGGACATCCTATTTCCTTCAGCTGAAGAAAGCGAAGTGATGCAACCACTTCGCTTTATTCAGCTGAAAAGGGCATACAAGCCCGAAACGTCCTTGTAAGTATTTTCTTTTCATTTTTTTCCCAACCTCCTTTTAACTATATTTTTTATTTTTGTGGGCCTTTGGCGAACCTTTCGTTGTGCATAAATCTTCCTACCAAATCGCAAGCGTGTTCCGTTTCTTTATTCCCAGTACATTATACTCATGCGCTATTTCTATATTGAAGCATAGAGTTTGGAGGGGGGTAGAAAAATAATTTTGCGTAGAATGTTGCTAAATAAGTTTCAATAACCGATTTCTCGAATGCGTAATATGCTATCTTAGGTATTTGCCATCAGAATACACGTGTGAGTTGATATTTTTGAATCAACAGAAAGAAGAAGCTCTAGCTACAGTACAAGGTGCTGGAAAGCAAAGCATATACAACGGAACTATACAACGAGTGAATTAAATCTCTGGTTCCAGTCCTTGCATTACCATTTCACATAATTTCAGGCACGATCTCCGATATTCTGTTTGCCCTTTGCATTTAAAAGCAAGTACGGTTGCCTATTTTTTCCGTATCCACATTTGAAGAGCTGTTTTGCATGAGGCCTCATCGAGCTTACTCGGAAATGGGTGGCTTGCGCGATGCGAACCTTCGTTGCGCCGTATTCCGCGTCAGACGAACTGAGTGCATTAGCCACTTGCACTCCGAGGGGGAGTAGAACGGAGCGTGGCCCGCGGACGCTCTCATCACCGAGTACCGCGGAGAACGCACATTTACATCCACTTTTGCAGGGCTACTGCAGTCACTCGAGACGCCCCGGGGGTAAACGGTGAAGATTTTATTTCTTCCCCAGCGAGTTAAGTCAGCTCACTCGGAACTCACATAGAACCCAAACCTCCATCGACCTATCTTCAAAGTCTCCCATATGAACTGCTAATTACGTCTCAGGTACTAACGACTAGATATTGCCCCTTTGATTCAGTTTGTAACCAAGTGACTGATTCGTGAGGAAGTTTAATGTTTTTTATGTCTTACATATAGCTGAGGCCGCAAATAACTGGAGAAGGAATAGATAATGTATTTGGAAAAAACCAAGCAAATAAAGCCTGGAAGATCCTGAAGACAATACGGATTCAAAATAAAGATTTGGCAGGAATCAATTTCATTGGAATGAAAGAATTGAATAAATACTATGAAACACTGCTTACAGAGGGTATACAAGAACTCCTTCAAAGTGGGACGGATGAGGACAAAAAAAATTATCAATGAAGACCACATTTCATCCATAAATAGTGAAGAAGTTATAAAATCATTAAAAAATATGAAAAACGCTAAAGTACCAGGCCTAAGCCGTTTATGTATGGATTAATCAAAGCAGTCCCACTACAACTGTACTAATTTAAATGGAAAATACTTGACTAATAACTGCCTTAGAGGGGACTCAGAGCCGAATGAAACCACGATTACGTTAATTTTCAAGAAAGAATAAGTCACGATTAGGTTAATTTTCAAGAAAGGAAACAGACGAGAATTTTCCAACAATCGAGGAATAAGTATATTGCTACCCCTTGTCAGACTGTATGGCCGTATTTTGAAAAATAGAATAGAGCTAGAGGTAAACAATTCAGAAGAGCAAAATGGATTCAATGAAATAGTACGGAAACTAATGGGGGCAGACAGAACAATAATTGATACCATCGAAAGAAACCGTTTGATGTGGTATGATCACCTGGAAAGAATGGAAGACACCAGGTGGCCTAAACGGGTGTACTATACTACATATAACTACGCAGCACTAGAATCAACTCAAAGTAAACAATTGCACGTGAAGTACAAAGACAGAGCTTTTAAGGAAGCTGCTTTATCAAACATTAGATTTTTATTGACAAATTAACATTATGTCAACGTTTATGCTGTATGACACTTTTTAGACAAGATACATTAAGTGTCCCTTCAAAAGATGAATACGTAGTCATCATCTCTCAATTACGAAATAATATGGCGTTTTCCACCGTTACATTGGCTGTGAATATGAAGCATATGAATTCTCTCTGCCAATTAGTCTTGAAAAAGTGAACACCATAAAATAAGCAGCTCTCGGAATTCAGTTTTCAATTATTATACAGGAAATGAAAAAAATGTCCATCAAGCCAAGTTCATATACCTGATTCAAAGGAATAACTGGAAAATTTTCATTCATTGAAATAATTTACTTTTCTTTCTCTTCCCCTGCAAAATGAGATCACTTACCAATCAATAAATCCGGTAAGTAATATCTCTGAAACAAGCTCAAGTTTAATCGATTTCAACGCAGTCACAATTTATCGTAATCATCATGCCACAAAATATAGTCAATTTCCAAACGAAAATTCTGATTTATGAAAACATTCAGGACCTATATTTTAGAGAAATAGAAACATTATTGCACAAAAATTAAAATATATAAACATACTTAGAGCAATTACTTGTGTAAAGGGTAACTACATAAAACTTGGTTACTTTTTGTTACTGAGTAATAAGTAGGATAGACTGAACTTCGCTCTGCAAAGCACTTTCTAGTAGATTATTTACATTTGATTCGGTACATACAGTTGAGGCTCATTTCAATGATTCAATAAGATAAGGGATGTTACAATAACTTTCATACTAAAGTTGACAGCCGAATGAACAGTATTCATCAGCATTTCATCTCTAATCACCAAATATTAATTCTTTCCAAATAAGTTGTTTTGACATTATGGCAAAACATCCTTGAAAATGACCTACTCGCTGAATCCTGCATACGAATATACGATCTAGATTTTGTTCAAACTTTGCTGAACTTTTGCTTGCACTCCTTATTTTAGTAAATTTTCGTATCTCTGTCATATTGCACACATAACAACTACAGAAGCCCATCTAATCGGTAAGAGTAGAATCATAAAATGATAAAACTTAATGTTTTATATTAACATTATATGAGACACCTACGAGCAAACCTGACCGGAGAACCGAATGAGAGAGGCGTACATGGAACTACCGTAAAACAAAACCCGCTTCATCAAGCTATAAAGGAAACTGCGGAGCTGGCATGATGAGCAAAAAACACCAGTGGTTTTATATTCCAAATGGCTAAGGGGAAGAAAATGAATACGAGGTGAAAGATAACACAAACAATACTAGTGAGAGAAACAAGCACACGAATAAAAAAAAACGCATAAGAAAGTTCAATTTCATGAAATACCCTACGCTACACAAAGCCTCATAATCTGGTTGACGCGCCGTAATATCGCGTGAAGTTGTCTTCCGTCCGCAAAAAAGTGAACGGTAAGTGAGGAAGTGCTCGTCTGTACTATATTGACCACGAGTTACAAACGGGGGAACAGGAAGAGACACGGGGGTCGAGTAGGGACGGCTTACTGTTCCATTATGATCGTGGGTGTGTGTGCGTCTGTTGGCGGAAGAATTCTTCTACGTTCGCAGGGTCTCCGTTCATTTTTTGCCGGCCTCGGCGTCAGCAGGCTAAGTGCTGCGAGCCGCCAGCGAGGAGAGACGTCGAGAAGCGCCACCGTAGGAATTTGTCAGGGGAGAAACAAGTTATTTGGGTTATCGTGTCAGAAAAGGGGAAACATCATGCAAGAGGCATCACTTGGTATTAAGAATGTATGACTTTTAGACGGAGCATATAAGTAATTAACAGTCATCGAGTTTATTCATAGGTAAAACATGACGTTGAATGCAAAATTTTACAGTAAACTCTTACTTATCGAACTTCATCAAAACTTCCATGCATTTTTTTTTTAAAGCAGAAGAAAATAAATTTTCATGGAAATTGCCTCGTCGATGTAAAGCTTTGAGATTTAGAGAGAGATAATTTAAAAGCTGATTTGGAAGAGTTATTGAATTTTTAAAGCGTCACAGTTTTCTAAGAAAGGCTCATAGCAAAAGAACTAGCAATGGAAATATATCCAACAACATGCTAAGCGACACTGATATTTATTTAATCACCAGGATAAGATCTAAAAAAATACCACTTATAAATACCACTATGAAATAATAAAATAAATTATGGTAACATATAAAGTTACAAATATGGTATCACAAAAGCATTGTAAGAATCTAGTTAACAAAAATTGGAGAGGTACCCCTAAAACATGTAAAAGATGCAAACAATTCAAGCCGCAGCACACAATTGCCTTTAAGTTGAGAGGTATATCTCTTCCTCCGACTTTGAATTGCAGTGTATTTTGCTCGATTGGAAACCGATGAAAATCCTATACTCTTAGCTATAATGTAACATATAACGCATCATAGCTTATTCTGAAGTCATGGGTTCGAAATATAAGAATATGCTGATTTATCGATCTTTCATATCCTAATGGATGTGACTTAGGATATGAAAAATAAAATTTCTCGGCATTGACGTGCCTTGATTTATCCTTGCTATCTTCTTCCCTTAAGACTACTAATTGTAAGTTTAAAAATGCCCACAAATTTTGTACAAGATAAAATATACTGCACATATAATGTTACTCTAAATATGCCAAAACTGGCTTCCTTCAACTTCAGTATTTTATGCAGATAGAACATTTTCGTTCGTTGGCAGGTATAGCCTCTTCTGATATTTCGTAGTGCAGTGGAATTTGAAAATTTTGGTAATTTCCTGGATATTTTCCCTTGAATCTCTGCCCAAAATTTCTCTTTTATATTTTCGTGTCTTTTTTGGTACACAAGACTACCGAAAGTTCTTGCAGGAGTAAATCCGGGAAGCCTTTCACACGCATGGCGCTTTTCTGCGAGTTACGGCATTGATTTCTCACCATTGTGCATCACTTGGATACCTATTCCCCTCTCGAAAAATCTGCCGGGGATAATATTTTATTTAAAGAAAGTATATTATATAATAAGTAAAACTTGAGGGACTTTTGGATTTATGGTAAAAGATTATCAATTCCATGATTAATTAAAATTTAAACTAGAATCTTAAGGCCAAATAGTTGATGCTAACGATAATTCTGCGCTTTCAATTCTAAAGACGGAAGTAGGTATGCGGGAGACACATTAAGTCACAAAGTGACTCTATATTCATTCCAAATGAAGGAAGTTGCGTCAGTAACGAGCCACATCAAAAGCGTACGTTTCAAAGAGATACAAGGTATTTCACGTAATGTATAAGCCGATTCCCAAGGGAGAGTACTTTTGGAGTACACTCTGAGAGTACTTTAGGGCTACACAGGATCATTATCGTGAATTACTCACTTGACTGCCCCAGGTGGAATCGCCAAAAGTATTCCATACGTCCATGGTTTTAAGTGACATTCATTGGTTACCTGGGAAGGTGGCCGACAACTGACGTCACTTGCGACATTTAGATCAGGTGGGTAGAAAAACGTAGGATGATTAGCGAATGTAGGAAGGGTGGCGTAAAATCCCGCGTTTGCTCTTAACTCTCCCACGGACTGAGTACTGTACTTGGAATTCTCTCCACATTGAACCCAAGTAGGAATTGGGATTCCATTGTAAACTCTCCACCACAGACGGGATTCGTACCCGAGCCTCCGGGATGGGGAGACAGTACTCCGCACAAGCCAAATCCCCGTGAGAAAAACCATTTAGATTAAAAATGGAAGAGCAGGAATTCGCAGCTGAGTTCGACGCGTAAGCCGCATTGCTTTAACGGTTACATCGTACGCGGAGAATCCGAAGCCGGCAACATCATATATTTTCTACCAACAAGCTAGTCCCTAATAGTGCGTAAGAAAGAAGTTCAGACCCAGGCTTGGGTGATGGCGACGTTTTTTCGAGGGAGCAGTATGGCCACGATTAATTTTTTCAATAGCAATTTTGAGGTGCTCAAACTTGTGTGTGGGAGGTTTTTAGAGTAGGGTTCGGACTGCTGTGGAAACTGGAGTATTGGTTTAGCATCTCGAGTGTCTGAATTCAAATTCCGACAGTGGGAGAGATTTTTCTATGGACTTCCAATCCCTATTGCCATGCTATATGGACAGTAGGTACTTAAAATTTAGAACTTCCTCTGTTGGTTTGGGACGTTAAACTGTGAAATCCATGGAATCTTTAGCTAAAAGTGACTGGACTAATGCCGACGCCTGGATACCGGCTGTCTTCCACCAGCACACTAGCAGTCCGAAGTTCAAGACTATAGCTATCGAATAGAAATTTCGGCAGCGGTTTGCCCCTTGAAGGGGTTTGAAAAAGGTAGCCAACGTACCCTCAAAGTTTAGGATGATCAATCATCACCCAGGCGTCTTTTTGATGCCCATCTGCAAATGCTGAGGGCTGAATGTTGACGGGAGAAAGTTTATTTCGTTGATGGAGGGCAAGCAATTTTCTTTTTTCCCTTCAATACATACAACACAGCATGGTCCATGAAGTGTATTCTGTTACAGAATGAATGACACCTATCTGTCAACTAGGTAAGGAGTTGTGTGAAGACTGGCATTCTGATGATTTGTGAATAAACTTTAGTTGAAAGATTATAATAAGTTAGCTACAGCATACTTGTAGATACATACAGCATACTTACAGCAGTATTGAAAGAAATTTTGCACGAGAAATAGAGACATTGAGGTTGACCTCGCGGATTAAAAATGGTCTAATGGTATATTTACAATTCCATAATTATAAAAATTTAGAAGCTTTGTTATAGAATAGAATGATTTCAGCTGGCTAATCTATCAACTGCCCTGCCCATTTCTTGAAGCAAAATTACGTAACGTAGCGTCTTAACATCCGTTTCAATGGAAAAAAGTAATTCGTGTATACAGAGGTAACACTTGCACTCACCAGTCTAAGCTGAAAAATGGATTTTAAAAAATGGCTATCTTAAAACAAACAGCATTTTAATATTATCTTGAGTAATTAAGAGCATTTTTCATATTAAATGCACTTTTTCACCAATTCCGTGAGAGGGAAGAGCAAAACTGCTATCGTCTGCTTATGAGTGATTGCAGAGCAATTAAATTGGCCACTGAACACTTCCGTTTTCAATATTTTTTTTAAGATATGAATATGTATTGGGAAATTGAAAATCTCTAGATAAAGCTGCATTTTACTCCTAGTGTATGCCTATTTTTTCGTATAGCCAAAATTTAAGAGAGAAAATAGTTTCCCATGCACAAAACCGAAGAAGGAAAGCTTTTTTAAATATTTTAAGATTCGATTAAAAATGTTGAACGCGGAAAAAATCACTTTTACAACCACGTCCGCTACGATATAAAAAGAAAATGTGCTCCTCTAAGTTTTAGTGCGATATTTTCTTTCTATTTCCGTGAACCTTTGTAATTGTCCACTATGTTAATCAAGATACGTAAATATAATTTTCAAATATATTATCTCGAACGCCTGACATTCTAGTGCTGCATCTTTGAAATTCGCTCGTAACTTGCTATGACATCTAATAGACAATTGTATTCTCGAATATTAAGCATAGGCATATCATCACTGAAGTCCACAGATATGCATCATGTTACCAAAATGCTAAGTATCAGAATATGTTTTACCAAAAGTCATCGAAATTAAATCGTGCTGGGGAAATTTTAGAAGTCGTAAAATAATTTAATTTAAAATAGATTTCATGAAAATACCACCCTTTTCAACAAGCAAGAGAAACTTGACAGAATGGAAACATAAATGATAGGTAGAAGCAATTTTTTCAAGCACATGATTTCAGGAAGAAAACACATCTAGTAGCTAACTAAAAACAAATAATAACATAAATAAAAATATAAAATGCACATTTGAAACTAAGATTGAAACTAATAGAAGGAAAGGTGCGGTACTAGAAAATAGAATTGCCAGTTTTTCTGAGCGAAATCGAATTATTATGAAAAGAGATTTTAGAAAGAGGTTTATCACGCAGTGGCCATCATCAGGTGGTGCACGCATTCTCTTCCGGGCCCAACTAGCTTGATCGTCGTAACCAGCAGCAATTACCAATCCGAAAAATGACGGATAAATTGCCACAGGAAAGAAATGCGCATTGGCCCGGCAAGCCAAAGGTCCGTGGTTCGATTCCCGGTCCAGGCCAATTTTTTCCTGTGGCAATTTATCCGTTATTTCATCGCCATATTTGCGGCAGACTTGAATATCTTTAATCCGAGGAATGGTTTGCTGCAGTTTTCAACTCCACTCCCTTATCAGCCTAGCAACTCCTATAAAATTGTCCATGTGAACGTTCCTGATAACTAGCCTCATGTATTCCACCCTTGGTCTTCCTCGATAATACTTCCCAATTCCATGGTCTTCCTCGATAATACTTCCCATTCATTTCGCATTCGGTTACTGTTCTCAAAAAGCAGATGAGTCACAGAAAGTGTTTAATAACCTCGCTTATTCTAATTTTCAGAGTTTTATTAAACATCTTTTCTCTTCAAATCTTCGTTGGTGATTCTCTCCGCCCATTTGATTTTTTATCACTATTAGGTAATACAACTATTCCATGGCTTCCAATCTTCTCTGCTCCGACGCCTTCATAGTCCAAGCTTCACTATCATATTAGAGTAAGAACTTGCGAGCACTTGTCATTTTAGAGTATAAGATACAGTATGTTTGAATGGAGTGATTCCGTACTTACATGTATGTGTTTCCAGTTGATCGCGGATTCTTCTACTGATAGGATTCGTTCTTTCCTCGAGCTACCACTCTCCCTACTATAAATGTTTCGCTTACCTACTCTATCATTGGTGATCCTACTTCTCAGAGAGAAAAATTCTTTCATTAGGTCCTGATTTTAATAAGTAAAAGAGAAACTTTCGATAGTGCGCGGAAAACTTTTATTTAATTTGCCGACCAAGGTTTCGACTTACACAAGCATTATCAAGGCCTTGATAATGACTGTGTGTGTCGAAACCTTGGTCGGCAAATTAAATAAAAAGTTTTCCGTGGACAATGACTAGTTTCTCTTCTATCAAGTTATGGAGTACCAATAAGTAACGCCTGAGAAAATTAAGTCTATTCCTGATTTTGGTCTTTGCCCTGGTCTCCTTGATTTCTTCCACAAACCATTTTGTTCTCCCACTAGTTAGCCACAAAGAGTGCAAGGTGCATGTAGAGGAAGATATTCAAGTCGTGTACTCTGCGATTGCAGAAGAATTTCATAAGCTTTCATTTAAAAATAATAACATCAGGTTGGAAGGGGCTAAAGCAATGGCTGCGATAAGCGTTAGGCTAAAAGCTACCTTATTTAAACCTGTATATCGATATTTCTGCGTGATTTTGTGTATAAGGGGACCACTACGCTTTTCCTTGGAGAGATACGAGGTTGAATCTTTGAGCATCTCATTATTTTTTATGATTGCGTGAGAGAGAAAATGATTTACCCTGGAGTCATGTATCATAAAAATACCTCTTTTCAAAGTTATTGTGACTAGAAAAACTACATGCAGAGATCCATTTTCGGAATTCACGAGGGAATAACGGAGTTTGACCGCTGGTTCGACATCATTTTAGGAGTGATGAAGTTTTTATAATAATCGCTTCCATTTGCTGACCTCATTTTCATTAGCAATGCGAATAAATTGTTGTAAGCTCGTTTCAATCGATGTGAAAGCTCGTTATGAACTGGGATTGTTCAATAATAACCGTATCACGCTCCACTGTTCCAATACGGACGAATTCGCTCGAAGCGGAAATGGGGTTTTGTACAACCTATTCATAGAAACGCAAAAGCCATAGAAAAAAAGAAACATCCAAAACTCCAATAATCATTGTTTCCAATGATAGTGATGTCAAAATATTAGTACCTAATTCAGAGAAAAAAGAGCATTATGACAAAATGGAAATACGGTATTTCTCCCTTATCAAAATCGAAGTCCAATTCCATCATTAATATTCCTATATATGCACGGGTAATAGTAAATCCAAGTTCATCATTACTTTAGTGTTTTACAAAAGTTTTTTTTTTCGCTCTTATGGTGTCGGTGGCAGTGACGTAATCCTTTGTCCTACCTAAGGTATCACTGGTTTTTCTCATCCTTAAATACATGAATGTTCTCATGCGCAATCTATAATTGGGCACTTCTACGTTCCACGTAATTTAGATCGATTGATAACAGGCTCATAACAATGTATAACAGTGCGCACACGGCGCACACAAACATGATAAGGAATGACAGAATGACAATGAAAGTCCATATCTTCATTATTGACACCAAAATAGAAGCCAGCGTTGTTATTCTACGTAAAAGCTATAGATGTGAGTGACAGTCCTGACTTTAATATGCATGAAGCCTCTAAAATAAGCAAAAGGTGCTTTTACCGGAATATGTTTTGCTATGTATATATCCACATTATTTCAAACTTCAAATGGACGTAGCGTTATTTACGTATGAACTGCCATGGTATTACCACTACTAAATCTGTCACTATTTTACAGGGTTGAAAAGGCATAGCGTGCTCTGGGTGCAGTAAACATTTCCCTAGTTACGTCAATCTCTTCAGATTCGCATCACTGGATTCATTTTTGTTCGCCCATGCTGTCAGCGTGGAGGAGGACGAAAAGCTGTTAACTATACATGTTTATATTTGTTATCAGGTATTTTCCACGACAAATTTAAGATCAATACTTAGCTAGCCAGTAGCGACTATCTAACTATCTACGATATTTATGTAAGCATAAACTGTTATTTATTTAAGTAGTTTAAGATATCTGCGAAAACTTTTTTCTGGGCTTCTTAAGCATTTTTTCAAATAATGAACAACTTTTATACGGCAACACCCACCCAGAATGCTTCCTTTATTCCATCGTAATATTTCTCCAAGCGGTCTCGTACCCATGAACAGACGAAAATTATTTCAGGAGAAGTACAGTTCAGTAATGCAGCATTTGTCAATAGTACGTGAGTTTTTTTGTGAATGGCATCATGATACTTAAAAATTAAAGATGCCTAAAACTGCAGAATTATAAAACTAAAATTTACTTATTTGAAATTTATACGTACAAAAGTGTAATGCAGTATGGTGTGTATGCGGCTAAAGTCAACTAATGTATACGAAATCGTTTCTTTCGATATTGTCTTTAAGTTGTATAATCTCATTACATTTTGTGTTTTTCTCTTAGTTATCCCGACGCTCGATGGGCCAATGCATTACGCATCAGTGTTTCTCTTGGGATTATTCCTGCGAAATATTACGCCCGTAACGTGAACATTCAGATTTGACTAATCCCAAAGAGAATCAGCAACGTCGTAATTATCATTCCCGTATGTTTGTCTTGAAAACTTAGGAATTACGAAAGTTGGCGAAAGAATGTCATAGCACTTTTTGGGAAGAGCGGGGGAATATTTCATCAACTAGTCCAGCAAAAACCTTGCTGCAGCAAGACCGCGAAGGCTTCATTCCATTTTTGCCCTTGGGAAGCAAAGTACTGACTCTTATTAAGCGTCTCGAAGCAGTTGGAAATTTTGGCCCAAGAAACCGGAGCAAAACTAGTTAAAGATCAACGCACACATGGAGCTTCCCAGACGCGGGGATCCACCCACAGCTCATATCAGCCATCTTATGCCCTTCTTTCCACTCCCTCGCCTTGGCTCTCCCAATCCTTCCTCATTGCCGAACTAACTTAGTTCTCGTACCGAAACCGACGCGGTTGTTTGAACAATTCGGTGGTATCTGTTTCAGCGGCCGAGTCGATCCATTGAAGTTCAGCGATAAAATTTTATATAGATATACAATCAATACCGTCTTTACCATAAGGGCACACGAGGCCCGAGCCCAGAGACCAAAACTCACGGGGACCCAGAAATTCCAATATATTTGCTTAGGCAAAAAAAAGGAGCTCAATTTTTTTTCGGTTATCAAGTAGATACCTACTAAAATTACCGAAATATTTTCAATTTTTTCCAGAGAGTGAACAGCGAAAATTTAAAAAATAAGTATTATTTGCTATTTGGTGATTAACTGCGCCATAAGCATAATCAATATAAAATTCCAGAAAAATATTTTTTCTTGTCATATCCTTTTTTTGCTTTCCAACGGGGGCCTAAATTTTTGTGTGCCCAGGGGGCCCGGCATGCCCTAAGACGGCCATGTACACATGTAGTGGTTGTAAACATATTTTTGGCGAGAGGGAATCGTTTCAGGGATGGCAGATAATTTTAAAAGACAGCAGTTAAAAGATTTAGCTATTTTTGGCAGCAAAGCTGAATCTTAAATATTTCTAACTATGCGGGTATCAAATACTTTTTGAGTAGTTTTCCGATCATAATATCAATCAAGCGTAATATACTCACAAAAAATTCGATAGTGAAAAAGATAAAATTTGGGAGCGAGAGGAATCCTTACCAGTAATTGAAATTCCGTGCTTTTCTTTTAATGCTTCTACTACTTTTTTTAGTAGGTGTGATTTGGATTTTTTTAAATTGTGACTAGGAATTTAGGTCACTTGGCTACTTTAAATATTAAATGCAAATTTTCGCACGCGGAACTTCAACGGCTTTTATTCTTGACTCGGAAGAATAGAAATGATAAGTGGGTTTATTCACAGAGTGAAAATGAAGAGAAATAAAACCTCCCTTTTAAAAATGCAGACGGTGATTAGTCGAAGTGTTGTAAAAAATAATAAATGATCATCTACTTTAAGTCCACGTGCGAAAAAAACTAGCAAAGAGGGAAGGTATTTGTCACTCCAAAAATTCCTAAACGTTTATAAATGATATCTCCTTTGACTTAAAATAAAAGACACATTCGCTTTGTCGAAGAGCTACTTCAGATAAGAAAGTGTCTAGATTTAAAAAATGCATCGTTTTTATAGTATTTTAAAAAAAAGCATACTTCTGAGAAATTAGCAAACGAATGGTATAATCCATTTTGAATAAAAAAATTTCTACTTTTCCAACCTTTATTGAAAAACTGCGACCGGTTTCACCTTAATAAGGCATCTTCTGGCACATTCTGAAGCTTAGAGCATACAATAGATGTGTATATTGTATGCTCTAAGCTTCAGAATGTGCCAGAAGATGCCCAATAAAGATGAAACCGGTAGCAGTTTTTCAATAAAGTGTGGAAAAGTACAATGTTTTTTATTCAAAATGGATATCTATCACTTCTACGGAGTCAAGCCTGAAACAATCGAATGGTAGAATGATCACAAAAACCAAATTAAATATCTTCAGAGGGCTTAACTTTGTATACGTTTTCTTTTCGCCTTAATTTTCAGCTAAATGATATCTTGGAATAAATTTTGCTTTCACACAAAACAAAGAAAGTCACTGGAAATTGAAATGAAAATGCCTTTGAATTAATTCTCCAAGTGTTCATGCAAATGGCTCTCGGTAGCAACAACAACAGCAAAAACATTTTTTTATTCTACAGAGATTATCATAATGTTTTGTATAGCCTGAAGAAATTTTTTTAAACGTCAAGCGGCAGTTGGTAAATAATAATTGTTAGACTTAAAAAAAAAATTATATCAAAGAATCACCACTACAGTTATTCAAAATACTCTCTGCCTACTTTATATATTCCTTTTCTGCCGATGTCAACAGAGTATCATTTTCTTCGAACAACGAATATTATGCAATTAGGCATATCTTTAACTAATCTAACAAGGATACAACAGCGATAGATGAAATAATGGATATCCCCCACTTGTATATATCATACTTTAAAGGCACTGAGATTTCAAGTAGTGAAAAATACCGAATTCTCCACCATCAGAGCTTAAAATGCGCGAGAACTTTTTCCACCTTTCCTATAATTAAGCACTTGGTCGTGAAAAGTACCTTCTCGGGAAGGATTAGGCGCGTTATTCAATTTATATGCAGATTTTGCAAAAAAAATCAAACATATATACACACCATGTTCCTCAACAGGTAACCTTTTCCACGTAGAAGGAATTAATTACCAGCCAGAGTAAATTGTCCACGAAGTTCCGCCTACGAGGGATTTTCGTTAATAATTCCGTTTTTTATTTAAATTTTGTCCCTGGAGAATTAAAGTAGGTCACCCCATAAACAACCAGACTTCAAGGTGAGCGACTCATTTCTATATTACGTACCCATTTCAGAATTCATTTACTTGTGTTTACCCTCTTGACGTTCCGCAGTGGTCGTTCGACCGAATGTGGGCGCTGCGTGTCGGAGGAGAACGCCGCCAGCGCATCCCTCGGACCCGTCCAGCGGCTTGGCCGGGCAAGGCGGGCACGAGAAGACTCCCAAGAAGAGGCGAGCGTGTTATTTTTTCGCACGACCAGCCCAGGGGCGGGCGAAGCCGGGAAGAGAGCGGACGACGGCGGGGAGTTCTCGCGGCGGGAGGGGGTTCGGTCGGTGGCTCAGCTCGGCTGCACGAGGCTCCTGCCCGTGACCATGCATGCACACACTACATAATGCATGCACGCGGATATCCCTTCCACCTCAGCCGAGCGGAACGGTCGACAGGACGGCCTGCACCGCGGAAGGAACAGATTCCATTCCCCCTCGCGCGTCTCCAAAAATGTCTCCCCGCCATACGTCGGCAGAATCCGGCCGAACGGAAAGACTTCCCAGGCATCTCCTTCCCCCTTCCACGAACACACTCCCCCCCAATACCCGGGATGACTCGCACTTAGCGTTACTTAGGCTCAGGATGCAAACGCTTGAGTATTCGATCCAACAAATGAGAATTTCTCTTTCCTTGTAGTTAACCTGCTGAAAGTTCCCAAAAGGATTTTTCCTCTCTAATTTCCAAGAATATAAAATTGAAATAAATAAGAAGACCAGAACCCTACTATGCGGAAGAGAGAAGCTGAAGGCAGAAGTCAGTATACAGAAGAGTAGAAGAGGAAAGGACTATATGGAACACTATACAGAAAAGAAGAACCAGATGGACTGGACACACCCTGAGGAACAATGGGACTGTGAGGAATATAACATAAGGAACAATATAGGAAACAGTCCCAAGAGGAAGGCCAAGGGATAGTATAAATAAATAGACTATATAAATAGAAAAGTACACAAGAAGAACTACCAGGGAGCAAGGAAACTAGCATTAGATAGAGAAGGATGGAGGGCTGCAGTCAACCAATCTTAGGATTGAACGATCAATGAATGTCCAATGACAAAGAATTATATCAATTTTTTAAAAAGAACAGTCCATATTGTAACCAAATTTGGTCACTTGAGAATTATCTTAACTTCATCTTAATTAAACTCTGTTCACTTTTGCATTATCTTCTCGTCACTGGAAGCACAAATCATGGAAATGATGGAGAGACATCCGGAGACAGCATTAGCCTATCCGTATCAAAAGCGCCAAGGATTCCACAGTTTAACGTCCCATCTGAAGGACGAAGTACTGTAATTGAAGTGCCTTCCACGTATCACGCATATTGATATCGGATTTTTACTGAAAAATCTACACCGTTACCGGCATTCGAACCGCAGCAATCTGGATGGGAAGTCAGTTCCCAAGCTACCACACCAACCCGATCCGCCCAGCTAGGTTCTTATGTTCTGTTCAATGCGAACCAGCCTCCCACCTCCTCCGGGCGGCAAGCAGGCAGGAAAAACAAATGACGGTGGGAGTGCGATGGGAGGGAGCAGAGTGGGTATGGATGTGCCGGATCGTTGGAATGGATTTCCGCGGAGCTACGAATGACATAATATTCCGCCCACTCCCTCCCGCGGTCGTGAGATATTCGTCTTTCGACCCGGAAAGCCCCAGTCTCTCCGCCTCTCTCCCACTCTCCAAACCCGCTCCAAGGGCAAGCCTTTGTGGCGAAGTCAAAGCCAACATCCATCCCTCCACCGCGCTCGTGAAATTGAGGCGTCCTGGATGCCTCCACTATACTCCCTCCTCCAATATTTCTACTCCATCCCCCATGAGAACTTCTTGATCCCTAAGCGCACTGGGTGCATCCCCTTATCGATGGACAATGCTGCAATGCGATCAGTGCGCTTCCGAGGCAGAATGTTGAAATCAGACGGAGTGCCCATTTCCCCCACGGTTATTGTGCCCGTTCTGATGGATGGAAAGCCCCGGGGCGAAATTTCGATTTTGGTTCCGATCGCATATTGTCGTAGTTCTCGTTTGGCAGAGAGGGTTGTACATATTACCTTGCCTCGTGTCATTGCTACGTTTTCATCTTTATATTTACCCCAGTTGAACGTTTCCACTACACGAAAATCATAGCTGGGAACAAATTCTGGCTAAATGATGTCAATTGGAAACGAAACAATTTGTGACGGAGGAGTATTCTCTGCGGTTGCTTCACGCTTCAATGTTCTCTCCCTTTTGCATTAATTAGCAGATTTTAAATATCGATTAACGTTGATAAACGCACATTCAGCTGGCTTAATTTTCTAACGAAAATAAAATTTCTACCAGTTTAACGCTAGAGTGAACAACAGGAACTCACCCTATGCCGAGGTTGGAATTCCTAATTTTCTCTTGCAGATTTTCCTGGAATATGCCATCACGAAACTCGTTGAACATGTGTTTAACAAATGAGAAAGACCACTCCGTAATGTTCGAACTTTCATTAATGGTCTCGACCGACTGCTTGACGCGGTATCACCTTCATTTAGTCCTGCTTATGGATTATGATTTGAATAAATTTATGCTTGGTACGAAGCTTTTTAAAACAGGCGTTAAAAATAAGAGTCCACTTTGAAATGACCCACACTTTTGTTATGACCCTGGACCATTTTCAACGATTAGAAACATCTAATCAGAGACGTCAGAATGATGAATAATTACAATCGTTAAAACCGGTAGAGCCTTTTTCTCTAGACTTTCTTTTCTCTAAGTGATCAATGCCCTCCAGCGTGGTCGGAGATGAAAAGGAAATTCATATTTGCCGGCATCACCACGGGCTTTGAACCTCAAGGGTACTCAAGATGCTCGGCGTAACTGTTTGATCTAGATATATTTAGGTAATTCTTTTATTTCCATCAGCCATTCGAATGACCTCTGGGAGTCCCTCTGTAAATTTGATGCTTGCTAGTTTTTTTTTCTTTCTTTCAGCTTTTCGGTCTAATTTCCAGCAAAATGTCTGCGGAAATGCCGTCGCGTAGTCTGGCGATTGACCTCGATTCACAATTCGTGAATTTTTAACGACCCTTTCATTTGAACGACGAGAGATCACGTTACTTCAGAGGATAGAGTTTCCGGGTCACTTCCTCCTTATCTATCCCGAAATTCCTTTTTAAGAATTCACCTACTTATTGATTTGACACAGTCTACCTTAGGGGCGCCTTGTAATTTGAGTGACGTCGAATTGGATCTAAGTAAGCTCTCACAACGCTTACTGCTCAATTACTGAACAATGCTTTAAATTAATCATCCGCCTACATGGTGGAAGAAAATTGGTCTTCAGTGATTAGTCACCTTAAGGAATCAGTCAAAATGAATGATAGCGGTGACTCTTGAAAGGAATTCAGTCCTACAATTTTCCATTGCTCTCACTGTCACTCCGAAAATGTCTCTGTAGTATGTTCCTGTACTGCGCATGATCATTTATATTTTTCTGTGCACTAATATCGTTCGATAAAATTTCTATTTCAATAGTGAACTATTTTTAGTCTCATGAAATTAAATCATATTCCATTTAGTCTCATGAAATAAAATCTCGCCAAACCAAGAAGTTTCGTATACTTCAAGCTTGTAAGGACAATTAAGAGAAAATTTACAGATATAACAACAGTAAAATCTAGCTTCCTGTAAAAAAATAACCATAAAGAGACACATGCCTGTAAGCGTAGGGGCAGTAGAGGTGGTTGTTTCCATATTGGTAGGCGTCATAGCAGTTTCCTGCGGCGAAGATGTCCTCGTCGAACTCCACCATGGAGAAGACCGAGGCATGCAGAATGTACTCGGAGGCTAGAAGGGATGCCGGCGCGTACTTCCACAGACGGGTCAACATGTTAGCTCTGTTGACAGCGACCTCGGCTTCCACGCGAAACCGCTCCTGCGCATACCTGCGAATGGAATAGATTTTATGATCATCAGATTACATGCGACGATAGCACGGAAATGACATTAAGGCATAGTCAGCTTATTAAGCTGTAAATATTTCCACATTATCAGATGAAATAGGTCCCTTGAATCGGGAATCGAAATGCAAACTTTTGCTTCTCCTGGCCAATGCTCAGACTACGAAAGGAATCTTGGAGAGCGTAGTGGCCTGCCTATTGACTCAAAAATCCGGATGTCTATGGTTTCATTCCCGGTCCAGAAAACATTCATCCTCTTGAAACTTACATAGCATTATTTGCCGTTCATCGTGGTTGACAATAATACATAATATTTACTTCAGCATAATAAACAATGAAATATGCCACTTTTATTACATTTGGTATATAAATGACAATGATTATTTCCTTAATGATTTTGATTCAAGTCGAATTTGATCATAAAATACATGGAACATGGAGACTAAGATATTCTAATATAGTCGTGGCATAAGAATACCTAGTATCGGGTTTTATGACCAAAATACATATTATATAATCTATGATTTTACTCACCATTTTAACGGAAATGGCTCGTTTGCCGCTAGTTACCTCTCAATGAACACACAAAACCTTAATAGTACGCTTCGTGGGAGCGGTTAACGCTTTGAATGTTGCGAAACGGAGTAAGAGAAAACAGGTGGATTTGCACTGCTTTCTAGAAGTCACACTTAGAGCTCAATTAAACTTGGCTATTGGTTCACAGCATTCAGCAGTGAGTGAGTTCCATCAACTGCAAACCCGAGCAGAAATAGCGAGGGGAACCATGGCCATAAGCCAAACTCTTATCCGTTGATTCTAAGTACCACACATATGTGCAAGGGAAATTAAGTAAATATTGCCATCGAAATATTAGGACATAATAGTGTAATTCAGCTTAAGCCCATCGTGAAAATAGATACTAGAATTGTACACTTTTTTCTGCATAGGAGGCATATTAGGAACCAATAAAATTTCTCTTGAGAAGAGCATCTGCTCTAGAGCTGAATTCATTTTCAATATACTCTTCTTTTAAAATGCTCGGGTTGATCGGCACAAATTCATAATTCTCCATTTCATAGCTTTTTTAAATTCCTATAATTAACATATTTCAGTTTTTATACGAGTGCGCACAGTATTTTCAAGTGGAAAGTTTACCATGAGCAATAGTTTGAGTGAACTTAAACTTAGGCGGATTTTCTTTAGTAGGAGTTCGTTTCCTGTACTGATCCTCAACGTAAACATTTCATTCCTTCATCACTATTAGGTTTATACAAGCGTAAAGAGCAGGTTATTTGGCAAATGTTTATTTTGACGGGAAATACTCATCATCGAACTTTGAATCCTGTTCATAGGGTACATATATCAGAGAGGGAAATGCGAGAGGGTGAGGCAACTTTCCGTTAGGCTGCTCACAAGCTTCAAAATGAATGGAAGCTTGCCATGAGCATGCCACTGAATCGTAATGATAGTTACTGAAGTAAGATCTTAATTTAAAATCTTGAGAGAGCTTAGTAAGCGTATGCGGTTTCATACTAAACTTCTTCCATGCAAGGACTCCCAAGCATTTGAATTGATGCCCTTCTAAGCCATAAATTCTTTAATGAACTCCCAAGTATCTCGTATGGTGAATATGAGAGACTATATTAATAAAATGAGAGAGGATGAAAATAAAAAAAATTATTTTTCGAATCTTCGTGAAACACGATTAACGGATACTAACCAACCAAATTTAATGATAAAAGATGGTACCAAATACCTTAACGTTTTTGCACTCAACTATTATGAAGAAACACCACATATCGCAGATATGCCAGATATGCGCAGCAGATATGATCAGCAGTTATCAGTCCGAAAATTGGTTTGCTGCAGCTCTTCACAGCCATCTCTTTTCAGCTTATCACTTCATCCTTGAAAATAAGTTTTTATTTTAGCATCCTCCTAATCTGCTTGATTTATTCCATCTTTGGTCTTTGCAAGTAACTCTTCTCATTAACTTCTCCTTACAATGCTGTTGTTAAGAGGCTGCTAGAACGTGTCCATTTGATTTAAAAAGAAGTAAGATAAGGTCTCAGAATGAGTTCATTTGATTTTCATCTCACAAATAACACCATTTCCTTATCTTCTACTTCTCTCCATTCCAACGCTGTTCAAGTTTAAGCTTCACATTTTAAAGCATTGATTTCTGGTGTGCTACTGAGTACTTTCTTCGACAATTTTTGGTTGTTATTTTGTAAGGAACTACTTACTTATGCGCTGAAGAGCGTCATTGAAAGCGAACTACAAGTAACCCCATTTCTCAGAAGTCGCCGACATCCTGAATACCAGCATAAACTTTTGAAGAAGAAGGGATTGACGGGATTCGGGAATTTGTACGTGGTTAACAAATTCCAAGAAAATAAATGAATTAACTAAGGGTTTAACTTGGCACTGCCTAAAATATTTTAGGTAAATGTGGTGAAGACGGGATGATAGGTTTCATCCTAGGAATTTGAATAGCTAAAATGGAGTTCAAAAAGAGCACTTCTGCTATTGAGGAGCAACTCACCATAGTAGGAGCTATTGAATAAATACGCTCCATTTACAAATGAGCAGATGGAAATACATATAAATGTACTAACTACCCAAAGAGCCGCCGTAATAGCGTGTAGCAGGGAGTGTTAGGATACTCGCCAAGAAGAAGGGAACGAGTTGGGCACAGGAATTGGATGAGAAAAGAACGTTGATGCATTAATGTCTTGCTTAATTGTAGTTTTAGTCGCTGTGATTTTGAAGAGGGAATTGTGCACGTATTTTTTATTTTGCAACTATCTGTTCGACAGTGTAACTCTCTTATTTAGGAGGGGAAATAATATGTAATCAGAGCCTTAATTATTTTGTTAAGAGATATGTTTTTCCCCTACCACGTGGGTCGGTTACATGAGTGGAGAGAAATTTTCAAAAAAATACTTGTGACTTTCAGTTCACTCACCAGATAAGAGGATTTTAAAGCACAGGTAAAATTACGTGGGAAGATATGCTCAGGCGTCGTCATCTAGCTGCCAATTCAGTAAATTTTGGGCGAAGAAGGTTGAAAGCAAGAATTACCGTGACTGAGGGAAGAAAGTCTTACTAAGTGGCAGAGACTCGGTCAAACGCAAGAAGGGTACGTCTTTCCAATTGGATGAAGTTTCAGGATGGGTATAAGTACCCGAATACCACTTTTTACACCGTGCACACATTAGGAACTTCGAATTCGGTAAAAGGTGGAAGGCTGCATTTCACGTGGCTATCCATCATTCGCTGCCACTTTTGTGAGAGGACATTCACCAGCGTAACTTCCGGGAAAATCTGCAAGAGAAAATTAGGAATTCCAGCCTCGGCTAAGTTAGAGTTCATATCGTTTGCTCCAGCGTATTAAATTGTAATAAGGGTAGACATTTTATTTTCTTTGGAAAGTCACGCTAACTGAATTTGCATTCGCAAACGCTAATCGTTGTTTTAAATCCGCTATTTCATGCGAAAGAGGGACAACATTGAAGCGTATGGTAATTAACTATGCGTGAGGAACATTAATTTCAGCCTCAGAGCATATGCCGTTTAATGAGTCACAAATTATTTGGTTTGCCATTGCCATCATTTAACCAATTTTCCTGATCAAATCAGGACTTAACGAGAAGAAAATCGATAGAAGAAGTCTAAAAAGCATATTTCATCAAATAATCAGAACAAACGTCACGCGTCACAAGGTCGAAAGTTCTCATTTCCACTCGTGTAAATGCCCGATGAATATTTGCTAAGTGCTAAATTACAGACTTTTTTCCTGCTTTGTGGTTTGGATTCCCGGTATTTTTCCCTGAATACATACATCACCCGTAAATTACCACTCGTCAGAGCTCAACAACAAAGTGTTGCAGGTGAAGATAATACACAATGCACATATACCGACAATATGCGCAACTATGTGCCGACAATAAGCGCGAGAAAATGCTCCCGTTTGCTTTTAGCGGCAGCTGTTGGCCAGTTCACGCGAGATGTCAAGCGTAAGAGTTCAATTCTCGCTAATTGGAGGCAAAGCGCTGGAGGAGAGAGGCTTTGACCCTGGCGTATTTCCTTATGACTGAAAGGTATCAACCAGCCGCCCATTAAATACACTCATGCGATGTACTAGGACGGCGGAAGCGCTGCACATGGTATGTATCGAGTCTTGATACGACTAGTAAATCCTTCGACTGAGGGAATCGAAGCCAGGCCCCAATAGAGGAGAAACATATTTTAGTTCTGGGAAAAATCTAATATTACTTCTTAAGCTTATGCACAAAACTTTCCGTAATAGCTGTCTCTTGCGCCGCGCAAAGAATAGATCAAAAGATCTATATACCTATATGTACACATTTTGCTTGGTCCGCGTATAAAATCTTTTGTTGACTCCCAAATGTGATCCAAAATTCAAATAAAACTCACTTCATATGCATCGGGTATTGAAACTTAGCCCAGCTCGCGGAATCCGTAAACTTTGCATGAGTTAATCGAGTAGCTTGCAGTAGCGGTGTGCGTTCTTCAAATCACATCCGGTCGTCCTAAGCCGTCGATTTGGCATCGGTGTTCACGATCCCCTCGGAGTAAAGAGCTTTTTGTGATCCTTCTCTGGGTCATCTGTACCTCACTGACATAGATTTCTAGGCTCTCCAGTAGCCTTATCATACTTCCTCCCTAATTTTGTAAATTTCTACCAAATCTTGCGAACCGTGAACGGAACTTCGTTCGCGGTCGGTTTTCAAAGCCAAGAGTGAATTTACTGCTGCTGCTCGGTCTTCCGTTCCGAACATTCTAATGATAAGCACTGTGCCAACTCTGGGCGCATCTCCCCAAAAGAGAAGTCGTGGTTGAGGACGTATGTGACATTTACAGTCGATTTCATGGGTCCCGTGAATAGACTTGTGGCTTTGGGGAACGAGTTCTGTGGTACCTTGAAATGTACGAAATCAGTAAGGTCTCTCCTGCGCGTGCGCATTGGGTAAAGCACGCGTGTGATTGCATCGGCGCCTCCAGCGCGTATTTTGTCATTCCTAAGACACACTCCGGTTCCTTTAGAAGGGATATCCAGTCGTCTTGGATGGGGAAGAGGGGGTACGGAAAGGGTGGTCGGGCCAAATTAATCCGCTAAATTAAACTCAGCGACGGCGATGGTGGCATTCCACCAAGCGCACACCTTGGATGGAGGAGATACCATATCCCAACTCCGCGTGGTCCGACCTCATCCCCGACAGGATTGCCTCCCTCGGCGTCCCGATGCAGGTGAGGCGGATCGGGATGTATGTGTGTACCGTAGGGATGTCCAGTGGCGGTCCCCCGCCACCCGGCCTTTCGCTCCACACCCATCCCATCCCCCTCCCCCAGTCCTGTCTAATGAGACTCCTCTCCGCCCACTGCTCATGTAATATCGCGTGTGGTGCGAGAAGCGCGAATATTCATACATCCGTGGAGACGCGTATATTAGGATACGGAGAAAACCAGGTCACGCTCGACAGAAAAGTGAATACTTGTAGCATTTTTTCTTTCTATATTCATTTAAGGTTGGTCACGAATCGAACATTCAACTCCTCTTTGTCAACGTTTCGGAATGTAATTTGTCCATCATGACGGCTGTATTAATGTACCAAAGACATTTTTAGTACAACGTTGCAATCAACTGTTCATCTTAATAAAGCAACCATTATTTTAACTGCATATTTCAAGAGAGCCCAAGAGATATACAAACCTGGGAGATATTGGGCACCATTCTACACACTATGACATGCCATGATTAAAAATACGATTGACTGAAATATGCATTTGTATACATATAAAACGAAATAATAGAATCTATTTTCTGCATTGGTATATGATCTTTCCCGAACGTGGTTACTACGCATTAGGAGTTTAAAAGGCGTAACTAATATCACGTGAATGAAAACTGCGACTACTTTAAATTTTAAAAAGAAGTCTTTGCATCGGGGATATTTCCTGATAGGAAACTCGATGAGCTTTCGCATAACGCTGCACAGATCCTGGAATCCTTCGAGTTAAGCAAGTCAATTGCAAGATCTCTAATTCATCAGGACTGAAAGTTATCTTGCGTCATCATTATCTTTGAGCAGAGGTACAAACAAGACTAGAATTATCGACCCATCTCATAGTTTCTGCGTCCTGAAATATCCCAGTGGACTCAATTTTTAAGAACGCTGCGGCTTTTCTACACTTTCATGTCATATTGTACCTTGCTATCAGCACAGCGTTAGGCAATATAGGATAGGCACGTGGGAAACATTTACTCACGCAATTAACCCCATTAATTATGCTTTCTCACGACTGATGTGGGGGAAATTGTGCATAACGAAAGGGGAACTCTTCGCAGTATTTGACCGTTGTATTATTAATGCGACCAGTTTCTATTTTTTACATCGATGTCTTTACAATTATGCAAAACACTGAAACTGGTCACATTAAAGATTTATCAGAGGAAAAATACAAACAGTTCTTCTTTTCTCGATAATATCCTGAGTTACCGAAGACGCAAACAGCCCCATCTCTCGAGGATTCAAAAAAACATTTTAAAGCTGAGGCCTGACCATGGATGAAACATGAACGCTAAAGTAACTCATAAACTATCCGCTTCTTACGAATTAAAAACTGCAAAATAATAGTTTCGGTTTTTAATAGTCACAGAAGTTCATGGGGCCATTTACTTTACCGTGAAAAGTCCTTTACCGCCAAAACACTGCATGTATAATGTCGATGAAAAAGAAAAACTAATATAGAACTATTAATCCCTAATACCGAAATGCATAGTGCCATATGTATAGCAATATTCTGTTAAGGGGCATAAGAATGAATGAAGATATGCCCGCATTTGAATTACACACAAAAAATGTGCAGTTATTTCTAATCTCAAAGAAAAAACAGAGATGTCACGACATTTTTGACAGAGATCCACTCACCAACGAAGTAGTATGGCAAAATGCATAAGCCAGGAAGATGTTAGGTGTATTTTCGTAAGACTCAAATTAATAACGCTGAGAAAATTTTGGCATACTCTCAGAAAACTTGGATTGAATTAATGAGAAGATGGAAACAATCTGGCTGCGTGACAAACCACCATCACTCAAACAAAACTGCCGACAAGAATATAAAAAAAATCAGGGATGAGAGCTACTGAAAAAGACAAGTGACTAGATAACAGGTTGAACCTACTGCAAAGGCATGAGGCGTGCAATTGTACTCGCGATGTCAAGGACAGAGCATCTCCACATCGGCAGTTCGGACAAGAGTGATTTAAGAAGTGAGATGGAGTCCGTGAGATATTCGAGACAGCGTGCTCTAAGTTCCGTCACACACTTGAGGAATGGTGGTGAATGGTAGATTACTCTGATTCAAGAATAAGAGTTTCCTTGACGCAGTTCATGGCAAGCAGTTCAAGCAGAGGGAAATACCGCAGTGTGACTGCAAGTGTACTACATTCCTTTAAAAGGGATTCTCCATCCCTAATTTTTCACGGCTACCTTCGCAATCCCTCCGGCAACGCACCCTTGTGGTGACTCGTGGGCCATTGTGCGAATGTAGATGATTCTCCTCCTTTGTCAAGCCTATTCTCTACGTGTTAATCCCATCGATTTCTCCGAGAAAATTAGGGCGACTCTTTTTCTCGCCTGCTAAAGAGGCTTCGCTTGCTGGCTTTCAACACCGTCCCTCCCTCCTCTTTTTTATCTTCTCCACTCCGGGCGTGGAATTATTCCTTCCCACGCGGGATTCCAAATGAGGCGCGGTGAAAGAAGTTATTTCTTCTTTTTTTGTTCCCTCCTCAAAAGTCTTGAGGAGCACAATTGCCACAATTATGATGCGAGCGAAAGAAGCGACTGCCCGTGGGGTATGCTGGAGTCGGAGACCGCATGAGAACCGAACAAATGAGTTGCTCAGAGCTCACATAGGCATTCTACTTTCTTTATTTCCCAGTTTCACGTTTGTAGCTAATTTTATATTGGATTCCATGCTTGCGATCGTTACAACGATGCAACTTAAGCAGTAACTGGCAATCAAACCAAGCTGTTGCTCCTAATTGTCTATTTTCTTTTCCCGTCGTTCACAGAGTCGATCTATTCTCCCAGATGACGCTCCTAGTGAATGGCTTGTTTTTACAACATCTCTAATAACATTAAACACTTCTTGATCATTTTTTCTACCCTAAGAGTGAAATAAACTGGCGTTTTGCGAACGAATGGCATGGCTTAAGATGGTTTTCATTATTTCTTATTGTCCTGACGATGTAACAGGTAATGATTAAACTAAGTGATAAAGCATGCACTGTAGAAAATCTCTAGACATTCATAGGTGAACGAGACAGGCCACATAAACTATGACTGTTAGCACTCCGGCCCGGGAAATAAAAGGCCGTGGGTTCGAGTCCCGCTTTCGTCATGGATGGGAAATTTCGTCACCGAGGCAAGGGTCTTTAACAAAGATTCATTTCCTCTGTAGTTCACTTTCACCAATATTATCGGATGAAAATTATTGAAAAAACTTTTAAAGGAGTTAACTCAACGACCAAAAACTCCGGGGACCATTCACATTGATAACTGACCTGGCAGCCTTAACTAAATACATTATTCTGGCATCACTAACGTTATCCACTCTTTCTTGACCGGGCCAGTTTATGGCATAAGAAAGGCCATTTTCCTTTTGAAAGGGTCACTCATAGCTTTAAGATTAATAGGCATGAGACCGGGCCGGGTCAGGTCCAAGCGACGCTCACTCCACTCGCCCAACCCCCACCCCTAAAAAGGTGGGCCACAAGCGCGCAAACCCCCCTTTCCCCCTTGTATTTATGGCCTGCCCGCCAGCAAAACGACGCCGCCCCGCCCAATAGCTGGTAAACTTCTCTGCCAGCATCCTCCCTTGCCCTAAACACCGGCGGTAATGTTACGTTAACGTTTTCACAAATAAATAGCGACGGCATGGGCCCTCTGAACCCTTCTGCCTCGGCTGCGATGTAATTTCGATGGGAGCACGCGGGCCAAACTCCCCATTTCGGAAACGCTATCGGTGACGTTGTTGGTCGCCCCCTCTCTCCCCGTTCCTCCCGCCCGCCAGCCAGCCCGCGGGTTCTCCGCCACACGACCGCGAGCGCAGTCATCAATGATTCGGGAAGAAATGTGCGCGGCTCTCCCCATTGGGTCCTCTCTCCCGGCTCAATTCGGAACGTCCCGTCCTCGAGATATATCGGGAGAACGATCGTCGAGGACCACCTCCGTCCCTGTCGGTTTCATCGGTCGATATGTTCGATATTCTGCAGATATCGAGGAGAATCAATCCTCGACCAAGCGGTGTGAGGGAGCGTGTTCCGCCAAAACGTCGCTTGCCATTAGGGTCAGGCACGGTGTTCAAAAGTACGCACGAGTCACTAAGCTTCCTCAGAATAGTCCTGCGACTGAATGGTGGAATAGTTATCAACGAGCTGGAAAGGAGTAAATATTTCTCGGATAACGAATAAATAAGATGCCAAACGCAAGCAGTTGAGCAATGGCTTTAGTCCGTCCTACTTTTATAAGGCTCACCTCCACTTTTCTTCTTATTACTAAAAAGTCAACGTCCTTTGCACATGGAAGGTTTTATTCATCCTGAAATACCTCCTCTGTCTTTATGCAAAGTTTAAAAAAAACTCTCAAACGAAAAATAATAGCATAGGGCATGAAATTAAGTAAAAATTGGTATTTTAGGCGTGTTCTTCATCCAAAAGAAAAATACAAGATATATATCCAAGGGAAGAAGTATTTCTGATTTTCATGTTAGCATTTTAAACTTTTGGGATAAGGGAGCCTTCTGAGACCAAAAATCTTGGGAGACTAACGGAAGGCAATGCAGACACATATCGGATGCAGTATCATAAAATTGCCTTCATGCCAAATTTTGAAAACACTTACAAAGGTTTTGTTTTATTGCCTAAAGAATGTCAATGACCTACTTTATCTTTTAAGTCGATCATATTTTGTTGGAATATATAGTAATAGACGTACATTAGCAGTTGCATGGCACTATAGATAAACTTCACAAATTTACAATTTTCTGAACTAAACTTGGTTCACCAACGGTGAAATTACATTTATCTTTTACTGATAAGCAATATTTTTAGTATCGTACTGAATACCATATTATCTTAACTTTAATTATTTAACGACTAGCAGTATTTTTAATACCGAATAGAACAGAATAATATCCGTAAAATGCCTATAAAATTATATATCGAGTTCAAGTTTTACTGGAAAGTTTTATAAAATAAATTCGTATAAGTGCGGAGTTTTCTCCAATCTCTTGGTGTATTTAATAATTGGGCATTTAGCATTAACACCATTCCCAGTTCAAAGAACTGCGGTCGTACTAATTAACATACACAATTAATAAAGAACCTCGTAATGGCAATGTCAATAGCCATTTACCTGAAGTAAATTCCACATCCACTAGAATTCCTGTTATGAATGCGAGTCTCGTTGGTTACCCAATTCGCTAATATAATTCAAATAGATTGCTTCGTCGACTGCAGCTTTGGCCGTTCGTTTGAGCCACAATTGCTCCACACACAGAATTAATATCTTCCACTATTAAAGAAATACCTTTCATTTGGTTAAATGAATTCCCGATTCCTTCCACTAAAATTATATAACATTAATGGCGAAAACATTTCAAGGAATTATATCTATTTTGAGTAATTCAATATTTAAAATTTTCTTCAATAATCCAAAAATATTACTTTGCAATCACTTCATTGTCTGCTATTATAAAATGTAATTTTCCCTTCAACCTAGAATACATTGATTACGGCACTAATCAGTTTCAATTGTAAACATTTAAGAAAAAAAGTGATTCTTTGAATTTCTGTCAATTGTTTCGTTATTTTCACTATATTAAACAGAGCGCATTTTTATAGGTGGTACACGGTGAGTTGTAATGCCGCTTGAATAAAAGGACAAAAGTCATTCTGAAATTAAAATGAAAAACCTATTGCTTGGAGATTAATTTCCACGGAAATCACTCCGTTTGGTAAATATTTGTAAAACAAATACTGATTGAAATTATTATTTCCTTACTTTTTAGGAATTCTGCTATCTCTCTAATGTAGTACATATATAAATGCTGAAGTAGTAGCATAAAACCGGAATACGAAATTTTAGAGTTCAATTTAACACATTATTTCTATTCTAAACGACAAAATCCATACAATGGGAATTCCACAGATGAAGAAATGGAAACTATTTCAATAATATGTTTCTCCTCTTTGGAGGCTTGAGTTATTCTGACCAATAGAAACAAAATCCGTATAAAAAGAAAATTTTAATTATATTCGTCTAAAATTGAAAATAAAAGTAATAAACCGGATATCATTCTTTATTTCAATTTTAAAATACTTAACTGCAATTATAAATAAAGTGTATTCACAAAGTCCAGTTTTCAACATGCCCATAAAGAAAAACCTTTTGTAACTACTTGCCCTTGGAAATCAACAGATGTTCTATTTTGCTTTTGACCAAGTGACTGAATGTTTAGCCATCCTTAAGAAAACGACAGTATATTGAAAAAGGGAAATTATGTTTAAAATAAAATGGAAACTGCTTCAACGTAAAGGTACCATTTTAGCTTGCTTCATCTTCCCATGACTGATGAACGAAAGAAAATGGACCTCCCTTCCAAAAAGTTCAACTATCAATCAAGAACAATGCATCTTAATATTGTTAGACTGGCGATAATTTAAACTTAAACACACTTTAAAATTAGAAATGCTATAAGAAACCAACTGGAAATCATTAATCGCTTCCAAATGCAATTTCAAAAATAAGAATGCCCACTATCGGAATTGAGGGCGTCATAAAATTTACTTACCTTGGAGTAATAATACTAAATTATGAAAATAATATTATGAGGAGATTAATCAAAGAGTAATGCAAGGTAAACCAGGCTGATTTTGCAAACTCACTCTTCCTCAAATCAACTCTTCTGTCCAGGAAAACTTAACTGAAAATTTATAAAAACATTGATAAGACTAGTAGTTCCATATGGAGCTGATACATGGGTCCTATCCAAACATTATGAAGAAACATTAAGAATTTTGAAAGGAAAATAATAAGAAGAATCTAAGACCCAGTCAAAGAAGGAGAAAGGTGGAGAATCAGAATGAATTGTGAAATAAATTAAATATTGGAAGAGAAGGATATAGTTAGGTTCTCAAAGTCATTGCGATTGTCACGGTTGGGCCATGCTGAAAGGATGTTAGAGTACAGTATGCCCAAATTGTTAATTAATAGCAAGATGGAAGGGAGTAGGAGGAGAGGAAGACCACGCAAAAGATGGTTACATGATGCTGAAGAGGATCTGAAGACAATGAGGATTGGAAGATGGAGAGAGAAAGCAAAAAGGAGAGCCGCATGGAGGCATACTATAACTGAGGAAGCCAAGGCCCACACCGGGCTGTAGAGCTATGGAAGAAGAAGACTATCGGAATAGAATACGTTATGTTCACATTTTCTACTCCGATTTAGATTTACGACTCCTTAAAAAGACGGTAGGTATCATTAAAGTGTAAAGTTATATATGAAAAGCATTTTAAAAACAATGAATGAACGATGTCCTAGTTTGAATTAGTGGAATGTAAAAAATTTAGAGGTTAAGTCATCATGGACAGACTTCAAGCCAGTTCCTTGAGGCAAAAAGTGAAGCACAAAAAATGCTCCGTCTTCCCAAAGTGTTTATTACCGTGAGAGTCAACAATCGCTACCCATTTGATCAATTAATCATCGGCGCACTTTAGTTATCACTATTTTTTGCTTGCAGTGAACAAGAAACTAGAAAAATTAATGAAGAAAGCACCTTGAACTAAGGCTCCCTTTGAAATAGTGCAGATTTTTCCGTTTACATTATGTTTTTACCTTGGTAAGACTATAAAGCCTGTCAGGACCAAATAACAGCTCCCCAGAAATAAATTCTCATAGCCCGTCTATCGCCTTGGAGACAAGCCAAGCGTAGAGCCTCGGGAGTTGAGGTTCCGCTTTAAAAACAGCCTCTATTTATCCCTATCATGGAGAGCAACGGGAATAAAAATGGCTACGAAAAAATATTCTCCAAAGGTAAAACCAGGTTGATATGTCTGTAGAGGCTAAGGGCTATCGAGATGAAAATATTATTTAAATATGAAGAGACACTTGACTTTTCCATTGAGGAATTCCGAAAATTAAAAAAACGCCATTCAAGTACCCACAATTTTCTTTTGATACATGTCGGTTGCCCTTAGAAACACGGATTTTATTTTCAATGATTTGGCTTCAGTTTTGGGAGAAAGAGGGAGTACCCGAAGAAGAGTTAGGATGAAAGTTTTTTCGACGCAATTCTCATATTTATTTTTCCTGCAACTTCCATCAACATTAATTTACAGAATTTCTCCGAGGTTTCTCTATTCATTTTCCAGAAAAGATTGAGGAGCAAGGGAATTTTTTTGTCTAGAAACTGAAGTTTTTTTTTAGTCTTTTATTCAGCATTCGTAGAAAACTTGAAATATGAATCCCAAGTTAACTATAAATGTTCACTATACCTACATGAATTCTCTCAAATTTCCTCTTAGCGGCGAATAAATCTTACCGTATTGATCCACATTGCGTTAATTTCCATCAGATTTTCACGATAACCATACCCTTTAGAAAATGGAGCTTTTAGAGAAGATTTTGTATATAAAGCAAGCATCGATAAAGCTCATACAAAGAAGAAATAGAACCGTCTTTTAGGTAAACTGGCTGAATTAAGTATCTTTATCCCTATTCTCTAGGAATTCCAGTTAAGTTTCAAGTCTTATGTTGACGGATGAATTCATGTAGTTATTCCAGCAGATGAACATTTCATTAAAGTCGAGGGCAAAAAATCAGTACTGACAGGGAAAAATATGACTTTTGAGATATTTCCGGTGAGGAGGAAAGCTTCTACACTAAAATCGACTCCCTATAGCCTGTTTCCATTTTATAATAACATTACTTTCACGCACACAGATAACCTCCAGTACGTATAATGTCATAATAAATTGTTATAGCAAGTTAACAACGGATAACACAAAACTTTATGCCCTGGGTGGCGAAAATTCCACCCATGCGGGACTCGAACCCGCGACCTTAGGGTGGGCGAGAATTCTACCCCACCTCTTTCAAGACCGGCCTTTTGCGTATTTAACGCCTATGGTAGCATCTGTATTCCTTTAGTCGCTATAAAAGCTTATAAGTGTATAAGATATATTAAAGTGTATATGATATATTAAAACCAAATCCAAAGAAAAAGAAGGTAAACAAATGTGAGCCCAATGTATTCCATCCTGAGTTCTCATGACGTGAAATCAAGTATCAACATTTTTTCGCATTATTCTTTAATAACAACAATTATCTATTGAAATTGGAAGAGTTGTTGAAAGTCAAATAGTAGCACGGGGGCAAGAAGAAGGCGAAACATGCCTGTAAATTGTATAACACCAATGTGTGACTGTTCACCATAAAAAAACATTTAACTATGCCAATATCCTAACGAGTGAATTTGCTTATTATCTAACGGATATTGGAAGAATTAGGCTGGAATTCCGGATGAGTCTAATGATAGTTTCAATGGTGAATTCCACAGATTGGTATTTTATCGAGAAACCGTAGCGCGTATTGGTGCACAATGTTTTTGTGGCATTCTTAACGCATTATTACTCTTTATATTTTGGTTTTTCCCATACACACTTCACAAGTGTCATTTTTTTCCAAGTTAAAATAATATGAAGTGGTTTAAAGGAACAGAAACGATGAAACCTAGTCCGAGAGTCGATTGAATACAGAAAATTATAGAAAATACCATGCCATATTTTCTTTCATAACATGTTACTTCTCACAAAATCTATATCAATACCAATATAGGCAGTATTGTACAAGCAGGGTATGACACATTATTTACTGGCTGATTTCCTAAGGTTAGAATACATTCAATGTTCCTGTTAATATTTGAAAAATAGTTTGGAAAGAGTACTAAATCCTTAATTAAAAAAATGAATTAGTACTAAATAACGTATGCAGAAAAAGGTAAATCGAAATAAAGTGGTAGGCAGAAGAACTAAAATGCCAAAATAGTGTTTTCATGGTCCCACTAAAGGACTATATAACGTATGTACACTTCCTGACATGAATTTAATTTCCATTTAAGCCTTTCTTAAACCTAATTTCAATGATAAAAATATAATCATAATTGTGTTTGTTCATAATTGTTAAAAATATAATCATAATCATAACTTCTGTGGTTACAAACATATTTTAATCGGAGATAAACAGCTTTAAAATTGAGAGAAAATCGGATTAATTTTTACTTAGCCTCATAATAGGATTTGATTATTCGAACACTAAGAACACAACTGAGTATCGGCAACTACATTCTTTTTTTTTCAGGAAATCAAAAGAATTGGAAGTGGTTAAATTTATCACAGAAATCAACTATCAATTCATTTCATGAACATTAACGAAAAGGCCATAAAGTGCGTAAAATAAAATTATTAATTTCTCTGCATTTTCTAGAATACCTAGCGAAATTTACTATCGAAAGGGGTTCAATAAACCTTGATGAGTTCACTAGTTCAGATTCCTTTTCCGACTGCCTCCCTGCAAGGCAAAATACTGGCATCAACTATAAAATGAAAAGTGCTTCTCTCTGACTTTAACCTATCTCGAATTCACAACCGTATAACCATTCAAGAGGAAGTTGTGAAAATAAATTTGAAGTGCGTCGCTAACCGCCAAACGGTGCTGTACACAACGTCAGAATAATCAGTAAGCTTACCGTATATAATGGCGTACTCAATGTTCAATAGTGAGCGAGAGAGACGATAAATATATTATTGAGGGATCTGAACGTGATCCTGTGTTTCTAGAGGAAGTAGGTTTCCAGGGTAATGAGACAAACGCAAAGATAATAAAGTGATTTTTAGGATATCAGGGTTTTCTTATCGTGTTTTTTTATTTGCTAACCGAGGGCCAACCACGATTTAAAAATTTATGGTTAGTGTCGTAATGGAATTTTAAAAATCTATTTGAAATTCCTGACAAGATACCTCTGGGATTTCTGAATAACATAGCGGTTCCCCCAACGAAATAAGAAAAGAACAGAAAACTTTGGAAGGTTTATTCTGAAGCCCCATGCCTCGAAGATTATGACATGAATAATGTAGCGAATAAGATAAAGTTGGAATTTGAAGAAGCCGAGGAACAAGGGATGCCATTCTCGCTACGGCTTATGATATGGAAAGATAATATAAAAAGACCAACCGACCCCTATTCGTCAGGGAACTGGAGAAAGCTCTTGACAACAAGGGCTGGAATGTGTTGCTATATGGTATATTCTCAGAACTTACGATGAAAAAGAAGATTGATTACGTTCCATTGAGAAAATTGCAGATATAGATGAAATTTGCAGAGGGATGAGAAAAAAATCAAGTGATCGAATCAATGGAAAATATGTGGTGCACGAGTGGGCTCGTGAGCATGATAAGTACTGTGGGCCAGATCTAGATACATGCACAGTAGAATGATAGCGTAACAAGGATCCTATCCTTCAAGAGAAAGGAATAGACTGCGGTGTATCATGTCATGTAGTCCGCTAACGTTGTTATACGTTCTCTCTTCCGTAAGATGTCTTCGTTCTGTCTTACGATAAAGTCACCGCTAAGCACAGCACCCTTATCAATTTTGACTTGAGTCAGTCCATAGCAAGGACATGATAAGTCAGCATAATAGGGTATCAAAACGGAAACGGCCATGTAAAATTTGCATGGTAATATATTTTGACACTATAACTTCGAAACAAATTACTCAATTGAAGTAAATGTGGTCTCCTTCAGTCGGATGTAAGACTACGATGCCGGCAGGACCTTAAATTGGAGCCGCACCCGCAAGAGGAGCAGGTGGGGACCTGCGGTCAGTGTCATATACATTCCGCCAAATCAATTTAATTGCTGTGGAGGCATGAATATGACTCTGCCTGCGGTTAATGGCGACCATTTTTGGAGTTGGCGAAAACTTCAGCGCCGTACATCTCCCGACTCCGATTTGATAGCGCGCTGATTCTGGTACCAAACAAAATAACTCACTTAGACATGTCTGGTTAAGAAAAAATGGACTTTTCACGTAGTTTGTTGGCGATTAATCAAAAGTTAATAATGGATATTCAGGCTTCAGATTTTGGTCCATTCTCGCAAAAAAAAATGAGGTAACACAAGAGAACATATCTTATCGGAAAGAGCGTCTAATTAGCTATCGAAGAGTGCCACTACGTCCATAGCGAAGAAGGTGAGACGACGGCGTTGGAAACATCGGGAATTTGACTCGGCGCGCACCGCAAACGACGGTGCAAGCTCGTCGACTGCCAATAAATATAACCCGATAACACAGATGCAGCCACGTAAATTCACGGGCCGACTCCCCGACGTAGTCACAACCGATTTTTTTCTGTTCATCCGTTATCTCTGGAATTTTCCTTTTTCTATTCTCTTACTGCTTCCACGATTAGAAATAAACCATGCGATGAAAAACTCATAAACGAAAATCCTATTCTGTAGCCGAAGTATGAAAGAGACTGCAAACATAAAAGTGGTGGAATTAAATGAAAAAATGTAGTAATTTCGATATTTCGACAGAAAGATCAGATGCGATGGTAAAATCAATACGTAGGGAACAATAGGGGTATGATTTTCAATCAGGAGAAACAGCGGGGTTCTACGACAAATAGCAGCGGCCGGGAGATAATTTTAGATGGCGAAAATTAGAATTTTGAAGACGACTAAGAGGCGAGGAGAAAATCTGCAGCAATTAAGGATCGTCAGGAAAAATAATAAAAATACAGTTTACGACCTGAGTGACTAATGAGAAATCCTTACGCATCGGGGAATTAGAAAAACTAAGACGGAGTACTTCACGGAAAAGTTTGTTCACTACAAAAGTGACTTGGCTTCTAGCCAGTCAGGATTCCACTAATTTTTGGAGCCAAGAAGGTGAAACCTATGGGTTTGAAATGCTTGCGCAAGCTTTGCTTCGCGCCTCTTAGAATTGGGTAGTGAATCAAAAAATATGATTCTACCAGCGACACACCACCCATCATTGGATAAAATTCTCAGGCAAAATATTTCCCTGAGATAGTAATGAAGGAGCTAAGGAAGAGAACCATGCAGGCTAGCTCACAAGGAATGAAAGAGACGTAAAAGGCAAAAGATGTCAGCTATGTGAACTAATAGGGAATATGAAAAGAGACTGACATGCAACAAGAAGACCTGAAAACAAATCCTATGATGTGTAGTCCACGATGCCCATGACTTATCATTCTAAGTGGACTTGGGAAAATATTTTAGATGGTAAGCCGTGTATGTATTTTTTTAATTAAAAAATAGCAGTCGCCCCACAAAACTGCTTATTTCACTCTCACACGTAGGGAGAGGAAAATTAGATTCATTCCGTCGTCGCATTGGGAGGAACGGGCGGCCGAGGCTCCACTAGCAATTACTGCGGTCTGCATTCAATGTGGCCTGCCACCGAGTCGGGAGCGGAGTCGACACGAGTGATAACGAGCGGGGAGTGGGAGAGTTAACGGCGGTGGCGCCAACGCGGGCACGGGCGAGAGAGAGAGAGGTGCAGCAGCCGGATGAAATCGAGGCGTGCTCTCTCGAAAGGGCGGGCGAGAGAGCGCCTTAATGCGGGGAGCAGAATGCAGGCTGGGCGGCGCTTTGAAATCCGACGGGATGAAGTTACTTACTCCATTCCGCGGTCTCTCATGACCATCCCCCTCCCACCCACCCACCCCCCCTCTCCCCACCGCATAATATCCTCCTCCTTGGCCGGTGCCTTCCCCGGAACCCTTAGACGTCTCGACGAACCAACTGGAAGCACCACCCACTCGGTTATTAGAGGCGACTGGCTTGGAATCCTCTCCCGAAATTCGAAAGTTAGATTAAAATACGAGAAAATTTACACCACCCGAGTTCAAGTTGGCACAGAAGGTGGAATTTAAGCTCAGCAACACTTTTTCATGCAGCGCGATAGGGAAGATAGGGTAGTCTCGTCCGAGATAGGGAAGGAGGGAACGAGGCCATAGAACGTCGCGATATCAAGGATCAGTTTTCCCGCGCGCAACTCGGAATACTAACGCAAGAACCCTCCAGATAAACTTGATGCTCTCGCCGAATGAAGAAGCATACTCATTGTAGGAGTACTCTTGGGTTTTATTGCCCCAAATGCTAAGGATACATCGCACCGTACATCATCCTTACAACGAGTGAGCGAATTCGCTATGAAAAAATCATTTGCCTGACTTGGGATACAGTCGTCCGGGCCAAAACATGGTGTTATAGTAAATTTTCCACATCTCCAAAGCGGGTGACTACCAAAAGTTTCAACTATCTACAACTTCAAATAATCGTCAGCAACCAAAATCCGAAGACAAAAACCACAGCCACTCCCGAGGAGGGATTCAAATCCACGACCGTTGTTCATTACACTAAAGTTTTGTACTTTTGTACAATTTTTATTTTTTAAAAACATCTTTTTTTCTACACTTTTTATTAAGGCATCGTCAGGTGTAGTACACTACACCTGAGGATGCCATAAAATTGGTGAAACGCGTAGTGTTTAAAAAAAATAAAAAGTGTAGAAAAGTACAAAACTTTATTGTAATGAATATTAAAAGTTTCTACAAAGTAGAGCCTGAAGCTGTGGATTTTATTCCACGACCGTTGGTTTGCCAGCCCGCCGCGTTACGAACATCGCAACCGCGGCAGTCTCGTACTCATACTCAAAATAATGACTAAGCGGTCCGCTTGTCATATCGTACAAGCCATGATGTGCCTTAACGGGTAGTGTCCTAACACTCCTTGCTTGCATACCCAGTGAGAGGCTTAAGGGTTTACCACGCGGATGAAGCTGCCCATTTCCTCGCCCCGACCAACTCATGTCGCTTCCAAAATGTCCATCGCATGTCCTCACGGTCAAAATCCTCCATCTCTCCCTCTCTCATTCACATTTCTCTGCGTCTCCTCCTACTTCTCTTTCTCTCCACCTTCTCCTATGACTCCCTTTCTCCACCTCCCCTTTGCTTTCTCCTCCTTCCCAATAGCCTCTTCCGCTCTCCTTCCCTGACCCTCGCTTCCTACAACCGACTCACTCGGGCTGAAGTGGCCCCCACTCTCCATCTCAGCTCCCTTCTCTCCCTTCAGCTCCCACACTCTCTCTCCCTTCAGCTTCCTCTTCACTGCACTCCCCGCGTGTATTTTGCCAAAAGGAAGTTCACGTGAACCGCTCGAGGAGAAGGAGCCGGCGTTTTCAATGGGCGACGCGTAAAAATTCGTGCGGAATGGAGGGAACCGTTGGGGGGGGGGGGGGGTTACAGGGGAGAGGAGGAGGAAATGAAATAGATGTTATCTTTTTTTCTGCCTGATTGGTTGGCGCGGTCGACGTACCTCTCTCGGACCCAGAAATTGGCGGAAGCGCTCGTAAAAGAGCCTCTCGAATTGCGCAGACCCACTGACGCGAAAGTGGGAGGGTGGAGACAATAAATGGCGACCGACTCGCCCGCGTCCTTCCCATGGGAAATATTCCTGTCTTTTAATGACATTTTACGAGATGTTATTAAAACGGTTACAGGAGCACGCTCTCGGAGCATTTCAGTCGGCGTTCGCCATATTTTTTTACGCGCCCCGATTTGTCATGCGAGAGCTGCAATTCCGACTTTATCGCCCCGGGAACCAAACAGCATTGCCACCTTCTTCGAGCCAAATGTGTCGAAAAAAGATCCAATCGTTTGAATTTATTTCACTGCTTCCGTTTCGTGGTTGTTTTTTTCAAACGAGGCTGTTTTCGCTGCTCTCGCGGCACTTGCCAGGTACCGGAAAGGCTTTTCCAGGTCTATCTGGGCGGTGCTTAATCTTGCCAAAAATAACCCTGAAAATGGTTTTTTTTACCTGTTCAGCTGTGAATTGCAAAAAGGCGTGCTCCACGGAATGTCTGATCGGATCAGGGCGTTCAAACACCGTCTTTATTAATGTAAAACTTAAAGTGCTGGTGATTGTGCTGGGTTTCTAGCAACGAATAGAGACCACAGGTAAAGGGTTTGACTGCATAAAAATTGATGAAAAAATATACACGAGAATTAACAGAAACTTTTGAATTCAGAAGATTGAAGTTCATCTAATAATCGAGCCCGCTTTGAAGCACCTTGATTGCACGTTTTTCGGCTACTGTTTTATCTTTTTGAGCCCTCTTCATGATCGGGTCCTTCCCTAATCGAGTTATAATGTAAAATGCCGTATTAATTAATGGAGCACATTAAAATAAGTTCTTTGATACAGTTGTAGCAAAAATTAGGGACCATAGATAATGGACTTTGACCATCCGAGACACCGGTAAAATATGCATTTGAATACTTTGCAAATTCTAAATTCAAAAGGTTGAATTTAATAAAAACACTGATTCCATTTAAAGAATAGTGATTGTATGTTTGCCAGCGCAGTAATACATCTTTTTGTGCGCTCAATCGAATATATGATCGGGTTAGATTTTAAAATACTGAATAAATTAATACATGACTTAAAATTTGGTGATTTTTCCCGGTTTCTATTTGAAACTAGGGACTGTAAATAATGGTCTTGACTTTCCGAGACTCACTGGGAAAATATGCATGTGTATGTTTTGCGAATTCTAAACTCCAGGAGTAGAATTCAAAGACCGTTTTTGAGCTCCGTGATTGCACGTTGCCGGTGCGGTCTTTTATCTTTTTGCCGGAATCCCTTCCTTTTGAATATTTGATAACATGTTTCGCAAACCGGGGTGACGTTGACAACAACAGGTGATGGCTCCATTCGCGGCAAAACTGGAACCGTACTCCCTCCTCCCACACACCCGGCTCCATTCCCTTGAGGAATGACTGCCCTGCCATCGTGTGAACGGTGGAAATACACTCTTTCATTCGTCAAGCTAAATTATTCAGTCGTCACTAAGGGACAGGAGAGAGAGAGAGAGAGAGGGGGGGAAAGAGGGGAGATTTCGGTCCAGACTCTAGCGGTGATCTACTTGAAGGCGGGATAAATGCAATAAAGAAACCTATTGGTCTTAATCTCGCTGCAAATGAATTCATTTGTTGCGAGCGCGTCCCCTCTAAATCCGTCATTTTCCCTGATCACCTCATCCACCTCACGCCTCCCCTCTCATTTCACTCTCACTCGCATTTCACGGCTTCATTATGGGCTCGAATGTTTTAAAGGGTTCCACTTAAGAGTCGCTAGTATATCCCAGTCGCTTTGCCTCTCGCCAGCTCACTCCGAAATCCTCCCTTCTCAACCCTTCCCTTTCTCTTACCTAAATCCCAGCGTTACCCATTCAGTCGCGCCCGTCCTCACATGAAGGCTGGCTCGCGTGGGACACAAGAGCATAACATAACGATACATTGGAAAAATTCATATCGCGCGAGTTTAAGGGTGACACAGTGGATATAATTTATGCCCCACACCACATCTCTAGAACTGACAGGAGACACCAAAAACATAAGAGAGATGCACTGCCGGACAGGTAGGTGCAGCCATCACTTTTGACCTTCCCAGCAAAAAAGAATGAAATAAAAACGAAGCGAGACACTAATATGGTGCGAGCAAACAAATGAAAGAAAACACACATTATCAGAATAAATTTAATAAGGTGATAATAATTTGATCGTGCTTCACCTGAAAATAGCGTCATTTATCAACTGTGCGTTGTTTGAAGTTGAGAACATAACATTTTTATCATTTGATTGCGCTATTATTTTACATGCCGTTAACAGTGGTCATGTTACTTTTTACTGCAGTCAATGTTGATAACAAGATATGTATATTATGCTCGAAGTATTATCCACTAGTTAGTGTAAGAGAGAATAAATAAATCATACTAATATGTATATAAATGTAATGGTGTCTGTCTCTCTGTCTGTTGCTCAATCACGCAAAAAATACTGAGCCGATTGAGCTGAAATTTGGCATGTAGGGAGAAAATACATCTGGAAGTAACATAGGCTAGAGTCGAAACATACGGATCAAGAGTCGAAAGAGCAGATGAATGAAATAAATAGACCGGCAGTTCACCACTTGAGAGTTGAGAGCCGAAGACGGTTACGCCGCCTGGGTGGCGGAGTTGAACTACGGAAAATGACGTAATTTTCCACATTTTATTACATATTCTCACTTAACTAAGCATTGGGTTCGGTGCAGTGGTTTCATTTTTTTCCTTTTTAAAAGTACCTTCACTCAAGAGAGAGAGCTGGGATTTATTTATTGGATGGCTGAATAAATTAATTTTCTTATTATTTCAATCGATTTTCATTTACGCTTTGTATATGTTTTAAAATCCTACTTTTTGCTGAAAATCTCACATTTTTCTCTGAAATCAACAATAGCATATTTCCTTGACAACCAGAGATTTGATTTTCAAAGGATATTCACGCCTGAAGCATTTAAATATCTCCTGTAGGTCCATGATAGCACGTAGAAAGAAAATCTGTATAAGATGGGCCCAGAGTTCCAAGGACCCTATGATAGATTGCTTCGGGGGGTAATCGATAAATTCAATGCATATTTACAACAAGTATACTCTCCAATGTCTATTCTCTAAGTAGCTCTCATAGGGGCACTGCATGTATATGAAAGAACACTTACATCGTAAACGATAAAGATAAAGGAATTAAACGTGCAAGAGTATTTACGTGCAGGGAGTAGTAATGTTAATAATCCCTCGGTTGCTACAACAAACACGGTGTTGTTTATTACCATTTAATACTCAGATGTATTACACGTAGTGGAACCATCTGCCTCTCATTACGAATGCAAACTGTTTTAGACCAATTCCCACATCATTTATTACGAGTGTTACGAGTTATTTACATATGTTTAAAAGTGTTTAAGTGCAGTTAACTTACATTCACTCAATCATCGAGTTGCCTATTCAAGACTCTCACTCGCCGCTGTATTTCCTCTCCTTGGACTTAAACATATATCCATCAATATGCCTGATAGAAAAAAAGAATAACCCTTCGAAAAAATCTTCTAAAGCAAGAGGAATGTCTTCATTGCGAGTAAATGAGTCCTTCCATGAAAAACGACAAAGGTTAAACTTGGATGCTCAAAGACATGCCCACTAGCGATCTCATGAGAATCTCCCCGTGGTGTTTCTCGGATTACGCTAAGAACCGCACAAATTTCATCATAACCCAACCTACGCACGGGTAACTACCCATAAATCTGATTCAAATATAGACCCATCTATTTCGAATCTCTACTCTGTTTTAAGATGGCAAAAATTATAATGAAGTCACTGCATGTTTCTTACCCAAAAGAAGAATGGAAATTCTGCGCAATGAACGATATCCGTGCATGAAAATCGACAAGTGCACTAAGAATCACCATAGATTTTTTATTTAGCAACCGAAATCAATGATTATGACTATCCTTTATGCCAAAAGCGCAGTCCGGGTGATGGAGGATTCACAGGTCAAATAAACATAGCTACTGCTGCTAATGCTCCTTTTGACGTAGTCAACCACTGGATTGTACCTTAATCTCCAATCCTGATTAAGATACTCAACGCACATATCGACGTTGAATTGCGCAACTCAATTGTGTCATTGAATGCAAGTATATTTTTGTACACAACGGAAGCAATCAAGCTGTTTATCACTCAGAAGACGATTGAAGAGAACCGGAGGGACGAGGTGAATATATATATCAACCTGGGTGTTATTTAAGTAGTATTTAAGTATTATTTTGATTTCCCGTGCATGATAGAGGACCAACAGTCACTTCCCTCTCAGTGCACCTGGAAAACGGTCAGCGTGTCTACTACAACGAACACAACATACAAGATAGGTTACGAACTCCTCAAATGACCACGCTGACAGTTTTTCTTCAGGCTTTGTGGTTTTCTTATAAAATAAGGTCAATGTTTCTCACACCCGTTGATTTTCAACGGGTACCTTCCGCTAGTTTCGAATAAAAATTAAATTAATGCAACATAAACTTTAAAGCCCTGACAATATTTAAAATTGTAATCCTGAAAATAATTGTTTGAAATATTTTGCAGTTTCCGCCATGCTTACCCTCAGGGCAATAACATTTTTAAAGAATTGATTATCTCAAATTCAATTATAAACGAACATCGCAGATGAATTATGATCAGGTTCGTAATGAGCACATCAAATTCATCAAGTTAATGTACATTTTCATTCTTCGCACCAAAATATTGTGCATTGCAAGACACTCCGTCAACTCACATATCACTTTTCGTGCTTTCTTTGTCACTTCCTTTTCTCTGTCCCCTTCGATCTTCTTGGATGGTGTCCTTACACCCCCTGCTCTTGCGGTGACTCGCAGGATAGCATGCAAAGCTATGTCGTTAGTAAACTGCCCAGTTTCAGGCGTTACTTTATGGAATTGCATATTTATATATATTTATATATAATGCATATTTTTATTTGTACATAACAAATTTCGTTAAGTTTATCAGGAAGGAGAGTGGTTTTTAAAGTAAACTCACGCATCACCAGGGCAGAGACAGTGAAATGCAGAAGTAAACGAATCATTTAAGATTGAGTCGCATCTCACGGAGATGGTTCGCGAATGACCTCATTTGCGCAACAATTTTGACAAAAAATACAAAACAAAAGCCTATTCGTGGCGTAGAATTGTAGCCATTCTTGGATGTAGGACATTATGGAAGAAAAAGTTCAATTGATCAGCTTAAGAAAATGTTTTCTCATAGATTGGATTGAAGTTACGGGCACTGGAGTTTGAGTTTAAATTTCGTTATATTCTTAAGTCCAACGTGGACCGGCCTCAACTCGGTTCCCTCAACTCTCCTTACCCCTGTCATCCCCCAACCCATCTCTTTATCCACTCGCCTTCTCTCTATCAATTTTGATGCTCTCTCCCACGACTCCGGAACTACATGAAATATGCATGTATCTATATATTTATATTCCATTCCAAGCGATCTGGGTCGCCTCCGAGACGCGAGGAAACAACGAGGCGGTGTAAATTTTTCGTTTATTCATCAAAGGATTCCAGAGTTTTGTTTGTTTGTGTGTTTGTGAGTGTGATTGGGCGCGCGTGAGCATGAGCGCCATTTGGAGTTGCCAATATCACAAACTGGGAACAATAACAAATAAAAAATATAACAACCCTCATAAGTCTAGCAAAGGCTTCGACGTGAGAATCCATACATATTCGAAAGCAGCGCTCGTGAATACGAAACGTACCATCATTTCTTTCGTTTAATATTTTCGCAATAATAAATTTATCCATTACAAAACCTTTTCCAAGCTTTAACGCGAACGTCAAACGCTAAAACAAACTTTGAAAGATGAGCCTGAAAAAGAACTTCAGTGCATTTGACGAAATTAAAATCGCGTGTACGTGAACATTCAAACCCATTTCCATCAGTACATAACTTTTATCCTGACAGAATACTATTGTTTTTAACAAAACAGATAGAAGAGGATGGAGTGAATGGTGTGATGGGACGGGGTAGACCGAGGAATTCGTGGATAAGTGTGGTAGAAGACTCCTTAAGAGGAGGAATACTATGAGTCTTAAAAACAGAGGAGGGCGTAAGCGAAGCAATGTATGAGGATAACTGAAGCAAAATAGATATGCAAGCATAGGATATTATGGAGAAAATTATCTAAGAAGAGTCAGCTTAGCAGGCCCATCAAGAAGAATTAAACTTTTTTTTTACTGTGTCTACCCCGAATGAAAACGGCGTGATAAGTGCGTATACACTAAGGTAAAAATTGTAATTGTGACTGTGAAGCGATCGGTGCAAATACCTCAGATGTGTTTGCATTATGGAAATGCGGCATGCGAACATTCGAATTGGCCGAAGGAATGTCCATCTTCAGTGGACGCAGGTGGTAAATGTAAAATCAATTATGAGCATTTCACAAAATGGATTAAAGCCGAAGAGTCGAAGGGGTTACTCGCCTTTGGCCACAAAATGGCCGCTCCCACCTTTGTCGACTAAAGGGTCCTCACTCCTCGTTTGGGTCGAGGGAAAGCAAACCCTCAGCTTTTCCGAAGGTTCACTATTTTAAATATGAGTGTCCCTTGCTCTAGTCCCTATCTCAAATGAGCAGCCTCTAGGCAAGCCGTTCTATTTCCTCAGCGGTGAGAGAGGGCAGGAGTAGCAATGAGGGTGAGTTCCTTCGAGTGCCTCCAGTCGTGCAAATTTGCCATCGGATCGCGCCTGTGAGGTTTGTTTTGACTTCCCGGCCCCTCGGCAAGTATCCTTTCCACGGGTGTGGCCGTATTGTTCAGCACAGAATGCCAATGCTTGATTGGATTTCACTGTCCTCCAGGCGTTATATTCTGGTCAGCTTATATGGGCTCTAGTTCACTTATTCCGGAGTGGCTTAATTTTGTTTTGACGAGTAAGGCTCGTTTCTCAAAGCTACGAGTCTGTTTTCAAGAAGGTACTCCAATTAAGTGTAATATAAACAGGAATGTGAGCTGTGAGGAGTAGGTAGTAGACAACATGTTGAGACAACATTTCTGTCTTTGTAAGAATAGCAGCGAGTGATATGAATGAATTTTTTAACTGACGAGCTGTGTGGAAATGCGGATTTACAGTAAAATAACCACTTTTTGATATTACATGCTTTATTAATTGTCTATATCGGTATCTAAGCATCCAATATGTCACTTTAAGAAGTATATTATAATTTGCCTATGTCTTGCCTTTAAAATAAATATTTTTCGCCGACTCTACCATATACGACATACGTGTACCGTCATGCACTTTCTCCCTTACCCTGCAATTAAGGTAAAAAATACATGTGTTAAGAAATAATATAGTGTAAGTCTTGAAAATGGCGGATTGGATGCGCTGAAACCAACTAGATGACTAATACAGTGAGGAATGCACAGTGAAACTTGGCCGAACCGTGTGAATATGTTCCTCAATTATGCCGCGTTGCGTGAACTCGCGTTAGAGGAATCATTAATAATGGAATAAAATGGTTGCGCTACACAATAAATATAAAATACACCTTTCGAGCAGTTTTTCGATGATTACTGCGTATGATCGCGCATTTCTTAAAAATATCGATTAGCAGTTGAATCAGTATAATTTGGTGCGAGGATAATGAAGTATCAAACAGATTGATAAATTCACGAGTTCCCGTAATTTTACATCAGGCCGACTCTCAATAGGCCTTCCTCGATGCCCATAATTGGGAACGGAAATACATTTTTGTCACTCAAAGCGATTAATAATAAACGCAGTAGTAAACGTACGTTGTAATAACTTGTAATCATCTTTGCCGAACTAAAAAAAGACACAAAGTCCTTGGGAAAGTGTTTATTTTAATTGGCAAGGAATTCAACGACAATAAGACAAAATATTTCTTCCGCCTTCTTTGTGGTTCTTTTCCTCGATTCATTTACAACGTACGGCCGTTCAAATGACGCAGCTGAACTTCCGTCTCTAAGTTCATTTAAGATAAACAGTTTATCCTTCAAGAGGAACACTTTCATTCGTCGTTTTGACCTCAAAGAGAGAAAATAAAAAGAAGCACTTCGCAACTCACGGGAGAAAATGGACTAGCTTAAGATACACTGCGACCGTCTCGTCCGTGGCAAGTCTTTGTCATTATCCATCCCTTCCTGGGATAGTAAATTGGGAATAAGAATGGAGTTACCTGGGGGAAGATTGTGTTTACTTCGTAATTTCATATGATAAATAAGTCATGATGAATCTCTCTAGGTGCTGACGGTTCAAGATTTATATCGTTGATAAATAATTCAGCTTTGACAACCTCCGTGGTGAATTTTGTGTTTCGACTGTATGAGAGTATTGCGTGGAAACGCTCATATCCTAGGCGGTAGGCAGCCTCGATCCATTTTGCACTGTTTCATGAAACACGCCGCGCAGATCAAAAAGGCGTCCTACTCGCTAGGTACTCCTACATGATAGGTATTTTCGCTTGATGACAATATCCTTCCTCACTGGGTATTATTATCTCCATTGAAATCAGCATTTATGGCCGCCTTCCCCTGAAGAATAAAGAAATAAGAAGACAAAAAATGTTCGATTAAAGGGAAAGTAAAATAATGACACTTAACGAAGTAGGCTTTCCGGGATCAATAGGCTGACTTTCCGTGTCTTAGACGTTACACGCCTCCGGCAATGAGTTTCTATGGTTACAACTTTCTTCGCTGAGGAGGTATTTATTCTGTATATGATCTAAAGCCTTACTATTAAAAAAATACATGGCAGACTTGCGGAGTATGTTATGTTTTATGTTCCGATATACAGTATATATCTATAGAATTTCACGCAGCACAACATTTTTTGGCAACATTGCGGCGTATAAAACGTTCCCAATGATGACCCGGCTTCCGAACAGTAAAGGGAATTCCATCCATTCCAATATCGATAGCGTTTACTGGTCAACTCCTGCGTGGAGTACAATCAAAATGAATAAAGAGCTTGGTGAATCTCAGCGGTGAAATAAAATCAAAAGTTAAGATTTAAGAGTTTTTTATTAGGTTTTGATAACTTCAGCTCAAAATTGTAGAAATTACCACTGAAGTCAACCGCGTATAAGTGAATCACATACCGCACTCGGGGAAGTTTGGTGCATGTCTGGAAACAGTGTAAATTTGAATCCGCGTAACGGGAAGCCAGGTTTCCTAGATGTTTCACTGTAAATGGTTCTTTCATTTAAAACGATGTTCCTGTAGTTTGACATTAAATAACGAGAAACGGGCCCTGGATGTAAGCGTTCTTTGGCAAAGACGCAGTATTTTTTTCCTAGCACTAATCCTTCCTTTTTCTCTTGCACTACCAGCCAGCTGTGGTAGATAGATTGGCAACGCCCCGGCTCGGTAACCGAAAGTCGTGGGTTCGTTTCCCATCCTTGATATGGATGTTCAGATTGTCTGAGGGCTAAAGTCTAAGGTTAGACGTTATAAGCGAACCTTCGCAGTCCGAGTAAATAAAACCCACGTCTCTCACCACTTTAATTGCACTTCCCCTCGAATTATCTTGCAACATTCAATGGTGGTGGTAGCTGAAGCAGTCATGTGCCTCTCCTAGTCACCCTTACGACAAATGCACCTTCACTCACATTCGAGGGGGCCGAAAGTCATGCAAATACTCTCCAGCCGCAGGAAGTGGCCAACCTTCTAATCAATAGAGAGAGGATTCTTTCTCCGTGCCCGACCCCACCCTGGTGGCCGGTGCACATAAAAATTTCCACTCGCAACAACGTTCGGTCGCATGTGTGCTCGGGGGTGGGCGCTAACCCTTACGCCCCCGGGGTGGGGTGGGGGAGGGGGTACCGTCACACGTCCAACACTGCGGTCTCTCTCCGTCCGCAGCCGCTGCCCAACACCATAACGATCAGCCACTCCAAAGGATCAGTCTCCAGGTCCCATCATGACCCCGGCCTTATGGACACCGCATAGCAGTCGTGGGATAGCGAGGGCGGTTGAGGAGAATGGGTGCTGAGTGGGGTGGAAATAGTGGAGCGCCATTAAAAGCTCACTCGTTGCCACACACAAACAAAATACAAGTGAGTGGAGGAAAAAAGAGAGAGAGAGATGGCATTGAGTACGAAGTGAGTGAGAGAGAAAGGGAAGGAAAGCCTCTGATGCAGCGATGCCATGCCAGTTCTCCAGATACAGCCAGTGGGAAGTGTTTAATGTCGGGAATGAATTCCTGCGAGTTCTTGGAAAATCACACGATTTCATGTTCCTTAAACCGGATAAAATTTGGTTGGAAAGTCGGGAAAATTAATGCTTGAACCTAATAATGACAATCTTGTTTAAACATTAAAAAAAACTAAAATATAACAGAAAACAGGACAAAATGATGCCGTTTATCAGAGCCGAAGGGCCCTGTTTAACGTCCTGCAAGCCGCTCTGAGCATGAAATTCCAGTCGGTGTATATTAAGTCGTCATATTTCATTTTGCATCAACCTTTTACAGGGGCATCACCGGCTCTCTGACAGACTACTCGCGGCCTAGCTACGTGTTCCGGTTGCTGCACCGTCGCCACGGCTTTTGTGAATTAGTAGTTGCATCCAGAGCCATATTAAAGATGATTTATAAAATTAAACACTTGATTTGGGAATTCTCCACAATTCACGAGAAATAAGATATCCCGGTCGCGACTCCCAGAGGTTCCAAATCGTCGGGATTTTCGGAACCCATACTCAAACAAAATACACGAGAGTGGATGAGTGGAGAGAGATGGCAGAGGGTATGAAGAGGAGAGAGAGGGATGGTAAGACTAAAAAGCGACGGAGCCATAAGGTGTAAGCATTCCCACTCAGCCTCCTCTTCTCCCCCTCTCGGCCCCAGCACCACCATTCCCAAAATCCTCACCCACCCTCTTATTTTCCACTCCTAACCCCTCTCTCTCTCTCCGTCTCTTCCTACCCCTTACACACACTCTCTCTCTCTGTCCGAGCGAAATGAACCGACGCAGAGAAAAGGGTCCCATTTTCGAACGGCGCGAGGAGTGCTATGTAATTGCGAGTTTCCAGGGATAAAGCGCTCTCTCGAACACTAGAAACACCCTTCAGCTGCGGGCAAGGGGGATAGCTGAGTGTGGGAGGAGATTGAGGGGGCTTGGGGCTCGCAACCACATCACCCGGCTACGATATTAACGAACGGGTTAGAATAATTTCTCGCCGTCCCTCTTCCGTGTGTAAGCGGTTCGTCAGATCTCCGAGGGTAGAGATGGGAGAAAGGATTAAAAAAAATATATCAAACGCGGACACCCTCAGTGATTCATACACACATATATTTTCTCGTATTCTTCAAGAATAATTTATGTTTAATGAATGAAAATTTGATGCCCTCTCGAAAACCCACGGTGTGATGTGCTAACCGTACTCTCGGGGGCAATCTATTATTCATTGCGAAGGATGCGGAAGAAAATCGTTTTGATTTATGGAAGGATTTCGGGGGAAAATTTTGAGACTCTCTTTCACTGGGCTTCTGCCATTTCCCTGGAGCTGGATCGGAGAAAAAATAACAAGATTTCAGCAGCACATAAAACCCTTCACTCAGGTCAGGATTTTAATCCCCTCGTTAATCACAGTTTAGAAAATCCTTTGACGGAGGTTCCAAGGCGTCCTCGGTGCGACCGCGATTACAGACGTGGTGAAGGTAACGGAAAATGGTAATTTATGTGACCAGCGTTTCATATTCTGGGCAGAGGAGCCGCGCGATTGTCGCTCAATCGTTATTCCTTTCCGCGTTGCTGCCACGGATGAGATTAGATGCCCAATCGATTGCAGCGAAAAGCTATTTGGAATCATAAGCCGGGAAAAGAGGGGCAGCAAGCACTCTGAGTCGAATGCTATTAAATAATTTATAATCGCTCAACATGGAGTCGTGAGAAGGCAAGTTTAACCCTCACCTGCAACAGAATCCCTCCACCAGTAGGAAAATCGATAGCATCATCAAATGTTGGCAGGGATGCCTCGAAGGAGTTCCTAAATATAAACTCAGAGTTGAGCTATTGATGAATAGAATAATATCGCAAGTGAAAAATAAATCGGTTTCCTAGCCAATGAATCCAGTGATAACTGCTTTATAAGAAAGCTTCATTCCTAAGTCAAAATTCAACCCTGAGACACCGTATAGCGTCATCAATATCCACATCGAGGGCTAAACATTATGTCCCATCGAAAATCCGATCCCTGGGTTTTAATTTTAATTTCATATCAATACGAATCAATAGAAGGAGTAATGTTACTCTTCCAACTGAACATCGACAAGGTTCATGCGCAAAATGAAATCACTACACAGACTTTATACTAAAATGATGCTGAGGGTGTTGTCTCAATTGAACATGGAGGCAAAAAAATAAAATGATTTATTTGAATATCACTTCGTTTAAGCCTGCGGCAAAATAAATTTATCAATTTAGAACTTAGAATTTAAGAGCTGTCGCATTTTATTTTTTTGTTTACGAAATCATTCAAAACGATGAACATTCCTAAATTTACGAAAGTACTGTCTAGGCGCACTCACAGTGGCAGTGAATAGCAGGGTGGACACAAAAGAAGCGATAAATTCCTGTAATCCGAGGGATCGCGTTTTGAAATCCAGAGACAATGGTCAAAGTGGCGATGGCGGCTATAAATAATGGGCAACTGAATGAGGCATGCTTCCACCTGCAAAGCGTCGCGATAATTTCGAAACGGGTACGTGTGAAGCGAAATCATCACGCGGCAATGAAAGAGTGGGAGTGTGAATGAAAAAAGATGACGACGGAGCAAAAACTGAAAAAATTAGAACAGCAACTGCTCGTACAGAGCACACACAGCAAGAGAATGGGGGGAGGCAAAGAGCCACGAAAATGAATGGCTTTCACGCCATTGAAAATTCAGGGGATGGGATAGAAGACACGCAGGAGCGGGAGCACGGAACAAACGACGCGATGAGCGCAATCATTTTAGTGCTTCGAAACTACGCGTGAGGTGCGAGCAGAAACTTTAGGGTGTTCGAACGGCCACCTTGGGCCATATTAGGTGATGGTGGTGCGAAAGCATACATTATGAAAAACAAGCGTCGCTGAAACATTCAGGCAGAGATCTCTTGCTTTATCACTTCAGCATCATCGCCAGTAAATGAACCTGGAGTCATCAAAGTAGAGCTTTGATACAGCCCTCATATCAGAGATCCCGCTACATCTGCATAAAATTTGCTCAAATGAGTCAAAAAGCTTAAGTATTGGAGAACTTGGGAAAATGATAATGATTACAAGAGCAATACTTATCATTTGTCTTACAAGTTAATCGTTAACTATCCCTGAAAGTTAGATAATAGCACGAAAGACCTGCCTTACCTATGTCTCATTATCAGATGTCTTCATAAATATATTCAGGAATACGATGAGAATAATTCTTACCCCAAAGCCTTACGCTTTTTGTTTGAATTTAAATACAGCAGGGTTTAGTACAGGAGTTATAGTTCACAGACTTAGTAGGTAAGCATGCCCTATACCTACAGGGAGGCTAACTTAACTCAATTTAAGGTGAAATTTCTCGTTCACTTGTTCAAGATATATAATATACGAATTAAATAGTTTACACAGCCGTCATAAATTCGTTATTTTTTTAAATCATCTCACCCACGGTCACGAGCACCATGTCGCTTGTCAAATTAGCTGTCTTGCATTCCCATATGCAGTGACGTTCGTCACTTTTCTCTTTTTCCTGCGAGCAGGGAAGAATTTTGCATCGTTGGTTCGAGCTATACAAGGGTTTGAGTGATGGTTGCTTGCTACGTCTGAAACCTCAAATACATTTGTGCTCATCCACGCTGTCGAGTCCTATAATACTGCTACAACAGCCTACTTGTTCTGTTTCCTTCATGCGCAGTTTACAGATTTTCCTCGAGAATAACTGCGCCTCCCTCTAATCGTTTCTCTTGCGGTATATCGAACCTTTTGCATTGAAAATACGCGAACTGGAGCAAAATTCCCATCGATCGAAATACTTTTACATTGCAGCAGAATTGACTTGTGTATTCAGGTAACCGTGCATTCTGCAGACCATTAGTAGGCATCTTAACTCCGAAGTTCAGAGCTTCAATTTTTTCTTGGTTACTGGTACTAATGGAATCGACGTATTGCAAACCAAATGAACGTTTTAGTTAAAAATTAATAAATTGCAGCTTCATTTGCAGCGAGGAAATCGAACGATTTTATAACTTCCTGGAGAATTATCATGGGATGTTGATGGGAGAAATGCTACCTAGTTCATCCGCTGCACATACATTTTATGGGTTCGGGTTGAGAGATACATTAACTTTCAACAATTCTGCGACCTTGGGAGCCTTAGGATTTATGAAATAGAACCGCACCCTCTTCTATTAAGTAGATTTAGCGCGCGATAGTAAAAGACGGTTCTACAAATACATCTGAGGTGCACATTTGTCAAAATCACGCCGAGGGGATTATACCAAAAGTAAGAAACGTTCGAGTTTCAAACAGTCGTCTTTATGACGAAAAATTCTAAGCTAAACGTCCGTGGATAATTACCAAAATGATGTTTCACGGGTGGATGAGCGGGCAACAGTGAGAGAGAAATGGAAATTGCCAAACCAGTGGAAAACATCTCTGGAGAAAAGGGAAATAATGTAATGGTATGCGGGAGAGAGAAGGGAAGAGCTGGGAATGAGGAGAGGAAGAAAAGGCAGAAGTGGAAACAGACAAGTGAAACAGACTCTCGTTGGCAAGAAAAATTTAAGATATCCCTGGGCTCCATTAACATGATGAGAACCATTGCAAAATACATTTGCCGTGAAAGAAGGGCATCGCGCGGTTTCATTTGATTGGAGTGCCTCGATTCTCTTGATTGATAATCGACCAATAAAGGCCACAGAAAAATTAGATCGCTTGTGCAAGTAAACCTATAGCAATAGTTATTAAAACCAGAAATCATTCGTTCTTTCATTGATACTCCGTATATTCTGACGAGTTCCATTCGATGAAAATCTAATGGAATAGGAAACTTAACTGTTGGCCGAATATTTAGAAAAAAAATTTCTTTGATACATGCAATTGAGAAGAGAGCTGTGGCTGGTCTGAGAGAGATTAGGATGTATGATCATTCATTACAATGCTACGGTTTGCGGAATCGATATAATTCAACCGGACAGGTAGCAGTGACAGAAGTAGTTACTATAGATCGCGGCCGACAAATTAGATCATTAATGTCATTTGGAATGGTGGGTTGAAAATCATCGGTGAGGTGGAAAATCATCGGTGAATCGGTTAGGGTAGAATTATTTGGGGAGCGGGAGAGGGGTGAAGAGAAAAATGGCTCCGGAATTGGCCTGAAATTAAGTCATCAAGGGTTCAACAGCTCAACGTCCCATCGAACGGACGGAGTGCTACAAGTGAAGCGCTCTCCACCTGTTCCCACATAGGGATCAGGATTGCACTAAACAAATATCCACCATCTCCGAAACTCAAATCCGGGTCCTCCGGGTGGGAAGCCAGTACTCCCGATCCTCTCCAGCCTGACTAAAGACTTGCTTGAGTTTTTATTCTCTGTGCCACTTTCTCATTTATTTTCACAAAACTAAAAATAATTAATTTAAAACATTATATTCCTCCAATCGATTTAGATGCACATGTGTATTATGCCAGAGTCCTCCGGAAGGGCGTGAAGAAAAGATTGTACATTAGTCATGAAAAAATAATAGGAAAAGTTATGTGGAGAGATTTTTTATTGTGCTTGTGTTTCATCTGTTTGCGACGTGCTCATGACATGCATCAGGGTAAAAAATGAGCACTTGAATCCATCTGCTCGGCTGGCCACCTCTTTTATTTTGTATCTGATGCGACAACGTAACAACGACTTTAAAAGCCTAGCGTTGGCGATGCTGCCCCCGCAGTTTCGCGTTTTGCTTGTTGGAGCACATTGTTTGGCAGATGACGATTGCGAACTATGCATGAGTGTACGTGGGCTCAACGTTAGTCCCTAATAGGCCTCTCGGCATAATTAACATATTTCTGCGAGGGCCTCTGCCTTTTGACACAGGGACTTTCTCTACACATGTAATAAGACTTCCTTAGTTTCATAACGTAGCGCTTATAATTCATCCACCTTTCTCTCACTCCCATAGTCGCACTTTGTAAAAGATAAATTATTACCATGAAATCATTACTGTAAAATATGTAGCACCACTATGCGTCCGAAATATTTTCTTTCGCATCAGCGAAATGCCCTCAAAAAGCCTCCGCAATGATATGTATCAAAGAGTACTATGCCGTAAGCAGTGAAAATATAGCCGAGGAACAACGTAAATGAAGAGAAATGGTATTCTATTTTCTCTTTTGATAATGGGTAATGAAAAGAGAGGGAAAAATTGACTCACTATTAGTATTATTTTCAACTATAATGTATCATTAGACATTTGTTTGTCTCTGCCATGCTAACGCGGATTAGGGCTTGAAACTTCCCTTGTTTACGACAGAATTATCTCATAATAGAGAAATACACAGCCTAATTTAGCATTCAGTCTCTCTGTTCCTAGAAGTCCAATTTTAATCAACGTAGTAATGTGGGTCCCTTTTGTTTGTGGGTTTGTGAAAAATATCAAGCAAGTACCGAGAAGAATTTTTGCAGTATCTTTAAGCACAAATTTAATCAGCATCAATAGGCTTCGAAAGTACTCCGTATGTTTACTCCAAAGCCGATTTGGGTCTTACTTAATTTATTAGGAAAATAAACGGCTTAACCAGCACAGTTTTTCAGTTTTCCTTCATTTTATGTTCTTGCCACGTTACATAAGTACCTACTAACTTCTTGAAGATGGCATCACTCACGGGTACGAACGAGTCACCCAATGCTCGGCTTTGAATTAATACAGACAGGAAGATGTTTTAAGGTAGTCGGAAAAGCTCATTAAATATTGTTAGAGGAGGTAAATAAATTAGCTATTGCATAAGGAAATCGGTATTTTTTAGAAATGAGAATTAAGCCATACATTTCGATGTACAATTCTAGATCCATGTAATTCATAAGATATAATTAATATAATTTATTCTGGTAGCTAAACATATTCCAGGATAGCACAGCGTTATGTACGTATTAAAAGATTAAAAGTTTTAATGTAGCCTTTTGGGAAAATCCGGTTTTATAAAAATCAAACTTATTCAATTATTAATTTTATCATAAACTAAATGGGAAATTATATAAAAGGAAATTACATTCATTCTCGAAAAGGATGTAAACATTCACCAAAAAATCCACGGTTATCATGAAATAAACGAACTTCCACGAAAAAACAAACACTTGGGATACTTTATTCCTTGCCAAGAATTTAGCGAAAGGAAAATGGCATTTGATGTATTCCGCCGTCGTTGTTTTAGCCCTTGAGTCTTTGTAACCTCTGCTAGCTATTGCACTGCACAAATAAAATGCATGCCTTCCAGTTGTATTTTCTTTATTTTTTCAGGGAATAAAATTGTTTCAAGAACAGTGCTCAAAGCATTTTCATGCGCCCCATAGATTTTGAAACCTTTTCACGAGTCAAGCATGGAAATTGCTAGAGACTAGAATGAAAGAGAGAAAAAAAAAGAAATTCCATTCTCATTCAAAGAAAATACGCCTTCCTGCGCACGGGCACGGTGACAGTTACCTCGGTCCCTTGCTTAAAACTAATTCTCTCGAGACCTACTTTTCCCCGAGCATTTTCAAGTTAAAATAAAAAAAACTAGACGAGCATCTTTGAGGCAGTCTTTATTGACCAATACCCAGTGATGCTCAAGAAGGTAAAATCCCGGATCTGTAAACAGTGCGCGTAGATAGAAAAATTTATTTCAAATGCCTGGAACGACTTTTATTTTTCTTTTTACATGTATACTTTTGCTTGAGTGTCACAAGCGTATCGGAGAGGTGAAGGGAGACTGAAATTCTTTTTCTTTTTTCTCTCCCCTTCCCCCCTTCGTTGAACAAAATCTAATATCCGACTCTCCGGGTTTTTTCACCCCCATTTTCTCTCTACCCTCCCTACCATCTCCCTCTCTTCATCTCATTACTTCTCTCTCCTTGGACCATTTTCTTCATCTCATCCCCCGTTTTTCCCGCGCGATTGTCCTCCGATTACCCCCCTCCGTCCCTTCCTCCTTTCCGCTCTTCATCCTCCAACCACCCCGTGAAACCTCTCTTGCTCCCTTCCTTCTTAACACCCCTTCCCACTCCCCCGCCCCTTAAGCCCGTGTAATCCCCACCCTCTCCGCACATCCCCCTCCTGTTGCTTACTCCACTCCATCCCCATCACCTGAGCACAACCCACAAAAACCTCTCTCTCGCGCACCCAACCCCCTTACCCCACCCAGCTATTCCCGCTTCTCCCGGTCTCAATCCGTGTCTCCTTTACCGCGACATCTCTTTTCTGTTTTCATTCGATATTCCTCGACGCTTCACTGCCTTGCTTCCTCTGCCCCCCCCCCCCACCAACCCCACCCCGCCCCCCACCGACTCCCCATATTCTCTCCCCCACCTGCCTCACCACCCACCCACACCTCTCCCTCGTACTGTCTATTCCCGCCCCGAATCCAATCCGCGAAAATCTCTTTCGGCTTGAATGTTTCCCATGATGCTATGGGGTTTTTGCAAGGGTACCTACGCGCTGCCACGCGGGATTTTGGGAAAAATTCGACGGGGGGGATCCATCATGCATTCAAGGTTTGCGTTCAAGAGTTCTGGGAAACTTTGGGGGATTCGAGCGGTAGTTTCGTGTTGCAAGCAGGGAATGTGAAGTGAGCTGTCCAATGACTAGAGTTTCTGAAAAATGAGCAGTGGTACTAGATAGGGTTCGGGGATATCGTTTTTTCTAGCTTCGGGGCTCAAGCAAAATACTGAGAGAAAGATGGCCCATCATGCCGGTCCTTCAAAGCGTTTTTTGGTAAGTGTCATGCATTCATTCAATCACTATAATATTCAATTATTTTTATTAGAAACGTTTTCTCTAGAAAAATTTTACTTTGTATATAATTTTCAATGAAAATATTTTCCGAAGTATTTTGCGATGTAAAGTAATGAACTTTTTTCATAAAATTGGACAAAAAAGAGATGCTTTAGAAAAAAATAGCATGTGACCCAGAAATACCCGAGCATCATTTAAACACTACAAACACGCCCAAGTAATGACATTTTTAATGCTTTCATAGTGTTTTTACTTATGGTTACTGAAACACCACTACAATCCGTGGCGCATAGCACTAGCCAACTTAAAATCATGTGTTTAAGGATGTAGGTAGTTCCGTCGGGTCCACCAGCTTCTTATGTAAACAAGCGTGGCAAACAAAACTTTATTCACCGATAAATACGCCATTACACTTAGTATTCCAATTTGGCGAAAATTTATCTCGAAGAAGTACTTAAAAAGCAATTATTTTCCCGGTAAAAATAAGTATGGCATTACATTACGGCAAAGTAGCATAAACCGTATGGAATTCCTCGGGAGCATTTCACTAACGTAAGCCGTCCTTATGAAATGACATCAAGCTGTATCTAAAAACCGAAAACTGCTTATGGTTAATTCAAAGGCCTCTTTGCCGTGGTAATTGAATCAAGCCTGCGAGACAACATATTGTAATCGCTTTTCTTAAATTACATAAGGGGACTAGTGGGCAATCTTCATAGATTTTTATTTAGTATATTTAAAATAAATTTTAACTTGGCTTATTCGGTACAATTAGGCAAATATTAGGAAAAAATATTTTTAATATTCTTTGAGTAATCAATAAAAGCTTTTTTTAATGTCTATTACCTCTTGCTCTTTATCTATGAAACGTGTAACTTGAGCGGTAATGTGCGGAAATCACAACTTTCACCTTGGACAGCGATTCAATTTCTCAGCTGAAATTATAGGCACATAAGTGCTATTTCATCACTGCATCACAAGTAATTTCTTAAGCCTTTAGAAACATACTTTTGATAATACTCCATGTACATAAATTCTGATACTCATCCGTTTATTATGCTGGAGATCAAAAATGAGAGACGCTATTTAGCATTAAGTCAGAAGAGGAAACGCGTAAAAAACCGACTTAGGCGCAGGCCGTAGTAGCCAGGTTCGTAACGCGTCGCCCTGAAAGAACAATGGTTGAATCAAGCCATGGGTTCGGAAGGTTGTACCTTTTTCACTTTCTTCACTGTCTTAGTTTAGACGGTCAGATAGAAACTCATCTATTAGAGAATATGCTGTAATTATGATGCAGCACTTGCTCTGACTGCTCAGGTTACAACTTTGGTGATATCTAAGCTGATCCTGACTGATTAGTCATAAGTACCTCGAGTGTTTATTCAGAAACTAGCCAAAAAGATACATTCCTCCAAACTCAACTTGATATTGGAAAATGTAATACTAATATATTACCTACTGGCAGCATGAATAACAGTATAATTACAGTATTTGGTTGGAGCATGTAAAACCCAAGTCTACCACCACGAGAGCTTGTTTCAGGTATCCCTTCTCTCAATATTGATTACTTAAGCCACTCCCATCCTGCCTCATTCCTGGACCTTCCTGCAACACCTTCAAAGAGAGAGCACAATAGGGGTAACAAGAAAATGCTCCAATGGCACCTGCTCATGCGACGCGAAAGTAAAACAATTTTTGCATATTCGGTAACGCGAGCGGGAAGTCGCGAACTAGATCATAAAAAGGCGTAGGAGGGTGCAAATGACGCTAACGAGGCCATTTCACTAATGGCGAGTGCATTCATGCATTCTATATCTAGCCACGAATACCAAGTGACGCTATGAAGGAAACACGGAATTGGTATTTATCCACACCTTGATATTGTCTCGACTGCGATAGCAACGTTTCAGCGTTATTTTCTAGATAGAGGGAAGTTTTTTTAAAGGTCAAGATAAATAAGACGTAGAAAATCATGGTTGACTGGTTCATGGCTTGCCACAAGCATTGAAATTTGAAGCATAGTGCCACAGAAAAACTCGACACAGAGGGAGGTGAGAAGGTAAGAAGGGAGCGGTGTATAAATTTATCATGACCTTACAAGACGAAAGGTCAATGTGAGACTTGTCCTTACTATGAAAGCAGGTAAAGAACATTTGAATTCGGTCAAGTCATTAAGAGAAAACAAAGTTGTTGATTTCGTATTTTTCCTCAAAACTTTACGCTACAGAACGCTAATTAGGTACATCGCTAAAATTTGAAAATCTTTCAAAGAAATCCGCGTTATAAACACAACCGTACATACAACTAGGGAAAGATCGCAGCGACATGCACGGACGTTCTTGGTTCATGGTAATGCAATATATAACAAGAAGAAACTTATTTTTATTCATAAGATTCGAGTGATAATTCACTATACTTTTCACAGTTGGATTGCGATAACACCACGTTATTCTTTGAACGTTTTCAACTGGATCTCATCTTATTTTTTCAGAAAGCAAAACTGACAGGGTTGTTATTAAAATCTAAGTTTTCTATCTACGATTTTCGACCTTGTTAGACCAAAACTTCCGGTTGGAGTTATAAAACCTTTACCAGCGGTATCGTATTTACAGGTCACTGCATTGCAATATGAGTTCCAGTTTTTCATTTCGGCCAACAGAAAAGACCCGCATCATGGATAAACATTGCGTATTAAAGGGATAGATTGTTCTGAGGCTCACTGTGAGCTCAAGCACCAATATATATGGTTCCTGCTGCTAAAAAGTCGTCATTTAACATTCGCACTTAACGTACATTGCCTCTCCCTGCTTTCATAGTACTCGAGGCGGGTTTGAAAAAAATCATATAAAGAGACGAAATGTGAATCACTCTTTAATTTGGCTAAATTATCCCTCACCGCTCGGGGTGGCCTGAAGCGGAGCAAGACAAATCACCTTTGATAAGCGGTGGTCTGTGAAGGTGACACTTTCAAGCCATAAATATCGACGCGGGAAAGAGAAAAGTCAGCATGCGTATTATTCACGCATGTGCCAAATATATTACGATGTATAATCTCGCTTCACTTCAAAGCATGTCAGAACTTCTAATTAGGCTGGAGAGAGAAGGAAAGTATTGGCGCAAAATCGAAAGCGTAGACATTTTTGCAGTTGATTTGAGATTGTCAGAATAAATTTGTTTAAACATTTTAATGGAAGCGCTGTTTTTGTGAGATGTATAAGGAGATTTTCTGAGACCGCCAGCAGTCGGAATTACGATGCGGAATGGACTTTTTTTTCCTATAGTTTGAAATTTTTGAATGTAAAACCGCTACATTACCGAGTATGCGTCCTCCTGTGATGAATTTTTCATGGGAGTTACACAGCCTTAACGTTCGAATTTAATGACAACTATTTATTGTCTAATTGGAAAGAACGTATTAGGAACGAAGCCAATCACATAAACATTAAATAGATGCAATGTGGAGTTTTTGTAATCGAAATAAAATACCATGGAAGAAGGCGTGTGATGAATACCGAGAGAAAAAATGAATGCAAAATCGCTGTGAAAGAGAGCATGGAAAGAATGCTTGCGGATGAGGCAACCAAAATGTTGGATGATTTTGAAGCTAATAAAAGGTTTTTTTAGAAAAGGGGAAAACGAGCAAAGCAAGGTGAGGGCAGGGAAATGGATGCAATATAGAACAACAGTGGCGTGAGTGTAGGATGAAAGCAACGCCATGGACTGCCGGAGTATTTTGAATAATCATAAAATAATGGCACAGGCGGTGATGATAGGGTGCTATAAATTAGTTTTCGAGAATATTAGTAGGTATGGAAAAGGAAATGTGAGAAGGAGGTGGTAAAGGCTGTGAGAATATTGAAAACTTGTATATCTACAAGCGTAGATGGGATATACAGAAAAATGCTGAAGTGTGGGGGTAAATTATTCATAAGTAGCTTGAGTGAATTGTATAATTTATGTTTAAAATGCTTCTGTTTTTCCAACGGATTTGGAAGAATGCGACAATAGTTCCACTACATAAAGGGAAGGATGGGAAGACCGAGTGTAAAAATTATAGTTCCATTCGTTTAATGAGTATTCCGGGAAAAGTGTTCCGTAAAATAATAATCGAAAGGGTGAGGAAGATTACTATTGAAAGAATCTGGGGTGTACAGTATGGATTTATGCCTGGGAGGGGATGCAATGAAAAGGTGTTTGCACTTCAGCAAGTGCTAGGAAAGTGTCTGGATAACCGAAAGAGTTTATATCCTGCATTTGTGGATTTGGAGAATGAATATGACAGGGTTAATAGAAAATAGCTGTGGAAGGTTTTAAAGTAAGTACTATGGAGTGAATGAGCAGTTATTGAATGCTATTAAGGCGACTTATGATAATAGTAAGGCAAGTGTGAGATTTAATGGGATCTTGAGTGACTGGTTTGAAATAAAACTGGGCGTAAAGTAGGGATGCGTAATGTCTATTCCATGTTTTTTATGATTAAATGTGTGAGAGATGCGTGTAGGGATAACGTCGGTGCAATGGTTATAGAAATAAACGTCCGAGTTCTATTTTGCGCAGATGATGCAGTGTTGCTGTCTGAAAGCCCACTGGAATTACAAAGGCCCCTGGATATCTTTTATGAGGCAACAAGGAGAAAGAATGTTAGGATAAATGCATCAAATACCAAAGTAGTTGTTTTTGATAGAGAGAGTGATAAGAATGATTATAGAATGAGGCTGTTTTTTAAAGGAATTTATGAAGCTGTTTAACAAGTAGATGATGAATCTGTGTATCTTGGCCGAATGTTTGCGAAATATGGAAGGATAGAAGAAGATATTATGAGTCGTGCGAATTCCAATAAGAAAGTCCTAGATAGTATGTGGAGCATATCTAGGAATGACCGTTTGTCTAGGGAAGCGAATATCGAAGTGTATAAAAAGAGAAATGTTTTCGGGAAAAGAAGGATGTATAGGGTTAGGAATGTGTGGGTGATGAAACAATGTGGGTGGGACGCTCCAGTAATCGGTATACACGAGAGGAGAGTTCTTAGTCGGCATGGCCATGTTGAGAGAATAGGAGAGAGTCACATAATGAAACAGATGTATGATAGTAGAATGAATGGTGTGAGAGGGAGAGGTAGACCGTGACAGTCATGGGTGAATGTGGTGGAAGAGACTCTAAATAGGAGGAATATTAAGAGTCAGGCTCAGAAGGACTCTAATTACTTTTCCCTGGTTTTATAAAATGTCCATATTTTTAACTGTTTTTTGTGTAAAATGTTTGCATTGGGATCATATTTCTGTTAAGTACTTAAATGATAACACATATTGTTATTTTATGCACAGATTTGTGATGAAATTGCATACTTGGTCATTTTGTCATGACTTATGTATCTATTTCAAATGCTCGATAAATTAACCTCAATCTAAAAACAAAACTAAAAAAAGGGCGTGTATTAAGCATATCTACATGGACATGAAGCCCTGCCATGAGTGTAAGAGAAGCAAAAGTGGTTTGCAAAGGTAAGGACATCATGGAGGAAATTATAAAAAGGGAGCCAGTTTTATAGGGTTAATGGCAATAACTAAATTCTTTGACTTTGCCTACCCCGAAAGGGAATGGCGTTTTTGGTATGTATGCATGTATGTAAGAAAGTACCTATCCATTAATAGAATATATAAGAAAAACCTCAATGATTGAAAGTATTTCGTCAAGGCTTTATTTAGTCCCGCGTAATGCGGTGCTATAAATTGGATAAATAATTCACTCAACTCAGAATGGAAGAAAATAACGAGTAATGCGTTTTCGCGATAGCCAGCTTTGAGAAAATATTAATTCTAAAGGCGGGAGAAAAAAGATTTTCAAGAGGTGAAAGGGCAATATTACGACAAAAATACATCGGGGAGAGAGAGGAAATGAGAGGAAAAAAGGAATGGGACGACTCGGGAAACGAAAGTAAAACGAGAGAGAGAGGGCGGGAGAGGGAATCAGGGGCGTTAAAACGCCAGGGCTAAGGGAGTGTGGGTCTTAGCAAATATTAGCCCTTAGCCGGAGCAAAAACTCCTGCGACGGAGGAACAGAACTCCATTGGCATTGAGGCCCAGGTCCAACTCTAGGCAATAACCATTTTCCTCCTCCGAGGAGGACACGTTCATTTGGTCTCCTCGCTCACTTGTAAGACTGACATGTTTGGATAATCTTTGAAGACTGAGTCTCCGCCTAAAATCACCCCCCCCCCTCTCGTGCTCTTTGAGAACATGAATGCGTTTTTCGATCGATTCGATTTGGATGAAGAACGAAGGTCTCCATACATGCTGGAGCTGGAGCCCTGGACAGATGAAAAATCAATACGTTTAGACCCCCTCCATCTCCTCTCTGTTTTCCTCCCCTTTTCGGATTATCCGTAAACCGAATTGACCATAAGTCTTTCGGAATGTGGCGCGCTCAAAACGAGAGAACAATTGACGGAATTCTCGTTCGTCTATTCCCGCAGCCTTTTTCGGGAATCGTGGAGAGAAAAGGATTTCCTGAACCGTGCCGTTCTGGCTTTTGTAGGGGAGCCCGCATGCTCCCATCAGCCAACGATTAACTTTTGTTTGTTCTCCGAAGAGAAAAATTAAGAACATTCCAACGCACACAAGCGTTTTGTTTGCTCTGATTCAATGAGTGACGTCCAGAATTTCTCAACTAGAAAAATGCTCTTCTGCCTAGTATAGTGTGAGGCTAAAAGGAGGAGCCTTGTTTGCCCGGATGCTTGTTAATTTTTTTAATCTTCCAAATCTCAACTGACTGGGTATTAGCGGAAAAAAATCTTGTTTTTACATCGTGGACATTTAAGCCAGAGAAAATGGTTTCGCAAAATACGATCAGTCACGGGTGACGTGGAAACAATTTCGGACTGTTGCTAGTGAAATACTGCCATTTAATTTTCATCACTTTCGATTCCAGTGACCCACGAGCTTTCATTACTCCCTAGCAATTATGAACTCATAGTTCATATACTGATTTGACATAAATTCTTCTGCGTCCCATTCGTGGCAGTAAAATACAGCAGAGTTAAAATCCTAAGAAGCATGCATTTAAGTAGAAACCAGGAACGATTTTCGACAACTGAAGTCTATTGTAGATAAAGCCACAAAATTTCATAACTTGACAATAAGAGATTTCATCCTAGAGAGCTAAGCTTTCTGGTTTGCATAGTTTCATAAAATGACGGGGCAGAAAAGACACAAAGAGAAAAGAACTTAAATGTTCCTAAGAAAACCATAGTTCTAGATTAGCTCACATTTCTAGGTAATACTTCAGCACGAGTTATGAATCACGATAGTTACCATGACAAAATGTTATCATTATTAATCGGTAGCATTTTTAGATGGCTTAGTCTTCATCCAAGGTTATCTATGATGATGATTATATGGACGAACTGCGTTAAGGATTTTTCTGCATTTCCCGAATCCAAGAAATTGATATTCTGAAAGTTCTGGTCGGCAATATTTATTCTCCCTTTCATGAGTAGTCGAATGCTACTTCAATTAAGTATCAATTATACTTAAGAAGGCCTCCATAAACATAAACTATTATTGCTGTGTTAAAATCCATTTCTTAAAGGGCTTAACATCCAATGCCTCGATGTTTATTCTAAACATCAATTGGTTTCCTAGCTCTACATCTTTATGACATTTATTAGCATTAATATAGAGTGTAGGCTTTCGTAGCTGTTGACAGATGCTGATGAAACTTTCGAGTTTTGCTGTGGTCTGAGCATTTTTAGCTCAGCATTTATTTCCCTCTGGTCATTCCTCCTGAAGACGCTCGCTGCAGCACGACGGAAACGTTGATATAAAAATAATACGACCACAGAAAAACTTGAAAGTTTCATGAGCATTTAATAGCATTCTTTTAGAATCAGAAATAAAACTTTTGGTAATAGAATACTTAGAGGGATTATCTTTTCCTTTTAATTTTAATTAACTCTTATCTTCAAGTCGCTTCAATCATGGCTGTAAAATGGGCAAGATTTTATTTTATATTTATAATAATATATATTCTACTTCTCTTTAAACATTTTCCGCAAATAAAGTTGAAACTTATAATTTATTGAAGAGATAACCTTTGAAATAGTATTAACACTGTGTAACGTAACGGTCAAAGCTATTGAGGTTAGCAAAACATAATGGAGTCATTCATTCGAACTATTTTACGAGATATCCTCATCCACATCAAATTTAAGTGCTGTAAATAATCACCCTTGCGCAAGTATCTCGAAGCTCGTCACTCCGTGCATTTAAATAAAATCAAATTTGGTTTGTACGTTCGAGTGTGAATTTTTTTCATATTCATTGTTTGTTTTCAAGCCTATTTCAATTTTACGGCCACATTTTCAGCAACCAGTGCTATTTTCAAGTTATAAAATCTATGCAGCAGTTCCAAGTGCATGTACTCAGTGTTGAGGGGTATTGGGATTCGTTGAGAAAGAATATCAAATTTGGGAGAAAGGGTGTGAGTAATATTGTTTTTGCAAAGTTGCTGAAGTAAAATTAAAAAAACTTTTTCGTTTTTAGTGACTCATACCATTCAGAGAAACATTATGATACTTATTCTCTCTTTTAGTAATGCAATTTTTTGAGTGACTTGAATTTAAGACGGGTAAATGTGATACAGTGAAGGTTTATGGCCAGTTTAATTATTTTCATTGAAATAAGTACTTTTTTCACGCACAAATCCCTTAAACCTATAATGGTGTTTATGTCAACAAATGCTTTATGCGAGGCTATAAATTCTCCATTTTATAGCTGAAAAACAAAGGATATTTTCACAACGTCGGAGAGTTGGGGTGCGAAGACAACTGCAGTTTATGCCTTTCTTAAGAATTCTTCGCATAAACATAGAGATTTTTTTATCAATCACCTTCCGCCACATTCCAGCAAACTGTTATTCAAATAGTGTAAGGAGAGAAGATCAAGAGATCAAACAAGTATGGTGCTGAGAAATAGTTCCCAAAATTAAAGTAAATAACTTTATGTTTTTATAGCAGTAAAAACAAAATCATTGACTTACCTTGTGTGCACCATTGTTCCAATTTTTTACCGCGAAATAATACGCGTATCGTATATTCCGCTTTTTTCAGCCATGATACCCTCTTGTTCGACCTCTTAGAATGCCTCGATAATAAGTCATAATTTCCTATATGTATTTTTATTGAATCCCTTATAGAATTGTTTCCCTATATTCTCTCCCAATTCAAATAAATCCGCGCTTAAAAGATTAAGAACGTGGAATGCATCTGGAACAAGGTGATATGCAGAAAATTTGAATGCAATAACTTCAAGTCATTCATTATGAAAGTCCTTCAAATTTCGCCTAGACAATCATTAACCCTAGAAAGAGAAATATAAACTTATCACAAGATTATAGTCGACGTTACTGCTATTTCACTGTAAAACGCACCAACGGTAATTAGCGGAGAACACGAGGCGCTTGATGGTGAAAGAGAAAGTCTTTATCACTACGTTCCGGACTGGAAGTGGAGAAATATTTCGAATAAAATCGTCTATATTCCAAAATTCTTCATTCTAAAGGTCACCCCTCTTCCCACTAAAGGGTAGGTTCTGCATTCAATTTTCAAAAGATGGTTAACGCTTTAGAGCGGCATTGGAGTAATTTAGTAGAAAAGAAGTACATACATTCTCCGCAGTGAAAATTTTACCATAGGAAGAGAGACGGCAAAAAATGTGATTGCATGAGGCGTAGGTCTGGGTAAATTAAAATCAAGGGTGGAGTGTCTATCATTCATTATTCTCAACTACTTCGATGAATGCCTAGTAATTAAAATTGACGGAGGAAAAAGGGTTTCCCGGACTGGGGATCGAACTACGGATCTTCAGCTTCCGAAGCAATGCAATACCGGGGATTCCAAGAGGAATTACGAGTGGCCTAGTGGTCTGCGCATCGGCCAGGAAGGCCTTGGGTTGGCTCTTCGATTCCCGCCCTGGGAAATCCTTTTTCCTAAGGCAACTTTTCTCGCAGAGATGTCACTCAATAGCAAAGACAAGTGTGTTTATCTGATTAATGAATATCTATATGATTTTTATCTTTTAGCTTTGATAAGTTGACGTAGAATAGTTCGAATCGTTAATTATTGCCCAAGGTATTTTTTTAGTGATCTTTCAAATATTATCACCGAACGATAAAATTATAAGAGGAGCAATGGTACGGAGGTAGAAAGACGAAGGAGCCCGGAGAGTGAATGTTACGACCCCCTCTTATTTCATGATTTCACGGGGAGCACGTAAGAATGCTTCCGGAATGAAAAATGATCGCCAATATGGAGAGAAAGGGAGTCGGCGGCTCCTTTTATATTAGAAGCGATGGAAGAAAAGGGACGTGAGAATTACTCGCAGGGCCGCGAAATGATGCAAAAAAAATGCTTCGAAACGGGGACGGCTGAAAAAATAAGCCCCTGGAATTAAATTTTGAGATGCACGACGCGCCATCCAATCGAAAATCCTCGGAATCCAAGCATTTCAATGTCACCCGCGGCACGAGGGAGGGAAATTTAAAATGAGAAAAGGGATCTACATCTGCGAAGTACCTTGCGAGTCACCTCTGAAGGGTGTATGGCATGCGGTGATTCCACACCGGGCATGCAACGGGCATCCCACATCAAGTCCAAACTCGCCCGATCGGTCAGGGTAGTTATACATGGCTAGACCATGAAGTAGGAGAGTTCCTTTCTTCTATGAAACAAGCTTACATTAAATAGGTGCACTGGATGAGATGCTGATTAATTCAGGGGTTATAAGTCAGGCTGGGCATCAAATCGTGCGGGGCGAGAAAAAATAATATGAAATTATCAATCACAAATGTCAAGTCCGATCGACCTAGAGACAGAAATTATACTGCAGACAATATTCTTCGCAAATACCTACAATGGTCCCACATTGCTCAAGGAAGTTTGACATTATAAATCTCTTCGTTATGCAGGCTATTTCCTTTAATATACTTGTTCTTTCCCAGTCTTATTAACATACTAGAGATCAATCTCACTGTATAAGGATTGAGATCATAAAATATATGCCAAACCTCTCCAGAAAAATAGTCTGCTTCAAACTTATGTAAAATATATCCAATATTCATTTTTCTTCCCCCACTGGAGAGAGATTCCCTTCCTAACTGTAACAATAGCAATCGTATTGATGCAACAGTTAATCGAAAATGTTGGGTTTATCATTACAGCTATTCATAATTCCAGCTGCTCATTAACCTCCATCCAATCGGATTGCTCCTTCTATATCTGAGATATATTCTAATTCGTAAGGGTGTCACACGCTGGTAGAATATTAAAAGGATGTCAAAAGAGATACAAATAAAATCATTCTTTCACTTTTACGTCACTTTTTAGCGGGTTTCTTTTCATAAAACCCAAATTTCAATTTGCTTGTCCACAAACTTCCTGAGCGTCTTTCTCATCAGAGGGACTTTGGACGGAAATTGAAAATGAGCGACAGGACTATCCCTGAGGCATTTTTCAAGCTCCATAATTATGTCGAGGTATGACGGACGTTCAACAGGCATTTCATTATTGCCAGCTCGTAACTGATAAGATTGTTGAGCATTTCTAAGTGATGATAATCATACTTTGCCTTTGCATCTCCGTTCCGGGAGAGTTCCAACTATCAAGGGCTCGACATTTTCAAAGTGATTTAACGAAGTGAACCTGATTGAAGATCATTATCGGAAATTTTCGAAATGACCGTGATGCCGACGTCACGCTTGCGACCCCATCCCGAACGTGTCGTCACAAAACAATGAGGCAAGATTTTTAAAGAGTCCGAACGGATTCAAATCTCGTCTTTGCAAGGAGGCAAGAGCTTTGCGTTGAATCCCAGAGGGAATGGATTTACAACATGACGTCTCTCCACTCCCGACCCATGCGTCATTCCGGGAAAACTCGAGAAATTCCACCTCTGGTAGAAGCGGAGAGGACGTAGGAGAGAATAAAATGACTGGGTTTTTCGCTACAGAAGGATACTGTGAGCCAATTATTGATGCCATCTCTGTTTCCCATAGAAAGAAGTCAGAGGAATTTTCCTATGCTGGAAAAGCAACGGAGTTGGATGCTTCAGAGAATGATTTTTTTGTTTTTTTTTAGTGAGGATACGATAAATACGATAATAATACGCTAAAGCGCTCTATATTACCCGTGAGTAAACTTTGATGTCTATTAATTCACATTTCTTTACAGATGTGCAAACATCGTTTCAAGAATACCAACCTATTATTAATACACAAGTTATAATCGTAATATTTTCTCAGTAGAGCACTCCAAAAGAGTAACGTTATTTTTCGTATTTCATCAATAGAAAGAAGAGCATCAGTTTTGGGAATTTAAAAACGATTTATAAATAAGTCAGTTGCAGGTAGTGACAAGAGAATCTCAAAAACCATGCCATTATACTTGTTGGCGACCTTCATAAATGATGAAAACCGTATTTTTTGTCTGCGTAACAATCCTTAAGCATAAATTTAGGTAAAATACAGAAAAAATGCAAATAAAATGACAAATCTCCGTTATTATTACTACTCTTGATTATACTTCATATTCAGCAGAATCTTTTATGTCAGTTTCTATGGCAACTTTATTATATAGTTATATTTTTTACAATAGATACGATTGTCGTTTACTTGGAAAAACAAACATTACTAGCCAATGGTCATGACAACAGTCAACGGTTTAAGAAACATTTTTTAACCATTAGCCAACCTTCAGCAGCTACAGCAATTGTATGAAGCTATCATTTTTAATGAGGAGCAATTATAGTCTTAAAATAACTTCCTAAAATATAAATACCTCCCCAACGACGAAAATTTTAACTAAGGGTATTGCAATAATATTATTTTACGGGAAATGAGTGAAATATTTCCGCAGCCGCTGTTTTTTGCGAGAAACGGAATTTCCTAAACCTTGAAAGTCATTAAGTTCCTTTTTTCGCCCTGACATTTCCTAGAATTCAGGAACAGCAAAACCTAATAAAACGGCATTCCATTTAAGTACTTTTTTTAACACCGAGGAAAAGAGGTTTGATCAACGAGTGAAAATATAGTTCAGGACGGATTTCGACGAAATCTCATTCCGCATATGGTCCCGGCTACCTGAGTAATGCCGTTACCATTTATTTTCCCTGATGGTTCCGGAAATAAGACTGAAAAAGAAAATAAAACGTAAAGCCACTCTCAGACTCTGGAAACGTTCGGCATTTCTTGAATACAACAGCTCCCTTCGCACCCTCGCTCTTCCATTCCAATAAATGAACGTCTCGCGAATGGATGGAGACAAAGAGTGGCTCGCGCTAGGGTAAGGAGGAAGGGGTATACCGGGGATTGGGGGGGTGCCAGACCCCTCTCTCTCCTCAGGAATTCTCGTCTTCCCCATCCACTCCCCTCCCGGAAATTCTTCCGATCTCTAAACCCCTCTTCGGAAGGAGCAAGCACCGTTTCAACCCCGGAAGACCACGGAGATCCGCGCGTACTCTTGCAAACATTTTTAGGGGAACGGAATTTCTCTTGAAAAAGAGAACGGAGGTGAAGTGTGTGTTGGGGGGACCGGATGCGAAGGTAAAACGGTGACAATGGGCACAAAATGCGTTGAATCGTACAATCTCGGCTCTCTCGCTCCCCATCCACGCCTCCCCTCTCATTTTTTTTAGCACTGCGGGGGAGGGTGAACCAGGTGGTGAAGGGGCGGACGAACTGAGGGAGAGACCGGAAGGTATGGTCGCCGGGGGAATGGGTCAGGAGGGCTGGAGAACGTTACGGGTTGCGAAGAAAAAGAGTGTTAGCTGGGAGGGGTCAGGCAGGTAGGAAACGGACGAAGGGGGAGAGTTGGGGGAGTAGAAGTCAGGAAATATGAAAAGGTGACCCGTTTTGTTTTTCTCATCCCTGGAGGTTGGATGCAAATCCTTTCGGGAGAAATAGCGTGGAGGAGGGAAAAAAAACAGAAAGGAGGGAAGGGTACGCAGGCGTGAGCTGATGCTCGGATGCGGAGCCTGAGATTTGTTAGTCGACTTTTTCATCGGCGCCTTCGTTACTTTTTTCTTCTTCCTCCACTCCTTATTTTGCAGACGAGGAGAAGGAAGTGAGACGCGATTCGAGGAGGGACTAATGGCCGTGGAGCCCCGTCAAGTGGACTACATTTTCCGCAATCAGTTCATGCTTGCGTGATCATCTACATGAGAACGTCCCTGAATACAACAAATATAGCTTTTCACCTTTTCCCCCTATTCCAATTAATTTTACTTATTCCCTCTCTAGTTCAGAGCTGGTGCACTAACACCCCCTGCCGCATGACCTTGCGGTGGCTCGAATACATTGATACACTTGCACTTGAGTGAGCTTAGGCAGCAAGGAATTGCCATATTAGAAAGTCTGGTGGGGGTCGTAGAGGCTTAGAAAGTGTGGGATGGATGCCGAATTTGCGGGACAAATTATCTCCTTCCCTTGAAGTCGGCGCGTGTTGTCTTCCCGAGGGTCTGTAGACGGGGGGAGGAGTACATCCGGGGAAAGGGTATGTGTGGTTAAAGGGGGTGGGGAGGACCTCACCTTGCACACAGGTGTGCGGTGACCGAGACGGATGTCACCACCCCTATCCCTACGCCGCAGCGGATCTGACGAGGGGCAACGAAATAATAGGCGCCCTCCCTCTCTCCGGTCTGTTGTGGCCCGGAATGAGGAAACGACGCGAACGGCGCGCTTCAGACGAGGGAGGGAACTCACGCAAACACAAGGCCTTTACCGTCCCTTGGATTATATTAATTTGCCCCTGAGTCTGGAAGGTGTTGATTTTCGGGCGGTCGGGTGGACGGAATCGTATGTGTGCCAGGGGTTTTCCTCCGCGCGCATACGTTGGCGACCGCACACTACATTCATCCATCCGTGTTCGTGTTTCGGGAGCAACGACGCCATTTTGACGCTCGCTTTTCCTCTACCCTACCTCCTCCCGTTTTCGTTCAACCCTCTGGAGATAGGCGTCCACTCAATTAAGCCCCCTCCCGTTATCGCGTCTCAGATCGCCATGATAAGCTTAAAATATACGCTCTACATACGTTAGGACCTATCTGATGCACATCATTCCTCCCTCGTAACCACACAGTCCTAGCCCCTTTATTTTCTTTTTCTTTCGCTACCCAGGTCAGCTTTCTCGTTATCATTTTCACGCGTTACTCCGTACACCATTATAAAAGAAAAAGCAAGACTAGTTATATCATTTTTCAAACACAGGGCCTCACCGTCCATGGAATCATATTATTTTTTGCCGGAGTCCGAAAGGTGTTGATTTTTTAACATGGTAAATTATGAATTAAACCCTAAAAAAGAACACTGAAATAGCTCACTGTAATAACTGCATTTTAGTAACTATTTGCTCATTATAATAATTACAGATTGCTGAATGCGCAATAAGATGTAAAAACACTGATGTTGGTAATGGGGTAAAACAAATTTAAGCCGCTGCAGCAAGAGCGCATGTCGTCCACAATGTGCGGGAAACTTCTTATTCGGACGGAGGCTGTCCCTCCTTCCCACGGGCCGAGGCCGGGCAGTTATATGACCCTCTCAACCCTTTATCCAATCTTAATCGGGATCCCAGGGGGTGGGCACCGGAACTTGTTGAGGGATTAGTGGGACTTTGAACAAATTTCTAAATTTGTTTATAGGCGTAGGTAATTGTTAAAAACAAATGTGACAAAATTTTTTTCTAGCAATTTTCTCTTTAATTTGATACCAAATGCCACGGAAGAAAGGGTCGTACCTCATTGCGGTTTGTATGCGATACCTAAAGAGCGTGGGAAGGGAGTGATTTGGGTAAAAAGGGTGGGTCCCCTAATGTCCACCGCAGGAAAAAAAGAGTTCGGGTCATAAAAATATGAAAGGGCTGAGGGAGCAGGTAGACAGAGAGGGTCAAACGTATAAGAACGTTTTTCCCGCAGTTGACGGTACAAACGTGCATGTACTTACGTTTCCCGCAGTCTAAGGGTTAAGCTTGTTACTTTGTTTGCTTACTTTTTTTATTCACATCAACTGCTTCGATAACATAATCACGTGTCACTCTGCACCGTTATAAAAGAAAAAGTAGGACTTTTCTTTTTGCCGATGCATGGAAGGGCGCCATTTGAGGGAGTAGATAACCCAAACTATCACATCATCGGCGTGGCTGCACGTTACGCAGCCAGGTCCCGGGATAGGAGGAGGAGAGGGGCGCGTGTGTGCCCGGTAAATCCTTAGGAGAAATTTCATTTAAAAAATAGCGCGTGAGCGTGCGGCAACGGCACGCAATCTCGGGGCTGCTCTCTTTCTCTCTCTTAGCCAACGTCGCTACTCTCCCGGGAGAAAGAGAGAGAGGCAGGGAAAAAAGAAGACGAGCTGGATGCATAATGCGTCGGTTGGCCTGTTGTTATTTCATATCCTGCACTCCTCGGTCTTATCCCACGGGTGGATCCCGCGCGGAGTTCCTTCCACCGATAAAAAAAACGAGGGACCGTGAGGGAGCGACACGGAATGGGATGCGCGGCCGTTTTGCGGTAATGTATGCGTCGGGGGACCCGCGGGGCGATGATGGAGAGGTTGTAGAGATGGAGGAGAGAAAGGGAGACCACGCAGGAGATGGGGAGAGAGAAGAGCAACTCCGGGGAGGCGGGCGGGCGGGCAGTGCAAAATTGTTCCGAGGAGTGTGTATATTTTGGCGAGGGACGACGGTAAGGGAGGAAGTCCCTGGGAGCAGAGATGCAGGGAGTTGTCCAGATCGAGGGGAATGAATGGGGCGAGATTGAGTTTGCGTGTGTGTGTGTGTGAGAGAGAGAGAGAGAGAGAGAGAGAGAGAGAGAGAGAGAGAGAGAGAGAGAGAGAGAGACAGAGAGAGAGACAGAGAGAGAGAGAGAGAGAGAGAGTGGGTTAGAGTCGGGGGTGAGTCGGGAGAGGGAAACGGGAGGCTTGTGAGAGCGTTGTGGGGCTGTGTGTGTCCAAACGGGACGGCGCACTGCGCTCGGGGAATGGGGTATGTTTGGCATGGGGGAGAAGGTCAGGAGGATGAGGAGGGTTAACGACGGTTTTTGGACGAGGGGAATGGGAGGAGATAAGCTGCCAAAAAGGCGTAAGGAAATGAAGATGGAGTGGGATAGGGAGTGAGAGAAGAGAGTGAGGGCTGAAGGAGAAAATGAATGGACCCCGGGAGATGGGAACAAGGGGTCGGGGGCGAGCGAGAGGGCGAACCAAAATGGGGTGGGGCGAGGGAGGAGGGGGGGCGGGGGTTGCAATGTTTTGAAACCGAGCGCGAGCAACGTTGAGCAGGGAGGGGGGGAAATGGGTGAAGGAAGAGTAGGATGAGGATACGACGGAGGGGCAGATTGAGGGAAAACAGGTAGAAAAAACAGGGGAAGAACGAGAATATTTTGAGAAGGGAAAGTGGAAAATAAAGAGGGAGGAGAATTGGAAGGGACATTTGGAGAGGGAAAAGGAAATGTTTTGGAACGCGGAGAAAAAATAAAGGAAGGGGGCGATGGAGGTGGAAAATATGGGGGGTGAATATCTGTGACCCTTTGGCCCGCCGGGCAATTCGTTAGTCCGATAACCCGAAAGGTCGCGGGTTTGATTAATCTGTCGGGGAAGAATTAAATACCTTCCGCGTCGCTATGATTATTTTTTTTCTTTGCCCACGGCGTGGCGTGATATGACATCTGACGTCGTTGTTCACTTAAGATGTGATTATTACAGCCGCAGAAAAAAAATACTGGGGGTGGGAGGGAGAAGGAAAAAAACCAGAGAATTTGAGGCAGAAAAAGGAGTAAAAATTTGACGGATATAGGGAAAAATATGAGCGTAAAAACGTAAAAGATGTTACTGAGGAAGATTTGCGAGCAAGGGTTTTACGGCAAAATCATGAGGGGAAGATTTCACAGAGAAAGTAATATATACGCCGACGTTTCTGTGTGAAGGGACGACGACGGACGCGATAACTCAAGTACATCCTCTCCTGTTGAATTTTAATGATTCATATTCATGGAGAATCCTCTAGGTTACTCCGACCGTGTGACGCGAGACTTGAAAGGGTAGAGTGATGGATGATTTACACTCGTTGAGCTGCCCACCTTTACTACATGCTGTAACCGCTAGAGCCAATGCAAGATGATGTATTTGGTTACCCGTTGGCTCCACCCTTTACTTCTCCTGTACTTTTTATCTCGGTCGGGAGATCCTATTACTGTTCAGCGAACTTAAAACTACATAATTTACTATTTGTTAGATGACAGAGCACGTTTGCAACGCAGAGGTTTAATTTTTCAGGTTTACTAAGAAAGACCACTCGCATCGTAGAAAATTTCGATCAATTACTCGAATTAAGCTAGAATGGTATCTTCCGTGTCAGCCAAACACTCACACAAATAGAACTTTTCGCTACAATTTTGCTTTCGTTCACTCTACAGGTCTCCGATAGCTTCCATCCCAGTGCCTCCAAAACTCGTGCAAAGCTGTTTGCCCTTTCGTCTGAGTCATTAACGAAATACACGGCTTTCGTCTGACTCTCACTTAGTTCACAAAAGATCTTCCTTTTCTGCATCCTTAATGCTCGTGGCACACCCGAGATGATGCTTAACTAGAGAAAAATAACATATCTCTTTTAATTTTATATGAAAGCGGACCTTTAAATATTCCGATCGATATCTTCCAGCCTCTCTAATGCGGTGCCGAAAATATGTCTAATGTGTCATTCCCAGCGATAAGACCAACTTCACAGTAACTTACAAGTACATTCGCCAGCTAGACTAAATTCTTCACCTATTATTTTACAAATTTGGAGAATATGGTTTTCACTATAAATAAAAGCACTATCGTGGTATTTATAAGATTTAATGCAAAATCGTCATCGCAACATCAATTATTTATTTAAGTTGTTGTGATAAAATTAAATATCTTGAAAGATCATTTGAAAAGTTGTTTCTCAGTAAGTGACAAAATAAGAAAAATACCTATCTAGTCTTACGGACTACACTGTGTAAAGCGATAAATTTAGACTGAGTTGTGCAAGTTCCGAGCACATTGGATATCATCTCGGCAGTCAAATTAGGAGTAGAAGATATTATTAACATTATGTTCTATTTCGTCTCCTGAGGGGCAATGAGTTATCCCACCAAGAATCGGAGTCTTATTCGCCGGGAAATTGCGATTGCATTGATATAGCGAATATGAAATAAATGAAACTGAGAATTTAAACATATTTGATACTATTTTAAACATTCAATAGAATTCCATGTTCCAGTCATTTCTAGCTTCGCGCTAGCGTGCTATGAAAGTAAACACCAATTGAAAGCGTGAAACATTTACTGAATAAAAACCTGTTCGCGCGAAACAATGCGTGGAGTCAGGAAAGAGATCTCTAAGAGAGATAAGAAATGGGAGACGTAGAGATTGAACAGAAAAGAAGGAAAAGGTGGAAATATTGGAAGTTTATTATATTAGAGGAAATAAAATTCTGTCCCGGGGAGCAGTTGGCAAGAGAGAGAGAAATATTGAGAAAAGATTAGACCGAGGGAAGTTAAATTTCGTCGTGAGGGGAATGCAAAAGTGGGCAAAAGTTCGGTCAGGGAAAGAGGAGGAAGGCAGTGGAGCGAAGAAAACCGTAGTAGTGGAAGTGGAGGGCGAGATGCGGAGAGCGGAAAGGTACGAGGGGGCGGAGAACGGAATAAATTCCAGGTGCACATAATGGCTTTGCGGGATGCGGGTTTTCATCCCGGTGTTTTGATGGAAGAGTAACGTGTGCAACAATTATCGTAAATCACGAATTGGTACAGCGGCTTCTATCTCGGAGGTCATCTGTGGAATCGCAAGATACGCTTCCACTAGGTGGATAAAAATAGGTACTGCGATATTTCGACCTTTCGGTGCAGTGGGTAGAAAATGCGTGGCATATAGGATAGTAGTTGCACTGAAAGCTTTTTCATTAGTGCGCGGTGATTTGAGTAGATTGTAAAAGTGGGTTTAGCCGCAAAAAAAACTCCGTGAAATCGAGATTACGGTGATTCGTAGGGATATTTTGCAAATACGGATGTTAAGGTGGATGGTTTCAGGCGTCACTTTGAGGAAGGGATACGTAGGAATGATAAACACTTGCTTTTTCACCCAAAAGTTCTTTCATCTACGAGCAATGTTTTGACATGCAAAGTCATCATCGCCTGATGAAGAGAGTTAAGGTGGATACCGATACTTCGTTGAATTCCATTCTGAACTCCAGAGCGAAATTGAAAAACTTTGCCAAAACCCATAAATTATGATTTGACGAATACACACGTTTCGCAGTTCCATACGTTATAGCATCTTCATAGATTCCTGAAGATATAACTGAGTAGCGAAACATGTCGGCCAAATAGATCATTGTATGGAGAAAATAAATTTTGCGGGCCAAGTTTTCTTGATTTCATTATAAAGTACATCAGAAGATTACTTTATTAGTCTAAACCCAGGCCGTTGAATAAGAGGCACTTTTGTTGGAAACCAAGAGGTCGTCATTACCTCAGCTTTGCAATGAAATGCAATTCTAGTGGTTCTAGTTTGATTACAACCGACGGCTAGATATAATTTCAGTTCATGGGACCATTGTAAGCCACAGCAGTAAGATTGAGATGGCCGAGATCTTCGTCGTCCCTAAGTCGAAGTTCTCGTCCCAGAAGGAGTAATGGCTAAGGATAATCGTTTCCAAGAAACCCTGCCCCTTTGCTAGCGCAGCACCCTTGATTGAAATACACTAGGGTATTACGTCGTATTATGCCCCACTCAAGAGCAAGGCTAGCGTACTGCCCCGTGCAAGTTAAGCAATAGAGCCAAGTGGGAATAGTAAACCAACAAATCGCTGGCCTCTCCCTCGCCCCGGGAAATCGAAGCCTGGATGTGTGCGTGGGAGGCATGAACTCCAGGAAAGGGAGGAAAGAGGGAAGAAGAAGGAAAAGGATAAACGCCGAGAGAGATGAGAAATGAATAGTGTACGTACCGGGATTGGGTTGGTGTGGTGGATAGAGTACTGGCTTCTCATTCCGAATGTTTTTATACAGCATGAAGAAGTAAATTATGTTCCATCAATATTTTTAGTTACCACTACATTTCAAACAAAATACATCCCATTCGTTCTAAAAAGGCAACAAAAATAATCTAATTATAGTTGTCAGACCAGGAAAACTAATTCTGCATTAATCATTTCTGTCACACTGTCCTTTTTGAGTTTCCTTCTCTCGCTTCTGCCACATCACAGCATTGATGTTGAACACACAATATACTCTTCTCATGGAGGAATTCAGTTGGTATGATGGATATAGAACTGACTTCCCATCCAGATAGTCCCGGTTTACATACCGGCAGTGGCGGCCATCATATTCCGATCCCTACTTAAGTGCCATGTAGAAAGCACACCAAACGTCGGAGTCCGTCCGTCGCTTGTGATGTAGAGGAGTGGACTCCTACGCGCCTTTCGTAAATAATAAGCTAGTGTCGGCGTCGAATTTCTCTCCACCCTTTCTCTATTCCTCAATAACCCTTTCCTTAATAACATACCCAAGTATCCTTTAAGGCGAAAGTGACCTCAGTTGTCGGCTATCTCCACAAATAACCAGCCAACCGACGAGGAATACGGACGGCTATGGAAAGAGAGAAACTCTTGTGTGAAATGGACGCAGATAGGAAGGGAGCGAAGGAATTGGGGAGTCCGCTTGGAAGCCTGCGGAGAAAGGCATGAATGACGCCTTATAGTGATGGAGGGAGGGAGGGAGGTGCGAAAGAAAGGCGAGAAGAGAGAGGGAGTTTGAGGAATCCCGGGCACTGGGGGAGGGACGCGAGGGAGGTAGGGGCGAGGGAGGGAGGCGTTGGGAGTGGCCGGAAGGTGGTCTCGATGGGGAAAGAGCACTGAAGGGCGTGGAGGGAGGGAGGTCGGGGGTGGACGACGCGCGTTATGGTAGCGTGGCATTGAAGACGGCTAGGGAGAAGTGGTGAGCGTAATTCAGTGAGGGATGGGATCGTGGGGATGAAAGGAAAGGCGACGAGAATGGACCTTCGGGGTGGAGGGAAAGAGGAGAAGGAGGAGAACGGTAGAAGTGCAGAGGCTGGTCAACGGAAGGGGGTGGAACTTCGAAGCTGTGGAGGGAGTGGTTGAGGAAGCTGGGGTAGTGTGAAGAAGGGGTTTGGAACGGAATGTCTTGAAGATACAGGGAAGGCGGGATAGAAGATCTCGTAGAGAGGGGGGTGGGTTGAATAAAAAGGGTTGGAGTGTGGACGGAATGGATGGCGGATACAAAGAAGAGAGTGGTGTAGTAGGGGGTAGCCAGCCAACATGGGGGAGGTTCGAGGGGGCGTCGTTCGGTGACGCTGAAACGGAAGTCAACTCCGGGGACGAGGGTGGAAGAGAGAACTTCGAGAGGAATGAAGTGGGATGTGAGGAGATGGCTAAAGGGGAGCTTTTTTTAAGGGAGGAGGGTGAGGAAGATTTGCCGAGGGGCGGGTATAGATTGGACCCAGTAGGGGTTTGAGAAGATAAAGAGGGGGGAGGGGGAGAGAGGTGGGAGGGTTGGGGGGTGTTCAAGCAGGTGGGTGGGGTTGAGGGGAGGGATTTTAAGCAGTGGGACGGGAGTTGGTGGGTGGCGGGGGTGGTTGGGGGGGGGGGAGGGCAAGGGGAAGGTACGCGCGAGGGCGCCAATCTCGCACCCGAGATAAAATGCGGATAACGAAAAATAAAAAACAGAAAAAAATGACGGAGGCTACTAAAAAACAGGTCACCGAGCGTCAAAGATTAAATGTTAGTCCGATAGATGCGAATCCGTCGGTTGCCAATCGAAAAACAATAATCGATGCTCCCCAAGGGGATGGTCTAGATCAGAATTTTCTCCGAAACCATCTGAAGTATGAAAGGGAAATGTGGAGAAGGAAGTTGATCTCTCTCTTTCTTTCTCTCCCTCTTGGCAACGGCAAGAGATTATTTTTTGGGGTGTTGAAAAAAATCCTTATTCCTTGTAATTCCGAGCACCTTTGAATCGACAGTATCAACAGTCTAAAACCTTCACCTTTCCAGAAGTTTAAGCGTTCGATTACTATTCTCGAAGGTCGCCATAGAGCCGAAGTCTTGTGCATCAAGCGTAAATTTAAACCCTGTCAACACCGGTTCGCATGTTTTTTTAAACCCTCCCTTCATTGGAATTGCTACCAAGGCTTTAACTGGTTTACTTGCACCAGAGGGTGGTCCGTTTCTCGTCGATAAGAAAGCAATGCAATTTCCCTTCCCCAAGTAACGTTCATGCCTTGATGCAACGCGCAGGAAATAATTCCATGAAACACGCACTGCCAGTCACTCAGAATGCGGAAAGAGGAATGAGAGAATTTTTCAAGTCAAGGCACGTTCGGCAAAACTAGTGAGATGTGAAAAGGAAAATCACATAAACCGAGTTGATATTCAGCTCCCGTTTCCTCCTGCCTTCAAATTTATAGCTCAAAGAGCATTGAATGTGCTTGTTGTAATCTTTACACTTCATTGCGAAGTGGAAAGTCCTGTCTTAAAAACTCCGTTGCGCTCTATTTGAATTTTGTTCAGTCTGCTTCATTCATTTCAAAACGAGATGTGGGTAGTTAAGGAGCATTCACTTTTGACAAATAAGGGATAGTATTCGTTTCCGAAAATTTAGCACCACCATGGAATTTTTATCCAAGAATAAACAACGGTTCGTTGGAATAATAAATATACTTCGTAGGATGCTGGGTGTAAAATAAAACTATCATGAACGCAATCATATTTCTATGACCAATGAGGGGGAAAATCTGTATAGTAATAATGCTCAGTATTAATTTCTCATTCTGTAATTCATCTCACAAACAAAGTAATTCTAGAGGAAAAAACATTGTCCTTAAACTACAAAAATATAACTTAAAAGCACTAACACGTTTTGTAAATTTTGAAAACGCAATGAATCTATTATCAGCTGGAAAGATATAATGACGAATAACCAACTTCTGCACATGCATATAGTTCTACTGCCCAGAACTGAGCGTTAACCTACCTTAACCCTTACTATACGACACCTCATCATAAATTTAACAGTTAACATTATAACGTTTTAAAACAAATTTTCGTTCACACAAATGTTTCCGTATAAAAAGTATATTTCTTAATGCCATCCAGGGTAAAGAGGCCTTCAATGAATATTGAACATCAATTCAAAGGCTTGCAATATATTACTTCCCGAAGTAAAGTCATTTACTGCATTATACCTATGAATGTTATACTAAATTCATATATTACATACGTCGTTTCAAAATATCTAGAAATGCAATTTTTAAAGTTTGGATGTACATCTCTCAGGATGCAAGATGAAGATATAATATACCATTGTGCTCTTAGTAATAGCGAAGCTTTGCGCCAACTAGTTCAAGAAAATATAATTTGCAAAACCACGCATGAAAATGAATTCAAGAGATAAGAGACATACTATAACGCTTGGAGCTCATTATAAATGAATCTACCACTATCAGTGACTTTGATTTTCCTCCAGCATTATCACTGTCAACTAAAGTTGAAATAATTTATTTTAAGCAGAAAAATAGGTATTGATTTCCCTCTTTGCTGTGATTGATGTGCCAAATAAAGACAGAATTATTACACAAATTAAATCCTCGATATATAATATCAAACAAACGTGAGAAAAATGGAGATGAAGAAAGATACACAGAAAACGAATGTGATGATACAGTTGGCAAGCTCCAGAGACTGGGAAAAGAGGATGCTCTGGGCAAGAAAATATTTGTCAGGAAGTTAAAAGGGATAAGAAATACAGAAAATAATAAGCAATAGTCATTCGATCAACAGGCATTTTTTACAGATAAGAGAGAGTATCGGATATGGCGAATAGAATAATATTGAAGAACTTAATCGCAAACATATTAAATTATTTAGCCCACGTACAGGCTAGGGATCCAAATAGATGGATGATGTTGCATACATTGATGTGATAGGTTGGCCACTCGGAGTGCCTCATAGGTTGGTACCTCTGGAATGTAACTTCCGGTGCAAGTTACGTCCTATATGAGGTGGCACACGTGAATGGTCAAAAGTTATATTAAAGATCTCACAATATCGTACACATCTGGATCTGTGTTGTTTGATTGATTATTAAGTTTAACCCAGACTACAACAGATGATGGATGATGATAGCTTGGATTTGAGATAGATGGATACCGAGATAGTAAACGCGCTATGGGAAATACAGGCGAGCATTTCAATTGAAATAGATCGCATTCTCGCAGAATCACTCGAGGGCTTTGGGAATAATGGAATAAATTAGTTCACTAGGCTTACAACTAAATTTTTTGAGGAGGGAGTTTGACCATGGAGAAGCGTTACATCTATCCTTACCCCAAAATCTACACTGGATAATTCAGCAACATTAGTCAAATATTGGATCACAAGTGAAACGCTGCAAAGAGGAATAATGCATTTACAAGAAAACTACGGCGATGAACGTTATTTTTTACTTCGAAATTGGAGGGGAAGCTAAGGAGGCCACTCATTTTTGCGTAGTAAAAATATCTGCTTGAATTTGGAGAATTTATTTAGCCGCGTAACGGGGACAAAGTGCATTAAAGTATTGGACACTTTATACAATAACAGTATTTGAATAAAAGGCCTACGCAAGACATTTAGACCAACATTTAAATATGCAAAATAAAATGGCATTAGGGATATTCAAAGGCATGAAAGAGACGGGAGGGTATTATCATGCATGTTTTCTTTTCTGATAATTAAGCCGTGAGACCGTTAAGAGTTTTATTTTAAGGTAAACAGTAATGCAATGCAGGGATTCAGTTGAGCTAAGTTAGGCATTGAATTTTAAAAGTATAAATTGGATTTTTTGCCAAAATTATCTTAATTGAGCAGCACTTCATGCATTTATTTGCATGTTAGTAATTATTTGGTTAAAAAATACATTGAAAAAACAAGGAGAGAATCATGATTAACTTTTATAAAAGACGTAGAGCATAATAGCAAGTTTTTTGGGCGAGAAGAACCAAACAGTAATAGCCTAATAACGCACTAATGCTGCGTGTGATGAACATGAGCCTTTTTCAGCTCCATTATTGCATAAAAATGTTTAGGTTTCCAGACACTGAAAAACTAGTCGAAAGAATGATGGCAATACTGTTTAAATAATAAAATTTGGAAGCAAAATGCATCAATTATCAATAAATACTACTTTGCAAACAGTTTTAAAGGGCTATAAAAGAGATATACTACATGTTTGCTAAGTCACATCGATTTTTTTATCTTCCAAAGTAGTGAACCTGACTCCTCTCAAAAGCGCCAACACTTCCTTAAGGCAAACCGCAATGCAATGTAGGAATAACATTTGCTTGTAGTTGAGCGAAGTTAGGCATTAAATTGCGAACGTATAAATTAGATTTGCTGAAACAATTATCTTATTTCATCAGCATTTAATGCATTTTTGTGTATAATAGTAAGTATGACAAGTTTGTTTAGTTAAAAATATACTGACGTCAAGGAGGATATCGAGATCATAAGGAAGAAGAGTGAATAATTCTAAAACCAGCGAGGCGGTGCATGCTTTGCAATCCTTTTCTTTGAGAAATGAGGGAGTTGTTAATTGGCATCTGAGTGGTGGACACAGAGAATGATGAGAAAATTAACTCAATGAACATAAACACAAGCAAACGTGAAATATTTATGGCATGGAGGGAGATCGTATAGTAGGCGGAATGTCGAAGTAGACAGAAATATTGGGTGGGAGAGTACATAAGTGTCAGAAAGATGTTTAAGAGTCATGGAAAAAATAATGTTAATAATAGGGGTGACGAAAAATAATATACATACAAGAAGGAAACAAGAGGTGAAGAGAGTCTAACGAGCTGAAGAAGGAACTTGAGTGTGGCAGGAAGATTTCTTGCGGTACGGAAAGCTGATTTCATGTTGCATGGGGTACTCTAAATTACCTTCATTGATTGTACAGCATCAAACTAAAGTCATTTAATCGTACATACCTCACTGGAAGTAATTAAACAATATAAACTATGAGTTGATTTGAGGTTATCTTTGGTTTAGTTTTCACACTATGCAATCAATTATAAACTGTCACATAATATCGAGTCATGTTTTAATTATAGTGGTTCACATAAACACCGTGTTCTCTGGTTTCAGGATATTTTCCTTGTGTAGACTGATCAAAATTCCTTTAACAAAAACAGTATTAATATTCATAGTTCACATAGTGCTTTCAAGGAGAAGCAAACTTATTCCTTCATTGAGAGGCGGTGGTGTATCACTAATATCCTGATTAAAACCTTGAAGTGATTAGAGAAAGGAGGGATGCAGAGGGAGAGTCAGTCAAACAGGGGCTTGTTTTTATTCCCAGGAAAGGCCGAGTGGACTTTCATCGAAATTTAGCGTTGACCTGGGATAGGAAACATACCCTTCTCCAGGATCTCACTAATGGCCCCTCGCATCGAGCGAGCCTAAGCATGGGCGCAGATACCACGGCGTCGTCGGAATGAGCGTAATAACCGTAAACAAACGCAAAACCATTTGATACGTTTTTGTGAAACGAAACAGAGGGAGCTTAATGAGGAGAGCGTGTACTTTCTTGGCATCCGAATCGTTTGAGGGATTTATGGTAGTTGTATGCATCGCCGAAACCAAGTGAACGTAGACAACTCTTCTGTGTCCACCAATTAAGGGAACACCAAAGTATCGCATTACATTACCGTCACCCCAGAACACATGCCGGAACTCACAGAGGCGCTGGTGATGGAAATTTAATAGCTCCATAAATTCCAGCCTGATTTTACGGCACATGGATGCCCTAACTTTATAAAGTTAGTCACAGGCATGACCGACGCTTAAGGTAAAACGTAATTGACTGGTCTATGGTAGTTCTTATCCAAAGGAATAAGTCATTTAACGTAGATAAAATTATTGGTGAATTTCCATATGAATTTTTCAACTCAAACTCAACGTGCTTCGATGCAATACGAACCATTAACTCACACATGGGCAATGTCATCAAAATGTATCCAGTGATGAAACAATTCATCTACTGTTCGAAAAGGTAACGATTTGCAATGGAGGTTTTGAGTGCAATTTTATCTCAAGTATTTTTTCACAAAATAAATATTTTTTAAGCTGGGCTTCCATATTTCTGGCAATTGAATGCATTTAGGCTACATTTTAATTAGTTATATCATGCATTTTTTTAAATATGGTGACCATTTCGTTTTTCACTGCCACCTTCCATCTTATTTTCCTATGATTGTATGAATATATATAAAATAAAACTTACAGGAGGTAGGAGAAAGAGATATAGATAAAGAATTTGTTCTTACGGGAACGTTTCGGACCGGTTGGTCCTTCGACAGCTTTAGAAGTGAGCAGTTAGTACTCACACACACATATGTTTATACATATAAAAAGCGTAACAAACATGAAAATACAGCACAAAAGATATTTTCAGAGTGTCCAAGTACATATTCATATAATTATATTTAATCGTATGCGGAATTAATTTGGCCATATTGAAGTAACCTGTCCACGCAAAGGTAAACCACCGTAGTGCTTTATTACCATCCACCACAAATAAGAGATATTTCTGTGATGATATCATTATCATCTCGTTTTTAATAACATCATCAGAAGCAGAGTAGCGTCGTAATTATGATGCATGCGGAGAATCAATGTGACATCCTCATCATCCTCCGCATAGAAAAAGATGGGAGAAAAAATTAACGCCGGAGGCATTGAGATGCCGACACACTGCTAACATTCTTTCATCTCTTCCATGACCCTAATGTGAGAGTGCAATTTACCTCGCTTTTTCTACAGATGAGCTAACATAATTCAATGGCTTTTGATGCCGCTTCATTCGTTTCTGGTCATCCTCTGTTTCTCCGTCCTTTTATATTTAAGTGCTCCATAAAATACTACCTCCATAAGCGACTTTTCATCTCGCAATCAGTCGGGAAGAGCTATCATCGCAAAACACTCAAAGAGTATTTGAGAACGCAAAGGTGAACCAAAGTGTAGTTTCCCAAAGGGAAGCTACAAAGGATTCACGCGCCTGATGGTTCACGCCGAGCCTTCATGCCCCGCTTTCAATGCACCCTTCCGTGCTTCAATCTAGGGGGATCCTGCGAGTTCTAGAAACATTTTCCTCCACCGGATGAAGAAACCAGGTCATAGCCCACGAGGTCAGCGCACAAAGTAGTCAATTACGAGAGACCGAACGGGAGTTTATGTCCTCCCGATCGTGATTGATGCTTTCCGCAACAAAAACCTTAATGTGCAACTTATTGAATGCGTATTGATGGGTGTGGACCACGTTCATTCGCCCACCAATTGACTTGCATTCCCATAAATTGCCAAACCACCGAGTCGTTAATTGAATCATGTCGTTTCGGGGGACCAAAAATCATTCGCGTGGACTTGACGAGCGATGGTCAAATAAATTAAACAATAATTCATTGCGAAATTGTCACAGAAAAAGAAGAAAATATATCCTAGAAAGAGTCACAACGCACGTCAATACCACCAATGAAAAATTATCTCAACTCCCGCGGTGAATTGCTAAGAATGCTTTTTAAATTGCCAGAGAGAAAATTATGCCCATTTCGTCATTAAACGCATTCTCAGACGATAATGGCAGCAGTTGCGAAAATATCGCAATGGTGGTCCGCGTTTAACCTTTTCCTCGTCGTCATGGAGGTCCGCGATGTCGCAGAATCAATTGTCGAGCACAGGAAAGTCACTGACCGAAAAGCGGCGAGGGCCAATTTCGAGCAAAAGGATCGGAATGCACACCGGAGATGTAGCCGCTTTGGCTTCAACCACGAGAGGACCAGCGCCGTGGAGTCACGTCACGTAGGTAGGTGGGTGGGATGGTACATCAACGGCGGTCCGTGATGGGGAGGAAGGAAAATTGCGAAACCCCGACGTTGGGGGAGTCAAGGTGAGCGGATTCTTAATTTGTAGTCGTCGCGTCGACTCGCTTCGAAAGACCCCGACCCACCCCTCGCCGACAAAGGGTTCCCACCACACCCCCTTCCCATTTGGGGTTTTTACGCCGGCTCCGATACGTCTCTCTTTATATATCCAGTCGCGGGGCGGGGGAAGAAAAATGTACAAGAGGATTCCCGCCGGAATTTTATCGCTCCACCGTAGGTAATTAGCCCTCGAGGAGGGTAGAGAGATGCTGGCTTAAAGAAAGGTAGAGATGAAGCGAGGTGAGAGAAGGAAGGAATCGTATGAGCTTTCTTCTTCGGAGAGGTGAGTGAGACGACACGGCGGATTCATTCCTTAAGGGAATTCCGAGGAGGGTTTGAGTTTGGGGGGAGGCGGTGGGATTGGTAAGGGGAGGGAGGGAAGGAAGTCGTGTGTTTGTTCGGGAAAGGGGAAGGAAAACAGGGGATCAAGCATCGTGTAGCTCCATCCCTCCTCGTGCTCCTTCCCTCCCCCGACTCCTCACCCGCCTCCTGCAGGCAATAAAGTGAAAGGTTGGAGAGAAGTAGGGAATGCCGTCGGATGTCCCGCGGATTCCCCCGAGCTACGGCCTCTGGCCTCTGCTTTCCTTCTACCTTCTCCTACTCCTCTTGTTAAATACTTTATGCGCAGGAAGAGGGAAAATGTGTAGGGAAAAAACGGCACCATGGGAGTCGCGCCTCCTAAATATTGATTCTGGCCACGTGCGGCCGCACCTCACCTCCCAGCCGCACAAACCCACACAAAACCTTAGCCTCCCCATAAATTCAACAACAACGGACGCGGGATGCTTTTGAAAAGTGGGGGAACGCATTTTTCCCGCGGATGGGTACGGACCCTCAAATACCGATCCCTACTTTTATACCGAGACAGCACAAGGAGAAAATCGCGGCTCGGGGAGAATATTTGGATTGGAAGAGACTAAATCAAACTATCATTCCACGCTTTGAATACATTATCCGTTAGCAATCGATCTAGTTTTGAAAGAAAACACGTCTCACTAATCATCCTTTCCCTTCTCTATTACTTTCATTACTCGAATTAAATGTTCTCCTACACCCTTCCTTTCTAAGGCTAGTGTCCTAACATCCACTGCCACCACACGCCCTTACGGCGGCTCGCGGGGTAGTACATGATTTTTCCAATGATTGCGATTCCACAAACGATGTGGTACCTATGGGATAGTACACGGTTTTAGAAGTAGTTTCGCTAAATACCACAAATAACATTCAAACAAATTAAGATCAATAATATATTCAAACATAGAATTGCTAAAGTTTAATTTAATCTCCTCCGACATGGAATTCCACGTGGTATCGGCAGCATCTATCAACTACAGCCGAGGATTGTGACAGATTGGTGGAGGGCAGTAGGAAGACGTCGGGCAGTTTCTTTTTTTTCACGGGTCGGATGGGTGATAACTCAATTGTAGCGCGTATCCCCCGCTGCCCGTCTGTTGTATGCTGGGTTTGGGGGATGGAGGGATTTTTGGAGGACGGCACAGGGAGAGGGAGCGGAGAAAGCAGGGGAAGGTACGTAGGTGAGAGGGCGGGGTCGGACAGTGGGATTGAGGGGGGAGAGTAGAGAAGAAGGAGAGGAGAAAGGAGGAAAAATATTTCAGGGCTGCTCATACAGCGTAGGGGTTTTCCAAGCCCGTCAGGACAGGGATGCTCTATTGAAATCGGTCGATATAAAGTGGGGGGTCGGAATCATTCCTCCTTTTCTTCCCCATTTCCATTCTCCGGTCCCTTCCTCCGTTCCGCCCCCATGAAAGGGAATGTATAGAAAGAAATATGAGCGCGGACGATGAGCATTGGCAAATAAAAAATACATGCATTAGAATGCCATTATCTTAGACATTCTGCCAAATAAATGGTAGGTCAAAGGACTGTTATGCCTATAACTTCCCCCACCGAAGGCATTTCTATCTATTTTACGTTTCCTTCATAAAACTATCTTCCAGCATTGAATTTCTTTCAAACTCTTCACATATTTTTTCCCCATTTACGATTCCTATTCTTCTCCTCTCTATTCCAAGTTTGCCCAACATTATACCCTCTTCAATGAGCCGCTGCCTGTCGATACACCGTCCAGTCACCATTTCGGCCTCCTTCACATTTTCACTATTACTTCTGCATTCTCTCCCACCATATCTAGAACTTCCGTGTTTGTCTTCCTTTCCATCCAGCATACCCTCTCCGTTCTTCTCCAGTCCCAAATCTGAAAGGCTCCCGGTCAACGCTGAACTTTCTCCCGCCACAACCAAGTTTCTCAACTACACAAAGCCATGTTCCTTGTTAGGGTTTTAAATGATTTTCCCAACCCTTCCCAATGCCTTCACTCAAATGTGCACGAATCGATTATCTCCCTTTGGAAAACAGTTTTGTTTCCTTGCGAAATTCTATCTCTTATGTCCTAGCTACTAAACCAAGAGAATTCATGTAGAAAACTCCCCAGCATTAAAATTACTCCACTTGCACTGGTTTATACACTCCGGTATTGATATTTATTCTAACCTTCCTACCTAGCGAGATTCTCATCACCTGCTTTAGAAATGTTTTAGAAAGAATTTCACACGGGGTCTCTGACTCGCCTATCATAAACTGCATTGCATGAAGAAAAAGGCCAACCAATCTGTGATATTCCGCAAATCTAACTCAAAAAATATCAATTATTATTCAAATACTGCGTCAAAATATAAGGTAAAATAATGCAAATATGAATATCTCGAAAACAAATATCTCTCGCGATTAATACTACCACCAACCAATCCTTCTGTATTAAATCCTTAGCCTCAAATCTTACCCTCAACAAATATCAACCTATATCCTAAAAATAAAATTAAATCCAGAACCACGAATCTAGAAGGCTCACCCATAAGAAAGGACAAAAAAATAGGCTTTTAACCAAGGACTTCGTTGAGAATCAGGAGTGTATTGGAAGGATGACTACTCGGTGGCACAGGCCTCTTGCTTCTACTATCTCCCCACCTATTTATCTATCTCTTCACCTGAGAGTGAAAGAATCTACGGAAGTAAAAGAGATGGAGAATGAAATGGAGGGAGGGATAAAGGGTGGAAGGGCGGGTAGGTGAGTGGATGGAAGAGGAGAAGGAAAGGGGGCAGGTGGCTGTGGCAAGTGGAAGCGATTCCGACGAAGTAAAAGGGAGCGTGTGCAACTGGACCGTCCCTATTCGGACGAAAGCAACCTTATTGAAAGCGGTAAAAAACCATCAGTGGCGCCCATGTGAAAATCGAAAATGGTCCGGAAGGGATAGTATATATAAAAAGCCTCTAGGGAGACGCCAGTGCACTGAGGAGGAGGGATGGTCATCATAAAAGGGTATCAGATTTCAATTTCCAGGCCTGTGATGAAAATGGATGAATAAATTAATAGAGTCTTAGTTAAAATATGTATGTATATATACATAAATACCGATCACCACAGTAAGAAATTTAAAGGGAATAAAATGCGCCAAGGAAAAAAGGGAAAAGGTCTCTGTACTGTGTGAGAGGATGCTCGTAAATTGTGGTGGTGTTGGCGAGAGAAGAATAAAAAAATCTGTATAAAAATGAGGACACGCTCAAAAGAGAGCAGTCTGATTGACACGATGTTGCGCTTGAGTCGCACGAGATATTAAACTTCAATTTGAAAATGTTCAGCTCTGCCAAGGGAAGAAATGATAGGACTCCTGAAAGGAAAAAAATACCCATTTGGAACGTCCGTCATCGGCGGTCCGCCGTTCTAAATCCGTAAAAGGTTATTTACATAGTCCACGTTCAAGCCCTTGAAAACATTTGAGCATTTTTTCCTCTGCTCTAGCTACCATATTATTTATTAACCTACACGAATCGGTTAATCCAAAATCTGGGGCACGTTTGCAAGCTGTTAGCTGGATAAACAAAGCTACAATACCAAAGGGTTGCGGGAAAGAGGTTGTACCAAAACTATCGATCGGGTGAGAGATTGTCCGGAGAATATCCATCCATTCCACTTTAAGTTGATACACTCAATAGATGGGCAACGTATTTCATCGAATCCCTGAACTCACACATCTCTAAAAACACAAAAACAATCGAAACATACGCTGCTTGCCTCACTACGCTATTTTCCTGATTTCATTTGTGGATTGATTCCAGCGGTGCTTGTGGCGGAGTATGAACTCACATTTCTTTGTCATGTTCGCGTCCCTAATTCGTCGATTTACTTTCCGCGTTATATTGTATGTTGTTCATCAGAACGAAGTGGTGGGAAGAGGAAACACAGGATGAAAAGTAAGCACGATCACGTCGCAAACTTCGTCGTAGCATTTACTTAATTCCGTTGATATTTTTTCATTCACATCGCTAATCCCATACGCGCCCACCATCCTCCCTATCTCTCTTTCCAAGCCCGCTGACAGTAATGGCCCTAGCTGTTGACTAACTCCCTAACTAAACAAGTCCAATATAGCCGAGTAATTTATGTCCTCGTCAGAACTTCCCGGGGAGCAATTAACGAGTAGCGTCCACGAGAAGCTAGATCTTAGTGCTGCTACGTAATCCTTAAAAGATATACTTAATTGGACGAATATCCCTCATGAATAATAAACCGTTGTGTGCGTGTGCATAGTTACTTGTAACTGCTTTAAACTCAGTAATGTATCGAGAACGTGTATGTCTAAGACATTTAAAAGAGTGAAAAGTCTGGATTACAGTTCAAAATCATGACTATCCCTGAAAAAGGTCTGACAAAGATGAGTAGGAAAGTTAAGCTCTTTGTACAGAAAAATCATAACGTTCATTATAGAAAAAGGAAGGTTCACATATCTCAAGGAAGTAGCTAGCTCAGGGAATAAATATATTGTGTAGTCCATTGAGCGCTTTGTGAAAAGCAGTTTTCTCTATTCCAGCATGTCATGCATTGTGTTCTTCACTTCACGCTTTGTGAAAAGCAACTTCTTCATCTCAAATTTTCAATTGCGGGAAAAATAGAAATGCTTACAACGTTCCTCAGTACTCGAATAAAATGAAAAGAAGAACCAGGTTAGACAGCCGTGTGGAAAAACTAAACTTTGCAAAGCTATGGGGGATTTGCGCAAAATATGAAGTCTTTAACTTAATATATAGCGCGTCTTATTTGACCGAATAAATAGCGCATAAGCGCGATATTCCACAGAGGAAAAATCATTCGCCTTGACCGGAATTCGAACTCGGATCCCTCGATTTCGCACCGACAGCCTTAAACAGTTAAGCCTCGGTTTGAATTGGTAAGGGATGAATGGCAAGATTCAGAATCACATTGTATTTCACTTCAAAAATTATAAATTAATCTGGAATTTTAACACAGTTTTTGGTCCAATGAATTTTAATTCATGGATTGATATGATCTCAGAAAGAAAACTTGTTTGGCAGAAAATCAGTACAATTGAATACCTTGACAGTAGGCTAACTACCCAAAAAAATGGCTTGTAATGTGTCAGGACGGAAAACATGTTGCGACATTGGTAGGTTAGACGAAAAATAAAAATCAACGGGGTAGTTACAGCAGTAAACGAAAGGGAAAATTAAATTTTAGTTTAAATGAAGGGACTGTTTTTTTTTCACAGATAATAGAACAATTTTTTAATAGTAGGTCAAATAATCTTTGAAATTAAGGTAGTTTAATTCTTTGAAATAAAGGCCAGATATCACTTCACCTAGAATTTAAATTATTTTCCCTCATTTTTAAGAAAAAAACTCCTTTCTTTCCAATTATATCAAAATATTTACCCCTTTCCGAACTACTTTTCGAGCAATTTGTCTAAAAATTATAAGCAATTTACATTGGATAGATTACGGCCGTGCGTTACAGAGGGAGAATAATGAAAAAATTAGGAATTTCTAGCATCTAGATTTCGTCAAAAAACTAAGGGTGGGTAGTTTGTGTTTTTTAAAAACTATTTATAAAATATAATTAATTACTCACCGCCGTAATTTTTACAGAATCGCAAAAAATACTTCCATAATGAAGGCGTTTTCACCGTATGCGTGAAAAATGAGTCAAGTTAGTGACGTAGGTAAATATGTACTGGTGTATATATTTAATTACTGGGAATTCTTGTCATATATAACTATATTTTTGCGCAGTTAATATTACAATACTTACTTCATACTTTTTACAGATGCTGAAATCGAAAAATTAAATTCGAATAGGGGCTCCATTATTACTAGGCAACTATTCATTCAAACTACCTTAAAGATACATTATCGTCCATAGCATAACGGGCGAACAATACCGGTGAGCGGAAGGGGCAAACAAAGACGTAAACAGGGTCCCGAACGATAAAGACGCAAAGCAGGGAAGTCCGCGGGCAAAAGTTATACAAAGCATTAGAAAGAATGCCTGGAAGATAAAAAAGGAACGCTGAAGGAGAGTATACAGGTGTTTCGCGGGACCAGGGATATATCCATAACCGGTAAATAAGATTTAGCATAAATTTTTGAAGGATACTTTTAAAAAACTACGACCAATTCGAGTAGAAACGATTCCAACCGGTTCACCGCAGAGCTTACAAGATAACCGGAATAAGTGAAAACAGTTGTTAAATACTTTGGGGCAGAATTATTAGATTTGGAGATAAATATAAGTAAATTGTGGGAAGGATATGTGAGAACGCATGACCTCTAAGTGAAAAATCCAAAGAACTGCGAAAATGGCCGCGCAGTTACTTTAACGGAGTCACCCGCTAATGGTCACACAATTGTGTGAAATTCACAGTAAAAAAAATCATTCGCCTAGACTGGGATTCGAACCCATACCCCTCAATTTCGCGCCGAGTACTCAAGACTTCATGAAATTCAGAGCACTCGGCGCAAAATTGAGGGGGCTGGGTTCGAATCCCAGTCCAGGTGAATGATTTTTTTCACTGTGAATTTTACACAATTGTGTCACCTCTAAGTGGAATTCACGTTGTACGTAGAGAGTTATTACTTTATTTTTGATAATGATTGGAATTGTTCCTTTTTCATTAATGCATATTTTAAATTTAATTGACGTTAACCTACTAGTGAATTACACATTTCATGTTTCATGGAAGTTAATCCACTTGAGATTATAACCTCGCTTAACACCAATATATTTGTACCAACGGCAGCCAGGCAAGCTGAAGCATAGGTAAGGTCGAGTCCACAAGGTAATTTAACCCGATGTAAAGAGGAGCAACACAATCTTCTGACAGTTATTCTTACTTTACCATATCTCATTTGTTTATATAGTTATATTTTTTCATTCTCTTTTTTTCCACTCCTCACTCACCTTTCATGTGGCGCGTTTAGACCCGTTAATTCGTGCTTTAATTTCCCAAGGTAAGACCATAATTTCACAAGCAAGAGCCAATAAATGGGTAGATTTTAAGGGCAAACGTTTGCCAAGTGCGATAAAACCCTTAACATGAACATTCTTGCTACGCAAAAAATAGCATAGGTGGTCCTTCGTAATCGTTTTTCAACGATATATTTTCCCAACGGGCTTGTCGCCACCAGATTCCCACCTCCACGCGAGTCAACAAAGCGAGAATGGGGCAGAGCAAGGGGGCAGGTGTACCTGTCGACTACGCCGTCCCCGAGGGAGAGTTCGGTGCCGGCCGTGCAGTTGCCTCCGAGGGCGTGCTGCTGCTGCGACTCCACAATACGCAGGAAGCGGCTCACTATGTCGTCCTTGCCCCCCTTCCATCCCTGCACGCCACCACCCGCGCCGTCCTCTTCGTCCGCCCCCGCCTCTTCACCGCCCCCTGCCGCCGTGTGTGACAGCCCGTGCCCGCGCCGCCTCCCCACACCCTCCAAGTCCAACTCCACCTCATCCTCCGCCCCCAGCACTCCGTCCCACATCATGTCCTCCACGCCCAACTCCCTCGCGTCCCCCACCACCGGACCGTCGCCCATCGCCTCCTCACCGTCCTCGGGGGCGCGACCTCCGCCTCTACCCAACCCACCACTACCGCCCATGGTAACTTGGTGAGGAGGAGTACCGGTTGCGGTGCTGCTGCTGATGGCAGTGTCCTCGGAGGCCGTCGTCGAGGTGGTATTGCCACCACCAGTGGTGTTCGCTTGGGGTTCCGGGTGAAGTAGAGATGATCCCGCGGCATATTCGGAGGGCAACTCCGGGAAGAAAGCCCCCGTCCACCGCTGGTTGCCTATTGCCCGTTGAGGGACCCAAGCTGTCTCTGCGTGGCCGCCGTCGCCTTCCATCCCCACTGAACCTCTCCGGGACATTTTGCGCCATCGTGTGTGCAGCCTCCACTTGCGGTGCCGCAGATGGGAAGCTTCCATGTCCGCCCCCGGGGGCAAGTCCGACGCCTCCTCCACGCCTCCGCTGTCCCTCGCGGGGCGCGAAATCTCCCCGTGACCACTCTCCGCTTCCACTCCCTCCTCCTTACCCTTCTTCCCCGCATTCACAGGGGTCTTTTGGGTCACGGTGGCCCTTCCATGGGAGCCTCCCTCGGCACCCGTCTCGGGAAAGGCCGTCATGGAGATGTGGGACGAAGGGTGCGGACTGGACGGGCTGAGGGGAACGCAGGAGAGGAGGCAGGCGAGGAAAACAGGGAGGTGGCACGGATTCATATCTCGCCTTGGGTCGGGTATTATGAAGGAGAGTTCCAACTCCGTCAATGACAAACACACAACACACGTTCCTGCAGCCCCTATCGTTATCTTACAGTATGTCTTTCGGTCCTAGGAGACCCTCGAGCTCCCAATCCCGCGGTCCCGAAGGGCCCTAATCCGCATGGCGGGCAGGTCCGGTCGCGTCAGGCGATGAGGAAGAGCGGCTAAGCCGAAGTCTGGGGATACGCGGACATTCAGGCCGGCCGTCCGCTCGGGTGCCGGCGGTGGCAACGCGGTGGAGGAACCGAGCGCCCTCTCGCAGAAGCGACGATAAATGAAGGGGATGTAGCGATGGGAAGGCACGCTCGCGTGTCTCATGGCCCTCGGAAAGAATGAGCTGCTTCGCGAGAGCCGGGATTTACTTTTCTATACATATGTATATATATACATCAGGGTCCGCAAATAACAGGCCGGTGGGTCGTCAGGCGTGGGTGGAAATAGGGGAGTAGGAAGGGTTGGGAGATTTATTTACTGAACCGAATTCGTTTACATCGCCGTGCAAAAAAATCTCTGTTATTTGACTCGCGCATCAAACTAACTGGAAAAAAGGTGGATACAAGCGGACTATATTTACGTCGCACGGTGGCGGATTGAAACATACTCTGCCAGCGGCATTATTTTTTTTATTATACCTCTTTTTTATTATCGTTAGCCAGAACAATGCTGTGACGGACGAAAAGAGTTCAAACACCAGAGAAAGACGGCGCCGTCATAAGAGCATGCCTTAAGCATTAAACAGGATGAGATCCTTTTGTCTGAAAAGGATAACCTCTCGGTCGGGACTAACGATCGGTTTTCAATTCAGATCATTATTTCGTTATGTAATTCACTGGAGAAGGCGCCTCTTCGGGGTGATTAGCACAAAGCAGCGAGGAGGGGCGAAAATCACTCGGCGACCCGAAACCTCATCAGGGCGAGATATGTAGCCAGACTCGATATCCATGACGTAGTGGGTGAGAAATGGTTGAAGACAGTGAATGTAAGAGGGGCAGAGAGAGATTAATGATGCTCCTCGGGGAAGGAACAAGGAGAATGGAGATATTAGAGAGGTAGAGGAAGGAGAAGGGGAATAAATGGAAGAAATTAAATTAGGAGCAGAAGCCTAGCCTTAATGATATTTTTAGAAACTTCAGCATAAGAACACGGACAAAGCTGTGACTTCGCTCACCAATTAAAGCGCGATTACTCAAACGAGCGTAACCAGACGCCTAGATTAGCGTTGAAGAGCATGATGATTTAAAGGTAGCACTAAATATTTCCAATACCGCGTAATTAGTGGAGTTAGAAATAATTATGGATAACAATCGAAGCTGAATTATTAGTCTTTGAGCATATTTGTTGTGCTATCTGATAGAGCAAAAAGTTCAGAAACGAGAAAAAAATGCCTCTTATTATCACGAGATGAGAAACCTTCGTGAGTTTATGGATTTTTCCCTCCTGTATGATATTAAAACGTGCTAGTACGGGCTGCGTTTCCTGTTTTGAATGATCTTTATTAAAGATGCACCCTCGCGGAACACGTGCCGCTTCTTTCACGGGAAAAAATCGTGTGTGCGTGGAAATTGAAGGGGCCTCGCTTCAGTTCAAAGCATGAAAAACTAAAAAGGAGCCCTTCGGATGATGATGGGATCCGAATCCCAGCAGGCGGAAAACATCATTAAGGACTAATCACTGGACCCTCCGGGGATCATCCACAGATGGCGTAACACTTCGAGGGAAAAGGGTATCCCGAAAGTCTCGCAAACAAAACGGGGCGGGCGAAAGCAGGAGCAGCGAGAGAGAGAGAGCTGATGATATGTAAATAAGACTGAAGGGCCGTGTGCCGATCGAGCGGGCGTGGGCAGAGCGCGGGTGCCCCTGCACAGCCTGCCGGCGAACAATATCCCTCAAGATTTTCCTTAAAGGCTAACCGAATTACCCCTCAGAATCGACCTCACACGTGTGTATGCTCCGTGTCGTATATGCATGTATATTTTTTCTTTTCTTTTTACGGACCTGTTAGAGGGAAGGGTGTGGGTTTTACTTGCGTTTCAATAAACAACGAGGAGACGGCTGTGGACCGTTCTATAGGGGCGGGCTTAGGGGAAAACGGCTATGTGGACCTCTTCTAGGGGTCAATTACTCTCGCGAAAGTAAAAGGGCGCAGGGAATCCGCGAGAATTATGAAGCCGGGTGGAATGAGCGAGGGGGGGGGTGCAGAGAGAGGAAGGGCGTCGAAAATTCGTTCTGGGGGGGTTAGGGAGGGTTAAATCCGCCGCTCTGGTTTCCGAGGTCAGAGTGAGCGGGGGCAAAGGGAAGAGCGGAAGGAAGGTCAATCCAACGAGGTCCGTCCTGCGGGGAAATGCGGCGTGGGCGGGCGAATGACGAGAGAGAGGAAGCGAGAGTTTGCCGAGTGAGAGAGACAGAGAGGGAGGGAGTTAAAAAAATTGAAATTCCCTTCGAAGCCTGGGGATAATAAATGGGACGACGCAAAAGCGGTACGCACGCCGGTCACGGAATGTTTTAAGTGTGTCCGAGAGAGTCAGAGACAGTGAGAGAGAGATAGAGAAAGGAATATAGGGAGAGCGGGAGAGTGGCGCGGGCAGCGAACGAGGACGCTCCCGAGTAGCGAAACGGTGATTGAGTTCAATTCATTTGCGTCGGAGGGAATGGAAAGGGGTGTTGGAGGGGTGGAAGAGAGTGGGAGGGAAAGGATTAGGGACAGACGATGGTAGGAAGGGGATGGGGTACGCGAGGGGGGAGGCAAGTTGGTGGGTGGGTAGGTGGGGGAGTAACAAGCGGGTCGGAGGCTGCGGTGGTGGTAGGTGGTGGGGATAGATGCGATATCTGGCGTCCGCCCTCGCTGAAGGGGACCCTTGGGGAGGAGTGAGCGGGCAGGAGGTCGACAAGGGAGGGGAGGGAATTGGGCGGGCGGGAGGGTGGGTGGAATGTTGTGGGTGGCCGGGCAGAGGGGCGGGGTGGGAGGAATTGCGGCGTGGGGTTTTAGGTGTGGTGGTGCTACCGGGCTACTCTCTCTCTCCCGCTTAAGGGCAGGAGGGAAAAGGGAGGGCCGAGGCGCACATAGAAGTGGAAATGGACTTTATTCGGAGGTTTAAGAGATTTTCCGTTGTCCTGGGATGGATAATGTGGATTCTGGGAGTGGGTGGGAGGTTGGCAGGGTAATAGGGTGGCACTAGAGGGGAGGGAAGTAGAGAGGGAGGCGCGTAGAGAGAGGGGCTGCTTTCAGGGCGAGTTCGATCGAAGATGAAATGCTTGCAGTGGACGGGGGAAATGGTCGGGTGGGGGGTAAAAGTAGGTGGGGGGAAGTTTAGTGAGGAGGGATCGTGGATGTGGGAGTGGGGGAATAAAGGGTACAGGGTAAGGATGAGGAAGAGGGGAGCCTGCGATTGAGCTGGGCCTTGTCTCTGATCTCGGCTATTTCCTCCGCTCGACCAAGGGATTTTTGATGAGAAAGCGGAACGTTAAGGAGACAGAGTGTGGGAAGGGGGAGGAAGCAGGCGGTTGGAGGTAAAATAGGGGGACTTGAGAGTGCGTGAAAGTGTGGAGGGGCAGGAGGGAGGGGAGGAAGGAATTTTGAAACTGTGGCTGGAGGAGAGACACTGGGGGTAGGAACTCGGTCTTGGGGACAGTGAATTTATAGGGTTCGAGGGAATGGCACTATGCGTTGCGCGTAGAGAGAAAATGGGCCGAGAAGGGAGTTTAATATGCTGGCGGGGCAGAGAGATATGAAGTGGGGGTAGAGCTGGAGAAAGGAGCACTCGAGGGAGGCGGATGTGTCCGAGAAAAAAATTAAGCGTTGCCGGAGAAGGCAATTAGGCAAGCTTGACTCTGAACGCAGTGGGGGACGAGGAAGAAAGACGTTGAGATATGGAGAGGAGGCGGAGATGTATGGCCACTTTCACGGTCCCAAAATCTCCGTGCTTTTTCCTTCCACCCTCACCTTCCACGTTTTTCCCTCGAAGAGAGGGAAATCGGCGAGGATTAGTCCTCGGAGGAAACGTGGGGAGGAGTCGTGTGCCTTAGTCAACCGGCCACGGTCGGAGGCGAGACGGAAAAGCCGTTCCTGCAGTTTACGCCGCGCTCGGCGAACGATCCGCGGCACCCGGCGTTGGTTAGCGCCGCGCTCAGCTGGTCCGCCGTGCGCCGGGCGGCGGCGAACCACTGTAGAATCTGGGCGGGCCCGGAAGAAATCCTTAGGGTACTCCCTACGGTAATGGAAGCGCGGAAGAAATGTGGAAGACGGATCACTGTGTCCCGCAGGAAAGATCCACTATAATCCCGCGTGGGGCAGGCCCATGCGCGTTTAGTATATCACACCGAAGTGCATCGAAAACACGGAAGCGTGGACCTTCCCGCTCTGGAAGGCGAGACGTAAACGGATGTCAGTGTTCCGTCACCGAAGAGAAGTGTATTCTTTTCCACCAACACGTACGCCTTCTCCACTTCGCAGCAGTCTCCTCCGAGTCACTAGGTTAGAGCGCGAGACACGGTGGAGCAACACGGTTCAGAATCACGTATTGTTAACCCTTACTCTCCACCCCGGCGACTAAGAGCTTGCCGGTGGACGGAGACACCGAGCACGAGGGTCCGTTATAACCATATCTTCCACTCTCTTTGTTTATCTTCGCCGTATTTCACTCTCACGCCCTCACTTCCTCCTCGGCAAGCGTTCGGAAGGGAGCGGAGGAGCACGGCCGTTTCGCCTGGTGGCTGCGGATGCACTGCCGGAGCGGCGAGGGGATGTGTCCCAGAGCGCTGACTTCTCCCCGCTTGACTATTCGACACATGCCGAACCGAGCGCTCGCTACTCGGGGAGTGTACGGGGTAAAGAGGTGGCGGAGGAAGCGGCGACGGTGGAGGAGGTGGAGGAGAAGGAGACGGTAGCGACGGCGCAGGGAACCCAGGGAACGCGGGAAAGGGCGGCAAAAGGGTACGTGGGAGGGGAGCGAAGCGGCGAGGGCGCGGTGTAGACCGGCTGCGAGGGCGGGGCAGGCGCGGAAGAGAAGGAGGGAACGGCAGCGTGTGAGGGAAGGGTGACGGAAGGCCCTCCTGGTGCGGGGATCGGTGTGCTCGTATGTGGATAGAAATTTCGGCAGGGTGGGTTTCGGGAACAAGGATGGGGAAAGGCTTTGGGAGAAAGTACGGGAGAGTGAAAGCCGTGCACGTACATCTATGTGTGTGAGTGTGTTGCGCTTGGGTGTGGGAGGAGGCTGCAAGGTGCGATGCTTGGAGAGGAGCTAGGGGTTTTTGGGATCGGGGTAGGGGGTAAGGGGCGTGCGAAGGGTTGCGCCTTGAGGGATGAAGATGGACGGATACACAAGGAGGTGCGGGAATGGAGACGGGAGGTTGAGCAGATAAGCGAGGCGGACGGAGTGACGTGATGGGTGAGGTATGGATGCGGACGTGGGTTCAGGGGTGTTGTGTTGTGAGGGCCTCCGCGCACAGATGTTGCTTTGTGGCGTGTAAGGAAGCGAGGGAGATGGACGCAGATGTGGGGGAGTCCTTGCGTGGGTGCGGAGACCAGCCAAATGGTTTCCTATGCCGAAGGCTCTCTCTGTTCCTCAGTCACAGAAATAGGTGCCTCCGGTGGCTAATTTTGTTTGAGTAATGTCAAAAATAAACTAAATAAGTGCTCAGGGGTAACAAATTGTTTCAGGCCACACTAGGTGGAATTCTCTCATCTCAGGAAGGGTTGGAGAGAGAACATTGCAATTCCACATGAAGTTATTATTTTGCTCGATCGGTTTCACCGCAGAGCAGTATCTTCAGATCAGCATCACCGGAAGATTTTCCTCTGCGGCGAAACCGGACGGGCAAAATTAAAACTTCACATGGAATTGTAGTGTTCTTTCTCCAACACTTCCTGAGGTACTCAAGGGTACTACGACTTTACTCGTGTAAGCCGCGCCCTCCTGTATCCCACGCACCCCCATTTTCGGGCAGGCTCGTGAGGAAAAAATTATTTTTATCAAAAATCAATTTTTTGCCCTTGAGCCTCCATTATTTTGTCATAACATGAATGCACTTTCTTTAATAGAAATTCTTCCCCAGAGTTATGTGTTGATGAACATCTTTCTCATGATTTTATTGCGCTACGTTTTAATATCGTCACGATACACAGCCCATTTTATTGTGCATCTTTTTCTCCTAACATCACACAGCAATCACAGTTGTATACAATCACATCATCCAGCAATAAAAGTGGCATCTGTTCGACATGAAATATACAACTAAAATAATTGCAGAACTATACACAATTTCAACCCGTGATCATTCGATTATGGAAATCCGTCGGCGAATCAACAAATAAAAGCAGAATGCCGTCCATACCTGATAGATGCCTGATAGCGGTGGTTTCGTCTGCTTTCTACGCAGTAGCTGTGGGCTGGGAGGATTTAACAACACCGGGGAACGTCTTGGAAACACACGGAAAAACTAAACTCCATGTAATAGCAGTTATCATTCTATTAAACTAAAGAAAAACACATTTGTGGAAATAGAATCGTGAATCACTAATGAATATTTATATCATAATAGTTCTAATTTTTGTTTTCGTCACTGCTACTAAGATCTGAGAAAATCACGTCCTCACTTTCACTATCCCGCACCTCACTGTCTTCATTGCCGTCCATGCCATTTGAAATGCAACATTTCTTCAAGTTTTTTTACGACTAAATCCTCTGGAATCATCTTCCATGATACCAAAATCCACTGACAAATCTGCGTCAACTCTGTTTTTTTCCCGTGGGAGTTTCTTCATGTATAGTGCTTGCCATCCACTCTCTGTACAGGCTCTTCATGTTCGCTTTGAATGGTTTATTTATGCAAACGTCTAATGGCTGCAACATAGACGTCATGCCAACTGGAATTGTCACCTGGTCAGTCTTTCCCTCTTGCAGCCTTTGTTTTACAGGTTCTTCAAGATGCCCACGAAAACTGTCGAGTACTAACATGCTCCGCAGCCGTAGTAAGGCACCAGGACGGGATTCCCACACACATTTAATCCAATCTAAGACCATGTCACAGTCCATCCAACCATTTTCTTGCGCTCTTACTATTATACCGGCTGGAAATATCACTTTCTTGGGTAGAGTTTTTCGTTTAAAAATAACATAAGGTAGGATTTTCTTCCCATCTGCCAGTACTGTCAACATCACTGTACAATGCTGTTTTTCATAAACACCACTTTGTGCTTGCACAGACTTCTGGCCAATTTCATTCACAGTTGTTTCTGACGGCATCTCGAAGTACACTGGTGTTTGGTCTGCATTTCCAATGTGTCCCAATAAGTAGCAATGTTTTTTCCTCAGCTGAATTACATACCTCTGAAAGCTCTCCAGCTTATCTTCATATGCATCAGGTAAGCGCTGGGAAATCGTCGTCCTTCTCCTTACTGATAGTCGGTTTCTGATAAAAAATCGTTGTCACCATCCTCTGCTCGCGTTAAAGTCTGCCGGAGCAACACCTAATTATCTCGCTATTTCTTTTGCTTAAACCTGGTACATTTCTGTTGACACTGCATAAGCATACTCTCGTCTATCAAAGATGTATGAAGCCAGTCGCTTTTCTAATTCAGGGTATTTTGCACTTTTACCCCTAAAAGCTCTCATACTTTTTTTCCAGATAGCAGTTTTTCCTTCATCTTCCTCCAGTCTGTGATGCACGATTCAGATAAACCATATTTCCTTCCTGCAGCTCGATTTCCTATTTTTTCGGCATCTCTTACAATATGTAGTTTTGTACTCACAGGATACGATCGTAATTTCTCTTCAGAACTCATTTTTAGGGTGGTAACCGCAAATTATTTTAAAGTGCCAAATGACTCGAACACGTTTACTCCTCTCACGCATAGAGCGGATAGCACGGAGAGAAAAGCACGTATAGTAGGAAGGTACAATCTCTGAGCATACGAGTCTTGTCACTATGTAACAAATACTTTGTCGTGGTTTTACAATGCAGCTTTAATGTGTACACAAAAGTGGATATCTATTACGTGAGAAATGTTGCTACAGATACGTGATACCGAAACAAACTCCGATTACGATTTTGAAAAGATTTAAAGGTGCCATACCCCCTTGCGGCAGCTTACAAGATACAATGTAGATACAGATTTGAATACATATCAGTCCTAAAATATGTTATCTTACGTACGATCTATACACGGTAAGTGCTTTGTCACATGACACCATACTTACCAATTCACATCAATATATTCACTTTGGAGAAACTAACGACTTCGGAGAAACTAACGAATTTGGAGAGACTAACGACAGGAATTTGAGGTAAAATGGTGTGCGGCTTTCATGAAAATTTGGAGGATTCGTGTAAGCCGCGCACCCCCATTTTTTCACCGGCATTTTCGGAAAAAGGTGCGCGGCTTACACGAGTAAATACGGTAATACTCCACTTATTTTGCAGTGTGAAAGATAGTTGGCTAACAGTAAAGTGTTCCACCCTCAGAATACTCCGTACTCAGGGAAATGTCACTCCCAGTGTTGTAACTACCAGCGCACATGTCGAGTACGCAAACATATCCTCTCCATACATATAGGATTTTTGAAAATACGAATTTCTTTGGCCGAGTTTCTCTAGGCAAAGGCTAAAGTGTCAAGAAGACCTAAGGCACAAAAGTTCCTCAAAGATAAATTTGACTTAAACTTATATCATGCAGATAGAGGTGGGCTTACGGAACTCTCTTTCCCAAAAGTTTGCAACGAGGCACGCCCTTGGAAGTAACAATAGGGATTCTTGAGCCAGGTTTCCTTCTGCAAACTTCCTTAAACTTCACCCCTCTAATAATCCTCCAAAAATTACCGTTGACAACACTCTTATCCATCCAAAAGGCTCCCACGATGCAAACCTTACCCTTTATTAGTCAATTTTGCGGAGGTTACGCTTTAGACAGTCGGGTTTAAAAGCTGGGGGAGGGGATATTTGAGACTCGTGAAAGTAGTTTTGAGCCGGCTGAGAATCAGAGGAGGAGGGGATTTTGAATAAGGGAGACTGGGGACCTAGAGGACAGACGGACAGAAAAACGACTCAATTGGACCAAATGAGACGGAGACAGTCGGTCCCAGGGAATGGCAGGGGCTTGGAGGTGCCCTCCTTTAACTCTTCTCTCCCAACGCGTCTCTCACAGCTCTTAACCCTTTCCCCTAGGAGGAAAAAAGGAGAAAAGACAGAACGGCGGGGCCAACGACTTCACTTCGGGCGAAATTGAGCCCTTTGCGTCTTTCTCCCTCAAGAGCGTCGTCCTAAAATTTTTCTCACCCCTTCCTACTCTTCCTCCAATCCTGAACGTCGAAAATGCCGAGGGAAAAAGATGAGGCGCCAGTGCCGTGGACAAACTTTCGAGGCGTGGGTGGAGGAGAAATGAGTAGGGGGAGGAGAGTTTGAGGGCAGGGTGAGAGACGAGGAGGCCAAAAGCTTAAAGGCAAAGGAACCGAGAGTGAGGAATGAATGGAGGGAAGTTAGTGAGGTGGGGGTGTAAGGACGAAAAATGACAAAAGTGGGGAACAAGGGTATGGGGAAGTGGATGAGGAGGGGGAGGAGGGAGAGGGGTGATTAATGCAGGAGGAATAGTAAATATGTAGGAGGATTTTCTGGGAGGGAGGGTGGTTCCGTCAGGGGTATTGGTTTGGGGAAGGGGCGTCAGGGGGAGGGGAGGCGATAGGGTTTTAAGGGATGGCTCGCGGACTAGGGCTCAGAGGAGGGAAAGAGAGGAGAGAGACAGAAGAGCTGGAAGAGGTGAGGAGTGAGAAGGGAGGAGATGGAGAGTCTCAGAGGTAAACCGTGAAGAGGACTCGTGGAGACTGGGGCGGAAGGGGTTGGAGGGGATAGGTTTCGTGCTTTGGCTGGAGTACTGAGTTCCCAATCTGAAGGTCCGGGTTCGAGGCCGTAGTGGTGTAAAATTTTCAGTCGAAACCCGACGCCTATTTCAGTGCAATGTGGAGAGCATTTCAAGGTTTTTTAAATGTTCTGCCCGCCGTATAGAACGCCTCCTAGGAGCTTTTTTAAGTTCATGCCAGCGATCGGCAACACATGGCACGCATGTCGCCAGGTAGCACGCGAAAAATCAAGCAAATTACGATGAAATTCAATTTTTTGCTATTTTGCTATTTTATACCTTTACTTAGGAGTGGCGCACCTCTAGATTTTAATTAAATTTTACGTAAAACGTGGCACGCGTGCACATATTGGTTGCCAAACGCTGGGTTAGGCTAACACCGACACTGGGTTTCTTTCCACTCTACCTCCACTATCCAAATAATTGTGAGGGATCCGGTTGGTGTAGTGGTAAGAATTCTGGCTTCTCATTCTGTGGGCTCGGAATCCCAATATTGGCATAGATTATTCAGTGGACTTATGCCTACTTGGAAGCACAAGTGCAGTATTCTGTCCTTCGGAAGGGACGTTACACTGTGGTCCCCATGATGCCTTTTATCAAAAGTAAGTTAACGCCGGGTTTCTCCCCATCCTTCCTCCATTCGCCAAATTTCTCCCTTTACCAACTTAATCACCTATCCTCCATGGAGAAAATTACTTCAGCTATCGGCCGCCTCCCTCAAATAAGCAACCAACAAACCGGAGGGAGCTGGAGATTGCGCTTTTCGGGGGCTGGTAGAGGATGTCGGGGGTGGCGAAGGGAAGGAAGCGAGATCGACAGGTGCGGGCCAGATAGCGTAGGAAGGGATGTGAGCTAGCTGAGACGGGGGAATATTTTGATGGGAATTTTGGCCGGGAAGGCGGAGACTGTAAATGCGAGGTTGGGAGTTGAAGCAACGACACCTGGGGGTGGAGGGGCAGGGGATTTAGCCCGAAGAGGACGGGGTGGGAAACAGGAGGTGGGAAATCAAGGGCAATGTCGAATGAAGAGAAGGGCGATATCAGGCAAGAGGGGAACAGAGCGCGTGACGAATGATATGAGGGTGTGTACGGGAGAGTTAAAGAGAAAGACACTGTGTGTGCGTTTGAGTGCGGGAGAAAGAACAGATATGATCGGGCGTGGGTTTTCCCTCAAAAGAGACGATGAAGCCTTTTGAGGGAAAATGGAGAGTCGTACAGGCAGAGAGAAGGAGAGAGAAAATGCGCAGGATTAGGCATAGGCGAAGTGAAAGAGAGAGTTACGGGGGGGGGAGGAGGGAGGAAGAGAAAGGAAACGAAATGGTAACAGAGGAGGAGGAAAGCTTGGAAGCTGAAGACGAGGAGGGACAAAGAGACAGAGGGAACGGAGAGATTGAGTGAGGGTATAGGCGAGAGGGTGGGGAAGTGGAGGCGGAGAGGAAATAAGGGATGAATATAAATTGTATGAGGGAATACGGGGTTTGAGTAAGGGAGTGGGTAAGTGATAGGGTGGAGGGTAGAAGTGACGGAGTGAGGGGAATGCGGGAGAAGGGCAAGGCGAAGGAAGGGGCGGAGGGATGAATTGAGAGCAGAAATTGGAGCCTAGGGAGCGTATAGAGCTACGAGGTAAGGCGGATGTTAAGGGAAGGAGGAGGAGAGAGGCAGTGGCCTCCTCCAGAAGGAAGGAAACTATAGAGATGGAGGAGGGGAGAAAAAGCTGGCTACAGGCACGAATACGGGATGGGGGGGCGTTAAAGGGGGACGCTGAGGTGCGATGGTAGGAGGAGCGGTTGCGTCGGGAGAGGGGCTTATACGGGGAAGAGGAGGAGAGGAGTATAGAGTATCGTGGTGGAGGGAGAGAGGCTGGGTGAGAGAAAATAGAGGTGGTGGTGGTGGTGCTTTCGAGAGGAGATAGATTTTTAGGCGGAGGTGTGCTGGATGTGAGCCTAAAGTAGAGAGAGAAGGGAAGGGTAGGGAGAGGTGCGGTGAGGATTGAGGAAAGAACAGAAGATGGATTCGAAAAAAAAAAGAAAAGATGAGAGCCCTGAATGAGTTAGAAGCGTAAGGAAAAAAGTAAATGCTGCTGCTCATCTTTTTCCCACACGGGAGACATTAGCATGCGAAAATGCACCCGGATGGTTTATGGAGGATGCTTAAACATTTCATGTCTGAGGCATCTCCGCGGATCCGTGGTAAAGAGGATAATTCGAAAATTGAACGTGACGGTTCTCCGGTTGCGTCGACGGTGACATCAAAGGAAAGAGGGGCTTCCAGCTTTCCAACTTCGTCCATCCGACCGGCCGGAGATGCATATTCCGGTTGCAAGTCACCGACAGAGACAGATACGGGTCCTTCCTGTGCAATGCAACCGAACGTGGGGCGCGATGTTCATGCGATGCCGACAACCCGGATTATTTTGCTCGTGGGAATAATATTGTCACCTCTCAGAACCAAGTGTCAGAACGTCTCGTACGCATTAGTAATTACCGCGTTTCGCCAGCGAGTTGTTTAACTCGCTTCCGCTGACGCAGTTGTCATGCATCACGGTGAGGTAATGTCCGACATGCGTCACAACGGCGGGACTCGATCTACCCACTTAATGATGTCGTACAGAACTCCTGGCGTTTCTACACCGGGCCTGGCGTGTACACGCAGTTTTTAATTCATCGCTAACTTAGCATAATGTCTCGCAGATCCTTCTGAGAATGACTTTGACACCGTCTTCCGTTTAATGAATGCGTGTGGTTCTAGGTAATATACCCGCCCGAGTCACAAATGCGCCAGACGGCCCTTGCTTTCGCATTTCTACGCCGCTGGATTATGAAGGAGGGAATGGAGCAATGGCACGGAGAATGTGTCATGCTGTCCCGGCGGACATTTTTTCGCCACAAGTAGAGGAGTCCCTGCCGCAGCTCGGAGACAAATACATGGCAGGCCCGCCTCTCCGAGTAAGGAGGGCGTTTGAGGAAACTTCACGCTAACACACGGCGTCAATTCAAGCGTCACCACCAAACGGATACACCAGATCTCTCCCTTGTTATCTCCCGGGCGTACATCCCAAGCACGTACTCGTTCCCATGTCGACGAAGGAGGTCTTGAGAGATATAGAGAGGAAGCGAGGATGGGGGACAGAGAGAGAGAGATAATGCGAGAAACGGAGAAAGAGAGGGAGTAGAAAGAGAGTTCAAGGCTGGGTCCTTATCCGCAGCCGTTTAAATCGCTAATACCATGAGAATAAAAAAAGAGAGAAACGAATTTCGTTACCCCTCCCCACGCCCCGTTCACCAGTGGGAGTCAATGCGAGAGTCTCCCCTCCCGACCCCCCTTATCCCTTCCAACGACCACCCTCCTGCGTTCGCAGAGAATACTCCGTCGCCGTGCAAAAGTTGTTCAAACATGTGGAAGAGGAGGGAAAAAGGGTAAGGGTGGGAGGGGAGAGGGTGAAAATAAACGGGATTCGGAGGAGGGAGAGAGATTCGGAGAGTAAAAGGAGAAGAGGGAGCTTTAGAGATGACAGGAGTGGGCGGGGAAAAGGAAGGAGGGAGGGGATGGAAGGGGAGGGATCGCGGAAGGGAGAGAAGGGCGGGGGGGAGGAGCAATGGAAAATAAGGACAGTCGGAAAAAAGGTAGGGAGAGACTTGGGCAAGAGGGAAGGAGAAGGAAGGAGGGGGATACGCGAGAGAGGGATGTTGTGCGGGGGAGGAGGAGGAGAGGGCTGATGCAGGACGTGGAGAAAGAGAGAGAGAGAGGAAGAGGGGTGCGCCGACGGTGGAACAACAGAAAACGAGTATCGAGGGAATAACTGGGTAAAAGCGGGCGGGGTGGGGGGTGAGAGATAGAGGGGGGAGGAGAAGTCGCGGGGCGGAAGGTGGAACTAGAGCAGAATAGTAACGGAGCGACGGCACGGAGAGGAACGGTGTGGCGTTGGTGTTTTTGGGGGGAAGGAAGTAGAAAGGGAGGCACGGTATCGGTGAGTGGGTGGAATAGAGAAAGGTAGAGAGAGAAATATAGAGTAGACAGAGAAGCGGAGGGGTCGTGGGTGAGAATGGGGAAAGGTTGATGAGAATGGAGGAGGGGTATGGGGAGGGAAAGGAAAAAGGGATCGTAATGGAGTGGAGAGAATTGAAAAAGCAAAGGAGAGGAGGGTGTGTGGAGGGTGTGTGTGTCTGTGTGTTGGTGGGAGGGTGGGAGCAGGAGAGAGACGGGAGAGGCTCGACGTAGCGTTAGATAAATGGGGAAGGCAGAAGAGTTTTCAGCGAGCGGAAGATGGCGAAAGTAAAAGGAATAGATAGTGAGGGAGGGGGAGGGAAAGGAAAGAAACGGTTTTCGCGCTAAAGTTGGGCGAAAGGAAGACGAAAAAGAAGATGCAGGCCAAGATAAGAACGTGGGAGAGAGAGAGGGAGAGAGAGAGAGACGGGGACGAAGACGAAGGAGAACGGGAGGAGGTAATGTCGCCCTGCCCGCAAATATTGGGGGTCCTTCCTGGCTCTGCGAAAGGGTTAACGCCAGGGACATAAAAAATGGAGGAGAGTGCGGCGACGACGACGCATATAGGAGACGCAGTAAAGAGAGCCTAGTTGACTGCATGACTCGCAGCGAGAGGAAAGAGAGAGTGTGCGGAAAGAGCGGCATTATGGTGATGCGAGAGTGAAGTCGAATAGGTGGAATAATTTTGCCCCGCCATTGTATCGATCAGTGGGGGGGTGCTTTATCTGTCAGGGCCGTTGATGCCGCGATGGAATTGAGGTAATAACCGGAGAGAGGGTTTTTTGAGCGAGATAGGGGATAAGGATCGCGGTGGAAACCCGGTGCCCGCGCGGAAAAGAAAAAGTAAGAGAGTGAGGAAAAAGAAGGGTGATTTAATCTTGGAAGGAGGAGAGATGGAAAGGAGCAATAATACTAAAAGTCCTCCGAAAACCTCCTAGTCGTAAACATTTATGCCCGAGGCGACATTAAAGAGGATGGTCCGGCAACCCGAGCGACAAGAAGGAGCATGTTCCCGAGCTCTCCGGTATGGCAAAAAACAACGGAAAGGCCGCGGGCGATATTGATGCGCACACATGGCAAAGTTAAAACGGGCGGAATTGGATCAAAAAAGCGGTCCCCTTTTCATATTTTTTTCATTTCCGCTCTCCACCGCGAACGAAAAACTGGGACCCACCCCTGTCTTTTTTGCTGAGCGTCGCATGTAAACGCGCCTGCTACACGATGCTTTACAACTGCGAAACCCGCGGTTTACAGAAGTTTACGACCGCGTTCGCGGGAGTCCATTATCGTCGCTTGTGACACATGGCTGCCTACGTGACTCACGGTTAACCAACCTCACTCGGCGAATACGCGGAATTGGGCGCGCGAGGGCAAAGAGAGCACGGAAGTTAAAAAAAACTCCAAATTTTCCAGCATCACGATTTCATTTAATTTTTTTCACCTTCTTATCAAATAAAAAAAGCTCCCACCGGAAAAACTACCCAAGTTTGAAAGAGGCGTCGGCACCTTTTTTTTTAGTAAAGGCAAGATTCTCGAAGCTTCCCCACATATACTCCCGCCCCGGCTGAACCGTCCTCGGAAGCCTCCTCAGGGGATCGAGGGGTTGGAATATAGACAACGCCGAGAGCTGGGCAAAGTCTTCCACGGAGAGAGATAAGATACAGATTCTCCTCTCATTTTTTCCGCATATATATTTATATTAACCCGCGTGCTTATATACCATAAGGGATTCATGTAATATAAACTCCTGGGGGGGAAGCCTCGAGGGGATTGTGGGAGAACGGAAGGGTTGAGGGAAGCGGAGAACAAGAAGGGGTACTTGGAGATGAACAGGGGGAAGAAGAAAGGACTTGCATAAGAAAACGTAAGAGGGAAAAAAGAGAGAAATCAGATGAAAGGGGGAGAGAGAAACAAACGGAAAAGACAGTCAGAGTTCGGGCGGAGAGTTTTTCAGAGAGAGAGAGAGAAAAATAAGTTTCGGGGGTCCGGTTTTCACGAAGAGAGGAAAACAAGGCGAGGAAATGGGCGGAAGGCAGGAGGTGAGGAAGGACAAGAAGTGGTTAAGGAGCAGAAAGAAGGAAATAACCTTATAAAATAATCAGTTCACACTTCAAACTAATCAGAGACCTTATCATACAGCTAAAAAAGCTACGTGAACGTGCGTTCATAATATCACAACCGTTAGAAAGTAGAATTAGTATTATTTTTATTTAGTGCGCCGACAAAAAGTCATAAAGCACCTAGCATTTTTATCAGCTGACATCCTTAATGCGGTGCTTAAATATTAAAATAAATAAGCATAATTAAAAGATTGCACAATGACTAGAGCGATGACAAACTAATGCTCACTGAAAATCCTAAAAATACAAAAGGACTTAGAAACATGCAATTTGGTGTATAGTTGTTTTGGGTGTATAGTTTGTGTAAGGCCCTAAAAATTCCTCTAAATTACTTTAGACAAGTAATTTGTGTGCAAAAATAGTTAAGGCCATTTACACTTGCTGGTTTAAGCCCGTGTCCTTTAAAATCAGTAAGTCACTAATGCAGACGCATTACTGCAATGGACTACTAGAATATTGAATTTTCTATGGTGAAGTTCTCGTTAGTTAGATTCTGTCACAATGCGCTTTATAGCCACAATAAAGTTGAATTCATCACAGTATTGCAGCACCCTGTCATCATCTTCAATCTATAAAAATGCCATATTATCATGGTAGGTGCTGTAATTTCGGGGGGACTGAAAAAAGTGAAGCACGATAATTATGCAAGAAAAACAAAATAGAGTAGGCTAAGTGATATGTTTATAAAAAAGTCATTTAGACTGGCGGAGGATCAGGCATTGGATATTTAGTCATCCAAGGGACTGTAATCGATTATAAACGCCCTGAAGAGACTGTGCGAAAGCTTAGACACAAAAAGTAATGAAGTTCCCACAAGGTAAGAAGGTTAGAATAAAAATACGAAGACAGAACCGAGAGCAGGAGGAACGATTCACGACTCGCGGCTTCACGCAAAGGAGACTCTAATAAAGAGAAAGGAATTGACGAGGGGAAATTCGAACAAACATATCAAGAAAATATTACGGTAAACGCTAATATGGAGCATCGCGTTGCGGAAGGAGGATAATAAACTGGAGGCTTATGAGTCGTGAGTGTGAAGAAGGATGGAAAACGTTAGCTGGGTGAAGAGGAAGATAAGGAGGGGCTACATAATGTGTGAGAGGAAGGAAGGGAGATTATTGTGAGAGAAAGAAGGGAGAATAAGGGAGAGAAAATTAGGAGGCAACAAAAGTGGATGGAGGACGTGATAAAGGGTAACAACTTGTCGAATAGGGCAATAGAGAAGAAAGAGAGAAAAATAATTTACATATTGAACGATATGAAGAAAGGCTAAAAATTTGGTGAGTTAAAAAGGGATCGAATGCAGAAAAATAATAGTTTCAAGAAGAATGCATTAGAAAAAACGCACCACGGTCGGAGAAATTATAAGCAGGACTTTACTTGACCATAATATTTAATTTTTAATATATTTGAAGCCATAATAAAGTAGAGAAGAGTGTTATTTACTTTTAAACACATTCTTTAAATTACATAAGGTCAAGGAAATGTGCGAAGTCTAAAGTCGTTATAAATATTCCGCAAGCTTTTCACTAATTTAGTGCGTATTTAGTAGAGGGCAACACAAGAGTTACAATTGTAACTATAGGAGTGAATTAGCAAGAACGAAGTTTAAGACGCGTATTAGTCCGAGTCCGACGACCTGGCCGCGGCTCAACAGGACCCAGTCTAAACCGCGGTTTGAACTTCGTTCTTTCAATCTACACAGAACGTAGTGCGAACGTATGTCAATTGGTAACGTTGGTACGTACGACGTTGGAGTGAACGGGTATTAGAGGAGGAGGAAGAGTAATGTTTGAGGAGCAGACCGAGGGGAAAAAAGGGAAAAAAGGGTGCGGCTGAGGGGTATGGTAGGACGAGGATGGAGGGATGCTGCAGGAGAGGAGAGGCGTGGGGGTCGGAAGGGTTTTGTGGGGGCCAGTGGGGGAGAGTTTTCTCCCACCCTCCCTGCTCCCTGGGCGTACTGGTAAAGCAGGGCGCATGCCCTCGACAAAATGAAGAAGCAAGGATTACAAAAGCGACCGGAACATGGAGCCACGAACACAGCCCGGTGGTGGGCAGCGTCCGACACGCACTCGTACACACGCTAGCACGCAATCCGACTCTTTCTCGGAGTCACACTCACAAACCCACACGCGAACACACGAATAAATGACCCTTGCACGTCGAGGCGGAGTTTTCGGTCCTCTTTATGCAGTCCCTTATTTATGCCGCGCGTGGAGGACGAAATAGACATGGATAGGATTGGTGTGGCTACAGGAGTACCTACTGCATTTCTATTCCTGAAATTCCTGGTTTCGAATTCCGGGAGTGACGGAGATTTTTCAGTGAACCCTCGATCCCCTAAGCGATTGATTTGTTACTTGGGGAGTCGACCAACAGTTAGGTTCAATAAAATCATTAATGAAGGCTGGATTTATTTCTAAGGGAAGGATAAAATACAGCGAGGAGAAAAAGTGGAGAGAAGCCTGGCATCCTTCACGAAAGACACGGGTTAAAAGTTTATAGACCAAACCGACGGACAGATTATATAATCTGCTCTCCATATAACGCTCAAGTAGGGTTATGATTTACACTAAAACATCTTTGCCACTGACCGGATTCAGACCCGAGCAGAATGGGAAACAAAATCCTGATCTAGCCACTAAACCAACCCGGTTCCCAATAATATCATGACATAATGATCTCGATAGCTGATGTGAAATGCTTGTTTGGCCAAGAAATACGATTTTATAACTAGGGGTTGGGTTGATGTGGTGAATGAAGCACTTAATTCTCATCCTGAAGTCCAGGGTTCGTATTCCAAGAGTGGCGGGGATTTATCAGAGGAATCAAAATTCTAACAAGGATGCTATAAGGAAAGAACCCTTCAAGAGAAGAACTCCATCCGTCGATGGAGAGTCGAACAGTGACCCTCTAAGAGTTTTTAATCTAAGCATGCATATGCTAGCGCCAGGATTAGATCCACCACTCCTAAATTCCCCAAATAATCCTACCTTAACCGATATACCCACCTCTTCATAATCAAGCAAATGACATAGTTGTCAGTCGTGCTCTTAGTGTTGGTCGAGTCCTCCACCTTAAAATAGGCAGCAAACCAACGAGGTGGACGTGGAGCGAAACGTTCGGGGAGGATGAGGAAAGGGTTTTTAGATGAGTGGGTTATCAGAGTCAGATGAGTGTTCTGGGAGGACAGTTGGAAGGAAAAAGAAGACTTAGCAGAAGGTGGCGGAAGGGAGCGGGCGTTTTTCGAATGACTTATGACAGCGGTTTAAACCACCCTCTCATCTTTCTCCCACTCCGTCCCATCAATGTGTCTCGCTCTTGCGTGAGCCACTTCTCCCAACCTCTCCCCGTGATGCCCGCGTCGCATTCGGCAAGTTGCACATTCCCCTCGAAGACTGGGAACAAAGAAGGTGCAGACTGCGGAAAAGTTCATTAAAGCTGTGGAAACGTCCCCCAAAAAGGCCTAACGGCCGGATTAAATTGTTACACTCCAAAGGCGAAGGGAGACGCGCGCTCCGAAACGGTGGCTCTCATAATCTCCCCTTAGTCAACTCACCGGCGGGTGATGAGCAGGGTTTCCAAATTCCTGACATTTAGAACCTTCGGGGATAGAGACTGGGAAATTGTACGAATTATCCCAAGAATCATTGAGAATTCTCGTAGCCATCAATTTCATTTTATTTTCATATTTTTCTACACCAGAGACGGTTAATTCAAAGCAAAGCTGCAGTGAGGGCGGAGAAACCAGGGTACGTGGTCGGGGAGCGCGCAGTTTGGTCGGGGACGGAGACGCTCCTAAAAAAAAGGTTTATAAAAAACGAAGTATGGCGAGTGAGAATCTTCTTAGCTGAGATCAACCTGAATTTTATGAGTAGAGCATCTTCTCCCCAGGAGGCTGAAAAGCATCACTGATAAACAGTATCGTATTCCTTGATATCTGTAATTATTTGAGTTAACCTTAACATATTAACCAGACGTATCCATTATATTGGATTTCTTGGTCATCTACGGCGGAAAAATTGTCTCGGGCCAAGCTTGACCACTTGAAACGACTGCAAATCGTACGCGCTTTACGAAGACTTGAATGTACTAAAAATAATCGTAAATTATTTAGCCCTGTTAGTTGAAGATGGCTCGTTAGACCGCATTCATGGACATGCTGCATGGTCTTTTAAGGACACGGGCTGCGGGTTGCATACATTCAATGAAACAAATATTATTGTTGAGTTCAAGAAACAGTTATCCCGATTCACCTATCAACTTTTCTCGGTATTGGGGAACAATAAATCATGGAAATTCTCTCGTTCGGGTGGGAAGGTTCCCACCCGGAAATGCAGGTAATGAGAAATGGACAGACGAAGGGCAAGGTGTTTCAGAAATACGGCGAAGAAACGTTCTCCAAACGGCAGGAGACGTCGAGCGGGAGACGCCTGCCGCATCAAACGGGCCACTCGGGACAGTGCAGCTCCGTGCGACACCGGGAGGATGTCGAGAGTCGGAGGGTGGCATCTGGCGTGTGAGGTGAAGCTTGTTTGGGGTCTGGGGTCGGTGTAAGGGGTGCCAGGCTGTGATCTCTGCGTCATGGTGGCTACAGGGTAATGTTTTGGGGGAAGATGGAGACAAAGAGGATGAAAAGGAGCAGGAAGCTTTGGAGGAATTTTTGAAAGAGAGGGAGAGAGAGAGCCATCGTCGAGAGATTAGAAGCAGAGGGAAATTGAAATAAGGATATGTGTGACGGATGAGACGTAGAGGGTAGCTCGGGTGAATCCCGTTTAAGGGAGCGGCAATTGGTGTGCGGAGAGGAGAGCCTTATGAATGGGACAGAAGGAAAAAATGTGGGAGGGCGAAGGCAGGGGATGAAGCTGTGGCGAAGCCAGAGAGGTGTTTGAGGGGCTTCAGCTAATTTCATGACGGAGGGACGTGGGCTCCATTGACATGGACTTGAGGTCCATTCCTTCCATCTTCACTCTAATCCTTTGATAATTTTTAATTAAGAATCGACGTACGCGGTGTCAACAGAAGATTACTCAGAATATATAATGAGGGTGTCCACTGAATTATAGCTTTTGAATTTCATGACTTAACAAGATTTTCCAGGCCAAAGTTCAATTTTTACAGGGATAACTTAAAAACTTTTATATATTAAATCATCCAAGTTGTAATTCAAAATGAGATACCCTAAGGACCTAGTGTTTAAATATTTTTCATTGTACATGTAATAATTATTTGGAATAGAAGGGTTGAATGTAATTTCTAGATGAACAACAAATCCATCATTTCAAAATGTAAAAAAGGACCATATACTTTTAAATTCCTTGCATTATACCATTCATAATGTCACATGATTTCAACATTATTTTGGAAATTTGAAATGTTTAACCTTTATCTCCGTCTTCATTGCTTTACCCAGTGCTCTTCTATTGTGATGTAATGATTAGGTTAAGCCATCTGCAATGCCAGCACAGTCATAGAAACCAGGTTGGCTAAATCTTCAAAAATTTCAAATCAAATTGACTTTTTTAACCCTCTATCTTCTTACTTACAGCTGGTATATTTTCCCCATCCACCTACCACATACATAAGTTTAAAAAATTATCGGCAATAACTAGAAACGTCCAATTCCTCCCCCCCCCCAATTATTACCCAAGTACTTTCTTACGATTCGCAGTCGTAATAAAGTTGTGTACTTCGGTGCGGGCGAGTGCATTAGATAGAATGCATTTCAGCGAGGATAGGACGACAGCAGACAGAAGCGAAAATTGGTTGGGTGGTAGTCCTAGCTCAATACTCAGCTTACTTGGCTAAAAGCTTATCATTGATTTGCGAGACAAAATGGTTATTCATTCGTCTACACTCTTATGCTACATCTAACTTTTTCGCCGGCTAACAGCTTTTTGCCGGCGAGAAAGTTAACGAATCGACTTCGGCATCGCCTATCAAGAGCTTATCGTGATCTGTTCACCGATATTTCTTAGAAATGGATAGATGGATAGCCAAAAATTCTCGAGCTAATTTAGTAGTTTCGTGAATATTAACATAATTTTCGACTTTAGATACATCAGATATTCGGTCGATTTTTTCTGGAAAACAACTAAATACGTGGTCCTGAATTAGGACAACGTTCACTATCACTTTGTAGTCTCTTATTCACCTAGTGGATGTAGTAAAATAAGTTTCTTGGTGTACTGTTATGCGGGAACCTGGTGGGAGCATTAATAAGGGGATTCATACACATTCATTTACTCACTCAATCACAGTAAGCCCAGGGAAATATTTCCCATTTTCCTTAAGGTTAATGAGAAGAGAGGGATAGTTTAATTTTGAATTATTTGATGACAAGTATCATATTTTAGTAATAGTGCTTCAGTTAAGTTAGTTTAAGCGAAATATTTTAGTATGTATGGAGACCATATTCGAATTTTATTTTTATATTTCAGAATCTGTAATAAGTATGAAGTACATATTATAATATTAATGGCGCAAAAATATAATTCTATATGTCAAAAATTCCCAGTATTTAAATAAATATATCTACCTACATTCACCCTGAGGACGATGGCAGACTACGCCGTCGAAATGTTGGAGCAACACACCAATATCACCCGGATGGAAACCCGAGAAATCTACATGACAAGTATTCACCGGGAAACAGGCACGTAGCCAGGGGGGGGGGGCTTTAGCGGCTTCAGCCCCCCCCTCCCAAATACTTTCCCGGTGTGGCGACTGCCTTTCGCCAAGGGGACCACTATCCAAGGGGCACTCAAGCTCTGAGCTAGACTAACTTCCCCCCCCCCCCCAAGCAAATTTCTGGCTACGTGCCTGCCTTAAATCTTATACCTACCAAAATTAAAGGGAGTCTCCAATAGCCGTAAACAATTGACACCACTCGTCAGAAATCACAACCCTTGCTGTGTTGGTTTGCCGGGATGGGACTTCCACAGCAGAGAACAACCCCAGCCTCTCCACCAGAATACCCTCCCCTGTGATAGTTTAAGGGAAGCTTCCCGTAATGCATTCCCAGACGAGTGGTGCCAATTGTTTACGGCTATTAGAGACTCCCTTTAATTTTGGTATTTGTCCAGCCGTAAGAGCTCACCCCATCATTGTACTTACATAAGTCACTAACTTGACTCGTTTTTTTACGCCGTACGGTGAAAACACCTGCACAATAGAAGTTTTTTTGTGATTCTGTAAAAATTACTTCGGTGAGTAATTGATTAATTTTTATAAAGAGTTGAGACAACATACAAATAACACACCGTTAGTTTTTTTGACGAAATATAGGTGTAAGTAATTCCTAATTTTTTCAATATTCTCCCTCTGGAGCGAACAGTCGTAATCTATCCCATGTAAAACAGCTTAAATGTTTAAGCAGATTGCTTGAAAAGTAGTTCGGCAAGCGGTTAATATTTTTATATAATTGGAAAGATGTGAGTATTATCTTTAAAATAATGTCAAATTCTTCAAATGCTAGGTGAAGTGATATTTCGCTCAAACTACCTTAACGTGCTTCAACGGCTAAGGTCACTTCGCACTTACTGAGTGCCACTTGCAGACAGGGGCAACATCAACCGGACAGCAACAGCATCCATTCAAATTCGAGCCCAGCCCAAAGATGCTCAACTTCGGTGATCTGCCAACAATCGTCGTTTCTATTGTGCAAGGCCGTTGCTCCGACAACTATTCAATCAATTTTTTGTACTCCCTAAATTAAGGGGTGCGAGGTCCCTATCGCTACTATTTACCATATATGTATTCATAAAAATTATACCTTTAACCTTTCGTTTTGAAGATATAGGTCTTCCGGGTTCTCCTCCGCGTTGGTCCATCTTCTTCGGGCGACAGTTTCGCCGGCGTTGCAGTCGGCTTCTTCAGGTCATGAATCCGCACTTCACTGGCCAGAAGAAGCCGACTGCAACGCCGGCGAAACTGTCGTCCGAAGAAGATGGACCAACGCGGAGGAAAACCCGGAAGACCTGGATCTTCACATCCATCAACCCGCGGAAGCCTACACAAGAACCTTTCGTTATCACTGAAAATATTTTCATCCGCGTTGGTTCATCGTTTCATATGCAACCCGAAGGGTAACTTATTCACAGATAGTCACTGGCTGTTATCTATTTAGGGTCGAATGCCACCAACAATGGTAATTAAATCATATAAGGGCGATTCCACGCAAACTAAACCAAGGGCGTGGTTCGACCACCTTCGATTCTTACGAATTGTAGCACTAAGGAAGAATATAATAAGGAAAGACAATTTTCTAAATATTATCTCTATTTTTTAGCTGTCTATTTTTTAAAATTGTGATCCATGTTTAGGGCCTAATAACTCCTAATTTATTTTTACAACGGGTCTGGATTGATTATTTTGAACTTATACGACGAAGGAATGTCGTAGACTTTATAATATTTTATTTGTGGCTCACAACCACGGCACAATTTAGTGACAAAAACGGAAAGGTGAAATTTTTGCGGCTTTTGCTGCTTAAAAAAATCGATGTTTGACAACTTATTGTATGTTGAATTGTATATTTTACAACAATTCTAATCTTTGTTTTTTAAAAACAAAAATAAAGTTGGTGGGTTATTTAGTCAAACATACAAAAAAGGGCAAACATAATGGCCTGCAACGCGCGCGCCCACTTTGAAAATGGCACGTTAGGAGGGTGTGCGGGCGGTCTGCGCATGCGCTGCGCGTTGAATATCTATGTAAGTGAAACGATACGTTACTAATACCTCCTAATCACCACCTCTGCCCTATGAACAGAATAGTGAGGAGAATTATATCATCTTCTTTGAATTTTGTATGCTGAAACTAAGCATAAGCTTTCACGGAATTTTCGATATCGACGAAATTCCATGACTTCTCCCGGTTTTCCAGTTCATTGGACACACTGATAATGCTCCGCTTAATAGTAAACGTAAAATATCTGTTTGATCAATTTTTTGTATGTTAGGAGTCAAACTCATACTTTTTTCACCTACTTATCTCCAAAACTGTAAGAACACGTATCTATTTAAAAAAGTAAGTTTTACAGGAAATTATGCATAAGTGACGGAGAAAATAAATTGATTCCATAATTAAATTACTTAAGGTAAATTCTGAAAACATGATGATGAAGGGTACTAGAAAGAGGGCTGAATTAGCAAAGCATGAACTGTGAAAAAAGAGAACTAATGAGAGGAACCCAGTGCAAAGATTTCAAGAAAAGAAACAGATGAGTCTGATTAGGAGGGCACCATTATGAGTTAGCGAAGTTAGCGAAACTTGAGGATAGAATGTTTTAAAGATGTGGCTTGTGAAAAGGGGTGAAGACGGTTCGATCTACAGGATCGGATCAACAGAAAGAAAGACTAACGAAGCAGTGCATGACGTGGCTGGAAAGGAAAGACAATTGCTTTAAAAATTAAGCACAGGCAGAAAAGGAGGATGAAGCAAGTAATCAGGGACGATGAAGGCCGTTGTTGATGGAAGAATCCTGCAAAAGAGATCAAGAGAAAGGAGAGACTAGACATTTTGACGGAATGAAGAGAGATAGGAAGTAATCCTAACTGAGGAATCAAGAACAGAGAGGAATCGTGCGGAGAAAGAGAGATCCTCTAAAGGGAAACGGATGAGTGGTGATGATCAATGAAAACCTTCCCTTACCCGTTTAAAGTACCGAATTGTAATCAGAGGTATGTCTCCCTCTAGCCATTTACACAGGACGGGCTGAAGAAAATGAACCTTGGTGTTTTCATGTTCACCATTCTCTACTGAAGCGAAATAGGAGAAAGTGATGCCATTAAATGTTAACTTTGTTAGACTCTCTGCTCACGTTGGTTATTTTGAAGCACTTTTCCGAATACACCCTTTTGCGGATACGGTGCTGCTGGCCTGGGATTCTCTCTGCTCGGCTTGAGGATGGGACAGCCACCGCCAGGGACGGGCAGGTGGAAGACAAAAGTGGTCTATAAAGGAAAATAAAGAAGCAACACAATACGCGATAGCGCACGGGAGAAAATTTTTGCCGTCAAGCACTAGGTATAAAGAACATCATGATATTGCGGATGAAAGAATACGTACGGCTCCGCTGGGACTCCAGCCGCGAACCTTATTATTTCCGCTTCGGTGCGTGCAGGCAGTTTCTTTCCCGATCCAACGATCAATAAATTCCATGACATTGAACCACATCTTAAATAAGTGGCTCGCCATGTCATCCATTTACAAACACTCTTAAGGTGGTTTTCCAGCGATATTTCAGGAAAATACGATGACTAGCGATACATGTTGAGTACTTTTTCACTAGATGCAAGGTTACTTGTGAAGGAAAGTACTTTCACAGAAACGTTATTTAAAAACAATGCCGAGCAACAAAAAGTTCAAAACCCACTCTCATTGAGAGTGTTTGACATTTCCCATTTAGGATCACATAAATAAACCATGTGACTTAATGAAATCCACCCGGAAAACGCGACTTGATTAAAACAAGTTCCGAAATTTTAAAGCATATAAGTCACCAACCTTTCAGTTTTCACGCCCAGGAAGACAAAATATGAGACGCGAATTAAAAACTTACGTCACGCTGAATAAATTTAGCGGGAAAAGAGCACGCAGAAACTCGCAGATTCAGTGGGATACCTTCGCGGAACAAGAGAACCCGTTTACCTTTTTGTACTACTCCAGTGTTGCAAATTAGGACGGGAGGAGGAGGAAAAAAACAACTTTACGCCGCATTTACTCCACCACTGTATAAAACGACAGACGCATGACACACTCAGGGACTGGGCCCCGCATCCACCAATCACGTCGCTCGAAACCGTTCGTTCCCCTCTGGCTTTGAACTCTGGGAAAGAGGAAGAGAAAGGAGGAAGATATAAACGAGAGGGTAACTGCGGTGGGGATGGCAAAGGGGAAAAAAGGGATGAGAGGGAAAATGTTTCGAGTGAGGAGGAAACTGCACGAGATGAGACGAGGACGAGTGAATGGATGGGAAGGGCGGGAATATGAGGACTCGGCAGTGCGAGGAAGGGGATAAAAATAAAAGTAAGGCGAGAGGCCGAGAAATAGGACAGAAAAAGGAAAAGAGGACTCTTAGAGCGAGTGGGAGGAAGAGGGCATGAGAGAAGGAGGGAAGTGGCAGACAGAGAGGGAGAACGGTAGCGGGAAATGGGAAAAGAGAGAAACACACACAGAGAAAGAGAGAATGAAGGGGAGAATGAATGAAGAAAAAAACCATGTTCGGGAGAGGAAACGATGAGGGGTGTGGTTTGGTTAAGGCTAGAGAAGTGGAAGCGAAAATGGAGGGGGAAAGGAATGTTGCAGGATGGTAGGCTTGTCGGGAAAAGGGAAATAAAAATAAATGAGGGATTGAGACTGACAGGGAGGTTGGTGGTGAGGAGATGGCGCGGGGGGAGGAGGTGGAGGCGGCGCATGGGGGGTTGAGAATGGAAGGGAGGGAGGGTAGGGTGCTGTGGGGGAGGCGTGGGGACGTCTGCTACCGAGAGGTTGAGGGAGTGGATGGACGAGAGGAGAAGGTCGGGAAGAAGAAGAGGACGAAGAGATAGAGAAGGCGGGAGGGAACTGTCGGGGGACAAAGAAAATAATTAAGGGCGGGTAAAGGAGGGTGAGAGCAACTTTGTCGGGAAGAGGAAGGAGCTTCTGGAGGAATGGAGGGTTTCTCCGGGAGGAAGAGAGGGACGAGAGGGGTGTGGAAGGGGCTTCAGTGGGTGGAGCACACAGAAGGGGGTTGGGCTGGCTCCTGGGTGATGGTGGTGGTGGTGTTGGTGGCCGGGTGGGGCAGGTTGGGGGGGCGGAGAGAAAGGTGAAAAAGGGTTGTGTGGGGAATGCGTGTGCGTGCGTGTGTGTCTGAACGCGGGCGTGTGCGTGGAAGAGTCCGTGGGCTGAGAGCGAGGAACACGAAATGGGTGTCGAGATGGGAGGAGAAGAGGCGGTGGGGGAGGCAGATGCAAAGAGAAGAGCGGGGGACAACACGCTACCTCGTGAGAGGGGGCAGGGTGTGGGTTGAGTAACGGAGAGGGAGGGAGGGAAGAGGAGGCGGAAGGAAAGGCAGCGAAGGTGGAGATTAGCAAGTGGCAGGAGTTGGGGTATGTTGGTGGGAGAGGACGAGAGATACTTGCGGTGGAGATAGAGGGGCGGGGTCCCACGGTTTATGGGGCGAGTAAAGGGGCGGAGGAGGAGGAGGTTGGGGATGGAGAATGGCAGTGAGTGTAGGAAGGTGTGACACGGAGAGGAACGCAATAGGGAGAAAGAGAGAGGGAGAGAGAGGGAGAGAGAGAGAGAGAGAGGGAGAGAGAGAGGGAGAGAGAGAGGGAGAGAGAGAGGGAGAGGGAGAGAGAGGGAGATAGAGAGGGAGAGAGAAAATGGGAGTAGGTGAGATGTGAAGGGGTGCAGGGTTAAAGAGGAAAGGGCCAGAGAGGTATGATACTTCCTTTCCGAGTGAGCGAGGGAAGCCGAGCGGGATGTTGCAACCTCCCTCCCTCTCATCCTCCCCGAAAATGGGATCCTGGAAACACAGGAGATGAGGCAGGAAGGAAAGAGGGAAGAGAAAGAATGCGAGAAGCTCTCGAGAGGGGGAGGGTGAAGCTGAGGGCAAAGCGAATAAAAAAAACAGGGCGCGCATATTTTGAGAAAAATTAAAACGAATAGCCGCAAATTAGCGTCGCAATTAGGGCCTTCCGATTATAATGTGTTCACTCATGACGGCATGCACTGCTCTCGTGTGGTTTCGACGCGCGACCAAGAACCATTGAAGTGTTGGAAAAAACTGAGGCGTCCTCATTACTCATTATTCGCCTTCCGAACGTGGTTAATGACATGCCGGTATCTCGCACCCCAGCACCGCTCATCCACTTGATTTCCGCAAACGCGACTTGCGGTTTAATTTTTTTTATCCTCAAAAGGTGTTTTTTTTGTTTGGGTTCGTCGATTCGCGGCAAGCGGCTCTGGAGAGAGCAGGCACAGAATCAGTTGGAAAATACAATTATTGGAAAGAAACCATGTTGTGTCCCAATCATATATCAAACACAAAGGGAATGCGGAAGGAGGCTAACTGCTATGCGGAAGGAGGATAACGAGCGTTGGGAGATTGAGAGTTGGCAGAGGGGAAGATTTTGAATTCGAAATTTATTTAGGGAAGGAGAGTTCCACTCTCGTTCGGGCTCAGATTTTCCAGCTCAATCTTCTCAAGAGATTGGCTGATTTGATCATTAAATATCGAGTCGTATTCGTAAGAAAATGCGCGAGCAGCGAAAGAGGGGAATGAGAGCTTAAGCCCCCGAGTCTCTGGAGATCTGTCGGCTACGGGGGCTAATGAAATACCCGAATACAACCCGAGTTAGTGCATCCCCTTCCATTCAAAAGTTAATTCGAGGTACAATATTATTGGATCCAGTCGCGCCGAAGAGTTTCGAAGGAAATCCCAATTAATTGGGGGATAAGCGGGGGGAAGAAGGGGATGACAGAGTGTTACATCCGAGGGACGACAATTTGTTTCTTTTCTCCGGTCCTTGGCTGTTTTTCTCATAATTCCCTAGTTTTTGCTGCCGCTCACCTTTCGTTATTCCAAGTGCACTCGAATGGTTAATCCTCCTTTCTTTGGCTCAATCAAAAGTTTGCGACTTGAAAATTAATCGGGGCGTTCCTAATGAGAGACTTCTAGGGCTGAATCGAATGAGAGGCCGGGTTGGGTATTGGGATCGAAGGGATCTCAGCGCTGCACCCTTTTCGAATTAATCCAAGGAAAAAAGCAATAAAAGCGGGCATGAGAAAAGGTACGGCTTTCGCAAATAAAGTCTTCATTTGATACGGCGTAGATCCGATTTTCAAAATAAAATTAATCTTAAATGAATACGGCGTTTATCCCATGTTCAAAATCATACCCAAATAAAATATGAAAAATATCGTAGAAAAAAATACGTACCCCTGTCTTACGATTATCTTCTTCTCATCTTAGTCCCTACCTTCATTTATTCTACCTATATGCGTGTTTATCCCCTGCAAAATCGTTGAACTGAAGGTTAACGATTTTAAACAGCTGCGACAAGGGGCATAGGGCACTAAATTTTGACTTTAAAAAACATGACCTTAATTCATCTGCTGTTAATTTAAGAAAAAAGGTTCTCTTAACGAGGCAAAAATATGACGCTATAGATCAAAGGTGGACGTAGATATTAAAAATTGGCACTGCAGGTGTTAGCGGGAGATTTTTATCATGCAGGAAGGTCTTTTTTTTAATAGATTAAGAGGCGCAGACTGTTCTCAGTTGTGGTCCACAGGGTTTTGTTCCCGAACGGATGCATAATTTCAGCCCACGCCTCCTTGTCTTTCGCCTCCTTCCGCCTCCGCCCAACCTCCTCTTCCTCACCCTGGAGAACCACCCCGACCACTCGCCTCTCCCCCGCGGCTGTATATGCCCCAAGACCCTTAGGGGCCTCCACGCCTCCGCCACCACCAACGCCGACAGACCTATCGCTGCCTCCGCGCTAACGCCTCCTTGCAAACACCGCACGGGGGCGTTTCCGGTTTCCCCACCAGCATTATTATTTAACAAAAGGCCCTCTGAGGTCTGTCAATGGTCGGCACTTCCCATTTCAGTAACTTCCACTGTCGCGGAACGAAGAAAAACTCCTTTCTCATGGCTCGAACGAACCAATTATTGTTCTTAGAGGGAATCATTTCCAACGACATGAGCTAATGATCGGTAGAAGGACAATTTCATTAAGGCCATTTGAGGATACCAGTATCCATATTTCAAGAAATGTTTAACTATATTGCCGGATTAACGCATAATGGAGTGAATAAGAGAGAAATGGATCATGTATGAGGTTTGGTTTGGTTGGAATCGCTTTCAAACAGTTTGTCGGTCTGAATCAAAACCAGCGACCATTTTATTTGCACACAATTTTTATGCAAGCAATGCATACATGGGATAAAAGATACTTAATAAAAGTATCAGAGAAAAGTCATTGGACACATTGTCAGACAATGACAGACCTAAAAACAATAATGGAAGTGAAAATGGATGGAGTTACCGAAGAAGACCGAGGATGGAATTCATTAAATGTAATAAATTATAAGGAATGTTAGGATTATAAATCATGAAGAAATAAAACTATCAGCTGAAAAAGCAATTAATTGGAGGGCTGTAGCAAACCAACCTGTAACTGATAAGGCATTCTATTCCTCAATCTTAATCACCCATCATCCAGAGAGGTATGTACTTCAGACGATCTTTATAAAGGAGCACTAAGCCATCTAGTTATCTTCCTGCACCTTCGCACTTATTACATTAGCCGCGTGACCTCCATCGAGACGTTTGCCGCGTTAAAAATGGTGCTTGAGCTCCTAGTGAACATTATGAAGAGTCGAGGAGATATCATGAGCACGAGAGCCAAAAGGGGTGACCGAATGGAAAAAATAGCAGGATTACGACCTGTTTACCGCGACAGTAAATCAAAGGAGAATTCGTTCCCGGAAGTAGTTTTTCATGTAAGCACTTACTTATTCTATTCATGATAGTAAATCATCTTGCGAAATGGAATTTGATATATGATGAGGAGTAACTGTAGCTGCAGAATTTTCCGCAAATTGAATTTGAGGCAGTATAATGAATAGTATCTCAGTTTTAAAACAAAACCATAAACAAACAGACCAAATGTGGTATTCGGGATCCTAAGGAATAACTAGGTAGAAGTTCTTTCATCAATATACTGATATTGTAGGTGTCGATTATCCAGTCTTAATGCAATACATTTATAAAGTAAACCTAAAATACGTATCATTAAGCCAAAATATAAACTTTAATAAACCTGTGTTAGCATGTAACGGGTCGCGAAAATTAAGACTGGATTGGCCATCGCCATCCATTGGTCAGTGACTCAAGGGGTATTTTCAGGTTTCATTAAGAAATAATGCATTTATGTTCGTGGATTGAGCATTCAATACGAAGAGAATATTATTTACACCACTTTTGACATAAATTCTTTTCATGATGTTAGTTTATCTCCTTGAATATTATTACAGGTTATAATACACATAAAAAATATAAGCATTGCTCTTGCAATTAATATTCAATACGAATAAGATCTTACCGCCAACTTTTCTAAATTGTTCAACTATAACAACTCTTTAACGGTTGCAGTGCAATTCAGCGAATGTATTAAAATGCTTTAAAATGTGCTTGCGACGTAATGAGTTATTTGGTAAACGTCGAATTGTAAAGAAATTCATCTTAAGTGAATTCTTTTAAATAGCCAAACAGTTTTACCCTTTCCACTGATAGCTGCTCTCCCTAAGGTCTTTTTTAATACACAACCAGAAATCAACTACGGTAACTTGCTCCACTTTAATAGAATTAATTGTAGGGACTATACGACGCACCTCTCGGAAAACAAATTAAATCTGCGTGTCGTGCTCATGCTTTTATGATTTTCTCACTTTTATTTTTTCACGGCATTGTTTCTAGAAGGCTCGCATGAAGAGAATTTCCACCCTTTTATAATAAACAATGCAACATGCGCCTTTTAATTCTTCCGTAATTACGGGAGGAGAATTCCATAAATCACAAGACAAAAATTTAATTTCTTCTCAGGAGTCCACCATCGCTAATTACTTCCCTTGAAAGGTCCCTCATAGCGCCCCGTGAATAGAATTGTGAACTGGATGCTGCTTTTTTAAGTTATTATTATTAAATTGCAGACGTGTTTTTCTTCCAAGAGAATATCAAATGCTGTTGGAAGGAGTATACCCTAGGATGGGCACTCAAAACTTGAGCTACGAGTTGATCGTACTTGGTTTAAAGTGCTAAAGTGCAGGTTTATTTTGATGAAAAGCTTTTCTTGTTTTCATTCATCTTTCATTTTTAGATGTCTTCCTAGCAGTAAAAATAAATAATTAAATAATTTGAGTTATCCTAGCAGCTTCATTTTACTTCAAGAAACATTGTGATGCGGATGGTCAGCTTGATTATTAGTGTTATTTATTTATTGAGTAGAACATAAGCGTTGAATTGGGTATGATATGTATACACAGTACAATTTCTCAATCTATGAAGTCCAAAGCAGGTTTTTTTAAAATAGAAGCAGTAATTGATAATTAGCATTACTAGTTATTATAAATATTCCCGATAATACCTAAGGCCGTTCAGTATTTATCAGCTGAAGAATAATAAAATAGTGTCAGCTCAAGGCGTGGTCGTATTACAAATGAATGTGACAGTATGACAAAAAATATGAAAGAAAATGATAACCTTTCGGAATGTTCATTGAAAACCTGTGGAACGTCAATTGACAAGATATTAAGACTTACATCCGTGTGCCTGAGTTGTGCGAATATATATCTGAGCTACTGCTTTACATTGCATTTCCTGACTCATAAACTATACTGAGTACTGGTTAAGAAAATGAATATTTATTTAATAAAACCTGTATATAAGTAAATCCACGGGAAAAGTGATGCATCGGACCTAATTGTGTTATTACGAAATTCAGGTGAATCTATTGAAGTTCGGTCATCTATGGAAACATGTATCCTTTCAATCTCTTAAACCGTTAATTTCTTTAACTCTTATCTTAATACCTTCAATTGATGTCTCCAAAAAAAGGAGACCATACCCGAAATGCTACCAAGCATGAAGTCCACCCACGTCAAGAGTTGCAGACAGTCGTGTGATTTGAAAAAATACATGAAATTTCGTGCAACGACATACGAATTTCTCCATAGCAGTTTTTGCCGAATAAACTAATGCTATTACATAGTGAAAATAAGCAGAACTATCGAGTGCCTAAAAATACACAATTGCGTGGTCCAGTAATAGCCGATAGTAAATTGAAATAATGATGATCGAGAAAAATTCAACTCTTTCCCCGCAAATGATGCGAGGGTAGTTTTCACGGATGCCCCACTACGACAAGTAATATGCTGCCAACTTTCGAATAATGTAATCATTCTCACCCCTTCCTTCCCCCCTCAGTCGCCCAACTACCAAACACTCATCAATCAACGCCCAGAGGGGATTGGCAGAGTCAGCCACCGAAACGTCGACAGCATATTACTCGCCCTGATGGAACACACGGGGAGACTTCAGTCGCGTCAAAAATAGGTCTTCACCTTCTCTAAATGAAATTCTTGCGAGAGTCAACTTTCTGTCGGTAATATCATCTCATGACAGCTACCCTGTTTCACAAACAAATCTGGATTATTAACAAGAGGTTAGTGCCGATTTTTGGGTTTCCTGTGCATGAAAAGTGGACCAATAGTCACTCATCTCTCCGTGCACCTTACACCTTACACCTTTTTGATTATTTGAAGGGCTTACACCTTTTTCCGCACAACAGTTCCTTACGCACGTAGTCTTGGGGATTACTAAACGAAAATGAAATTTTGAACGACAGTTTGATCGGATCGTGGTTGAGATTTTTATCATAGCTAATTTACGGCAGTATCTCACCTGTAGGGTCATTGCCGAAAATTTTTATAAATTACGACTTAAGGTTTCCATTGTCTGAAATGACCATATTTTTATGAATTATCCAAGGAAATTGGGATACACTGGTGCATACATAGGACCGATTATGAATCTACAAAATATTTGCCTCTCTGCATCATCTTGCTTAATCTGCATTATCTTGTTCGCATTATCGTGGATCCTTGGTCAGACGACATTATGAATAAATGATCATGCCATTACAAATACACAAGGATGAACAGGCCCGCGTAAATATAAGTTACCAGCATCTTTCACGATCATGAAAAAGCTGACAATGCAAGCAAGGAATCAAAATGAACATAATATCTTCTGAGCCTATCTATGTCACAAAAACTTACAGGTGTATCCCAAACTACCTCCATATTTTGGAGAGAGTCACCAACGTAGGTATTTATTCAAGTTTCTCATTACCTTAAATTTACACCGCACTATACTTCCTATATAGCATGAATTCAGCAGGTTGTAAAAATACCATGTTTTTTCAGAAAATAATTTTAGGAAGAGATCCTAAAATGAAAGTCATCGCAATTGATGGATTTTTACCGGCTGTACTAGTATCTAACAAATTAGAACTCAACAAATATTAGTCGTCTGTCAAGTATTTTTAAGTTGTTTGCGACTCAATTGGATTCAAATGGACAAAGGAATCAGAAGGTTGGAGTTAGACAGGAACAATCCTTGAGCCAACCAATATCCATCGGTAGAACATCTTGATTGTAACTTTTCCTTAAAATCAAACGCGTTAAGTACTTAAATTCGGATAACGGTTAATTAAGCGTGATTCGAAGAAACGGCGCTGCGAGTGATTATATCTCCTGCAGCACTCATGTAAATAATTCCTGAGCACCAGGTAACTTCGTAGCTTGATAGCTTTAAATTTGAGGTAATTGTCTTATAATCCCTTCGCGATGCATCACTAACGACATGGATATCAGTACAAGACTTGACATCCTAATTACTGTATACCTATACTTTTAAAGATGACATTTGGGTTCATTTTTAAAAACGTTCCGCGGACACCAACTGAGGTATTTTTGGTTTCAAATAAATTCCAGTTCAAGTTTATAAATTTCATGCACATTTTATTGGTTTCAAATTAGTAATAACTTAGTTTCTTATGGATGAAGAATACAAATGCTGCAAATTATTACAATATATCATATTAATAACGCAGCCGCATCTAAAAATCATGGACGTAAATAGTCAACGCCGCGAAATCAAACGTTGGATGTCCCAATGCTCAAAGTCTCACACTCTCCACCATGGGCCAAACCAGACTTAGAGGAAATTTTTCATTATTGTTCCTCGTAGCAGTTAATGTTCGGTTAAATAGGTTCATACAACTTGAATCACGTTTATGAAGTCACGAGAGCGAAAATTTGTTACTGGCCACTGGTTATAAGTTCTTGTTCTGACCAGCACTTCTGGAGTCATAAAATACCCCAAGAGGAATTGATGGGTTAAGTTCCGTTGATCAGAACACTTGATCTCATGTTTTTCGAGCGCTGAGAGATGCAATTTTCCATAGCCCTTAGATTGAGCGTTGTACATTAATATTATGGGGTGGTTTTTATCACTATGCGTATATGTCTCTGCCAAAATACTTCCATCCCTACATCGTAGAAGTACCTACGCTCGTATTGGAGATTATGTTCGAGAATTCTCGTCTCAAGAATATTCTAGAAATTCCTATTTTTTCGATTTCTCGATTCTCGATTAATGTTTTTCTCACGATTATAGAATATCGAGTTTCAAAAAAATTCTAGAGATTTTATGTAAGGGCATAGGAATTATCCTCCGTTAAGCAAGCACCTTTGTATGATGATTAATGACTGCAGGCATTCCCGGCGAATGATGTGAATGAAGAGCTCTCGCGTTTCACACCGGGTCAGGATTCTTGGATCCCTAAAGACGATGGGCGAGTCGCTCGTGGAAACGTCGGAAGTTATGGAGAACCTGACCCGGAGTGAAACCCGAGGGTTCTTCATTTTTCCTTGGTATGACTTTCTACTTGTAAATGAATTCGATATGAGGTTTATACAGTTTAATTACAATAGAAAACTGTTGGAGTGTACTGCTGAGGGAGGCGGCCTCCTCATATTGAGAAAACTATTATCAAAAATAGTAGACAGCTAACACTATTACAAGAAGTATTAAATAAAATTGGTTTAAAAACTTAAATATGCTACATTTCATTGCCACTATTCAGGAAATTACTTTGCAATCGAGATTTCTTCAGAAATTATCGAGACTGAAAATAAATTCTCGAAAAGTAAAATGTTGCAAAACGAGGTATCTCTAAATTCGAAAAGGAAATAATTCCGGGAAATCACAATCCCTACTTCGTAACCGTTACTTTCGACTTCACTTGGAATGCAGTCACCGATTCCCAAAATCATAATTTCTGAGAGGAACCTCAATGATTCCATAACTTAAGTCAATGAGCTGTGTTAAATCGTACAACACGGCCTTGAAAGCGTTTCAGTTTCTTGATAGTTTTTGCAATTATTCCCACACTAAAGCCATATATATGGGAAATATAATGGATATATGGATATATTCGCCATATATGATCCATATATTTTCTCATGATATTTTGTACTGCCGATATATGTTACATGTATGGGGGAATATGTGGGTTTAGCATGTATGTTGTATCAATATGTTTCCATGCATGTGATATGTACGGCATTTAAATGCATTTCATGTCCATATTTTTTACTTATATATGTGAAAATTTTATTACGCACGTATAGTTTTTTTTCAAAATAAACTTATAGACTTATATAGATATATATAGGTTTCTATAAAAACGTATAGATTATTATAGTTAAGTATAGATTTTTGTAGTTATAGGTATATAGAGAGGAAGCGTGGTGGCCTAGTGGGTAGAGCGCTTGACTGATCGAAGGGTCCCGGGTTCAAATCCGGGTGAACGCCCCCGAACAAAAATCCTCGGAGTGCGAGGTGGCCCAGGGAAAGGAACTGGCCCCCCTACCCTGAATGTGTGAAATTCACACGCCTGTGGCTTAGTCCGGGTTGAACTCTACCCTCAACTATCCAAACCAACCTTCGGGTTGAATCACTGAGTAAGGTATATAGAGATTTCAACAAAAACTATAGATTTTAGTATAATTATTTTCCAGAGTAATGGATAGATTTCCATATATGCGTAGCTTTTTATAGCTATGCATAGATTATTACAGATATTTTACAGATAGATATAAGCAGTTGCACATAGAGATTTCATTAAAAACTATAGACAACGAAAGTGAATATATAGGTATTTGACATGACCTATAGATCTATAGATCGCGGTTTCAATAGAAGCAATAAGCATTATTTACATGCTTCAACTAAAAACTACTGATTCCAAGATTGAATCTCTGAACATATGTATATAGGACCTATAGAGATTTACAAAGAAACTATATGCAATGTATACCGACTTCTACAACAACTATAGATTCCAAGGGTTAACACATATATTAAATTTAAGTGGGTAATGGCTTTTGTGTTACAATCAGAAGGACTGCAAAAAGAGCAACCATGCATACTTCTTCAGTTGCGTCCTTTTATGTCACACCAGGTACTATTTACGTAATAATTATCAGAGATAAAGTGAAAATCTCTGCACATACATTTTTGTTAATATCTCAAAACATAAACCTTAAGTCTCCACTATCCACTTTTGTTTGCATTCGGATTAACATAAAAATAACGATATTTGAGTTTCTAGTTGGGGAAATGGTTCCGAGATATAATCACACATCTGCAGAAGGAGCAAATACGTTTCTTCGGTAACGCTCTTTTATGTGGTACCAGATACTATTAATTTCATCGCTGTTGAACATGAGTGAGGCGCTATTCTAGAAAATGAAACTTATAGGAGACTCAATAGCAACTAGCATTCCGCCGCCTATTCTCCTAGATAGGTTGCGTCTATAGATTTTATTCTATGGAGAGAAAATGTCACCCACATACATTATACTATAGATCCTCAGTCTTCTGTTCCCATTAACACATAGGTCTTAAAAAAATATATATTCAGCATAGGCATGTTTATTCGTAATAATACAGCAGTTTACTATCAATAAAGTGATACAAGATATTTTGCTACCTATGCAAGTTCGATCTACTCCCGGTTTCACTGTGAGTTTATTATGAAGTGTTTAACATAAGTAATAATACGGTCAAATATAGTTCTTTTGTCCAGCCTAAGTTTTTACCTCGAATGTTGCTTAATTTATTAGGATGAGGTTAGGTAGCTCCACTGTAGGGTATTAGAGCCCGAAGGAAAAGTTGACGAGAGCTACTACGTCGGTTACTGAGAAGAACATTTTACAGCATAGCCACTATTTTAGCCTCCGAGGTTGAAATGTGACTATATGGTTAACTCCGGACCTATCGAGAGGAAAACACATTCGAAACATGTGAGGCACTGTATTTAGGAGACTACGATTTATCAAGTGAGTAGTAGGAAGGCCCTCGGACAAAAAAAAATGAAATACTATGCTACTTTGCTTTAGTTAAGCCTCATCCCGAGTTCGCTGAGAGCATTTAAGGACCCAGCACAGAAAGACAATGTGAGAACTGAGCAAACTACAAACGAAAGCCTCGATGTTTGTAAAGATTGCTACGAGAGAACAGGAAATGTGACATGGCCAATGGAGGGACTGGGATGGGAGTCACTACTACTGGACACTCTTGAGGTTACACGAAAAGCTATGTTTACCAGAAAAAAATAAGATCACAGGAATTTCATGTTGACACGTAGAATATTGCTTAAGCTCCACACCGCATTTACAGAACAGACAAAACAAAAGAGGTACAGTGTCGAGAAAACAGCTAAGAAAATTACTTCTTCTCACGCGACACTCACGGCTACAGCAAAAAACAGAGCGAGACATCCAAACAAAACACATTTCGCTCTTCGTCCCTCTCCAAATTCCTTTCCCTAACACTAAGTTTCTTGAAAAACCTTCCATAACATGAATGACTGTTTTCAAATAAATTAAAAAGTGATCCTAGATGAACACCAATACCCAACATCAAAAATAAAATAAAAAAAATGTAGGAGAAGAGTTGGCGCTGATGCTAAGTTATCTTTAGAACATGAAGAAGTATTTTGTCCACACTGTTGAATTTTGAGGAAATACTCTACTCAGAGAACGAGATAAAGCACCAAAGTTAACTTTTCTTCTTCTCATTGTCTTGATAATTGCAAATTACCTCATCGCCTTATGATTTAGCACTAAAAATGTACCCGCAAACCTTAAATATTTTTAAGGTAGGCCACTAAGATTGCCAAGAGGGTGCCTAAATGAAAGCTCAATAGCGTTAACCTTTTTGTGGCAACTGTTACCTCATTCTCGACAAAGTTTAGGGCGATGTTACTGAAACTGATAACTTTAATGGATCGATAAACATCTAAGAGTTGCTGTTCCTCGCCGATAGCCACCTAAGTTGGTGAAATGGCTGAGTGGGGACAATTCACCACTTCGAAGCAGAATGAGGGAAGGCGGGGAGCGCTCCCTATGCCCTCATTCACTCGAGGAACATGACGGCAATCCTTGCTCACTGTCGGATATCGAGCAGAAAGAGAGCTTTCGTGCAAATGGGATAAAACACTGCATTCATGTTAGTTCGAGCAGACACCTCGGGGACTTAGCGACTCTGAATGCCTTTCGGCATCCGCGAACTTCCATTCCATCCAAAAGAGCTCTTCGGGTGCGAGAGCTCTTTTGAGTATGGAGAGCATACACTGGATACGTTTTGTCTATTGTCTGCAGTTTCTAATGTGCGGGCGCCACGGGTGCTCAAATCACAACCTTAAGAAATTGACTGCGCCTCATGGCAGTTCAAGTGGATCGAATCATTTCTCACATCTGAACTGGCTTTGCTTTCTGGTGTATTGCTAGTTAAATTAGCAAAACGGAGGGGCCCATGTTGTATTTTAAAAAGACTTAAGCTAAAAGCATGAAGGCTTATTTTTTATATAAGAGGCAGGAGGCTTAATCTGAGAAGTAACGCATGCAATATATGGAGGGTTTCTGTACTGTCCTTTCTAATTCCAGCATTCGACCTCGCAAAAGGGGCATCGATTGTTACATTTTCCATATTTTATAATTTTCTTTGAGGACGTCTTCTGTGAGAAAATCTTTTCCAATGAATTTTCATTATCGCATTGAAATATAAAGAACGATTACCCAAGCTCTTTCATTTTTTTAAGATTCATGTATTAATCAGTACACTTTCTCTGAAAATAATCTACGCTTTTTATTAAAAACGACGCTAAATCCGTAGTTCATATTGTCTTCATCAAAATGAAAAGCAATACCAAAAATAGTTAATTTGTATTTCTAAAAACTAAGAAGTTTCTCATCATAGTGACCATAAGATGAAAACTTGAATATGTGACAAAATGAACACCTCTGAGCTATATAAAACGATTTTTGGTCAACTTGGCAGTTGAGCGGAGGTATATATTGATAAAATATTCCGCTACCTTGGTATATCTTCTTACTTTGCAATCGAGATTTCTTCAGAAATTATCGAGACTGAAAATAAATTCTCGAAAAGTAAAATGTTGCAAAACGAGATATATTGGTATCTTCTAGATCTATTGTTGGTACCTTCCGCTCGTATTGAAATAAAAACAAAACCTAAACAGGCGAGCATTATGATATTATTTTCCAAGGATTGATTGATGCTCACATGCACACAATTATCCAGGTGAGATCTCTTAAATCGAATCCAAATATTTACGTCTAAATCTGTGTTTTTCATTACCTCCGCTCGCTGAACTGGTTGAGATAATTTTCAGTAGACAAAACAAATAACCACATTCATATCTAAATCCAAACGAAGTCACATCCTCCCCAATAAGTACAAACACGAGAGACAGTCACCATTCGCTTGATTCATGTTTGTAAACTTCTTGGTTTTTACACCTCTTGTTTGATAAAGGAAGGGAAAGTCTGGCAATCACGGAGGGCAGGTTCTTCTTCTGATTGTGAGATGGAAGAAAGGGGTCTGAGGGAGGCAAAGGCACCGTTTTGAAGATTGTCTGAGGGACATGTTTCAAGAACTGAACTGAAAATAGGACCAATTTCACCCGCTGAGACCTCTGTAATCACCAGGAATGACTGGAAAACAGCGAAAAATGCCTACATTTTAAAAGCTTGCAATATAAAAAAAGCGATGAGGCAACTTTTTCCTTTATTTAATTACTTACCAATTACTGTCTAATCTAATTATTTACTAATTATACTCATCATTTATCTTATTACGTTTTATTTATCTAATTACTTTATCTTATTATTTAAAATATTCAACACAATCTATTTTCTAACCAAATGGAAAACATTTAGGTGTTGTCCCAAAAGATTGCAAATATTTTCGCCCACAAATAAGGATGTCACTGTTTAAAATGTACTCTTATTTTAAATTTTTTTTCTTTACAAGTCTTTCATCCGCAGCTAATCTTTTGCTGGAAACATTTATGTTACGATATTTTTCTCATTGAATTGTATTCTATTCCCTTTCAAAATCTCATGAATTTTTTATTTCTCATGATTAATTCGTCAAGTAGTACTTTTTAGGACAGTGCCAAGAAATTTTAGGTGACACACACTCAAATTCTTCCCACTGATTAAATAAATAATTTGTTTTTGTTGATTGGTGAGATTTAAACATCTTGGATACGCAAAACATATTTTCTAGTCAGAACTAGTTGTCAGTTAAGATAATGTCTATTAGATCTGTTCCAAACGACCATTTGGACGATCCGCAATCGCGTATTGCGTACGCGTTAGAAAATTTCCACGAATTCAGTGCCTTGTCTAGTCACAGTTTTTTTGTGAACACGTGACATCTTTTGATTTTGGTACAAATAACTTGACCGGTGCGAACTTGCGAATAGATATCGCGTGTTACAAACAAGCTGTGACTCGACAAGGCAGTGATACATCCATGCATGCACAATATGTGATTGCGGATCGTCCATATGTGTCAGAACAGAGAGTTACTGCGAGTCTGACGTTTTGTTTTACTTACATAACCACAATCCCCGTGTTTTTATTATTTGTACGTAGCGTTATAACAACACTGTTAAACAGAAAGCTGTTTAATATCATCACTGTTACCTAGGTAAGAAATCTATTAGTACCCTTTAAAATGATTGGAGTGCATTGCGCTTCATTCGCGCGGGGTTACATTTTATCACATAACCGCTAACTTTCCGTCGATTGAAGATGGTTTATTTCTCTGTCAGGTATCGTTTAAGTACAAATTGTTTTTGTTTTATTATTACTTTATTATTAATTTTACGGTATCTTTGGTTTTAATAAATATATCTTTTCAGTTTTTTCCCTTGCATACTTACTTAGGTTATTGAAAAAGATTAGAACCGCACTCAAATGGTTAATAATTATAAACCCTTTAAAGAAAATGCCTTCATTTTTATTTATTTACCCTCGCAGTCCTACGATGGAGTATCCGAAAAATAAAAAAGCAAGATTAAATGGCAAAGGAAGTGGCAGTAGCCGACCTTTTCAAGACATATGGACCGAGATGTATGAAATTATCGACAGAAAAAACAAAGCATTGTGCATACTGTGTAATGAAACAGTAGTAAGCAGAACGTGGAATATAAGCAGACATTATACAATTATTCATCACCAGCTCTTGGAAAAAAGTGAAGATGAAAGGAAGACATACATTTATAGGCAGCTACGGCTGTATACGAGTCAAGCAAATTCTATCCTCAAGCTTTCAATAGGTTCAAAAACTATAGCATCAGCAAGTTTCGTCATTGCTCATTCCATAGTACAGCATGGAAAAGTCCTCAGTGAAGGAGAATTTTTAAAAGAAACCTTTCTGTTATATTTCACGATATGCAAAGTAAAAATGCTATTATTAGGTGAATTTCAGAGTTACCCGTCAGTAGAAACGTAATTAAAGATAGAATAATGAAAAAGAACATAAATATACAGTATCAATAAAAAAATGACTTAATTGGAAATGTTTCTCGATTTCTCTTGATGAAACTACTGATGTCACATCAAATGCTCAATTGGCCACTATCCCAAGATATTCTGATGGTCTCACGATGAGAGAAGAGCTGATAAAGCTTGAATCGGAGCCAAAAAGTACATATGGGAAAGAAATATGTTATGTAGTTATAAACACATTTCGTGACCTAAGCATTGAATGTTTAAAGTTGTGTCCGTGACAACAGATGTTGGGGAAATGGGGGAAAACCCAATATGGTGGGGAAAATGTGGATTTTTGAATCTGTTTATGGAAGTTATACGACATCCACTTGTGCCTTTTAATTGCATTATACATCAGGAGGTGTTATGTGTCAAGGCATGATGCACTGAATTAAAACATTTAATGTCAGTTGTAACAAAAATAGTGAATTCAAATGCTGCTCGACCTCTTCACAAAAGAGAATTTTCCGCACTTTTACAAGAAGTTGATTCAATCTACAGTGCACTGTTTATGTGAAACCTTATTCTCAGTGTTAAATAATATCAAAGCAAATAAATGAAATCGACTGACTGATGAAGTTAGTAACGCTTTCTTGTACTTGAAATGCACGAAATACCAACCTTCAATTGAAGATTTATCAAATGCAATTCAGCTAACAAAAAAGTCACTAACATAAATAATTATGTATTTGTTTTTTAATAATTAATAAATAATTCAAAAACTGTTCTTTTAATATTTACTAGAGTGCAAATATCACCAAATTATTGATATTCCTTAATGTGACACGGCGCCTATTTAGGCCTCAGTAGTAGTTTAATTCCGAATACATCACGATCGTAGCTGTAACCTTATTTCACTCACCGCCGGATGTCATGGATCGTATACAAATATAGAAGATAAAAACACCATATCAAACTTACCAGGTTTGAAGGACTACCGGCAAGCTGAAAGTCTAGAGAATCCATTAAATAGGCTGTTGCAGAAGCAGTGGAACGTTTTCTTTTCTTCGGATGTAGACTGCTGGAAGCATAGAGAAGATTATTGCAATGAATTTGTAATGGCTGAAGGTGCGCAGATTTTTATAGTAATTGCTTCAGCGCATGCTTCCTCACAGTGGTTGGACGGTCATAAATAAATCAAATTCATTAGCTTGTAACCCGTTAGCCAAGAAGTTGATTTTGATGACAGCCAATCAGTTGGTTAGTTTAATATGGCACGCAAGTAATCGAAAGATAGATGGCGCATATTTTAGACCTAAAAACACTCTTTTGCGTCACACAATTTAAGATAAATTTTTAAAAATAGACCACGGCTAGGAAATAAACCGTTTTTGAATCTTTTTCAGGATCATAGAAACCAAAACATTAGTCTTTACAACAACAAATTACTACCAACACTTTTTGGGAACACATATTTTTTGTTTTTACAAGGATATGTTGTCAAAAAGAACACGAAAAGTTCAAAAATAAAAATATAATTTGAAACACATTATAAAACAATTAAAAAACGAAACATGCAAATGATACTGGTCATATCTAATTTACAGGAGCGAGTTTCAACCTGAAGCAAGGACCATCAGTAGTAGTGATGGTACTTAAGACCACCGGATGAAAAGCACATATGAGGTGTTATTAGGTGGTACATGATGCGGAATCAAAGAAAGTTTTAAAGAAAATACATGCAAGAATATTTGTTAGTATAACGTAAAAACATTAATTACGAATATACTGTAAAATACATTCGCAATACATTAAATGTTTCCATCCAACGGTTCAGTACTTTTATCTGTTTCTCATATTTTCCATAGTGTGAGGAAATAATATTTCTTGAGATTTTTCGAACATTGGAAAAAAAAAGGCTTGAAAACTTTGATCAGGAGTCAGGCACGGGCGCAAGAGGAATTTTACTTGCTCATATTTCCCTCATAGTTCAAGCGCTGCTAATGGGTGACAAACATAAAAACTGGTCTAGTTCTCGTACAGTGCTAATAGGTTGAAGAGCGAGCTTCCACACGACTCGGAGTTTGGCGACACTCAATTTGTAAACTTTTGCATTCAGTTTTGCTTAACTTAAATGCTTTCAGAGGACATAAAAAAGTATAAAATGCAATTGTTTTAACATGAATGCGTAAAAATTAAGTATTGATTGGGAAAATTAATTGAAATTTTTCCCATTGTAAATTTTACCGGCTAACGTTGAGAATCAGTCATCAACGGAAGAATCGCTTTCCTCGTCATGGTGAGGCGCATCTGAAAATATATACGTATATTTCCCCACTTAAATATCAAGTAGTAATTTTGATCTTCATCATGGGAAGTTTGGAACTTTAAAACGTTTACAAGTCGTTTGCATGTGTGGTGGAGAAGTGAATGCAGACTTAATTCGCATTTTTTTCAGTTATTGATACTCCAATACCTTCTGTGTAAACTTCCTTCTTCGCTACATAAATGAAATGGTTAGAGGGTTAAAGGTTATATTCGAGTTCCAAGTACCTTTTCGAATAGAGAGGTATTGTTTTTTCAACAAGTTTTCGTTAATAATTAAGGATAAAGCCTCTTCAGCGGTATATTGCCTTGGATGACTTGATTTAGCTCTTCCAATGGGATATAATTTTACCTGCGCGACCTGGTGAAGTTTTTGTTACTTCTTTCAATAGTTTTTCTGCGGCTTCTTTGCCACATGACCTCAAATTCAAGGTAGTGGCAAAAGTAAGTTCTTCCTCTTCAAAAGAGGTTCTAATTTTTATCGCTCTTCTCTGTTTGGAACTGTTACTACTTTCTGCAGATAATTTTATTGGCCGTCCACGCATAAGGTTTGAGTCGAATAGCAACAAGAAAAGAAGAGAGCATACACTTGAGAAGAAAAGAAATTTATCTCCATATTCGTAATGAACCTTAATAAGTAAACTTACGTTGAACCAACGGATCACATTTTTCACTCTCATGTCTCAATATTTGTTGTATCAGAAATAAGATCTCCTCACGCCTAACATGCCTTCTCTTAAGATAATATCAAATAGTTGTTTCACTGTGACCCTTATGACTCAATGACTTATAAGAGGCCTTGTCTTCTTTTGATTTCGAATGTGGTTTTCACTGGCTTTCGTCGGAAATCCATACCATCAATCGCGAATTTCTTTACCACGTAATAGAAACTTCGGAGACGCGGCTCCAACAATTAAAAACGAGTTTAAAACAACATATATGTTTATGCGTCAAATAAATAAGTACCGTTTGCCTCATAAAAACCATTTATAATTGTACTTTATAACGTTGGTATTTTGTTAAAGCAGTACGTTTGACGAGGTATCTCTAGAATATTTCGAAATACGTTTATGAGCATGCCTGACTGAGTAACCATTGAAATACCGTAGTGGAGCAATATACCTATTCCAAAGTGTTAACGTTATTACCCTGCGTGTTGCATGGAGTAGCATTTGATGGTTGGAAGAATATTATGCAGTTCAACCATGACTAATACTTCTTAAAAAAAACACTTCTTCTTTTCGATGGCATTCTTCCCACTTCCTCCTCAAATGGCCACAATGTCTGCGTACAGATGCAATGATGATCTTCTTGATGGCTTAGTTTTCCTCCTTAGGTAAATTCAATGCGTTTTCAACAAATCAACATACTAGCTGAAATCTTATGGACCAATTAATCCCAGGATTCGAGGAATAAATTACCGAATTTCAAAAGCCGAGGAACAATTTAAAACTCTGCAAATCAAGCATCTGGAGCATTTTATTTAGGGAAATATACAAATATATTTTCAGATGCGCCTCACCATGACGAGGAAAGCGATTCTTCCGTTGACGACTGATTCTCAACGTTAGCCAGTAAAATTTACAATTGGAAACATTTCAATTAATTTTCCCAATCAATACGTAATTTTTACGCATGCATGTTAAAACAATGGTATTTTATACTTTTTTATTTCCTCTGAGATGCAGAAGCAGCTTCCCAAGATTTGATAATAGAGAGATTGGTCTAAAGTCTCCCTCTTTTATATTTAATCCTCCTTTTTTTGGGATGCATGTGATTGCGGCATGTTTCCACACCTGTGGATAGTGTCCCAGTCTAATCGAGGTGTTTGCAATATTTACAAAGTACTCCTCTGTTGCCGGAGGTAATCTTATAATGACTTCGTTAGAAAGCTTGCCTTGTCCGACCGCTTTTCTCTTTGGGAGCTTTTTCATAATTTCCCTAAGTGCCCTCCTGCTAATTGTTGGGTGGTTCTCTTCGTACAATCCAAAACTATTCCCTTGGTCATCATAAATTATTTCGGGAGTGGTTAGGGTTTTCGATAATGGGCTAAAGATTTTCTCTAAAACCGTGGCCATATACTCAGCTTTATCTTTTGGATCTATTAGTTTTTCTTCTCCAGTATCAATTACTGGATCCGCTCTTGGTATTTGTCTAAAACTCCTTGCTACTTTCACACGCCATCCCTGTTTTCTGCCACGCTTTCAATTTTATCATCCCAAGCTTTTCTTCTCAGGTTTTTGATCTCGTTTTATTTCTTTATTTAGAGCCTTGATTTTATTCTTTATATGTTGTGTACCCCTGGTAGTGTACCTCCTCCGCCAATACTTCCTCCTTTTTATTTCTTCTTTGACTTCAGGATTGAGTTTTAAGGACTCCTGTGGTCTCTTATTTCTCTTGGGTATTGCCTCTTCCATGGCTTTGAGGATGGCATTACCTAGAGTCAATGACATTCTGTCTAGGTCATGTTTAAATTTTGGATCAATGGGATTCAAGTTCTCTTCTATTTTTTGTTCAAACTTCTCCCAATCGGCCAACCCATAGCAATACCTTTGTGTGGGAGCGAGCGCTGGTAAGGGCCGTGATCCTATTGAAATTATAACCGGATAGTGATCACTTGTCAATTCATTATGCACGCGCGCCTTCAGCGGTCTTCTCATTTTATGTGCAAGATCGAAGTCTATAACACTCCTTCCGAATGCTCTAGTTGGTTCTGTGGGAACGATTACTTTTACTCTATTTTCATTGCTCCACCAAGACAACCTTCTCCCATTATCATTTCCTGTCGGGCAGTTCCATGACAAGTCTTTGCTGTTGAAATCTCCTCCTATCAGTGTCGGTGTATTGAATTGGAGCAAGAGATCGAACGAAGTTTCTACTTCGAATTTCTTCTTTGGGCTTAGATAACAGGAATAAATGTTCAATTTTCCTAGATCAGTATTTATTTCCAATGATTAAAGTTTTCCCTTGATTGGCTCATTCATTTAAAAAAATTCATTCATTCATTCAAAAAGCATTCATTTTATTATCTCCAGGATGAGTTTAATCGCGGCATTGAATATTCCAGCCAGTATAGTACCTTCTTCAAGTTATCTTTCTCGCTATTTTAAAATCTCTTCCCACCTATTCACAACCTCTCCGTCGTAAGCATTTTTGCGTTCCCATCACGCATTTACATGCCGCTTCAAATGGTCATTCACCATCTAATAACATTCTTCAATTTTTTCAGAAGATATTTCAGCACATCCACAAATAGATTATTAATCCATTTCCTTCTGGCTTATCTCGCCTTTCGAGACTTATCTCATTGCTCATCTTATTAAACTGCCAGCGTTCTAATTTAGTTCGAGAGCCATTCTATTTTTCCTCTTTATAATTTGTTTCTCCTTCTTCCTTAGCATCTATTTGACGGCTACCTTTCTACCCTTAGCTTCCTCGGCAATTTCATTTGATACTAAACCGCATTTCATCCAGTAACCACTATGTAGGTTTTCTGGGCCTGTTTCCAGCACCGACTGAAATTCCAGCCCTGGTTGGGTACCTTTCATTTTTCTGACTATTACCCTATCTGAAATATAAAACCCTATTTCTTACACGATATTATGCCACCATGTGATTTTTTTTAAATTCTTTTTCACATACACTCATTTGAAACTTCATAGGATGCCCATACTTTCAAAAAATGCTCTCCTTAGCTGCGATATTTATCGGAAAGGAGATAGTTTCATCTCTTAAACTTAAGATTAAAGGAGAGATCAATTGAACTGGTTTCATAGGACGCGAATGTTAAAGTATAAAAAAAAACATTTCGAATCTGAAGCCATTTATTCAAGTTCGTTCTGACTGTTGACTTTAAATGGGCCAGTGGTTGTACGTAATGTCCACTGCATTAATAAAACTGATGATCTCGTATGCCACAGTGTGGTGCAACGCGCGTCGTGCCAGGGTAAGAAAGTTTGTGGAAATAACAAAGGTGGTTTTCTCATCATGGATATCCACTGCATTAGTTTAGTTATGAAAAAATTTATTCTATGAAACCTAAATTCCAGTGTTTTGAGGCAAATAAACAAAATAAAGCTTTCCTTGAACACATACAACTATTCACCGGCACCCGAACCTAAGGAAAGATGTGTTCAAAGAATAGAGGAAATAATTTGAATATATTAACTCCCACCATTGACAGCGTTCACCTTATAAGAGCATCTTTTCAAGCAGATGGATGGACCTATTTTCAATTACGATTGTAACTGCAGACATCAAGTGTGATACATTTCCAATTACTCAAATTGTAGTTGCATTAGGGAGAGGTCATAAAAGGTCGCTTAAGAGAGAATGGTACCAATCTCGAATGGTCAACAAGACATGTCATCAATGTCAACGATAGCTTGCTTCCAAAAGATGTGATCAAAGTTAGGCACGTAAAGTATGATCAAGAATTTTGCCAGACGTGAAACTTGATTTCTTACATTTCAGATAAGAGCAGATTAGAAAAACTGTAACAATCCAGTTCTTAGCTCAGTATTTATTTACGCCTACTCTGGTGATTTCGATCATTAGTTACCGCTCCACCGGCTCATCGCAGCCAAGTATCTCACTTCAGATGGAAAAAAATTACTCACGGGAGTATAGGGATAAATGATTTTTATGTTTGTGAGGTGCTACATTTCCTTGAAAGTATTATCATTACCAACACAACTAATAAAATTAATAAATTCTTAAATGCTTATATTCATATAAAGTAGCGTAGGCTGCAGCCTACTAATCTTATATTATTTAACCGTTGGCAGTAGGGCAATAAAGGTAAAACTATATCTGTTGAGCTAATAATAAAGGACTTTTGTCAATCATTTGGGTGCTCTATTAAGTTTATCGTTAGTACTTTTGAAAAACTTTAGCTGCAAGAAAGCAATGAATTTTCCGCTCTAACTTATGATGTACTTCAGGGCAAAGACTGCAGGTACGTATACTTAAATTTAGCACATTCTTATTCCTACGACAATAAAACACATTCTCTCAAAAGAATACCTCATTGAAACTTTCAATTTGCCCAAGGATTCCATCCCATGGTAACGTGACAGCAAAAACAAACTCCTAAACTTGAGTCATCTATTGTTTACAGCAAAGCATGGCCTTCATTACGAAGTATTGCTTCACCTGGTTTATTACGTGTGCAGAATGTGCGCGACATGTAGAGAAAGCAAAATTAAATATTTACGAATCATATTAGCGACAAAGGAGAAGGAAAAAGGCAAGCAGGAGAGTTATAAATTTTCCTCCGGGTGGATTCCTCGTAACCCTTCACGCTTTCACCACGAGTCACGCAAATGCGAAGAGTTTTATCATGCGGCAAGGTCGTAAGCCGAGCTCTGGGACTCAGCCTTATACACATTTCCTCGACTCTAGAGTCGCGCTCGTAAGAGAGCCATCTTAAAACAGCTCATCGCCATCTCATCTTCACTACCGTATCACGCTCCCTTCGCAAGCCTTAAGCACTAGCCGCGTAACGAGTATTCAGCGATAATGACCCAAAACAGAAACGCCCACACATTGTTCTCACCAGAACCGGAGGGCAGCTCTTCACCGTTATAGTAGTCCTCGTAGCGAGACAGGAAACAACCATCTGCGCCTAGACCTATCGACGAAGCGTCGAGGTACCATGCACATGGAACGCCGGGTCAATAAATCACAGTCTGAAAAAGTCCACATCGAAACCCCGCTTGGGCTCGATATCTCCTGATCCCTGTTTCCTTCTAAAGTTTGAAAAACTACCTATTTTTGCTCGACTGAATCCAAAAAACGACGCATCGTAAATATCGCAGTATAAATAACTATTTTCCGGCTTCTGAAATATGGGCGTATTTTATATTTTGTCTGAGAAATGTCCCAACTTTGCACAATAAAAATGTCGGACGGGAATATTTATGGACATCCCAAGTGATTCAGCAGATAATACATCTTCAAATTTGTATGACCTCACGATAGATCAGTAAAAACACTTTCACTTTTACAAGGTTCAGAATGAGGCTAAAGTTTGAATATGATTCCCAATCCCTATCAGAATTTACTCCGCCATACAACGCACACCAATACATAACGATCTACTCTTCTTATAAAAAAGCGATGGCAAACCTTGCAAAACAAGCTTAAATTAAGAGTTACTCGGAATCGTATTCGCCACAGAAATTTCACCTACAACCCATTAATGGGTTAAAATAAAATTTATAGAAGTTATTGCCCGCAAGAAAATCAACTTCAATAGAAGAGAGAACATTGCAATGCTGAGAGAACTAACTTTCCTCTATCTGAGCTAGAGAGTTTATATTATGAATACATAGAATATGAATCATGATAATTAAGTTTTGACGGAGGTATCAACGTTTTGAATCATCCAATTCCAGAAAGTGCGATTGATAATCATGAACAGAGTATCCCGAACTGGAAAATAAAATTAAAAGTCAATCTCTCTATATAAATTAATTTTGTAGCGTTTCAGTCAGTCAGTCATTCTGTATCCATTTTGTTTATTTCTCTCTCAAGTTTGGATGTAGAGAAATGAGGTTTAGTGCATTAAATGTGTATTCTCTGTCTGTATGATTTGGTAGTAGTTTTGGATTTTTAGCAGTTGGTGGTGCAAAGAAAAATGCAAAAACCGTGGTTTTTGAGAGTCTAAATTTAGTTATATTCGGGGGACTTAAGTTTTTCGGGGCTCCCGGGTTCACTTTTTCAGAGCGAGTCTCTTTCTCGGGACTCCCGGGTTCACTTAAATAGGTTAGCATATGAAATGCATGTATTATATATATGCAGAATTAAATGCAGTAAAATCTGCTAAACGACGATGAAATTGTTTAGGTTAGCAACGGTGAAATAAACAAACAGTACTCATTAAATTACAATCAGTTACAAACCGTATGGGCATATAAACGTTAATTTATCTTTATCGGGTAAATGCTGATTGCACTGCAATATCTGCATTACTTTATTTTCATTACTTTTATTCCCCTTGATATATAGCTACTTTTACGCGAATGAAAGCGAAATTCGGCAATTAGTCGAGTTGAAAATGAAAGGTACAGTTAAGTGTGCCAATCAAAGTTATTTAGTGAAGATAATTAGAAATTATCCGGGTGAATGTTTGAATGCATGCCACTCCAAAACAATAAGATTCATGTCAAATTTCTGTAAAATAAACGTTAATATAATTAAAAGTGTTTTGATATTGCCGTTCCCTTGATTTGGTTTTATTGCATAAGGTATACGATTAGCTAGCGTAAGTGAAATGAACCTCAAGAATTTTCCATGCATTAAAGTGTCTGGATAAATACCTATGTCGTAAATGTTTCAATACATTTGCGTGTGCCGTTGTCTCAATATTGGTACAAACTTCACATCGAAAGTTTAGAAGTATTACGTATACCATTACGAATGCTATATAAATGTGCGAGAAATTGACCTCGGAGATAATTCATTACCAGTATTTGTTAATGCATGTCAAATATTGCTCCCGTCCTTGCTGTTTTGCGGAAGTAAAATTGCCAATGGGGCACCTAAAACAATGGAATGTGCAAAAAATGTCTAGGCTCTGTGTGGCTCTCTGTGTGATAGAAGGAGGAATATTTGCCCTTATCTTTTTACCTATGACTAACCAATCGTCGGAATGACTGTATCTCAAAAATGGTACTCTCCTCAGTCAACTACAGTGAGCATTGCACAGAAAAATTAATATTATGACTTTTTTACTCCAAAATATTTACTTGTTTCAAAAACTATTCTCATTGTTTTTTTTTCATTTTTGGGAAACTTATACACTAATTTAGCCACATTTCCCACTGCTTCCACTTGAGTAGTGCAAAAAAAAAGGAAAAACACCAAGTTTACCTCAAGAGCACACCAGACAGAGACTGCCTGCAAAGCAGGCAGCAGGTCTGCTAGTAATTAATTATTATTCTTGTGCCGATGAATTTTCGCACCAAGAAAAACGAAATGTTAGCGGAGAAAAATGCAGACATCTGAAATTTTTGCTTGAGCATGGACGTACCCGGAGTCAAGAATAAGGATAATCATTTATGATTCACGATAATTTATAAGTGATCAACCAGAAGGTTGATTTGAAAAATAAATTCACTCTTCTAGATTAAAGCCACAATACACGTGAAATTCGCATATTTGTGGTAAAACTATGACTTCCTGAGGTTTCTAATGACATTCCGACCAGAAAAAAATCGAAGCACATGAGTTTCAGTCCAGATACCCTAACGGGTTTTACCTATATATGAGCCCTCGACCCTCCGGCCCATTGCCTGTCCAATCACTGCAATACTACGACGCCATAAGTGCTCTACATCGCAAAAGTAAAAATGTCTTACACTGAGTGCCGTCCAAGGAACAAACACTTCATTCTGGTACCTAAGCAAATAACCCAGGACAAGGGGGAGTAGGAATCATCATAAGCAAATTCACGGTAGAAAGAGTCAAAGGTTACGTGCAATATAATAAAAGGATAATTATGGTGAAGTTGGACACAAAACCAAAGGATACTGTGATAATTCAAACCTACATACCTACTTCTAGTCATGATAAAATCGAGGTGGAAAGAACTTAAGAGCAGATAAATGAAGTTATTAAATGGGTTAAAGGAGATGAAAACCTAATAATATGTGGGGACATGAATGCTGTAATTGGAGAAGGATGCGATGGAGATATAGTAGGGGCATATGGATTAGGCGACAGGAATGAGAGAGGAGATAAGTTAGTAGAATTCTGTTGGAGTAAGAAACTTTGGGTGGCTAATACTTGGTTCCAGCACCATAAAAGAAGAAGATATACATGGACAACCCTAGGAGACAGAAAAAGATTTCAAATATACTATATACTATATATACTTTCAAATAATATAGTAAAATCTAGGTTTAAAAACCAAGTTAAAGACTGTAGGAGCTACCCTGAAGCAGATGTAGACAGCGACCACAACCTAGTCATGATGAAATGTGTATTAAAGCTTAACAGGATTGAAAAAAGAAAGAAATTGAATTGGCCTCTGGAGAAATTAAAAGAGGAACAATAAAGAAAGGATTATGAGCAGAAAACAAATAATAAGGTGAACTTGAAGGAGTGTGAGGATGTAAATGAAGAATGGGAACTAATTAAAGTAACTATTTCTCATGCCGCTGATGAAGTGCTGAAGTAGGATAAAACATTAAACAGAAGGAAGTGGATCAACGAAGAGATATTAAACCTAATAGATGAAAGACGAAAACTCAAAACAGCAGGAGTGAAGAAGACCAAAAGAAGTATAAAATGATAAGAAATTAAATTAATAGGAAAGTACGTCAGGCAAAAGAGAAATATCTTGAAGAAGCTTGTGAGGAGACTGATAATGATATGAAATGGAACAGAATAGAAACAGCCTATAGAAAGATCAAAAAATTCTTAGGAGAAAGAAGGAATAGTCAGGGGAAATCCATCAGAAATGAAAACGGTGATGTAGTGTTTGAAGAAGATAAAACCGCAAAAAGATGAAGAGATTATTTAGAAGGATTGTACAAAGACAAACAACCAGGAAACTTTCTAGAGAAGGTAGAAGAAATTCATGAAGATGACTTAGGGGATGGAATTTTGAAAACAGAATTTGAAATGGCATTGAATAGAATTAAAAACGATAAATCGCCGGAGATTGATGCTATACCAGCCGAATTGATTCAAGAATGTGGAACTGGAACAAAAGATGCACTGTTTGAAATGGTCAAGGACATACATGAAAAGGGTGTAATACCAAATGACCTTGAAAGATGCATAGTAGTACCAATACCAAAGAAAGCCCATTCGACGAGGTTCGAAGAATTTCGTACAATTAACCTAATCAGCCATGCCTAAAAATCATTAATAACATAATACTTAACCGAATTGAAGGTAAGATCAATTCAGAAATAAGTGAAGAATAATTTGGCTTTCGAAAAAAGATGGGAACTCGAGAAGCAATTCTAACCCTAAGGACGCTGCTAGACAAGAGAATCGCCATTAACCTAAACACATGCATGGCTTTCATAGACATAGAAAAAGCTTTTGATAATGTTAAATGGGAACACTTATTTCATTTATTAAATAAAATAGGGGTAAAATTCAGAGATAGAAGGGTTATATGAAACATATATGTAAATGAAAAAGCGGTAATGAGAAATGGGAACAAGTGGGAAGAAGCAGAGATCCAGAAAGGCGTGATACAGGGCTGTGCCTTATCACCAGTTTTTTTAACCTGTACATAGAAGAAGCAATTCAAAAGATACGCCAAAAGATAAGCGGAGGGGTAAAGGTACATGGAATTAAGGTGGAGATGCTAAGATTTGCGGACGACATAGTGATCTTCGCAGGAAGTGAAGAAGAACTACAGAGTATAGTGAAAAATATTGAAGATACAATGGGAAAGGAATACAATATGAGAATTAACAATAAGAAACTAAGGGAATGGTTTGCAGTAAAGAGGGATATGTTAATTTTAAATTAAGTATACAAGGAAAAAGCATAAAAATGGTCAAGGAATTCAAATATCTGGGGGCAATAATAACAAGTGACGCAAAATGCAAATGAGAAATTAGAAATAGAACATTCATGCTAAAAGAGCTTTCAACAAGAAGAAAAAACTTTTGACTGCAAGAAACCAGCCTAGACATAAGTAAAAAATTGATAAAAGTTTATGTGTGGAGCATTGCTCTATACGTAAGTGAAACTTGGTCCATTGCAAAGGAAGAAAGAAGAAGACTGGGTGCTTTTGAAGTGTCGTGTTATCGACGAATGCTGAGAATCATTTGGATGGACAGAGTTAAAAATGAAGAGGTGTTTAAGAGAGTGAGAGAGAAGGGGAATGAACTATGGAAGAGTATTGTGAAAAGAACAGCAGAATTGGTGGGGCATATATTGAGACACGTGATTCTAGTGAAGAGTGTGTTAGAGGAAATGGTGGAGGGGGTACGATACAGAGGGAGGCCAAGGGAACAATATCTGGCTCAAGTGAGGAAGGATGCTGGGGCAACATCCTATGAAGAAATGAAAAGGAAAGCTCAGAAAAGAGATGAATGGAGGTCTATATTCAAACCAATCTAAGGATTGATAACTGCAAGAGAAGAAAACGTTTAAAATTATTGAATTCACCGCATGTATTGCCACAGAAACTAGAAGCCTCCTCGGTAATTGCTTACACATTCTTTTTTTTCCCATCCGCTTCTTGCACAAGTACCATCTTTCATCTTACTTGGCGAAAACAAAATCACCCTATCCTGTTGGAAATATTCTCCGAAGGCGACATAATCAGCGCGCTATCTGTGACAAACTTCCTACTATACCTACACCAAGGAGGGTGAAATTCGCCATGAAAAAATCATTTGAATTTAACACTTGGAGATGCGGATTCGAATCCCAGACAAGTCAAATGATTTTTTCATGGAGAATTTCACCCTCTTTTGTGTATATGTTTGCACCCGTGCACGTGACAGCGAACCACATAATTTGTGCAACCTTAATGATTGGAAACGTCCAGATGATTACCTTTGATTACTATTTGTGTGATCTGAATTAAAGCTATGACACCCCCCCCCCCCCCAATGTCCGGAGGTATAACACACCCGCTCTCTACAGTCCAACATCTTTATACTAAACGGCTCAGCGGGACATCCACTCCCAATCTCAGCCGTAAAAAATGTCCTGCCTGAAAGCACACGTCCATACGCCATACTTGGGGACGGGCACGGCTGAGGGTGGATCGTTGTGAAGTAATGTTGCATTGGCCTTACGATAAAGGGCTGCGCATAGTGAAAGCGTCAACTCCTCCTTCAAGAAAATATTAATTTCTTTGCATTGATGGTATTAATTAGAGGTGATCTGGACTGTTGCATTTTGAATAGTTGCTCAAACAAAACTCCTTATATAGTGGCCTGTTCGGCATCCACAAAATCAGTCTATCACAATGGCAAAGAGTGAGAACAACGCTCTCCTTGCAGCTTGGGTGTCCACCACCTTTGAGGATGCCGTAAATTTCACTACGGCATATTTGGAGGAAGTCAAGTTAATAAAGTTAACTTTGCATCCCTCAGCTTACTTACTTGAAAAACGAGGAGGAAGTCGAGCTACACCTTGGATGCATTTCAGACACAATTCTGGACGAGGACATGCTTGAGGTGGAGGCATTTTTCGGTGACGCCCATGAGACGCTGACAGACATCGAGGCACTCCCGCAGATGATGGAATCCGGCCTCACCTTTACGGGCAATGCTGCTTGGTGGTTCATTGCGGCCCACTCTCAACCGAGCAACACTCCGCAACCCACGTCGAGGAACAGGCGGAACGTTCTTCTCGCGAAATTCTTCTCGCGGGGCTCTGGCGCGAGAAGGGTAAGGATAAAGTACACATTTGCAGGATGTTTGGCGTTGGGGCACGGGTGTGATACGAGTCTCAACAACATGTAGCAGATGAAACAGATTGAAAAGAGGCCCAATGAAAATCCACCTGTGAATGTTGACAACGTGCATTTATCAGAGTTACCAGCATGGCATATTTCTACAGGTAGATATAATATTGAAGTTTTTAACGAAATGGGGAATATTATCTATGATGTGCCACTGACTTCTTCCAATAAGTTAAGACGTATGTTTAATAAGAATAAAAAATTCACTTTCGTCACAAAATTTGATACTTTTTTACGAAATAAAATCAAGGGTACGACGAGAGTATTTTGCGAAGGCTGCAAACGATACCATACGCATGAGAAGTGAGACGTGCGCCTGAAAACTGTAGAGTATCCTTTAATTAGGTTTGATAACAAACCCAAGAGTAAACACTACTTTGTCATTTACGAAGGCTTTGAGGCCTACGTCGATGGCACGGGAGAGCACCATCCATCTAGTTACTGCTGGTATGCTGTTAGCCAAGGAGAAATAATTAAAAAAGCTATCCATACTGAAGATGACGAACCTAAGCTTGCTAATCATATATTTAAATCATTGTCTTCTTGGATAAAATTGTGGTCGCTTTTTCCGGGTTTTGAGACGGTTAAGTGCATGATTTGCGGAAACGAAATTTTAAATAGGGAAAACGTATCGCATGGTAAACTCAATTACATTGATGGTACAAAGGGATCATATCATAAAAGATGTTGGAATTATAATGAAAATGCCGCACTAATTCTCTTTCATAATTTCCGTGATTATGATAGTCATTTAAGATCACGTGAGACCATTCGCAAATTTGGCCCTCGGTTCAACGTAACGCGAAATCCTTCGAGAACATATATGTGATGGCCGTTCTGGCTGATGAAACACGCTTCAGAATAATGGATAGTTCAAATTTCTTAACATCTTCCCTGGATTCTCTCTCCCAAACAATCGATTCCCCTAATTTTTGCCCGAAAAATATCAAATAAAAGCGCCCTTCCCATATGAGTGGTTTGACTCGATAGAGAAATTGCCTCACTCTCTACCAGCTAATGATGAGGCTTTTTTTCTCTCGGACGATTCTGGTGGTCCGTATGCCCCTGCGATCCCGATAAGTTGACTTGTCATCAGGTTTCTCAGGGGCCGAACCACCAGAACTTGACAGAAACACCTATTCCCTGGGCATGCAAAAGACCGACCCAGGCAGGACTCGAACCCGCGACCCTCGGATTAGCAGGCGAGGACTTTACTCCACCGCCACCGGGGTAAAGTCCTCGCCTTGGTGTAGCAATTTCACGGGAATTCAGCAGGATAAGGCTGTCGCCTTCGACGTATTCTATAAGGAATGCCTGCTGACCATCAAAGAGTATTATGATTTTTATCTCCATCTGGAAGTCGCATTGTTGACGGTAGTGTTCGAGTCCTTCCGGGGTGCATAATTCTTTACTTACAAATGTGACCCAGTTTATTTCCTAGGCATACCATCGTACACATGATAAGGCAGCCGCTAAATGAACCTCTCCGAGTTTAAAATCATAACAGATCCCGAATTATACGTTTTGATGAAAGAAATCATCACAGGAGGAGATTCACAATGAATAAAGAGATATGCCAATGTCGAAGGAAAGTCAGATGAATGTATATTGTTCATGGACATAAACGGCTTGTACTCATGCGTGATGTGTGAAAAACTGTGCATTGAGCACGTTGAAGGAACTTCCAGCCGATTGGCGAAGAATAACGATCGCTGAATTTTAGTTCTGATGGGGCTTTGTTGTCCCACCGAGCTTCATGAGGTTCATCACGAAAACCCCCTGGCGCCGCACAAGTTTAACCAAAAACTATGTACGACATTTCTGGACAAAAAACATTATCTACTGCCCAGAAGAAATTTACAGTATTATGTGAAAAAAGGGTTGGTCATTTACAAGGTCCATAAGGTTTTCATATTCACGCAAAAATATGTAATCGGAGACTATGTGAAACCATTGGCGAGAGCAGGGGGGGTGCAAGGACGTTCACTTGCACCCCCTCTACCACCTGCATCTGGGTAAATTGAGAAATATTGGGAAAAATTGTATTAGTACAAGTAGTTTCACTCAATTATCGATTTTTTAAAGAGAATGGGCGTAGCACTGAAAAAATTTTTCGCGCTTATTGTTGAGAGCGAACCAGTTTTAGAAACACCTTGTTTTGGCCACGAGCCGCCATTGTAGTTTTTTTGGCCGGCGCTCATGTGTGAAACGAAATATTTGAAACAACTTACGAAAGGAATCAGCCAGTAAACGTTATTCAAATATTCTCAAGTTGGCAAACAACAGTCTGAACGGTAAAAGTTGAGAGGACCCTTTTAGGTGTCAAAGGTTTGATGTTCTCCAAGAAAAAAATCCTGACACCAGGAGTGTAAACTCGTTTCTGCAGGATTGACAAAATTATATAATCATAGATCATAAATATTTTTGTCAATTTAAAAAGAAGGGTGTCTCGTTGAATAACCCTGTCCAATTAGGTTTTTCCATCTTACAATTAGAATTGGCAAAATTACGAAAATATAATCTCCTGTACCATTTGCAAAGAGTGTTGGAAGACAATGCATCCAGTCTTTACTGGGATATATATTGTTTATTGCTACATTTTACGAAATTCATGAAGCATCCCTATATATATAATAAGAATATTTTTGTTGACCAGTATAATATTCGGTCTATAGAACACCACATGCACACGGTTAAACAGAAGACTGGCACTGTCCTCGGAGGATAGGAAAAGGGTTGTGTTAAATGATATGAGTTCATACCCTTCCATTTGGTAACAAAGGTATTGAATATAAAAATGTTTGGCCATGTGAAAAAAAATCATTAATGAATTTATTTTGGGTTTTTATTTCAACTCGGTAAAATAATGTCAAAGATGGCATTACATTTCCCATGTCATTGTAGTTTTGCCTTCCACTCACCCCTCCTCCTCTAGCCCGTAAATGGTACAATGGTACATGTACAGGGGCGCCACACTCGATGTCTCATCTAACTACGAGCGTAACCTGGAAACTTAGGGCTGTATTTATAGTCGTTACCTAGCAGTCCCCTTATCCATCCCCTACCCAGCAGGCCCCTTGAATTGTGCGTCCTATAGTCAAAATTAAGGGAACTACTAGGCAGGGGATGGTTGGGGGTTAGATCTGGTAACTAAGGACTACAAACGGCGGGAAATGGAATTCGAAGCTCAAATGTTTCAGTGGTGACGCTCGTGATCAACATGGATACGGATAAATAAATAGCCAGACGCAGCATGAAAACTGTTAAGATGGCCGCTCGACGTGCAAATAGCTTCAACGGTGTGGAGAAGATTTTGTGTGACCTGGTTTCGAAGCATAAAGATATAGTGGAAAGTAAGAAAACGAACGCAGTTTCCTGCCACAAGAAGAAGAAATTGTGGAAAAAAATATTCTGCGAGTGTATATGAACATCCTTGGTATGAGTCTGGCGTCACATCAGATATTTATCGATTAAGAGCAAATCTTACCGTTGTTTTATTAACACCAAATCTTCGAAATTGTTAATTTAAGGCTATGCACGTTCATTAGTCAGTTTAGTTATATCTGTTGTGTTATTTTTACGATAAGGGGGCCCCTGGTGGAGCATGCATCTCCTGCCAGAATCAGGAGAGGCTAAGGGGGCTGCTGGGGGTGGAAATTGACTATAAATACCGTTTTTGACCAAGGGGCCTGCTAGGGGCTGTGGGACTGCTGGGTAACGACTATAAATTCGGCCCTTAGTCCCAGCATACAAGTGGCCCTCACCTTCCTGAGCGCGCCATTGGCTTTCTTGATGAGAACTATAGTGAAAAGATAGTGCTGCAACAGTTTGTATTTCGCGAACAGCCATTGACTTCCTAGTGCTGCATTTCGTCTATACATTTTCGGATTAAAGCAATTCGGCCACGGCATGGTACCGCGTCTTTTGTGATGTTTTCTCGATGTCCTTCACAAGAAACGAGTTAAAAAATTCCAGGTGTTCGATTATTGATCAGGTCTGAATACAACAAATCTCCCTCACAATTAGTTTCAACCTCGAATTCTATCACGTCTCCAGCACCCAAATCTCAATTTTGTCTGTTTTTGCAGCTGCTTTATGTCATGTTCTTCGTTTCCCAATTATGTCATTTCACTCGGATTCCCCATTTCATCCACTCTGCCGCAGTAATATTGACAATTGACTCACTGTTTTTCTTCCTCATTGCTAGCTGACGGAAGTGATTCATGTGAACCGTAATCGACATCGTTAACAATATAACTCTGGTATCAGTCATCGTTATTCATCAAAGTGCCATGAATGGGAAGACTTATGCAATATGTTTTTAATTTTTCAAAGTTTTCCGTATTCGGAATGGAAACTAAAATCTTGCTTTCTTTCTTTTTTGGTAAAACGCTCCATTTAATTTTATTCGAAGTATTAGTGTTTGTTATCGTATAACCAGTGATCACGCTATGTTTCAGCATGAAGTTTATTACTTTACTCTGCTGTACAAACGAGGGCATTTCCGTGGGGGACTTGTTCCTGACGACGATTTAACCCGCAATAACTATGAAATATGAGATACGCACCTTCGGCTTATATATCCGGAAACCTAAACAGTTTGGCGGAATATTGTTTATTGCCTCCAGTATTTCGTCGTCAAGCATCGAGCGTAGGGCGATCGTCAAAGGTAGTGTCATCAAATTGCAACATACTTCCTCCCACGAACATTGTGGGAAGATAAAAGTCACGTGGTTACAAAGTAGCGGTCTCTTCAGCGGCGACTCACTCTCGCCCTCGGGAATGCCGTGCTGTCCCGAGTATCCCGTGCCCCCGGAGGAACCCGTGGTTTCCCGTCTTGTTCTATGAGTGGGTGGAGATGTATCTTAAAATTCCTCGGCCGGTCGTTTTTGCGCCATCGCACCGCACCTTCCCTCAGCATGTCAGATCAATCCCCTTTAAACACACAAAATCCAATCAGCAAATTCTTCAGGACTAATCACACGCCGTGACTTAAATTCTACATTTAATCAAGATTTTTATCCGCTTTCTCAACGCCTCCTCATCAATTAGTCTAATGCCTGTTGCTCACGGTAAAATTTTCGGTTAAACGTTTTATAAAATCGACTAATTTTATAAAAATGAGCTTGCCAACGATAAAGCCGTTTTATAAAACGTTTTACGGAATAGGACAGGTTCTATTTCCATAAAACCGTTTTATGCAACAACCAATGACACGTTGATAATAATCTCTTATCCATGGGAAGCCAAACAAGGAAAACGTAAACAAACATGGCTGGAAGTTCATGGAACGTTGAGGCAGTATCCTTCTTGTTAGAAGAATGCGTTAGAGCCTTAGCACCGTTGAGTGTGATCAGAAAGTAAGTAAATAAACAATATAGATAGTTTTCAACCTAACAGTCATCCAAAATAGAGTGCATTTATCACTTCACGTGTTCGCAAAGCGTCTCATAGACGGCAGGACATTGCGATTTTATGAATAGTTTTACCGTGAGCAAGCAAGTACGTTTTACGTACGATTCATAAACCTTTCAATCAAAATTTGAAAAAACTCTTTAATGGAAAATTTTACCATGAGCAACAGGCATAACAATAAGATAGTCCTTCCCCAATCAATTACTGTTAACGGTCATCAATACCGGCGTTCGCATTAATTTTTGCTTGGAACAATATTTTTTCCCGATCATAAAGGGAGCCGATTTTTCATTGTGACCTCTGTACATTCGCGTATTTCCAAAGCGAGTGACTACCGTTTAAGTTAAAATGTTTTAAATTCACCAAAGGTAAACAAAAATAAATATAATTGTGGTTTTAACCTCGCGGCTGCGGTTCCTTGCACTCGACTACGAGTACCCCGCGGTTATGTATGCACGGTCTAAAGCAGGTGTCCCCAAACCTTTTTGACCGCCGACTCCTTCGAAAATTTCTCAACTTGTTATCGACCCCTCTAATACACAATTACTTACGTTATTATAATGGGATTAGTTTAAGATGAAATTCGATGTGTATTTTGTATTTCGTAATTTAAAATGAAAAAAGGAGAGTACTGGCGATATAACCTTAATTGGAAATATTAATGAAAATATATAATTAATGACAAATCAAACAAATTATTAATTAGGCAAATGATGACATTACCTAATGCATGACATGTTGATAAGCAAGACATATTGCAATAATATTTAGGTACCTATTTATTGCATCAGTGATTTATATAAACTTTTTCCATCGACCGTTGGGGGTCAATATCGAACACTCAGTGAACTCTTGGTCTAAAGAAACACAACACAAGGAAAAGAGAATAATTGGCTTAGGACCTCAATGAAATCACAATGGAATAGGTCGCCTGATCAGGGTAAAGCACTCGACGCAAATTCGGGGGCTTAGGGTTCGAATCTTACTCTAAGCGAACCACTTTTGAACCCGATTTAAGGTATGGAATCGAAGGCTTCCGCGGAATCGCTGAGACGGCAGTGAAGGCAAACGGGCTTTCTTCCGCGTATTTCCATTGTCGTAGACGACAGTTTCGATAGCATTGCAGCTATCTTCTTCAGGTCAGGTCACCTCTGACCTGAAGAAGATAGCTGCAATGCTATTGGAACTGTCGTCCACGACAATGGAAACACGCGGAAGAAAGCCCGAAAAGCCTTCACTGCCAGATTTAAGGTAGCCAGCTTAGAAAGTCCTTCCTTAAGGATCGGTTTAAACGTTATTTGACCCAGCCAGGGTAGTCATTTAAAACATACACGTCGCGTTGAAACACCATTTTGGCGTTACGGGAAAGTGCCTCGGTAAAAATTACACGGAAAAATAGGTGGAGTTACAGAGATCTGGGACCAGATGGTTGTTTGAATCTCACGGAAGTGATTTCATTTGGTAATTATTTTTACCCCAGCAACCTTCCTCCGGATTCCACAATAGATTTCTATCGGTAATCATCGGTTTGTAATTCAAGTTCCTTGGATAACATACATCCCAGACCAGGGGTGAGGTATTGAGTCTGGCAGTGGAGGAAGAAAGATCACCTGTGCAGTTATCAAATAAAACACTCGCACAGCAAAATTAGCTCTGGCATTAGAGGAAAATCAGAGGTTAAGAAAGGTGCCGAAGAAATCTAATTTAAATTTAATCTAATCTAATAAATCTAATTTAATCTAAAACAGCTTTAATAATATTAGCCGGCCGAGTAGGCGAAGGAGTTTATAACCTTTCCATTTTATGATAAATAGCACTAATAAATAGTAATCGGTATTGCAAACTCAGATTTTATTCCCAGCCATGATTTTGACCGCTACATGGAAATTTTCAATGTCATTTCATTGCTAGGCTGTGGAAACCATGGTTGGGAAATAACATGCATCTTTGGAATATTTATATTTGTGAGTGTATCTTTCTTGTAATAAGATATGTTTCCACAAAGTTGAGCCAACCTATTCTGAATATATCATCAACTTTTAAATAAAAAATAAGTGTATCGGAGCAGTTTCGGAAATGCGGTGGTAATGTAAATGATTGATGATAGATATAAGCAGGACAAATAAATAGAAACCGCACTGACAATAATTATGCAGGCTGGATACCATTAGTATAAGGAATTATTAAAAATTCGGCATTCTTTCAAAAATGATAATTGCAGTAGATCTGATGCAATGATTGCCTTTAAACATGGGGAATGAAAGCAAGGGAGTTTAGATAAAAATCACGAGAGCGACAGAATAATGTCGGCGAATTTCAGACCAGGATTCATGCCTGGTAGCAATCGTTGGGAGGAATGACCGAGAGATTGAACTAGATAAACGAAATAAGAGCGGCAAATTGTTCCAGTTTCCAGAAATCAGGAAAGGAATATATTTTTTTAATATGAGATTGGTATCCAGTGGAGCGAAAAAGAGATGAGAACGAGAAATTGGAGCGATTTGGGTAAGAAAAATAAAAGCCTTGAATATCCACCAAGTAAATGAGAATTTGTTGGTGTCGATGAAAGTGTGGTACACAAGCCATCACAATGGTTTTTCTTCAAGAAAAATTACATCCTACGCTGGGGAAACAAACTACGCTATACTACTTTAAGTGAGCGATAGAAACATTCCTTCAAAAATCGCGCACCACGCCAGGTGTCAAAAACAGCCAGGTTAGTATATTATCGATTGGAGAATAAATTTAAGTGAACAATAGGTATTTAATACGTTAACATTGCATGAATGAAGTACATATTTAATTGAAATTACGAAACAGTAAAGGTAGAAAGCAAAAAAGAAAGGTAATAGGTTATGTAGCGTACTTTTTTTGTATGAAGACTTTCGCAGATTTTCTTGTCTATGAAGGATGATTTTTTCGGGCAATGCTGCGTTTTGTTCATTTTTTTAAAACTCAACGTTTCGCTTCTCGTACTGGAAGCGTCATCAACAAAGAAATAACTTAAAGGCCAAAACACTTCAATAGGGAGAATGGCTATTACCTGTGCCGGGTTTGGAAAGGGTTCCTGGCGCCTGCAAAAGCCCAACGGCTAACGTCTCCCGCACTAGATTCAAATCGGCTCAACAATGGTGCAACGGACATCGATGCTTCTAAATTGAGGGGGCCCTAGACGGTCAATCATTTTGATCAAAAGCTTGAGTCAATCAATTGAATCAATCAATTGAATCAAGTATGACTGACCGTCTAGGAACCCGTTAGACGCTTGAGCCAAGCGTTGACGAAGATTGATAGAAAGTTTGAATGGCTCAAGCGGTTGACGAGGGTGCTGAACCGTCTAGGCCAATTTTGATCAAGCATTGCAAAACCAAGCAAAATTATAACTCTCTTGGTTCATTCTAATGACTTTCCTGTAGTCTTCTGGTTCCGTCTCGCGCAGAACGTTGAGTATGTTCATGAGTGAAGCGGTTTCGCATTTTATACAACTCTTTGGACCAACATCGTTTCCTCTTAACTTGTTTTTTCCGCTTGAGAACAACCAATGTCAAGGCAAGAGAGGCCAAATCTGTATTCGAAACCATTTTCAGAGACACTTCACGACAGACACTTCACTTTCCGATTCGGAAACTCAACTGAGAATGGGTTTTGATCAAAAGATTGAAGGGTTGGTTGAAGGTTGATAGACGTGCGCGTCAATCGATTGAATGAACCGCTTGATCAAGCAGCTTGCTCGTCTAGGGCCTACTTAAGACCGAGCTGAAGCTGGTAAAAGCTTACTCTCATGATGACGCTTCCAGTACGAGAAGCGTAACGTGTTTTTTTTAATGAGAAAAACGCAGCATTGCCCGAAAAAATCATCCTTCATAGCCAACTTTCTCTTTGAACATTTTTTTTTAAGTGTTAATATTATTTGCAATAATTCAATTACAGTTTTCATAGAAAAGCGCACACAATTGAAAATACTATGGAACATGCGGGTAATTGGACCCTTATAGCAAGCCTCAAATTTCCTTCTAATATGGTGGTGCTACAACAAAACAAATAACCACAGTATAACTTCAACGCAATGGCTAAATCTTAAAAGCTAGTAATTCACAAGTAATAAATAGGATCTTCAAAAAGTGGAGGATCAGTACCATCTTCAGATTTCCAAAAATAAACAACACATTCAATCTAGAAAATGGTGGATTACATCCTATATGAGGTCAGTTATTATCTGAAATTGGTAAATATTCTGAGATATTAACGCAATCCAATGTCTTACTCAGGACGCGTGTCTACGATCGAGGTAAGAGATGACACGAGTAAAAAGTAGAAAAGGCTCACGCTACGGAAACATACAATAAAAATGTTGTTAAAAGGATGACACATCGGTATCAAATCAGTTGTCTTTTTGGGTGATGTACGCTATTGATTCCGTAAAATCATCAATTTTCAAATATCTACGAAGATCGACTTTGAAGTGTGTCGTAATCTTGAGAGCCTATTGACAAAGATGAGGTGGAAATTTCTTTCTCCGTATTTGAGTTTTATTACTTGTCTCTCATAACTGAAGGTAGCCACAACATCGTTATAGTTTAAGCCCTAATAGTACAGTATGGATAGTGTTATTTTCACCTCAACCCGGAATTTTATAATTACTAAACAATTTCTTGACCAGTATGTTCATACACCCCTGGAGGTGTCGAGAAAAAAAGTCCCACTCCTTCTAAGGTGGGATAACCGAAATATCCTGGAATTCCTGAAATGTCCCTGGAACTTGGATTTTACGGCTAAAAATGTGCCTACATTCGTGGCATTTTTTTTTCTTCAAATCTACCTCCGATAATGTTAAAAGTAGGTATTTTTGTCCCCTGTCCAATTCAAAATCCCTGGAATTTTAGTCCCCTGTCAGAATCCCTGGAATTACCTTAAATAACCCTGGAATCGGCGTAGATTCGTGAAAAATACGTGTAGTAGGCTAATCTTTTTTTCCTTTTCGTTTAGCTTATAGTGCTAGCGGTACGCTAAACCGTGTTGCAAATTGTGATACATCTACATATAACCCTGTAAGCCACCTCAAGAGTGTGTGGCAGGGAGTGAGTTAGTCACCAACATGCATTACACTATACCCTAAAGTTAGTGTATCTACGACTAATGATGTTCCAGCATAAATCGCAAATGCCTGTCACGAGGCCGAGCCTCACAAGCATGCACTACACCACAGGCACAAGCAAACCGCTTGGTACAATTATTCTTTGGAGATTTATGGCCAATTTGGCCTGAAGCACCCATTTATTTGACCGTGCGGGCTCAAATTTTAGGGAGGGGGAGGGGGAAAAGTAAAAACTTTGAAAATTGTGTAAACGAGCTAGAGGTGTAGTTTTAGGTGTCGATTTCATATGATTCGGACCCAATCAATTCAGTTGCAGCCTTAATTTGTCCCTCTGACGACCGGAAGTCGAAGTATCACCGCCATATTGGAAAATGGCGGCCTGGATACGTGAGCCCCCCTCCCAGGTAGTCAACATGCCCATGCTGGTCTTCTCCGGGGTTTCAGGGGTTGCTGAATGCGTCTGTGGCACCAAGATTAACGGAAAGGAAAAAAAAAGATTAGCCTACTACACGTATTTTTCACGAATCTACGCCGATTCCAGGGTTATTTCAGGTAATTCCAGGGATTCTGACAGGGGACTAAAATTCCAGGGATTTTGAATTTGACAGGGGACTAAAATACCTATTTTTAACATTATCGGAGGTAGATTTGTAGCCAAATAAAAAAATGCCACGAATGTAGGCACATTTTTAGCCGTAAAATCCAAGTTCCAGGGACATTTCAGGAATTCCAGGATATTTCGGTTATCCCACCTTAGAAGGAGTGGGACTTTTTTCACGACACCTCCAGGGGTGTATGAACATACTGGTCAAGAAATTTATTAGTAATTATTAAATTCCGGGTTAAAATCTATTTTTCCTGTAGGTACTATAAGCAACAAACAGCATTTCACAGCAAACGACCGACCTAAGCCGAGTTAAGAGTTGGAGGGCACCATATCGCCGGGGCCAGCAGCTGGGGGAAGGGGTGGATTGTTTAAATTATCGGGAAAAGAGAGGTCAGGGACAGCTCTGGAAAAAAGAAAAATTAAAATTTTTAAAAACCTTGGCAAGTATTTATTTTATAACGCATACATATATTTCGTATTTTAATAAAATTATGATTTGCTTTATTTTTCCGCAAAGTCAACTGATTGAATAATTAATTTGGGGTTGATTAATTGAATTTCTCTCACCAAAGCTGAATTTCATTGTGATAATTACGCTGTGTATTATATTTTTCGGTCAAATGAGCGTAAAACGAACAAGTAAAATCAGTACTTTCATGTAAAGTATAATTTTAAAGGCAGAAAAAAATGCACACATCTCAGGTAATTTTTTCTTTGAACTTAAGAGTCACATTTTTTTAAAACTTAATTGATATTCATGTCTTATTTCGTTTGTCATGCCTCAATTTTGTCGCCATTATTCTTCGTATTTTATATTTGTTGCGGACACGTACCAATTAAACGATGTCAGGACCGAGCTTATTGCCTTTGGCTTTTATTTAACTCGCGTTTCCAATAAATCGTGCAACATGTAATAAACTGAATTTTAATGACCATATAGTCACATTTATACGAATACTATACAATTTATCTTTGACCAGACTGTCAACTATGCATGGGATTTATTAGGCTAGTTGACATTTAGTTCACAAGAATGTTTATCAAGCTTGTAATACTAATGCCTGTCACAAAAATGCTGAATTCATCCCAAAATTTGAAATGTTACTTCCTATAGGCTTAGGCTATAAATCTTAACTCTGTCCTTAAAAGCCTCACTCACTAAAGCCTGAAAGATGAATTCAAGGTCGCCCATGGCGCAATAGCGAAGTAGAAGCCGGTGTAGCCGCATCAGAATCCGGACTTGTCCAGCAGTATTGTAGACTCGCTATTTGGCCAAGACGTAATGGTTTTTTTACCCGTTTTAGGATTAATTATAGAGTTTTTGCAGCCCTTTCTAATATACGTTCCCAGCGTATACTTTTACCTTTACACTGTCTAAAAATACGCTGCCTTTCATTATTTTTTCTCATCATATTTCGTGATCCCAAAACATACAAGGGTTGGACAGAGAGTTAATGCCTGCAAGACATTGGCTACTTTGCCATGCATACACTCCAACCTAAAATAAACCCATCCTAATGCTAGGATTAAGTACAAAAAGAACTTAAGTGGCTTCAATGCATATAAAACTTTAATTTGTTGATGACTACGATGTGACTGAGCAATCCTCTTTTGAATCCCTTTGTATAAGTTCACCCAGAAACACCGCACTAACAAATAAGGCAGACCTTGGATATTGGATTAATCTAAAAGGGTAATATCGGTAGTCTACAGAGCTTCCGTGGGGTTTCACTATTGATATAAGCAAATTAATTCAGAGTATCACAAGCGTAGAAGTACATCGTGTGACGACGGTTTAATGGCCATTTAGATAGCACACACATTTCCTCACAATAGATAGAAAAAGAGCCTCTAGGGAGAGGGAACAGAGGAACTTGGAAATTTCCTACATTTGGTTTCCAAATATATCCAAGCGACCGAAATGCAAGGAAAAATCTGGGAAAGAGGCGTGTCTCAGTGTAGATGTAAGAAAAGGAATCCGCATAAGGAAGAGAAAAATATCTTGGCTTGGCCCCAAGCCGCAATGGAATTTTTTTTCTTGAGAATAGACACGGAGGAGAAGATAATGGGACAGGTCAGGTTGGCTATTTGGGATGGTGATCGAATGGCATAATATTGATGATACTTGTGATTTTTACGGCGTGGTTTTCGTAATAGTTTGTGGTTTCAAAAAAGACTAAAGCCCGGTTTTAAGATGCCCTTTAACGTCAACCGCAAGATAAAGCAGCCGTAACACTTATGCGTTTTCTATATTACACCAGGCTGTCGGTTAAGTGACGTGAGCATTAACGATGGGAGAACGTATTACTATCAGTTTTTATATCGAGGAAATATTCAACCAGGGATTACAAAACGATAAACATATTCGAAACGAAAACGATTTCCAGCACCACATTTGGGTTTCTTCTATCTTAGAGGCAACTAGATTCAACTAGAATTTCAACTGACATATAATCATCATATTCAATAGTTTATTAACTTTAGCCAGTGATGATTGTAGTACTATATCATAATTGGAGAAATCAATTGTTACTAAAGATTCATAACAATTAAAGGAACCATAAGACAGCGAAAGACTAGAGATGACATTAAAGGGGAAAATAATGTCCCCATTTGTTGCCAAATGATCTCCTATTCATAGAAAGAGAATTGGCAATGACATTCATCACAATCACTGTGTGAAGTAGGAGGGGAGTAGGGTAAAATATTACTCCAATAATACTCCTTGCTTCTAAACCCCATGAAACTCCCTCCCTTTAGTCCAGGGAAGGCATTGCTCTGACTAAGGATGTGTATCCATTCTCCTATATTCTGCATTGAGGTCAGAAGTGGCGATGCAGAATTCAGTTAACGTTCATTGCTATTGTCATTGCAATTATTACATGTACTAATATTTATAATAGGTCGAATTATTATATGATATAACACACAACAAGAGCCCCTACTTTAGGATAAGGTCCTCTTCAGGATTCATCATGATACATGTAAATGTTAACTTTCATTTTTAACCATGGTGAAATTTCATTTCATTTCATTTCACCATTCCTCCTTAAGGAGGAATGGTGAAGGATGCATCCTGCAAAAGAGTGCATCACTGTCTTCTCTGTCACAATTGTGTGGCTATTTTGCTCTTTCTATGGCCTCCCATATTATTCTCGGAAAATATAAAATATTTTTTCTCCTTTTTTATAACTCACTTATTCAAATCCAATGGAGTGGCCTGGCTAGGTCCATAAGTGCTTGGTGACAGCAGATGGAGAAAACTGCTTATTTTTCATTGCCCACAGATGTTCATGAACTCTACATTGGATTAATCTTCCAGTCTGGCCTATGTAAGATTTCCTACATGTGAACTCAAACTCATATACTCCTTGTTGGAGGAAGCTTGTCTTTCAGCTTAGATATATGGATGGAAGTTTTTTCACAGCAAGTGAATCTTACTTTGACATTGTACTGGGAGAGAATTCTCCAGATTCATTGTGTGTTACCGTGATCAAGGGAATAGCTGCAAAATTCAGGTCACTCTCTGAAGGATTCCTCCTCTGCTTTCCTCTCTCTTCTCACTCCATAAGGACCTACTTAGGACCAAATCTTTATTGTATCCATTCCTCTGTAGTGCATTCGCTAGGTGAATCTTCTCCCACTGCAGTCAATCCTGATCATAGGTTGTGAGAGTGCAGGTTATTAAGGTCTTAATAATCCCAAATATGCAGTGGATGGGGGTGGGAAGAGGCATGAAGATATTGATCCATTTGGGTTTTCTTCCTGTACACAAGAGTGTCCTTGGCTACCGCCTTTCTTTCTTCTAACTAAAACATCCAGTAAGGGCAACTGACTTTTTCTTTAACCGCCACAGTGAACTGAATTTTAGGATGCTGGTTATTTAGATGGCAATGAAAATCATCCAACCTTGACCTCACATGTAAAAATATCAAGAAACATATCATTCACATGCCGTGAGAGCGGGGACCCCATGCAGGGTTGCTACAGACCAGAAATTATGAAATTCCAGTATTTTCCAGGTTTTCCAGGCCAAAATTTCCATTTTTCAAGGTCAAAATATCCCATTCTATCATAAGCGGGTATTATAAAGAAAGAGCAACAATAAGAGAAAAACACAAACACATGCACACCATATAGTGATAAAAATAATTAAGAGTTTCAAAGACAGAATTCAATAATATCAAGGCAATCCTACATTATCTCCGTCCATTCCTTGATGGGTATGTTGGTGAAAAGCAATGTTACTTCAAAACTGACCAGTGAATCATTTTTTCTCACGTTAGTTGCATCAAGAATTTTATTGAAACTGGCTGAATTCTTTTTAAAAAATTTTATTTGGCTGGAGAAAGGGAGAAGCTCTCTAGCTAGGTTCTGAGCCAGCTTGTACATATGTAGGAGATCAGATGGTACTTAAGCATCCCATCTTCATGGATCTTTGGCAGTCCATTGATCCCAGAGGTTGGAGCAGGGGAGAATGCTGCTAAGTCTCCATTGCTCCTCTGCTGCAATGAACAATCATTTATACCGCTAAGCAAAGTTAAAGTGTTGATATAGGATTCAACCTCGCAGGTTGTGACTTCTTTGAAGCTCTCCTCTCCCTTGCATTGCCATCTTCGATAAACCACAAGGGCATAACATCTAGTTCCCTTGAATCCTACAAAATTGCCACAAGAATTAGCTACTAATTAGCAAGCTGAAGTAGCATGATGGTCAGCACGTTGGCCTGGCAAGCCAAAGGTTTGATTCCTGGTCCAGGCAAATTTTTTTCTCACAGCAATTTTTGCATATTTCATTTCTGAATCTTTGGCAGTAAGAAAATCATCATATGCACCTTTTAGTTGTTTGTATAAATGAAAATGAAAAGTCAATTAGTAAAATATAATGGAATGGCAATAAAAAGCACCTGTTTCATCACTAGGAAATATGTGAAGGATAGCAATGAAGAGACTTTGTGACTTCCACAGTTTATTTGACAAAGAATGACCGGTTTCGGCTATCAAGCCATCTTCAGGTACATTGAAAAACCATGGAGAAGACAGGTTTATATATACTATGGGAAGTTGCAATGGGACGGGGGGCTTTGACGAGGGGCTTTGACATTTTTCTTCGCTAGAAATTAGCGTACGGTCTCAGCCATTGTACTATGAGAAGCGATTTGCATAAATTTCTCACACTCGTGGATGCACAATTAAGCCTAACTGGCGAAAAAGTACGTATGAATAAAACTCAAGGCATTTTCTAGCGTCATGTGGATGAAGTGCACCCTTTTTCTCCTATTTTGGTAAGTTAACTCAGTCAGTCTCTCCCTGTTGCCCTTCCCTTTGGTTTCCACAACGAAGGTTGAGTTGTCTTTTTTCCAGACACCTCATCCTCCTATGTCTCTAAACTACTCGACTTTTGACCGCTCTCTTTTCTGGAGGGATAGAGAGGGAGGTTTGGGAAGGGTGGGAAGAAAGGCCCTCCAATGGTTTCCAGATGTTGCCACAAAGCAAGAAGGACCCACGCGTGGGGTTTCAAGGAAAAACTTTTCAAAGCTTTCCTTGCGAAAGGGATGCATATTCGTGTGATCAGTTGTGTTTGGAGAACCGTAAAACCAACATCTTTGTGCTTTTCTGGAGTCTGAAATTCCATTTAAAGTAATTAGTTCCATTCATCAGATTTATCGCTTCAACAACATCGTGAGTGAGTTTTCCATGAGTTTTTTTCCAGTGAGGTTTCAGTCAGCAATTTTTATTATACTTTCAAGGTAATTGGATGCTAATTTCCTACAGTAAGAGAAAACCAAGGACAGTAAATGTACAAAAATTGTACACTACTAAAAATATCAGGTTTCATTTCGGTTCTTGTTGTACTTCGATACGGTTGATTGCAGGCTTGCTGTATTTCTCACGTGGTTGGTTTTACGTTCTGAGTTATCCATTTTCAGTGAAGGACCAGACGTGTGAAGGCATGGAAACGGGTGGCAGGAGCAACTAATCTAAGAAATGATTTGCAAAAGTTAAGTTTTGCCGAGACCACATTATCAGAGATGTCCCCGTCAAGAAAATAAAAACATACTGGAACAAGCATTTCAAGCTGGAGGGCAGTAACGACTTTAGCAACCCAGGAGTTTGATCTGGATGGCGAGGATAGGTGGTAATATGCCCATATTGGTCGCCTGGTAGGGATGATTGCTGCGTTATTTCACAATTGTTAATGTTATTAGAGGAATTTCTGAGTTTAATTTTAAGTTCTTTGAACTTAATTCTGCAAAAGCCGGTCCACAGTTTTTGTTTGTTGGGTGGTTTTAATCCATAATTTTTCAGAGAGCATTGAATATCTAAATGCCACCACGGTAAAGCGAATCATCTAGGTGGGAACATGCCCTCAACATTGCATAAGGGAAGAAGATCCACCGGGTACTTCCTTTAACTACTAGTACTTATGTATGGTCACCCATCCAACCCGTTCGGGCCCAACATTGCTTAACTTCGGTGATCTTATGAGAACCGGTGTGTCAATGTGGCTCGGCCCTTGCCTTGAGGGTAGCCCTTACCCTCCAATGTTTTTAAATTACGCCTACCCACCATGGAGGAAATATTTTTATCAGGGGTGTGCTGCCTGTTCACTGTTGCTAATTTGTCATCCGACCGTTCTATCTTGGTTATATTCTGTTGACTTCTTGTTAGCTGTTGGCGTATATTATGTTTGTAACCTATTCTCGAGGCATTACACAACGGTTCCCTGCCCTCTCAAAATAAAAACTTACATATAAAGACTATATTATGGTAGTACTTACGCATGCTGGCATGCTTTATTATATCCTTCCTGCTATCTAATGACATTGTATCTATCTCGCATGTTCTACCTATCCTACGTTTCAACACGCATATTCTCGCACCCGAAATCAAAGAACCCGCTTCAAGAAAGTCTATATATGTGGCCACTTCCGAGGATTAATGTAACTTCGAGAACTAATTTTTAAATGGCAATTCCGTGATAGTTTGAGGAAATACCATCCAACCACGATAACAGTTATCAGGCATTAATTAATTGAAACCTATATTGCCACTCAGTATGAATATAAATGCAATATTACTGAGAATAAACAAGATTTTTTCCGATTCCATTACGTTTGTTCACGTTTCAATCAAGTAACTAGTGAAAATGTTGAAAGGAGAAAATTGCTGAATGTACCAGAACACCAATAGAAATAATATAATGTATGTATAATGGAAATTAATCAACACCAAAAACTAGATAATAAATAATAAGAACTTAGAAGATACAATTTTCCGCAGATAAAAATTTTTTCGACCCGGGTTTCGATGCACTGCATCATCATCAGGTATATAAATTTGTAAATTAAGGTATATATACAAGAGAAGGTGAGGGAGGGAGGTTAGGAAAGTGGAGGGAGGGAGTAGGGAAGGGGAAACATTTCAAGGGGGGAGGGAGTTTTATTTATACAAGAATATTGTTCGCATTTGAAATAAACCATAAGTTCGTTGAGGTGATGTCCCACGGCGTATCGAGGGGGAGGGGGGAAAGGGACAAGCATTGGAACAATAGACACTTTGTCACTGGTTATTGGGGAATTTTTTGGGGTACACAACAGTAGAAGACACTATGTATAAAACCAAAAGGGTTCTTTGTGGAGTGTCCCACGGCGTGCGGTCAGTCTTCGTGATGCCTGGAGCCCGACCAATATGCTCCCATACAACAGCGGGAAAGGGGGGGGGGTGTCAGAGCACAGGGAAATTTTACACACTTAGTTGCAGGGTGCACACTCACGCACTAAGGGAAGCTGATTGACAGGAGGGGGGAGGGGGAAGAGTAAAACTGTGCATCATTTTTTTTCGCTAGATAATAACCACATATGGGATGGACAACCAACCAGTCCCTGCCTGTTGAGTCTGTTCATTCCTGATTGGGAGAAGTGGACTACCAACCAGCCCCTACCTGTTGAGTGACTGTTCACTATTGTCTGTTCGTTCTCTGTCTGGTAAAACCAACCATACCTTGTCATGGCATGTGTTAACTATTTGGTGAAAATTACAAAAAAATGAAAATCACCAAGCCTAACACCATCACATTTTTTAATAATTAGCAATGACGAAGACGATCTATTTTCCTGCATAAAATCATCTTCTACGGCAAAAATAAAAAAACTTAATGCTACTTAGCTCACCACTATACATACACACATACACTGTATTCCCCCCTTAAATGACCAGAGGACTTGAGAAATGCCTTAAGGTCTCAAGTCCAACAATGGGATAATCCCGACTTATACCTCAACGTGGTGATGGGGTGAACGCTTAAGCAGCTAAGTTAAGCGGGGACCGAGTGATCATCAGGATAAATGATATACCTTTTCCACAGTTGGGGAGAAGGAGAGGTTACTCTATTACCCTTGGGGTGAGAAATCGCCCCTAAAGGTGGAGGAACCATTTATATTAGATGGTCAACGGCATTGGAATGCAGAGGGCAAAGGATACCACTGCATTCAAAATCGCTTATGATATTCCAATTAGTCTTATAGTCATGAATTACAGAGAAGGTGCTTTGCAAGTTACTGATTATGGGAATCGGAAACCAAGATCCGGCAGGAGAGGGATGTCCAACAAGGCTTCCCAGGTCATTATCAAGCGAAATCCTAGTCATAAGCATAAATACAATCATGAATTGAAAATAGGTACATGGAACGTCCGCAAATACTTAGATTAAAGAAACTAGATGAAATAAAAAGCATAATGCAAGATAAGCAAATAGACATCCTTCGCCTTAGTGAAATTAGTTGGGCGGACAAAGGTGATTTCCTATCGGATGATTTTAGAGTCATCTACAGTGGAAGAGAAGTAACTGGCTTAAGTGGAGTAGCCCTGATATTAGGAGGAGCCTGGAGATCCAAGGTACAAAATACTTACCATGTCAGTGACATAAATCTTATGATCAAAATATCTGCTAAACCAATGGATTTATATATAATGCAAGTGTATTTCCCGACCTCAAGCAGTAGGGAAGAAGAAGTAGGGTCCATGTACGAATAAATAGAGTCCAGATTAAAAAGTGATAAGGATGGCGCATATATAATCATAATGGGAAATTTCAATGTGGCAGTTAGTGCCAGCCTAGACAAGATGTTTGGGAAAATTTGGTTTAGGTAAAACAAACGAAAGAGAAATATTATATGAATTTTGTGAAGAAAATGATTTTGTTATTGCCATCACATTATAAGTTCCTCTTCGCAGAAGATATAGCTGGAAAGCTCCAGGCGATCCCAAAAGATCCCAAATTGATTATATTCTGATGAAAATTAAGTATAAATCACAAGTCAAGTTATGTTATAGCTTTCCCGGATTCAAATGCGATAGTGACCATATAGTTGAAGTAGCAAAATGCAATATTAAGCCAAAGAAACATACAATAGCAAACCAAAGCAGATGGTGCACAGAAAAACTTAAAAATAAAACAATAACTAAAGAATTCATAGAAAGAACAGATAAACCCTTGGAAGGAGGATGGGAAGAAATATAAAAATGCATCCATGAAGCAGCAGAAAACATCTTGGGAAGAAGTAAGCTAAAACCAAGGAAACCATGGATGACAGTGGAAATACTCCAGATGATCAAGGAGTGTAATAGAGAGAAGGGGAAGGACTACACCAAATATAAAAATATCAAAAACTTAATAACAAATAAATGTAACGAAGCGAAGGAAAACTGAATGAGAGAGAAAAGTGTTTAGATCGAGGAAGACAGCGAAAAACAACTTGAGCAAAGTGTATTCCACTATCAAGACCCTGCAATACACACCAAAAACCAAAAGTAACATAATAATAGATAAAGCTGGGAACATACTTTTTGAAAATATGGACATATGTATGATGTGGAAAGAATATATTGAAGACCTATACCAAGGATCTGGGATAGAAGACCTGACAGAATACATCGAGAATGAAGAAACGGTCTCCAAAGACTCACTAGGACCACCAATTGTGAGATCGGAGTTTGAATTGGGACTGAAGAGCCTTAGTGACAAAAGGCAGCAGGGATTGATGGAATAACAGCTGAACTTCTAAAGCATCTTGAAAATAAAACACTGAGCGAAATTTACAAAATAGCCCTTGATTGCTACATGAATGGAATATTGCCATCAGATTTTAAAAAGAGTAAGACGATTATGATCCCAAAGAAAGGGAATGCAAATCACTGTGCTAACTACAGAACTATATCCCTTCTGTCTCATGCATCAAAATTTTTCATCAATATCAAAAAACACAGGATTAAAAACAAGATGGATCAATATGTTGGGGAAGACCAGTTTGGATTTAGGCAGGGCAAAGGAACAAGAGAAGCAACTCTAGAATTAAAATTGATCTTAGATAGAAGTTTAGAACTGAATAGGAGAACATATAGAGATGGGAAAATTACCGTAATTTTCCCATCTCTATATGTTCTCCTATTCAGTTCTAAACTTCTATCTAAGATCAATTTTAATTCTAGAGTTGCTTCTCTTGTTCCTTTGCCCTGCCTAAATCCAAACTGGTCTTCCCCAACATATTGATCCATCTTGTTTTTAATCCTGTGTTTTTTGATATTGATGAAAAATTTTGATGCATGAGACAGAAGGGATATAGTTCTGTAGTTAGCACAGTGATTTGCATTCCCTTTCTTTGGGATCATAATCGTCTTACTCTTTTTAAAATCTGATGGCAATATTCCATTCATGTAGCAATCAAGGGCTATTTTGTAAATTTCGCTCAGTGTTTTATTTTCAAGATGCTTTAGAAGTTCAGCTGTTATTCCATCAATCCCTGCTGCCTTTTGTCACTAAGGCTCTTCAGTCCCAATTCAAACTCCGATCTCACAATTGGTGGTCCTAGTGAGTCTTTGGAGACCGTTTCTTCATTCTCGATGTAAATTACCATGGTAATTTTCGAAAATTACCGTACTTTTTCAGTATTTTTTAGTTTTAAGCATTTAACAGCAAATGTATGATTGAATAAGAAATCCAATAGCATTAGGAAGGGAATAACGATGTTCAAACCATACCTAATACAACATTAATTTATTAGAAATTTTTTATGTTATAAAAAGAACTACGGCAGCAACACCCAATCTGGCTTCCTTTTGTCAAAGTATGAGACATTTTCAAGAAAAATATTCTAATGCTTTACTCTTATAATGTTATCATTTAAATAAAATATTCCAAAAATGAGCTGTAGGTACATGCCTCAATTTATTATTAAACACATACGAAATGTGAACTTGGCTTAAAAGAACATGTTGGTAATTTATCTGTATGAAAAATTATCTCTAACATACTTGAATTATCTAGAAAATTATGGTAATTTTCAAGGGGCGCAGTAAATTACGAAAAATACCACGGTAATTTACAAAAATTACTGAGGTAATTTTCAGAGTGGCCCATCTCTAAGAACATAGGTTACCATCATCGATCTTGAAAAAGCATTCGACAGGGTATATTGGAAGCTGCTGTTCCAAACTATGAAAAAAATACAAATCGACTGAAGGGATAGGAGACTAATTCTCAGCTACTATAAGTCACAAACCAAAGAAATCAATATTGATGTTCATATACAGGAAGCTAAAATAAAAAGAGGGGTGAGGCAAGGTTGTCCCCTTTTACCCTCTCTTCAACCTATTCATAGAAGAAGCAATAGAAAAAACAATACTGAAGAGTAAGGGCATAAAGTAAATGGCAAACTCATCCACAGTATTCGGTTTGCTGACGATATAGTTGTTCTTGCAGACTCAGAAAAGGATATGAACCATGCGTTGGAGACTCTTGGAAAAGAAATTAATAAATTAAAATTAAATATCAACACAAAAAAAACAAAATGATGGTAGTGGATAAGATAAACAACAACAATAAAGCTAAAACTAAGGAATGAAACTCAACTATTATTAAGGTTGCTTCTTGCATCCATTGCAATAGTGACATTAAATGAAAAAAGAATCTGATAGTCTTCAGTGGACTTTAGTGGTGCTTAGCAACCAAAACTATATATGTCGTTAGTACGGAGGCTTCCGCGGTGATTAATTGGAAAAGTATTTTCCGGGTTAAAGCCGCGTTGGTCCATTTTGGCGGACGACAGTTTCGGGCGCATTCCAGCTCCCGTCTTCAGGTTCAACTGATCTGCAGAGCATCATTTTTTTCTTTCTTTCCATGTTCGCCCAAATGGACCAACGCGGCTTTAACCCGGAAAATACTTTTCCATTTATGTTGTTATGTTGAGAGTTTTAATAACAAGAGGAAAAATATACATTTTAAGTGTTCAGTAATAATGTTTCATTTGTGACTATGGACATTTAATTAGTTGGTTAATTGTGCAGAAAACTGTTGTGTATAATGTAGTGACTAATATTATTTAAGAAGAATAAATAAAAAGACCAGTCCTGGCAGATTAGACTTGCTTACTTCTTATTCCACTGTTAAGCACTCATCACAGGTTATTGTCCCACGAAGAAGTTAAAGTAAGCGACTGAAAATGGAAGGCTTCACCACAAAATTACAGATTGGACACCTAAAAGGTTTGGAAAATTGGGCTACTTGGAAATATAAAATTTCTATCATGCTACGTGGTACTGAAGATGTCATGGAGGTAGTAGAAGCCAAACTCACTAAACCAACCTTAGTAGAAGGGGCAGGTGATGCAGCTATTAGCGCCTATAACTTGGAAATGGCTAAATATAGGAAGGCTGAGAGCAGTGCTCTGCTCATACTGACCACACACATGTCCGATGAAACGTTGAAGAAAATCATGAGATTTGAGACAGCGCGCGACGTCTGGCAAGAGCTGCTTAGATTATTTGACGGACAATCAGAGGACAGGGCTTATAATCTCTGTATGGAGTTCTTTAGCTATAAACATAGGGGTGAGGATGACATGTCCACTCTCCTGTCCAAGCTCAAGAATATCTGGAATGACTTGAATATTGAAATCACAAAATCAGATGTTAATGCCAAGCTTCCTGTTTTGTTCCTAATATGCAAGATCTTGGACTCACTGGACGAACGATTTTTTGCCTTCAAGTCTAGTTGGTTATTACTGAACCAAAATGAAAGAACAATTGACAACTTAACCACTCATCTCTGTGCTTTTGAGAGGTCACTAGGTAGTCAGGCCACTATTAAGCAAGAAACGCTAGCAGCAAGCACAGAAGAGAAAACCAAGAAAGACAAGGATAAAGAGCTGACTTGCAACTATTGATCCCGTAAAGGTCACACAGTTCGAAAATGCAGGAAATGGATAAAAGACGGGAGACCACCTAAGCCAAGCACTTCTGCAGCCTCAGACTCTAAATCCAACCAGGTACAGCACGTCTCACTGATGGTTAGTGCATGCTCGACAGTACATCAACAAGACCGTGAAAGTTGGTTTGTAGATAACGGAGCAACTACTCATATAGCAGTAAGGAGCGACATTTTTCAAAAGTTTCACGAATTTGATTCTGATCATACAGTTAGTACTGCTGATGGAACTGTAATTCCTGCAATAGGGAAAGGAACCGTCATGGTAGAATCTTATGTCAGTGACAAGAAAGTAATGTTGGAACTCCTCGACGTGTGGTTAGTACCATCCCTCACTAGAAATCTGTTCTCGCCTCTAGCGGCACAAGATAGGAAAGTGAACAGTATGTTTACGTCAACTACAAGAGAGTGCACACTGGTTGTTGATGGCACGACTATAGCAGTTGGCACTAGAGTTCCATTTGGTGGACTATATAAATTGGATATGAAGTCAGTCATTCCAATGAAAACAAAGACCATAGAGGTTAATGCTGTGACTAGTTCCAACCTGTTACAACTTTATCATGAACGTTTTGCACACCAGGACAAGAAACATGTCATAGATGTTGTAAAGAGAGAACTAGGAATTAAACTAAGACCTAATAATGTAAAATGTGAAGGTTGTCTGTATGGAAAGTCTCACAGACGAAAATTTGGAACAAGAACATGAGCAACAGTGCATGGTGAATTGATTCACACCGATGTTTGTGGTTCCTTTGCTGATAGCATCACGAAATTCAAATATAATGTGCTCTTCAAGGATGATTATTCGAGCTACAGAATGGTCTACTTCATATGTCAGAAATCAGAAGTCAAAGACAAGCTTGTACAAATGCTTCAAGAAGTAAATACAGCTGGACACGCTGTGAAAACAATACTCAGCGACAATGGCGGCGAGTTCGATAATGATGCAGTCCAGAAAATACTACTGAGTCATGAAATCCAGCATCGACTTACAATGCCTTACACACCTGAACAAAATGGTTGTTGTGAACGAGAAAACCGTACTCTAGTAGAAGCAGCACGATCAATGATGTATGTGAGAGGTGAATTACCGCAAGTGCTTTGGGCAGAACTGATCAACACCGCAGCTTACGTATTGAATAGGACCGGTCCTACTAAAGTGAAGAACAAGTCACCATTTGAACTGTGGTTTGGCAGAAAACCCGCAATAAGCCATCTAAAAATTATCGGAAGTGAATGTTATGCTCATGTTCCAATACAAGTTCGAAAAAAACTTTGCAGAAAAGCGGTCAAAGGTAAGCTTATTGGCTATGAAAAGGACGATGGTTATCGTGTTTGGGATGGAAGTAAGACCCTCAGATCGAGGGATATTACGTTTGAAACTGATGTTGAATTCAGAATTTCAACAAAAGCCCCTATCTCTTCAGAGGGAGCCGATGACCAAAAACAAATCCAAACCGAAGATCGTGAACCAGAATCAGAACTAGCTCTAGAGGGAGATGATGCAGGTTTACCTACTGAACCTGCTGAAGATCAAGTTCTTGCTCAAGATCCAGATACTCCCGATGAACAGTTTGACGATTTGATGGAACAAATGGAAGTATTTGAGCCATTAGTTGAAGATCTTCCACGCTACAATCTTCGTGACCAAAGCGACATATCTCAACCAAAAAAGTATGACGATTATGTATATTCTGTTGGTACTGAATCACTACCAGAGAACTATAATGAAGCTTTAAAGAGAGAAGACCGTGTTGAATGGATCAAAGCAATGAAAAGTGAATTAAACTCTTTAAAAGAAAATGATGTTTGGACACTTTGTGATCTGCCTCCAAACAAACGACCGCTTCCATGCAAATGGGTATACAGAATCAAACAAAATCCAGATGGTTCTGTAGACAAATATAAAGCACGACTAGTTGTGAAAGGGTTCAAACAAAGAAAAGGTATAGATTATGAACAGACCTACAGTCCAGTCACTAGAATGGCCACCGTCAGAGCACTTCTGAGTGTCAGCGCTAAGGAGAAACTGCACTTAGTTCAGTTCGACGTATCTACGGCATTTCTAAACGGCAAATTGGAGGAAGAAATTTATATGGTGCAGCCAGATGGGTTTACTGATAGTACATCAAAAGTATGCTGACTTAAAAGGAGTCTATATGGACTAAAGCAAGCACCTCGGTGCTGGAATTCATGCTTTGAAGAAATCCTACGTAAGAAAGGATTTAAACAGAATACGGCTGATTGCTGTCTCTTCACCAAAAATGTTGGAGACAAGAAGATCCTTATAACCCTGTATGTGGATGATGGGCTAGTAGCCGCCACAGACAAGGATTTAGCAGACCAGTTTCTCTAGGATTTAGGGAACACACTCAAAATTACAACTAAACCAGGGTCATATTACTTAGGTCTTGAAATTGTTCAGTTGAAAGATGGCTCTGTGCTAGTCAAACAAGAGTCATATACCAAAAGAATTATGGAATGCTTAAATATGACCCACTGTAATCCAGTTTCCACTCCTATCGAGAGAACTTCCGAAGCAGGGAAAGTAGATAAAGACAAAGATGAAAAATTTACATATCGAGAAGCTGTGGGTGCTCTAGCATACCTGATGATAGGCTCTCGTCCCGATATAGCCTATGCTGTCGGAGTAATTTCCAGAAAGTTAGAAAATCCTACCAAAGCTGATTGGCTCAGAGTCAAGAGGATATTCAGATATCTGAAAGGAACAATAAACTATGGGATTCGATATAGCTCAAGTTGTAATAAAACATCAATTGAAGGCTACAGCGATGCAGATCATGCGGGAGATGAAGATACAGGGCGATCTACAACTGGAGTAGCATGTCTTTTCGCAAATGGTATTGTTTCATGGCTAAGCCAACGTCAAGCATCGGTTGCGATTTCAACAACTGAGGCCGAAATTGTTGCTGCAAGTGAAGGTGCACGTGAATTAGTTTGGCTCCAAAGGGTGTTCAGCCAACTAACAGATTTAGAAGGAATTCCTACATTAAAAGTGGATAATGAGGCTGCGATTCGACTTGCTCACAACCCAGAATTCCACAAGCGGACAAAACATATCCGTGTTAGACATTTCTTTGTACGGGAGACAGTACAAGAAGGTCTTGTGGACGTTCAGAAAACTGCGACTGATGACCAGCTTGCTGATATTATGACCAAGGCAGTACCAAAGCCTAGACTGGTTAGGATTCGCACTGAACTGGGACTTTTTTCAAATTAATAAGGGAAAGTATTAAGGTTGCTTCTTGCATCCATTGCAATAGTGACATTAAATAAAAAAAGAATCTGATAGTCTTCAGTGGACTTTAGTGGTGCTTAGCAACCAAAACTATTTATGTTGTTATGTTGAGAGTTTTAATAACAAGAGGAAAAATATACATTTTAAGTGTTCAGTAATAATGTTTCATTTGTGACGATGGACATTTAATTAGTTGGTTAATTGTGCAGAAAACTGTTTCACATGTGTATAATGTGGTGACTACTATTATTTAAGAAGAATAAATAAGAAGACCAGTCCTGGCAGATTAAACTTGCTTACTTCTTATTCCACTGTTAAGCACTCATCACAACTATTGACCAAGTTAAAGAGTTCTGCTACTTGGGAAGTCAAATAACAAATGAAAATAAAAGCATAACAGATGTTAGGAGAAGGATCACCCTGGCCAGACAAGCTTTCCAAAGGAAGTGTAACCTCTTGGTAAACAACCATCTCTCAATTGACATGAGGAAGAGATTCGTTAAGATATTCGTGTGGAGCATACTCACGGTTGTGAAACATGGACTTCAAATAAACAAGAAAAAGACAGGCAGCCGAAATATGGTCAGGAGGAGAATTACCAAAACAAGTTGGGTTATGAGGAAAACAAATGAGCAAGTTTTGAAAGAAGTAGGTTGAAAAAGAATGCTTCTCCAATAAATTCACTTTAGGAAAATTAAACTCGTAGGTCACCTAATAAGACAACGAGTTCCTTAAGAACATAGTGGAAGTAAAAGTGCTGGGGAAGAAGAGGAAAGGATGACCAAGGATGTCCTTGCTCCACAGTGTGATGTCAATTATGAACTGTAACTCCTATGGTGAAATGACAAGAACAGCCTTACAAAGAGACAATTGGCTACAACGACAGCGACAAGGCCTGGCCTTTTGAAAAACGACAACGACACTGTATTCAGTTTTGCTTTGCTTGATAAATATTAGAGCTGATGACAGCACTAGTCAATGTTATTGTTTCAGAGTTACAATTACTCTCTCCGGGGCCAGACAAAGGACGAGGTCAGCACATCATTCATTGGCTGGCGATCTCATACTGTAAGAGCACGACCTTTAAGGCTAGCCTAAAAACACTGCGTCATGATTTCTAGTCACTGTATATCTGCAATGCTGTTTCTCACCCCTCTCTGAGGTGTATGCTTGCAACAGACGTGTGCACAGAAGGCTTGGGACAGCCTTCATATACTGAGGCCCCTTGAGGTTTTCTCAGCTCAGCTCAATGCATTCCTTATGTGCATGATCCAACTGAACTAATATCACAATAGAGCCTAAGGATTGAGTATATCTACTCTTCAAGTTGCTGTCATATTAATAGCATATGCATGTGCACATAAATTGAATGGAGAATTACATTTGAAAGTGAACTTCATTGGGTAGAATTTTTCTATTTCATTCATAGTCTCAGCTTTAGAGCCTACCTCTGCATACGGGCATATGTAATATAAATATTGGAATGCATCAAAAAACTCCACCTATATGGATGGTGACACCCCTACAATATAAGGGGGTTTAATAGCGACTCTCGAGAGCAAATGAGTAATGCATTCTGTAACAATACCATGGGCTTCTCGCTATAATTAGATAGAATTGAGGAATTTCTGTTATGAGTTTATAGAATGAACTGGCTGAGAGGGTTTATGACTCTACTTTTACACTCATATAATACATAACATGGGGAATGGACATGAACCAATATAAGTGCAATGTGAACACAGTGCGAGACGTTCGTTATGGTATTTGATGGATCAATTAAAACCTTCAGCGGTATACTCATGTTCTCCTACCATAGGAAAGATTACTCCATTGAAGGAATGATTCTAGACATTTTAATATGGTACTTCTTTACCTTTTCACCTCTTCCATTTTTTTGTCACTAAGCATTTCCTGGTTCGTCTTCTTTGCGGTCAATTGCACAGTCTGCATTAATGCACAACACTCTTCTCCAGGCCCAAAGCAGCATGGCTACAACGCCTCTCATCTATTTTAATCCTCCGCAAAGATCCAAGTTTCCTTATCACGAAGCGCCGCGCTTCGCAGCAAGCACTTTATGTTTTTTGACTTTGCTCAAAGTTCCTGCCATTGATTCTGTGCTTATAAATGGTTTTTGACTGGTTTGGCTTACCTTCAAGAACAATCATGAAGGTTAATAACACCCCATTAAATCGCAATAATCTATTCTATGAATAATAGATAATTAATCAATCAATTACATAGAAATATAGATATTACTTCTCTTTGTACAAATAATGCTATTTGAATCGTCGTGATGCCCGAATCGCCCGAATTATCTTCTGCCTATTATTCGATACGATTTAACTGACTTAACCAATCCAGAGGCGGAGATCACGAAGATCGCGAAGACGTAATGTGCGATCTATCGAAATTCAAAACCGGCCCCTGGATTTCCTCGTTTCATCCTTTGAAATGGGCCGTGTAAATAATGTAAATATGTTGTTGTATATATTTTTGGTGTATTAAACTACAAAGTCTCATTCATCCAGCTGTATCTTCTGTGTAAATTATCTACATCCTGCGTATTGTTCGTGGACTATGCTAATTGTTTGCATACGGTCTCTGGATGGCTGTGATCACGCTTCAATTTGGTCAGTGTGGAAACCAGATGGGCCATGAATTATTTAATCTCATTTGCAAAGATCTGCAAGCTACCAACCACGGCGTGAGTAGGAGTTTGAACAGTGAATATGTGAAGCTCAACACCGATAAATTTTTTCGAACGTCCACGCGTGAGGAAGGTACCTTAATTGCCCGGTGTGTTTTGGTGGATACGGAGAAGAAAGTCCTGAGAGATGTCTTGTGCAATAATGATAGCTTACCATTCACATATGATTCTAGCAACGTAGTATCTGGTTCGGGAGGATCGGCGAACAATTGGGCATTTGGTCATTACCACAAAGGTCCGGCATTGTCGGATTTGACATTGGAGAAAATAAGAAAGGAAACTGAAAAGTGTGATGCCATTTACAAATTCCTTGGACTGCTAAGTACCGCTGGTGGAACCGGATCGGGTGTTGGAAGTCACATTTTAGAATGTGTGAGAGATGAATACCCTCGGAGAACTCTTGCTAATGTTGTTGTTTTACCATTCAGTCAAGGTGAGGTCGCTGTGCAAAGTTACAACACGTTGTTTACTATATCTAATCTTCTTGATGTGTCAGATTCAATCATTGTTTTCCGTAATGACCACCTTCACCACTTATGTTGCGTTCAGCTGAACATTAAAGATACTAGTTTGTATGATTTAAATGAACTTGCCATGCGGCAATTCTCGTCTCTGTTTCTAAGTACTTGTGATAATTATGGACTTTTGACCGACCTAATACCGCATCCTATTCATAAATTTGTAACTTTAGAATCTGCACCCCATGTTCCCAAGAATTCCTTCGAATTTGAAACTCCCTTGGCGTGGAAAGCATTGGCAAAAGACGCTAAAAGAGTAATTCAGAACAGAAGGTTGTCCGAGCACAAAGAAAACAGGGTGACCACATTAGCAAATGTCCTTGTTACTCGGGGTCCAGGTTCAGACTATGAATGTGTATTTGATCAGTTTAAAAATATTGTGTATTTTCCTAAATGGGTTCCTCCAAATTCACACGTAAGATCGTACCATGAAGATAGGAGGTTTTTAAATTTTGATAAATATTTTACTTGGGGCACAAATAGTTCGGATATATATTGGCCTTTGAAATGCAATCTTGAGAAAGCTTATAAGCTCTATTCATATCGTGCATACGTGCATCAGTATAAAGCTTATAAGGTGAAAGAAGAGGACTTCTTGGAAGCTTTTACCAAGACTCAATCCATCCTAAAAGCTTACAAAGAAGTTATGCCAAGCTGACTTTTTCAATCTGTACAAATGTATTTGACATATATATTTGCATCCATTAGCTGAAAAATACTTGTTTTCATATTCCCTTTTCCCAAATGCAAACCTTGCATTTTTTGTACATACATGTATATTTCTTTGGATTCCATGTTGCATTTACATGAAACTTTATATGTCATCATGACATGATGCTAGTCTTTATGATATTGTGAGATACTATGTATCTCTATTTTGTAGGTATTTAATTTAGTTGCATCCATACTTCAATGTTTTCATGTGGTTAGTCATGATTATTTTTTATAACTTTAAATTGTTCAATAAAGTCACGGAATAACTGATTATGGTGAAATGACAGCATATGTTTCATTTTCAAGCCATTCTTGTTTTTTATGATTTAACTTCAATTATGTGCACTCTTAGATGTCCCTGAGGTCCAAGTTCTCATCTAGTAATTGATGTATGGAATAATTTTTTAATGAAGAAAATTATCTCATCTTTATTTTCCACCTAGATCCTTCTTGAGATGCATTATTATTGTAATATGGAAAAAGTGTCAATAGTAGTTGAAGAATCATTACCTTCATCAACATTAATGGCAACACTAATTCATTCAAGTATTCTACCAGCTGATTGGTAGGTTCTTGGACAGTCCCCATTTTGTATCCCAACCTAAAAGAAATTGTCTCGCTTTCCCTCCTAAGTTATTAGATCCCTCTTCATATCTTCTACCGCCTCTTATTTCGTCCAGAATTCCTATCCTTTTCCTTCCTCTCCCACGCTTCCCCAGTGTTCTCCCCTCTATCACTCTCTTCAGCATGCCCTCTCCTCTCAAAACCTCCTCCATCCATCTCTTCTGCCTTCTCCGAACCTCTGCCACAAGCTTCCTCTCCTCTCCGACCATATCCAATACCTCCTCGTTCGTCTTTCTCGCCATCCAGCTAACCTTCTCCATCCTTCTCCAAACCCACATCTCAAACACCTCAAGCCTACGCACATCCTCCCTTCGCAATGACCAAGTTTCCGACCCATATAGCGCCACGCTCCATATTAAACTTTTTACCAGCCTCTTCTTTACGTCTCTTCTCAGACCCCCCCTCATCAATTCCCTTCTCTTCGAAAATGCTTCTTTAGCTAGTGACATTCTGTATCTGATGTCCTTACCACTAAACCCATTCGCCTCCAAAATACTACCCAGATACGTAAACTGCTCGACCTGCTCTATCTTCTGCCCTCCCACCCTTATATTCAGCCCCGCCTTCTTACTTCTGGAAAATCTCATTACTTTCGTTTTCTTGTGATTGATCTTCATCCCATACTTTTCGCACTGCACCTCTAATGCATTCACCATTGACTGTAACCCCTTGGCCGACTGACTAACCAATGCTTGATCATCTGCAAATCTCACTGATTTTATCAGCTCCCCTCCTACCTTTATTCCTACCTCCTCCTCCCCCCAAGCCTCCCTTACCATTTCTTCTGAATACACATTAAAAAGCAACGGCGATAGTGGGCACCCTTGCCTCACTCCCCGTCCTATCATGGCCCATCCCGATTCTCCATTGGCTACCCTAACCTGTGCAGTCTGATTCATATACAAATTTCGAATCAGACACCTGTCCCTCCAATCAACCCCTAATTTCTTCAACACTCCCATTAATTTCGTCCATTCCACCCGATCAAACGCCTTCTCGAAATCTACGAAGCATACAAAAACATCCTGCCCATACTCTAGGTTTCTTTCTACTAGCGTCCTCATCACCGCTATAGCGTCTCGCGTTCCTGTCCCTCTCCTAAACCCGAACTGGTCGTCACCCAGGTATTCATTTGCCTTCTTCTCTAGCCTTCTGTTTAGAATCCTCAGAACTACTTTGGCTGCGTGGGATATTAAGCTTATTGTCCTATAGTCTTCGCAAGTTTTTGCCTTACTCTTCTTCGGTATAGGAATTAGTACAGTCTTCGCGAAGTCTTCCGGCCACACTCCATTATACTAAATTCTCGTCCTTTTACTCGCCCCCCTCCTTCTCCGATGCCTTTCATTCCCCTTCCCCACCCCCTCCCAACTTAGCAACGTTGTTGCAGTCCCCTGCACAGCCAGGCGCAATTCTTCACTCTCTTCCCAGCTCGCCCCCACTCACGTCTCTCCCTACTTTGTTGCACTCCCCCCCCTAGACATCCTGGTACGACAATACGTGCCTATCCCTGTCCCTACCATACACTCCCCCACCCCCTCCCAACTTAACAACTTTGTTGCAGTCCTCTGAACAGCCAGGTGCAACTCTCCAATCTATTCCAAATTCACCCACGTCCCTCCCTACTTTGTTGCAATCCCCCCAAGACATCTAGGCGCGACACCACCCCATCCCTCCCACAACTTATATATATATATATATATATACCACATACCATATATATATACCACATACCATATATATATACCACATACCATATATATATACCACCTCCCACAACTTATATATAAATATACCACAACTTCCCCTCACTTCCTTTCTTTCCCCACTTCCCTTCCCCTACCTTGGAGCGGTAACTCGCACTTTTTCTCCAGCTGACGAAGGGCTTGCATGCCCGTAACGTTCCCAGTAAGTCTTCTCTTTTTACTTTTCTTTCCCCACCCCCTGTCCAGTGTATTTTTTATTGTTGTGGCCTATTGGCGAAACTTTCCCTGTGTGTGTGTATGTATATATATATACACACACAGTTTCTGAGGAAATGATGCGCGTAGCACTATATAATAATAAAACAGTGTCACTAGCTGTGACGCACTTAATAAAGTAAAACACTTAGAAAGAACACTCACACGAGAAAAAAAATTTCCGGAGCTTTCGAAGCCAAAGGCTTTTTTACAACGAGGAGATGTCGACGTTGAGAAATAAGCTTTTGGCTTCGAAAGCTCCAGGAAAAAATTTTCTCGTGTGTGTGTTCTTTCTAAGTGTTTTACTTTATTAAGTGCGTCACAGCTAGTGACACTGTTTTATTATTATAATATATATATATATATTCATACAATCATAGGAAATGGAAATGAATAGGAACACATAAAAGGACGAACACAGGGTTTGGTGGGGAAGATGAAAATGAGTCGAATGCAGATAGAAAAAATTTCACCTTACCCAGGATTCGAACCCGGATCTCCCGATTTACGGCCAGGATATATATATATAATCAAACTCAGTTTATTGATATGAGAATATATTAATTTAGTTTATTACATATGATGAAAAGATATTTAACTGGAGATTTTTAAATCAGGTCGAAGAGAAAGAAAATAAAATAGCGGTCATTGAGGAATACTGATCTACCATTAAAAAAAGATAGAGTTGTTTCAGGCTTGATGTTGTGGAATAAAATAATATTGGTTTAGGGATGCAATTCGACACTGGAAAATTGCCAATATTATTTTATTACTGATCTACCATTTCAACTCCTTCCATTTTCGGACCATGTGCTTCAATAAAAAGCATAAACTGTGACTTACCTATTCTCACAGTCTTCAATCCAAGAAGAGGAACATATTTGGAAAGAACTTCTCCGTTCTTTAATTTTTCCTATCTAGTACCTATTATGTGTTTGGTCCTTTCTGAAACCATATCATTCTTTGTGAAAAAATCATCCCTGATTATGGCAAAAGATTTTTGTTGATCTAGATACATATTTTTCCTAACCTATCTCATGGTGAAAATTCCAAATCCTAGTGAATTATTTCTTTGACTGTCTCATTGTTTATGTATGTATTCAATCTCTACTGTTGAAGTAAGGACAGTTTGCTGGCTTCTTGATTGCTAGGTAATTGGTCCACCTGCTAAAATCATGATCAGCCCTATCAGAATCTCACTTGTAATTAAACTTGTCTTTTATATTGTTACTTATGCCTATAATTTGCTGTGGCAGTCAAATATTTGAACACTTTTCCCTTGATTCTTGTCTGGGCACTTGGGATTGCTACACTTCTGGCTCAGTTTGCAGATAGCATATGCAATATTTGACCTTTTCTCATTAAATTAGTTCGATAAACTATTTATGGCTTTCCTGTTTCCTTCCTGGGCTCTCCCACCCCCTACTACGTTGCCATCTGACTAAGTTCCCAAAAGGTTCAAGTCCTGTGCTATGAGTGTGTGGGCTAGAGGTCTTACAGTGCAAACATCCATGAGAACCTCCAAGGAATACTTTCCTTCACTTACAATTAGACTTACAATGGTTATGAACTACTCCTTACACAAATAAATATTCCCCCACCCCTTCCATCTCTATCGTTTTGGAAGACATTGAAATTATGAAGGAAAATTTCATTTGACATATTCATTTCAATTGGCATTCGCTAATCCAAGATTCATTACCTATTATAATTTTGAGTTTACTAGAGAATTTTCAGCCCCTTACCTTCGAGTTCATAATTTTTTAATCACTTCGTTGGAGTCCACAAGTAAGCCACTGTTCATTCTCAGTTGAAACCTGAAGTTACGTCTTAGTTGTACTTCCCGATCGTGTGCCTCTCCATTCACAGTGCTTACTTAACCCTGATCTAGTTTTCTGCTCAAGTGCTTATGATCTTGTTCATTATTTATCCTCCTGATCATGCATGGAATTGCACCATGCTGCTCTCAAGTTAGACAATTATGCATTTCACCTCTACTTCCCTCCATTAGTTTCCCCTCTTGAATCTTTATTTTACATCACATAATAATTGGCCAAACTTATGTGACCCTGATCTATTTAGGTGTTAACTGTCCCTGCCACAATCATACGACTTGATCCAGCAATTAGGCTCCACTGAGTACAATCCTATCTTTCCATGGATCCATTCTGTGCCTTCTTTAATATACATAATCAATAGCTCTCTCCTGCACATCTCTTCTCCTGAGCACTCAATTTATGATTATCTTCTCCAAGTGATTCAAACCTACCAAATGGTCTGTTGTTGTTACCCTCTTTGCATCATTTATTCCTGCATGAATCATCGTCTTTCCTCTCACCTTTTTTCAATAATCCTTTCATGTCCTCAGTCCTAACCCTGGGGAAGCACCCAACCTCATATCCTTGGCTCCTTGCCTCAACAGGGAATCTCCCATTATCCTAATTATTGTGCTATTCATATTTTCCATTCCTTCACCTCCACCCCAATTTTGTATTGCCTCCTTTCCCATACCCTTGACCATCTGTTTGAAACTGCTCTCTCCATTGCTCTTGTTAAGGTGCTCAAGAAACAAAGACCTTGGACTCCTCAGGGCATGAATCCCTCCTTTGTATAAAAAACTGTTCTTTTTTTCACCATTACAACTTAATTTACTTGGCAAGCAGCATTCAAGGTTTAAATGGGAACATACCTAAAGCCTTTATGCCATGCGTTCAGTGTGAAATAGAGAATTATATATAGAAAACAGTGAGATTTTATTGGGGGCATTTTTCACCCCAACCACTCTGAGTAAATAATGACTCCTGCATTTGCATTGAATTTAAAATGTCACATTAAAAGGATTCTTTCCATCCTATGCATCAATTTTATTTATATTTTCCGGTTGAAATTCAACAGGCACCCCCTCCTATTGATTCTGTAAAGGAAGCAGAATAAGATCATGCGTTACTTTGCACTTAGTTGATCCTTTCAAATTGAGCAAGCCTGAAGCAAGGGATCATCAAGGAGTTCACCAAATATGATGTGTATTGGGTGCTGATTGTGCAATGTAAGAACTTTTTTTAATTAGACATTTAAATACCTACTTATAAACATATAAATATACCATCCAGAGGAGGTGGAGTGCTTCTTGCCATTAAATCGGTGCTCCCTTCGAAACGCCGTAAGGATCTGGAATCAAATTGTGAAATAGTGTGGTGTGAGATTTCAGTATCCAATTCTCTCAACTCCAAATCAAAAAAAATTCTAGTTGGCTGTTTTTATCGTCCCCCCTCCAGTGATGTCTCGGTTCTGGAAAGCTGCCTAGATTCTGTGCTGCGGGCTGTAAATCTTAGTTCGGTGATTCTGGTGGGTGACTTTAATTTGTCCATCCGCTGGGATTCTCCTACGATTGGCCATCCACTCAACGTTCAAGATCACTTTTTCCTTGAACATTTCATAAATGGACTCCACATGTCTCAGCATAATCTTCAACCCACCCGAGACGTGGCAACGTTGGACTTTCTCCTCTCGACCGTCACCCCTAAAGAGATCATCGCTGGACGAAACATTTTCGACTCCGACCACCAGTCCCTTGATGCCCTCTTCCACTTTCGTGGCTCACGGAAACACTGCGGGTTTCCTCCCCCTCCAACTAAGCCTTACCCTGTTTGGTCGAAGGTTCCCTGGGAGGACGTCAACCGCTGCTTCGACCTTATCCCATGGGGAGTCATAAACTCATTGTCTCCGGAGGAGGGAGTGGATTTTTTTTACTCCGTTCTGGAGAGTGTCATTGCAGACTTTGTTCCCTTCGTGAAACCCAAAGGAAAAAAATTCCCCGTCTGGTTTAAGGCTGACACTATACGCATTCTTGCTAACAAGAAACGTGCTTGGCTCCTTCACAAGACCTTTCCAAATGTAAACACCCTTCGATCCTTCTCTGACCTGCGCCGTTACTCTAAAATTCTCATTCGTCGTGATTATGAGGAGTATACGCTGAGCCTTTCCAACTCCATTTCCTCCAGTCCTAAAAAATTTTGGTCCTTTGTGAACCAACGCCGAAATCGTCCCAATATCTCAGATACAGTTTCATATGGTAATAGTAATGCTCAAGGATCAGAAAGGCCTAAACTCTTTCATAATTTTTTTTCCGATTGCCTGCTGCCTTCATCAAACCCTCCCATTCCGCCTGACCTTTCCCCCTCAGCTAACACAAACCTTTCTCTAACCTCTGTGCAGACAGATATACGCGAGGTTTATGAATACCTAACTAGAATCCCTCTCCATCGCTCTCCCGGCCCCGATGGTCTTAGCCCCAAATTCATTCGTAACTGTGCCTCCTCTCTCTCATTACCTCTGACCATCTTGCTAAATCGCTGTTTTTCCATGGGAACTTTTCCCCCCCAATGGAAAGCAGCTAACATTATCCCAATACACAAAGCTGGTACTAAAAGTGATGTCTCTAATTACCGTCCTATCTCTTTACTTCCTGTCCTTTCTTCCGTTTGTGAGAGAATTATTCTCAACCGAATATACTACTTCACATCTCCTTTCCTATCTCCACATCAACATGGTTTCCTTCCGGGCCGATCTTGCATGACCAACCTCGCCGTCTTTCAGCACCACGCCGTCAATGCCATCGAAAATTCGTCTCAGCTTGATGCTGTTTTCCTAGACTTTTCTAAAGCTTTCGACTCCATCAACCATTCCCTACTTCTTCACAAACTTAATCACCATTTTGGCATCCACGGCAACTGTCTCAATCTGATATCCAGCTTCCTTTCAAACAGAACCCAACGCGTATTACTCTCCGGTTCCTCTTCATCTTGGTCTACGGTAACATCTGGAGTACCCCAAGGCAGTGTCCTTGGACCATATCTTTTTAATTTATTCATTAATGACCTTCCATCTCAACTTCTTTCTTCCAAAACTCATGCCCTCCTTTATGCCGATGACTGCAAGATTTTTAAGCAAATAAATAACTCCTCTGACTGCCATGATCTTCAAGATGCATTGAATAAGACCACAGCTTGGTGCAATTCCTGGTGCCTAAATTTAAATCCAAGTAAGTCAAATACTATGAGTATTTCCCTTAAAAAATCCCCAATTCATTTCAACTACTCTATCAACTCTACCCCATTGAACAGAGTTGCATCAATAAAAGATCTTGGCATAGTAACTGACCAGAAACTTATTTATTCAGAACACATTCAGGCTATTAAAAGAAAATCTATGTCCCTGTTAGGCCTACTTTACCGGTTCACTGAAATTAAAGATCCAAGAGCATTACAATCTTACTTCTCATCCATTGTCCTACCCATTATCTCCTATTGCTCCCCTATATGGTCGATGTCTGCCCCAACAAATCTTAAATCTCTGGAACACATTACTCACTTTTTCACTAATATTGTTAAAAACAGAGTCCCTCATCTCCACAACTTATCCTCCGAAGCTGTCTTGCGTTCACTTTCTGTTTCCAATCTTAATAATAATTTCCTTAAAACTGATTTAAAACTCATACACAGCACTCTGAACTCGACCATTGACTGCCCTGACCTTATTTCCTTCATTAATTTCAGAATTCCTACCCGACTAACAAGGACTCACTCATTGCTCCATATCCCTACTCCCAGGTTATCACTCACCAAGCGCTCCCTTATTGTTCGACTTTCTTCTCTCCTGAACTCCCTTCCTGACAACATTGACCCTTTCTCCTTATCTTCCAACGCCTTTGCTAACCAAGCTATATCTCATTCCCAAATAAAATAATATTTTCTGGCTTGCCATGTTGTTATATTATTTGTCTTTATCTTCTTCGTGTTAATGTTTTTGCGTATGTTGTTACTTATATCACTATAAAATGGCATCATGCTGTATGTGGTCTATTTTTAAATAAATAAATAAATAAATATGGATTTTAAAAAAATGTATAAATCTCTATTATGTATTTTTTAAAGCATTAACTGATGATTATGTTGCAAGGCATCAAAACAAATTATTATTTAAAATAAATTGGTAGAAGAATGAGAGATTCTCACTTCATTTTCTGAATGAATTAATTATCCATATTTTTATTTTATTATTTATCACTGCCTGTCACATTGCATGGACCAGAGACTAGATGCCAGACAAGGCCTTTGTGCCTTTGAAAACACTGGTACAAGCCTACAAGTAATGAGCACGTGATTAGAGAGCAGAAATACCGAGGTATGCTTATCTCAGGAGACATAGCTGTGTAGTGGGTTACAGCCTTATATTCCACAGGATCCTTCCTGCAGCCTCCTGTCAATCATATGGAGGCTCCTTTGAGGATTGTGGTCTATCTACTTCCAACCCTTTGCCTCTATGGTGAAAGGACAATTTTCATTGGTGGGAATTTTGGTTGACCTTAACCGCCATGGTAGGTACCGTATCTCAATTTTATGAATAGGAGTTTACAAATTAACTGGCTGAGCACATTTAGGGAAGAGAATTTTGTGTAACTTTGTGAAATATGAAATAATCATTTTGAATAAAATCAATTTTTTAAATTTCATACCAATTAATTACTGCTGAATGGCTGTAAATAAATCCGTGACATTTTACAATGTAATTTAATTATAAATGAAAGGATCATCTCGGCCTGTATTTGTCTCTAGTCACTCTTTTGAGCTGTTTGGATGAGTTTGTGAGGTGTAGTTCCAGCCCATCTCCCCAATATTAAATGCATTGGTGATACATTAAGATGAGTTTTTGCTGCCAGAATTAAATCACCTATGTATGAAGTTTAAAATATGCCACAACAGTAACATTTTTCCTGTTCCTTTTGCTGTGGAAAACTAGGAAACAGGAATGTACCGGTGATGTGATCAAGTACCTATGGACCATTGATTCCAGCATAACAACTGAACTACCCGATGAAGTATTGAGTGTCAGGAACTAGAGAATCGTTCGTAGTCAAGAGGTATCTACACTGTTGGTTTCTTTGTCAGTAACATGCTCTGAATCGATGCTTTGAAAATTTGCTATCAATCAAATTCTGGTTTCTTTTCAGTTATACTGTTGAATTACTTTGGTTCACATGTATGGTTGCTGGCATAGAAAATACAAGTAAAAAATATAAAGGATTTACAATATATAGACATCACATTTATTTTAGGTTGTCCCTGTTTTCTATAGACATACATTACAAATACAGTTTCATATGTACACAAGACATTCATCTAAAAGAAATTCTTATTTTATTACCTACTTATTATTTACACAGATGAATGAAAAAGAATGTAAGATGCATTCTTCAAACACTAAAATACTTCGTTTCGTCATGTTGAAACTTGTGTAAGAATGAAGACTTTTTAAATTTATTAATGGAAAAATAAGCTTTTTAAGAGTAAAAACTCAGAAATTTTGGAAGCCACAAAAAGTTTAGACAGTAGGGTGTTCTCAAGTATTGTATTTATTAGGCTGTTTTAAATGAAACTGTTTGGTTTCATTATTTTGGCGGTTGAAAGGTTCTTTCATAAAACTCACCAGCAGATGTGTGGAAGATATATTATTCTACGTGTACCTGCGTGGCAGAAAGATAGAGTTTTTTTACCTACAGTTGAAGGTTTTCCCTTAAAAACAAGTAGAACAACTTGCAAACTTTATCTTTGTACTTCAAGAAAGGATAGTCATAGGAAAATGTGTATTATTAATCTCTTTGGACAAAACACACCTAACTACATTGAGCAAGTAGCACAACCATTGGAGGGTTATTAATAAGAAAAGTTTGAAGATCACAGCATCTCAGTAAAGTCAGAAATTGCTACTACACTACAAGGCAGTTCAAGAGCAGATCAAGGTTTTATTAATTTAACAATAGAATTGTGCACTTTAAATACAAGTTTTAAATAACCTCATTTTTCATCTTTTCATTTTATATTTTCTTTTACATCATTCAAATAAACAGGCAATTATAATTGATTGTACATTTGTGGGACAACATAGTCTAATTTTAAATGATTACTGAAAATATATTATCAATATCTTCCTAATTTTTGTACCCAAAACCAGAGAGGGAATGCTTAAGTATGTATGTACTTCAAAAGAAGTGCCTAAGGCACAATTTAGTGGAGAACTTATGGTGAATGAAAGTGGAATTATCCTCAGAAACAATATTGTGCAGTGATTCAGATATTGAAAAGTATAGAGTACATATGCTTCAGATATTTAAAATAAAAGTATCATGTTTGTTCTCTGCAGGGGTTTTATTAAGAAGAAATTATTTTCATCAATATGTGAAACCATCTGCAGGTCCTGATTTCTTTCTCAATTATAGCTCTACTTTTGTATTAAACTGATGAAGAAGTGCCACCACCTAACCACTTACTACACATTTGAGAAAAATGTCTGTACCTCTGTATTGAGTTGAAGAAAAGTAGTTAGAGCTATTATTTTTAGAGCACTTTTTGTGAGACTTATCTTAGATAGATCTGTTTCCATTGTAAATCCTCGCTTTCTCCCAACAATAGCACCATGCTATAGCGAGTTAACCTCAAAGCTAAGAGAAGTTAAATTTACTGTAAGATCTAAGATAGAATAAAATAGATATCTTGAGTTATAGTACATTTACTCCTTTATAGTGTTTTCCTTACATTACATCAATAAGTAAACTTAAATAACCAGATGATAGAATTTCATATCCTTTTCAATAAATGCGTATTACTGTCCTCCGTTGCCATACAATTACACACCCACTGTTTTAAAAGGCCTAGAGATAAGAAATTTTTGGAAACCAATGCATTTAGTAGTACCCATCAAACATTCCATGTGATAGAAATCAACTTATGTGAAATATATTGCTTCTTCTTGGGTTCAAAATTTGGAATGAAAAGCTACTGCTGCAAGAAAACTATATGCATCATCTTAACTTTTAAATAGTGGATAATTGCATCTTGTTATAACATTCAATGTTGTAGAAATATTAATCACTTACAAATGTGAAGGAGTATTGTGTGTATAAAATTAGAACTCATGAGAAAATATTGAATATGAGACTTCATAATGCAAACAATTATGAAGCCCATATTTGAAAATTTTTACAAACAACTGTTTTAAAATGTCAAGGATACATTTAACCTCTCAGTTTAATGTGTTTTTTATTGAAAATTATTCCTTAACAAAAATCTCCTGATTGACCCTATTTTACAGTTTTGCTTACATTTTTATTTGTTCATTGTGCAATATTCTTATCGCTTCTCAAAATGTAATGCTATATGCAAAAGTTAATGGAAGGTATGATTTCCCTTTCAACCAGGTTAACTTATATGAATTGTGAATGGCTATATTAGTTGATTTCTGTTTTGGATACCAATTTTCATGGAGAGAAAAGTTTACTTTGAGCAAAAGGACATATAACGAGGATGAATTTAAGTGTTGTTCCATTAACATGGATTGGGAGTGCATGAAATGAAACATTTTGGTAGGTATACTTCTACTATAAATCTAAGCAATATATTAAAACAAGTTGATATTCTTAAGTTGTATAAATTTTAGTTAGAATGTCAGTCACATCGCTAAAATATGTTTTTCAAAAGGTACATTTATGAAATGTACTGTAAAAATAAGTTGCTGCGATTCTTTTGCCTGTAATTTCTCATCACATTGCATTCTAAATTAAAGATGGATTTCATTTTGATGCGTTTTGATATAACAGCACTTGCTATCACTTGTATGAATCCTGTGGTTCACTTTATGTCATCGATATTATTAGATAATTCATACTTTCATTCCACTTAAAAACCAAGCTGTAAAAAAGTACACCACCTATCTTTAAGAATTTTTCACATTTGCAACGAAGGAATATTTACCAATATCTTATTGCTAATATTTCCCATGTGCCTCGTGTCTAATTTGGAAAATGGATAATTTGTATATTTGGTTACAAATTTATTAATATTACCTCATCTGCATCTTTGGTTCTGACCAGTCACTGTTTTTATTAGGTGTATATGCTTTTGAAAAACGAAGATATGGAGTTTTAATATTGAAAAATTCCCAATGTTTTTACTTCTGGTCTCGAGTGCTGTAATTGGTAGCAAAATCTTAGTACAAATCTCTTGTAAATTAGTAGGTTGTATATTTATTCTGAAATACCCAGCCATGGCAGAAGAAGTACAATAAATGTCCATGGTGAATCCAAAGTCTCTGATAAACTTAAGTCAACATAAAATGTTCTCAAAGACCAAATTTTAAAATGAAAATCCATTATTATTTTGGAAATAGATTTTTTCTTTTCGGTAACAAATCTGATTGATTTGTAGAAACCGTAGGTAATATCAACGATATTGCTCCTTAAATTCTTAAGCGCTTTGTTACTTCATGGAAATTGAAGTGATTGTCTACATTGTAACATGATTTTGGATTCAGTACTTTAACATGCTGTATTATCGATTCTTCCTTCTTTGTGCCAACTTGACCCAAATACAATTCCTTGGCAAACCTTCCTTTTTATTTCATATGCATCAAAAACTTGTATTAAAATTATCTAAGGAGCACAGGCTAATTGCAAAGTTTACTAGCACAGCACTGAAGTTTAGAACCATGTGATGTAGGAGTCCTTGACCTCTTATGACCATCTAGGATTTTCCAGAAAATAATTGATACTGAAAGGAAATACCAAAATTGAATTAGTGTTAATATAAGCAGTATGTATTTTAGATAAGCATTTCTAAAGCTCAGTATGTGTGAACTTTAATGATGAAAACAGATAGATATAGAAATAATGAACCATTCACAAAAAGAACAATGATTCTGCTCTATCTCCCAGAAATCTTAATAGCTGGAACTTGCTTAACCCTTTTACTGCCAGGCCATTTCGGGGGGGGGGGGGGGGGGGGGGGATAAATTGGCCAGTTTTCGAACATCCAACGTGGGCCGATATATCGGCCCGCTGGCAGTAAAAGGGTTAAGTACAAAGTAAAAGCAGTAAATAACAAAAGGACTGATATATTTTCTGACATGAAACAGTGTAAAATTATGGTTATTTTTTTGTGACCAGAAATGGCATTTAAAAACCGAAATTCCGCAGAAGAAAAATCATTTGCCCTGATCAGGACTTGAATCTGGATCCCTGGATACCGCACCATCGAGGGATCCAGGGTCGAGTCCCAGTCAAGGCAAATGATTTTTCCCCTGTGGAATTTTGTACTTGTAGGCACTTGCAGGTGACTCCGTAAAGGTAGTACCATGACTTGTCCCGATATCCTCAAAATAGCATTTAAATTTCTAATGTGTAGAATCTGTCTCGTTGGAGGCTAATACTTATCTGAGAAATTAGGTAATGTGGAAACTTATATCAAGTGAACATCTGAAAACATGGCTTCAGTATTGTCAATATCTATCAGCAAAATGAATGTTTCATTTTCCTGTGAAATATGTGTCCAGTATTTCATGAGCAGAAGTTTTGTAAATATTTAACTTGAAATATTTATAATTTTTAAAAAGGAAATTAGTTACTAGGTGTCTTTTTGTCATTAAAATTTTGTTCATCTACAAAATAATTGATTAGAAACAATGGATAGATTGATTTAATGGTCACAATTTAGGTAACTAATGCACGAGCCTATTACCAATTTTATCTGTATATAGCCACCACTGAACATGAGCACACCCCACATTTTCATCTCGATTTTTTAAAATTAATTTTTACTTTGAGTTATCCTTTTCATGCAGAGCACACTTAATTTTAAATATAGAAAATGCTATTTTCACTACTATCAAAGCTGAATGCTTGAATGATTGGACAGATTACTGTAATATCCAGCATCTACTCAGCATATAGGTAGTATTGCCTTCAATTTGTACATCAAGGCATTCTCAATTTATCCACAAAGGGGCTGAAGCAGTCTTTTGATATCCTTAGGAATTACTCACCAAATCAGAGTTACCTGCCCCAGCATTCTTTTTCACATCAATTGTAACATGCCTCTTAAAGCTATCTTGCTCCAGCATTAATGGCATTTATTTATGTGAATTGATAAATTAATACTCAAGGTGAACAATTGTGTTTCATCAATAGGTTAATTTGTCTTGCTCATTACTTTTTATCTCAGTTTTTTTTATTAGTACTCTTATTGAGTGAACCGACTAATTGTGCCTGATGTCCTCAGTATAAAAATGCTTAAAATAATAAATAAAGACGCTCATAACATTTCAATGTGTGCTTGGATCTAAAGTGTGGGAAAATAGTGACGACTTACGACACAGTGGTATTGGGGGTTGCATTCAGACTTTACTGTGGCATAATAGGGCCATTATTACAACATCGTCGTGGAAAAAAAATAAGGAAAAAAAATTCTTTGCGAAATCTTGAAACCCATTTTGAAAGTGAGAGTGAAATGGTTTTTTTTATTCAACAATTGCCACGGTTGTTCTCATTGTTAGAAATATATATTTTCAATGCATTTAAAATATTTATAACACAAGTGCTGCGGGTTGTATAATATGCTTACAATAACAACATCGTAATGTCAAAAAATCAATGTGGAAAAAATTTCTGAATTTCTTATTCAATAATTTCACTAATAAATAATACTTTACTTTCACTAATACTTTAACTGATATGAATGCATTTATCTATTTTCAATGCTAGTTTGGGTCATGAGCCATTGAATTTCTGAGTAATTTATTCATGCCCAAAAATTTCCCCCCCCCCCCCTCCCACACTTTTTACAGCCAATAATGGACCAAAAAGGAGGGATTTTATTCGGGCATATATGATAATTTATTTTGATGCATTAAAGGGAAGAAAAAATTAAATGAATAAGTATATTAAAAGAAGATGGAGCTCAAGTATAGTTGTAAAAATGGTTGATTGGTAGTAAGATATTTGCTCCAAATATCATTACAGAGTTTTAGTGTTGAATTGGTTCATTCTTTCTTTACTTAATGCATATTATCCAAGTGCATCCATGTTGTAAAGTGAATGGATGACCCTGGATCATCATTTGTGTTTGAATATTTTCTTCAAAGGGAAAGAAACCTTGGGCCATAATCATACATTTCTTGCACATGAAATAATTTCTTAAACCTTATAGTCAAGTGCATCTCTTGACGAGTTCTGAGAAAATCATGTGTCATGATGATTGTGATCTTACCATGCCAGAACCTAGCTGTTGAAGAAGTCCAGAGCCTTGAGATCCTGTAAGGCAGGCTGAAGGACGCCTGGACTTGATGCTACTCATGCTCGACGACAGCAAGAAGGGCACACTACTACTAGTGTTTGGCATGCTGCCTCCCTGATTGGTTGTGAAAAAAATTTATTTTAGATCTTCTGTGAGAGGAATAATAGTATATTTTGTATGGATTCTTCTCAGGTTCTCCACCGGGTTAGGTTCTCCATACTGGCCGATGTTTCGATGCCCGACTCATGCATCGTCCTCAGGACTGTTGAAACATCAGCCAGTATGGAGAACCTAACCCGGTGGAGAACCCGAGAAGAATTCATGCATCAAGTGCGCCGGGAAAGAACCAGGTCTCACATAGTATATTCCGGCCAAAACTTAGACTTATTAAAAGCTTTCATTTTATCTATTTATAACAGTTTATATACTATGAATTAGATTTTAACTAACATTAGGTACACATTTGGTAGCCCATAGGTTATAATGGTTAACTTTGAACCAGAGTTCATACCAAGTGAAGCATCTTTATTTTCTCATGTGCCTAAATTGTTGTGATTTTTATGGCGCATTTTCATGAGAAATTGCAGGTGAGTGAATTGAACTTGAATAAGCGAATTTCACTCTCCTATCGGCAAGGTAGAAGGTGAGATCCACTTTCACTTATCATACCAACGCTCAGGTTGATAACTGAGTGATGTATAAAACTATGATTCCTTTGGATCTTCCCTTACTTGGTCATATGAAAGAATTTGAAAAACATGAATGAGAGAGAAAGCCCAGAGTATAAAAGGTGGATATTTTCACCATAAATGTAATTTGAGTGTCTTTCCCCAAAATATTTAGAAAAAGGCCCTACAACTGTAGTACTTAGTATATTTTTCATCAAATGTCTCATAATCATCAAATGTTTCATAAAAATTTTCAACTGAACCGTAGGTACCCTATGAGATCCATGTGGCGGACAGCCCTCAAAACGTTGGAGCTGAACAACACTTCTAACTGGTGAGAAACCGGAGATCTTCCTCCGATCTATTTTCCGTGAAAACTTAAGATTCCCCGAAGTTCTATGCATGTTCATACTCCTATTTTATGGCCATATGATTTTATATACCGTATATCTTCGAGTATAAGTTGAAGTCTTATTTTCGGGCCGAAAATATTGACGAAAACCCGTGACTCGAGTGTAAATCGAAGCGAAAAAATAGCTTGATCTCTTTGTTTCGCCATTGTAAAAGTGAACCATTAAAGGCGCATGAATTAATATTGAAGTCAAGAGTGACAAATATTTAAAAAAAGATAAAGGCATACTTTTCAATAAATTTAACGATATCTGTTACAAAATCGGCCGTGTACACGTCTACAGAGTCCTTCAACACGACTGTCAGCGCTCGTAATAGGGTAGTTACACTGTCATCGTCTTGATGGCATCATCATCTTCCGCACCGTCCGCCATGGCTACCGCACCCGTAGTGTTGATGGCGCGACAGTTGGTAGTGCAGGAGGAAACACGATTGGTCGGCGACGAGAGATGTGATGCACGCTTGTGGTGTAAAATGCTTCCACGAAATGAAGTATGAACTTCGGAGGGTGATTTTGTGTACGCCCAGATATCCTAACATCTACCGAAGAGGATAAAGAAAGGGGAGTTTGATTAGACGAATATATTAGTGATTCTTCGGAATGTTAATTTTACATCTCAGACTCCAATAAGCGGCCTGTTCGAATTCAACGAAAACCCACCATCTGCGCAGAGGGTTATGGAAATGTGAATATTTGCCGTACGAGAAGGATATTTACAAATATTCGGAACTCAGACAGAAAGATATAAAACGGAATCCATGAAGCTAATGGCGAGGGTTGACTGACTCAGTTGGCTGTCTGAGTGTATGGCAAGCATAGAAGCCGGGAAATCCCCAATTTAGAGACGAGAAATCGACAAGCCTTCGTTTCAGCTAATTATTATGTTTAATATTCAGAATTTCTTTTTTTTTTTCAAATTTATTTTCACCGACGGTATGAAAAAAAGCGCATAATATCGATCAGTATATTTACGGAGGTTTCCGGCCCCAGCGTCACCCGTAGCTAATCAGGAAATCCTTGAGTTTCGGTGTGGTATGCGATATTTGTGAAGTACCATTTACCTTATGGAATGCATATCGCAAAGCGGAAGTATCGAGTTTATTTTTGAGTGGTAGGTCGTAATGCGAAACTTAGAGCGTAAATCTAACGCATTTCTCGGCGAATAATCTCCGTGGCTTATAACCCAGAAAGGTTTACCGCAGCCGATACCCAGAAACATTGACCCCGAGAAGTCACCGTAATTAGTGACTCGAATATGATTTTCATTGACCGGAAAGGGGAAGAAATGTTTCGACTTATACTCGAGTATATGCAGTATTTAAATTTCCATAAATTCCCATAGAGTAATTTCATGTAAAACAATTTGCACATCAGTTTTATCTTTTTTCAGTCTGTTTAGCAGTGTAGGATAAAAAAATAAACTTTTTAGTCAAAGTTAAGCGTAACAAATGAGCTAAATTTATTTTCTGTTGTAATTGAAAATACAAATTATAAATATAAAAAATAACGTATCTTTTTCCTCAAAAAGGTAAGATTCGGTTATGTTCAGTATTTTTACCTCACGCTGCGCATGTCAACCCTATAAAGGAGCACTATTTCCCTTGACAGCTGTAATGATGCTTGCTGTCGATTCTACATAAAATAGTTATTCATTTACCATGAAAAGGGTGATGAGCCAGAAAAAGTATGTCAATTGCGTTGAAGGAGATGTATTGAAAATCTCAAGATAAAGAAATATGGCGTTCCCTAGAAGAACACTCAGTCACATAAAATGGCATTTGGCCATTGAATAAATTAAAAATTTCTTGTAAAATAGTTTGTGTTCAATGGTTTTTAATAAATCTCTACATAAAATTCAAGTATTATAGAATACAAATTGGCAATCAAAACCTTTAAAATATTCTATGGAATATTACTAATACATATCGAGCAACCACAACTTTAGGAAAGGAGCACATACATTAATGGACAAACATAATGCACGTAAAGAATGAAGAGGGGTGGAAATAAAAAAATAGCTCGACTGGACAGGAAATCAAACATGATGCTACAGGACAGAGACGTGCACAGAATATGAATGGAGAGAGTTGCTCCATCTCTCAGCCAGTGGTGATACTCTTAATTGCTAATTGATTTTTAATCTAAAAGTTTTTGTTAATACTCACAATCATGCTCCTTGCAAGCTTAAATTTTGGGAGGGAGAAAATCAAATAATTAATACTTTTAGAAAGAAAGGCATTCCTTTATTAATATTAGGAAATCAGGAAAGCACAAATTTTTTTTAATAGCATATATTTATTTTTATGAATTGTTAAAGAGTATGAAAGTAAAATATTACCGCTTTTTCAATATAAAACAAAGTGTAAAGTTGAATTATATGCATTATCATGCACTTCAATGGATGAAGCATAGCAGTGAAATATTAATAGTATATATTTCAGTTATAATGATAGTTATGATCTCAATGCTGAAAGAATATTTTTCCTTAGTCTTGATAATAGTTTTCATTTAAAATATTGGTAATAAGCAAGTGTAATTACAGCAGAACAGAGCAGTCATCATACTAGGCTGAAAATGTATCACTTGTGGTGATACATCAATACTATAAGAGCGCAGACAAGACAGTAGCAGTTAAAGGCACAAAAAGATGCATAACGTTATGAGCTGTCAAACAAACAGATTAGCAGTCATTTGGCTGTGATGGTCAGGAACACAGGCAGCTTAGACAGACGGACGTATAGACGGACAAATCAACAGGCAAACTGGAGACAGACGGACTGACAAAGAGCAACGTTTAAGCGGATGAGTTTGGACAATGACAAAGGAGTAGTAGAGCGCTTTGGACAGAGGTCACACACGAATTAGGTTAAATCAGTAAAGCCTTCATCTGAATTATGAGTGTATGCTCATAGTAATCATGGATAAATTAGGTTGCATATATTTTGGACTCCATGTCAGGTAAAAGAATGCGGAAATTTATGCTAATGGTCAACGGACAAATGCTTGTGTATTCATGAAATAGTACTAGTCCAATGGCCCATGAAACTGATGAAGAATGAATGTTTCTGCATCATTAGTCTGGGTGTCGGTTATTTGATTAATTGAAAGTGTACTATATAATATCCATATTCATTTTTTCTCATACAATATGCATGAAAATGTACAAAACTTGCGACTACTTCAATAGCATACTTTTCATAATGCATTCATAGTGATAAAATATAAAGTTTATAAATGTTCATCTTAAATCTTGAAGCATTCCAGTAAATTTCATTATATATATATTTATTCACTTGTTGTGGAGAAAATGTGTAATTTGATAGTTAATGCTCTTGCACTGCTGAAATATGGGTTAACATTCCTTAAATGTACTGTACTTATTTGCATAATGAAGGTGGAAGGCTGTACTGATAAAACCTTTGAGGTATTATATATACATGTGTTTATGTTCGTACTCAAGGTAAGGTTACCACATTTTTAGAATTAACACTGGGACAGAAACATCTGCAGCACAGAGTTGCGGCTAATACTGATGCTAATTAAAAAAATAATAATATCCATTCTCACATATTTCATGCTTTTTTATGTTAGTGGCATTAATTGCATTGCCTAACCAAATTCTCAAAACTTCCATCACATTTTGGGGCAACGTTGGGAGGGTGGTTTCCGGGGGCAGGGGGACATGGTGGAGACTGCCCCCGGAAACAAGGGATATCTGGTAACCTTAACAGACAGCGGATGAATGTGAACACAAACAGAGGTGAGAAGAGGAAGAGCAGAGGTGAGATTAACTGGGCGAGGAGGGCGCTCATCGTATGTGTGCGATCACGTCGGCAAAGTACCGAAGCTTTTATTATAAATGTTTCTTTTTTTACATTCATTGATGGACAGAGAAGTTTCTCCAAAGTGTGCCATGTCTTTATTCTCGTATGGGAGCACGGATTCGTTTGAATTAAACATATGTTAGCATTGAAGCTTTGGAGGGATTGATTTAGATATCTGTTTGAAGTTAGAAGTGAAATGTACCGTAAATCGTTCCCTTTTGAGTTGTGGAAAACCTTTACACTTCAAGGTGTTATTACCGAGAAGGAATTGATATCACGTAGAATAAACCTTTCACTAAAGGATCGATTATGTCAAGATTTGTGTTATCTCGCGAATATATATCCAGCGAGTCTTCCCTCTTCTTTTCATCCCTTTCTCCTGGGCCACTCACGTTTAATAATATTTTTCCTCTATTACTTGATTCTGGCGAAATCCAATGGGAAAATATAATAAGTCTACGTGGCTAATGGTAAACTAATATTTTTACTAGCCTACTGAAGCACTTTCCCTTTTCCCCTTGTCACTCAGCAAACTGATTTCGATATGTTTTTCCTACTGAAACCATGTTATCTCCCGCGCCTTTTTTTATCGTTTTTTTTCCATTCGCGCCCATTATGGTCTTTGTGATTTGCGCCAAATTCTGCTTTCTGTGTCGCTTAATCAAGATAAATTTAGAAGAGCGACTGATTTTTACCCTCCTTCTCGTAGCGCCAATGAAAAATATATTTTTTAAAGGAAAATAGATATTGTGCATTAAATGGTGTCTTTATCGAGGATTTTTTATATTCTTTGAAGTATTTTTGGCCTATTTACGGAATATTTTGTTTACGTCAGGAAAATGCTTTGTTTCAAATTATTTGTGGGAAGTTAATGGAAAAATCAATGAATGATTTTATCAAGCCTTGAAATTTGCAAATGCTTGAATTACTTCTTAGGGAATCGTCACAAATGGGCCTCAAGGATGTTATCTGTTACCCTCTTGGAGTTCGGGAGAATCTCAATAAGTGTTACTCAGTGCTTGAGAATTTATTTTTTCGTTCCGATTTCCTATGCTTTTTGCTATGCTTAGGGTCTGTCATTCTAGCGGTGAAAGTAACATTCTGGAAAATAAATACTTAGGGCTCCAAAAGCCACTGCTCGAATTATGCATATTTTTAAATTAAAAATGAATTTCCCCTCGATGGTATTATTAAAAAACTGCTCTTTTCAAGATATACCACTTTTACTGTCATATTGACCGGGAAAAAGTTCAGAATATCACTACGCTTATTTTAAGTCTGTTATTAAAGTAGTGATTGCATCTTTAACTTACTTAAGATTGAAGTAAAACATTCGGCGCGAAAACATGCAAATAGGCACGTGAAATCAATATAAATGTGCTCGATATTAGTTGATTTGCGATCGTAGATAGCTTTCGTTTTTCTGATAATTTATCTTTTAGAAACTGACCGTTAATGCTGTGTCTTGTGTAATTTCCTCAAATAATTTTCTGAGTTCAATTTACTCGATTCATGGGTCTGGTTGATGCTATCCATCGCTGCTCCGGTTCTTACGGGGTAAGGCAAGGAGAGCAAATGCCATTGGATGGTGCGTCAGTCTCTATAAGTCCCTTGCCGCCTTTGTGGAGCTGATTCTGACTCCCCGAACCCTCATCCTCTAGACTCCTTCCCCCATTTCCTGCTCATCCGCTGAGCATAAATCATGGCATTCATTTTGAGGGCCTCCCACGTCAACCCAACCCACTCTATATTTCTCCCTTTTGACCTCCCCATTCCTCGCCATCTTGATATTCTGCCATTTAAGATGGCCTCTTCCGCAAAACAATTACGGATTGGCACATTGATCGGAGAAGACCATTTGCCTCCTCCGATACGCTATCCATCTGAAAGTGGCAGAAGATGATAAAGCAACAGACATTTTTCAGCAAGGGTACAGCACATTGGACATTGACATTGACATGGGAGCACAGAGTACGAAGAAAACATATTCCATTAGGAACCATGAGAAGAGAAAAAGCAGGAATTATATGTAATCACGGAATGAAGAGGTGGAAGAAGGAGGAACCATTAACACGTGGATCTTAACTTACATACGTCGTAGGGACGGATAAACTAGAGCCTTCTCGTGACACGGATCCATACTGTAGTGTACCCTGTGTGAGAAATCAATGGAAGTTTACGAAAAAAGAATGGAATGTCGTTCATTTGGTAAATTGAAAAAAAAGCGTTTCAAAAATCAAAATATCATACACATGTAAATGACACATTGAACTCAAAAGTTTGGCCATGTTATCCTAAAGATATATGTTTTAGTTTATCGACAAACAACCAGGATTCATGATATAGCACAGGTTTGGCAAAGGTAATTCATCCTTTTAATATTTGTCTACGTCGTTTATTTCAAAAGCATCGCTTTTACTTACCGTGTGTTTAAGTTCGCGCCAAATAGCTTCAAGTTTTTGTTTGCTGAAAAATATGTTATCATTAAATTGCTTGTATGTTTTGAATATGTTAGCTCACTTTTATACAAAACTATGTCATTTCGTCGCACAATAACGAGGCACATTTTTCATTCCTACGTTGAATCAGATTAATCTAATAATGAATTTGGTGATTGAAGATTTTAGACGACTCTTCGAACTTTTTGTAACTCGAAATGTTTTTTTGAGCGCGATGGAATTCATTTTTATCATAAAGCGAGTCAAATATTTTTTTTGAGTGACGAGTAAAAAAATCTTCCTGAAGTCTTCTCATTTTTCTGTGACCTATGGAATGATTCGCATATGTCATGATTTTTTAGTTTAAAATTTTTAATGTAAATTATGGGCAAACCATCTTTTCAATAAAATGAAAATGTATTGGAAACGTGAGGAAATTTGCCGTAGTTAATGTTGTTTGCGAATTAGGTTTTACCGCGAAATCTCAATCAATTATTTATCTTTAATTAGTTGTCTCTTATCTTTAGCCTTTCGAAGAGTTCTCTCTTATTACAATAAATTTATACGAGTTTTAACTCCGGGGCATTTTTTCTTATTTTCTTATAAAACCATTATCAGTGAAGCTGTTACTTCAGTAACGCAGAAGTTTACATAGCTCAATAAAAGTTTGAATTGATAGTTTTTATTCGTTTTTCATGCGTCGATATCCTCTGTGTCTGAATATCCCATGCAGTTTAATTGGTTTAATATGTGTCATATTTCACAATCAAATTCAACCCATATGACAAACTGTCTCATTTTACGCAGTTGCTAGACTAATTCAATGGAGTCAAAGATCATTATCTATGAAAATAATTTGGGTATAAATTTCGTAAAGAAATTAAAAATACCATACAGATTTTCTATCTCTAGCATGTTCGCATATCAATTGCCGAAATTTTTTTCAGATCAAAATATGTGACGAAAAGACGTAATACTTTGATGGTAACATAAATTAAACTCATATTGGTTTAAGTTATAAACAATAATCCAAACTAGTAAAACGTATGAAGTGTACAAAATAAAAGAAACGCAGCGACTATTTTCGCTGTGGGTCTTCTTTGCTTCAATCGGTAGTGGATTTAATAATTCTTTGATGATCCTTAAAGTTTACTCCAGAATCGTCTTCTTCAACTTACTAACGAATGTATTTTGTTAAGTAGATTTTAGTGATCATTTATTCCGTGTACTTAACCACATACTTGCAATTTTTCTGTAGGAAAGCGTGTTCACTCCAAGGTGGCTCCAGTCTTATTTAGTTCAAATTTTAATAATTATTTCTTGACATTTCACTTTTTGTATTTGTTATTGGTGGAACTATTTGGGAAGTGGAGACAAATTCAAACACTGCGAAGGGCGAGAAAGACTAGATGTTCAGAGGTAATGTGAGAAAAATCTTTTTACGCTATTTTCTCGCTCTAAATTTCACAAAGTTTTCTCTCCGTCGCGCCTGTTTCCGTAAGGTATCTTCGACGGCATGTCGCGAAGCTCAACAGAGAAAGGAGAACCCCTTCGCATTGCGTATACACGGCTCGTTGTCGCTTGTTGAAACGTGTATGGGGTTGTAGCTTCATTACTGGTAGCACCACGGGTTGTCTTCTACTTGTTCCCCTTAGTTCAGAGGAGACATGGGATCGCACACTGCGTCCATTTCATGTTAATTTCCACTAGCAACGGGTTATCATGGCATGATTGTTTTCCGTAAATGCACGTATATCATGGGTTATAAGTTGCGTGTAGTCAAATTAAAGAACCAATGTAAGTTCCATATATTTCCCGCGTCACCTGAATTGCGATTCTTGACTCAGACATCCCCTTACACATTTTTTTACGCTATAAATTCAAAACTATTGAACAATTTCCTGTATAATTAATTCGCCACTTCAAAGCTGATTTATTTCTCTCGAAAATGTGCGGTATTTTATATTTTGTCTGCGTGTTGAAAGTCTGTCTCAATATTTTACCCACGACTTTCGTGGCGCTCCTCGGTTACACTTAGCTAAGTTCGTCCGAAGTTACACGATTAGAATAAAATGTATTTTGTCATCTAACAACCGAATTCAAGTGAAGTAATAAGAGATTCAAGTTTATTTCCATGGAATTACTATTTTCAGTGACATGGATTTGCACGTATTATTGCCGTTACTGTGCAGTAAAAAATATTGAGCTCCCAGGTGAAGCCCACTATGTAGTGTACCCATTGCTACCCCGGTCTTGTTTAGCTTTAGCGATCAAAGAGAGTGAGTGGGGCCTATCAGTCGCGTAACACGATTAGGGAGGAGCCGGGGCGTTCGCCTCTGCCAGCGCATGGCGCGTTGCCCTCGCTAGGGCGGAGATCCCTGGCGGGGGAGGCAGGGGTGGAGCGGGTGGAGGCGAGCCGAGAGTCAAGCGACCCCCCAAAACCCCTTGCCGGGCGGCCACCCGCCGTGCAAGAATATCCCTGCGGGTTGACGGAACGCAGGGATGATCCTGAATGGAGCGCGGCGGACTCTCCTAGCGGAATTTAAAGACGTCTTCCTCCATTTCGCCGTGGCGCAACCCTTCATCAATTATGCCGCAGGCATTAGAGATCCGTCGGAGAAAACTTTGGAGCATGAACCGAGCAAAATGTTGGGGATGGAAGCGAAAAATAACTACGAAAGCGCAAAAAAACCACTCCGTTGCTTCAAAATCTGGATTTTGAGCCTCTGCACATGCTGAGCTCACTATCAAATGTAACTATCTTTTTTAATTAATTCCGGCGTATAAGAAACGGTTACGCTCCTTCACTTCAAGGGCAGGTTAGAGAATAATAACGAAATGAGATAGTGCTGAACGAATAGATTCGAGAATGTGGTTTTTCCTCGCCTTATTCATGACCTCAGTATTGCGGCACAAGCATTGTAAAACGACTCTCCAGCATAATTTCTTCCCCTCCTCTCTCTCTCTCTCTTTGCGGTCAGATATCTAAATTTCCTGCTCCATGCCCTTACGGTAGTGTTTAAGGGTAAATTGTGGATGTACCTGGATGACTTTGAGCGAATGGTAAATTTCCCCCTAGAACTTCGTGAAATACCTCTACGCATGGCAATACAGGCTCGTTTTTCATACATTTATTTCAATTTTAGGCGCTGATTTTGACTCTTAGGCTTAAATTACTGCATGCAAGTCCTGTATATCAGATAAACATGAAAAAAATCAAGACTATCCATCGGAAAACTAGATATCCCGGCTGCTAGATCCAAAGGGTCGTTCTATGCCCGCGCGACATAATTTTAGCACCAGTTTGTCATAATTTAGAAGGGAATACCTATCAACGCGGCAGCCGAGCGTAGGGAGAGTCAAAGGAGGCGTGTCGGGAAATTTACAGCCAACTCATTGACCCCATGTTTAGAACGAGCATTTATCTCCATCTCTTGAATTTCAAAGCACTGATGAAGGATGATTTTAGATAGATAAACTTGATCACGGCGATCGCCATTAATCACCCACGTGTTGGGATTATTTTGCGCTGAAAACAGGAGGGAGGAGCTTGGTGAGTAAAAGACGGGGAGGAAGAGATAGATAGAGACTGCGGAATGGAGACCCAGGACGTAGGAAGTAATTGACGATGTTTATTCAGTTCGAAGGGTTTGAGCATCAGAAAACAAAGGCTATGATGACATTGCGTATTAAAAGTGAATTGGAATCAAAGTATTTATATTTGCATAACCTTCGGATCCCATGCCTACGATGTTTTTGGTGTGAAATATTCATTTTTTAACATTAGGCGTGGAAATCATCAATTAAGTTAGAATTTCTAGCCGAGAACCTCGGAAGTTAATGGCTTCAGGCGTAACTTTATGGAACTCCATAATTGAAAATAAAAACTTTGTTAGTTCCACAAAATAGATTTTATTGACGACCCAGGTTTCGTCGCTGAGCGACATCATCAGGTATCAATCTCGGACCTCGGAATAACCTCGGACTCATACAGTGCCTTGAGCACTTATGATTTTTCATAATTCTCCATTCTTAGTAAAGAGGTGACCTTTTGATGTTTTGTACTTATTGTTTGAAAGAAAACGTACGTATTATATTCATTTCGTGAAGATAAATGAGAATTTTCTCCGCACAATGTCCTTAATAATTAAATACCGTTTAGTAATTCGGTAAATTAAATGAAATATCAATAAGACAAATCTATTTTAAGTCGCCATGTAATTAAAACAACTGTGATAATTTTTAGTTGATATTTTATCTTCAATTCCGTATATTTTCTTCCCCCGACGATATAGGTAAACATCAAGATTGTTTACCAGTTCGCTGCTTAAATGTTTGGGGAGAGATATGAGAAACTCAGGGAAGGAGGGGAAGGGGAAGGAGTTTTTGTGGCAATAGTTCTAAAATTACGAGCCTCCGGGTGAGTGGCATGGGTTTTACTCTGGAATTTCTAACTTAAGGCTTGCTCTTTCTATCACAAGCGGCGGTGTGCAAGAGAATAAATGTCCGCTTTCTTTTGAAAGCGAAGGAAAAAATAGAAGGTGTGGCATAAAGCTACTACTACTGTGGTAGAATAGTTTACCATCGCGAGTTAAAGAATTTGATGCTAGATGACCCGGAATTGTATACTATTTTAAATGGGAAAAATATGTATGACTGAAATCCAGAATATATGGGGTGAAATTTTTAGGAAAAGTCCAGAGTGCTGAGATTCTTTTACAGGCTTTATCTGTAGTCAATTTAGTTACGAGGGGAGTATTTTTGACGTCAGAAGAGATTAATGTTACTGAAAGCCAACACAAAATAGGCAATTGTGGAATTTTGTGAACGCGAATTAGTTTGATAAGGTAATTCACCTCAGCGTGGGCCTTGTTGAGAGCATGTGTTCGATATATTCCAGCGTAACCACATGAGTTGATTGTGATACTTCCTCATAAAATTAAATAATAATAACTTAGGTCCTTTTACGTTTGACTCTATAAGTTCCCTGTACATTTTGGTATCAGGTTAAGCCATTTATTATGTTTAAGCCATTACCTTGTGTAAAATTTTGGTTTCTGTAGTCAAAATAAATTGGAGGAAAATTTGACATTTTTTTCATGAAATCTTAGAAGGATAAACTAATTCAAACATAGGATTTTACACGCCTATAGGTAATGAGATAATCAGCAAGACAAGGCAACGGAATTTAAGAGTAAATTTTTCAGCATTTTTCGTCTAATACTATTCGTATGATGTTGAATTTTCGCGGATTTCTGGAAATATTCCTTTACTATCTCTCCCTTTGATCAATATGTAGCGTTAAATAGCTCCAATGATTCCCGTGCTAGGTACTTAAAATGCTCCAAGTTCCATGCAAATAAAATAAACGAAACTTTTTCATTTATTCAATGGAAATGTCTTGTCCGAACGGTCATTATTAGCTAATTTTTGTCAAAGACTGTGCCTAACGGGTTTAGCGTAGCAATGGAGGGTGCTCCCATTTAATTTCAGATGATACTTTTTGCCCCTTTTTTAATGAATGTCCCATGGATGACGCACTTGAGAAAATTCTGAGAGGGTCCTAATACCTATGTGGTGACAAATAATATCTCGTTTGAAATTATGGAATGCATTAGGATGCATGGTTTTACAGTAATTTCGCCCCGAACTGCAGGAATCCGTCACGTAAAAAAACTAAAATGCCAATGGCCGTGATCTATTCTTCGAATCTAATTAAAAGTTCTCATGCTTATGAAACTTTCGGATGATTACTGAGATTTCCAACTTCCCAACTTTGCATTGTAGTCATTTTCTCAATGCTACGATATTTATTCGTGATTAAAGGCCGTTTTACACGGTACATTTGTTTGTACAAACTCTTCCGCGAACTCTTACATGAGGCAAAATGTATATAATTTATAAAAAAAATATGTGCCTCGATATAATATAAATGTATAAATTTAATAATTATGTGCCTCGAGGATTCAATGCATTTTATAAATTTGTGTTCTTATTTTTAGCTCTTAGCGAAATTCTTGCAGTAAAGAACTCTGATTTACTAGTATTTAGTTTTGATTCATATTCAGGCGTTTATTGTTAATAACCATGTATTAAAGTCGCATTTATTGAAAATCTCCTAGCTTGAGAGTTTACGTAATTTTATGTTATAATTACATTGTTTTTAACTCCTTAACTAAATAGTCTTGTACTTTCACGCCAAGAAAAGGTACTTTCTAAGCAGGGAAGTTAAAATATTTTTTGTAATAGGGATGAGTTATACTTACTAGCTGGAAAAAGTAGTTGCGATGAGTTTCAACATTTTAAGCATTAATTCTGTAGCATATCAGTACAAAATAATTACCTTCCAAGTTACGTGCACAATATTGTCAAGCATAGAATAGTATTAAGCATCAACAACTCACAATTATAAGCATAACGCATACGCTTTTAGCATGGAAAATGTAGAGCATTGAGCCAATATGAAAGATATATCTACATCTAGCTTTTAAACACTGCATCGAACAGAGAATTGACATTCATATCAACACCATTGCTTATGTTCAAATCAGGAATTTGTAATGTCAATAACAATTAGTTTTTTATGCAGGCATTAGTTTTTTATTTGCGCCGTCACTGTTGATGAAAATTGACCCGCGATGCTTGAGAAAAATAACCTCATTTTCTCTGCGTTTAGACGCACGAGCGTAACAAAAAATCATTATTCATCTTTTTTTAATGATTGACAGCGACGTCAGCGTTCAGCGTTTTGGTCACTTTAGCTTGAAAGAAGTTATATTCGATTTCAGAGTGAAAGCGCCACAGCGTATGTATGTGAGTGGTGGCGCGAGCAAAACCCCATCTTTGAAGCCGGCGCCAACCACTCACTCTCCGTCCGGGTTTACTCACAGTTGGAGGCGACAGGTTGATTGTCGATCCGCGCCTTTCCTGCGGCCCGATGCTCGAGTGACGCCGGATGGGGAGGCCGGAGCCCACTGGGGTCCCACCCGGCGAGGACGCGCACGACGGCGCGATGCGTATCTTGGGTGGCATCATGAGCGCGTTGTCGGATAGTCTCCGGGTGGGGAAGGCATTGTGCACCCGCAGGAAGTTACTGTCCGGGGAGTTGCCGCCGAACCACCACCCTCCCAGGATACCCGAGTCTGTAATGGACGTGGTGAGCATGGGGGGGCGAGAGAAAAGGGGTTAGTGGTTTCCAGACGGACGTTCCACGTACGGCCGCAAACGAAGGGACACAGAAAATATCTAATATCTACGGAATTCGTGAAAAAAATATTTCGATGTTGAAATAAAAAATATTCAGATCGTAATATGAAAAAAGATAAGCAATTAGATACGTGTACAGGAGAAGATGAATTTGAAGCTGTTTTAAATTTAGCGGACGTCACCCGCTGAGGAGACGTAAGAATGAGATAAATTCAGAGAGAAAAAAGTATCCGGAAAAGAGAAAGAAACATAGAACAATGGGTTTTTAGGTTGTGCAGTGCGTGAGGCAATAAATTGATGGTGTTCACACCGAAGTTCACGATTACATCCACGTTTGAGGTATATAAAGTGTAATTTACCCAACAAACCTGCAGAATTTTTCCTTGCCATCATATCCTCTGCACTAGAGGTCTTTCTTTGCTCAATTCTGAGGTTTGGTATATTAAAAGGCGGTGCGTGCATATTGTCCGAAGAATACTGATGGCGTAAAGGACGATGCCGCTCTGGGCTGGGTAACGAAAGGTTATCCAGCTTAAGCTTATTTCGTTGGTTCCTGTAGATTTAAGTGGAGAAAGCCAAAATTAGTATTTTTGACGTTTTCTAGTGCTTCAATTTCATCATCATGAATCATTATGATCAGTAATTTGTATTTATTTTTCAATTGACTTAAGGGTAAATAAATTTATTAGAGGTTACGATAGAGGTGTAGATCGCTTATCATAAGTTTGAAAACCGTAATTATAGTAGGAACTAACACCCTAGGTAATCTTGATATGTAGGTAATCTTGATGGCCGGTGAATAACTTGTCCACGTGAGGAGTCGGTTTTGGGAAATATGGATTCAGATTTCTGGCGTTACCTTTATACTTTCTGCTCCAACCTTAGCCATAGGATATTCAAGGCTTGAGCTTATAATTCAAAGAAATCATGCTGACGGCAATTTTTCCAATGGCAAAATATAGTTATAGCACCACTGTAAACCTTGCCCTTCAATGAGTCGGGCACATGAGACCTTTTTTGGAATAATATTTCCGCGTTTAATGAATGTATAACTCAAACTTAATGGCATAAACGTGGCTTAATGTATATTACACATGCTGGTCATAGTGCTTGGTTCTGATGTTATTCCTACAAGACCTTTCAAAATAAAACGGCTTCACATTAAAAAGGAGCATAGGTAAATTAATTCATAATTTTGGAATGCTTAGTGTTATAGAATTATCTCTTTGCAATTGTTGGTGTTAAAGTCTTAGTTAATCTAATTTTCAAGAATATTTATGTGGTTTAAAGATGCCATTCAGTACAGCAGTTGCATTGTCTTGATTTGAATTGAGTCTTGATTGAATGAGAAAGATTAAATGCAGTAATGGGAGGAAAAATGTTCTTACCTATCTATGTGGTCTAACATTTCTTGAAGAACTTCGAGCAGTATTGTGAACTGCTCCAGGTTTAATGAGGGGTTGACGGTTTGAGGGATTAAAGAAGGCATCACCCTGGTTGCCATCAGGTTTACCGAGAGCCCATATTTCTTGTCACTCAGCATTATTCTATAAATATCTGAAAATGATTAGAGGAAAATGATTAGTATTAGTTTGACGACCACACATTTAACATTATCAGTGGAACTCACCTTAATAACCCGAATTCTTCCCTTAACGCAAGATAAGATTTGAAAAAGTACATTTTAAACTTCGAGAGCACATTTTGAAATTAATTCCTCTTAGCTAGTGCGCAAACCCTTTTGCCTTCAATTAAAGGTAATACTTCAGTGAAAATTCCCAAAAAACTTTATTTCTGAAAAAATAGATTTTATCTTCAGTCTTATGAGTAGTCCGACCCTAACTTTCTTTTCTAAAGGACCCTAGACCACAAATAAAATTAGCTTACTTCTGAATATTTGGTGAGCTTACACGAGGAACATCAGCAGAGCTAATCTAATATCCACGTAATAACATTAACCTCAAAGAATGTGAGTATAAATTTTAATTTACCGATATTTTTGTAATCCAGGCTTCATAAATTGTCATAAGTATTGATTGTAGATAGTTCGACGCCCCATTTTTTAATCAAAAATATTGCATAAATGTGTCAAAGTGAGCAAAGGTCTAAACGATATATCGTGAGTGGTCAGAGAAACGCCAGTAGCTTGCGCTTTACTGAAATCATGCTTTCAGATCCAAATTAAGCTTAATGGGGTAGCAAGGGTGCTCAATGGTTAAAAACCGGGGAGTCCCCGAGTCAAATTTAGGTGAAGACTTTATACATATCGGTACTTCAAGTCCACAAGGCGCTATTTTATGCGAATCATATCCTCACAGGCGATCCAGGAAAAGAAACTAGCCCACCTACGTTAAAATTTCGATTTTCATTCACCCATCGGCTTAATACGAGGTCAACTGTTCCTTCAACCTATAAAGCCAGCTTTCCGTCGATCACTGTCTGAGAGGATGAGCTAAATAAGCTGACAAAAGCTCAAATCGGCGATGTGCAGCGGGCGCCAGATACCAATTCGAGACGACGTTGAAATGCGCTCCCCATGATCGCTCGGGATACTCACTGACGACCCTGAGAGTGACCTCGGGATCCTGGAGCCGGACGTCCCAGAGCATGGGGAGCACCTCGTCAATGATGAGAGAGCGGTCGAGGCGGTCCAGGGTCCTCTCCACGCAGCTCAGAGCGTTGAGCACTATCCTGAGGTCCCCCGAGTTCCTCTCGTACACCTGCTTAGTTTTCGGGAGCACCATCCGCCGGATCGACGTTTCGTCCAAGTACTCATGCACGTTGGTCACGGCGAGGAGGGCGGCGCTCTGTTGGGAGATCATGAGGAGAGATCGCAACGTCAACGAGAGAAATGCCTTTGTGTCGGGATGGTAAAAGTATCTCATCACTACTTGTAGAATTCGGTGATTCTGGCCTCATTTCAAAGATATATATCTCACCTCCCGAATGATACCAAAATATCAGCTACTTGTTGCATAACTTATCCAGATGTTGGCAAATAAAAAGTCGTTTTCCGTGGTGTTATGATACGACTGCGCACGCCAGAGAGACATTAAAATTTTAGAGAAGGTTATGGCACACGGAACCCGTCATAAAGTTTATGGCGTGTAAGTCGTAAGTTTTTTCAATGGCAGTCGAGCTTCGATAAACTGAAGTACATCCGAAACTGCAAAATGCTTCGATGTGAAGAAATTTCGAGTTACAGAAAAGGTACTTACGTAAGGAGAGCAAAGCAATATTTTTCGACATATCGAAATTTAAATTTACAGAAGATCGAGTTATTTAGTAAAGGAGCTGGTAAAACATAATTCAGTTGTTATTGCTTTTGGCTTCTCTCTTTTCAGTTTGTGGTAATACTTAAAAAAAAATCGAAAAACTTTGGTTGTGAAGGAGTTAACAGTGTGCGGTGTGAAACAAAATAAGTCTTGTTATAAAATATACCTTATGTGTGTATATAATTAATTACAAGATGATCAGCCACAAAGCTACAGTTTTTGCGTCATTTATATTTTTCTGTTTATTTCATCCTTCTTATAACTGCCTTAATTTTAAGTTAAAATTCAAATAAAGCCTCAATTGTGACTAGAGAGACATTCCACTCAAATTCATTAATGTCTAAACGAATTGACTTATTTTCAGCATTTGAAGATGAACAATTTATTTTCACTTAAGTCTTAATGATAGTTTACCTTTATGGAAGAGTAAGTACATTATCTCTTTATTACTTATGAATTAATTAATCATTCAGGTGGTGGAAAAACTTCAATGTTTGGGAAAAAATTAATTACTTTTTCGTCATTTTCATCGCTGTTATTGCTCCAAAGTTATACAATTACTCATGACCGTTGACGGAATTCTGTGAAATCAAATTTAAAATTTCATATCGATGGCTCGCTAAAGACGTAAAATGAATAGTTCATGGGCGACTTAGTAATGAATGGCTGAAATGGATAAAGGTGTTATGTCTGAATCTTATAAGTTGGAAATTTAGATGCTATCTCCTAGCGCAGTGCTTATTAAAAATATAAGACACAACTGTCTGATAGGAGCATTGGCGAGTTGTATTATAAGTAGTATCTGTAATTAAACAATTAATTAGTAATGAATATTAAGTTAAGATGGTTAACTTGGAAAGAAATTTGACCGCAAAATTGTTCCACCCGTACGTGAAATAATTGCTTAACTCACTACTCACCTGCACTTGAAGCGTAGAACTTTCAAAGGCATTGTATAGCATTGGCAGCACTTCAGTTCGTATTTCATCTCGCGGTGTCTTTTCGAGGATCACATGCAGACTCTCCAGCAGCGTGACCGTCGCCTGAATTGTCTTCGGAGTGGAAAATACGTTTCTGCAGGAAAGAACAACATTTCATAAATATCGGTACAATTTTTTTTATTTTACCAGCTAGTGCCTCTATTCCAAGCCAAATATCATACTCTCCCGGTAATCATAGGGAGATAACATTTTGCACATGCATCTATTCTTGATTAAGGCGTATACATACATACGACATCGGGTATTCAATACGAACCCCACGCGAGTTGGAATGGAAAATTGGTGCTGTTTACTCAAAGAGATAGATTTCTGTTCCCGGGTTGAATTGAATGTATGTTTACTAGACGTCTACGGTAATTCTAAGTGTTACTGACAGTAATTTTTGACATATTTAATTTTCAATGCAAGAACGTCATTATCGAGGGCACTATTAGGTATGTACCTAAAAGTTAAATTGAAATCATTTTCAATTTTATTACTGAGCTGATTAATATTTGTAATTTATATTCATTCGCGCGTTTTAAGTATCGAGCATATAACGATTAGACTGATTAGAATGCCGGGAATGAGAGTGTGGGGTACTGGGCACTTATTATTTCTTGGTGAAACGATGTCTTAACGGAATCACTCGCGATTAATTTTATACGTATTAACTGTGGTTGAATATGTACACACATTTTCGCAGAGTCAGAAGAGGATTGTTTTAAATTTACCCATACAATACGTACATTAACTTTTTATGCTTCTCCAATAATAATTTGAATATAAGTAATTTGTAAAATGTGTTGCAATAAAAACTAATGAATTCAAAGTATTCCGTCTAAGGAATATTTTTAGATTTCATTCAATTACTAAGCATATTTTTATTGCTTGGAATCTGCTTCCAGAACCAGTTTTCATTTCATTTTGAAAATGGAGTATATCAAGAAAGATTGACTTAAGGCGTGATTGATAAGGGAGATTGAAGTAGACTGATAGGGAGATTGTCATTTTTATACTTTAAGCAGCGGAGAATGTAAGAGCCTTCCCTTAAATATATATTGCATTTGGCATTTGTTCCTCGAAAGGCAGTTACGAAGAAGTAATGTAGTCTTTTCAAATTAAAAATGAAGATTTAGACGCAGATAGGATATCTTGTGGTCCCGTTTTCTTGAAACGTTCCGGATATTACAATTGATGAAAATTTTCAGTTCTTAAAAAATGGTAATTCATGCGCAGCCATTATTCCACTTTCAATTAGATATGGAATTGAGAGAGAGAAGACCCATTTCAATGGCAACGGATCTCTCGTCTCCTGCTATAATCTGTCATTCACGAGCGCCGGATATGCAGAGAGAATAGGGAGTTCTAAGAATACTCATCGTTGAAATTTTACGAGACCCTTTTATCTCTGAAGACGCATCAATATGTGAAACCCAGTGATTAAATTAAATCGCGGCTGCTTCTCCTTGCCATTTTTGCGTGCTCTTTTTTTATTATACGGCCACTTATTTGCTCAAATACATTTTCTACCAGTCGTCCGTAAACTTTTGCTCTTCTGTTGACACGTTACCATTTGTGACGCTGGGAAATTGCGATGTTCCATTCACATGCACTGTATTGGTTTAAATGAATTTCAAAGGTCTAAGTTTTGTTTTATAAGGATGCGAAGGTTGGAAAAGAGTACACTGATACGTTTAAAATAAGCACAGGAGTGAGAGAGGGAGATGGCTTGTCACCCCTCCTCTTTAACATAACATTGGAAGAGGCGCTAAAGAGGACCAGAAATGGTCCAGGAGGAGCCAGGATTCCAGAAAAAATTTATCTGTTGGCCTTTGCAGACGATGTAGTGATTGTGGCCGAAAATAAAGAAGAGCTTAAAGAACTAACTACAATAATTTTAATGGAAGCCAAGAAAGTGGGCCTACAAGTAAATGAAGGCAGAACCAACTACATGAAAATAAGCAGATATGAAGAGGAAGAGGAATATTTAGAAAAACTCAATTATAAGTTCAAAAAAACAAATCAGTTCAAGTACTTAAGGGTAAAAATAACAAGTAACAACAAAGAGGAGACCGAAATTATCACCCGACTTGCAGCAGCTGAGAGAACCTACTGGAGCCTAGTAAAACGTTTGAAGAGCAAACTCCTATCACGAAACACAAAAATTCGTATCTATAAAACAATTGTCCAACCAGTACTACTGTATGGTTCCGAAATATGGTCGCTTACAAAAAGATCACAAAAAAAACTGATAACGTTTGAAAATAAAGTGTCGAGACGAATATTCGGCCCCATTAAAGAGGGAGACACATGGAGAATAAGGAAAAATAAAGAGTTGAGGGAACTATACAAAGAACCAGAGATTGTGGGTATAGTCAGAAGCAGACGACTAAGATGGCTAGGCCATGTCCACAGAAGAAGTGACAACACAATGGTAAAAATGATATGGAAAGGAAAACCGGAAGGCACCAGACCACCAGGGAGACCAAGAATGCGCTGGAGCGACGAAGTGCAGAAGGACCTGGAAAAAATGGGAGCTCAACTTGACACAGCAGAGGACAGAAGGGCATGGAGGTGAGTGGTTGGCGAGGCCAAGGACCATTTAGGTTTTCAATGGCCACAGGAGTAAGAGTAAGGTGTCAGTGGGATTATATCCTTTTAAGCCTCTTGAATGGGCTCTAAAGAATTCGTCAAGGCAAATATGCGACAGGTCTTTCCCGGTACGACTCCTCGTTACAATTAATCTCGATGACCTTAAGAACCATTTCCGAATGTATATTCTTTCACGGGACCTTCGAGGGATTTCTCCGGTGAATAACATTTCGAATGACAAAAAGAGCCGCTATTGGTTACCACACAGGAGACGCAACTACAGGCAGACTAAGCCTAAGAGTTTTCATTTTGTGATAACGTAACGGCCGTTTTACACGGTACATTTATTTGTACAATCTATCGTGCGAACGCATGTACAGTCAAGTGTGCAAGAAAATATTGTACAAACGACTGAATCAGACTGAATGTCGCTTTACACGATGAGTGCAAACGCACAATTTTCCGTGCAATTTAGTGGTAGAAGTCGATCGGAATTCGCGAGTGTTTTGTTTATCATGTTTATGTTTCACTCGTGAACATATGCTTCACTCACGTAGTTAACACCTTGAAAAGCTGATCACCTGAAATTTGGAACCTCGACTCGACCGTCTGCCTACTGGTAATTCTCCCGGTTTAGACAAAGCTCTCTTGGACTCTTCTCTCTGGCTTTATATTCGACCTTTGCATCATTTCGTTTTTTCTCATCTGGATTTTAGTGCGTCAAGCCATTGACGTTTCTCTCCGGATGTCCACTCTTGATAGACAAATTTTGTGGGTTTATTATGTGTGTGTAACAAAGTACATATTGTTATCAAGTGGTATAGCGGAACACGGGACCCTTTTTTATTAGTCCCTCCAAATTTCCCTCCCTTGTATTTGTACCAATGTTTGAATGTATTTTTTTAACGATTTCGTTTCTTGCAAACCAGCTGAAATCAAATTATTACTATATCACTCGGGATATCAAGAACTCTACTTGAGGACGCGACCAGTCATAAATTTGGGGGAAAAAATAATTTTAAACCCAAAGATCGCGATTACACTGTAAAACCAGAACACCAAATAACACGACGAAATGACGATGTAAGCATTTGAGCAACTTTGAGTAAACTCTTCTCGGGATCTCCACTGGTTCAAACTATTCATAATTTCCGACGTGTAATTAATTCTTACCTTGAGAATGAGTGACGAGTCGTCTCTCGAAACGTCGACAATTATGAATAGATTAAACTGGTGGAGAGCCCGAGAAGATTTTACTCATTAAAGATTATATACACAGGATAATAGTTACTCATATTGTTCGACGGGAAAGTGTTCATCCTTTTTATACACAACTTTATTTTCAATCGTAATACAGACTCCACAGTTTTCGCCATACCTGCGCCATCTGTTGAATAAAACCGGATCGAAATTGTATGATTGCCAGAATGGAATTAGAACAGGTTCTATTTTCCGTTCAGTCATTCATACATTCGCACAAGCGTTCGCACAATTTGCCGCTTTACACGGTACAATTTCCTGATACATGCGTTCGCGCGATAGATTGTACAAAAAAATGTACCGTGTAAAACGGCCTTATGACTTATTAGAGACACCTTCATTTTCATAATATCTAGTTATACTATTCAATGCCTTTTCCTCTTTTGTCTTGGATTGCTTATCCTTCTTAGGTTTTTAAATACAGACATATTTTATTACCTGGTTTGAATTGGATTTATGGATTGATCGGAGGCTCATTAAAGACCATGGAGAGTGGTGGTGTATGGTGGAGAGACATGGTATCGGAAGAGGAAGAGAATGAGCTGTAGGCGTTATGAATGTGGATGCGCAGAGGAGAATGGAGAAAGAGAGGAGAACGGAGAGAAGAAGTGAGTGAGAAGAGGAAACTACTGGAGGAAACAGAGGAGGCAAAGAAAGTGGGTGTTAAAATGGGATAAGGGAAAACAGAAGGCAAATATAAGAGGAGAGGATGCTGGGTTCGCGGGGAAGAGGGAAAAAAAGAAAAGGCATACTGGACAAGGTGAAGAGAGGAAGGTCGAACACCAAGCTTATTCGAGCGGACGGCAGCACTCATGTTTCCAACCGAAGTTTACTCACCGGAACGCTGGCAAGATGATAGATTGGTATTCTTCCATGGAGCACTCTCTCACAATGAATAGAACCGGTTGCAGCACGGCAGCTAGTACTTCCTGAGTCCTCATTTCCAGTTGCAAGTGAGGCCACACGTGCTGGAACCATAGTTTCTGCAAGGAGAATACGTCCATTTCAGGCGGAGCTGGTGATTGTGCTGACGCGTTCACGGAACAACCAAACAAGTGTTTGAAAAAGTGATCGGCCTCAAGTTTATGGAAATTACTTATATTCATGCTTCATTAAATTATCGGGCTCCATCGCGTTTTGTTGCTTCTTAGACGACGTTTTACCTCTCATCCAGGAGGCCTCTCTTGCTCAAAAAACCTAAAGACGCCTCGTGGATGAGAGGTGAAAAGTCGTCTATAAGCAGCAAAACATGATGGAACACGATAGCAGATTAAATCAAATTAAAAGATCTCATGTAAACCTTGGGAATATTTATATTCATGTTGAATAAACGTTTTGTGAAGTCTCATCCTAATTTATTGAGAACCGGCCACGGTTTTGACACATTGTCACGAAGGTCCTCGTACTAGTATTTGATGACGACAAAAGGGATTAGCGATGCGTGCCTCTTTTTTACTTGAATGTGTTCGCTTTATTTGAGATAGTCAGCATTTGAGATGTCTGATTTTTCAGCTTGAGACAGATAGGTCCGTGCGAGAAGATTTTAGGGCTAGTGTAGTCGATTTCCAAGGCTTCTAAGGTGTGGGTGAGATATAAATACTCGAATTTTAAACAAGTTTGTCCATTCTGCTGTTAAAACAGTCCACCATGAAATTATTTAACTTAAATTGAATATTTCGCGCCTCTCTACAAAAAATTGAAATTTTACAAACATTGATTCAATATCGCTGGTTTTTTCCGCCAGAGTATCAATTATAAGGCATCTGTTGTTTTTAAATTACTTATTTACTTCAATAAAAATATTTAGGGGCATAATGGCATCGTTACATGCATACCCAATACACGATTCCCTTTCGGGTTAGGCAAAGTCAAAGAATTTAGTTGCTGCCTCTAGCCCTATTCCTGTTATCCCTGGTCCTATCCTTTAAACCCATGCTGAGGAAGATGAAATATTTGTTTCTCCTCTGATTTTGCATAGGCTTGTGTTTCGTGGGCATAGTTGCGGCCGAGACCTAAGAATAATATACCATCAGAGAGGAAGCCGATTTACTCCCAAGAGCAATAGTGGCGGTGCTCTGTTTGTACAAGCATACCTATCACGCCATTCTTTCTCGGGGTTGGCAAAGTCAAAGACTCGTAACTTACGCGGTCTACCTCTCCCTCTCACACCATCCACTCTACTATCATATATCTGTTTCGTTATTCAACTCTCTTCTATCCTCTCGACATGTCCAAACCAATGAAGCACACTTCTTCCATATATTTTCATTACTGGAGATTTCAGCCCACATTCTTTCATCACCCAGTCATTCCTCACCCTATCCATCCTACTTTTGCCGTAAACACTTCTCAGGCACCCCATCCCCACTGCATTTAGCCTACTCGTATTCTTATGCTTACTACTCTTATGCTTATTCTAAATAGCATTGTTAGGTACCGAAAACTCGACACTGAGAGATTGAAACTAATTATGTAGGGATCATTATCGGAAATAGCTGTGTCATTAGGTGAACTTACCCTTGGGATATAAGGTAGGACATCCTTCAGCGTATTTCTGTAAAAATGGGACTTCTGCGTGGGGTCCTTCATGTTGATGACGTCGAGGAATTGAAGGGCTTGAACGGCGGGGTCACTGAAATAAAGAGGTACTTAGACTCTTAGTGAAAACAGGTCTTAAACCTAAGTTATAAGAGGTAAATTAGAAATAAATGGACCTTGCAATGTGACTTGCATACAAATGGATTGCAAAATTCAATATGAGGTTGAACAGTGAGCATAGTACCATTTTATTGTATCATTTTTCTGAGAGAATTCGTCGAGGACATATTGCATGCCTTTACTTGGTCTCCAACCCAACAATAGCTACTCGTGTGTTACCCACGACAGTGGAAATTATTTGGGTAACGACTGGTTGAACGCCATTGCCAGGCAATTGGGAGTTATGAGTTAGAATACTGGTCAAATCATGTCAATCTCGCCTTAGTCGTAGATAAGTTTTTAAAGTCAGCTTCCATAAAAATTCTTTGATTTCTTACCCTTTAAATTCTTTGAAGTGCTTGTTCATGGCTAACGAGTAAATTATTGTAATTTTTGTTGCATTCAAGTTTTTTGAGCCCTTCTTACCACGCTTATTTTAACTTCACCTGTTTGTTTGTTGTTTTTTCTGGATGGAATCCTGTAATAGAAATCTAACCCACTTCCTGTTGCTCAATTGAGCTGAAATTTGGCACGTTTACTTACTCTTGATGACAATACATGAATCAGTCATTATTCAGCTTCAGGATGGTCGTAAAATTTTAGATGTCAACTACATAATGGCGAAGGTCCATTCTTGTGTTGGTGGGGAAAGCCGGATTAATAATTGGGCGAGTGTACAAAATTGAGGGTTTAGCATCTTCAGCAGCTCCTTGTAAGCGGTGCCATCAAGCAGACAGGAGTCCGTATCGTCATTATCATTAAAGGTAATAAGCTTACCGAGAATAATCTATCTTGATATTTGCGATCCGATTTGAGCTAGAGCACATCTAAATCTCATCAGGCTTCTCACATCCCTCACCATTCCCTAGTAGGAGCTCTACTGATGCGCAGGATCCTGTCCACTTTTTTGAGGATTCTTTCCGATCCTGCAGTAACATTTTTCTCGATCGATGATTCAGTTCATGTTGCTGACTCTCTCGGAGTGACAGTAGAATACAGTCGCTTGCGTAGTACCGGTCCCTGTGCGAACATATTGATAGCGCTGCGACTTCTGCCCTTCCGGGCTTGTTTCACGAACCGACTGCCGTTGTTTATCAGGTTAGTATCACTTTACCTTCTCATTACAAATCCTAATACTATGGACGATGAATGTTGGCTGAATGAAGACCAATCATTTGAATATGACGACTTGTAAAACAAAACGTGCCTCAATGTTTCCGTATATTTCGCGAAGCCCAAATTTCAATCACTGCACAAGATAAAACGTAAAGATGCGATGATATTGTAATTATTTCTATATTGCTACACTCCATGCTAGGGACACATAAAACATATTTGCGTGCGAGCCGTGCAGGTTTAAAGATAGTTCAATCGCGTAATTGGCTCCAAATAAGCAGCTCCAATGCACCAGCTCAAGAAATAGTCTCCATCACTTAATAAATTTTGCCTCCCGTATATGTTGTCATTTCTTGAATTATAAGTAATAATAAAATGTACTTATCTCCTTACTTGGAGGAATTTTAACATTACCTCGCGCTGGACACGACGTAAATTTATCAAAAACAGTCCCAAAACCAGAATATGCAGTACGAAAACAATGGCGACAATCGAAATGTAACTTATCTTAAAAAGTAGGTACTCAGGAAAATTTCAAGAATAATAAAAATGTGAGTAATGGTAATAATTGCGCCTTCAGAAAATATTTTTAAATTAAAACTTATGATTGATATTCATATAAATAGAGATATAATTTTAATAATTCAATTCCGATGTATTATCTCTTCGGAAAGCAAGTTTTGTCAACATTCTTTGAAAGAATAGAAAAATATTCCCACTCACTTCGGCAACATGCTAACGTGTCATCAAGTGATGCCGAAAGAATTGAAAGAGCATTTGCTCCTCGGCGCGCCGCAGTCTAGAAATGATGTTGATGCATGGAGAAAATGCTGGTAAATCTTCATAAAAATGATTGACGTTCTTTTCTTGAAGGTCCTAACTCCAGTAAAAAAAACTTGGGAGATGCTTCTTCTTCTCTACCGTATCGTAGACCATTATACCATGAAAAATCCCGCTCAGCTTGCAGGGATTCAGACGCGCATGAGCATTGAGTTTTTAGCGGAAATATTAGCTACAGTGGATTTTCTGGCGCTGGGAATTACATTTTAGTAAATATATATATTATGTGCCAGTCCACTCAATATTTCAACCCGAAGGTTGGTTTTGATAGGTGGGAGTAGATTTCATCCCGTACTAAACCATTGGCGTGACATTTTCACACATTCAGGGTAGGAGGGCCAGTTTCCCAGGGCCACCCTCGATTTTCCACGAAATGACAATCAGACAGTAGCAACGCGAGGATTTTTCAGAGGTCCAGAGAGGTTTCACCCTGATTTGAATCCGGGACCCTCCGATCGGTAGCCCAGCACTCTACCCACTAGCCCACCACGACCCCCATATATTTATTTTATATTCTGTGAATAAAGCGTAATATAAGTGGTGATAAGCGTAGAATTGATTTTCAGCTGCTCAACTCGGGTTTCAACTGGGTGAATTGTTTGAGTGCCGGAATTGCATAAGCCTATTAATAATTTCCAAGCATGCATTTAAGGAGAATTGCCATATTTAATTCTTAATCGGTATTCTCCGGCTTCTCATCAATCCAAGTAATAATAATTGGATGCAAAAGCAACGGAAGAGGATCGGCGATTGTGGATGAAGAAGAAAGAGGAGTGACGTGAAGGATTTTCCACTCCTGTGACCGTATTATGTTTCAATGTGGTTTTAGTCTGGAAATTATTTTTTACCTGAAGTATTTGATGAGCGAGAGGAGTTGAGCCGTGGGCCTCAGTCTGGTATCCCTGTCGAGAAGTCGCTGGACCGCCTCTTGCATTGGCAGGGGTATGCGGGGCATCACTGCGGTGATATGGTCCTCAAGCTGAAAATACCAGTTTCGAGAATTTAAGTTTTGCTCATGTGTGACATATTGGCTTTGAGAATGTTCTTAACATTATTCGTTTCTTCATACTCAAGAATAATGATCCATTCCGTGAGAAGATTATAATGTAATCATCGGCGGTACCTATTTACTACCCACAAAATATTTTTATCCTATAAATGAGCCACATTAACAGTATTACATCTCGAGTTTCTGCTGATGTTTTAATTTTCGGCATTGCTATAAGTGAGTTTATTGAGTGATACTGGCGGACCAGCGGAGGAAGACCAAAATTATCTCGGTCATGTAGGTTCCATAGTTGCAGCATAAAAAAATCTTCACGTATTACTTGGTATAAGAGTGATTACTGAATTAAAAATTGTTTATTTAAATTTTTCTTTAAGGAATTGTTTTAAAAATGCTCGTATCGATATGATACCGGATATCTCTAAAAACACCTTCGGTTTTTGTGTTTGGACCTAAATCTTTTGATTGCTATTATCTAAACTTGATTTTTCCGATTGAGTGACTCGTAAAAGTCGCATTAAAATTTTTCAGACTCTTTGTGGCCAAGCTATAAAATATATTAATACAGGTACATTCTACATTGAATTATCTCTATCGTAATTTGGTCGAAATTTTTTTATCGAACCTTTACTTCTCAACATTTCGTTTGAAGGGCTTTACTGGTGCACATTCCCTAATAACCATTTTGACGTATCTTTGGCAGGGCACGAGATTATTGATCGAGTTAGTTTCATTCCAATTATCGTATCAGGACGAAAACTTTTGAAGCAGGGGGAAGGCAAATGAGGCAGAAGGCAGGGGCGTAGGATGAAGGCTCTTATAAGAGGCAGTACTTTTCCTGCTGCTATTGTATTCAATAACTTTATTCCTTGCAAATATTTTATTTTCATTTTCGTATCAAGTATATCTGTGTATCTCTGATCATTCTGTTTTATTCAAAATAATTTTGTCTAAACATAACATATAGTTAAATCATTAAACTTTAATAAAAGATCCGAGACTAAATTTTTGCACCTAATTACATTTTTAGCCTCTGGGGAGAATTATAGATAAAAGAATGAATTTATGAATAGTCAAATACTCAAACCTCATCGACGACTAACGGTACATATTTCTATTTATAATGGATGCTTCTGATAAGTTTGTCAAAGTCGAAACTGTACTAAGAGCTTTTCTGTTTGTATGGGGAATTTTAGTGAGGTGTTTATACTCTCTGGAGTTTTTCTGCTTTATATTAAAACATTTTTATGTGTTACATATTCTTTTATACCTGTGATTTATTTATTTCGTGAAATATCATTAGTTAAACGATTGATGGTGCTTGCCAAAGAGTAACATTATTATTCTTACCCCCTCCAGCTGCTTCAAGTACGTTGAGCTGCTGTGGTTGGCCTGAATGAGTGGCTTTCCGCAGTTGAATATGGCGCATATAACCATTCCCAAGGAGAACATATCGCTGAGTATGCTGCAACTGGACGTCGTCTGCACTTCCGGAGCTGTTAATAAAATATTCGTTATGGTTACTCCTGTAAGCGTGGTAAGCTTAAATTCTTTGTTTATATAATGACTTACATTGACATATATATTACTAAGTTAGGAACTAATGAGTATTATTCACAATATGAAGAAATTTCATATCAAACAATGAAGAGAAAATGTATGCCATTAGATGAGGGTGGTTACAGAACGGTTAAATAAACTAAGTGCCAGTTAGTTCTTAAAACTATGAAAACGTTTAAGGAATTTTGGAGATATTTGTAAAAATTCATACATCAAATCAGATAATTGTAATTAAGTAGAGGCCAAGTCACCCAGGCCAAATACCGTAGAAATCTGGACTGTTTAATTTTTATCACCATAACGATTCCGAATGTCATTCAGTACAAAAAGCTAATGGTTACTACGAATTTTTAAAGTTAAGCGTGAACATCATTATTATATCAAATTAAAACAAGATCTGTGGACAGCCCCTACTATAATTTACCTGATCACGTAAGATTTTTCTCTTGTATTTACTACTGAAACTATCGAATTCTTATACCTATAAAATCCCTTAGAAACCCTTCTTATTTTTTGCGTATCAACTAACGCTAATCTCTATAAATCAGCGTAATAATAATTATTGAAGGGAAGTACCGCAATGAAGACTCGGAGTTTGGTATAACCCAGGGAAATTAGCAATGGATATACGCTAAAAGTTACGGAAACCTTGAGGAATTCCACTATTTCAGCATCAGGTAGGTTATTGAATTGTTTCGTTCAATTTGACGTATTTTACTCCAGGTGCTGGGCTAGTAAACTTTCAGATAATCTAAGTAATTCTCGCGCAAAGCGTTGAAAAATGCAAAAACGAGCTCCCTTAACAGTTGAAAACATCATTTTAGCCTTAAATCTCTGCTGGAAAGTGATAAAAAATTTGGCCCATGGGGGGATCGAACCCACGACCTTCGCGTTATTAGCACGACGCTCTAACCAACTGAGCTAATGGGCCAGCTTGAGCCCATCGCGAGTTTTCAAAGTAAATAAACTGTAAAAAGTGAATGTAATACTTCTCATTTTTATTAATTTTAACAATAGAAAATCCTTTATCCTTCTCAAGGTATACCGTGCGAGAGAGGAGTTCTGAAATATAGAATTATTTGAAAAAAATCAATACCGCCACAGTGGAAGCACTAGCGACTGTAGCGCTTTTCTCATGTGGTGCGTTGTTTCGCCAGTGGCGGCGCTTGCATCGCTTTGTGTAGCTTGGCCCGAGGAATTCAAGCCCGCGCGCGGCTGAAGACGAACTTAAGAACAGTTTGCTTTAGTGATACACCCGCGTAATTTGATTCTCACATTCTATAAGGGAACTAATTTAATGTCGCAGGGACCATTGAAATTCGGGTCTTTCAGTATGATTGGCAAGTTAATAAATGTAAATTGTATGTATACATGAGCCCATTTACCAGCACTATAAGCTACTAATATGTAAAATACTTTAGTGAGCTCACCTTCATTAATATTTATTGAATATAAAAATTTATGTTGCTCATGCTGGTTTTTACATCCTTCTTACGTGAATATTATAATCGATGACGTCATTCAGGTCTGATTTTACTCTACCCGACTCTTGCTGGACTAAGTTGCTCCCTCTTTCTTGGACATCAAAGTTTAAGCAAAAAAGTATTTGAGCGTGAGAAACTCTTTAATGAATTTTGCAGCTATCGCGTAAATTCTTTATTCTCTCTCTTTTTCTAGTGTCATACATGCTGTATGAAAAAAGCCAATACATAGTGCATTCAACATAGAAGAGGCAAGCAGATTTATTTGATTGTTTAGCTGAAATGTGTGATTATTGTTGTTTTCTTTAAAAAATGTTTTCTTTTAGTCTTTCGTCCTTTATCTCAGCGAGATATGTTTAATTTTCTACATGTTAACGTGCTGCCCCTCTCTTTTCTAATTTGGTATCTCCCGATGCAGAATATTTTTTCTTTGATTTTGATAGCATTATTAGATATTTTGTTCCCGTTTTTTTAAAGGAAGTCTCATTCAAAGCGTATTTAGTGGAGGGAGTAGCAAAGAGCGTAGTCTCGCCAATAGTCTCCCAGCGCCCGTCGGCAAGGTGGATGAGGCAAATGTTGAGGCTCACAGGGGCGCTGAAATGAGAGGGGTCATTTGGCCGTATTTATTCACGGGTAGGGGAGAGGCCGGCCTTTGAAAGCTTTGGAAACCTCGTTCGGGCACCCGCCTCCCGAGGCAGCAGCCGAGCACCCCTGCCTCCCTCCTGCCCCCCTTCTGCTCCCCCAGCCCTTCTTCCCTCCCTGGTTCACCCCTCCGGGTCGCACTGAGCACGATTCCCGCCCCCCTCACCTCCCCCCCCCCCGTCGTTTCCGCAGGTCATACTCGTTCGGAGCCTTCGCTCCGCACACCGTACTCCCGTCTCATCATTTTTATATAGCTTTCGATTCTTTGTTTCTTTGGTTCTCATTTCGTATTGACCCCCTGGAGATTCGGGGCAGGTCTGAGAGCATAGCGGGTGGGGACGGGGGAGGGGGCTGATCTTGCTACGCTCTCCTCGAAAAGGCAGTTCCAGGGGAACTAGCCCCCCGTTCGTCAAATGTGCTGGGGTAAGGTCGGGGAGCAGGGGGGAAGGAGCAGAGAGAGAGAAAGGGAGAGCTTGGAAAGGAAAAGGGGATGGTGGTTGTACAGCTCAAAGGAAACAATGGACCTGTCCAAATAAGCGGTGCCAATCGATCAAAGGAAACTTTTAATTCGTTATATTTCCAAAACATTCCGCTGCCCCGGCTATTTTGAGGTATAAAGGCGACGGACGGTAACTTGGGTGTTAAGGTTTTGGGCGGCACATGGAATGGAAAGCAAGGGAGAGGTCGTTCTTCTAGGTCGTCAGCGCCAAGGAACTAATTGCGATCAGCTCGAGGTTCGAGTCTCACCTTAGCGTCACGCCTTTGAAGCTGTCGTAGATGTCGGTCATGGTGTTTGTATTTGTCTCCCGTGTGCATCTCCCTCAAAGTTACGGGCCTATTTCAATTTTTCAGAAAGGACAGATGGGTGATGCCATCCAATCAGTCAGAGTTAAATGACTTGGTGATCGACTTGTCTTTTATTGTTTCATGTTTCAGCATTCTCCTTTTTTTTTAATTTACCTCTATGACCATTATTAGTTCTTGGTATCCTTAACCTATTCGTCACTTCATCATTATGGATAACATACCGTTCACTGTGTAACGTTTGATGCTTCGGCGTGATGTTTTGGACTTGTTATGGTTATTTTGTAGTGTATCTCTTTACTTTAAGGGGGTTCCACCGTGACTGTGTGTCCATACAATTATTATTTTCCAACTTTTTGATTGTTTTATCCTTGATAAAAAAATCCTTCTTCCGCTGATGACTTGTCTTACCTATTGAAAACCAAAACTAAGGCACAAAATATGCAGAATATTCCACGAATGCATTTTTAAGGAACACATTTTTATAGCCATAGGCTCCGACTGCAGCGCCATTTCTGTAGAATTACCACATTTTGACTTCAATTATCGTAGTACATAATTATCTAATAACTCATAATATAAGGTGCTGAGAGAAATCTGTTCTGTTTTTAATAAATTTTTTAGGGAGTTTTCGCATATAGTAAAGTTTTCCGTGTAAATTGGCATTTATATTAGATAGAAAAATACTATATTTCCCTGTGTTTCTCTCACTGTCGCATTTTATACCATATTATTTTAAGTTCATTTTGCGAGATAAATAGCGTGGCAAGGTAACATTTTGTTTTTCATATCAATTAGAGGGAATATATTTTGTATAAGTATCCAGAATAGGAATAAAATGACATTTAGGTCCTTTTATGGCGGAACCACCTGGAAGAATTGTTATTTTCAAAATTGTTGCGATGTTTATTTGGCTGGTGGGTTGTGAGGAGTTTGTTTGCGAGAGAGAGGAGATGCAATAATTGGAATGGTGAAGACTGAGATGGGATGTGTTGCGGACTCCCGTAAAATATTTACTTTGCGCATGGCCGACTTAATACGTATGATGTCGGCCATGACTTTGCATTGAAAATAAAATAAATAAATTTCTGCATATAGGATTGCAAGAGTCATTAAAAGTGGTCCAACGTTGCAACAAAGGTGTTATTTTTAAATTAATTCTCTTTCGATCTTAAATTACTTCTCACGGATGAAGAACTGCGGATGAAATTCAGAAATTTCCTCCTAAAGCTAATTGAATTTTGCTCTCAAATGCGAAAAGTTGTGATCAACATTTTATTAAAGAATTTCTCCTTTTTAAGTTTGGTTTTGACTATGGCTCTTGCGTCTTTTCATCAACTTTGATGATGGAAAAAATGGACCAACGTTTCGTTAATTCTTAGTAGGAATATTCGTCGTAATTATTAGTTTATAACACGTATATAAGCAGTTAAACGTTTCAGCAAATGACAAAATACCAGCTCGGAAATTTCAAATGGATGAATTTTCTTAAATACCAGTACCGTAACAGGCAAATTACACCACGATTAGGCCATAGGGTGGACTCATAGTGAAAGGAAATTCCACCAAAAGAGTGAAATCAGAAGGGAAACAGCTCAGATATCGGACAACATTGGGAGAGGGTGAAGGACCGCAAATGAAGTATCAGATGGTGCAAATGTAGAAGATGGTTCCTAATAACAAGCATTCCTTCCGAGAGAAAAATCCTGTTATGATTATAACTTCCCTTAATGGACTGCAATGCATATTTAATTCAAATTGGATGTTTTTGGTTCCTTGCGATTTCTCTTTTATGATTTCATATTTTCAGTTTGATAAAGCCTTTGAAACTGCTGCGCGAAAATGTCGCTAGCAAGAAAATACAAATTTACGAAGTACAAAAAAGAAATCGCAGCAATCCAAAACCATGAAGCTTACATTAAAATTAATAACTGCGAAAATGTCTAGATTTTCGTAAACATAAGACTTGTACATTGTTTTAACTGCTCATTCCACTATCCTTCTAAATTCGCCCAATTTCCTTTAGACCCTAGAGAGGGTTCTTTAATTTAATATAAACGGTGTAAGTTCATTATTTTAATACAACCCGAGAATTTTGATCGTTAAGTATTTACTTTGCTTGAAATATACAGTTTGAGTCGAGAGGTGTACTTCGTAAAACTTGAGCAGGAGGAGGCAAATTTATCTATCTTATGTCTTTCGAGTCCCAGTATTCCTCACCGTGTGAAACAGAAAGAGAGGCTCGATGTAGGGTTTAAGCTTTCGCAAAAGTTTCTGCCGCAGAGCTGCGCAGCAAAGAGGGAGGTGAAGTAAAGAGGGCGATAGGAAAAGACAGATAAAGAGTTCCCGTACGTCGTCGTCATAAGAGATATAAATGAATCATCGGAAAAGTTATGTTTTACGGAAGAAAGAAACTATTGGACGATTGAATGCATGGCTGGGTGCTGCCATTGCCGCGTGTCTGTTGCTCTAGTGAAAAAAAACACTTTGATCGCAAAACACTTTGATTGCAAAACCCTTTTGAAGAAATGCTGATATCATTATTATTTAACACATGTACATTTTTACCATTTAATTATTATTTCCCGTTAAATGCATATATCAATGCCTCTCTTGGCTTTTTATGAAAGCAATAATATATTATTTAAATACCTGCGAATGTTTGATGATAGGTGGTCAGCCCATTTTAAAACAAAATATTGGTTTAGTTTCACAGTATACATTTTAGAACTTCTGAACTCATATAATAAATGATATTCATGAATGTATTAGAATTGAAATTTCTCTGCGGCGATGCAGTGTAATTCTATGTCTTCTTGGTGTAGATAATGAACAAATTTAGCTTTCAACCACGTTCTCTCCGGCATAACTTTACCATTTCGTATTTCATTAGACTTCTCTAAAGGATGGTGTTGACATGATTTCTACTCTAAACGGATTCTCAGCCAGATAGCAATGTACTATATGCTTCAAATTTCTTCTCAGAACGCTTTACAAAACTCTTTTAACTTTCAAAATATTGTGTTTGCATTTTCCCAAAAACAATCAGTGGCATGAATGACTTACGTAAGCAAACTCACGAATGGAATAGCACTTTTCACTCTTACTTTCACTTTTTTTTTGTCACGCGTTGTTTACCAAAAACACTTTCAAAAATAAAGAGTCTGTTTTGTTGCATACTGTTTAAGCAGCATAGAAGTGGAAATATGTTATCAATATTTCCGCAGTACACTAATTTATTTTGGGTTTCAACCGATGTATTTCTCCGAAAAATCCCCATTACTCCATTGCTTATCCCGTGACGTACTTATACCACAATTCAACTCACCAATTACCGATCTACAATAACAGTCTACTCGCTTTATTTTTATAAATAACATTTTGTGTGACAAGGGATAATTCGGAGACATCTTATTAATTTATAGATTACCTCAATACCTTTGACGAATCAAAACCAGGAGAGAATCAAAATCAGGTGCACAGGGTGACTTCATAAAACTTCATAAAAAACCACTTGAGGTGGCTTATTTTTTTCACAACTCTGGGGAAAAATATGAATGTACCAATATGTACCAATGTTAGATGATTTTTTCAATATTTTGTGGTTTTCTGACCTATGCTTCGTTGATTGAGTCCTCGAGATTTTCCAAACCATTTAAGTAATGCTTTAAGAGAACAAGAGGATCGTGTGTTCTCACTATAATGATGGAGTGCCGAGGAGCATGGGATAAGGGTGTAACGACCCGGATCGGAATTGAGTGTCCACTTTTACGTGGAGGGAAGGTAATGGAGTGAGTGGTACTCACCTAGGTAATCAAGATCGGGTTGCGCCATTTTAGGTAGCCGTGAGGTCCATGGCTGGCATGTGACTGGTTCCAGGCCGTCGACGTCGTTCACTCTCTCTGCGGATAGGAGTTAATGGTGCTGCTGCATAATTCATCGAGTAAAATTAAACTTAATCTCCAGGTGTTTTTTTACAATTTGATAGCTAAGGCGTTAAATTTGAGACTTTGATAATGCGAAGCACCGGATGGATTTTCTAAAATAACGTATTTTGTTTTGGACAATATTTTTTATCAGAAAATTCTAGGATAAAGAATTTGAACTAGATTAAATGGAAATGAGAAGGTTATGAAGAAGCAGGTGAGTGCAATTTGGCATCTCGGAAAAAACAGCAAAATAATCATAGTTTTTGGTGTAAAAATGGAATTCTAGCTTAAATTTTAATATATATTTTTATCAATCAAATTAATTGGATTTAGTAAATGAAAACATGAAACGGATTTCTATAAATTATGAGAAATGTAGTCGGCAATCAGTGCAACTTAAGATTTCAAACTGTTATCCATGCTCCTCGAACCAGCAAATGACATCTCTAGGTTAAAAAAAACTCGCTAGTAAAAAATTAAAACAATTCCCAGAGTCATCAATCAAGCTCACCCGTGAACTCAAGTCCTCCAAGCTTCCAAGTTCCTTTCTTCGTCACTAGAATACTGCTCGGGCAGACATTTCGGTGGATGACATGCCCAGAGTAGTGTAGGAATGATAAGGCCTCGGTGATCTGGAAGAAAGAAATATTGATTGTTAATATTGTCCTTGGTTCCAATGGAATTTATGAGTTATTTTTTATTTAGTATCAATTACGCGTAATCATATTGCTTTTTAACGCACTTAAATTAAATTCCGCTCATCTTTTTTTCACTTTTCAGCAATCTACTGAACAAGATTGTGGTTCTTAATGACTCCATAAATTCTCCTAGACACGTTATTATGATGAAGGCGAATGTGATCTGGTTATGTCATTTGAGTTATTCTTGCATTCTTCAAGATCGAAGTGTAGATAGGAGCATTAGGTTTTATGATAGCTAAGTAAATGTGCTCAAGCGATGTAAACAGCAAAATGTTAATTTAAATTTACCATTTTTTTATTCTATGTAGGCATAATGACCTTGTTCAGGAGAAGAAATACTATGTATATTTATATTCTTCCAGTTTTCTATGCATGGTACTATTCGAATTTTTCCGAGCAATTAGTGCATAAACGGCTGAATAATTTCGGTTCCATCAGCATGGCATGGTTTGGCATCAATTCTATTCACCTCTCTTCTGCGTTTTAGTTATTAGATTGTGATATAAGGAATCTTTAGCGCTTCGGAATAAATTCTCAACGCATTTAATCTTGGATATACTCTTTTAAATTATAGATAGCTCTTACCTTAATTGTAGTTCATTATCGGGAATTTTTAGCGTCACTAAAGGAAATACGAGCATTTAGGAATGAGGCACATTTGCAAAAGCCTCCTAGGAAAGGAGCCTGGCAGACTTATTTCGTACAAAAAAATTGAGGTAACAATCTCTTCAAAAGTCATCCTGTAAAAAATATTAATGTGGTTTGAAGAGCCAAAATAGATTAAATTTTCTCTTATTTTGCTCAAAATAAACTTTTATGTAACGGTCCCACTTGACGTCGCGTTTTCCTCCCTTCCCTTTCAAAACGGGTTCGCCAAGCCGTGCCGCATCACCACTTGACGAGGCGGAAGGCCAAACCAAACAAGGGGCGATACATATTACAATTGCAAAAATAATTAAACCAATAGGACTTTTCTCGGTTCCCGAATGTGGTAGACTCTTATGGCTACTCCCAACCAAGCACAAAACTTCCGCGTCTCCCTCCGAAATAACCCGGCTCAGTCATACATGCGTCACGGTAAGGCAATATAAAAAAAAAAGGGGAAAGGTATCGTATGACAGATAGATACTTTCACCTTTGACACAGCATTTAATACTTCAAGTGCAATTAAACAAAACAATGATGAGATGCGGTATGGATGGTTCCTGGGTGAACATGAACATGTATGAATAATTATGAGAAAATGCAAAACAATTGATGTAACAACGGCAATGAACAATTTAACAAATCATCCTTGCGAGCAGTAGTTTGCGGGCCAAGAACCGACTCCGAGTTCTTCCATCAGCCAAATATTTCTTCATTTAGCCAATTAACGAATGCACACGGGATTCACCTCTGCCACGAATGGGAATTATGGGGATGTCTGAGGGACGTGTCACAATGGGAACAAACCTTTCTGGATAATCAGAACTAAGATATTGCAGTTTTCCACAGATAAAGTTTTAATCGACCCGGGTTTCGATGCACTGCATCATCATCAGGTGATTCAGTGCATCGAAACCCGGGTCGATTAAAACTTTATCTGTGGAAAACTGCAATATCTTAGTTCTGATTATTTTCATATTCCACAACATCTCGCCTGATCCCTCCCTTTTTGACCGTTCTGGATGATGATAATGAAGATGATGTGCTCCTTATGTGACGGAAGTCGCGATCACCGGCGTCGTCTCCCGGTGTAGGATTCACCGCCACTCCGGTTTTGCAGAATCCTGATGTAGTTTAGCCAGTCAGCCTGACTGGCGACGTCTGTTCCTCTGTCCTCCTCTCCCTCGGTTGAATGTCCGAACGTGACTCTCTCTCGGCCACTCCCTCTGTCATGCTGTCCTTCGGTCGACTCTCCGAATGTGACTCTCTCACCGCCACTGGCCCAAAACGACTGACCTCCTTACTTCACGCACATCCCATTTTATCCATATTTCGACAAAAAACACACGAAAATGCTGCACTTACACACACTCTCCCGTGGCATAGCAAACTACGTCCACACTATGGCGCACCATTCAAACATTCGAACCGTCGCGACGGTTCGTCGCGACGCGTCGTCACCTCACATTCACACCATAAAACACACGTAATGAAATCTATTTCGTTACAATATATTTCAACAATATTTTTTTCAGAATTAACAGAAAAAATATGATTTTCTACTGAATATTCGTTTTTCTAAGAGACATTACGAAAAAGTTGGAGTTGGAAACATTCTCATAGGATCTCAATTTTTAGTGTCTTGAGAGAGTGGGTTCGTACTTGACCTTAGTAAATCAAGAGTTACTCACTTCTTGCCATAGGCATATGGTCAGCGCCACATTTATGTAGTGAGGGGAGTAAGCATATCGAATGAAGTCAAATGCCTAGGCATTACCGTAACTTCAAACCTATCGTGAGAAAATATGACCGAATTATCTGCGGCACTGCAATAGAGACCAGGTTTGATCAAGCAAATGGTGGCGATAACGCAAAAGAGAGATGTTACTTTGCTGTAATAAGGCCATATCTTTCGTACGCCGGGAACAATTGGAAGCCGGAACAAAAATATGTAATGCTCGAACTAATCAAAACACACTGTTGAACAGGTAGGTGCAAGAATTCGTTCATCTCGCGGATTATTAATGACTCCAACCATAGTAGAGCAAGGCGCTAGTCCATCCACAGTCATTTCACCTTTCGTGCCTTTATTCTTCCAGTTTATTTTCCCTATTCCCTCCCTTCTTCATGGCTTGGGGTCCCATCACCCCATGCAACATCCCTAGTGGCGGTTCGCGGGGCAGTAGCGGATCTGTAGATTGAAATTATAAACTGGCGCCAACCTCACGGGGCAGTTCAATATCCAAATTTATTTTAGCAGTTTAAGATTTTTCACTATTTTTATTCGAAATTGCATGCTATTAGACGGTAAGTATTAACGTGGAAAAAGTGTTATAGATTTTCAAATTTCAGTCAAAAGTTGAAAACACTTTTACTACGCTTGTTGAAAAGTTGAAAAATGCTAACGTATGTTGAGCGAGATGTTATTTACATGAAATTCGATGAATTTGACCTCATTATAGAGAAAAAAATCTCATATTTTCAGTGACAGAAAATATCAGCTACGTCCCATTATATTTTTCGAGATATTTGACAAAAATATACCGGCCATTTTCTATAGGAAATTACATGGATATGCACTCAATGGAGAATTATTTTTTTTTTAATTAGGACTTTCTAACGCACAATTCTCGTCAGAAATGTAACTGTATAGTTTGTATTGATTCTCAACTTTAAAAAAAATCAATTACTCACCGCAGTAATTTTAATAGAATTGCGAAAATATCTCCGGTATTTCAATCACCCCTTACTTGACCCCTCCACCTCCCGTCACTCATTTACCACTCGAATAAATTTTTCGGCTGCCCCACTCGTGAGCATGCAACATATAAAATTGACCACGTGAAAAGCATAGATTTTGTTTGCACAATCATAGTGCATAAATATTGCGCAAAATAATTATTGGTGCACCGAGTTTGAGTGACAATTCGTGCGGTGGTACACCAGAAAGATCCTAGGAATTACAATCTCAATTGAATAATTAAAAATCTCGTCCGCATTCATGATGATGTCAATCGATTTGTACGGGACAGACTCGCCCGAAACTTTTTCGTTAACGTCGCTGCATTGACGTCGGTGTATTTTCTGCATTGACTTCGGTTTTTTTTGCTGCCAAAAGAGCCCGTTCGCAAAGCCATTGGTGATTTTTGAAATTGGTACCAATTTGTGGAAAAACTTTCTGAATTAATTGTTCAATTGATGGAACAATTACACACAATTTCAATGGAATTGAAATATATTTTGTGTCGGCATCAACTGTTACTTTTCCATTACCAATGTCCAATAGCTGTTTTGAAAATATGGTTGACACATTGCGCTGCAGTTTTACGCGCATATTGGTCGTTAGCGTGAGTTTCTGCACGTCTCCAAAGATGCGACGCTTTGAGGCAAGCGTTGAGTTCATCAGCTGGTGTTGAATTTAGTATTGCTGATCTGTCCCACTCGTGAGCATGCAATATATAATTGATCACGTGAAAAGCATGGATTTTCCAAATTTAACACTAGAAGGACCAGACCCGTCATTTTGACGGGTAACCTCTACTTACTTAATCATATCGCCTTCAATTTTTTTTATGTCGTCTTAATTTTTCCTGACTTTTATTTATTTTGTATGGTACGTATTCTGTTAAAATATAATTTAATTTTTTCACATGGAAATAGAGTTATACCAACTGTCTACCTTAAAAGACCAACACCCGTCAAAATGACGGGTTAGGCGTTTCTCTTTTATTTGTAACGGTAACGTGTGTTTTATCCAGGAAATCACTACACTATATAACGTCTGGCCATTTTGATGTTTTAGTTAGCATATTTATGCATTTTACACTCCTTATTACATTTTGAATGGTAATAAGCAGCATATCTGCCATACCGAGTGACGTGTGGTAGGTCAGAGCAGGGGAAGCAGGAGCGACGTCATCGGAGAACGTAACCGCTACCACGAGAAAAAGGACATCTTTTATTAGGGAAAACCATAGATGAGTAAACTATGTAATCCCTTACAGTTGGAGGATCCCTAGTCTTTCTTGGGCGGAAGGGATAAAAGAGTTATAGAAGGAGCGGGGCGCAGGAGTTCGGTGCCCTAGGCCAGCCCAGGGTACCTTTACCGCCTGGAGAAAAAGAATCCCCATTTGGAAAAACCCCAAGAGTAAGACATTAGTACAATCCCTTGTACTACGGCGATTCCTTGTGTCGTGTGAGCGGCAGGGATGAAAGGGTTAGGGAAAGAAAAGGCCGAGAAGGGTTATGTCGTGCGACGGTGGCCTCACAGCGCATATATGAGTGTGGATTCAGTAGCTTTCTCAAGGGTTACGGGAGCAGTGCTTCTTCCTCGAAATTTTTTGTAAAAAATTACTCAGTTGTATTGATAAATAAAGAAAAAGGTTATATTTAATGAAGTTATCAATTAATTTGAACGTACATGAAGAAATATTTAAAATAATTACTACCCGTCAAAATGACGGGTAATGGTCCTTCTAGGTAGCCATACAACCCCAGTCCTTCTAGTGTTAATCCACACACTTGAAGCGATTGACCTTGTGCCTTGTTGATGGTCATTGAGAAGGCAAGGCGAACGGGGAACTCGAGTCGTTTGACTACAACTATCAAATTAGTCACTGAATCTGGCCTTTAAATGCTGCAAGAGTGAATAGCCATTCACTCTAACAGCAATGAAATCGCTATTGAATGGATATTCACGCCTGGTTGCCAAGGAAATTTCTATTGTTGAAAAGGAAGAAAAATTGATGAATTTTGAGAAAAAAAACGCAATTCTTGGACAAAAACGAATCGTATAAGAAAATTGAATGAAAGAATTAAATACTGCATTCTTTTATGCGTTTTATGATATAAATTTCCATCCAATATCTTGAGTGTAAGTAATTTTAAAAAGCAATTAAAGAAAAACCTGCACCGAATTCAATGATTTTCTTATGGGAGTAAATGTTAAAAATATTGGGGTAAGAAACAACCCCAAAAATTGCCATTTTATAGGTAATTCAGAAACCTTAAGGGGCACGCGCACAGCAACTCACCAAAGTTTCATCGCAATCGGATGAATGGTATTGGCGTGCGTAAAACACGAACAAAACAAACATTCTTTTTTAAATATAAGACCCAGAGAAGCGAGACCCGGCTTCGCTCGGAAAGCTGTGAATTAATTGCACCAATAATGCATAAAATAACCGGGCTGATGTTGAGAATTTTACATTTTCTCGGCTAAAAAAAATTATACATGACATGAAATATGAGGTTTAATTCATAGAATATTTTAAATAGTATTTTTGTAGATATTTTAGAAGAAGAGAAAAACAAATACTGATTAAGTCTTTGCTGTGGTGGGGTTCTGTGCGTTGAGGCTTCAGAGATCCTTCCCATTTCACGAACCTCACGTTTATGTCGCAAAGCGTAACGGATACCTCAAGCCGTATAGCATACTATTTCATGTCAAAAGTACTAAGCAGAAGCCCGCAATATTCCGAAAGCATGAGATCTCTGCGAACAAAATCAAATCAATAACTAATATCACCCAAAAGAAGTCTACTTGTATTTTTTTCATCATGACTCATCAAATGCTGTGAATCAGGAGAAGACGACGACTCACGTAATTTCCGACTTTTAGATGCGGGGATATGACCTAATAAATAGTTAAATATAGCTAGGGGGAATTTTGATGAGAATTTTAAATTTGAAATGTTAATTTAAGTACAAAGTGACCTTGATAATGAAAAATTTTGTCTAAGCCATGGTCGGAAATAAAGAAGTATGAAATATAAAGAGTACAAGTTCATTTAGTGACCTGAACCAATTCCATGAAGTTACCCCCGAAACCCTCGCTTTTACTGAAAGAGAACTTAAAAAGATTGGAAAAATGAAAAAACGTAGTGAACTCCACAGTTAATTTTATTAAGACGACCTAGGTTTCGACACGTTGTGTCGTCTTAATAAAATTAACTGTGGAGTTCACTACGTTTTTTCATTTGTCCATAATGGAAAACTTCCACCATATCTCGCCGGAATTCATATCCTCTATTGAAAAGATTGATTAAAATTTATAGTGAGAAGTTAAATTTTGACTTTAACTTGCTATTTTTAAATGTTTTTTTAACTAACATTTTAATTCTGAATTCTATACATATTTAATTCTCCCTTTGCTGCTATTAAGTGCCAAAGTTACACCATCCACTGAATTGTTTTAAGAGGGAACAGCATTTCGAATGGCCTAAAATGACCAATAATAATGTTGAAGTCACTCTTCGCTGCATAATCAAAATCTATAGGATCCCCATCTTTGTGATACAAGCTCCATGAAAATGTAGCTGGCGTAGCAATCGATTCAAGACCATTTAGATTGGTATTCAATGCCTAATTCAGCTCATGGCGTATTGAAAGGGAATAAATGCTCATTAAAGATTCTTAGTACAGCCGATTACTGTTCTATTATGCTAGCAGCTTATATGACCCCTCTGTGAGGCGAGGCCTCTTCCTATATTTATTGCATTCACAATATATTCAAGTATTCAATTAGTTGGAATCATTCATTTATTATTTATTTTAGTGGCTATAATTATCCCATCGGCATTTTTAGCAAAAGATCTTTTGAGATAGGTAATTGCTTTTATAGTTAACTGAACGCTCATGAATGTGCATTTATTTCCGCATTACTTTTCTATAAAATATAATGATTTTGATTTTAATGTAGTAGGCATAAACCCTGCTATACGTTTTGTCATCCTTTGGCTTCTTATATCATAGTCTTTCTAATAATAAAAAAATATTTTGGAAGGCCTTTCACATAACAACTGATTTTAATTGATATTTAAAACTAAAATTTAATGTACAGCTTGTCTTATTCAAGTTGAAACATAATGTCACAGACCAAATTCCAATGAATATTTGGTTAGATTTCAAAGATTATTTATGTTAATGAAAAGGTTTGACTAGTACATGTAATACTTATGCTCGCATGCGTTATACTGTTAGCGAAAATGCAGTAATGGCACTCTGAGCTCTCCAGTCTAAATATTTGCCCAGAAATACCCTTTGTGTGTCGTATGACATTTATATATAATATGCCTGGCAATACTCACAGTTCTAACTTTGATTGCAAATAGCATTTTACTATGAATGAAACGGATAAAATTACGCATTCACTTGGCGTGGCGAGATTGGACATTACTCAACATCGGTGCTGACGTTTTCAAAGGGAAAACGCCCAGAAAAAAGTTCTGTTTTCTAACCGTCGACCTCACGCCCACTCTCCACCTTTGTGAAGATATACCGACCCTCGTGTCTTTATTTTCGTTGGGATCCTGCCATCAGGGCGAAATGTAACATGCTCATGTGATCGTCGACCCCATGCCACCCATCACCTGTATATACTCCTTGCGCACAGACATTAATATTTATCAAGTAATCCCTCCTTCAAAAAGAAAGAATAAATGCCAAGAGTTTTAATTTTACCTCTCTCCGAAAATTTCCTTTTACTCCCTCCCAAACCCCCTCTCCATCCACCTCCTCCCTCTTCACAATTCGCCCTTTCCTCTATAACCTGATGCCACTCTCTCCGCCATCCCACTCCTTATCTCTCTCTCTCCCTCCGCCCATTCTCTATACCTTTCTATATATCTTCTCCATGAGGGGCTAAAGAGAACACTTTCTCCCCCCCGCCCTCACAAAAAGACCTCCTCATCGCCTCTCCCTAAACACGGGGGGGAGGGGGATTTTCGGGATGGGATTTCCCTAGTGGGTGTGTCGTATATCGTTTTCCGTCGGAGCGTCAGGCGAGATGAGAGACACACGCGGGGAAAGGAAGAGAGGAGAGGAGGGAGGAGGAGGCGTTGGGGGGGGGGAGAGGAATGGTGGGCCACGCACGAGCGACCGTAGGCAGGCAGGTCGAACAGGTAGGTAGGTAGGGGGGGGCGGGGACGTTAAAGGGTGGTGAAGGGGTCGTGTGGAGAAAGGGAGAGCGAGTGTTGTGAACGACTCTCTGTTGACTCACCCCCTCAACCGCCAGGGTAGGAACAGCACAAATCACTCGAACGTTCGACTCCCACCCCCTCCCCCTCGCCATCGCCTTTTCCTCTTTCCTCCGATCGCCTCTCGAGGTCTGTGAAACACGGAGGTGAACTTGAGTTCATAGTGCCCTGGAATATGTTGGCACACTGGGATACGGTCGCATTTCTTCAACATAAACCGCCTAACATTGTAAATGGAAAGAGTGACTTCATTATTCCACATATATTTATTACAAGACGACCTAGGTTTCGACGTGGCACGTCATCAGGTGATGATGACGTGCCTCGTCGAAACCTAGGTCGTCTTGTAATAAATTTATGTGGGATAACGAAGTCACCTTATTCATTTACAATTAAAAGCAAATTCCACCAACTCACGCCTGAGACAACGGAGGATAAACCACCTACTTGCGAGATGCCGATGTCTCATGGCCAACATTTTTGTCTAAAAGTTTGACTAAACGAGTGTATCGTGTGACAGGTAGAATTTGAAGAATGTGTAACTATATTCCAAGCCATCAACCAATTAATCAGTCAAATCATTGGAAGAAAATAGCATTTTATTCATAGTCAACATTTCAAACGGTAATCAAAGTCGTTGGGTGAATTAATTTTTTTTCTTCAAAAATTTTACCTTGGGACATCGGCTTTACAGTGGTACTTTTTGTTTTAGTGGACGAGGAAAGTACGAACAACGTTGCAATATGTTAATTGTGAGGATAGCACAAATTATATGGCTCGCGGCCAGGCGTGCGTGAGCAAGATATAGCCCCGAAGTATGGAGATGCTCCGTAGAAAGAAACTCTCTCACTCTCTCTGTTGGCGCTACAGCCCGGTGTAGGCCTGGGCCTGCTGCGCTATGGCTCTTCAGGCGTCCCGGTCGGCAGTACTGGCTCGCCATCCTCGAACTCCCATCTTGTCCAGATCGCACAGCACTTGGTCCATCCATCTATTCCTAGGAATGCCCCTACCTTCATCGGTGGAACAGCTTTCCTTTTCATATTCGTTTCGGAATTTCCTCTCCAGGCATTCTCAACCAATTCTGGGACTTGAACCGCACAATGTTTTTTCCTTCAACCAGCCGCTAGGTGAATTTTCTCATTATATCTTATCCTCCTGTCTCCTTGGTCATACACCGGACCGTATACTCTACAGGGGATCCGTTTCTCGAAGGTGCTGACCATTCTCTCGTCCGCCAAAGTCATCGTCCAGGTTTATGAACCATAGGTGTCGTCACCGGCCGTACTAACGTTAAGTATAGCTAACGTTTCAGGGTTCTAATAATCATTCTATTCCTTAATAGTTTTAAATTGGCGTAGTAGGACTTGTGTCTGGCCTCGACTTGGTCCTGGATGCATTTCCTGAGGTTAATGTCGCTGCTCAGTAACATGCCTAGGTAATTGAAGCTGTTTACGCCTTGGAAAGAACCTCCATCAATTGTTAGGCCGTGAAAATAAACACTTGAGGTATCAAGGATTCGATCCCGAATATTCCTGTTACAAGTCATCTGGGCTAGAACTTGTTTTCTGCCGATCTTGGATTCAACTAATCCGACAAACAATCAAACACTCAAGGCTTATGTAAAATCCCGTATATGGGTGGTGAGGTGGCTTTCGTACTGGCTACTCATTCCTAAGGGATTGGGTTGAAATATTGGAAGAGGCAGAGAGAGTCTGTGAAATGAGTGCACTATGAGTGGGTACAGTATTCGCTTCGGCGGATGAGATGGGAAACTACGGAACCCTGGGTTCCTTTAGCTCAAGGCCAATACTAACGCCGGGTTTCTCTCCACCCGTCTTCCTTTTCCCAAATAACTCTTCTACTTGGTGGTTGGCTATTGGGGGAGGCGACTTGAGGTAATTTGCGCCACTAAGGATAGATGGACAGGTTGGTAAGGGACGGATAATTTTAGAATGGATGAAGTTTGGTGAGGAACCTGGCGTCGGCATCAGCCTACTCTTAACGAAAGGCACCAAGAGGTCCTAATTTCCACGTCCCATCTGACAGATGGAGCACAAAACCTGAATTATTTTCCTTAAAGCACACAAGAAGGGATAAGAATTGCTTTGAAAACTCTTTGCTACTTTCGGGATCTGAACCTGGGCCCGAGGGATCTGACGTCATCGGCCTTAGCCCTATGCCTAATGATGCAAATGACCTCTGTTGTTGATCGCCTCGCTTCATCACCAACTTAAGCAAAATAGGAAATATCCATGGTGATGGAACGAAGAGCTCATTACAGTGAAAAGCAATTATTACCGATAGTCGAAATTACCGAGGCAGAAATTAATGATTGGGTCTGCTGGGGATGCGTGGAACGTTGAAGACCGTCGAGTAATCCTGAAAACACTGATGTAGGTAGTGGTTTTGAGTTGAGAAAGGCAAATAGATATCCGACACCGGTGTTGAATTAGTCTCATACATCTCGTAGAATTCGTGGCTTACGTCTCCAATGATCCACAATTTATTGAACACGAAGTTTCCTCTGCACTCAGCCGTGGAAGGCAGAAATAAAATTTTAAAATTGAAAAATGCTTCCTCGGGGATCAATTTCGACTCCCCAGGGGCGTGGACTGTGCAAATCCCTGGCGACTTTCTTGAATTTACCGATTTTATTCGTATGAAGTGAGAGTATTATTTGTGAAAGGGGTCAAACACTTATTTCACCTCCTAAAACTCTAGACTATTTGCTAAATTTCGATCAAAGAGCGCGTTGACCGCCTCGCCACTCTCTCCCTTTGAACGTAGTCGGGACCCTCTGGCCATCACCCCCACCCACATTCGTCTGATCCCTGGTGAAGGAAGGCGATAAACTCGTAAACACACCCAGGGTTAAAAGAGACCAAACACCGATATTAGATTGCTACGAATTCTAGGAATTCAATGTGGTAGAGATATCCTTAGATTATCTTCGAAGGAGGGGAAAGCACATTTCCAACGTGTGTGCGGCATTGAGGTATAGCTCAACAAGAGTTTATTTTATTCGTAATGTGTCCGCTCTCTGTTCGTAAAATTATTTATTATTCCCTAGTTTATGCGAAGCTGAACTATGAATTAATTTTTTGGAGATGAGCATATTTCATTGCAATAGGGGATGCTATAGACTACAGAAAAAAAATAATCAGGTAAATATTACTGAAAAATTCGAATGAATATTCTTCTCCACTTTTCAATAGTTTTAGGATACTCCAACTGAGAAATATGTATCGCTTCACATCAATAAAAAATTTTATAAAAGAAGGAAGAACGTAGCAAAAATAATTGAGAGTCATAGTCTATTCAATCTTCGCCGAGGCTACTGTGTCCCTATGCCTAAAGAAAATTAAACATTGTATAAATAATATTGAATTACTGTTGCATTAGGTATTTAGTTTTTTTCTGTCTTCTAGCTACCATAGTTAAATTAATCAGTCACTGTTACCAACAACACTGCTTTTTTTCCCTTACGCACGACTTTTATTCTTCCATGAAAATAACTATTTGCATCTTTGCATGTAAATCAATAGTAGGTACCCAATACGCAGGCTTCCTTCGAGTTTCTTATTCTGTTTTACTAATAAAAAAGTTGTAAAATGTTATGTACAATTTTTTGTGTTTGGAAGAATTATTATTATACATGGCAGAGATGTGAAGAAATAATGTGAAGCATGGTCGTTTTGTCTTTCCGGGCAAATTATTTCTCCGAGGATGGTGTTTGTCAGAAGTCCTGTGGGTAGGCTTCTAAAATGAAAACGATGACATTTTGGAAAATAGTATTCTTGGAATTTGATGGGTGCTCGGAAATTAAAATTATCTTTTGGCACACCTTTTTATTGCTTTTTTATAAAAGTAAGTTGGATGCGAGTGCTGGATGCAGAAGATGAAATTTATTTTCTCGCGTATTATTTAAAGATCTGTTGGGAGTGTCGTGCGGTGAGAAGTTGTCCATCTCTCTAACAATCACAGTTCATATTGTACATAGAAATATGAATCGCGAGGCTATGTTTTTCATACCAGAAGGTAGATATTGATATTTCACTGATGAAGCCCAGAGAAATAATATCTAACCATACAGCAATGTAAAAGAAAAAAAACTAGTTTCGTAAGAAAGCATAAATATTGACAGAGGAATGTGAGCGCCTCCATTAAACTCGGTTTAGTGGAACATTTCAAAACATTGGAAGAGGCATTCAATATTTGCTATGACGCGTTTGCTGTTCCTTATAAAATACAGTTGAACGTTCCCATAATAGTGGAATTTAAATGGTATAAATACCGTTTGAATGGGCTCCTGGTATTGTATAAGCTTGTCATAGATTTGCGCGTATAAAAATACGAATACAGCGAAGTGTTGTTCCACGATATGATTGCATAGATATTGGAAACTTCTTTTAATGGGGTAGATTTACGTGGGTGGTGGTGTAACCTTTCACTAATCTAAACAATTACTTTATGGCTGGTTGGGGGTTATAATCCTACTTAAAATAGCATATATTTGTTCATCTTTTCCTATTGAAACTTTTTTATTAGAGTGTGATAATACGTTCCCAATAACTAATAGCTGCTACGATGAATCACACTGAACTGCAAATAGCTTGGGAATTCATTTTTGATGCATATGTGGATTTATTTATAATTAAGCGTATTCGTGTGGGATAATATTTGCATATTTTGTAGGACAGAAGGTAAAGTGGAAATAATTATAATATTATGATTGACGATTGATTCTTCTATTTTTCTTCTTCGATTCATAGGATTCATGGTTGTACATACATATCGATGACATTTAGAAAGTTGGTTTATTCTCGAGAATTGATAAGAATTTTTTCTATGTATTGTGAGTTAAAATCACGTTCTCCAATTTTTATTCAAGGTTGAATTGAAACCAAAACAGGTTTCAACTTTCGGTATCATAATCATAGTCACATGGACGACCAAGCGTAGTTTTATATACCTCTGAGACGAGTCGAGGGTGGGTGTTTTCATAAGTGGTTATGAATGCTGTCTTACATTAGATATGAAGCGTTATATCATCTGGGACTGTTCATGGTCATCTTAAATGGCCCAATACTACTTCCCTCTTAGCTTCACTCTTCTTCACCTGCCTCATATTTTCCTTCCCTCTCCACCTAACATAGGTATACGATAATTAATTTCGGTCAGATTGATAATAACGTAATTGTAAAGACTTTAGTCGGTTCCAATGAAACCTTCAGTGAAAATTGAGCAGAATTATTTTATTCTTCATGGTACTAGATGTATTTTTTACTACTAGCCTACTCTTACAATAGGTAAATCTAAGGTCCGGTTTTATAATTTCTTGGAAACGTTTCCCGAAAGATGACTTAGGCCCGGTTTTAGTATATCTGGTTAACGATAACCATCAAATTACGAAGCCTTTCGTTAATATTAGGTTGACTGATAATTTAGTGTTTGTTCATCACGTCAGATTATAAGTAAGATGACGTGAGGGTTAACGTATAAGCATTGGTTTACATCCCGAGAAAATACCTAACCAGAGATTACAAAACCGGGGCTAAGTGAATTATTGATTCACCTTCAAAGATTAGTATTTAAACTGGGGTGACGCTGTAATTTCCTGGAGCATATTTTCACTATTACATTCGTTTTCCTTCCCGATTGAATAGAATGTTTTATGTGCTGAAATAATTTCAAATGAAACTTTAAAGCCTAACTCGTTTGTGGGATTTGAGGCTTCGAAAGAATCTCCAACTTCCCCATCTATTAGCGTTGTTGCTCCGCATAATGATCTACTCGACGATTTTATTTCGTTTTTTCCTTTTAATAGAAATGGAAAACGAAAGAGAGTGAGTTATGCATGACATTAGTCTCTTCATGGCCAATGCAGAATAGGCGTGTATCGTTCGAGCAATATCGTCGAAGTACAGGTAGGTAAGTATAATTTTGGCCTGTACAAGGTTTATAGATACTTATTGTTAGTAAGGTTGCTGATCTGTTTCCTCACTTGGTTGGTTCCCTGTAAGTTCGAAGGCTTATTCAATGGTGAAGAATGCACTTAATGAAGCAGAGGTTGATTTTATCTTCAGCTACTTTCATGGTTAATAATTCCCCCTTTTCTATCACCTTTACTATTTTAGAAATATTTATCTTTATATTATTCTAAAATTTTCGGAAACGAACGCTTTATGGCATTCAGCGGAAGAATATTTTTTTATATTTAGCTCTGAAAGTACTTGATCGCTATGGTACCAGCTTGAGACCTTGAGCGATGAAAGCTTTACTTTGTTTGCCTGTGTCCTGCCAGGCATTAGTCAAGTAAGTACCTCAATCTGTGTTTTAGTACGGTTCACTTAATCAAAGTGATCTCAGAAGGACATTTTTGCAGTTGAGAAAATTATTTTCGATGTCATCTTAATTTATACCCATTTATATGCATCCGGTAAACATTTCACCGTGACAGCTAGATTGAGAGTTGTCAATGAAAATATATTCACCCAAGTTGTCCCAAAAACGTTTCTAAATTAATTTATTGCGACCCTTATTAGGCTCAGTTTCATACTAAGCAAATGAATAATCAGATTCAACAGTGTGAGTAATTTTTAGGTAGATATCACATAAGAAAGAATCTTTGGTGGTGTCAAAATAATTCTCCGTAGCTACCTTTTGGTACCCTATGCTACCACCGGCCTCGGTGGCGGTGGGGTAAAATCCTCGCCTGCTAATCCGTAGGTCACGGGTTCGATGCCCGCCTGGGTAGGTTTCACCCACCCAAGACATGGATATTTGTGATTTTTCAAGTTTATTGTAAGAGAAGACCTAATTGTCCTAAATACGCTTGATTTAATAAATACACAATTACTATTACTATTACCTTTCCATATAATGCCGTATGATGATTGAATACTTTAACTGTTTAATTATTTAAATATTTGTGAAAACAGAAAAATCACTCTGTGATGATACTTTCTGGGATAACTTTGTTCTTTTTAGCGCACGTTCATCTCAATTATAAAATTTTTAAGCGTTCCTGGAATCGTAAGAGTCAATAAATTAAATGAATTTAACAATATTAAATTAAATAGAATTTATCTTATCCTAATTGAGACGCCTCACAATAATCGAACTACCAGCAATGTTTTTTTTCTAATTAAAACTCAGGATGCCATGTTTATCATGGGTGCATTCAAGTTTTAATTCCCTAGCTTACTTCGAAGAATTCAAGTTCTTCCTTCGATTTATTTTCGCATCCCTTTCTAGCATAAGAACCTCTTGACAAAGACATCCTAATTATTTCACCGATCCTTCTTGCTTCCTCAGCGCTGCACAAGCTTCCTTCTGCCTTCATTATTGATTTCGCCTGGCTGCTGACATAAATAGACCCCGCTTCTGTAAAAACAGCGCCGCTTGCTCTATAACCGAACCTTTTCCTCAGAAATACCAAATTGGAGATAATTTTGTGAAGAGGGTTTTGCTTTTTTGCTTCAGGCGTGGGTATGTGACGCCTCATCCTGAATCCATTAATTAAGAATTAAAGAATCTTTCTTGTTCCTTGACATGTCGTCCTTCTCTTTCCTTGAGAAAAAATAATTCTTTTCCAACCCTCCGATCAATTGTGTTGTGTAATCCTTTATTTTTTTATCTAATATTTATAAATTGCTATCTCCTTCTTATTCATTCTTAACTCCTAATAGGCATTTAGCATTTAACTTAATTGGAATGACTTTTCGCACGAGTAAATGGGAACTTCAAACTCAACTCCTAAAATAAAAGTTCATTAAATATTAAAATATTTAGCGAATATGAGACTTGAGTTACATGGTTGTATATCGTATCACTCGATCAATAGGAAAATCATGAGAATTCTGATGTGACTGGGCATCAAAATCCACTATTAGCCTACGCTCAAACATGCGGAGAACATCTTTAGTATCGCTAATTTATTTCAATTATTCTATAATCCTAAATTATTAGTTTTTAGTCGCTAAACCTTCTTGAAGGGAAAATAGTTGACGAAAAGCCACTGAAAGTGTTCGACGAAGAAGCAGCTTAAGAAGAAACTCAGAGTATACGATATATATCATAATTTTGGCTTTAAATTCCGTTTCATGAAAAGGAAAATATAAATGGGGAAGGCTATCCTATATTTTTAGGACTCAGGCATTGACTACGCATTCAGATTTAGTACACATTTACTGAAAATTTTATTAATGGTGAAGAATGTGTTGATTTGGACTCTGAAGTACTAAAAAGAGTTATAGTTGGAGCATTCTTCGCTACTGAAACTCGTTTTGAAATATAGTGAGTAGCCAATTGATGACAATTTTCGCCACGGTTAATCATATCTCGCTCTCTTTACTATAAAGAGCTACACCTTCAAAATATATTCGTAAAACAAAAAAAGGAAGTTGAAAACATTTTTTCATTTGTATACGAAGTACGACTGGGCAGATTTCAAGTCCAAAAAGGGTGTCAAAACTCGTAGTAGTGTTTTCATAAAGTGGTGAGGCATGGCATGTTCCTGCACATATTCTACAGCAACGAAACATAATGGTATGTACAATTTGAAGTCAATCTTGAAAGCCCCCTCAACCTGCCAATGTAATGGCTTCATCCCTAGCGTTTGTCTTTACTAGATCAATTATAAAAAACGCTGTTTTCTACAAAAACCTTTCTCTTTTCATCAAAACAACGTTCCATTAAGTCACACATGAGAGATTCAGCTTACGGATTCTTCAGCATTGGCTACGGTAGAATAACTTAGGGTTTGTATATAAAATTGTATTACATGTAAAAGAACATTAAAAGGTCCAGTGATGTTTGACTCGTAAAATAAAATGTGAGGAAGCTCTTGAAATGTCACAGGGAAACAGGAAAATATCCTGAGACTGTACCAGGGCAAGTCCAAAAGAAAATTGGAAGGAAAATTCTATGGTCTTTTGATACAGGGCAATTAAACCAATATTGAGGGTAACCTTGCCAACGTTCATCGTTGAGCCTGTATAAGTTCAGGATAGTTTCATGAGGCAGCATGAAGTATATTGCGCGGCAGTGGTTTTGAGGCATGGAGTGATATTCCTATGTTTAAATCGCGCAAAAAATATCATGCTTAATGCTCGACATCCACGTACATTTTGCAATGTATTGCAGGAAATGTAACATTTTCTCCTACTTGGCATATTGTTAAAGATAATAGATTGTAAACCGCCCTTCAAATTATGTAAAAAAATAGATATGAGGCTCATTTGAACGGAGAAACTGAAAGATCTTGAATGGGACCGTCGCAATATACGAAGACTTACTAAAAAGTCTTCTCATCTCGCGACTGTCAAAAATATTTTTACTTTTTAATTCTTACTATTTAATTATGGTATTTATTTGATGATCCAAGTGGGAGTTATAGGGATGGCTAACTTTTGAATAGGTTCTGTGGGTTAATATTTTGATATCAAACTGAAAAGGCTGAAGTAATAGAAAAATCAAATTTTACACTAAGTTTTCTTTTCCTCTTTATTTTGGCTGAACTTAATCATCCTTACTGCCTGTAATTAACGTGGAAAAGTATATGAAGAAGAGATCGTTCTATTCAATAATGTTAATCATGATTGCTAGTGTGTATTTTCATCTTTTGTATGGTGTACTCTGGCAAGGGAATGCTTTAGTTTAGACTGAAGTCATTACTAGTCATTACGCTATAGATGTTATCGGAATTTTTCTATTAAGTGATAAGTGTCATCGAGAACATACTGCGTTCAGTTACTGTATTAAGTTACGGTTCATCACATAAGTGACTATATTTTCATTATATTTTCAAGGCAATCTAGTTTTCGTTTTTCGCATCCAGTATATGAAGATAACCGTGTGATTCTTCGTCAACCAAATATTATTGCCATTTATTTGAATATAAGCATCAAAGCGCAATGTAGCAATTTTTTAGGAATCGAGTGGCGTGGATATTCATTTTTCTTCTTTTCTTTGTAAAGTTGGGCGATATTTGTTCACGGTGATTTCATTGACTCTTACTGAAGTCAAAATTTTAGTCAAAGCAGATCAAAAAATATAAGGTGAAATTGATACGTGTACAGTAGATGTTTGAATATTAATCTATAATATTCTGATTACTTACTAAACCACGTTGTCAACAAGTTTTCTTTTGCAGAATCTGTTGGTTTTTGTTTTATTGTGTGGGTTTTTAGTTTTATAGTTAAATCATTTCAAATTACATGTTTAAGGATTAGATTGGTAATTTGGCCATCCCACAATGGGGGTACTAGCGTCGGGGACTGATGCTCCGGATGGTTATGCTCCTTATCGGAATAACTCGACGGTAAGCGAAGTAACTTTGTGGAATTTCGACATACTCGAACGACGAGAAACTTGGTAATTTCCACACTTTTTATTTTCACTGACCGGTTTCCATGTTTTAGTACATTATCATCAGAGTTATAACACCATATCATCTGATTCATTTATGCTTACTCTCCCCACTTTAAAGATATGGAGTTTGTGTGATTTATTTCATAAGAAGTAAACTGAAGTGTAATTACTAAGATAAAGCTCTAGACCCCACTCAAGACACCACGAGTTAACGTTGTTAAAATCCGATGCGAGAATCTCTAAGCCAGCTTTTGTGACAATTTCTCGTTAGATGGTATGGTGTTATAACTCTGACGATGATGTACTAAAACATCGAAACCGGTCAGAGAAAATAAAAATTGTGGAAATGACCAAGTGTCTCGTCATTCGAGTCCTTATCGGAAGATAAATTACTATAAGACAAGGAAACAGCCCTTGTCATTGAAACATTTAAAAACGAAAATAAGACCAAGGACTTACTGGTCTATATCCGTAACATCAATTTCTTGCTATATGCTCGAGCATATAATTGTTACTTATACCATGAACTTCCTGGAAAAACGGAACTTCTCCAACAGCAGTCAGCACGGCTTCCAGAACAAGTGGAGTGGGCCCAGCTTGTGCTCTTCACCCACGACATCCTAAAATCTGGTAAAACAAAAAACCAAGTCGACTCGTCATTCTTGGATTTAAAGCAAGCATCTGACAAGATTCCTCAAAAAACTACTAAAAGACTAGCTACAATCATGTATAATAAACGAAAAAGTTGTGAATCGGGTGCTTGATTTTCTAGCTGATCACAGAAAAAGTAACTTACTATCACTTATTGTCGACATGGTAAGGGTGACACCCTTCGTCCCAAAAGGAAGCGTGATCGTCACCTCTCACTCCCATTTTAAACAAATGGCATTAAACCCAGAGTTAGCAGCCAAATTATGTTGTTTTCTGATAATGCGGTCATCTAACGAGAAATTGCCACAAAAGCTGGCTTAGAGGTTCTCGCATCAGATTTTAACAACGTTAACTCTTGGTGTCTTGAGTGGGGTCTAGAGCTTAATCTTAGTAATTGCACTTCAGTACACTTCTTATGAAAGAAATGACACGAACTCCATATCTTTGAAGTGGGGAGAGTAAGCATAAATGCATCAGATAACATCCATACCTTGATATCACCACTACTTAGGGCCTTACGTAGGGAAAACTTAGACGAAACATTTACAGAGCTGCTTTAAGTAGACCGGAATTTATGAAGCAAGAAGTGGGAAGTGTATCAGAGATTTTACTTCGCTCTAGGTAGGCCACAGCTTGAATGTACCGCGAACATTTGGAAGCGGGCTCAGAAAGATTTTATCCGCGAAATGAAAGAAATACAAACGAAAGACACACGCTTCGTTAAAACTGCTGCAAGTAAACAAAGCGTGTGACACAGCTGAAGGGCTAGGTTTGGAGCCGCTAGAGACTCAGGAGGCTTAACGCTAGGCTTATATATAACTCTGAAACTGACTTAATATATTTCTGAAACTGATATAAGCGACAAAATAAAGCGATAAACTACTGAACTGATAGGTACAAACACTCCTTACTTCCCATGCACCAATTTTTACCACAACTAAAACAGTCCGAAACACTAAATGAATGTTTAGGACTAATGACCCAACTCACAATTTTTTGAAAGTCATTTTATAGGCTATGGTGCCTAATTCTGTCGTTATTTTTCCTTTGATTACTGAGCATTTTATATAAACATACTGGCAGGCATGATCCATCGAATTAAAATGGCTAAATTCATTTCGATTGAGATTTCCACGGAAAAAATGTTACTTATCTGACATTAGTGTTAATACGTGAGCTGGTCATTCCTTATTCACATAACTCTGTTCATAGTGTTTGTATTAATAAAGTGATTTTCCCGTTGGCCATCCTCAATTGTATTTTTTAAGTGACGCCATTCCGTTAGACCGTTCCCATGGGGTCTGACGCTTTTATTGAGGTGGAAACGAAGCATGGACTAATTTTCTTCATTCGGCTTTTACCCTTAGACCTATTTGGTATGGGTGGCCCTACTAGGAGTAATATTTCTCGGAGAAATTTATCCAGCCAGTTCACCCCTAGGGGTCATCAGAGCGCGCTATATCTTCCACCACGTCAATATGTGGATCACGAGAAAGCTCAGGCGAGCTATATTTTAAAGTCGAACTATTTTTTCATCCTATTTTGCATATAGTTGCAGGGTTTCCAAAATGCCCAAGGAATGTGGTGCGAGTGAACAGTAACCCTGCAGATGCTAAATTCGCAATGTAACAACCAGTAAGAGCTAAAGATCAAAGCGGTATTATACACTAGGTATATCTTGTGACTTTTATCGGTTGCTCAGTTTTTTAGAGAAAGGAAACGAAGAAAAACGGTAAAAAGTCGTAAAATGCTTTTGATATGCCATTCAACAAGTACGAGGTAAAGACAGTTTCAAATTACATAGAATACCTCCCACTCACCGAAAATACAAAGATGCATGGGTCAGTCAGGTCCCTGTGTGCGGTTCTAGTGTCAAAATTTGAAGCAATTTGAGGCAATTGAAATAAAAAATTGAACATATCAAAAAAACTATGCATGTTCCTGAGACGTTTGGGTAAAAATGTGGCATAGTAACTAAACTAACCATTTTTTCCAAGATACCGACATGCATACAGTTTCAAGGTCTCTAATTAATGCAGGTCCTGTTAAAAGTCACCCTACAGCTGCTAAGTTGTAAAGGTAATGACTTGTTAGTATTAAAGCTAAATTTTTAGTTCGTACAACCTCGTGGAATTTATATTATTTTTTTAATTTTCAGAGGAAGTGAACGGCCAAAATCGGGAAAACAAGTCGAAATTTTCTTTTGCAACGCGGTTTAACAAGTATTACGTTAGTGTCATTCTTTTACCCTTCAGTAGGCCTTTTAGTTTAGGCCTCACAGAAGATAAAAGAAAGCAAAACAAAAGATATTGCGACCGAATGAAAAAGAAGACGGCTTCGTGAACTTCAGTTCCACGCGCCGCCCAGCGTTGAGTGGAGAGTGTCCTCTTTCTATTTTATTTCGCGTGCTGCGGATGTCGGAGCGCCCGTTTTTAAGGGAAGGAGAGCGAGGGGCTTGATCGCGGCAACCGACCACCTCCTCGCACCTCTTTCACTTTTCCTCCCTTTGGGTTTTCCTTCTGTCTCTTGACCCGACCTTAACATTATTCTCCTTTCATCCCTTTTTTTTGTATGTGCTCGCCCGCTTATCGAGCGGAAGTGTAAAAATCCAATGGAGAGCCCCTTTTTATCGTCCCCCGCCCCCTTCTCTCTCGCTCCTTCCTTCACTGCTTCCCCTTTTCGCTCGCAGGCCTCTCCTCCTCCTCCTCCTCTCCCTCATTCGTCCGAGTGATGAGAGCTTAGAGAGAGAAAGCTGCTCAGGTGTACCCCACATGAATCGGGAGTAGACTCCATGGATCAATAAGGTCGATCCCGTTATAAAGCAACACACGCAAACACGCGGGTCCGAGCGTATGTGTATATTCTCGTGCCCTCGTCATTTAAAATGACAGGCCGCACTACTCCTCCTCCCCCCCCCCCCATGTTGTGGTTGGGTGGAGGGAGCCTCTTTCAGCCGTGCGACCGTTGGCAGATCCCCTCGTGCAAACACAGGGGAAGGAGAGTGTGAATTCTTACAGAGGCTCGTAAAAGCTCGGACCGATCTGAGAGGGGACGTGAAACAAAATTGTCATCCCCTTTGCCGCAGAGCGAAGTGTAGCGTGTTGGCGAGATCATTGAACATTGCATGAAAGCATGAGCGGGAGGTATTTGTTCGTTTTCATCCATATTCTGCGAGGACGCCTTAATAATCACCGACCCTAATTTTTTCTACCCTAAAACGGATTGGAGTAAGTTCTGCAAGTTTTCCATCGTACCAGCTGCAAAAGTTCTTCCCCCAAGTAGAGTTCATTCTGCGCAGCACTTGACATTACGTGATACTAAGGATGTTTAAGTGCTACTCTTTATTCTACTCAATCCTAAGCTAGATGTAGTCTCGCATTCACAGATAGTGTCTTGATGTACCTAAATGCGTAAATTCGATGGCGCTCATTCAAGAGATAGCTCACGCCAGTGTGTTGATTTCCTAAGCGTTACCGAGCAGTTTAGTGGGAGAACTCTCCTCAATAAAAGTTTTCCGAGTCCATTTCATCCCCAAACGAAAAGCCATTATTCCTTCGTCACTATGCTGAAAGTATATTGATCAGTTAATGCCACCGTCATTATATGCCTTTTTAGTCAAACTACTCAATAATTCAACTCAAATCTCAATCAAGTAATAAATGTATTTCCTCGAGACGCACGAATCATTAACAACTATGTATTATTAAAAAAATCAAAGTTGATTTTCGTCATTTCATAACTCTAAGAAATCCTATGCATATATTTTTCGTCATGTTTAGAGTACACTGGAACGAAGGTGCAACGTGTGACGACATTGCATTTGCACTTCGGGCTAGGCACACATAGAGGTTAATTAGGTATGGTTGCTTTTCTTCAATTTCAAACTCTAATAAATCCTCTGTATATATATTCCGTCATATTTAGAGTACACTGAAATGAAGGTGCAACGTGTGACAACATTGTATTCGCACTTCGGGCTCGGTACACATTGACGTTAATTAGGTATGGTTGCTTTTCTTCAATTTCAAACTCTAAGAAATCCTATGCATGTATATTCCGTCATGTTTAGAGAACACTGGAACGAAAGTTCAACGTGTAAAGACATTGCATTCGCCCTTCGGGCTAGGTACACATTGACGTTAATTAATTATGGTAATTTTGTATGTAAATCAGCCGTTTGTATTTTCCTTTTTTGCAGTAGCGTATGGGGAGAAAAAATCATAGATTCACACTTTGAGTGTAGCCTTCTAGTCTTCAGTGGCTCCCGTCCCGGTGCATTATCTAGCCTCCCAATGATTTCTGCTTGCCCCTGTGAGATTTTAGCAAAAAACGTTGGTTTTCTCTGTATTTTGTCCATTTTGTAAATTTTATCTTTCTCTGCTAGCTCTTAATTTCTCACAATACACAAAAAATTACGTTTAACAGGAGCAAGGCAATATTTCACCGTTACTTGCTCGTCATGGAGCTTTTGCTTAATTTGCTTGGTAAACTTTAAGTTCTTTTGCCCAGCCACAAACATTTCGAACATAATTCTCCCACGATACTTCCTAAATGATTAAACTTCGGCTTCTAGGATAATACGTATTCTTTAGACCAGTGTTTTTCAATCTTCTTGAATATGCGACCCCCCCTATTTGCGTCTCAAAAATAGAACCACGATTCGACAAAATAGTAAAAAATAAACAGGCACAGCCTTTTCAATGAAATTATTGTTGTATCTTTAATGTAGTGTAGGTGTATATTGTAATATTTAAAAATAAACTTTTCTCTGAAATTTTTGTATTTTTACTGTAGTATAGGACCTATAACCCTTGCTTTTTATTTTACGTGGCTTGCGACCCCCCCCCCCCCCATCAAGCCTTTGCGACCACCCTGGGGGTCGCGACCCACAGGTTGAAAAACACTGCCTTAGACTATATAGATGAAAGGTTGATGTGATTTATTTTTCAAGAGGCAAATTGTCAGGCATAGTTTTTAATCAAGTTCAAACTTCCATTAGTTACTCCAAATTCGGAGATTCTCTGAATCGAACTTTTTGACCAGTGAGAACCACGGCATCATACGCCATCACTTCATATACCTAGTGACGTAATTGTTGTAATGCAACTCGAGTTTTTGACTTATTCGGAGGGACAATTCAGCATTTAATTTCAATAGTGCACATGTTGTTACTAAATTCCAGCTCTCCAGACTATAATTATTACTTTCTAAGGGATTACCATTACAGTTAGCAACAATCTGTCATCCATCTATTAATGAAAACATTTTACAGCAAAGGTATTCACATCCAATCCTCCTTCATTATCTCGATTTGATAAGTTTTCAATTCATCAAAAATAACGAAACCATTTGTTATCGATATTTATGACACCTTAGAGGTATTCAAAAACTAACTCAACATAATAACCACCAGAATATATGCTGTTAAGATTACTGTCCCATTTTAGCTTGCAACGTGTGATTTCTATTAGGTTTCATAATTTTATGTAACCGAAGAAGATTATTCTTACAGCCAAACGTTCTACTTAAAAATACGGTTTAAACACGTTTCATTTATGAGTTGTCTTTTCACACACCAATTTCCACACCCTGATGGATTCTCAAATGTCATTTTTTTTGTCGACATGCTCCTTACATTGATTATGGCTATAGTAGAACCCGTGTGTACGCAAATATCCAGCAGGGTAAAACAAAAATCAGGGGAGCCTAAAAGAGAGGTAATATCCAAATCCTGATTCTGCCACGCTTAAGCTGTGATGAATACTGGGAGTTGGTAACCGATTGCACGAATTGATTTATAAAAATTGTAAAAGTTCTCTGCGCTTACCTGAAGAATGCCATACTTGAACTCAATGTCTAGGAATCTATATTCCCTCGAGAAGGGCGGCGGTGCGGGCGAGGCCTTCTCCTCCATCGCGCCGGACTTGCTCCCTCCGCTGCCCGGGGTGGAGGAGCCACCGGCCTGCCCCTGCGCCAGGGGCCACGACAAAATGTTCGAGAGGCTAGAGAGAACGGGTTCTGCCGCGAAGGCAATTGTTTCGCTGCACTCTTCGACGGGGTGCAACACCTGCAACACTTTTGGGTGGCGGAACCTCTCCAGCTGACGGACGCTCGCCCGGAGAACCTCCGCCACCGTCTCTTTCCGCTTCGGCTTGTGGAGCTTCTCCGCAATCCGCTTCTCGAAGAGGAAGACGGACACCTCCTGCAACGGGAAGAAAGAAAGGCAGCGATTAGGACAGGGCTCATCTAGGAATCAGGAATAATAAGCGCAAAAACACTTATTTCAGATGTTTTGTACGACGAATCTTCACGAAGGCCGGATTTTATAATGTCTGGTCAAGGTTAACCGTGAGATAAGGTAGCCTTTTCGTTACCTTAATGTCAACTTAGAGTTCCGGTTTTGTAGCTACATGAAATGAGACTGTCAGTTAGATGACGTGAGTGTTATCATTAGGAGAACGTATTAACTTCGGTTACACAGCAATAAAATATTTAACCAGTTAATCTTAAACCGGACCTAAGTAATTTGATGGATATTTAGGTCCAGTTTTATAATGCCTGGTTGACCACATGATGACGTAGCCTTTTTTCTATCTTTAGAGTTCAGTATTTTTGTATTATACTCCGCCAGTGGGGTAGACAAACAATTTTTCAAGGGGGGGATAAATTGATATTTTATTAATGGATATTGCCTATTTCATAGGGTCATTAAAAATGTTTATCAAACTGTAGTGAGACACGGGTGTAGCCATTTTCATCCTAAAAAATACGAAGAACGTCAGTGATGTTATTGTGATTCAGGCACTTCAAATTATCATGTATGTAGAACGTTTAGTTCCTAAAAATATAGCCGGAAAAAAATTATTCTCGATCACACATAACATGCAGGCAAAAAGAAACTGGCTAAAAGGGGGGGATTGATCCCCCTCCGTAGCAACACCCCTGTACCGCACTGTCTGTTATATGAAGTGAGAGTTATCGATGGGATAATTTATTAACTTCGGTTATCATACCGAGAAAATATTTGGCCATGGATTATAAAACCGGACCTAAGAAAAACTTTTATCAGACTAACAACGTACAGTATTCACTCCTTGCTGACATTGCGGCAATGGCTAATTTGGTGGGATTAAATAAGGATCGGATTCTTCCAAAGATTTACCATGGATAACGAATTTAAAATTTCCAAATCAAAGAGATTTTTTGTTGAGCATAATTCTACGGTAAACCAAAAGTTTGACGGCGCATTAATACCTGCATATTATGTATTGCGCTGTAATTCATTTTTTGGGCGTACCTTATTTTTTCGATTAATCATTTTGACGAGGATTTTAAAACATTTTTTATCATAAAATTGCGTATTGGATATTCGCTTATTTATGTTGAAAAACATTAAACATATTACACTTGTCATAATGCCCTGCCAGGTTTAGGTACGGGTCCCGTCGAAGATAATGTTTTCTTTCGCTAGTCATTTTTTGGCTTAAACGACCTAATATCCATCAGATTTACTATACTTCCCTTATTTGTGATTAAGATAATTTATAAAATCGCTCTGTTGGAAGTAGTGATATCCTTATGGAACATACATTGATGACACAAGAGTGATTACATTAAGCACGAATATAATTAACGACACCGTTAATAAAAATGGCAATGTAAAATGATTTTCGCGGGCGAATCTGTGAGCGACCTTTTATGTAATAGCATCGATCTGTGCAAGTTGAGTAAACAACTGCACGGAAGTTTTCCATTCAGTCATTCATGAATTAGTGTAGTCTTCCATGCAGTTTGTTGCAACGCGATATCCGATGCGCAACTTTCCTTTCAGCTAAATGTGCCGCTTACTACCTCGTGTACATCAACCTTGAGAGATGATGGAGGATCCATCACAGCATGGTGGAGAGTTTCTCTTCACCCTGTTGGATATATGACCGTAGGCCCTTAATTCTGAAATCATCGTTGCACATACTTCAGGATTGAGTCAGAGTCAAGGCCATCATTTATGCGCACTGGTGCTGAAAATGATGAATGTATGATTGAGTGTTGTTTCTGTAGCCTTCAATCATTATTCACGTTTTTTTTAATCTTTCTCTGGATCTTTTTAAGTAGCATACTCGCATTGAAAACGTCACTCACCACTCTGATGAAGAAAGATATTTTGTCGGCCCAATTGATTGGATTTTTCTCCCTATCCAATCACCAGTAAAATTTCAGCATTATAATCGTTAAAATTTTTCTGGAAAAATACCCTCAAATTGGACGATTACGCTTGGGCCGTATTTACTGCTCCAGGTGGTATTCACATTAGTCTTTTCCTGAGTCTGACACATAAGCATCATGCTAAGTGTCAATGGCAGACCCGCTGTCAGTTTCATGGTGCAATTGTTGACTATCTTTAAAAGTTTTGTCGTCATTGGGAGAAATTGCCACAAAAGCTGGCTTATAGGTTCCCGCATCGGATTTTAACAACGTTAACTCTTGTTGTCTTGAGTGGGGTCTAGAGCTTAATCTTAGTAATTGCACTTCAGTACACTTCTTATGAAAAAAATCACACAAACTCCATATCTTTGAAGTGGGGAGAGTAAGTATAAATGCATCAAATTGCATCAATACCTTGATATTACCACTACTTAGGGCCTTACGTTGGGAAAAATTAGACGAAACATTTACAGACTTGCTTTAAATATACCGGAATTTATGAAGCAAAAAAAGTGTATCAGAGATTTTACTTCGCTCAAGGTAGGTCACAGCTTGAATGTACCGCGAACATTAGGGAGGGGTCTCAGAAAGATTTTATCCGTGAAATACAAACGAAAGACACACGCATCGTTAAAAACTGCTGCATGTGGACAGAGAGTGTGACAATGTTGATGGAAGGGCTAGGTTTGGAGCTGCTAGAGAGTCGGGAGAGGCTTAACGCTAGGCTTATATAACTCTGAAACTGACGTAATATATTTCTGAAACTGATATAAGCGACAAAATAAAGCGATACACTGCTGAATCGTGCTATGCAATATAGTGAATAGGTTTTAAGGATATAATAACCTTCCATGTACTATCTTTGAAGAAGATAAATATCATCTCGTGAATTAAATTAACGGAATTATCCCCTGTTTTTCTTTAAAACAATGTATTTCCATCTCCTGTTTCCCCGATGTACTTCTGAATGTTATTACGTTGACGAATATCCTAAGTCATCAAATCTTACATTATCATACATCAATCATCAGAGTCTTGCTGCGAGCAAGAAGCAATCCTGAAAAAATCTCCGGTGTAGATAGAACGTCCAAGAATATTGGAGTGGCACGAAGGCAAACGGCAAGGAAACGCGTAAAAGGAAATCAACAGCTAAATAACTCCTCTGCCATCATTTGTAGGATACGGGGGTCTCTTTCCGTGTTGTAGTACCTTGGATTGCCTTGTAGGCAGGCATTCAAAATTTCCTTGTGTAAAATCACTTTAAAGTCGAGAATATTTGCTGAAGAAGTTTGGTAGTTTTTATCGAATACAGAATAAATCCGCGTAGCATCGTCTATCTGTTGCATTTTTGTTTAGCAAAAATTCATAAATATTGTCAAAATATGTCGTAATTACGTCCTTTGCGTGGCTTCGCCTTCACTGAAGTTTACATGTGGACGTCTGCCGAAAAATATTAATATTATATAAATCATAAAAGTTTCATTGGGCCAAATGGAAAGTTTCTTATGAGGTTATCTTCTGAGGAGCAGGTCCCCATCATTTATGTTTTAAGTGCTTCAGTGGTTGTGCAGAGACGTCATTCACTTTTAACCCCCCTTGGATTTATTTCCTTGGAAACAGTGTGAGCCCTCGTTATTTTTTTAATGAAGAGATGTCCCCTCTTCCAGCGCTTAATTTATTTACTCGAAAGAGTTATAACACCGTTGGTCTGACTAAACATCCAGAACGCAATTGACAGGTGGGTGTTGACGGGAGAGTTTATGTTGGCTCATGGGATATTGGAACACCGCTCAAGGGAATCAATTCTCTCTCTTAACGCTTAAAAGGACGCGACGTGGGTGAATTGTAGCAAGATCAATAAAGTTGCTTTAAAGCAATGCTTCTATCTCTTTTCTCTGAGGCCTCTGTGAGAGGTAGGAAGCACCACGGCTAATTTCGGAAATACCAGGTGATAACTTGAAAGCATGTCGCAATAAAGTTTGCCGCAACTTGGGCCTTGTTGCCAGATTTCATTGTGGCCGAACCTCATTGTCTCTTGAGCGTGCTTCGACAACGACGCCAGTGTGTGTGTGTGTGTGTGGGAGAGAGGCATGGCTAAGTTTACCGCTTCGATCGCGTTGCCTTTCGGAATATAATCAAGGGACGCCTTTCGGCTCCAGTCTCCTGTTAATCAGCGTCGAGTGAGCACATATTCGATTTGGCTTCACACCCCTGCCTAAATAACTGTCTACTAGTCGTATGAATCGATGAACTCGCCGCCCTTTTCCAAACTCATGATCAACGCACCTCCATCCTCTACGAATTAGTCTCAAAAATAAAACTGGAAACACCTGTGAATTGCCATACGAGAGAGTATGGTGCTTTGAATCATTTCGCTAGATAATTTAAAATTTTGTTATATTTGAAAGAATAACGAGCATTGGTTTCTTTTTAACATCAATTTGGTGGTGGACCTTTATTTTTCATTTTTACGAGCGTGCAGTGTAATTTAAATATTAGTGTTCCGATTCAGTATGTCCTCGCGAAGGCGTATATTTATATTAACGTTGACTTGAGCGTCTACAACCAAGCATTGCTCGTGCGTCTCAGCCCTTTGGTATACAAAAGTGCTCCCCTGAGGTAACAGAAACTTAACGAACAAAGCAAATTTGGTGCTCCACCGAAGTTCAGTTATTGCCCCTTTAGCACCTAGCAACATGAGGGATTGTTTTAATTCAAGAATTGAAGCACCAAATAGTATTTTTTTCGCATTTTAATAACACGAATTTTTGAAAATTTTGTTACTGTGAAATTGACACCTTGAAATTTCACTTACGTTAAAATTCCCAAATCGTCACTTCTTTGGGAAATGTATAAAATGTATGTTTTCATTTCTAAAATATTTATTATATTAACAGGTGTTTACAGCCGAAATTTGATAAATATGGATATATAAGCGATTTATTGTTGTTTTATTAAGTATATATACCGCTTCAAAGATGTGTAAAACAGTAAAATGATCTAGGTTAACAAATTTCTTTAGAAGCACTATAGATAACGCAGCATAAAATTGTAATGGTATAATCTTTAGCAGAGTTGAATAAAATCCTGAATAAAAAACTCTTTTATTCGTACCATTTCAATTTATGTAAATTGAAGTTTGTAAATGTTTATCAATTGTTTGTAAATTGATGAAATCATTCTTTTCCATACGGAAGGGAATAACCGGGAATCTCTCCGAGGTTTATAGCGAGTATTTTATCTCTTAATTCGCATCCACCATGAGGTTTGTTGATTATAAGTGAAGTTATTAGAATATCATTGTCCAAGTCACTCGAGTCTTACCTGTGGACGTTTAGCGTCTGCATCTATTCCCATCCCTTCCCATCCACATTTATTTATTCCCCTTCCACTCCCTCCGTCCGAAGTCTCCTCCCACTCACCCACCTCCCATAGTGCTCCCACCGCAACGCTCCCTTCCGTCCCCATTCCGTCCTCTACGCATCCATACCGCCTTTCCCCATATCTCGCCTTAATTAATTAATTAAATTGTCCCATAATAACTTTCAACCTAATGAATTAAGTTCCCCCGGAGTAGAGATGGAGTAAGAAGAAGGTCTACCTCGAAGACATCCCTTAACAAGACTCCCGCTAACCACTCCTGACGCTATAAAACTTAGCTGTTTGTTATCAGCTGGTCCCCTTGGCGAATACTCTATCGCCAACTGTATGGCGCTGTAATTCCTCCCTAGAGACCGATCGAAGACAGTTTAGACCGCGAAAATCATTGTTATTCTCCGTATATTGGATTAATGAAAAGAAGTTTTCGGCGTAGAAAATTCTAAGAAAATTTTACGTATATTCATTTGGATATCCGGGTCTCATGCGTTAATTATAATTAATGAATACATACCGTTGTTCATTCTAATACCATATATAGATATGTTGGTTAGTGTTTTTGGCCCGCATTATTGTTTTGGTTTGAAAGTCGGTGCGTAGTGGAAAACTTTTGGTGTTAAATGAGACGTGTATTACACGCGTGATTGGCTTTAATATCATAACATATGCGGTAGCCTAATAAAATAAAGGGAAAACAGGGAAGATATTAATTTAACAGAAAGATATCGAGGGTAGGTGGAGAGAATAAGTTTAGGAGCTATATGACAGCAACCTGTGAACCTAGATATAGAGGATGAGAGAACAATAGATAAGGATAACCTCGGACCGGAGATACTTGACAGCGAAATAGAGAGAGTATTTCGAGAGATGAAGGCAAGAAAAGCCGTGGGAGCAGATAGCATATCTTTGGAGTTATGAAGAATTTAGGTAATGAGGGAAGAAAATATATTTTGGAACTTATTCTCAGTATCTTCGAGGAAGGAGTCTGGCCAGAATATTTTGTGAAAAAGGTCTTACCTATCCCAAAGAGGAAGAAGACGTCAGAATGCGGAGTTCGTTGCAAAAGTTTTGTAAAGTGGAGAAAATTACCACGTGGGCGATGACCAACTAGGGTCCAGGAAGGGGAGGACTACTCGGGATGCGAAAAGGCGTTTGACAGAGTAAACTGGGAGAAACTAATGCAGATACTGGGGAAAATAGGAATAGACTGGCGTCATAGGAGACTCATCCGAAACTTAAATATGAGCCAGAGGGCTCATCTACATCTACATACTACCCCGCAAGCCGCCTCAATAGGCGTGTGGCGGGGGGTGTTAGGACACCAGCCGTTTACATATAAAAAGGAAACGCTCTATGAAATTACGTCTTGCATTTATTAAAGTCCCTTATTGTTCGGGGGAAAAACGAATTCCCATACCTATCCGTTCGGCAAAATATCTCTCGAAACTCTCATGTGAGGGTACCTGACGGTGAATCAGGGTGGGCAGTTATAGGTCGCGGGGTAAGGCAAAGGTGCCCGTTGTCGCCTTTGCTTTTTAACATATATGCTTAGGAAATGGTAAGAGAGGCAAGGTAAAAGCTAAATGTAGGAATAAAGTAGGAGGCCAGCTGATAAAGTCGATTTAAGTACGGGAAATACGAAATTAAGATAAATCATAAAAAACAAAAGTAATGAGATTCTTTAGGACAAAGAAAGCGAGGTTGGTCATCAAAGTGGGAGGGCACAAACTGGAGCAAGTAGAGTTTTGTAGCTACTTGGGTAGTACGTTATAAGAAAATGGTCATAGTAGCACAGACATTACGAGGAGAACAGCGTTAGTGAAGGAAGCATTTAGTAATAGAAGGGAGCTGATGACGGGGACCTTGGGTAAGGATATAAAGAAGAGGCTGGTGAAGAGTTTGATATGGAGAGTAGCTTTGTATAGAGCAGAAACGTGGACTTTTATAAAAGAGGACAAGAAAAGGCTGCAAGCGTTCGAGATGTGGGTTTGGAGGAGGATGGAGAAGATACGATGGACGGAAAGGATGACAACTGGGGAAGTGCTTCACATGGTTGGTGAGGAGAGGAAACTTCTGGATGAGATAAGGGGGAGACAGGGTAGAAGACTGGAAGCGGAGATGAGAGGCGATGGGTTGCTCAAGGCCGAAATAGAGGGAAGGATGTTGGGCATGCGTGGAAGGGGAAGAAGGGGAATAGATTTTATGGACGGGATGAAGTAGGATGTACGCGGAGATGAAGAAAGAATTATTAGAGATAGATAGGGCGCTGCACGTGCAAAAATCTAAAGGATTTTCTCTGACTGTCGATAAAACCTACCTTTTACCGGTAGATTACCTTCATGTAATGTAATGCGTTAGCCGTCATGTCGATCAAAATTACCTCAATTATTCCATAACCTACCACCGTGAATCCTATTGAAATATTGTTTTTGTTGACGCACTAATGTATGGTGTTAGTTTATTCTCGATTTGAACTAGTTCATTTTAAAGATTTTATTCATATGACTATTTGACTGTTACTTTTAGTTTCTAATAGTTAATTGGTTTGAACTTTTGAATTTGGTAAGCCATTCATGGTAGTCATGCCAAATATTTTATAACGTGTGGTTTATTACAGTGAAACTAAAGACTTCCCTAAGGTAATTAATTCAATGGGTACTGGATCTGTTTTTTGTCAAGATGATTTATAGCGATAAAACAAAAACGCAGGATTGGTTTATAGTTCATAGATAGATGCGTGTAGTATTATAAATATCAAACATTGCTAAATAATTTTGGCAAATCAAATATTTATCCTTGTGATGCTGGGAACACTTCTGAGCTTTGAGGGTGGCATGAAGGTTTGCCACTTCCTATTCCCTATTTATACGGAGCTAAGTTGATGTTATGAACGCTCTTGGCAAATATTCATGGCGCGATAATTTGTAATTATTTATAGTAAAATAGTATGACGGGAATTTGTGGAAGGTTTACATTGTCAACAAGATAATTTGAAATTATTATGCAATTGATGCTGAAATCTGTGTTCAGTTATTAACTCGACAAGAAGTTGTCTTAATGAGCATTTTAGTCTTCCTACAAACCATTAATTAGGATACTGGCGTATTGGATAACCACTACGAAAGTCGTCTCGGTCAAATCGTTGACTATTACTTGTCGTGACAAATGTATCTCATTCCTCCTCGTTAAATGTAAAATATAATCCTGATTTATCCTGAGGAAGGATCTTTCTCAGCAAACAAGGATAAAGTATCAAACCATTTCAACTAAATCAGGGCCTTCGAGCTCAAAATGTTCATTTTTTTCTTTGTTCGCAATTACTTTTTAGAGCGTAGGAAAATCTATGCCCGTAATGATTCTAAATCCATGTATAATTTTCCTGTTCTGCTGTTGGAGCAATTAAAACATGTTATTCTGTTTATCCAATTTGTCCTTATGAATCATTAAAAAGCTGTTTCTTTAATCTCGGGTGCTTAAGGGAAGACCCAAATAGCCGCCTTTGAATCCGGGAATACTAAGAGCATGAGTATGTCAGGAATACAAGGTCATTTCACCCTTGAAAGGGAATTAAAAGGATTATACATCGAATATGATCTCATGATTTTGCAAGACTCAAGCCTATAAAAATGGTTATGAGATGAGAGGAGCTATATTGATAAGTAGGTACTCTTCGTATCAACGACACTACGGGAAAGCGTACGCTACATTGCTGACCGAAACACGCAAAAGTATTAGGTTTAAGTACGGACATAGAATGTATATAATTAGGTTTCCGAGAGATCCTTTGATAAATATTTCCCAAACCCCAAAGTTCTTTCATTCTCCCGCCACAGTAATCCCTCAAACTGCAATATTAATCAGTGCCGTGGTCGTGAAAACCCTCATTAATGGCCTTTTGTCACCCATTTAGAGGTTCCTTGCCTTTAAATTTTAAGTAGCGTGCATTGATGTCTTCATCAAGATTCATTGATAATTTGTACTAAATAACTATTAATCCATCATCTTTTAATGATCGACGCTACATTTTGTGATATTCTGTAGCCACCGTATACTCAACCCACTAGCTGCGATGATTTTGCCAAATAACCTAATATATGTCCTTATCGCTTCTCTACCACTTGTATACGTCGAGGAAAATGAGAAGTTTATACTTACTAGTTACTTTGTGAATATGTACTTACTTTTAGTAAGTACATATTCACAAAGCTCAACGATCAATCATTATTTTGCTCCTTAATTCTATTGAATGCGTGAATATACCAGGTGCTGGCTAATGTAGTGATATGACAAAGGTAACTTTTAAATCAAAATAAACGTCTAGCCAATCTTTTAATTGTTATACCTTCTGATTATTAGTAAACCTGAATGGAATGTTATTAGGCAAAAAGGTTATGGCGTCATTTGATAGTCTAATTTGATTTTCAATGAAATTACTGTCCAAATATTTGTATACTTCTCTCCATATTTCTAACGACTTGTAAATATCTCTTCCCAGAATGGTCGTACAAAGAGCTATGAATTGCCGGAGATAATAATTAATGTTAGCATCATGAGTACTGAATTGGTGAAACGCGGAATGCTCATTCTTTACCGATGTGCTAATAACATTTTTGAAACTAATTACACCAAAACAGTGTCTAGATCTGATACACGAATTATAAATGCTTATTTGCGCGATGAGTTTTAAAAATAATCATCATCCAATGATTTCGATAGCTGGTTTGTAGACTCTGCAGTATAATAAATTTAATAATCTATGAAAATTTGGAGATAACTTTATACCTTTTTCTAAAATTACGTAGCCGTTGTAATTTATAGTATCTGAATATTGATAATTTAATAGTTAAGAATATTTGTTATGAAATAAAACCTGAACTACATTTTATTTCTAATTATATTCAGGGCGTCTAAACATGAATAACCATGTTATTCTGTTTTTTCCTCTTGCACTTGAGATTTGTCCGTTTATTTGTAAAAATACGTAAGATATCCCTCAATGCCCAAGTGTCAATCAGCAAGAAGGAATACAATCCACCTTTGTTTTAAAACTAATTATATAGGTAGTAAGAAATATAAATCATAGCTTCAAAACAGCAGGGTATGTAGGAAAAAAAAAGAAAGCCAACTTTGGCCGGTGAGATACTGCGATCAAAGGAAATAGAATTCTGTCATGAGCTAATAGCAGTGACATTCAGCTTTAAACTGCGTCATACCTGAGAAAGATGGAGTGGGGTGAGGTCTTATGGGACTGCGTGAAATATACATGAATGTTGCTGAGAGATTAATTAAATTTGCATAAAAATGTCAGCATGAAGAAGGCTTTACTCTCGTCTTACTCTGGTGTCACTAAAGTTTATGAAATATGTAGAGGATATGGTAAACATTGAAAGCATGAATCAATTAATAAATTAAAATAATCAAAATATTTTAATGTATGGGCTATTTGCATTAAATATATGGCTGCGACGACTGTCAACATTACGAAGTTTCATAAATCATACATAGTACGTTCCCGTGCACCTGCATGGAATTCATTTTGCTCTGATTAGCACATTTGCAAGATCAACACATATCTGGGAAAACATTTTGTTCTCACTATAAGCCTCCAGTCGCACCGGGGAGCAGAGTGAAATAGAATCGTTGCACCCGCATATAGCCTGTTAAGTGAGAATGAAAGGCGTGAGAGGACTTTTTCGGAGAGGCGGTCGTAACCCGGATCAGTCCCCCTATGCGAAAATCTTCATCTTCTCCCCAATTGAAGTGCCAATCGTATAAGGTGGCAGGGAAGGGCCATCCCATCCGTTCATTCTGTATCCCTCTCTCTCTCTCTCTCTATGCATGCAGGTTTAATGAGCTGCAACAGTTGGAGACGTCGTGTCGCGCGCCTTCCCCTCGGCATGCGGGGGGCGGTGGGAGTCTCCCGAGCTTTCACCAACATCCCGACCGCAGCTTTCATCTCTTACAACCTCTCCCTCTCGAGACGTCTCTCTCTTCTCCGTCACCTCAGGCACCGCCCCCTACCCTCACTCCCTAAGCGCCATCTTCCCTCCCCCGGCCTGCCCACCATTTTCACTTTCTCAGCCGGAGTGAGGATTCCCAGCGGCAGACATCCTTCCCCTCTCTGATCTTCTTCCCCTGCATTCCCATTCCTCCCTCCTATATCCTCCCCTCAAACCGTTTACCCTTACATTCCAGGCCAGTCTCCCATATCATCTTATCCTCTTGCCTCATCCCCATCCTTCACTAAAGATATATGCTATGTGCTTGTGTATATGCATATACTCATAAACACACATACACTACACACTCCCCGTCCGTTTTCAGTCCTTAAGTTTTTTTCGCATTGCATCCTCGGGTAAATTTCTTCATTGTTATTACTGTATTATGAAGCTATATCATCCACCGACCTTTGTGTGAATATTTTTTATTTCAGATTTTGTTCTTATTTTCTGACTACAGTCTTTCAGTGGATCTTATTTTTTTTCGAAGTTTTCCTGTTGGCACTATTGACACAATGTGTCAAAGTACGGAGTTCAGTCGTGTTTTTCCAACCCCCATTGCCGTCATATCAAGATTTTGACAGAAAATCCCGAATAAAGGTGTAAATACTTGAGAAAGGATTTTGTTGATTTTATATTGTCTTGAAAGCTATTTAAAGGCAACATTACCTGCTGCGTAATTTAATTTGAAATAGAAGAAAGCTGCAAAAGCACCTTTAAAGAGATTCTAGTTAATCTGATAAAAATATGCATGGGAAGTGTTTTTGTTTCATTACTGCATGATATTAAACATCGTCTGCTAAATAAATCACATTTTTATATATAGATTGGTTAATTTTCAGTTTTTAATTTGATTATTAACTCTTATTTTGCCTTACTTCCTACTCGAAGCGTTCTTTACTTTTCTTTAACAATCTGTGATTTAAATTTCACATGAAACTAATCGCCGCAGCACATATGCTTAAATAATATTTTTTTACCTTTCTGGTAGCGGTTTTCGGTCTGGAAAAGGTTATTGAACGCAGTGGAACTTGGAAATCCTCTAACCTCAAAAATAGTTTTCTATGCTCAAAACGCATTTCCTATTTTTTATTTACAAATAAATCCTGTGCTTAGAGGCGTTTGGAAAAAAATGTGAAATGCTGCCATATCTTGTTTAATTGAGTGTTCTCTCAATAACTAATTATAAAGACTATGTGACAATTTTTCACTTCGTAATTTAATTTGGATGATACATCTGCCTTCAAAGCTACCTCAAATCACTCTGTGACATTTTGTACGATTGCTTTGTAATTTGGTGGAGGAGTATTACTCATAGTAACAACGTCTTTTTAAAGTTCTTCGGCTAATGCACGGATATATTGGACGATATAACGAAACTTATGCATTTTTAAATAATGCTTTACTGGAAGTGGTGTTTTTCCTTTCTGTAATTTCAAATCGAAGGTGGAATTGTCCACATATTACAGCCACACCTATGGAATCGATTAGTGGTGAGTGTTGGAGTAATAGCTATAAATAAGTTTGCAAAGAATGAGCCTAGAAGCTTGAATACCAGTATTTGGGTATACTATTAATTTTACTATCGGTTATAAAAATTATAAATATAATGAGGTATTTCACCTCGCTGGTTAATAGACTGTAAAGACTTGAAAACCAGTATTTGGGTATACTTTTAATTTTCCATCCATAAAGTCCATCTACAACCTCAAGGATATTGTAGATGGACTGAGACAGTTTTCGTATGCTGTTGCAGTGGCGACACTTGAGCCTGCTGTCGGTGGGGGCAGATTGTGGTCAATATAATACCAATTCACGATTATTTGCGTATTTTTCATCACCTTGAGGTACTATATACCACTTTGCTGTCGAGAGTTTTCGTTGCTGAAATACAGATTCAATTTTTGGCTTCTTCATCAACCTGCACAATTCCTATCAACTGCTACCATAAAATTTATAATCTGGTATCACTGCAGATGGTCATAAGGCCTGGTTTCGCTTTCGCACTAGATTATCTGGACTGTTGGTCACTCTAGGGTGAAATCACAATCATTTTTGCGAATTTTGTGTATCAGCTAACAAATAGCTTATATCAAGTTTTTCCGCTAATGTTCAGACGAAAAATGTCACCAACTCGTAAATGATTAACGATGTCCGACATGAGGCTAGTTTTGGCTAACGAAATAACCGACTCGCTCTGATTACCGCGCGATGGGATCTGACAAATTGTCCCATGGTAAGTAGTTGTTTGCCTCTTCCGATGAAACTGTCGAGCATTTACATTTTTAGACGGCTGTAACATGGAAGCTAGACAGTAGATTGGTGAACGGAAAATACTTGCGTGTTTAATTATCTGGCAATGTGGCGATAAAAAGTAATAACCAGCCCAATATTAATAGAATACAATTCCTTTTCTATGAAAAGGTAAAATTTGCATAAGTCAATGGCATGGTTTTATCCACCATGAGGATGTTGTAAATTGTACGATAATTGGATTGCATTAGTGGTGGAGGAGGGAGTGATTTCAGAGAGCTCTCGTGGCAGAATCAAGAGGCGAAAGGAGATACTGAACCAATGGGAGAGCGAGTGTCAAGTTGTCGGGAGGGAGATCACAGGAATGTGGAATATGCTGAGTTAAGCATATGTATTCTTCACCCTAAACGCTGGCGGAAGAGAACATTATCAGCATTTTTTACAGAAATGTGTAGAAATGCGGTCTATATTTCTGTAACGTGAGAATGGTGGCGCGTGACTATCAAACGTCCCCATTTATTAATTCCATCGTAGTCACATTCGTAATTATGAGCTCGGTGCTCTTTTGATGTGTTGATTGCCATCTTCTTGTTTCAAAATTCTCCGGCTTAAACAACAAATTAAATGTCTCTCCTTGATATTCCAATCTCACATTACCCCCTCATAATGTCGTGAACTCCTGTAATCAAAGTTTTTATATTTAATCTGAGGTTATATTTATTGTTTACAATCCTCTGTTTTTTGACCAATTTTTACAATTCCCTGATTTGATTAATCTAGTCGTTACTCTGTCAAATCTTAGCGTGTATTATCGGTGTATTTTTTCAAGTTAAGTACAAGAGTGGAACTATATTATATGAAGGTTTTTTTTATTTTCAAGGTCAACGATCCTCGGATTGATGACTGCTGATGATGATAACAATTTAAAGAGAAATGACAATTAAATTTCCCCTGACGAATAAACGACGAAAAACTCAAAATATTTTCACTTATAATAGAAAAACAATGCATAAATGATTTGAGCTGCATTTAATGAAGAAATCGCGTATCCGAAATTAAAATAATTGACGTGACAGTACAACCGTTGAATACGAGCCGTGGAAAATGATTGCGTAAATAATTCACCTGCTCATTCAACTGTGGCTCTTAAAAAAAGTGGGAGTCCATAAATAAATCTAACGTTAATTATTACGCGGAGTAATAAAACAATAAATAAATATTTATTACAAACCGAGCGATTAAACGGTTCGCGAAAATGAAACACCTGATGTTTGGGACTCGATTCCTCACTTTAAATCGGGAAGGTCACCTAGTTAGTTAGCTCCTCTTGGCGGCTGTCGACCCTTGCCCTATACGAGCGCATTCCCTCCACGGTACCAAGCGTGCGTGCGATCCGCGTCATCACGCCCAGTAACAACATACTATGCCACGCGGACAACACGTGCGTGAATGCGAACTTGTAATCACGGAATTTGGGCACGGTATGTCCTTTGGGGAAATGAAGAGAGAGAGAAGGAAAGTATGGGAAAAGGGAAAACTGCTTCGCAGAGCCACATCGTCGACCTTTTCGTTATTTTTTTACCCGAACGTCATCGTGGAATACAGAGGAGACAGACAGCCGGAGGAGACATCCTTTCCGGTATTTGACAATGCGAAAAAACAAGGGACTCTCGAAACATTGGCGAGAAAAGGAGCGAGCGCTTGTCTTGCCTTTTGTGTGCGCATATACTGCGTTTTTATATCCTTCTCCGTCTGTCACGTTACCTTACGTTGGAGTCATTGTATACCGCCGGGGGACTGACGTGACTGCCAAGACGCATTTCAGTCTATGCACACTCGTAGATACGTTCGTAAGTACGCGTGTGCTTATGCGAGATCACAAGAGCATACGCTTTCGTGCACAGAAATAGTTCCTGTTTTACGTACCCAAAACACATAATGGTACTTATCAAAAGTAAGGTGCACATATATACAAGGCAGGCCCAACCCACCCACATAAATTCACATAAGTAAGCACATATTTATGTGTGCATCAATGAAATAATATAATATAAGAATGGTAATGTGTTCATACACAAGTCTACACGCAAGTAATTTTCTATATTAACGAGAGGCACAGCGTTTTTTTCCACCAACCAATTGATACTTTTGGTATTAGTACTTTCATTAGTATGTGGTACCGTTCAATTATATTACCAAGTGCATGCAACTTCTTGGAAACGCAGCCTGAAACAATTTAGTGTACGTATTGATGTGTATGAGTATCATATAGTTTTTCTCACTTAAATATTTAATAGTTCCCTCCTTTTGGTTTGAGGGAGAATCGTAGGTGGCCAGTCAAGGTAAAACACAAGATTGGAAAGGAAAATAGGAGATGCATATACACGACTTCGAGTATATCCATATTAAATGTGCACGTATGTAAAGTTAACCGAAAAAGGAATGTGGGAAGCACTGCCGCGCCACGAATTTGACCAAGATCACTATGTTTCAAAGGGATGGAAAAAATAAGTATATGATACACTTTTTTGAAGTTCTGGGAAACAAAGTATGGATAAAAACTAAATCCTGTCAATAAATGCCACGTGTTCTTTTAAAATTAAAGTATATCCGGACTACGGACTACACTACGTGGCGCAGATTAACTTATTAACTTTCGCCGTTGACTGTACATATGCGCCACGTGTAGTCTCCTCATTCCTTATTGCCTTCCTTTCTTTCCCATCTCCCGTTTCCCCTGATTCTCTCCCCTCCCCCTATATCACATTGCCGCTTCCCTTCCTTCCCCCACCGCGACCCCGCCCTGCCACCGACACTCTGTGCCCGCTGCCTCCCTCTCTCACACTCATATGAACCAAATCCCTTTTATATTCCTCTCTCTTACTCACACTATAATATATATATATATATATATATTATATATATATATATATATATATATATATTCCACACACACTCATCCACTCCCTGCTCATTCCATTCCCATTTCATTTCGCGTTTACCTTTCTCTACCTCCCTCACCTACGTCCCCCTTCCCTCCGAAAAAAAATTCCCCGTTTCCCCGACGCTCTCTTTCAAAGACGGAATTTTACGAAAAAATGCCTTTCAATTCTTCTAATCCCTCGCCTTCTTTTTTCAAAAATATTTTTTTCCCTACCCTATACCTCCTCTTCTCTCCTTCCCCGCCCGCCTCTCTTCTTCCCACGTCTCGCACTGTCCCTAGCGACAACCTTCCCTCATAAATGGAATTTCGCGTGCCCGTAATCTCTTCCCACGGGGCCCTTTGTACTCGAATGAAATAATATATATATAAGTGATGTGCCAAGCAAAATTTATGAAATAAAAAGCTCGGGGAAATCCGCGAGATTGCCACGTAATAAGTATGAAAGTTACGCGAGGGAATGGAAGAAAGAGAGAGGTTCCGTGCAGGCATTCGTCAAATGCACACCACAACCTCTCTCAGGCTCTTCCTCTCTTTTACTCACGCGCGAGGAAAAAAGCCACGCGGTCACGAATTAAATGCGTACGATGCATAAGTTACCCGAGTTCGTGGTAATGTTTAATACTCGGCTTTAAGATCATTTTGTAAATGGTATATTATATATATATTTATCATGGGATATTCTCCAAGCCAGCAGCTATTTCTTTATATTCCGAAACTAGGACTTAATTGAAGAATTCCACACAACGGGAGAAGAAAATCCAGGATGCGGAATACAAATCTAAAAAGGAATAAGAAAAGATTTACTACGTGGTTCATTGTTTCTACCTTGTCATGATCAGGTACAGACGGTCAATAAGTGACATCAGTCAATAACTGTTTGTAGTAACATCAGATACGGTTGGTATTATGCGGCAACCTTCTAGATTTCCCGATTTGACGGTGACACCATCAGGTTTAGGCAGTATGTACATGAAGATTACGCTGGAATACGTAGTAAATTAAACAGTTAATGAGTAAAACTACTATTGACTAGAGCAATTTATCGTAGCCATAATTCCTCCACGTCCAGATGGCCACGGTTAATTTCATTATATACAGTCATTGGTTAAGAACTCTTCGGGTGTGTACGGTAATACAAATTCATTTCTTAGGAGGGTGAAATGGTTGACTGCATTGGAAAAAGATTTATTTTCTGCGATAATTTTACTGCGGCTTTCTTAAAATGCATCTTCGCAAGAATGCAATAAAATTTGTTGGGTATTTCTTGGCCAACACCTTTTTATATTTTTCAAGATTTTTTTTAAAGCTCACGGATGATTTATTCCTTGCATATCCGGGGAACATGAAAGGTGTGGTCGGTGGGACATGGACTTGGACAGTCGATTGCACGACCCGTCTCCTCTCTCCGTCCCCTTTCCGTTCACCATTGTCTCTCGCTCCTCTTTCCTCTTTCTCGCTCGCTCCGCAGGGTTGGCGTCGAGTGAGTGGGTAGAGCTCTTTTTAGCGAGTGGTGATAAACCGGCGCGCCGGGCTTTTTTTTGGGGTCCCTCACCTGTTCGCCCTTCTCCACCCAGCGCTGACTTTGTGATGGAATAATGCTCGGTGAACGTAGCGGTTCGTTCGGTCCCTCTCCCTCTCTCCCGGCCTCTTTATCTCCGACGCGGAGACCTCTCTCATAGTGAGAGTCGCCCAATGAGTGCGGGAAAACCCTCAACTCGTCTCATTTTTTTGTTCGACTCGCGTTCACCTGTAATGCGCCGGTCAGAAGTCAACCTAAAGGGCAATCCGGCACTTCTGCTCATTGCGAGCCGGATGAAGAGGAAAGCTTACATCGGGCTGTCGCCAATGCATCGTGAACATTCGCCCAATGCGTGGGAAATAGCTAGAGCTAATAAAATGAGCACTCCCTCCGGTGATGTCTATTCCCCCCTACCTCAGCCTCGTGAACATTTATCCTGTGTAGACACATCTTTTTCTGCTTTCTAGATATGTCGTTTACACTTCTGTATAAAGTAGGTATGTTCATCATAAATGTCTTCCTCGTGATAATGTAAAGTTTTATCGATAACTTTTTCAGCTTTTGAGAATTATTATTCATTTACAGTTTTTTATTGAAAATGCCAACCTTCAATTGTTCAGATATGAGAAATTTATTAGCTATAAAATGGCAAAGTATGTTAGTCGCGTAACTTCCATATAAATCCTATTACGTGTCGTTAAGTTTTGTAGTTTTAATAGGTGAGACTTCGACTCATTTCGTTTATGGAAAAATTTGTAATCTAGAAAATAGCTAAAACTTGTGATTGTGAACACCAGATATTTTAATTCATATGTAGAAGGCTACCGTTTCTTCCGCCGGCAAATTTAAGTAATTTAAACTACATTGCTAAGCATAAATTGCTATTTCGCCCCAAATAACAAACATTCCTTGCGAGAACACGAAAAATCTTTCTAGTTACAGGACTATTTTTACATGCTGGCTTAATTGTGTTGGTACCTCTTTCATATCATTTGAATCACTTTTGTCCCAAGGTTTCATGAAATCTTTTCATCGAAAATTAAGTCGCGAAACAGACACCATGAGCTACCTTTGTCACGAATTCCCAGCAATGAAACTCTTCTTTGACTATTCACGCGATGAAATGTTTTTAGCCAGATGGGACTTAAGAGGTGGGTTGAAAGCAATGCAGACATTTGTAAAATGTATTGTTGTTGGTATCAATGTTCTTCCAGGATATTTCACTAACTAAGTGAAATGAAGTGGTAGCAGGGTGGAAAAAAACATACATGATGTTATACAGTATGAACTATAACCGAAATAAATTAGCTGTACAATTAGTAGAACTTCCGGGACATTGGAACAATTAAGCATTAACACAGTCATAAATTAGCCTACCATTCAAAAGATCTAACGGATAGCTCTTTCAATTCAATGAACTCATTGTTACATTAGCCATTATATTCTATCTAGAGAACGTCATTAAAAAAATGGAATATACTGTTAAAATCTAGAGCTCTGCTTCCAGAAAAAACGCGTCGGAGTTAACATGAGTACGTTTTTCTTTAATTGAAAATCATCTGGTGCATTAAAAATGGACTTAAAGGGTCTTAATAAAGGTCATTTAAATTTAAATTAAGTCTAAAAAATAATATATATTGCATGTATATTATTAATACAACAAATAATAAAATCTTTTCGATTAATGTGAATTCAAGCATTCAATCTTGAGGTTAGTAGATCTCTTTTTTGCTACAGTGATTTTTTTAACCGTCTATTTATAGTCCTTATCCATGATGTTGTGCAGTGGAAAGAATTTTGGTAAATGTTCAGTGTAATATTCACAGTTATTTTGAGTCACTTTGAACCCAATTAGTCATTCATTGGAAAGGATGAATTGGAAAATTATGACCTTGCTTCAAATCCCTTATTTATGGTTGAATTGTTGGGATTATCGAGATTAATTTTTGTGGGGCCATTAGGTAATTAAAATAAGCTTTAATTTCATTCTTTTTAAACCTGTCGTTTCAATCAACGTAAAATGCGTGTTAATTTTTAGTCTTCATTTGCACTGCATTCCCATATTGTCGAAGAAAAATGTGTTAAGAAACACTTTTCATGGTATTAAGTGGTCGTTTTTTTATCGTTTTTATACAATATCTTTGGTGTATTTTTTTCAACGTAGGTTTGCCAAATGTTATAGTTAAACGGTGTAAATCGATAACGTTGCTTGGATATGCATTAAAAACACCTTGTTGTCCCTAGGCAAACAGCTTCGCTGCACCTGATAACGATTTCTATGAAACCTATCATTGTGATGTAAACTTATTCAATTTACAATGTTGAAAACTTCTTTCGTATTTGTTACTTCAATACATTGGGTCATTTGTTTTAGTGAAAACATTCTTGCTTCCCCGTACCATAAAAAAGGCTTTCGTTGTTTTAATCTCATGTGTGATTCCATAATATTAATTAACTTTCTCATGTAGCGAGGTAAATCCGTGACTGATCAATAATTTCATATTTTCTGCACGGTAGCGCATTGACGTTTATGAAAGTGATCGCAAAGTAAACAACCTTAAGAAGGAAAAGATCACTTCGTAATAAGCTGATTGACGTATGATATTTTTACATTCAGGATAAGGGACCAGTTCCTTCCCCTGGGCCACTTGCGAATTCCTACGAAATTGTGCTACCTAGAAAGTCGCAACATAAGGTTTTTAGTTGGGGGTACTCAAAGAGCTTTCGCATGCATTTGAATAGAAGACCCTCCAAAATATTTCCGGATGGTAAACGGCACTGTGGACTAATTTGCTCCTTACTTTCGTGATAAGGAGGTTGGAATCAGTGTTTCAGGGTGGGAATTCCGTCTCACTCGTATCGGGAATTTTCACGATTTCTCATTCTCGAATCCCGGGAAAAGTGGTCTGAAGGTCGAAAATATTTCTGTTTGAACCAAAAAGGAAAAATATTGTACACATTTTAAGAAAGCTTAAAATATCATACAAGTAAAACCAAGTGATACTGATTGTCAGAGCCAAAGTGGCCCTATTTACTTACCTGAGCACAGATACATTACTCATGAAATGCTGGTCGATCTCTATAATGGAAGTTCTGACTCGTCATACGAGTACTTAATTTTGCGTTAACCTTTTACAGGACCGTTTCCGCCCCGCGGCAAAAGGGCAAAACTGTGCTCGTCGTGGTCACCAGCCTCAGCTGCACTGACCTCACTACGGCTATGCTGTGAATTAACAGTTACTGATAAATAAATTTTCACTAATGATCATCGAAAAAAATGAAAATGATGATTTCGGAAATTCTGAAGGATTCTCAGGAAATATAATTTCTCGGTCTCAGTTTCTGAGGGCTCAAAACTGTCGGTTACGCTCTAGTTGCGATTAAATATTTAAAATCATCGCAATTTATGTTCTGTTTTACTGTTATGTTAGGCGTGATGCCGGTCCTGATAACGACAGCAAGATTACTCGGAATTGATTAATACCTTTTCAGCCTGACGCTTTTGCATTTAAAAGTGCGTATTATCTACATTTAAATTTACAAAAAACAGTGATACCCACCTTCCGGGTGTGAGCCAAGTTGAGTGAGACGCTACGAAACATTACGACGGCTCTATTTTGTTTGTTCACAAGGATGACACGAACGACCCCCAATGGTTTGGCCGCCGCTGTATGCGGGAAATTCACTTTTGGGGGCATTTCATTTTACGAAGATAAACTTATGCTATGATTATTTAGTGTACCATAGTTTCAGTGGATTATGGTTGTGGCTTTTTAGTATCCTATATAGTATGGTATGGTATGGTGGATCCTATATGGTATTGTTGGCGAAAATACTTTGTGAAATCGGGACATCTCAAGCTTTAGAACAAACGCTCTTTGTTGGTTACTCTCAATATTAGTTATTGCTGTCGATGCCTTAGGTCTAAAGGCCGTACAAGAGACGGCAAAAAGTAACTGGAAGTAGCCTAATTTTGTAGCGGCTTCTTGAGAGATAATATTTTGTGGTAAAATCTCGGCCCTTGAGAATTACGATTACTTTAATGCGTACCAGCTGATAAAAATTAAGTGCGGAGCAACTTTGTTTTTTTTAACGCTTAATATTTCCGCCTTGCCCCATAATTGGCTATCGATCGCGTAAATTAGAATGAGTTCTCCGGTATTACCTAATTCATTGATATTACCGCAAACGGTGCATAGCAATTTGCATTTGCGAATCAGAAGGGCCACTCGTGTGCAAATGTTGGCTGATTGCTGTTCTAACACAACGCGCGATGGGTCTATCAGAGACCGGTAGTAAACGTGGTGACCTGTAGGTCACGTCGTCATCGGCTTGGGTTTCGCGACCTTTAAAGGGCGGGGTCGCACATCGGGGAGTCCCAACCTCCCGCTGTGCGAGGTCGTCAGCATGGAAAACAAAAATGCCCCATAACCTCCCTCCCCGCCTTGGTGGCATCGCTTCACACCTCTTTGCAGAAACCTGTTGCTCTGCCATCGGGCCCGGACTCAACAAGTGGGTAGCAGCTCAGGGGAGTGTGGTGTCGGTACATTCTTCCTACACCACTCAACACCACATTAATATATTCATTCCCCATCACGTTCCCCACTCAACACGCCACGATGAAAAACCGAGCACGTCCATTTCCTTCGCCTATCGTCTTTAAGGGGCGGGCACGGAACTTCACGCCCTCCGCGGTTCCCCGGTCGTGCGAGCTACACTCGGCCAGCGGCGCTGCTGAGGCAGCCGGAGCGTCCCCTCCGCTCCGAAGCAAATAAAAACGAGCGATGCGAATATAACGAGAGGGCTCATCTCCAGACCCACGTCCATCATCTTTCCGGAAGCAAAAGGTGGAAGAGACTCGGTAGGTGGCGTGCCCTTTTCTCTTTATTCATCGTCATTGTTTCAAGTCTGTTCCGCACGAATCGGTGCCTCAGACAAGGAGAGAAGGCATCAGGGTAGGAGTGGAAGGTAAGGTAGAAGGGATATGAGAAACCCGCGGTGTTGTCATCAGCATAGTCTTAACGAAAGGAGCCCAGACCAAACCGCGGTTTAAGGAATTTTGAGTGAGATTTTTCTCTTTTCATGGTAGACACTGTACCGAAAAATTTTTTTTTTATTTAAGTAGTTATAAGAAGCATGAATGTAATACTGTAATGTTAATTACGTGCACTGTCTTATGTGACTGAAATTCTCGGTAACTAACTAAATATACATGCATATGGCTTTAACTGGACACATTTGTTTCATGCCGTACGCTGAAAACGCCTTCACAAAACCGAAGGTTTTTCTGCGATTTTGAAAAAGTATTACGGTGAGTAATAAAGTTGTTTTATTAATTGTTGAGAAAGAAAATGAATTGAGAAAATGAACATTTTTGACGCGATACATGCGTCAAAACTTCTTCATTTTTTAAGCAAAGGCTCTGTGGAGCATAAGCCATACGATATTCCATGGAAAACGGCTTGTGTTTTCGGGAAAATGTCTCGAAAAGTAATTCGGCAAGTGGCTATTACTTTGGGATCATTCAAAAGATGAGATCATTTTCATCACAGTCAGGTCAAATTCATTGAACTTTATGTGAAGTTATGTTTCGCTCTAACTTCCTTAACGGGCTGAGTGCACTCCTCGCAGCATCGAAGTAGGGACCGTTACCAATAAAAAAATTCCTCCGGAATCGGATTTAAACCCGGGTCATCCAAGTGGGAAGCCCTCTAGCTCGAATGTGTGAAATTAATAGTGGAAAATGCATTCGCAGGAACACGAGTCGAAGGCGAATGATTTCTCCACTGTAAATTTCCCGCCAGTCTCATATCTCCTCAGCGGTCGCCGCCCGCCAAAGTTCAACTGCTTCGAACGTTGTGCTCCAGCACCGCGCCAATCCGACCTCACCTTCCTTTCTCTCCCGTTCGCCCGCGTGGGTATGTACGTGGGTAAGCATATACCTATTCATGTACACGTGGGAGGGAGGATGTGCTGCCATCTACGAGAAAGACGTCCGCCTGACCTCTTTGGGGGGGCAAAGGGAAGGATGGGATCACAGAGGAACGGCATTGACGGCGGTCGATCTTGCTACTAACCTCGTGAGAGGGAAGGGCGAAGGGTGCGGGGTGGGAGTTGACTGAGTACCCTGCCGCCGCCGCTGCTCCGGGTAGGGGAGGGAGCCCACTCCAGGGATAATCAATGGGTTGGAGGGGAGAGAAGAGCAGAGGGGTTATTGGAGAAGGGTGAGGCGGGAGACGCTGGAGAGGGGTGGGAGGGAATCTGCGTGGCACCGAATGTGGGTCTCTTGAATGGCTGACTCCGCCGCGTCCATTATCACAGGCGAAATTTCCTCAGCCAGGAGATTACTGGGCAACGGGACATCCTTTTCGACTATTTAGTTCCGGCTCCGCGGAAGTGGGTTATGGAGGTAACGACGAGTGCTGAGGGCTCATTGTCGTCGTGGTCGTCCGATGTTGAGTGCACCCAAAGCCCCTTTCGGGGGCCTAATCGTTTACTCGACTTCACTCACTTACGTACCCCCCTTACGTACTCTGGTGGTTGATGTGACGGAAATGCATGGGTAACTGGCCGCTTTAAGCGTGGTTGGACCCTTAAACTGGAGGCACTTGAAAAAATAAAATTTTAGTGCTCGTATCGCCGTCGAGCCTTATATAATATTGATTACTGGCTATTTTACTGGGTCAATGGGGTATACAGTACGCTAACTGCGAGAAAAAATTGCTTTTTTTGTTTATTTGAACCATTTAGGCACGCTGCAAGCTTTACACAAATAAATGTCAGCTCTATCGGTCTCCCTACTCATCTACTGCATTATACTGTTGCTCTCTTTGTTATTGATCTCTTTGATTAAATCTCTTATTGTTATTGATCGTGAGTAATGGAATATACACTTAACATTAACATTCACTTGATGGTATGTATACTAAGATTTCCTTTTCGTGCCACAATTAATGGTATCATTATTTAATAAGTAATGCCTTTAATCCTGCGGATTCGCACAGGTTTCTTGATTGACCTCTATTCTTCATGTACTACGAAATGATGATTCTGCTGATCCTTAAAATTTAAAACGAGCTAGCTTTATCACTTATAATCACAAGAACATAAATTGTTGTGAAGTAAATGGAATGGTGCAAAATACTCTAAAAAGTTTGAATCACGCAGTTGAAATTTGAGCAACGTTTTAGAAAAAAGGTAGAGCGGTGAAAAAAACAACACGTAGAAGCGATGCAGCCGAATGTTTCCGGTCTTCAACGAAGTATACTCATTCTTGCTCAAACATTTTGTCAGCTGTCGAAACAAGACTTATCAAACGATGCCGGTGGCAACATTCGCCGGCTGCGTTTGCCAAGAGGTCATGTTCACCGTGGTTTCTCGTTTTCTCTCGTGCTTGTGAACAAGGCCGGCTCATCGATCTCCCCGGTGCTATTACATCCTCGCGAAAGGGAGAGAATTCATTGCAGTTCGCCAGAGGGAGTAAAAGAGCGCGGACGAGTTTCGGGATTTAATTGTGCGAGATCGGGGACTTTTACTAGGAACGCATGAGGTAGGAGCGAGTGTCATCGTGAAAAATACTTGAGTTCTCGGTGCTAAACGCTTTCTCCGCCTGCTCCCGTTTACTGTGGTAATTCAAAGAGGTAGTAAAGAGTTCTCCTGATGCCCTCCTCTTGGCAGAAAGCAATTCAGAAGCCACTCTGAGATGGTGGCACGTTTTACCAACTTTTGAAAACTTCGGGAAAGGAAGATACTTTAGCTTTTCCTCTGCAGAATTAACCATTTTTCAAATCTTGGAAGCATTCTCCTCTCTAGCGTTTCAATTATATACGAAAACTATAAATAAATCTTTGATTCCCATCATCATCCTGCATTGAATTTAAAGGCCATTTTTGTTGTGTTCGAAATGGAATCCCAACTAGCCGTTCCATGCACCACTTTTCTTTAGTAATTGTATTGGCATAAGTTTATCTTGCTAAATCTTTTCATCGTTGGCTCTTGAAATATCCAGTGCATAAATTGACCTATTATTGAAAAGGAAGTGTGCCCCGATGATGCCTACAGTTTTCCATATATATTTCAACATTTAATAATGTTCTGTATCTTCGAGATGACAATGGGGTAAAGAGAAAACAATCAATAAAAAAAGCTGCGCGGAGTTTTAAACAAATATATATACCGTTGCTGCTGTGATAGAGGAGCTGGTGATATATGATGTGATGGAGGATCTAGATAAAAATCTAGTTCAGATAAATTAATTTTGACCTAAATCTCTTTAAGCTGAAATCCCCTCTCCCCTAATATTTTTTGGCGTTATTAGTGACGATTGATTCACGTAAAATCAAGAAATTCCCATTCCTTTGATCGTGCATTAGACGACTTTGCTAAATAATGTGTTAAATATTGAAATATTCAGCCCGAGTAAAATCCTAGAGTACAATTTTAATGAAAGTTCGTGGTGAATGAAAGGTGAGTTCAACCTTGAAGTCAGGATGGTTATAAAGGGTAGCAATTTATCATCGTCGCTCCTCTTTGATGATTTTCCCTTCCCCGCTGTCAGATGCAGCGGAGCGCTTAAGAAATGTTTCTCGAGAGATAAAGAAGCTTCTCCATTGACAATGGAACTAATGAACGTGCCATATGAGCCACTTCAGCTGCGGCTTGGAGACCACTCTCACTCTCTTAGACCTTTAAGAGCTTTATGAGAGCCTTGATTGGTCCAGAACATCGTAAACTCCCTTGTGTCATTAATTTATACTAGGCTATTGATGAAACACTTGGATTCATATACGAGCGACAGTAGCGACAGAAAAATGCTCTTCCATTGCCATAGTATTAGATTATTGGAGTAAACGATGGTTGTTTCTCAAAACTGTTAGTTTTACCCTTATAAATTACTTGTTCTGCATAGCTATAAAATATATGCTCACAAGTAATATGGTACTTTAGAAACATGAGTTTTTGGAAAGGAATGGGTACTGAGAAAAATTGAACGATGGGTTTGGCTCCTATTTAAGGATAATCACGCCATATGCAGAGGTAAAATTCGTGAATTTGATGAAATCTATACTCTGAGTATGGAAACGGAAATCGAGTCTAGTGATAATTTTTGAAACTTAATAAGTAAAAATATAGACGAATTACAAAATTAATTAGTCGCATACATATGTCAACTTCCACTGAAAACCCGGTTTGCCCGATATACACACACCTACACACGGAAGTATGATGATATCGTTAAGGTAACGATTGAATTGCCCATTATTTTACAGTTATGCAATAGTTAAACCTTTGAGAAAGTTAGATCATCTGCCAAGCGAGTAATTAGAGATTCTTTTCTGTTTTCGCGCTGTAAAGAGGGCAATTAGGAATAATTATTATCGCAAGAAGAGAAAGAAGAAGACGAAGAGAACGGGAGAAATGTGCTTCAGATTATTTAAGTCCTTTGCGAGACAAGCGATATTTTTACAAACTTTTATCCATGAAGTCATGGGTAAATTATATTATTACTCAGCAGTACTCGAGCCGTAATGGAAAACGGCATTTTTAGATAGACTGGCGTCACTACCTTAGTATCATCTCTACTTGTGGCCGACGTCAGAATGTCACTTTATAATCGTCTATATGAGGGCAGTCGTCCATTTCTGATAGATGTTCTACAATTGAGAGATTTTCTACAATCTCATTATTCTACCACCAACGATGACGGCTTGACCATAAAAACGTCCAAGTTTATTTTTAAGTGTCCTTTTTACGTGTTTCTATGTTTTTCGAGTGTATTAATTAATTATATATCAAGTTTTTATTTCTTTGCGACAGACATTCATGGAATGCTCAATGATTTACGACATTTCAACCCTATCGCAACGTTTTAGTGTTTTCATCGCTATTTCCTAGATTGAATCAATGGCAACGACTGATATCAGCGTAGAATATGCGTATGAATACGTTTACAATCACAGCTGATGAATCCTTTAGATTGCTATAGCTTCGCTAAGATGTTTGATGCATATTGTTTTGATAAAGTTGATGCAAAAACATATTATTGTTGGAATGAATTAATTATTCAAACATTCATCAACTGAATGCTTATGGTAGCAACAGTTGAAGAGCCGGTAGGATATAGCCTTCAATAGGAGCCGGTGACGTCACTATAAGTGGAAGAAGAAGATGTTAGGGCCGGAAGAGGAATCAATCTACTCTCTGCCGTAATCTGCCAATGGCTCCTAAACCGGTCTTAGCGTCCCTCTCGCAGAGTGGAGTTCCTGCCGACTCCGGATTAAGGAATCCGACGGAGGGTGACGCGACTTTGACAAATGACCCTCAGACGTTTCCTTAGGGACTTGAATTTCGGTCGGCGGCAGCGAAGTAACTTGTTTCCTTTCTCCCCTTCGCTCCAAAGCAAAGAGGGCGTGCAGTGTCATGCGTAGGTATATCGAGAGTCATTTAAGCCATCACCACCTGTAGGAGAGAGGGAATAAAGTGAGTGGAGTTGTGCTCTGATACTCTCCGTAATTAGGGATAACATTAGGGTGGAACTCGGTGTGCTGGCTACGTAGTAGGTTTATTAATCTGTCAAGGATTGAAACATGCTTCCGTCTAACACAATTTTCTGAGTAATTCCGGTTCAAGAGTATCTAAGACTCCTTGCACGCCTTTTTCATGGATACTAGGGATCCAAGACATTCCTTAATCGCTGTAATTACTCTCGCGCGGAGATTTTAAGTTATATACGGCAGAAGTTTCCTCCGATATTTCATAATTATCTGGTGTATTCCTCGTTGTTTTTCGGTTTTCTTCTCGAGTTTAAAACCACCAAATCCTTGTCTGACGTCAGGGCAATCTTATTCGAACGTGCCGTAGTTAATCATTTTCAGCAGCTCAAAGACGGTAATGGAAATGGTACCATACCACTTGCCATGTTCTGTGCAAATTGTCTTAAGAAATGCTGTTTATATAACCTACCGTAGGCCAAACATTCAAGGCTTCAAATACCTTAGTTCATCCTTTATAAAAATTTCAGTATCTGTTGACTCGATTTTCTTCTAAAAAAAAATGAAATAGATGAATATCTATTCTAACTTCAGCGCAAAAAATGTTTTTGAAATTGAAAGCTAGGAAATACTCAACGAAATACTTTGAACCTGTTTTGTTTTTGCTTAATTCCAACTTCACCTATGACTATTATTTTGTGATGAGCGGATCTAAGCGAGATCTTAGAGAGATCTAAGCGGTCGTAAGTTTGTCATTTCCTATTATTATGCAATTAGTTAAAATATTTTAAAAACGCTAATCCGTAGGAGAAAGACACTAGTCTGCCAATTTTATTTTTAAATATGGTTAATAATTTTTCCGCTAAACATTTAACAATGAGCTGGGTTGTTCTTCAATACTTTTACGCAATTAAAATTCCAAAAAAAGGAGAAGACCTCTAGGCTTCAGGTAGACATCACGCGAGCCTAAATGCATTACCTAAATGCCACGCAACTTTGCATTTCCCGAATGCGTAATCCCATTCCTTCCTGGAAACGAAATTTCTATATTCCGCCTTCTTTAGGTGAAGTTAGTGCACCGGTATCATTTCCTCTTGAATTACGCGATAAAGAGTGGAAGAAAAGAAAAACTTCAAATTCTCCGACCTGCGTGGAGTCTTGGATCCGATGTAATTAAAGAAACCAACACTTAATGGCAGCATTCTTCTTCGTTGCAGAACTCGTAATTTTTTCCTTCCCCACTCCTATCTGCTCCCAATCCCCCTCCCCACAACCATACACGGGACGCACGAGGAAGGATGAAGACTCATGAGCCAGCTAAAGAGAGTGGCAGAGAGTGGGGAAGAAGATGAGCTTGGCAAAGGATTTTCTCCCTTTCCCCTTCTCCCAAGGATTATCTCTAGACCTTACCCCTCCTAGTCCCTTTTGTGTCGGATTGGAGCGAGTGTATTTGGGAAGGCGACGCAGATAGGGAGAGAGAGATAGAGGAGAAAAAAGAAGACGATGGTGCGCAGCGTAATTCAATTTTCTAATGAACCTGCATATGCCGTGGGTTCCTCTCTCCCCCGTAGCTGTTTCACTCTCCTTCGCCCTCGCCCACTTCATCTCCCACCACGCAATGCCGCCCGCCGGAGATGGCAGCAGGACGGGCCAAGAGGATGAATTGTTTGTTTCCGAGACGGGCCGTGTTAAGGGGGGCGAGTCGGAAGGAGGGCAAGCCCTTATATACCTACCCCCTTATATACCTACCTTCGCGTATTCTGCCTCTCTAGTCTATCGTCCCCGATGGCTGAACTGGCATTGGCTGGGTGTGCGTTTGTGTGTGAGCGAGGTGGGTGCGGGAATAGGAGGTTGGTGAGGGAAAGTTGGCTGGTTGCATATTTGGAGAAGCGACTGGTAGCTGAGATCGATCATCTTGGACTTTTATGATGGGTCGGTGAGTTAAGAATGGCAGGGTTAAATGGGAAACGGATGAAGGGTGGAGAGAAACCCGGCGTTGGCACTAGCCTCCTCTCAACAAAAGGAAAAAATGTGGGAATCGGAACTGGGGCCTTAGGAAGAGAAGCAAACACCAAAGCCACCACAGTAACCCCATTCCTGGGTGCGGTAAACATAAGCAGGTGCAGGAGTAGGAAACAGGTACGGGAATGGAGGCGGGTGTGGGAATAGAAGGCGAGTGCGGGAAAAAGAAGGTAGTGTGAGAATAGGAAGCAGGTACGGGAAGGTGGGTGTGGGAAGGGGAGGTGGATGTGGGAAGAGGAGGCGGGTGCGGAAATAGTAGGCGAGTGCGGGAATAGGAGACGGGTGCGGGAATAGGAGGTGGGAGCGGAAATAGGATGCTAGCACCTCGATGAGCGTGTTTTGCCTCTCTCATTCGCTCACTAACGTCCATTCTGTTCCCCCCTCACAATGCGTCCTCCTCTCTGGGACAGGTCGAAGTTTGCCTGCGTGGGGGGTGGTAGGTGAATAGGTGCGGGGGGGGGAGAGAGAGACAAGAGATGAGGGAGAATTGAAAGGGGGAGAGTCAAGAGGGAAGTGAAGGGAGTATAGGTACTCGTATGAGTGAGTGTTTGAGTGGGGATTAAACGGAGCCCAGGAAGGAAATTGGTCTCTCTCTCTCTCTCTCTCTCTCTCTCTCTCTCTCTCTCTTTCAACTTGCTGCACGTGTACTGGATTGCAGCATCGTAGATATTTGCTTGCGTGCAACTACATCTACATCTACATATTACCCTGCGAGCGACCTCTAGGGTGTTTGGCAGGGGGTGACAAGTCACCAAAATGCAGCATGCAAGCGGACCGCCACATGCACACCTGCACGGTCATGAATATTAAGGATACTAACCAATTCCATCATTAACTAAAAACCATCATGCAGCATGCAAGAGAATCCCCACATGCACGCCACACATGTACGATGACACAATATTCTACATGCTACTTAAGAGGGCAATCTGCCTATGAAGCTAGGACATGCAAAACATGCTGTTAGAAACACCATAAAACTCCGTAAACATGCTTTAAGAAATACATAAGTTAGTAAGCTACACTACCAGTCAACTAATCTATTTCTAAGTCCTTACACAGCCGTTATAGTCTCTTATCGCTCGCGGAAAAAACGACATTTTAAATCTATCTGTTCTACAGTCTATCGAAGTTAACTATATCGAAGAACTACATTTCGCTCTAAAGCCATCCGGATGGAAAATGACGGCGATAGTAAAATAAAATTCCTCCACTACGATGATTATAATGACAAAAATATATATCGGTGATGAGAGCGCACCCTTTACCTTTATGCGTCTACGAATGTATGAGGGGAGGGAGGGAGACATTTCACGTCTGGATTGGAAATCGATTTCAGGTGGAGAAAAAAAATGGCCGCTTGGCGGCGTGGGTTTTTATTCCCAAAGGGAGGCAAAGGTGGCAGGGGAGGTGGTGGTCAAATGGTGGACAGAGAAAGAGATCGGCAGTGAAAGGGAGACGATGGGAAGGGAAGCAGGGCATTTTGGCCCTGAAAATACCTTGCCAGAGTTGGAAGTCAATCGTTTTGAAATATCCGATCACGCAGAGGAGTACTATTTTACCTCTTGGGGCATATGAAAATCCAGAATCTTGGATTAATTTTGGAGTAACCTCTCTGTTTAGCTTAGAATTTTGTATGTGGATGTATATCTATTTTTATGAAGTTATACAGTGGATCATGGAATAAGCAATACATTTGTATAGTCCCCAACTTTAATCCATCAAGCATCACGCTGTACGACGTTTTCCGTCATTTTCATGTCATGAAAATCCAATTGAAAATGGCGCAGCATCGAAATGCATTATGCTATAATTGAATAAATTTGTGGACTGTACCATTGTTTTTCTCTTTTCATTATAGTTAATCAATGCGTGAATATCTCGCTGGAGATCGTAAATCACATAAAAAATCTTTTTTCGTAAGCGCAAGCTTTCCAGACACTTTCTTTTTCGGAGCTTTCCAGAACTCATTGTAACCTTCAAGCTTTGCAGAAGTTTAGCTGTCGTGTAAATGAATGTGAAATATATCGGTGACATTTTCGTTGTATTGAACTGGCATTGATATTTTTAACTGGTGAATTGCCATAATATTTAAAGTCACTCGCTCACTCAAAACGTTTTCCACATTGAAACCTGATTTGGTTGAATTACCTAATTGGATTTTTTTTCAAAGGTACCTAAACTAGCATTTCCTTAAAAGACATTGAACATTCATGAATCTACGTATTTATTTCAGCATGAGGTCTTTCACCATGCCCCTGTTTTCATCCAATCTATGTTCTCTTCCAATAACGAGGCACCGATGTAAATGATGAATGTTTATTGCTTGCTTTTTTCCTGTATTTCTCTTAGGAACACTTCTGATTTCCCTACAAAATAATTTATTTTAAACATCCTAACTAGATATGATTAATTGATAATTTGACATTATATTTAATTCATCAAATGCTTATCCTCGGAGGGACAAAGCCATTTAGGAATTTTCATATGTTTCAATGCCCACTTTTCTCGCATTAAATAAGGTAATCAGAAATATTTAAAGGCTAATTCAAACATCAGCAGAACACATTTGAAACCTCTTCAAATTGTAGAAGAGAATGTCATTTCTGTTCTCGTTCTTCGGCACAAATCATGTTTGGTCCTAAGCACCCTACCTCTTCTTTATTCTCCTGTGAGGGGGACGTTAGTGGGAAGGATACTAATGGAAATTAATAATTCATAACAATTAACGTTTTGAATGTTTCGCTCACGGAAAATAATAAGCTCCACCCCCTTAATGGAGGTAGGTTTATTTAGGAGGTAGGTATAGGAGGTAGGGGCTTACCTATCTCCATTTCCAGGGGGAATTTTTCAGCAGATGCGGAGTCGAGAGCATCGATCATAAAAACACATGTTTTATGAATGCAATGCGTGCCATCTTACAATCTCACTTGGTTTCCTGAAAAACATGTTCCTTCCCAAATCGCTTTGTCGGAGGAAATAAATTAAGACCAAGGCATTTCTGCGCACTAATTGGTGTCTAAAGGATACATATGACGTGCTTTTTTTGTTTCTCCCTCGCATGCAATTGAAAGGATAAAATACCTGTCACCTCGTCCATATTCAATGCGCTGTGCGTCAGTTTGCCTCCTAGCACTGATACTAGTTTTTTGCGACAGAAAACAAACTTAACGATTGACGATTTTACCGTCCATGCTGGAACGCTTATTGAAATTATTCGACTTCTCCATCTCGAATTTCTTCCACAGGACGAACGTGGAAGAAGCACAGCACCACAGTACATCGTGGGCCAAAGGGAAATGTTATAAATGTAGCCGAAAACTCAAGGCAACAGACAAATGAAACGCGATACCCACTAGTATGTGGTGTATTCATAATGCGTATGCCCCGGCGTCAAACCGTCAACCGTGAACGTCAAAGTTGAGATTGGCTGAACTATCACGTTGACGGTTGAAGTTCGCGGTTGGCGCTTTCACGCAATCGTAAACCCGTCCATAAGATCCCGTGAGTTCAACTCGACTTTGAAGTTGAAGTTCACGTTAACGCCAATCATAAACTAGGCTTTAGGTTGTTCGAATTATAGAAATTGGCTTTTGAGGCATTAGTTTTATTATTTTTTGTGATGCATGATGAAAGGTCATTTAGAATGGCATATCCTCCATCTATTAATTTTTCTTTTATTCATGGCACAAGCGTTAGGGTCATTAACAAACATGTGGTTGCTAGTTTCAACCACATCGCATCATAGGGCAACTCTGCTAGTTCAAGGGCAATTGATCTTCCCCGAAATAAAAGTATCACATCGTAATCAGTTCTCTTTTTCAACACTAGTGGATTATACATATGCTGGTAAAGTTGAATATATTCATCTTTTTCCAGTGCTCTGGCGTTTTTATCTCATGCAGTCTGAAGCTCTACTTTCCTCCTTGAAGTTAATGCATCATGAGATTAGGTATTTCGTAAGTAATTGGTCAACCACATATTCTGTTCTTTACAACCATGGTTCAACACATCATTCTCGACTTGGCATTGATACTGACACTAAAGTTTTGGACAGTTTTCTGACAAAACATTCTCGCCATTCTTCGGAAACTCATGAAATCGAACAATAATGTCCCGGCTCGCTTTCGACATGTATTGCGGCACACAACTGTATCTGTTGGAGTTGTTCTTTTGCAGGCAGTTTCTTCATTGTTAACGACGAATGAAGTACAGTTGAAATTAGAAGGGAGAGTTGTTAAGATCACAACCACGTACGCGAAATGAAAGAAGTTCACGCGACCAAACACAAGATGAGAATTCACCTATCAGAAAAAGCTTAATTAGAATAATTACTGAATACAGTTTAATACGCTATCTAAAAATCAAACCCAAGTGATTACAACTGAAGTTAATATGATACTAGACCGCTATGTAAAACTACGAAAATAATCTAAACCACTACACAAGAGGACGACTACAAACGAATTAAAAACTACAGCCTAAGTATCTCAAGTTTATCACCAAAAAAATCAAACTAAAATATTTATGTAGAACAATTCAAATACTAGAATTAAAAGTTATGAAAACACAACTATCGATGGAATAAAAAGAGAAAATTACCGTGTACAAATGTAAGACTTGGTGCTTTCCTGGCGCACGATGTGAATGAATTCTTCACGGGATTCCCACCAGGTGAGATGTTCAGCCAGAGCCGACGTTTCAATGGCTAACTCTGCCATCGTCCTCAGGGCGTTGAGTGCTGGGTCAAAATTTGTCCGGGTTTATATATCTTCCGGCCGTGCGTCAGGTCGTTTCTGATTGGCCGTTGTCGTTCCTGTGGATGCTGTTTTTTCGCGCCGTCTTAATTATCTTTAGAACTGGTTGCCATGCATGGCTGATCGAGTATCCCGTATCGCGGTTGAAGTTTTTATCCGCCAACCTTATCTCAATAGCCTCCTTTGTCAACCGGTCCCAGTATCCGCTTGATCTGCAAAGAAGTTTTGCGCCGTCGAATACGATTCGATGGTCCCAGATGTCCCATTCGATGGACAAATTTTGACCCAGCACTCAACGCCCTGAGGACAATGGCAGTGTTAGCCATTGAAACGTCGGCTCTGGCTGAACATCTCACCTGGTGGGAATCCCGTGAAGAATTCATTCATACCGTGTACAAAGTTCTAACCGTATATTCATAAACCTAAATGATAAAAAACTTGAAACTACAGATCGCTACGTATACTAAAATGAACTAAAATGAACTACCCTTGTGACAAATAAATGACAAAACCACGAATTACGACTCTAAATATAAAGTATAAAATAAGGAAACTATCAAATAAATCCAAATATCGCCTGCAAATGTCAACGTGGCCACAAACTCGCCAGGGAATAGAAATTATATTCCCCGCACTCGCCGTAAACACTATATCCTCCGTAACCTCGATAGAGAGTTTCGGAATTTCTCCGCTAGTTGGCGTCGCTCTTGGTTGGAGTCTCCCTATAGTTCAACATGATGTCCTATCAGCACTTAGAAACGACAAATTGCTTTCAACAACTTGTTTTGACAATATATTGTGGCCAATGACTATTACCTATCACCCATGCTTTTAAATTATTTAAATTTTTATTGCTTAAATAGGATAATTTTACTATGTCTATATTTTACTATATTTACTAAATATTTTACCATATAGGTATATATTATTTATCTCAGAAAGTTATAATTTAATGCAAGTATTCAATATGCTCTCAAAATTGTCAAATATCTTTTCAAAACCTTGTACTGGCAACTGACTGTAGCTCATTAAATTACTCGTTTAGCTATTATTTAATCCCTCCTTATCATCTTACTGAACAATCAGCCCCTCCTGACTATTGAATTCGTAATCACAGACCTTGAACATTGAGTAGCCTATAACAAAGCATAATTTCTCTAAATTTAATAGAAGTTTCCATGATATTTTGACTTGTGCGCACAATTTTATACTTTTAGAAAGACCAAAGACGACTGACTTCAAGGTTTTTCCTTGAATCATTGCTCCATAAATGTAAATTCACCAATTCCGGTAGCATATTTTACCTTGATCTCTTGTATATTCGATGGTTCGCATAAAATTTACTCCCTTCCATGCATTTCAGCCGTTCTGGAATAGTGACGATCCGGACTCTCTGGACTAACGTTGACTTTGGGGTTCTCCTACTTTGATACGCGGGATAATTAAGGGGCTAGTTCGAAATGCTCCGGAGACTAATGTTGTAGCCTGATGATGCATGGAGTCCGAGTGTTCGGTGGTAGATAGGGAGGGCAGAGTCGTTCGTACACGGCACTTACTCAGTTCCGTCTCGGTCCTACGAGAGATCCATATCGCGGCGGGAGAGTGATTCGGTCACCTCTCCAACAACTGCTACCTATCACGCGCGCTACGTGATATGGTAGTATTCGCCGATGGCCTCCGTAATTGAAGTGGGTTTTCCGAGTAACCTACCTACGATAGCTGAGGATCAATTATTTGACTGTGTCACTCACTCATAAGTTGATACAGTATTTTCGGTGAAAAATTAGAATTAGCTCAAACGTCTTACTCTTGATGTTACCTATATTTACCTTCTTTAAAGCGATTTGCAATGGATGATCAGATAGTATCTCTACCCTGAGCATGAAGAGATAACTTTTATGCGTTCACCATTGGCGTTTGTTACGCTGTATATCTTTCCTGCCCTGGTTTCTCAAGTGGAGTGATATGTAAGAACAGGAAATGGTGCTCTGAACTAATTTATATGCTACTCGTTGGCAAATTAGAAGAAAGACAGTTCAATGATCGTGCTAGTTGTTCCATGTGTGCTAAGAAAATAAATATTTAGTATATTTCGTTGATGGAGTTCATTGAAAGGTTATAACCATATCATTTCGATGGAGCCGGGGATATATCAATTCTGCATTTAAAGGTTACACAGTAATTTCATTTAAATACATGATGTCTTCGACCACATCGTACAAACACTTAGAAGTTGTCAAAGTAAATATCGTATAGCTTTAAATTAAAGGTTGACTGTTCAGGGAAAACGTTCCTAGAAATGTTGAAATCTCTAGGTTGGAATGGTATCATTGCGTTTGCTCTCAAAATGAGGGGTTTTTTTCATGCATTGCTTTCCAGTAATTTTTCAGTTTTATAACTTAAAATGTGCGTGAATTCTCAAGACGTATTTTACTGACTGTTTTTCCATGCCTGAAATAACCTTTGCCAAATGGTACCGTTTTCAAGAGTGTTCACCTTCTCCGTCTCTATGTGGAACCTTAATTAAACCTTAAAGTCGAATTCAGATGTTGCTTCTCGGGAATGGCCGAAAACACAGTGTAAAATCATTTGCCTGGGGAGGGACTCGAACCGCATAAAAGCACTCGGTGCGAATCCTGGGTATCGTGGTTTGAGTTTCAGTCCAATAAAATTATTATTTTCACTGTGAATTGTGTACAATGTGCATCTCTTCAGTGGATGATGTATAATGAAGACATTTGCTTTAAATCCCAAAGTGTATGCCTGCGTATACGTTTTTGACCATTTAACCAATGACGTTTAATAATAAAATTTTCCCGGCAAAAATGTTTAACATTTCAAAGAGTATTTGAGAAGTTAATTCATATGTAATTCCCTGGGAAAACAATTAACGCTGACATTTTTATCTCTACGCCTTGCATCATCTTCTCTTCCTTCCTAAACAATTCTTGAAGCACTTCAACCCAACCTGCTGGGGAGCTTGAGAAATTAAGTCATCGTATCAAGGGTATCCTGGAACTCTTGCGCTTTCGGTACATAAAATTGAGGAAAACCTATCTCAATTTTATGACAGGTCAAGAAAAATGTCGCGAAGATTCCATCAAGACAGTTATTTCTCACGTACGGGAAACGTTGATTTAACCAGATCCTTTATTTCGATCACAACATAATATATATCTTCTTTTGTTATGGAGTGTTAGTTAAAGCATCAACAATGAGCTAGCTTTAGCCTCAGAAATATTCAAAATCCGTGTTTATGTTAACCAATACTCCGGATTTATTAATAGACAAGAGACATTATATGGCAGGCACATCAAATAAGCCAGAGAGAGCCATCTTAAAAACAATAAATTGTTACCTTCCTCTGTGAACTAAAGGTCCACTAAATGCTTTTAAAAATTCCCATTCCATCTCTGTTTCCCCCTGGTATCGCAGAATTTTTCAGACCGATATTCAGCGTATCTTTTTCAAGCAATGACCTCACTATTGCACAAATCCTTGCTGTCCCCTGTAGTATTACCACGGAAATTTACGACAAGACCCAAAAAAATATTACTAGAGCACAATGGGCTGACATAATTGCCAACCTCCTCTGAAAATATTCTTTCAAGAAAGAATATCCCCGCAATTCATTATTGGAAACAAAAATCAAATAATCCGGAACAAAAGAAGATACCTACGGTAATCTATCCTAAAATATGAAATCCCCTTAGATGCCTTAGAATTTCTCAACATTATGCCGTCTGCCTTTCGACTTCAAAGCGACGGTCCATATATATGGAAACGTGCTGCCCACCGTTCGCTGACAGTTCAGTGGGATGGGAATCATCCATCTATTGTTTATTGACACGGGTGCGTAGAGCGGCGATGAGTAACGTTAATTATTGAAGCCCGCGGAAAACGGAGCGAATGCAGGAAAAAAACGGTTACCTACAGACGGAAATAGACTGTGACCCAAAGCAGCAGCGAGCTCAAGCGAGCGAGGAAGCGGGGGTTCCTACCTCCCCCCCTTCCCCCCCAGGCACGGAGAGACCTCCCCGGCTTCGGATCTCATTCAAAGATATGGCGTATCCCTATCACACAGCATGCAAGCCAGGCATCGGGTCAGATGAAAGGACGAAAATGTCGGCCGTACGGAAATAGAAACGTCCCCTGAATGGAGGAAGATAAAGCCCCCTCCCTGCTGCTACGCTCTTTAACCCCCACGTACATTGCATACACCAAGCTTCTATGTCGCATCGTGCGTATGTATGCACGTATTTTAGACTCCCCGAGATCAATCACCGAAAATCACAGGTAAAATGTTGTCATTCGACGGATCCAATATATCCTCTCTTTGCTTTGGCTGAGGGTCCTAATTATTTCTGATCACCGTTCCATTCCACGAATGGAACTTGTTCCGAACGTTCGAAGGAGGAAACAAATAAAGATGGAAACATTCCGTGCTCCCAGAATGAAGATTTATTTCACTCTAACGAACGCGCCTCAGCCGCTGCCTCTTGTTATCTTGATAAGGCATTGTCATCAAGACGAGTGTCGCGAGTTATGCCCCAAGGGAGGGACGCTCACTGCCTCTCTCGACCTGGGTAAATATTAAGGCCCGATCTCCCAGCGATCGATTAGCCTTTAAGCTCGGCGAAAGCCCCGGCACATGTACTATCTAACTAATCAAGCACGTACGCGAGGCTTATCCGCGTGTGTAGGTACTTCCCCTACCAGTGAAGTCTCTCTGAAACTTTCAACGCATTAAAGCTGCACATTCTCTTATTTTTAGTGCTTTTATATTTATAAAGTTCGTGATGAAAATTTACCTCACCATACCAAAAGAATCACGAATGTTTGGCTTGTATTGATAACTATTTTGACTCATTGTAGCGTTTTTGTAATAACTTCCTGAAAAAAATAGATTTCACATGGCGAAACCTAGGTTAGACAAAGGCTAACCATATATATCCAAAACGTTTGAGTCAATCTATTGGTTTTCAAGAATACTGCCTACTGCATCAGCTGAAATGCAATATTTGATAATAATGGTGTTTAAGCTGAGAATTTTAATGAACTCTACGTATCTTCGTTTTTCTATTTGACGCAATTCATTAAGAACCTTAATATTCTTCGCGTAAAAAACTTAAATAAAATAACTTCCCAGTCTTTTCCTAGGAAAAATATTTAATCCTTCATATTTTATCTTTTCTTTACACGGTAATCGTATTTAATTGGGTGACCCAATAATTTTGAAAATGGCGAAAATAGTGGGCGTAATTATTCCATTGACTACAGCCTACACCCACGGCAACATGAAGTCGTTGCTTTCCAGTTATCAATTGCAATTGATTAGTTTGCTTATTTTTGGCATTACTAAGAGCTTTAGAGTTAAAAATGAGCATGTACAGGAATAAACTGAAGTATGTCTCCCGATGATGCTAGGATTTTTATCTCTAATTTCATTAATAATTTAATAGAAAGATGAAAGTCTCGTAGTTTTCGAATGACTGAATAGATCCGACCGATTTTCGATGAAAATCAGGGTCAGGAGACCTCTCATGCCATTGAGGTAAAATGGAGAGAAAGATACTGGACTTGACTGCGCGAGTGAGATCTAATGGGAGTAGTTTCTTTTTTGATCGTTGAGTCCCTCGTCTTCTTTGCAAGGGACGAGGAAGAATCTGAAGAGATCAAGAAGCTCTTAGGCTGGGACACTATTTGCTCGCCTTTGATTTTACCGAAATGGATGATGTTTTGGTCTCAAAACTGCGACCACGTTTTGTATAGGTCTTACAAAGTTGGGTATATTTCAAATGCTTAATCACCTTTATTAACGGCTTTCTTTATAGTTTCTTATCGTTTTTGTCTGTCAAATGTTTGAGTGTACCAAAATGGAACCAAGATAACAATGATACATATATTAATAAATAATTCTCGGGTTTCCAGCCGAGTAAGGTTTTGGTTTGCAAACCAAAACCTTACTCGGCTGGAAACCCGAGAATTATTTATTAATATAATTCGCCGAGAAAGAACCAAATCATTTAATGATACATATAGTTAACTACCAAACCTCAACATTATCTTTCTGTTGAAATATTAATGATTCCAAATGTTAATCCGTGGTTACCTTTCTCTTAGGCATTTTCATTCTCCTCACACAAGTGGATTGATTCAAAATCACGATGACTTCTCGATCGAGAACTGGACATGAGAAGTTTTATTAAGTCGTATTGAACAAGTATGCCCACGCTATTCATATTTACTTTGGGAAATGCAGAAAGCATTTGCCTCGAACATATTACAAACTAACTATAGTTGATATTTATTTTTCTAAGGACGTGTAGATTATTCGATTTAATAAGAAATGGTGTTTTACTATATATGTGTATGCGATGGATTAACGATAGAAACAGAGCAACACGTTAGGGCAAAAAATATGACGTTTCAATTCCTCCATTAAGATGCTTTTACTTGGAGTAGCGTTTTTCCACCTCTTTGTTCATACAAGCTCTTTTAGCAAAAATATAAAAGATACGGAAGTACACAATCTTCGTAAATGGTGGAATTGGCGCATTGACTCTAAAAACGCTCAAACAATTTCCTCCACAAATCCAGGCAATGAAAAGAAATTAAAATTGATTATATGCGCCGTTGTGAGCGAGAATGGTAAGCATGTCAAACTTAGGAATATGAAGCTCAAAGTGAATTAAACAAAATATTAAATTCCAAACACTGCTTTCTAGAAGAAAAATGCTGGAGCGAGACTCACCAAGCATGCGCACAACAGAATACAGGCAGAGCAATGCTTCTGCGCACCAAACTAAAATATGGCAAAAAACTTGCATCAAATTTGCTCTCGGTGGCTCAAATTTTAAAATAAAAACAATCATTAACTGATAAACGATTTGTAAATATTTGATTATTATTTTTAACATATCAAAACATTAACATCTATTGATATATTCAACTTATTGTATTGCCAATCTTGTATGCTTTTTGAGACTTATAATTTAGATGTGGTTCGTATTTTTACAAGTTTGACGCTTATAGTTCTGTACCAATAAAGCTGGTTTTAAAATCTGAAAACAATAGTTGTATCAATTTAGCTAACAAAACTTATGAACTCCCATAAAAGGATATCGAAGGAAAGAAATGCATGTAGAATGATCGACGTTAAAACACTATATTCACATGATGCTACCAAATTTATTAATTCCTCAATTGATAATTACTCTAATGAAGCCTAGGCTAGTCTATTTTGAGTTCGATTTCTCTTGAATTTGAGGAACTCTGCAGCATAACAAATGATTTTGAGGAATGGTAAGAACGGTAAACGCGATTAAATATTAATTCTGTTTCCGGATTCGTTCTTTCGGAGCGTTGTTCCATTTCTTTCAAAGTTTTTGAAATCTCACTGTGACAAGTTTCTTTTTACTACTTATAGAAATATTTTTAATTATAATAGGTTATCTGGCAGCTCTACTAACCCTTATCTGGTCACGTTATAATTTTCGTCATGAGCCAAGCGGGTAGCAGCAAATATTTTCGCTTCCAATTGTTTAAAACAGCAGCTAAATCACAGAAAAAACTGTAATAGGCGGAAATTGTGAAGGGTGGAAATTAAGAAGAGAGCTTGATTAGTCCCACTTATTGGATTCATGGTGTTGTCTATTCCCCTGGCGTCTAACATTGGTGGTCCGCTACACGACTTCATGCTTCGCTTATGCACTTTGAAGAATAGAATTAATCTGTTCATGAATTTACTCGCAGCTAAATTTTTATTGCAACACTATTCAAATTAGTCCCGAGTATCAAATAAACAGCGTTATATCACAGCAAAACGTCGTACCGTGTTTTGAAAAAAATTATAACTCTATTCCTTCTAACTCACTTTGAAATTTTTACATCCTTCTTCACCTGTACTTACCTCAACATTTGGTTACATGGAGTAATTTCTTTCCTTCTTCTGTTATTTGATTTTTCCAATATATTTAAAAACCTTGAGGTAACCTAGAACAATATAATCTGACTTATTAATTATTACTTATTATTAATTATTACTTATTATTAATTAATTATTAAGTCTGCTTAATTAAAAGCATGAAAGTTGTATGCTCAGTGGGCATATCTTATCAAATCTTAGCAACACGCAATCAAAATTGAGACGGGAAAGCGGGCGGGCTCTCATTGTCAGCCTAATTTTTACTAAATACTTGCTTGTTTCAACGTGAAAATAATTGTGTAAAAAAATTATTCCACTACTGAGTGTTAATTCCATTCAGTCTTTCCAGTACTTTCGGGCCAATTATTTGCGACTAATGCTAATAATAAGGTCAGGAAACCACCTTACAATAAATCTTGCGGTGCAAGGACTTTGATTACTTTAGTGAAGTCACACCCATCAATAAACCTGAAGGTGGATATGACAGTTGATATGAACAAAATAGCTGTAGATAGATTAATTCAACCAAACCACATTTAACCATTCTCAAAAATATGCTGAAGTACAAACACAGCCCTGTACTGTACCAGTGGATAACCAATGAGTAAATTCCACTTGACGGAAATCCGGGGACTTCAGGGGATTTGAAATGTTTTCTTTTGGCCGAGGTTTCACAAAATTTATAAAATTAAGCTAAAAACATACCGAAAGTGTAAATGATTCGCATAACATTAAACACCGATGTATTTTTTGTACACATTCTTTGTACGACTGTCCATTTTTAGGGTACGTGACGCGATGGCAGAAATAGGGATATTTAATTACATTGGATTAAAACATTTTACTAGCAGTAGCCAAGATGAGACTTCATAGCTAAGGTTAATTTTAGCAGCAACTATAGGCTGTATTGCATGTCGTAACGTTTCATGCTAAGAAATTGTTTATATTTTACCCCATTACTTGCTCGCTCTTTCATTTGATATCACGATACATTTAATCCTAGTAGAAAGAAGGAAATCATGTTTCACTTTGAAATAGCCATATTCACGCACGTAAGAGGTTTAACGCGACAAGCGATTTATTTCGCATCTCTCAGCCATTGGGAATTCCAACTAATTGCTCATATTGAACATGCCAAGACGTAAGAAATTTCGTGAAACTCTTTTCTGTCGCAATTGCGTAGGCCGAGTCTCCCGGGAAGCCGTTCGCTGAACACCCGAGAAATAATCTGCGTGGAAATAGATGAAAGGGGAGTAATATCACCGAAGCGGAGGGAGAGAATTGCGCGCACTTCACTCAAAAGAACATTTCCCGAGGGGGAAAAAATATCAAGACGACGCAAACGTGCATATAAATTGCCGTGTAAATTAACGGAAACCGCAAAAATGTGAACTTTTTTAGCAGCAGGAGACTGGGAGAGACAAGAGTCGACAGCAGGGAAGTTGGTGGGGGAGGATGGGGGAGAAAGGGGAGGGTGGATTTGGAAAACGTAGTGATTCGCGGAGAGGGAGGAAGTGAGATAGGGGGAAGAAGGGGGGTGATACGGGGGAGGAGGGAGGGGGGCTGAGAACGGAGGGTGAGGGGGGGAGGGAGGGAAAGCGGGAGCGGCGGAGTGCGAAAGGAGCTATTAAAAAAATTGGAATTCACCTTTAAAAGGATGCCAACAAGCTGTCATGCACCCTCAAATCTCTAAATTCGTCCTTTTGATGAAGTTGTCCGCTGAAAAGAACTGACATTTCTCTTTCATTTCTCGTGAAAGAGGTTATTTACCGCACCGCTGCGACGGCGTGCGACAGTTTTAACGAGTGGCAGATTGAAGAATTTTTGATTGTTTTGGTTTTGTAAAAAAAATTAAGAGCACACTCCAGGAGTGTGTGAAATTCCGACCGCGAATTCCTTATTATGTATGCAGTTGCGATATATTTCCCCTTCCTACTTGATGGGGTGACACAAACTCTCGATAAAATTTTAATGCTATTCAGAGCCATTCCGTGGAATTTTTGCTTAAAACACGCTCCAGAATGAATCAAGAAATCTTAAAGTGCTCCATCATTAGCAAAATGAGTGTGTAAATTGCAATGTGAATATATATGGCTTTTGCGTTCTCTTTTGCGATGATTGAGTAGTTAGTTAAAATATGAATATCCTGAAAATTATCCCCTATAATATGTTTATCCTTTCGTTGGTATCCTTATATTGACTTTTCTCTGGGAGAAGAGCAAATAAGGCGATAGTAAGTGACTGGTCAAGAGTCGCGGGTCTATTGGTCGAACGGGTTTTAATGGACATGGAACATTTAGAAGTCGGCCGCGGTTGCTAGTTTGATTACGCGCCGGCCTGGATGTTGTTTTTCTCTTAGGATTAAGTCCATACGCCATACGATGTGATTTAGCCTTAGCAGTTGGAACACCTAAAATCAAAGTCTATTCCTAAAATTAGCAATCATAATTACGAGAGAGCATATGTGAATCAATGTGTGCTTGTGATAAAGGCGAAGTAAATACGCAAGGATGTACTGTAATGAAAGGAAGTGGAGAGATCCGGTTTCCTAGGCCTGGAGGCCATCATTATAGCTACTCATATAAATGGTTTTCTATTTTCCCTCTGTATTGCTCCATTGGTCAGTACTGACGATTCTGCCACTAATTCCACCCTTGTTCTGTGGCTGTTGAAACGTGGGTGCGAACGTCTCATGCAGAGCGTTCGCCGGGAGAGCCTCATATGCTATCAATAATTTATATCTAACGTATGTATTCCTGAAATTAAAAGACGCAAATAAGTATGAATTAAGCGCATCTATAAGTTCCATATGTTACACGATTCCATATGTTTACGATACAGCTTCTATGATCATTTTTTACACCATGTTGGCATGGAAGTCGTGATTAATCCTTGATATTTACGCGATTAGAGTAATACGACGATGCTTGCATAATTGGGATGCAGGAGCGACTATGATGCTCCATGACAGTGATGGACGCTTTAAGATCGACGTAAACTGCTACGTATACCAAATTTAGGAAGTTCATGTGAATCTAAATTAGCCAAAAACTGATTATATTTTTTCTAATGCCCGTTTAATGTTTTGGTTTATCGTGATTGCCTCTCGTCTGCTAAAATTACTTTTAGACTTATTCCTCAACATTATGCAACTGATAAAAGTAGTTAATGTTGCCAATGTGACTGTCATTATTCCAATTTTCCATGTTTTGTAAGTGTTAGAAAACATAGGCTGAGATTTCAAGTGCTGGGTTATAAAAACATTTATGTAATTAGTTCCATTCTTTGGACGAAAATAATTTAGTTGTGGTTAGTATTTTTACAAGTTTGACGCTTATAGTTCTGTACGAATAAAGCTGGTTTTTATTTTTATATTGGTTAATATTGGCTGGTTATAACTACCTTTGATTAAGTATGTTGTTCGACGAAGATTCCGGTGGTTACTTGAATGAATGAGTGAACAGAAATAATCCGAGAGAAAGGCACTCGTATTCCATCAATTAATGCCTCTCCATCACCCATCTTCTTTGTAATGTTTATCATCATTATTTTCAATTTCCCGTAGTTTATGGCATGACTAATTAAGGAAGAGAGGGAGGTGAATGAAAAATATGGGGGAATCAGTTTCTCATTTTTAAAGGAAAGTTTGATGAGTGGATGAAGAGATGAGCTGACATTTTTTTAAAGCAAGAGCACTTCAACTCTCTTTTGAGTCGACTCTGTCTTCAGATGGACCAATTTTATGAAGTGCTTGTTGTATCTACCGGGTATCTATATGTAGTGGAGGCTTTGATTTATAAGGTCGCAATACGAATTATATATTCCTTTATTTCTTTAATCTTTGATATATCTCCCCAGAGATACGCCATCCATCTCGAAGACGCCATTTTGGTGTCCCAACAAGAACTGCTTCCGGCTATAGCCTTGTCATCTGGTTGGGGACATGTTTTTTGCTTTTTTGATTCAATCAAAGCTTGTCTTGGGACGTTATTTGTGATTATAATGTAGCACTATCTCATCTCTAATATATTCTTTACTGTTCCTTTTTACTCGTATAATACGAGTAAAAGTTGTGCAGTGAAATCTAAGTATACCTTTTTCGTTATTCAAAAATAATGTTTTTAGCTTTTTTAAAGTACCTTACATTACAAATTCAGTAGAATAAATATGAATTTTAGTCCAGAAGTAAAATTGAATAACCCTTAGATACAATAAATTAAATATAAGTATGCACTAATTCATTTAAATTAAAATAGTTTTACAATATTGCAATTGATTGCAATAAAAAATGGACTGTGAAAAAGTTCGTTTCACTTTTATTCTTGCGTAATGATATAATTACATTATGACAGTCCAAATACTATTATTTCCATAATTTATTGTGTCTAAAGCATGTTTCACCGGGCCGAGTGTTATTCGAATCAACCAGCATTCGAAAACAGTTTTGTTTCTTTACCGAAGGTTGATTACTCTGGAGCAAAAAAAGAATATATATATATGACACCATTTATATTCCTTGATAAATTCATTTAGGGAAATAAACCGACAAAATTAACTTTGATTTCATGCTTTTAATGTGACTTATAATTACATTAAAGTTTACTCCGTAATAAATAATAATTTTCCCAAATAGCATTTATTTTCTTCAGTTTCGCAAGTTCTAAATGAGCAAAAACTCGCTCACGAATTTGTATATACGCTGAATTTAACCATATGGCAATCCAATGACTGTATGAATTGACTGTATAAAAGAGAGCACCTAGTTTCAAAACGTCTTGCTCTTTTTAGACGCTCAGCTTTTTTATCATAGGCAAGATGTTTTGCAACACTGCAGAAAACTGCGAGTAATTCGGAGAAAGGAGTTGACACTTTATGTTTGAATTTTTTGTGCCTGGTAAAAAAGGTGTTTTCTATCTCACCAGTCCTGGCCTACTCCTGTGTTGATTACTGTGTATGTATATGCATTTTATGGTACTTTTTCACGGATGTATTAATTATATATATATATATATTTTCACGTTATTAATTTCTGACTCACGCCTGAATTTACTAATTCTGTATTGTTTACTGACTGTATAAGTGAGCACCGATATTTAATACTTAAATTGTATTTGTTCAAGGTGGATTTACTAATTCTGAGACGATAAATATGATTACATTATTATTATAACACCAAGACACGCGCGGTTATTCAATCAAATGATCCATTCACAGTCCATTTACCTTTTCCTTTAATTTTTTTATGATAGCAAATACAATTTGCAACGTTTTATAATGGCGAATATTTGCCGAAACCTAGGTTGGAAAAATGAACTTACCGTGGAAATATACAAGGTATTTCTGTGATAATTTTACCTACCGTTTCCTTGTTTAATTAATTCACGCTAAGAGCACTAATAATGAAATTTCACTCATTGTAATTAATCCCTTCTCTTTAATTGCTGCGTAGACAAAAGGAATAAACAGTTGGTATTACACGGTATTAGAGATATAAGATATTATGCCAATAGGAGAACTCCTAAATAGCATACATTCAGTTAAATCATCATTGAGTATTGACTGCCTGCGTGTTCTGAGCATTCGTGGAGAAGTATGACGTACTTAGAACATTAACACTTGCCCGTAAACTTCTGAAAGTCATGCCATTGTCAAAAGAGATATATCTTTTCTAATGCGTTAAATTATTTGCCGTGAGGGAAGAATTAAATTCTTCTGAACATAGATTTTATCTTTTGAGTTCTGTTCCCTGCTTTCTTCATTCGAGTGAATTCAATCGCCGAGCGCGCCACTTACTTCCTGTTGTTCCTCCTTCAATCGAATGGCTCCCAGCCAATCCTCCCCCCTCCCATCCTTCCCCCCACGTGCTTCAAAACAATGTAACATTGCCGCTGTAATTCACTAAGGTTACCAATAAACCCTTTTTTCAGTCCCTTTTACTGCTCTCCCTCCCCATCGTCTCATTGTCTCGTCTATTCCCCTACTCCCGCCTATCCCTCCCCCTCCATCGTTTAATTGACTAAAGACTAAAAAGGAAACTTCTCTGTTTCCGGTTTCGCCGTGACAAAGGCATCAATCCTCCCCCAAGCGTCCATTATCGACTGAGGAGGCCCTTCGCCACCTCCGCTCTTGTCATCAGTCCCGGTCTAAGGGGCGACCCCTCCTCCCCCGCCAACCACCCACCCAACGTTCATTTCTCCCCACCCACACACGTCCTCCGGCCTTTCATTTCTTTTCCACTTCATCCGCCCTCCACTCAATCATCCCGATTAAGTTTCGCTCTCCTTCTGCACGCCCCGCCCACTTTCTCCAAATCCTTCCTCCCCCATCCCCAGAACTACTATAAATCCCACCCCCGTGAAGTGAATGCAGTGCCCCGGCGTTGATCGTTTCTTCTGCGCATCATGACCCGCCGGTTTGACCTGCCCGACTACCCTGTCTACCCACACACATAGTTCCTGTCGCGTAATTTGTCGCGCTGTACAATTATCCCGAGAGGTTTTCGTGCCCTAAACCCGAGCTATTTTTCGCTCCTCCTTCTAATCTTTTTTCGTCCCTGTCTCTCTGAGGCTGTGTATGTGTGTGTGTGCGGAGTAGAGTTATAAAATAGTCCATCAAAGAAATCGAAAATCAGGAGTTACTGTACTGCACTGTTACATAGACTGTGCATTCGCGGTTATTTCTCCCCGGCGGCAATGGTGACAGTAAATGATGAGGAGTCTCGTCTACAGTTCTGCGACCAAATTCCATCCCTAAAATTAGTCGTTGGGCGCGCTCGGCATTAACGACTCGTCTAAAACAATTAACGGAGTAAATATAATTTTTTTATGGTTTTAAGATATTAAAAATATATTTATTTACGCAGCTGAAAGTTACGTTTTTGGATTTTGGCCGTGGATATCAGCCGCTAGGTCAAGACTGGAAACTTCTCTGAATTCTTTTGAGGAACGCACTGACTGAGCTTTTCGTCGAGCCTTTTGTGCTCCGGTTTACAGAATCCAAACTTTCACTTCGTGCTTCTCTGTGTCGGTTTTATGTATTTTTAGAATGCAATAGTAATTTCTTCGAGCGGAAAAATGACGTTCATAAAGAAAGGAAACAGCTTGAATTATCTCCGATATGAGATACTAATTAACTATCACAAGCATATGCGAATAAAAACATTAAATTAGCCCTGAATGTGCACCGACATACTACCCTCGTACCGACTACCACTACCGACGTCCCACCGCGGAGGCGTGCGGCAGGGGGTGTTAGGACACCATCCATGAAAGCGAGAGGAAATAGGGTTAAGGTATAAGAAGAAGAGGACAAAGGGGAATTCCATGTTAGTGCACTGAGTTAGTATCCCTCTCGGTTATTTTTATAGTCACTATAAGTGCTAAAATAGAAGGAATATTTGTACACATCAGTTCGGCAGTGTATCATTTTTATAATGCCACCTGTACCAGTTACGGAGATATAGTGTGTGTATTTTTAATTTTTGTATTTAAGTAAGAAAGTAAGAAAAATATTTATTGTTCAGGACAAAAAATCCAAAACAACAAAGATAATAATAAAACACTTTGCAGGCACAATCTTTTACAAGTACAAAAGGACAAACTTTTCATCATTTCAAACTTTTCAAGTACAAAAGGAAAAACTTTTTATCATTTTATAAATGTAAATTAACACAAAAAACTCATGTATTAATAACTAACAATAGAAAAATGATACAATGAATAAGGAACCATAATAACATGAACACAAATTTGAAGAAAAAAAATAATAATAAGAGTAACTTATGTTATACCCGGGAAAGTAAATAATCATGGTATTTCATTTTAAATGTTTTAACAGATCTACAATTTTTAATATCAGTTGGCATCTTATTCCATATGTGACAAGCTGTTACAAGAAATGATTTATTATATGCTGTGGTGCGATGCCCTGGAATATACAATTGATTAGGATCAGACCTAGTGGACATTGTGGAGACAGAGGGACAACTAAGGAACAAATCATGCAGATACTTGGGTGATTTGTTTTTAAATAGAACAAACAAAGAGGATCCCAGAAGGTATTCTCTACGGGATTTGACGTTGAGCCATCTTAGTTGTTTATAATAGGGGGTATTTGTATTTGTCCAGCCGTAAGAGCTCACCCCATAATTGTAACCCCATCATTGAAATATAGTGTATGGTTAAAATAATATCCTCCGTATCCTACTGGAACTCACCAGTTATGAATGTTTCAAATATAATATAAGCCAAGCGTATAGCCTCCGAGGATCGCTTGAAGTAGTTTTTTTTCCGAAGCGTGCGGCTTTCCTTTGTATTTTGATTATTTTTCGAATTGAATCTTTCTGCGAAGGGTCCCAAATGCTCGCGGCATAGTAGAGATGTGACCTAACCAGAGCGAAATAGCATCTCTCTTTCACTTTTTCATCCGAGGACCTTCGTATTATTCGCTTGATAAATCCCGACTCCTTTAATGCAGCGCCGCAAATGTTACCCTTGTTTCCCCGACGCTAGGTCTGCAGTTGCGATGATTCCCAGGTAATTGACTTCATTTGACACCCTTATATTTACTCAACACACTTAATGCATATAACTTTGATCTGCGTTTTTTTCGTTAGAAGTGTAATGAAATCAATTTACTAAGATTAACTTGGAGTCCCCACTCATGACACCACGAGTTAACATTTTAAAAATCTAATGGGAAAAAGTGCATGTCCGAATTTTTGGCAATTTCTCGGTAGATGACTGCATCGTCGGAAAAAAATATATTTTGCTGATAACTTATTAATGTCGGTTATAGGTATAAAGAATAACAGGGGGACTTCCACGCTTCTTTGTGGGACGACGGATGTCACCGTAACCAAATCGGAACAAATGCCGTCGATTGCTACTTTTTGTTTGTGATCAGTTGGATCACTGTTTTTCGTTTAATCCACATGGTTGCAATGTGAACATTAGTTCTTTATGAAGAACTTTTTTGAATGCTATCTGAAATCTAATTATAACGCGTCAACTTGCTTTTTCGATTCACCTGATTATATGATATCACGGAGGAAGAGTTCAAAGTGGGTTTCGCTTTTCCGGAAACCTTGCTAACTGCTGTGGAGGAAGTTACGATTATCTACGTAGGTGATGTTACTTACAATTATGTGCTCGAGAATTTTGAATAAAATAAATGTGAACAATATAGACTGATCATTTCCTGGAACCTTTTTGTAACCATATTTAAATATTTGGGTGAAATGGGCTATTTTCCAGTCTTAAAGTACTTTACCTTCGGGTACTAATACCTTGTTGAATAAGATTTTTTATTGGAGCCAGCTCCTTAAGCACAAGTGCAGGTGTCTCCTCTAGACCTGGGGATGTGTTAAAGTTGAGCAAGCGTTATTTTAAAATTAATAATTACCCATCGTGGTGGATATGTCGCCCATCGGTTAATTTATGACAGATATACCTGCGCCATGCATTGCATCCTCCTTTGTGAATACGCTTTGAAAGAAGTAGTTTTATTTATTGTCTGCGTCGATACTGTTAGTAGCTACTTTCCATTATTTCCGTCAGATAATATATGGGTGTAAAATTACCCCGAAGTCCCCTGAGTGAAGACGAGAATAATTTCTGGTTTTCATCTAATAATCCACCTAGTATTTTTTCTGATGTTTCCTAGTTTTTCTGAAGAAGGAGCAGTACGCATTATTCTCTTTGGTTGCGAGCAAAAAAATAATGCACACTTTACTCAAGTGTGGAAAACACTCTTTTCAGTAGAAGTCATGTTGAAGCACCGAAAATTCGGCTGAGTACCTAATTGTTAAATCCCCTGCGGGTAATTTCAGGGCAAGGATTTCAGTCTAAGATAAGGTTGGTTTCCTTAAGTATTCTACACCTACATGCTATCCTGCGAGCAGCCGTATGGATGTGTGGCAGGGGGTGTTAGGACATCCGCCGGCCGTCTGGTGGTGTATGTTGTTAAACTTCTCTAGGTACAGTAAAAATACATGGGAATGTACTGATGTTTTCACTTTCTTTGAATTTGTACGAACGAATAGAAAAAACTCTCAGCTGCCTGGACTCTGATGGCTATTATGTCTCAATATAACCTCCACTTGGTAGAATTTAGCTGTGGGGAAAATGACTGGTTTTTTTATAATATTTTCTGGTATCACAATAAAATTATTTCACAATGTATAGCCGTAACCATAATTTTTGACTTCATTCTTTTGGTCTTCATGAGAAGACTAATATCGAGTACTGCAGCCATATTTTTTGTGCTTAAACTTCATACGTGCCTCAACTACGTTCTTATCAAAGAACAGTCACTGTCAATTCTTACGCTCTACTGATAACCCATCCATTGCGTCTCATGATTTAAACCATAAATAATGATGTCTGAGTTTTAAGCTGTCGTATGCCAAGGCAAACTTTGATCAAGCTGTCAGCTGAGCCAGTCAAGCCGAACCGAAGTCCTCCGCCTGAGGGGATTCGTGAAAGATGGAGGCTCGGAGGAGAGGGAAGTGGAAATCGATGAATCTATGAATTTTTTATTTTCTATAGTCCCTTAACTCAGAAGATACTAACCACCCAAATGGATTTTCATTCGCCAATTTACCCTGTATTGGCTAAAAATAATTTATGCTGCCCGCAGAAGTACGCGTTTTCAAAAAATGGAAATCTTAGGATTAAATAAGTTAACTGTCATTTTATTGTGCTCGTATCTTAAGTTCACAACCAATAGTTCATCAATTTAAATTAACAACTTAAGATATTACTATTCTAATTTCACCCTGGCATGACTCTGTATAGAAACGATTTGTGCATCTAATTTAGAATGTTTTTAAATAACCTTTTTACCTGAGTGAAAACAGACCCAATACAGAAAACGTGTTTTAATGCAATGTGTTTTATGAATCGATTTTCCTTCCTTTTTATTCTAAAATTTTCACTTACTGTTAAATCGAAAACCTTATTCACCCATTAAAATATTCTGTGGATGCAAAGAGTTTGGTTTTGGGTGAAAAAGAAGTCTGGAACATTTAAAAATAATAGTTATAAGCTCCATGGGCATCATTATTTATTAAATGCATCCTACGGCATCAGATATGTGGCCAATTCGTAAAATAATATCATTAAATCGGGTTATACTCTTCTCGATGTGACATATCCATGCACTATAAAATTAAGTACTCACTTTCCATAACAGTTACGTCACTTTTAATCCCAGTGATAATAAATGGCATATCATGAAGATGTGAAATAGTGAGTCTAATAGTTGATTTTTACCACACTTTAAGTAGTAATAGTTAATTTTTACCGCACTTTCACCAGCATATTCTTATGATATTTTCTGTCAGAAGTTCAGTTTTACAGTCCATTTTTAAATCCGTTCCGATAGCACTTGGTTTAAACAGCCTAAATTTCGCGAAATAAAGCTGGTCTCAATTTCCGTCTAACCCTCAGTTCAACACCGTCCATCGAGGCTGTATCCATTTTGGCCCAAACAATTACTATTCCGCATTTTGAGGAGACCGGGACTAGCCACGGTATTGCCTTTTACGGAGTCACCCGCAAGTACACCTGAATGCGATATTCCACAGAGGAAAAATCATTCGTCTTGCCCGGGATCCCGGTCAAGGCGAATGATTTTTCCTCTGTGGAATATCGCACCAATCACCATTATTGGATCAAGGGTTTCACGAAGAAGAGTAAATTTATGCGATGAGCTCATGCACTCAGTAATGAATGCCATTCCATATTGTATTACACTCAACGTCCCGATCTAAGTTTGTGTTTAAAAAAATGTGTGTCACCTCTCACTCTGGGACCGAAGAGAAATACGCATGACGTTAAAATAACGCCAGCGACAGATCCTCATTCTGACCTGGGTCTCGCGGATAGAACTTGTGGGACTTGTCATCTTTCCACGAACAATTTCCCAGCAGGAGTCGGGGGAAGGGAGAGAAGAAAGGGGAAGAGAGAGAGATAGAATGAGATAGTTGGAATAACATTGTGTGTGCCACGCACGTTAGAAAAATCGGGGGCGGGAGAATATGCTTTGGGTGCGTACAGGCAAACACTCCTGCCCGGGGATCGCTTTCCTCTTTCCGCAGAAACCCGCCGTGGGATCCGGGTGACCAAAAGTTTCCGCTCGCTTGATTCTCATACACAAACAGTCCGGATATTACTTCGAATTGTCCGCAGCACGTACGCACGAGGCACAGCTCTGGAATCGTCTCGACTCATGCGAGAAGCGAGCGTTCTTTGTTTGCGTTTCCATCCGCATGACATGAGCCGCCACTCAATATGCGTGCAGCATGTATGTACGTGCGTATAAATGCGTGCGAGATATTTTACCTCGTGGTCTCTCCATTTCATACGTCCATCTCCTTTCGTTTTCCGCGCTCGCACTAATATTTACCGAAAACGATGACTGTTTGCCGAAAAGTTTTTTTTCCTTCTTTTACATCTCTATTGTAAGTGTAAAATAGACCCTTTTTGAAATGTGGCTTTGGAGAAGAAATGGGGAGGGTGAGCTGAGTTGTGAGGAAGACGATAGAGGGAGTGATATGTATAGCGGGAGGGAAGAAGATTGGTGATGGGTTGAGAGCTGCCTTATCCAATGCAGCATTTTCAATTGATTGGTTATTTGGGGATGCTATCAACAACTGAGATCATTTGCACCATTTAGGATAGGTAAGTTGGTGTCGAGACCTTTATATATAGAGTTATGCTGAGAAATAAGCGGCTTTTCTCGTCTAATAAGCAGTCGTGGATAGAAAGTGACCGTATCTAAAAGGTGTAGGAAGCCACCCTTGGGTAAGATGGCTCTAAAAAGCTACCCGTGAATATTCCGTTACTTGGCGAATGGCTGCGGCAAACTAATAGGCAGACAGTAATCTAGAGGAGGGTAAAGCAGCCCTCCTTCACCTGAATGGAGGTGGAGACCGCGAGGGCTCGTAAAGCGCGGTAAGTTATTTGCCTAAACGGCTGTAGTAATAAGGGGTGGAAGACAACGGAAAATGTGGAGTAATATCCAGCGTCGGTATCTGCCTGCTCTTAGCGGAAGACGCCCAGGGAACCGCAGTTTTACGTCTCATCCGACAGAGGGAGTGCCGTACGAGAGGTGCCCCTCACAAGACCAAAGACAAATAGGGATCGGGATATCAATGAAAACTCTCCGTCACATACGGGAATTCAACGCGAGTCCTGGGGATGCAAAGCCAGTTCTCTAGCTACTTCACATACCTGATCCCCAGCATTTCCGGAGAGATTGGAATAATTAATAATAATAATTGAATTAGCTCTAAGCTATTATATAAAGAAAATATTAGTTAAGACTCTGACATAGCGCTTGGTTTTGTATGTGTCCAAAACTTGGCTCTAGCGGAAAAAGGATGTGGTTAGGATGGAAGCTTTTTAGATGTGAGTGAGGAGAATAATGCAGAGTGAGATGGGCTACGAAGAAGATTAACTAGGAAACGCTTGATGTTATTGGAGAGGAATGGAAATTAGTGGCGGAGATATGGAGAATCCATCGAAGGCGGATTGAGAACGTGTTGAGAGGTGAGGGGATGTTGAAAACTGTGAAAGAGGGTGAAAAGTACGGGGGAGGAAGGAGGAGAATAGTAATTTTGGACGACATAAGGAGAGGCAGAAGAAGCGAGGATACGGATGGAATGAATACGCTCTGACAATATTGACGCTAATAGCACAATCAACTCGTGAGAAGCATGATATAAAGACAAAAGTAATAGTCCGCAAGAAGACTTTGGTATAAATAAGTACCGTACATAAAATCGGACATGAAACGTCAGAATTCTCTGGGTGAGAATGAATTTGAGTGTGAGAGGAGAGATTGGATGGCTGCACTCAACTTGTCTCGAGATTCAATGGCTTATGTGGATGAAGAAGAGGCTGAGGCTTGAGGACATAATGATGGCGGGCAGGCAATGTGCCTATCAACTATCTAAAGGCTAAGCCTCGTCGCTGCAAGGTAGTTCCTTTTTTCTATCATTTTCATCTGTCTACGCTGTGCATCCACCCTTATCCTTTCCTAGATGCCAATATTTTGGTAAATCTTTCATTTCAATTTTCTCCTTGGTCGTCTTGTTCCTTTCTATTCAAACACTTTCCATTCTAGTAGAGCTTCAACTAGCCTTTTATGACTCCACACATTACCCAAGAATTTAAATTTCCTTTTCACAATCACATTTATCAGATGTCTCTCTTTATCGCTTTACCAAAATGGTCAAGGTGCGTTCTCCTTTCTATTCGACCAATTATTAACATTCCTCTCCATATCCTCCGGAGTGATGTGAAGGCTAATGTGAAAGGTGACCTCGAAAATAGTATGTTAGGGTAGGGACTGCCCAAAAAACCTACCAATCAGCTGACTGATGAATGGAATCGAGCGAGAGGTAAAAAAAAGCGCCTAGCGCTCGTCCCAAGTTGTACCTACCTATCTCAGTCTATCGAATCATTTCCGCTGGAACGGAAAATATCACGCGATTCTATGAATGCCGAGGGGACACGCATGATAGGGGAGGGGAGGTTAACGGATCCGCCAGAGGTGTCGTCAAACGAAGTACGCATGCGTGGGGACACGGCGAACTGATTGGCAGCCAAAGGAAGAATCAAGTCCTATTACCCGTGATGCTCGGAGCGTTCGTCGGAGCCGAATCAAATCACCTCTCCATTGTGTCGGACACGATTCCTCCTATCTCCCTTTCCCCCCCACCCGATCGAGTGCTCATATTTTCAGCGCTAATGATTCGAAGTGGTGAGTTGTGTAATGCGATACACCTTTCCTCCGTACGCTGAGTAATGCTGTAGCACCGGAGGTCACCCTTGATTCTGTATTCCGAATGGTGGAAACGATTGCAGTTTTCGATTCTTCAGGATAAGTGCGTGATCAAGTTTTCACGTAACACTTTTGGGATGAACATTTTCTGGAGTTACAACTGCTCATAGGCTATGGTAAATATTAAGACTAATTCTAATGCAGTTAAGGTCAACAGGGTGCATATTTCAAGTGGTTGGGAAGTTCATGCGCTGATAGAAGAGACTTAAGTTTGTAAAAATGCAGATGGAAACTGTGGACGATCCTCAGATGATTACGCTCCGTGTAGATGATAGGAACCAATGGATCTCAAACCAATACTTATAGCAATACTCTACGCTTTGTATTTTTTCCCCCAGGTTTCGACAAGCCATCACTATGAAAACACATAATCAGGTTAAAAACAGTTTAAGGTTTAATTTGACGTTTTAAATCACGTCCTTTATTCAATCGTGCGGCGAATAAGCTCTGATGAACTGACCATTCTGCCAAAAGAAAAATTAAATTTGTTAAAACCGGAGTACTTCGGGATGACTAATTTTGAAGTGTACATTCTTTGTATCTTTTGCTGTGAAGCTGTGGTTTGGGAGTAAACTGTTTCTAAATTATATTAATTGTTTATATTACTTCGTTTATTTTGTTATCTATCCGTTAAGGTTGGTTTTTGATCGATCGTTGCTACTCCCCAATTACCCTCACTTTCACTTTTTCCTCGCATGATCTCTCTCTTCAGTTCAACATACTTCCTACCTCTCCGCATTACATCCTATATATTTATCCTTCTCCTCTCCTCTTACCCAACATTATACCTTTCAACTTGGCCTTCAATATCCCATCCCCCTTTGTAAATCGTTCCTCTGTCTCTTTCTGATTCCCTCAAGCATCGTTCTTTCCCCTCCTTCTTGCCAAGGTCTTCCTTTCTTTCAACCGTACATTCTCCATCGTCCTCCACTCATGCATATCGAACGCCTCCAGTCTCTTTTTGTTCTCTCTCCTTTTAAAATGATACGTGATGTAAATAAATCGGACTTAAAACGATGGAGCTGGTTCAAAAAATATCTCGCATCTGGATGCCTTTTTTTCTTCAATTTCAATGAGTCCATTAGTGAAGGTTTCACTCTTCTTGTTGACCAACTCGTGATTACATGTAATAAGTATATGCACGTACCGTTCATACTTCTGTTTACAGTTAGCAAGAATTAAAGCAGATATATCAAGAATATCGCAACTATTCGCAAATTGTGCTATGAAAGTCGCTCTCTTCAACAACTCACTGGTCGCTGTTTGTTTTCATTCCAATTCTCCTCCCCAGATTTCTTTGGTAGCTCAGGATTTTCTCTTCGTATTGGACAAGAAAAGAATTTCTCCTATCTAAAGGTTCTAATTTCATTGTATTTTTCAATCGCAATGCCCAGCATTGTTTTAGCCGTCCCATTCACAGCTCTTGCGCGCCGGGAAATTTCTTCCTCGTCCACGTTTCGCTGCCGTCATTACGATGCGGACGATGCGACGCGGTGATTTCAACCTAGAGTGGAGGCAGTAGAGGCCGAGAATCCTTGAGAGAGGGGGGTTGGTTCTTTCCGAAGTTGGCATCCCGGGGTGCCCTTGTGTCTACCACGCTTATCTGTCCCGACTCTTATCGATCGGCCTCCCCTCCCACGACAAACGCCAATCTTTTTTTAGAATTTGCAACTGGTTGGGCCCAAAAAATGGGAGGGGAGATGAGGAAAAGAAGAAGGGCAGTAGGGAAGGATTGAGAAAACGGCAACGAAAATCATCGCCAGAGGAAGTTGAAAATTTAGTGGCTCGGAAATGTGGACCGCGTGGCTGAACAGTTAGTCAAAGAAAGGAAAAAAACAAAGAACTATGATCCAGAGTGGTAGAGGGTGAGTGTGATGGAAGAAATTTTCGTAAAAATCGACGTTCGGAGCATTTTGTACGGGAAAACGTCGTCAACGCCGAGAATATTTGCCCACGTGAAGAAAAAAAAGGCTCGGAAACATGGACTTCGCGGTGACTGAGGCAGGGAAATAAAATAAAAAAGAAGCAATAAAATATGAAAAACCTAAGAGATGAATCAGGGAGGGGAAAAATTTGGTCGGTATCTGTGCTATGAAAATTTGTTTCGGGAGCAATGCATCGAATATCTTCGCCCGCACGTCAGGAAAAAAACTCAACTCGTAAACGTATAATACATGGCTGGACGAAAGGGAGAGAATGGAAAGAAAAAACAAAAGAAATATGTGCCACCGGGGAAGAGTGCGAGCGGGGTGTGTCATAGTTTGGATCCACGTCCCGAGCGTTTTGTGCGGGAGCGTCGTGCCAATAGTTGTCGCCCGAGTGGAGGGAAAAACTAATGGTTCTGAAACGTGGAATGCGTGACTGACGGCAAAGGTAAATAAATAATAAAATATAAGATATGCGTACGATCTGGGAAGATGGTGAGCGGGGCGAGCGAAAGTTTTACAACATTCGACTCTCAGAGCTCTTGGTTTGGGAGCGACGCGTTGCCCGGTTAACGTTCCGCGAAATGGTGTGCGTTGAGAGAAAAAATGGGGCCGGGAATGCAAAATAGAGAACTCAACAGGTGGGGAAAGCGGCGCGGCAGCGGCGGACGCGGTAATCTGCAGGGACAGCACCCGGTGTCTTCGCCATCGTCGGCGTGGGAGAGGCCCTAGGCACGCCGGAGAAAAAAATTAATGAATCGTTGGACTGGGTTATTTCGAACGATGCGAGAGCAATCATTGATTTGACGTTCGGGGGCTGAGGGTTTTTTTTTCTGTAACAAGGATTCGCGTTCTGCGTCACGGGGGGCTTAAGCTCACAGGATTCAAGTGTGATCCGCGTTCGACGCAATCGATCGAGACGCTGATAGTTTTCCTACGTGACGAATCAGGGACGACGCTGAAGTAACATTTCTGGACGGGAGGTTTTCTGGCGGAAGATTGTGAGTTTGGCAGTTGCTTGAAAGTTGACGGGGGTTGTCGAAAAATGACACGCGCTTTTTTTAAGAGCGGTTACTCGGGGAAATCCTTCGCAGCCTAAAGGATTCCATGGGACTTTGGATTGCTCCGATCGAACAACAGCGTCTTCTTAAAGCGGTGCAGTTGATAAATCCTTGACCCACTGGCTGATCGATTCGTTTTATTTTTGTTGATTGCCCGCGTAATACTTATTATGCTAATGATGAACAGAGTCTTATTCTTAGTTTAAGTACACACTCAGCGAAAATAGTAAATACTGCGAAAAAAATTAGAAAACAATTTTTTTTAAACTCCATTTAAAAAATTCATTGAGTATTTCACCGCAGTTATACCTATATTTTATATTTCAAACTCTAATTTCCTTACCCGAACGACAAACTATGAAGCTCAAGTATATGCTAATTGACTTGTCTATTGAAGAGATGGGCTCTCAGTGCTGTTTCATAATTTATTCAAACCCCTCTAAGATATATTCACATCTATTTTTTTTGCAAAGGTAAGCATGAGGAACGCCGGAAAACGTTATAACGCCTTTTTTACAGCTATAGGAACGAAATTTAGTCATTACTGACGTACGTTTCCCTTTTACAAACCTTCCTCTTACCTCGATCGTGTATCCCCAGAAAGCGTTAGATATTGTACTCGTTATAGTAAAGTTTACGGCTAGTCAATAAACGGTGAAAAAACTGTGTAATTAATGAATAACACTATGGATTAAATATATGCTGACTATATGATAATAATGGAATGCCAATGCACACTTGGTTATCACTGTGATTTTAATGTTCTATCCAATTTTTAACTTGTGGCTGAAAAATCTCCAACACAGCCGTTATTCATATTTGGGCCCTCGCCTCGGGATGAAAATCAAGTACTGCTCTACCCACCATTAAAACCTGGGGTGGAATCACGGTTCATTCTTTTGCGCTGTCGTTTGCGTTATCCAAAACACAAACCGCTCTAGAGGGTCAATGCTCAGATATACCGTCCTAAGAACGCCCTCCGTCAATTAAAACTAGTGATTTCAAGAACCTGACAAAATTTAAAGAATGACAATCACAATTGTGTGAAATTCACAGTGAAAAAAATCATTCGCCTGGACTGGGATTCGAACCCAGACTCCTCGATTTCGCGCCGATTTTTTTCTGTGAATTTCACGCAATTGTGTGTCCATCAGCGGGTGACTCCGTTAAAGCTACTGCGCGGCCAGTTCCGCAGTTCTTTGAATGGCAATCACGTTTTCGCTCTCATGAGCGCAATTGAAAGATAACGTCGACGCGAGCGCATGCGTTATGGAGAACCGTGATCGCGCCCCTGATTCTTCATTAAAGTAATTTAAATATAAAAATATACCGCAAAAAGCTGTCCTCTCCACTAAGGGCTAAAATAGAGATCCGCTGACAATCTCCTTCGCTGTCGGAATTCAAACTTGGGACCTCAGGATAGGATGCGTAGTCCCGGCCACAAGAGTCATCTCGATCACCTTCCTACTTACGCGACTCGCGGTGTATAAAATGGGTCGATCACCTATCCATCCTCTTGGCACTCTCACCACGCCATCAAGCAAGTATCCGCTGACTGCTCACCAATTGGAATGTGTGGAGCGAAGCGCACGTTTTCAAATTACACGCCCAGTTTCCCAATTACTCGCCACAATTGGCGATTAATTGCTTTGCTCCCTTCGATCCATGTGCCCTTAGAACGATTTTTAATATTTTCGGATAATTTTAGACTTGAGGGATATGCACCGAGACCACGGTGAGCATTTTGAAAAAAGGTCGCGGGAGTTTGCATTATAGGTGTAATTGCTAACATTCCAAAAATCCATTCTAGGCATATACCATTCGAGCGTGTTTGTAAGCTAGTACATCAGGGAATGGTATCTCAAATGGTCGTCTACCAACCGCTGGATCCCAGATTCAAATCTGGGAGTTTCATTTATTGGAAACAAAAAAAGATGGGTCGATTTTTGTAGCCATGGGGACTTCATGGTTAATTAAAGATTGGGGTGATTTCATGCAAACTCAGCCCTGCTCTCGTGGCTCAGCTATCTTCGATTCTCATGATTTTTGGGAAGCTAGAGGAGGACAAATAGTTTTTTTAATAGTCCTTGGAGTTAATAAATATCAAATACATGGCGCATTGAATATTTGAAGTTTGTGAAAAAATGTGGGGCAAGGCTATCAAATACCATCCCGAATATATTTGATATTTCCAAATATGAAGTAATAATATTTTTTTAAACATCTATTTACCTTTAAATATTCTATTTTTCCATTAATAGTGAGGATTAAATATGATCTAGCCACGACCTCACTTTGAGTTTGCTTGAAATTGACCGTGGTGTAAGATATTCTCATTGTATAAATGCGTAAGATTCACCCCGGGCTAGCAAATCCTTTCGATCCCCCTTTGGGCCTTTGGATCTTAACGCAAAACATCCTATTAGGCAGTATTAATAACGCGAAGATGCATATTTTAGTTGATAAAACAACCAACTGAACTAAAATATGAAATTTCACTTAGTTGAGCTAATTTTTTGTCTCGGAGACGTAGCTCATGTGGTGAATTTGACTGATGGATATTCCTCCAACCCTACGATAGAGAATCTGTCTGAGGCCCTGGCAGTCGAAGCATTTTATTTGCAATATTGTATAAGTTGTAGAGGGGTCTCGTGGCTAGAGTGCGGATACGTTTCTCTAGGGCCCGAGTGAGACTCCTGGCAGAGATTTCAGAATCCCGGTGGAGGTTTACATGTGCATGTGTTTAGAAGGTCCGTATCTCCTCTCCTCTTGCAATTACAAAATAACCCCTTCTATATTAACATACCAACCCGACCATAATTTCAGGAATGATCTTACGAGCCGGTCACGTTCCCCAATCACCAGTTCTTTATCATGCAGTTTTCGCTTTTGTGAACTAAGAGCGTCCAAGATTGAATGCGAGGCGAAAATTTCCGAGCACTCATAAGAACAATTGTCTTGCGACTTGAGTAATCTACCATTGAACTTGTCGATTCAATAATTCTTGAGCTCTTCTGAAAGAAATTGTATGTTTTGAATATCACCGAGTATCCTACCAGTGTTGAATTTCCTTATATCCATATTCAAGTGAGTACCCTCTGATGGAATCCAAAAATTCAAAAGTGAAGCGACTTCATATTATTGAATTGGAATGGAATTTTTGGTGAATACTCTCCTGAATCTTTGATTGATTTTTAATGCCTTGATGTTGGATAAGATAATATTTTTTTCAATGGTGCTACCTTTTACAAAATATTCATTTTGGATGCATAAACTACGGGCAAAATCTAATATCTCCTGCTCAATATTTCAAGGTTCTGCGCAATGAATAAATTTTTAAAAGCTAGCCTTTAATTTTAAAAAAATCATATTTGGTTAGGTAGTAAAACGACGTTGAATCTGAATAAGTGATCGTGACTTTTATTTTAACATAGTGGGGCAGAGAGCGGATTTTTAGTGGAAAACTTCCAAAATAAATTCTACCTTCACAGATAGGTGGGTACAAATTATAACTACGCATATATAATTTTCATTGATTTCATGCATGGCATTGAGTGCATAGGTGTTTTTGGCTGATGAATACTTGTGCGCTCTGAAAACCACTGAATAGTTACTTGCATGAAGGACATATTTGTCACGTAACGGTGCACAGTCAATTTTTACAACAGCTAAGAAAATGATTGACTTAATTGGTGCGAAGAACACATGAGAAAAATATGAAAAGACATATACGGTCAAGCAAGTGGACATTGTTGGCGACTTATTAAATATCATTGTGATAAAAACCTAATTCATTGCAGAAATGTAGTGAAAATATCATGGAAGGGCATGGGATCAGGAATATCAGGCTGAGGCAAATAAAGAATTTCCCTATTCCGGATAAAGTTTAATCCCGATGAGGTAGTGCATAACCAGTTAGCTAAGAGACTTATGTTATGTTTAGACGATTAAAATTAGTGTGAGAAGCATGGAATGATGATGAATCCTATAAAATGAGGCTATAAATGAGGGGAACATGACACATGTTCGAACAGAAACCTGCATATTTAAGGAGTACATTGGGAAGCGTAGGCCGATATGATAAAAGTCGAGAGTAGAATATTGGCGAGTGCGATAGAGGGTCGGAAAGGGTGGGTAGTGTGGACGGCCTAAAAAAAGACAGATTAAAACAGGAGCTGACTCATGAGAGATTGATGGCCAAAATGCATTTATGTGTTGAGGGGGTAGTCGAAAGCACACAATATTATAGCGTGGTTTTCAGTGGCTTTTCGAAATATTTCCCTTAAGAGTACGCTCCTTAGTGCCAATGACATTGAGTTGCATCTGATAACGTTAAACTGTTGGGAAATGAGATCTAGTGCCGAACGAGTGTTTATATCATAGGACATGTGATTACAGATTTGTACTTAAAACATATTTGAAATAACTTCTCAACTGCTTTAGCTGAAATCCTCTTTAACATAACAAAAAATAGAGCATATGAGACTCATTCCGAATTCATTTGTTGGAAATCTTTTATTTCCGCCTTCTTTTGTTCCAAGCAAACAATTTCTGCCAATCATCTACCTTCATTCGCGTATCATTATTATCAAAGCATGTTTTTAACATAAAATGATATAACGCAACTAACTGAGGATACATCGCCATGGAGGACATTAATGATGAAGTTACACTCAGGTCTTCTCACTATGGAGTTGATAAATAAATCGATGACTCCAGAATCCAAGAGCTCTGAAGTTTGATGCAGTCTAAAGTCTAAAGCATACGGTCACAATTATTAAAATTATATTTTGTTTGGGTGGGCTGGACCGTTAAAGCGCCGGGCGCAGACATATCTAATCGACAGCTACAATACGTTGTGCGTCAAAATATAACGAAAAAGAATAGTCCATAAACTCCGTGATGAGAGAACTATTAAAAATGTATCGACTTTCTTCAAAAACGTTATACTAGTCTGCGGCAAAACCATAGCATATTTCGCCACGCATTTAAGATTTTGACATTTTCTTTCACACTGAAATTAGCAAACTTTACATTTTAATGTTGCAAGTTTTGAATAAGAAATAAACATCTTTTCGATCTCCCAATATCACTACAATGCGCTTAATGGACCTATTAGTACCAACTTAAGGTGAATATGGTTTTTCTGTTAATATTACAGTTATTCAATTGTTAGCATGTGCGCGATGGAACACCTGTAACACAAGTTTTGGTGAAAGCTTCCGCGGAGTGATTTCATCACATGGTAGCTTTCGGGATAACTTCCGCGTTGTGCCATTTTTCTGACGACAGTTTCGCGAGCGCTCCAGCTCGCTTCTTCAGGTCTGAAGTCGCTTCCAGCACGCTTCAGACTGAAGAAGCGAGCTGGAACGCTCGCGAAACTGTCGTCAGAAAAATGGCACAACGCGGAAGTTATCCCGAAAGCTACCATGTGATCTGTAACACAAGGTCCGCAACCCGGGTATTATAGTCCCAGAGGCATATTCAGTGCTGTTAAATTATCTTTCGATTACCTGCAATTAGTCACTTTCAGGACATAACCACTATCGTAAAGTCTACTTACCCCCAAGAGCGACATTACGTTTCACCACGGTTTATACCGTCATGCGCTACTTTATTAAAATAAAGGATTTGAGATTCTGTTTTAAGGTTTCGCTTTCTCTAAGGATCTGCAAAGACTATTTGACATTCAGTCAAAGCGTAAAACAAGTAATGAACAGGATCGCTCTCAGAACTTAAAAAAGAACAAGCATTTAAAGCAAGACCGCAGTGTAGCAGTAACAGAAACATAATCGCGACATTGACATTATATCCAGTTTTAAAATGACTATTTAATCTATTGATATAAATATTGTATTGATTGATCCCTGTCGTTAAACCTGAGCCTTAATAACTTGTCGTATCACTGCCTCACAATTAGCTTTGTTCTTGTCTCCAGAAATGCTATCGTCATATCTACTCACCCTAAATAAACCTTGCAGTACTTCACTATGGTTTCCTGTGATTAGAGATCGCTTTGGACTTCCTTCAAAGGAAAATGAAGGACTCAGATCAAGTTTGACTAAATAAAAGACAAAAGTACCTTTCTTCTGCTGTAAAACGTTACCAGCGATAGATTTTAAAGATAGACTGGATGCTTTTATTTGAAAGCTAATCCCTTTGACTAGCAGGGATTACTTTTCGGCCAGAAGTATTCCGAAAAATGCTTCAGTTTTCCTGGATTGGCAGGAAAAAGCTTCTTCCCTAGGAATATATGTTAATTTCATTCATACTTCGGTAGAACATCCTCTTCTTCCGAACTCGACCGTTTTTTATTAGAACCATCAACATCTCATCTTTCCGTTCATTTTTTATCTGATTTTGTTGAACATAAGAGAGATTAGGCATTTTTCTTTCAGTTTTCTTCTTTAATATGTAATACAATAAATGTAAACAATTGGGCTTTGTTCAGAGGCAGATTTACCTCCCTTTGAATATCAAAAACAATATTTTTTTGTTGTTAAATGATATATAGAAATGTTTCCTCAAAAGTAAGAGATCAGTTATTAGGTCGAAATATTCGAAAGGTTTTATTCGTCCCATCGGTACCCATCCAATGATGCTTGGGGCTCTTAAGCCTTGAACTGAATCGCAGCTCCATAATAGGCCTCCAAGAGAGGCAGTTAAAATTGAAAAATAAAGTATGATTTCCTGGCTCTTTTCATTATATTCCACCGAAATAATTATTCGTTGAGCTTTTAATATTCGAAAGCGTCTTTAGTTTTCCCTCCACTTCATTCAGAATTCGGAATAAGAGGCCGATTGATCCACCAAAAAGGTTTATATCTTGAGAAAATTTTACTGATTCATTTAAATATAAACTGGAGCAGGTAACACGTGTTTCAATCGGTTATGAAAAGGTCCATTTATATAACACTATATAGTGTTTTAAGGCATAGTAATACTTCTGTTTCCTAGCATACATACCTACCTATTGTAACCTTTCCATATGCGTATACCTTAAGCATTTTTAATGACGGCTCGTGCCCTACAGTGTAAGTTTTCATGTCTGATGCATTTCTCCACATAAAAAATGGTGGCTCTATTAGAAGTGGAATATACTTACTAGACAGCCTACTCCTATCGTAATTCATACGAAAATATTCCATTCTCAGGGCGTAGTCTTTATTCCCTAAGTTTATTGGAGTCCGTTGGCAGAAAAAAATGAGGACGACTCCTAAGATTAAACCAAGATATAAACGAAATTAAGTCATCTTTAAACGTGTCTTGTTTTATTAAATATTGCAAATGTTTATAGTTATAACCAACAAGCTCTCAGCAGTTGAAATATATATAACTGCTCGGGAAATAGCGAGCTCTTAGAGAAATTACAGTTTAATGGATGCATTAAAACTGAAATTTATCTTCCGCAGGAATTAGAGCACCCTTGGGGGGAGGGCAGAAGACTAAATTATGAATGGCATGTTCATTGAAAACCGCCGGTAAATCCCTTAAGCCTTGTAAACATAGGAAATGTGTTCTCTTCAACAGATCTGTTAACTATTCATTAAATGGCTCCCTGAACTGGAAATCGCACTATTCTTGCCCATGTTCAATTTAATTTCATTTTTGGCTTATTCGTGCTCCGTAAAATACATCCGGGATCTGATGCGAGTCTCAGTTACTTCCAAAAAGAACGTGTCTCCTTTTATTTTGTTTATTGTTAATCATTTTCATCAATTTTCCCGGATCCCGTTCAAAAAGCGACCGACTCGGGCATGTTCCTTCCCTTCGTATCACAGGCGGGCGCATAGGTGGGGTAGCCGCAGAGGCTCGAGCCCCCTAAAAAGTCTTGCCCTCTTCCCCACCCCCCACCGAGTTCCTTTAACGTAAACCATTATTGGAGAGGAATTTTGAAGAAGAGCAACGTAGAATGACTTCCTGCCTCATTGTTAGCTCTGAGGGAGTGCTTTTTGTCCCCCAGTGTTCTTTTTCATACACATGTTGGGCCTCTCAATTTTGGGACAGTCCCCTCTCAGGCAAGGCTGGCAACCGTTCTAATTTTTCCGGACATGCCGTGATTTCTGCCGTGAAATTTTGTGTTATGTTCTGAACTTTGGGTCTTAAAATTTTCAATCTTATTGTCATTAAGGTGAGGGCTGTGAAGCATCGGCCTAGGTATACAGGTTGATAGTGACCAGGCCAGGCAAAGCGAAGGTTGCAGGTTCACATCCCGCCTAGGGAAGGGATGCGAAGGCTTTTTGAGGATTAAAGTATTAGGATAGACGATGCGATATTGACTCAACTGTAGGAGCACCTAATATCTGGACCTATTTCTTCTAGGGAAGCCGAACTCTATAAAATAGAAAACAATATGTAGCATGGAATTTTAAGTAAAGGTGCCCTTGAAATTTGTCATTTTTTTACATAATAGTCCTCATTTCCAGAGAAAGAGAGTTTGCAACCATACCCACAGACCAAGTACTCTTCTCACACCAGAGCTTCGTATCCTTCTATACTAGCGATTCCACACCTGGGGTAAACGTACCAGTACAGATACGCGATTTGTGGTGTAGAGGTACAGAATAGAAGTCGTAATCATGACCGATGGGTCCCAGGCATATTTCTGAGGTCCACCTGATTGGGGTGCAATCTAGGATTTTGGTCTAAGTAGGACTACGCTGATCGAAAAGTTTCATTAGTTAAGGGAGCCAGCTGTGCTATATCATTCTACCTATCTTCCCATAATATCTCCCAAAATCAGTTGGGGACTCACCTTCCCATCGCTCTTCCGGTACGCGTCGTGGATCTTCCACACAAGCTCGGGTCCAGCCGTCGCCGTTTGCTTCCCGATCTCAAAGAACTGCATTATGGGATTGCCGTCGAGCACATTCTGCGGCGCGCCACCGTACTTGAACTTGGAGAACATGGCGGCGGCCGGCATGGGAGTTGTGGCCGCCGCTGAAGAGGAGGCGGGGGACGAGGGTGAGGCGGGGGTCGGAGGCGGGGGCGCAGGGAATGGGGACAAGGACCCGCCGGGCGACCGCGGAGAGGGCGAGACCTGGATCTGGGGGACGACGGCCCCGCGGACCCGGGCCTGCGGCGGCGGAAGGGCCTGAAACTGCTGAGACTGAAGAAACTGCTGTTGGATCAGCTGCTGCTGCTGAGTCGGGGGTAAGGCCTGACGTGAGGTTTGCGGCACGGGGACCCGGATGACGCAGGGGGCCGCTGGTTGGGGGAGGCGGGCCTGGTTGGGCCGGGGCCTGGGGGCGACCGCGGACGAGAAGGAGGGGGTCGCCTGAGGGCCGGCCGAGGGCCCGGAGGCCGCGGCGGAGGAGACTTCGAAGGCGGAGGGCCTCGCGGGAGGTGGCGGCGGCGCGGGTAGCGGGGGCGGAGGTATGGAGGGAGGGGGCAGGGAGGCGGAGGAGGGCGAGCGGGGCGGCGGGGGCGGGAGGGCGCGATCCAAGAGCGGCGACCCGGGTGGCAGGGGTGGAGGTGCGGCGGCAGGGGGGCAGGGGGGCAGCCGGCGCCTCCCGGGGGGACGCGCCGCACGAGAGCCGGGATCTCCGTACCCCTCCGCCCCCCCCGCTCCCCGCCCCACCTCCGTGGCCCCTCCTCCCACCGCGCGCGGCGCTCTCGCCCGGCCTTAGCGGAGGAGGGTGTGGAGGAGGTGGAGGGAAGGAGGAGGGGACGAGGAAGTGGAGTGGGACGATGAGGAGGGAGGGCGGGAGGAGCGGTGGGGCGGTGGAGGTGGAGGAGGGGGCGGGATTAGGAGGAGGGGAGGGAATGGGGGCGGCCCGGGAGAAGGAGCGCCCGCCGCGGGGCCGTCTACCATCGGGCGGCGCGGAGGAGGAAGACGGAGGCGGAGGAGGATGGCTGAGGAGGCGGCGGCGGATGCGGCTGTCGCTGCTGTTGCTCCGTGGGGTGCTCTCGTGCCGGACGCTCCTCTGCGGAAGTCGCCCCTAATGACTCCGTTGGCTTGGAGAGGAGAGCGTGGCGGCCCCTGGAACAAGAATGGAGCAATGAGAACCGGGCGGAAGGTGGTAGGGATTTAGAAAACACTATTACATTTAAGTTATCTAACGATTGACATGTAGAAAGGGACTTATATGGCTATAAGTAAATGACTTCGAGGGCATAGCATTGGCGAAACAATTTCAGATCGGGTATAGGGGAGACCGTGGAGGTTTCTATAGCGAGAAGGGAACTACTGAAGCGATAGAGGGGATTGGGTTGCATGATGACGAAGGTACCAGCTTCCCCTAGAGTCCGGATTCGTATCCTTTAGGCGGCAGAAATTTTCAGTGCATTCCCGACCCTTTATCTCGGCCTTGGCTAAAACTTTTCGAAAGGTACTGGGGATTCGAAACAAATTCTTAGTCTGACGAAATTATAACGCTCTCTAAATTCATTAGTATATTAACCTGATCATAAATATAAAGGAGATAGAAACTTGGACTGAAAGATGTAAAAACTCTTTCCCCTGTTACGATTGGTGATGACCACTGGACCCTGTAACAGTACCAATAAATGTATATAAAATATCATAGCGTATGCAATAATAATTTTTTATTCATGTTAGAATAAAGATGGCTGGTGTCCCATGATCTTGCAGTGGCTCTTAGGGTGTAACAATAGCTGAGATTTAGATGCCAAAATATTGACCATAAAATGATGTACCGAAAGATACGGTTCAAATGTTGGCGGTGATATAGGAGGAATCCCGCTTTCTACTCGGGTGCCTTTTGGAGGGCAATTCATTCTCTGTAATCCATTCGTCAACTCTAATTCAAAATTATAAAACCCTAGGCGTTTTTTGTTAAGAATAGGCCCATGTCAACGCCTGGTTTCCCAACTCTTCCTCCATTCCCTAAATCATCCAAAACCCGTGCCAAACCCTAGCCACCTGCCGTTGACGATGCAAATGACCTCAGCCGTCGACACCCATAATTACTACTTCGACTACAACTACTTGGAGCGACCTATCCGGCATCGACCACGCGCCGAAACGTGAGATGAGAAGAGGAGGATGGAGGAAGTTTGTAGAGAGAAGGGGTGTGTAAGGGCAAGGAGGAAGAGATGCGTGGAGCGAAGGGAAAGGACGGAGGGAATGGAGAGTGGGTGGGGAGTCGAGGGGTTGAGTGGGAGGGTGGGTCCCGGGAGGGTGGTTTCATGTGGGAGGAGCGCTGATAGGGTGGGAAATGAAAGGATAAATGTCAAGGGAGATCGGTGGCGTAGTTTCAAAGCACGACAAACGGCGTGGTTGCCGGTATCCATGACATGCCACTTGCGCACATTGAATTTCTAAATCTCACGCTGCGTATTCAATGAAATGGGCCATTAAATCGAAAACCAGTTTTCTAGAAATGGATCCTCTCGACCCATACGTAATTCATGAGAAGAAGTCTGGGGAAAGAAAGTGCCTCACGTTCTTTAGGACAAGGATGAAAAAATGCGTACTCACTTCACCACGTAGTTCCTGGCTCTCGTGCGATACCAGATTTTACGTGAAAGTTTTTAAATTAAAACCTAGTTACTTACGAATGAAACCTCTCCCATTATGAGACCCATTCCTAATTCATGAGAAGAATAGGGAAATCTAGTAAAAGAAAGAACGTTACTTATTTTTGGTTATGCATGATAAAATACGTGCTCACTTACAGACGCAGTCCCTGAATATCGTACGATACACGTTAAATTTTACGGCATAAAAAAATTTCCATCATGATTGTGCTTGGTTCAAGTATAACGTCGGGCAAGCAAACACTCCGGGAAAACGAATAAAGTTCCGATGAACTTTTTGGGCCCTTGGGGCCTCATTCGGAAGGCCAAGCGAGCAATTAATCTGGAAAGTGCCCGTGGGTCCCAAAACTTATCTCGCGGCCTCGCTTTACCTCTGTCATTGCATCTTCCTCGTCTGCACAACACTGGAATATTTGCATCTGCAGGAATGTTCCTGTATACTTCGACGCGCGTCTCTGCCCGGGATTGAGAAGAAAAGTTCGACGAAAAAAAGCGAGGACGAGGGGCGCGCAACAATGGAGGAGTATTTTGAGGGGTCCGAGGAGAAAGGAAGGGATGGTTGGGAGGAAAAGGGTTTTAAAGTGAGATGGGAGCAAATGGGAGACAGATTTTTACGGACGTTCGCGCACTGGCGGGGCTGGAAAAGAAGTCATGTGCGGTACAGCGATGCGTGCACTACGTTATATTAACGAGACGTCTACGTGGGACATGGGACTGCCGGACTATGCGATATGTCACTTGTGATACCAATAGATGTACGATATCCCATGTAAATGTAGTAATTAAAGTAATACAATTTGCAATTTAAATGTGGCGATTGATGTGAATATGACTGGAATTCTGAAGTGTTTGCAACTTTAAAGATTGAATGCCAAACAATTTGCCAAACTTGCGACACTCAGATTTCCATTTAATGCCTAATACATACCTCGTTTTAAATTTCTTATTCTAACTTCTCATGCCTAACTCATCTTGTGAATTACCTCTAGAGATTGGTCGGAGCAAACGAGCCTTAAAACGGACCAACGGATTTTCAGATTTATTTATTTGTGAGGGTCATTTCATACTCTTGTAACATGCATTCGAATAGTTCCCGATACTCTGTAACCAGGTGGCGAGCAGAGTAGCCCAATAAATCATTCTATCCGAAAAATAGTCCACTAACAGCTAGCAACCCAATCCTGGAAGTAAAGAAGCACTTTACCAAGGTATGTGCGTGAAGTATTCTATTTCACGTCAGTAAGGAAGCTTGGACGATAGCGGCCGCCGAACAAGGAAGATTGAAAGCAATGGACATGAGGTGTAATCGAAGCATGATGAAGATCAAATGGAAGGAGGGGAATTACCTGTGAAAAGGTCCTTGAAACTAATTAGTTTAATTACGAACGGTTTCGTAACACAGTTATCTCTTAGGTCGCTCCAAATCGAGTCGGTAATAAATAAATCGTTATTGAATCAATCAGTGAGGAATTGCTACGTAATATTTGATTGTTACAGAGGGAAAAATTTCCATAAAGTAGAGCCTGAGACGACATCTTTCTGGAAACATTCTGGGACAGCCTTCAGCAAACGGTAGGTAATAGGGGGAACAACTTATGGAAAGAATTGGTAATCAAGTTAAAGGACGGAATTCATGGAGTACATTATGAGGGATATCAAAATAAGGAAAACCTAGGAACCAAGCTATTTGCTGATAAGAGAATGGAGCGGAGATCTAGCGCAAACCAATCTTTCGATTTATTACAGGCGATGATAATGATAAATTGCCGCACATGATGCGTGATATGCATGCGACACCATGTTGTGTGCGATAACATGAGTGACATCGCGTCCATTGCGATTCGAAATTAATATCTCAGTGCGTTACCGAAATTCGCAGAAATCGCAAAGCCGTAGGGAGAAGAGAAGGTGTTGAAGGAAGAAGCGAGGGTATGGAGTTAAAGGATATAGGAGAGAATGGTTGGGAGTCGACGCTGGGAGCGAGCTGAGTGGGATGCGGAGACAGATGAAAAGCGGTGCGCGCGCGCCCGTCAGCTCACTCACGCACAGAAATTCGCACGCGGAGAGGGAAGGGAGTGGGAGGAAAATGCGAAACGAAAAATGGTCAAAAATTGAAAATGCCGGGGCGAGAGGAGGGGTAGTGTGGGGGGGGGGGAGGGACGGGGTACACGATTCTCGGGTTGGCGGTGCGTGTGTAGCGGATTAACGTTACGATCCTCATGCATGGAAATTGGGGCGGAGATCGCTTCGAGAGGGGGGGGGGAGTTGTGGGGTGAAGTGTGGAAGGGAGGCATATAAAAACCGAAGCAGACGTGTCGTGAAGCAGGGCTTTTCTCTCGGGGCGATAAGGGGGGACGAGGAAAAGGTGGGGAGGGGAATGTATTATTCCGCCGAGAAGAGATTTTATGGAGTGAACTCGACCTGATGATCATTTGGGACAGTATGGGAAGAAGACAACTTATGAATTGTTGTGAACTTGATCATTTTAAATGAATCCTTTTTTTTTCAATTTTTTTCTTGCTTCGCTGACCTAGCGCTGAAGGGAATGGATGTTTCCGGGTTCCCCAATGGTGACCCAGCCGTCGGGGTCAGAGCTTCAATTTATGATAAGGCGCAAAATGTGTGCCACGGCCGTGTTGGCCTTATATACATATATCCTCTCGCGATGCGAGTTGGATTTGCAGTTTTAGAGCTTATAAACAGGCTCTTATTGTGTTGAGTAGCAGTGAAAAGTGATTGGCGATGGAACTGGTGGCAGGTCATGGTGGTGAAATCCTCATCGTCGAAATACGATGGACGAATTTAGGTGTGGTGCCCCCAAGAAGTTCTCATTCGCCAAGTGGCCCACGCTCCTCGTGTAGGGTACAATCAATCTCTCAATTTTTTGTTGCTTTTACAATTTCTGGCTAATAATTTCGGGCATAGTTAGCTCCGTGTTTCAACAGTGAATTTAATGAATTTCGCCAAACGTTCTTACAAAAATAGAGACTACGAATTTTTGTGTCTGGCAGTTAGCATGATATGAGCATAAAATTCACCTATTTTCTGGCATAGATTGATGAAACAGAGTTAAATTTTATTTTTCTAACCAAGGAACCTATCACTGTACTTTTTGATTCTTTATACAGATATGAGATGCATTATTGTGTTCTGTTGTTGTTTACTAATCAGCGGAAATCATTTTTGTTTGCGAATAATTTGATTTATTGATTGAAAATTTAGTTTTTCAGGATTCTTTTAAATTATAATTTTCATTTAGCTGATAAGGGCAAATCTCTGAAATACTCCTTCATAAATCGTTTATGATGGCTTTGTGTTGCAAAATGGATCTTAAATTCCTTTGAATCAAGCGTAGCTATCTGGATCGCAAAGCTTAGACGTATCACTATATTCAGACTCGGAAAAGCTGTGGTCGTCCCTACTTGGATATATATGCATAAAATTTGCTAGTAAAATCACTTACTACTTCATACAATTCAGCAAAAAATGGATTTCTGAAAGTAAAACCAAACCTTAGTACAGTTTGAAAGTGAACATACTGCATGAACCTCGCAAACTGCGTCACTGGGTCCTTCCCTTACGCGGAATTGCGATATGATCTCGAAGTAACCAACCTTATGTAATCTCATAAGCATCTTCTGGCGTTTAGAATTAATTTTATCTTCATGCAAAGGATAATATCAAACTGATTATCTTAGTTTAGTATACCTATGTATTATCAACTAATTAATAATAGTGTTCCTTTTCAATATTTGTCGGTGCTTCAATTCTTATATTTACAAATAAATATTTTGAAGCAAGAGCTGATATCATGGAAATCTATTGATATAAATCTCTCCGTGAATAAATTATTGATCCTTAAAAACTTAAACGTAAAAAAGTTGCCGCGGTGAAGTGAGAGGCATCAAATATAACCGAATCGTACACTTTTTTATTGGTGTCCAGTGGGGAATGAATTGTACAAAAGATGGCTAAAGAAGGTTCAGTGAACACTATTAAAATGATAAAAGATCATTGATGAAAGACATTTAATGAACGTTCAAATAGCACCAATATATAGTGCAAAGAATAATCATTGAAATACTCCATAGATTGTTCAAAGAATGCTCAACGTAGATGATTCTCTTTGTGTAAAAAGTTTCTTTATCTCCGAAGGCTACCATCACAGAATCACAATGCCTACTTGTACCATATAATCGTCATATATCTTCCTACCTATCGGAATAATACTACTGTTATCACATGCCTACCAATGATATGCCTATAAATACCTATACTCGCAACTGTTTTAAATTAAGGCACTCGAAGTAAGTGTTATATACCTGACCACTCTCGTGCGTCAATGTAACTGCGAGAACTAATTTTTAAATGTACATGCCGTGATAGTTTGAGAAAATACCTACTGCTAACTGCTTTCTAGAATTAATTAATTGAAACCTATATTGCCACATAGGATGAATATGAAGTCAACATTACTGAGCCACTTGAAACCAAGCAATAAGTAAATATGGAAATAAGACCAAAGTACAAAATTAAACATACCGCACACACCATGCATATTTCAGGATCATTTACAACACAACTGACTCCATAAGTCCAGAGCCGGCAATACAAGTGAACATAAAATCTATGAAAGTATTTCGATATTACCATTTGAGCTTTGTTCAAACTAAAAATCACCACGAATATTCCTAGAATGTAGAATGAACATTGTGATTAGGCAATTCAAATATATGTGGTTTAAAGATGCTCTTTAAATGTTCAACCAGGAAGCATTTTTTTAATTCATCTTTGTGGACTGGAAACGAACGATCTACGAGCAGTCTCAAATGAATAGATAGCGTAATAAGTTAAGTCTCAAATGAATAGTTTACACATGAACATACAATGAACGTTCTGTGGTGTATGCTCAGGATAATTCAGTCACTACTTTTGAATTAGTTCATGAGTGTCTTCAGCATGGTCTATCCCCACTGAGTGAGCAACTTCGTTTTCTATAGCTACATATATTGTAAGTGTTTACAATTTTCTAATTAGTTTGATCGTAGAGTATGGTTCATTCCCTAATTTGACTTATAATTACCGTTTCTTCATGCCACAATTTCCACTGAAGCCTTTTCAAAGTCTCGACATGAGCATCAGCGAGCATTGCCCAAAATTCCTCCTCTCGGGTAGAATTGAAGGAGAATTATTATCCCTTATTCCCTGCACGACTAATTCAGTCAGTGAGGAAGGGAAAGGGGATTGCGATTCCCACAAGTCGACAAAATGGCGCAAACCGGAGGTCGTATCAAGTTTATGCTTATTTGGAAGGAATGGTGGTGCTGGGAGAAGTGAATCGAAGAGAGAGAGAGTGAGAGAGAAATGGAGGCACACGCGCTAAAGTTCAACCATACCATCTCTTTGATGTAATCTCATCTGAATGAACTTGGTGGGAGCGGGGAGGAATAGTAGAAACAAGAAAAAGAGGCCATAAAGTGGGAAGTCAGATTAAGCGGAAGAAAGGAATGAAATACAAATTACGAATCGAGGGGGGGGGGGTGTGCTGCACGGAGGCGGTGGGCAGGAGATGGTGGAGGAAGGCGCTCCACCGTTTAAAAAAGTTATGAGGAGAACGGAAATGAGAGATCGGCTGGAGAATAAGTAGAGAGAACTGATTATGAACTACGCTCGGATGAACTCGAGCATCGCGCGCGTCGCCGAGGGGAATAAAAAGAGAGATCTCCCGCGAAAGAAGAAGCCGTACTGAGTTTTATAGGCCCGTCTGAAAAATCCTAGACCCCCAGATTTTTTTCATAATTCGACGGCTATTTGACGTACACAACGTGTTCCCGTGAAAGAGAACGAGAATCCGGGGGCGTATTACGATCGCTCACGGGGAAACGCTTATGAAATTACGTCCAATAAAAGAGTCGGTGAGTAGGTGGAGGAAGAGGACGATAGAGTGAGAGGAATTGTGGAGGAAAAGGAGGAGAGAATGAAGGATTGGGACGCTATTTCTCGGGGACGTAAAATAAAAAAGAAAAGGGAGAAGGTCGGACTACGCACGAGGAAAATGTAGGCATGCGTATGTATGTATGCATGCCTATAAATAAATTATAAATTCGCATCAAATACGTACACGCCCGCGCACAACACCACGCAGAGTACATATGTACATGCGTGCGAATATGTAAAATTTAAGTGTGGAGATTAAGGGCGGTTAGTGGTGACAGGAAGGCAAATGAAGTTACCTCGTAAAGGATGAACGTTCGTCACGATTATAAAAAAGAAGAATGCCAGGACTGACACTTTGATCGATATACAGAGGAGTCGTCCCAGGCGGAAGAAGACACACACACACACATAATCCACTCCCCCTTGCCTCTGCTGACTGCTCTTCTTTTATTCTTTCCTACTTTACTCCGTCATCTGCCTTTCTTCCTCTCCTCCCCTTCCCCTCTAACAATCCTTCACCCCACCCCCAACCCCACGTCACAGTAACATCGTGTTTTTCTTTTCTTTTTTTTAATGAATCCATAAGGTAACATCCGGAGTACTTTCTGGACGACCCTTTACTTCCCTTCCTTAATTTTTTTTATCACTCCTAGGCCATTTCTTCCCCCTGGCCTCGTGATCCCCCCTACTCTCCGTCCCCTATTCTCCGACCTCCTCCCGTCGCCTTCGGAATAGATAACGTGACCGACCTTCCACGCGGCTTTGTCCCCTTCCCCCCATTTATAAAACACTTAAGCGCTGATGAGATGTGGTTTGATTGCTTGGGAGCGCGTGGGGCTTTTGTATATGTTTTTCTTATTTTATTTTCGACGGAAAGCAAGTTAACTGAACTGGAAAAGCTCGAGTAATGTGCGGGTTCATGTCAAATTTTTTTCCGGAATCGATTCAGGGAATACACTGGAGCCATTACCCTCCCTAGCATTCTTAGGTAGGAATCATTAGAGGTTGACCTGGTACCCGTTATTATTTTCAGACTCACGATCTTGTGCACGCATTTTAGAAGAGATAAAAATTCATGTAATTTTTTGTCCATGTGAGAAGTAAGATCTCCGAAACCAGATTTTTTAGGATAAATTTGGAAATTGTTAAGGTTTTTCAAAGATTCCAGGTTGTGCAAGGGACATGAGGCCGGAGAAAGAAATGTTGGGCACTCGCGAAGGCAGTTTGTCACTCAAAATATGGTAGTATGCAAAGAGTATTCAATTTATATTCCTAATCTCTTTTGTGATAAATCTATCTACCTCTGGTGTGTCAAAAGTTGATCGTAATTTCAGATTTACCCACCCTTCTTCCCTCCTCATTCAATTCCTTCGTGATAAATTCAATTGCGTGTACTTTTAAGTTCATTTTCTAAACCTGTGATAATTATCTTTAAAGACATGTTAACATGAAGACCTCAGAATTCAGAGCTGTCCTTGTACAGTGCCACTTCTTCTGGAACTTTTTCATACTTCTAATAGTAATTTCCCAATCCCATAGTATCCCATAACGATGCATGGATGATTTTTTTTCAAATCGTGTAGTCTAACAGAAGAATTTCTCTGAATTATTGAATTGAAGAGCAACTTTAAAATTTAAGGCGAATATTCGGCGTGCTTAATTTAAAGGATGTCGTTAAAATGTGGAATTAAAAAGTTCAAAGAAAATTTCAAGTGTCTTAGTGCCTCATCTCAAGTTCCCTGAGTCTGCCCAGTTTGCTGAAGACTTTTTAATTTCCCTAAAAAGATTTAACACAGCTTTGAATTATGGTCTGCGTATAATTAAGGCCACGCACTTTAATCCACGAAAGTTATTCAAGTCTGATTTTCTGTTTTAGTTATCCGAATTTAAAATGTGCTTTTCAGCAATTAAGAATATTTACAATTCACTTTAGGGTACCATATCATCTTACAATTAGATCAAATCTTCAGGTTGAAAGACTGGCCGGATATTTGAGGAAATTACAAAGAAGGCATAAGCCATTAAAGAGAATCCAAAGGTGAAAAACTAATTTTCAAATCGCTGAGGAAACCTGACAAGTGTCATCCACCTAGTTTTGCGTTTTTCTTTCTCAACCATTATAACAAACTATTCCCTCGTACAATCCAAAAATTACTACGGTAATTTTAACATTATGCTCCTCCTCTACTTTGGATCCTATAAAAAAGCTTGAAACATTGGAGAAACAAATCCTCATTTTCATCTCTGGCAACTTCGGGTATCTACCAAGTCTTAAATGAATATGTAATGTCTTGAAAAGCATTACCTTTTAAATATATATTCAACTCTGTTGTAAGTATGCCTTTTTTAATCATGTTTCATACAAATTGCGAAATAGTGCGGTGACCCATCGCCAGCAGCATCATCCCCAACTTCAAATAAAATCAACAAAGACTCCACTAACTTGCCGAAAACGCATTCAAAATTCCGTTTTTGTTCCCGGACATCGAACGATGAGTCCCTTTCGAATCCCCTTTTGTCACCACTCAATTCCTACGATGAACAAATGGTGCTTCGAAATGAATTACACCGGAGAGTAGGAATGGAAATCGCAATTTTGGTCGTTTACTATCGCGCGTGACACGTCCTCGCTGCTCGTGCATGCAGTAGTTTGACGATAGCTCAATCAACAGGTCTGTGGCGAAGCTTTGAAAACCCGTCACGTGGAAGAATATTTGTGTGCGGGAGAGAGACAAAAAAAATAACCACTACCACACAAAGGCGTTGTATCTCTCGGTCTGCGAAACGGATTCTTTTGAGATCCGATATCTCCCCCATCATCATCATCATCTTCATTCCCTCCACGTGGATCTCCCCCCTCTCCGCAATTCCGTTTCCCGAATGCGCCCTTCTCTCTACCTCTCCAAAGCGAGCATGACAATGAGAGAAGTTCCAAACCGTATTCGGCGTTCTCTCTCTCCCTCTCCATCTCTGACACGATGGAGGAACGAGGCTGGAGTCGAGGGGAGAAGGAAGAAGTAGAGTTAGGTGGAGGGAAGAGGATGTGAGAAGAGACAAAGTGAGAGAATAAGGTAACCGCGGGAAGGAGAAGTGAAGGGAGAGAGACGAACGCGGATGGTTTCGGTATTATCATAGTTCAGGGGATCGGATTGATGTGGTGGCCAGAGTACTTCGCTCTCTATGCGGTGGGACCGGGTTCAAATCCATATTCTAACGTGGGTTCTATATGGAGTACACTCCAAATGAAGTACTCTATACGTCGGATGGGGAAATATATTTAGGACTCATTGCCACCTTTCTTTAGGAGAATGCTATTACACACGCAGGGTTTCACCCTTCCTCCCATCCCAAATAAATCTTTCCATAGCTCCACCTATCCGTAAAGGTGCAAACAACCTCAACTCTTGGTCGCCTCCTCCAAACAACCAACCAAAAACAACGAGAGAAGTTTCAAACCATTTCCGAATTTTCTCTCAATCTCTCTCACGATGGAGGAAGGAGAAAAAAGTACGAGCCGAGAGAATGGGAAAGGATGAGAGTGGAAAGGTAAGAGAAGAATGGGAAGAGGCTGGGGATGAGTGAGAGGGATAACCGTGGGAATGGATAGAACGGTAGAGAGAGGTAGTTCTAATTAGGAGCTGAGAGAAGATGAGGGATAGAATAGAATAATGGGTTTATTAGAACCTAGTCCAAAGGACTCTAGGTTTAACAAAAAGATACAATTCATGGTACACTCTCCCATAATACAGATCAGGTCTGGTATACCCTTGGGGTGGTGGATAGGCCGGGGCAACATAAACCTACACCCTTCTTCACCTGCCACCATCATACCCACCACCACCCACCCGGGCATTTCCTTCCCATCAACCTGGTTCACATATCCAGTTTTTATATAATCACACAATTTTATTATTTATCTCATTAACAATTATCCCGTTATACAATTTGTCTCTTGCAGATCTTTAGTTCATGTCAGGAATCATAGAGGAATATAAATAAAATGTATATGTAGTGAGTAATGTCTAGAGGAACGCGGCGGAAGCATTCGAATCAATAATAAATCGTTTACATTGATGTGAGAATTGAGATAGTCCTGCTGTATAGCTACTCGTCAGACCACTAATGAAACATTCTAAACGGGTTTTTGAGGATTACAAGCATCATGAAAACAATTACTGTATTTCTCCGAATATAAGTCACACTCGAATATCAGCCGCAGCCCATTTTTGGGGTCTCAAACAGGGAAAAGATTTAATACGCGAATTTAAGCCGCACCCTTTTTAGTGCATCCCGAAACAACCTACAGTATTAGGCATTAGAATTTTATCTGTTTTCACTAAGAATGAGTCGATTCCAAATGTCGATTCTCGATTCCACCGATTCTCAGGCATAGAGTCGGTATCGAAAATCTATCGCCTAAACTCGATTCCGATTCCATCGATTCCAGATAAGTAAATATTTTAAACATAGACTATAAGCTGAGGATATATTTGCTATTTGTCATTAAATACACTTTTTGAGCGACTTGATTGTCTTTATTATTTTATTACAGCCAGTACTTGAATTTAAAAAATAGTCGTACGCTACTGGTATATCAATATCCCATCTGATATTAGGTATAAGAATCGATGGAATCGGAATCAGAATCGAGAATCGATTTGAATGAGTCGGAATAGGAATCGAAAAATAGTGGAATCAACTCATCCCTAGTTTTTACACTACCTATGTAACTGTGACACAATGTTACGTATATTATCCTTTAATATATGAATAAATTGTGCACCAATTTGACCTTTTTCAGCGTTATTTCTTACTTTCCCCGTGGCTTAGGCGAGTTTAGCTGGCATCCGCGTGAATCCGAATGGCTTGTTTGCTCAAATCGGTCATTTTTACGATTTTTTAAGAAAGTTCTCGAATTTAAGCCGCACCTCGAATATAAGCCGCACCCCGATTTTGAGGCTCCAAAATCGGGAAAAAAGCGGCTTATATTCGGAGAAATACGCTATGTAGCCATAATACCACAGCACAAACCTTATTCGTGTAATTGGAACAATATCACTGAGAGTCTGCGGCAGTGTCTGTTTTCGGCCATATTTACGGCTAGAGTCACGCTTTAACGGAAGAATCTTCCCTATAACCCTCCCTTTTCATAAAAAGTACCACCGACTTTGAATAGTGTAAAAGAGATGCGTGCATTGGTGGGGAAAACGTGAGGATCATTAATGGTATATTCTTAGGGAACACCACAGCAGGAAAACACCCTCTAAGGGAGAGAGGAGGAGGAGGGGAGGAGGTAGAGACTTAGAGAGAGATAGACTAGGGTAACTGGGGGAAGGGAAAACGGAAGGGAATGGGGGGAGAGGAGAGTTATAGGGTTTCGGAAGGAGGAGTGTAATCCTAATGAGTTCCGGTCGCTCGTCCGCGAGGCGTGAGATAGAAGATCGATGGAACCCTAACCCCTGGTGGAGCCCAGAGAGAGGAGATAGAGGTGGCAAATTGATTCACAATTCCCTTCCCGCCCGCGCCCGCAAAACAAGACGACAAATTTATACGGAAATATTAATTGGCGGCCGCAGCCGCGGAAAGGGATCGAGAGAGACGAGGGAACTAACTATAAGTGCACTATAATCGGGTTGGACGTGGAGGAGAAGAGAGGTCTCTCTCTTTCTCTCTCGGTTCAATGTTTCCGAAGAGTGGGAAAAGTTTTCATTATGATTTCGGTCCCCGCGGTAGGAATATGAATAAACCTTAATAAAATGTCCTCCTCCTTCATCCCCATGAGAATGCTCGTGGACTTTGATGCCTCGGATAGTCTGTATTATTTGAGCCTGATCGGATGTGGTTGAATACGCTGCACCGTCTTTACCATAAGGGCACACGGGGCCCGAGCCCAGGGCCCCCGGCCTTACGGGGGCCCCGAAATGCTGATATATTTGCTTAGACAAATAAAAGTTAATAGCGTATCTATCAAAGTTCTATTCTCAAAACATTTAATAACATGTATTTGATTTGTACCAATAAAGCATAATAAATATAAAATCATAACAGAAAAATATTTTTTCTTGTCATTCACTTTTCTTACTTTCCAACGGGGCCCTAAATTTTAATGTGCCCAGGGGCCCCGGCATGTCCTAAGACCCTAAAGAGGCCCTGTGGATACGGTAGGTAAACCAACCCCCATTCCATCGCGGGGTATAGAATTTCAAGGAGGGGATCGTCGTCGCTTCATCCCTGGTGAATGAATTGACTCTCACGCACTGGAAGGAAAGTGGGTCACATAACTTCGGCGGCGGAGTGATGTCGATATTTTCATTTAATTAGGAGCCATTTTTGGCTTAGGGAAAGACTTTTTTCCGAGTCGAGTGGTATGAGAGTTTGTGGAAGTTGACCCTTGATCCTGATGTGAGAGCCGTTGTCGTCTCCTAAGACAAAGATGGCGATGGAAGGCCAAAATGTTCTCCGGTTAAAAGTTCTAGCTGCCTCAGTGGAGAAAATAGCTCAAATTTCCAGTTCCGAGAGCAACGAGAGCAGAGAGTATTGCGTGTCGGTATATGAGAGTAGTATCGCTTTCATTGATGGAATCTTTAAAATCCCAAGTAGGAGTATTATATGATGCTTGACCTAAATACTCTTGATGTTAGAAATCGACTCTGGTTCTACTATATGAAATTGTTTCATTTTATAACAATGAAGATATCATATTGAAATTCCTCATGGATTTCTTTAAAAAAATGGCCCGTTTCCTAAGAGAGTAACGTCTTCAGATTTGTGTTACGAAACCGGTCGTTTTTTAAAAATAAATTAGTGAGGAATTGTAAGGTGACATTTTCATGGTAACTCACCGTTCAAAAACTACGCAATCGCAGTCATAATTATGTTCAAGTATGTGATCGGTAGGTTGAAAAAATAATTTTATAGGAAGTGGTCGTTTTTAAAGATTCTTATACAGTAGGTCAGGTTCTGCAACTGGAGGTAGACAGCTAGGAAAATTGATTCGGTAAGAAAAAACCGGGTTATACAAAACGAGATCAGCTTGTGGATGTAATGAAATGCAAATGTATTGCTATTTAATGCCTAGTGGATACTTTAATGAGTAGTACTACGGGTTTCAGTGATTTACTATCGTCTTCAGGTACAAACCTGTACTGCACCTGGAGTTGACGCCAGAGCGTTGAAACGCGTTGTGCTCCTGATTAAAGTTACGGGCACTACGAAGTGTTTAATTAAGAATCATTGATTTGTATAAAGTATATAATGATTCGATGAAAAAGGTAAATCGATTGACCATCTTTCAAATTTGCCGCAGCAACATCGCCATATAGCGTGCTTTATGAAAAAATTGAACTCTTGAAATATTAAATGTACACCTCAGGTCTAGTGGATGGGTCAGGTACACCTCAAGTCTAGTGGATGGGGATTCTCCTCGGCTTTTGATGACATTTTTCTCCCTTCGCCGTGTATCCAGCCTCATAATCCATTGTCGTCGTGCGAGGTAAATCCCACATCGAACGTTTTTCCAAGAGACCGATGGAGAATTCATTTTATCGAACTCCTCACGACTCTGCTATCCAGCCAGTGCTAACGTCGTAAAAATAAGGAATTCGTAAGCTAACCCGCATCGTAACTTTTATGTTGAACCCTTAGGGAATACGTCTGGCCTTTGAATTAACCACGGACGGTTAAGTACCCGTTTTGCACCGGTGGAGCAATCCTGTAAACCCGAGTCGATCGACTCGGCCGGACGCACCAATCGTTGCTCGGGACGTGAATTCGTAAAAAGGCTATCGCGCCAAGTTTCGATGGGCTTTTGACGTCACGGCGTCGCTACCGGCTTCCGTTGTCTGCACCATAGCCGTTCCACTACCTTCCCCTCAATCTCCCTCCCTTGCGGACGCGGCCCCAACGCGTGAAATATGACCTCACGGAGGCTGGCGCATGTGAGCGTGCGTGAAGTGGTGGGCTACTGCATCGTCGTTGCAGCCGGGCGAAGGGAATGAAAGAGCACGTATGTACTGTTGAGCAGGGCTTAAAGCCCTGTTCACATTCAACATAAGAACGTAACATAACAGCGGTTAACTTGGTCATCTCGAGTCACAGGTCAATCCGCTTGTGTTGAGTTCGTTCGTGCTACTAACAAGGCGTCAGCTAGTATTAAAGTTACCCTCCAGTAATGTCACGTAAAGAGTGGTAACACTATGTTCTTAGTGACTTTGAGAAGGGACAACACAGTGGCGCGTTCACAACTCCACAACGCGTGCGCTTCCGTTATCGTTACTTTTCAATTACGCATATGACACCGAAAACGTGATCGTCATTATTCAAATGTTGCCAAATGCTTTAAATTACTAGTTTTAATTGATGGAGTACACTCTAAGGATGGCAACTACGAATATTATTCCTCCAGAGTAGTTTTCGTTTGGATCACAATAACGAAAACGCGAAAGACGAAACCGTGATTCCACCCCGTTACCCAATTTTCTGCCGAGAATCCAGAATACCCGAGAAAAAAATCCGTGATCCTAATATAGACTTTACATTATGCCATTATTTGTGATTGTACTCGGAAACTGGAGCATATTCTTGATTACAACAGGGCAAAATGGGGCGTACTAGACGTGGATATCCTTTGTACGACATTATTTTGTTTCAAATACAACAATTACATGACCTCTGGCTATCATGGTTCCTCTCCCAAGCATTGCAGGAATAATCGCGTATATTTGCACCTCATTTACTATACATCAGCCACCAAAGCTATTCCGAAGAAAATTTTCGAAAAAACTTGCACTGAGTACTATGAATGGACTTATTCATGACAGGAAGATGATCAAAATACTGCGACAGGTTAGCATAGCTTTCTTTTTCAAATACTTTCTAGAAAAATGATAAGGACTTACTCGTGCTGATGACTCTGGATGCCTAGACTTAGAGTTGGATGGATAGCGTTTGCAAGGTGACTTAAGAGCATCACACGGATGATTACTCTCGTTTATGTCTCAAGTTATTTCATTACGTTTGCCAATTACGAAGAAGAGTGATCCCTTAAGTTCACCTACAGAGCACATTTAGACGAGACGGGCCATCATAAGCGAGGGATTTAAATGCAGAAGTAAACTCGAGTTATTCAGCATAGAGTGGGATATCATTGAGATGTTACGCGAGTGATCACATTTGTACAATAAAATGTATACCATTTCAAAATTAGTTGATAGAAAGCCAATTTGTGGAGTGTATTTAGAACCTTTCTTGGACATTGAAATTTGTAGAAAAAACCATCCCTTTTGTCAACTTGAGATAAGAGAGAAATATCCTCATTGGTCGCTTTGATAACGCACACGATTACAGCCTGTACTAAAGGTATGTTCTTAAATTGTGTCATTTAAGATCTCACCACGCAACGAGAGTTCGCTGATTTGAGTCCCGTCTGAGTGGGTTTTTTCACCACCCAGGGAATGCATTTATATGAATGTATCTACGGGTGGGTTTACCCTGGCCAGTTGCTTCCTCAAGCTTCTTCTGAAAGAGCTTCCGGGGAATTTAACTCCGATGAAAATTTTTCACTAGTTAGTGTGGACACAGATTGGTCGGTGTTTACATTGGCCACAATATACTTCGGCAAGTGACTGAAACGTTTTTTATTCCTGCAAGAGGACTTGTAGCGCCGATTACTCGTGGAGTTTACGTCAAAAGTCGCTTGCTACAAGTATAAGAACAAACTTGCCAGTGTAAACCCACCTTGAGTGAGGGCGAATAGTATTGACCTATATTCTCCGAAAAGGACGCACTTTCATAATTGGTTATTTTTTTGCTACATCTACCGATCCTTAGAATTATTACTCTTATTACTTCTATTATTATATTTGGCCTTTTAGTTTTTCTTTCCGTGACCCCGTCTCTGAGGCGTCACATTCGATAGCGGAGCCGTGAGGAATCGACGCGAGAGCACGTCTCACGGGCCGTTGCGTCAAAAAGTTGGAGAGTGGTTAGCGCCCGCATAAAAGAAGGCGGGTAGGAGTTTTGTTCGGGAGGGAGGGAGGGAGGAGAGGGCGAGAGGCGATGAGGTGGAAGTGGGAACCGTCGTCTAAGAGGACGTTCATTTTTTTTAAACTCTCCTTACACACACTCTCCACTTTCTGGAGAAGGGTGCACTCGAGTAGGATCGCGTCGATGGAAGGGGATAAAAGCCTCATCTTGGCGAAAGAGGCCGCCGTGCTGGCTAGCAGGCACGAGGAAGCTTTCTCTCTCTCTCTTGCTTCGTGAGTTTCGGTTTATTTGTGCCATCGCCCCCGTGCGCGCCCCCTCTTCATCCCACTCTTCCTTTACATTCGACCTCACCTTTCCTCCTCCCACTCACACTGCACGTGATCAGTTCATGCGGTAAGGCGACGCGTTCGCCCCGACTATGACGTCGCAAAATAGGACCGCAGACGAGCGGTGGGTGGTGGGAGAGAAATTCAACGCGCTTCCTCGTTCATCCTCACATTTCGTTCCCTAACCCCTCCCCCTCTCGCCAAATCATCCCACCCCCGTCCCCGCCGCCTACATCGCAGGTTATCGCCTGTTCCCAAAGAAACAACGCGTTGCCGCTCCTCGCGCCAGGAAAGTCCTCCTGCACCTCATTGGGGAGTGAACTCTTCCGGGTGCAGTGTTCGTGAAATGGTGCGCTGCGGCGAGGAGATTAGAGGTGTCGGGACTAGGGTGTTGGGTGAGGCAGCGGTGACCAGAGGATGGCCACATGTTCGCAGGATTGGCCGAAGATTCAATTGTGTCGCGTGTTTAGTTTAACCCCTTTCTATCATGGCGTCTACAAAATGAGCTTGGTTTTATGTTAGTTTGGTTAAGCTCTCTATGAAATTACTATCTTTTAATCATGATTTCCATTAGATGGAACCGTTCCTGGTTACTTATCAGTGTAGTGGTAAATTTGAGGAAAAAACTGCGTTATAATCTTTTACACATGTATACGTATTGTGTCTTCACAATTCCTCTCACTCCCGTGCGGTGGCTCTCAGGATTGTATTTATATGTAGATGATGCTGCGGGCCATCACGGAATCGTTTTCCGGCAGAATTGGCTCACGAGCCAAGGGTAAGGGGACTTCAAGGTGGGAGGAAAGTGAAAAGGGACGTCGAGGATGATAATTTCTATAAAAGTTTCTCGTACATCGAGTGTTTCGCTGTTTCCTTAGTGGTTGAGTGTGCTGTATGGGAAAAGAGGATTCTTTGACCGATTGTTTCAACTATCTCTCTTATTTCATCGCTTTTGTCTGACCTGGAGATGTAATTTGGCGCTTGAATAATATCCTTCGCCTTATAGTCTCAAACTCATGAGGTTTGAATCTACCTAGCAAATCAGTATGATCGTTTGGCTTCGATCTTCCAGTTCTTCTATTTTTGTCCCTCTGATATCTTATTGCTCTTCCGTTCACTCATATGAACTAATAACAAAACGCGCGGCGTGCCTTTTTATTTTGTTCCACCTGGGCCACGAAGCTCGCTGAGTAACTACTGGAAAAAAGATAAAAGCAAAGCGGAATTACACCATCACGAGTCTTATACCAATAAATGTGGACGATTTGAACTGGGGACTGAAAAGAATTATCCAAATTCTTGGGAAATTCCGAAAAATAAAGGCAACTTCAAAAGACTAAGAAGTTCCGTCAATAACTCCCACGAGCGAACAGATAATGTAACACAGCTGATCTAAGGATTAAGTAGGGAGCCGCTTGAGACTCGGGAGGCTTCTCGGTAGTCTCAGATTACTTAATCATTTCAGATAAGGCGAGTTTCAGGATGACATAGAGGAGATTATTTCAACTCCGCACTTAACTTCTAGAACTAATTGAAGCGACAAAATAAGAGAGATACAGAGCCAAATTGATAGGGACGAAACTTCCTTCTTTCCACGCACCATTGGTGACCATAAAAAGCCGACCAAAACACTAAGACTCTCCATTAACATTCAATTCACTTTTTTCTCCTCCATCTCTCTATTCCCTCTATTCCCAATGCCGGCCCAAGGTGAGGGCAACGCGGGCAAAAGCCACAGGTGGCTAGTGTTAGGGTCGGTCAGTCTGCGAATTATTAAACAATGTGAAAAAGGGACAGAGTGTATGGAAATTGGAAAATGCTACTAGCTTCCAATATGAATTTCCTTTGCATATCGTAAAAGTGATTGACACTCGTAACTAATTTCAACAAATAGCACAGAGAAACCTACGGGCTAACAATTTCCTTCATCAGCATTCTTGTCACCAACCCATGTAAAGGAACCGTGGTTGCAAATGTAAAACAATTTACGGTTGAAAATACACCCACCCTCAAGAAAAAGGTATGTGATGTAAGCAATTCCGATTAATATTTTCCCCTGTCAAACTCGACGCTTGGAGATAACTTATAGATTAAAAAGTTAAATAATGGGTTACCCTAAAATAAACGCGCGGTTACATAAATCGCAATCGGTAAATAAAATCTTCAAAAGTGGCGTCCAAGTAAAAGTTTGTCCACAATTAAAAATATCTAAGGCCGGCACTGCCTATTCCCTGCCTTTTTCATGTCTGGTGTCCTAACCTAACACCCTCTGTCACACAACCCTGTGGCGGCTCGCAGGGTGGTTTGATGATGTAGATTCCCTTCAAGCCGCATCGTTGGATCATCCGTATTATCTCTCACACCACTATGCATGCCCTACTTCATGTCTCATCACTCTTCAAGTCTACAGCCTTCCCTTGCACCTTCCTAAATCCCTTTTCATCTCCCTCACCCTCTTACCCGCCTATCTTCTCCCCCCCCCTCTCGCAGCTCTCGAAAGCTCCTTACCTTCCAATACGCCTTCCATCCACTTGTTTCTTCTTCCTTTCGAATTCCCTCGTTCAACTTCCTTTTCTCTTCCCACCCCTTTCGTTTGCCTTCCTCTCTACCCAGCTTATCTTCTCCAAACCCACCCGCCAAGAAGCCTCCTCCTATCCACTCGTATCCTCTTTCCTCAAAGACCAAGTTTCGGGACTGGAGAACTCTGCACTCCATGTTCTAACTAATAATGCATTAATTAAATGCGGCAATCATTTGCGTAGTTGAGGTGTAATTAAATCGCGACGATGTCGTGTCACTACCACGAGGAGTCGACAACAGGAAGCACGACTCTCCTCAGTGAAGTGACGCGTCTTTTTCGGAAGCGAGACCATCGTGAATGTAATCTTTGAGTGCATCGTGTTCGATCATAAGCCATGAGAAAAACAGGAATACATACGTGACTTTCGACGAGAAAAATTTCTTAATTGTTCGCGGGCTTTAAAAACGATTTCCCAGCTCAAAACGTCACGTATAGGTATATCGAAACTTGGTGGCACTCACCTTCGGAGAACCAGAGATCGCTGAGGGTAAATCAAGCGTTGATGAGCGGGCAAAGGTACCGAAGGACTCCCGGAGTGACATTTGGAGGAAGACTCGACCACTTTATCTCACATCACGTGTATGCTTTCCTCTCCCTTGCGTCATACTCTTAACAAGCAAGTGCCGTCAAGTTTCGCTACACCTATACATAATACGTGATATTATTCGCGGAGAACGCGAGTGTAGAACATGATATCTCTCTCTCTTTTCACGTTGAAATAAAATTAATAGCCAACCAGTGTGGCCCTTATCATACATCAACGGTTGCGCCACACTTATAGGGGTAGAAAAACTTGGTGGAACTTGCTTGGGAAGCGCAGGATGTGAGGGAGAGAGAAGTATGAAAAAAATGGGGACAAAGTAACCGAGGGTCCCTCCAGCGGTCAACACGGGATTCCTTCGGTGCATACGTTCGCCCGTCAACGCTTGAATCACCCACACTGACCTCATAATCTACGCTGGAGAGTGCCACCAAGTTTCGCCATGCCTATACCATTCTCAACAAGGCATCAATTATGGTTTCTTTTTTTCGGATAATTCACCGAAGCTCTCTCATTTTACCGGGAGATGGCGTGGCGGCCTCCGAGAAATATTTTAATTGAGGACCGAAGGAGATGCACGACCACATTTGGCCACTGTCACGCTTGGGCGCGAGTGGTGCACGGTCACAATCGCGGACGCACCGCCCCGAAAGAGATATTTCTCACAATTAGGCCGCCCGCACTAGGGTGCCTGCCACCGACTGCCCCAATGTGGATGAGGGGCGTGGGGGGGGGGGAGAAGGGAGGGGTGTCCGTGCTGGATTCCTGGGGCGTGGAAAATGCACCGGGGCCGTAATTTGCGATGTGCAGTGCGCACTCGGGAAACCGGCGAACCGTGCATTTTCGAGCGGTTTTTTTGTCGCTCGGCGCCACACGGGGAAAGAGGAGAGTGTGGCCTATTGCACTGCATCATTCCCACGATCCCTAAAAGCCTGGATTATTTCAATCTTCTCCCCACTCCCTCTCCATCTCTCTAACGCACGCCTTCCTTCCGTCTCTCTTTCCCTGAGATTGGCGAACTGAATTTCTTTGGTTACGTACATGTGGAACTGAAGAAGAATTGTAAATTAAAGTATAAATATATTACTTTTATGTGTAATTTTTCAAAAGGCTTTTATCCAAATAACGATTAATTTTCTCCTCACTTAATACAGACTTTATTAATGCTATGGCGCAATCTCTTTCTATACAAGTAAAATTATATTTTTTTGATCGCTCACTCATGTTCCTTCATATTTAGAAAGATTAATAGGCTTACATTAGAAAGGGCCAAGGGCCGCAGGGTTCCCTATGCGGGCCAATTTAAAATTAAATTTTTCTTACAAAAGAAAATCATTAGATTCGGTGCAGAGGTTTATTTTCTGCTTTTTAAAAATTACTTGCAATCACGTGTAGGTTTGGAATTTATGTTATTGGAGGGCTGAATAAAAAAAGGTGTACCTGCATTCGATTTTAGTGTACACTACGTTCTTTCCTAAGATTTGCGTTTTTGGCACAAAAATTGTAAATCTTCGCACTATTTAAAAATAGAATTTTTTAATTAACTTGCAGACCGCAGCAGATGCTTGAACTAGGATAGTACACCCGGGACACTTACGCATCACGTTAAATAATCAATGCAACAGAATTACAATGAGATTTTAGCTGGGATATTTTCCATCCCAACCGCTCCATCTGTGATTAATGACTTCTGCATATAGTAAATGCATTTTGCATGTCATTTTGGGAGGATTCATAGAATATTATGCAACTTTTTTATTTTTTTCTTATTCCCGTTGAAAGTCAACGGCCACTATCTTCATAATTAAACTTAAAATTTTTCATTTGTGGTTCTTGAATAATTTTTTAATTGTTGTAAAGAAACAGGTTTGTCTCTTTCGCCTCAAAAGTTTTCCGACTCCTGCTCTCAAAAAATCGCGCACTGCCCTTCCCCAATACTCCCACCGACTCATTCCCCTTCCTCAGTTCCCCGTGACCTCTCTTCCCGGTGTTTCCTCTCGTGTCATCTCCCCATATCATCTACCCCGCTTCCCTTTATGCCCTCTTTCATATCCTCGCGTCCACCAAATGGCGGAGCGGCCCGCTATTTAATGATCTCGGACTGTTCAGGCAATCAGAGGGATGGGATTCCATCCCAACAACACGGTCACTCGTCCGCGTGATCTTTTCTCGGCGCTCCGCGAGCTTTGTGCCACGGCGGCAAATGGAATTTTGGCGCAACCCTAGGTCTCAGGAGGCCGGAAAATCGCGGAGGAACTCCACTCGGTTGCAGTTTTTTTTCAATTTCCTCTCTAATTGCATTTTGCCTTAAATATTTCAGGTCATGATACACCTAAAAGGCACCATGCTGAGGAACGCGAAAAACGGGCTCGCCACTTCCACTCCCTGGAATGCACCGGAACGCGCTGTGTTCCCTCTAGTTCTCACTTAATTCGTGAAATCCCATAGTGAGGCTAGGTACTGCTTAAGTATGGAAGAAGCTTCCTCAAAAATAATCCATACGCAATAAAAATCCGATTCCCCACCCCACTTTCAAACATTTGTGCAAATAAAAGCTTAAGAGGTTTTCATTCAACTGCACTTCGATAGATTGCATCTGATTCTTGCAGAATTGCAAATGCTTCTAGGCGATGCCCTCAGACTAGCGGCGTATGAGATTTCGGATGTAAAGAGAAATTCCAGGTAAAATATTTTCATCAGGAATGGAATCGTTAACCTGAAAAATGTGTAAATGAGAGCGGACTTTGTGAATGCATGTTTATAGCTTCCCTTAAACTTAAATATTTACAATAAACGCCAAAAATGGCAACTTCAAGCCATTAATTTCGTGCTCTGATGTAAATAAATGGATAGTTGGTATATAATTGAGTAGGAGAAATAACTAGATCCTTAAAAATTTGTGTATGCAGCTTGCACACTGTCATATCCTTACAAAGGTATAAGGAAGTGGGGAGTACCGTTCAAGAGGGTGCAATTTAACTCGTCATTATTTTAAGGCATCATTTCGGCAAACTGAACATATGTGATAGCTCATCATGATGAGGTCTTCATTCTACCTTTTTGAAATATTTCTTGTCCATAGCCAAAACTTTTCTACCAGTCTCGCACAACTTCTATCAAGCAGTATCATTGGCATACATTACTCTATGAGCATAGCGATTCGGCGAAAAATTGCATAACTAACTTTATTTATTATGAGAATTCTACTAATAGAGCCAGCTTATGTCTAATTTGTATTCTGCTCCCCAGACGACTGCTGTGAAGATAACTTTTCCAGGTTTACGCCATATTCCTGAGGAATTTGGTGTTAGCCTGGCATAGTTAGCAAATTGTCTTTTGGGTCCGAATTCCGAAGCCAAGTTTCCCTCATTCCTTATTACCTCCTTCCAAATTCCATGTTTTCCCTCATATAACAACCCATTTTGGAGATGCACAAAGGACTTTAACCGCATCGTATATCCCAAGAGACTTTCTTGTCACACACTACCCTCCTATATTTTTTCATGTAATTGTAACTGAATTACATCATCATCCTCATCTCCTTATCGGCAAAACACTCGATAATGTTTATTGGAAATGATCCGTGCATAAATTAATTTCTTTCCTCTCGGTGAATTGAGTCATAGTGCATTCGCCGCTGTATGCCAGCTCTTGAATCCGCCTTTATTGCTTAAAAGTGAGACAATCTTCATTAAGTTTGTTTTCGAAAAATGGTGCCATTCAAATTTTAGTGAGTGCCATGAATCAAAGATTACAAGTGCCAATCAATCTTATGATTCCAACTAAGAGTTTTCTATTATTGAGAAATATATTCATGGGCTTCCGCGGATTAATGGATACATACGTATTCCCTATTAAATAACAGGCGAAAATTAGTGCTTGTTTTTAGGCTTGCAATACATCAGTGACTTAACTTTTTAAGTAATGAGTGTATTGTCAATATTAAACATTTGGTGTATTTTTTCAGTCCATTATTTGATTCAATGCCTATTATTGGCCACTTTTTTTCACTTATTTGGTCACTTGCCATTCAATTCCCATTGACCGTTTTAGCGACTACCTTACGACTATTTTTAAGTTCATATTTTATTTCAGGAAGCATGGAAATAATCAATAAATATACTTTTAGTTTTAAATAATTACTAAATTTACTTTCAACTACATATAAATAATTTTCATAAATTAACTATTTCATTTTATCAGATTTATCATAACTCTAAAGTGGTACGTGAAATTATTGTTACCTTTGCTGTCCTATTATGTCCTAACAGTAAAAAATTGTAAGAAGTTGCTAAGTAACATTCATCTAAAGTAAAAGAAACTTTGTGGATTTCACTAATATGTTATTGAATATACAATCAATCTTGACGAATAACTTAGGAATCATGCAGCTTTACTAAGTTGAGTCTGAAGCTATGAAATTCAGGAATTTTTAATCTTTTAAGTATGCCTCTCCTCAATTGCGCTGTTACCGAGAGTTACCAGAGCTTCCATTTGAAAATGCATGCATCCACTAGGGCACCAGAAGGTTTTTCACTGCCTTGTGGAAAATCGATGGAGAAAACTGACTCCTTGCATCCTAACGATTGAGCAACAGTTACAAATTATCTTTACTTTTTCCTCAAATTTAAATATCTCATTTCTCTCCATGGATGACAGCCTATGTTGCCGATTATTCTGTTCCTATCTTTAAACCGCTGCGCTACACCCGCTATCCAGGAAGGCTCTCTCCCTGCAAATCCGCCTGGATGCCTATTCCCCTCCAGAATACGATATGCCCTTCACTCTGCATTCGAAAGTGGAACGGTTACGAGGTATTACGCCCCAGTCTGGATTGAGAGGTATGAGGATATCTTTAGGCCAAGGAATCCTCGGAGTCGGATGAGAATTCTCTACTGTGATGTATGTGAAAGGCGAGTCAATCCGGATCCACAGATAAAAAATCCGAACTTTGCTGTTCTTCGACGTCAGAGTCGATGACGGGTAAAGAAAATGATCTGGTTCTTAGTTTTAGAGTGTGATGACAAAATTCAAACCACTCCCTTAGGATAAATTAGTTATATATTATGCTAAAATTCTAAATTAAGTGCGAAAAAACTTGGCCAAGCCAAAAGAACAGAGAGTTGCACGAATATGGTATCACGAACTTAATAAAATACAAAGGAAAGCTGCGCGATTCGTCAAAAACTGCTACGGGCGTACAGACAGCGTTACACACATGTTAAACGAATTAGGCTGGGAGACTCGGAGGCTACGCGCTAGGCTTAGATTGCTTGAACAATTGAGAATAGATATCTTTCAGAGCGACACGGAGAACATCATATTAGAACCCCACTATATTTCCAGGTCCGACAGAAACGATAAATTAAGAGAGATATTTTGCCGAACGGATAGGCATGGGAATTCGTTTTTCCCCCGAACGATAAGGGATTTTAATAAATGCAAGGCGTAATTCCACTAGAGCGTTTCCTTTTTATATGCAAACGGCTTGAGTCCTAACACCCCCCGCCACACGCCTATTGAGGCGGCTTGCGGGGTAGTATGTAGATGTAGATGGTATCTGGCCATTAGAAATGGTGAAAAATTGAAGTAATTTTGTTACATGAGGAGTCGTATCTACAACCACGAAAAAGATGATGTGAATATAAAAGAGTTGAAAGAAAAGAAAAATTAAATCAAAAGTAGCTCTATAATAAAAACGAAATTATATGTAAAATAAATAAAAACACTATGTAAATGTGCGCCGAGAAATGAGGAGAAACTTAAAGGATTAGAATATCTCTCGATGGCAACTAGACATTGGTGGTGGCGATTGCTGAGTGGAGAGCGTTATCAGAGTTATGACTGATAATGACAAGTTATACATGAATCAACTGCTCACTAGCCCGTATAGACTCTCTTGTTGCTTGAATAAATGGTGTGGTCGTGCTTCTTTGCCGTTTCAGGAATGGTTTGGTCCTAAGATTTTCATGGCCCGATATAGAGGAAAGAGGAATTGCCTCTCCCCATAAGCTCTTACAAGGTGCATCACGTTCCCTACCCTTTGGACTTCATTCACTTAGCTCTGATTGAAGTGGTTTTTGCTTCAACATTTTTGCTGCATCATCGTCTCCGTCTCGTAATTTCATCGAAGTCTCAGGACAAACTCCACGGCGGAAGTGTTGATTCCTAACTGCGCGACTTTTCTTCCCTAGTTCTTATTTCTTCCCAAGCACTCAAGGCTTAATCTCTCACTCTATTAATGGTCTCCCAACGATTGTACTTTCTGTCGTGCCTAAGAGAAAATTCTAGTAGTTCAACAACATTTAATCTTCATTATTTCTTCCCCACTAGAATATCGATGGTCTACTAAAACACGTAGTAAAAATATTTATTTTTAGTGGAAGAATATTCCACATCTTAGGTTCAGCCAATTCATGCGTTTTCTTTTTACCTATATTTGATCTTCGAATATTCCAACAGTCGCTGGAACAATGCCAATGTTAAAATACTCTCGGGTAAAGCTTCACAAGGAAATTTGTAGCAGCTGACAAATTGAGTTTTACATCCTTACTGAAGGTTCCTTTTTACGGTCCCTATGGCTTTCTTCTGATGGTCAACAATGCATTATATCTGATCATACTTATCATAGAAAATAACCCTGCTAGTAATTTGAACCATCCATAGCCTCATTACTATTGCATTACTCAGAAACTTGTACCTTATCGATAGCTGTCCTGGTTTAACTGTAAACCAAAAGCTTCTTTTTGCTCTTGATTTATAATTTCTTCTAGTCTGTGCCGCTCACTTATCGAAGAATGGAGAAATGTCTCCAATGTTTAGGATGCAGTATAAGAAAAAAATCATTATTGAAATTAAGGCTGAATGAAAAATTATTAATGAAATTAGCCCGCGCATGGTGTGTTAGAACGGTAAATTCGTTATCAATTTTTCGGCTTTCATTTCATGCTCTCGAACGAGAGCCATGAGCGCCCTTCTTTATTTCAAGTTTGACCAGTATCCTCATCGGGGACCATTTTTTATCTTTTTTAATTTTACATGCTCTAACTGAGGCCGATTGTTTCCAGGGATACCTTCACACTCATTTATTTTTCTCATAGCTTAGGGTTGACACAATTTTACCACAATTTCTGCTCACTCCCGGTAAAATACGTAAACCATTGGACTCGTCGCCTCATCCTTGAGCGTGGCCGACTTTGACTTCTGGAAGATCTGTCACCGAAAATCCATTCAACGCTGCCCAAAAATTTAGTTCTTAAAAAGCTAATGTAATGGTAAGTGGACTGTGTTTTTCCCTGAGTGGCATGTTTTTCCCATTGCATAGTTAAGACGGTTGAATCTTAGGGACAAAATTTCATTATTTACGCAACTTTCGTCAATGTTCGTGAAGAGTTGGACCGCTTCTCTATTTACTGACGCCTTAGTCGCTACTAATATCGATAATTATGAGAAGTACGATGTGTCTATTTTTATAGAGAATGAAATACCGGACTGTTTAATTACGTGAGGAGATCTAATATAATACATATTTAAGGTAAGCTAGCTTAAACACTTCCTAGGCACTTAGGACTTATTATTAGTATGCTTGGGACGTATGGAATATGATCAATTAAATAGAAGGAAAGTCATGGGTGGAACCCCCAGCTAATGAAAAGCTGAGTAGAAAATCCGCAAATATAAGATCGCCTTCGTTCGTCGTCAGCGTTAAAGTAGAAGAAACCCACCGAAAAGAGGGTTAATCAATTTTCGCATCATGTCAAGTTCTGTGAGTGTAATATAGTATGTGATATATACTAACTTTATCTACATAAGTAGCGGCAAGGGAGTAATTAAAATTTTAAGGGGACAACTGAATTGAATTCGGAGAGCTGAGGGAAAAGTTTTATTATTTATTTTTCGTACACCCGCGTGTCTAAAAGCACCAACATTTGGTGGAATGGTTGGGCCCATTTTCCGCCAGCTGTTGCCTCAATTCACTTGAAGCAAAATACTTACGTGGAAATGGTTACTACATCGATCGACTCTGTCTTTGCTCCTTACAGTTCATATCTGACTGAAATGTAAAGATAAATATGTTGTAAATTAAAACGTTTATTTCTATATCCTTCCACACGCTCTATAACATATGTGCACAAAATTATATATTGGATCTATATTTATCTATGACAGTAAAAACATAGGCCTTCATCTTTAAAGCCGAGCTGGCTATCTATCTGGAATCAATCGTATCATGGTAAATGGTAAAATCGACAGATTATGTCGGACATTTAAGTGGATATTCTTACAAGATAATGATATTATGTAATCATCACTTAAACTACAAGGTCTCTTAAAGATACATACAGCTATGAGTACTTTTTCAGACCAATAAATTTCTCATTTTACACTATTATGCGAACCTCGTGACGAATTAATCATTCTCCTAGACTGGGAATTGAATGCAGATCCCCCGAGTCAGCGCCGAGTTCTTTAACCAATCAGGGGTGGAATCACGATTCCTTCCGTCACGTTGTCGCTCATCTAAAACTCAAGCCACTCTAAAAGGGGAATGCTCGAAGTGACTGTCCTAAGAACGCACCCCATCAAAAAAAAATAATGATTGAAAGCACAAAAAAATGTGAGGAATGACGATCACATTTGCGCTCTCATGAGCGCAATTGAAAAATAACGATAAGGCGAGCGCAAGCGTTATAAAGAACCGTGATCGCGCCCCAGATTTATTTGGCTCAATCGTGTAAAGCTTTTAGCGCCTATTTCGTGCATAGATTACTAACTCGGGTGAATGATTTATTCGTTGTGAATGTCGCGCATTCATGTACCTCCAGACTGTGTGATTCCCGCTGAAATTGGCGTCGCAGCTAGCCCCTCAGTAATTTGATATATCACGTTTTACTCCGAGAACAAATCTAATTGACGATATATTTCAAGCGGTCGGCGTTCAATCTAGTTTTCTCGTCTTCCTATCCGTTTTCGGCTCATGTCACTCTCCTGATGAGCGCAATTGATATGAAACACGTCGCCCTGTGCACACTTGCCATCCTGGTAGTGCTTAACCTGCCTTTATATTTTGGGGGATGAGTTCGAAAATTTGACGTTTTCGCCGGTTTTTTTGTGGATTCGACCCACACTGCGTTGCGGCCCGGTCGGAGTCACCGCTTCCGGACCGGCCTCCCACCCGCCGGCTATCGGAAGCCGCCCCCGCGGGGGAGGGCAGGGAAAGAGAGAAAGAGGCAGAGCCCACGTGTGCCGCTCGCGTATTGCCTCATCAACGTTGTGCGTCTCGAAGACTCTGGAGGGTGGTAGGTGGTGGGAGTGTGTGTGGGGGGGGGGGGGGAGTGGGACGGTTAGGAGGAAAAAAGAGAAGCACCCCTCACTATTCCGCTTTTCAGGCTTTTTACGGCGTCCCCAAACACCCTCCCACCCACCCACCCACCTGTCTTCCGGCCGATGACAGAGCCAGCCCAGTCCACCTCTCTCTCTCTCTCCCGGCCCACTCCCTCCCCCCACCCTCGTTTTCCCACCGCCCCCTCACCCCGCCCCCACGCATTCGCCTCACTTCCCGTCCCATCGCTATCCACTCTTCTCCCACTGATTCCATTTGCCCTTTAACTTCCATAATTTGATTCCCTTTCCAACCTCCTCCTCCTCCACCATACCCCCCTCCCCCCTTATTGCCCTCCCACACCCTCCTCCCATCCCCGCTTCCCTCTCTCGCCGCGCTTACGGCGTGATATTTTTTATCGCCCACGGTTGCCGTCCCCTCCCTCCTCCGCCCCCACGGCCCCGCCTGCGAAGAGTTCGCTACTCGTATCCCTTCCCCACCATGTACACTCCTCTTCCCATTTCGTTGTCTCTCTCTCTCTCCACACCCTTCCTTGCCTCCTCGTTGCACCGCTTCTGTCCCTCTCTCTCTGCCTACGGGCCTTCTCTCTCTCTCTTCCTATCTCATTTACTCACTCTTCCCTGTTCTCCTTCTCTTTCTCTCTACTCCCCTTTTTGCCCTAAATTTATCGACTGCGGAATACGACGCGCCCGATAAACATTCTTCTTCCTCCCCGACGAGTTTTCCCTCCAAAGTGTGTGTCTCTCGCTCTCCCCTTGAGGTTCCCTCCTCCTTAGCCCCCCCCCCCTTTTCCCCACCTTCCCCCCTCTACTTCCGCCCACCACTTCTCCTCCCCCTCGCATCCAACTCCTTCCTCCTCCGCCAACGTTGTCAGCCACCCCGTTCCCCGCACATCGGGGTGGTGTAGAGAGAAAAATGTATCGATATGACAAAGTTAATGGGTAATTTGCGGAACGAAGTTTGATGTTTATAAACGGGTCACATTAGCTCACGGTTAACGTCATTCGTTCGGAGGCCCGCGTAGTGTAAGGGCGGGCTGGGGGTAAAAGCTCCTCAAAAGGTACGTGTTTCCTGTCTTTATTTACCTTAAATAAATTATATCGAACTTCGATAAGTCAACGTGCCTCACGAAATAAAAACAAGCTTGGAGTTACAGAAATTTTTATGCATGGAAATTTTTATGTATCTAGAAGAAGTTAATTGTGCGAGAATGTTGCAAGATGGAGATTGGCTTTCAGTTAGGCATTAATCATAAAACTCAAGGTAATATATTAAAAGTATTCATATTGCTAACAAAAATACATTACTCTTTCAATATAATTTAGCATTAAGTTAAGCCAACCAAAACGCTTTACGAAGATCAGGAAAACCTCTGGTTACGGAGGCAAGTATAAGTGGAACTAATGAAATACGGAAAACTAACTGTAATTTGCTCAAAATAAACTTACTAATGACGGGATGCATTTAAAATGGACTAACCAAATGTTTTGGTTTTAAATAATCAACCACATTTGTTGCTTCTTGTTTTCAAACTGTCGTATTTTCTCGAACTTTTCCATATTGACGCACTTAAAATGGAGTCATCCACCGATGGTTGACAAAAAGCGGCGAAATGTTTCCTGAGACTCTAATGCCGTGGTTGCGGATGATGGTGCAATGGGATAAGAATGCAAACTTCCTTTGTATTTTTATTCCAAATCATCGCCCATATGCAGGCTGTGAAACAATAATTTTAACAATGTTAAGTTGTCAAATAAAGAGTAAAATATCCTCCAGAAAATTGCTACGTTAGCGCTTTAAAATATTTCCCTCGAAATCGTTGAGTAAATAACCGGCATTTGTTATGTGTGTTCCATTATCACTTCCATTCCTGCCTTCATTTTCCAAAGAATGTTTTTGCCTATCTAGCATCGGGATCGCAGCAGCGCTCACCAACATCGTATTTCCTGCCTATGATTGAGCTTACAAGCTTAATATCTTCGCCGTAAAGCTCTTCCACGTATTCCTCCCACCTTCTCGGAACCTCACGGTTTCATCAATAAATTTCCTGCCTTACCTTTTTATTTTTGGTATCATTCTTTTATCTCCTGGAAATTACATCACCTTCTTCCGTGGCGAATCAGTTTTTTCCTCTCTCTGATATGTTTTTATATAATTCCGTTACTCTTTTCGCCGAACTTTCTTCGTCCTATTGATCCCTTGCCTTAGTTTGTTTATACTTTCTTGAATTCTTCAACATAACTCCCTGTTTATATTCTTCCGTTTCCTGAACGCACCAAATTATAAAAAAAATTAATAACAGTTCACTAACATAATAATAAAACTTACAAGCAAGAAATAGCACCTGCTCTGCCGTTGTAAAACTATTCATAATGGTAACCCCGAAACAGGTTTTCCTCTGGGGTACCTATATTCCATGTACTTGTTAAAATTGTACTATATTGTACTGTAAATTCTATATGAATGGAATAAAAGATATATGATTATATATTTTGTCTCCTCCTTTTTTATCCCTACTCATTTCATGGCTTCTTCATTTTTTTGTACTTACCTCCCAAAGGCCGCATCCAAAGTTATCTCTTTGCGAAATCTCCAAATCTTTCCTCTCCTTCTCATATATTTATACTTAGTTTAATCTATTTATCCTCAACCGCTAATTCATTTTATGATAATTTATAAAATCTGCATGCGCACGTGGTTCCCAAATTGATTTCCCAGCAATATTTAGACTGCGAATATTCGCGTTTAAACTTCTAAATTATGACTTTGTCGCCAAGATCTAGCCTTAGGAAGCTCCCAGCACCCAGAACCTTTTCCTGTTTCTTAATCGGTATATCTTTATAAAGCCAGCTTCATGTAGACTTTTTTCCATCTCTGCCTCTCACTCTTCTTTTTTTTGGATCTCCTCTGTATTTCTTACAGCGTTTCAGTCAACTTTTTATATAAAATGGCATATTTTCTATATCATGCGTCCGCATACCCATTGTCAGCTGGCCCACGTGGCGGTTTTTGGCGAAAAGAATCTCGAGGATAACAACATTTGCCATGATGTGTTAACCTTAATTTAATTAGACGTTTTGTTTTAATGTTCTTAACCATTCGTTTTTTAATATGCTGAGTATAGTTTTATCCGAGAATATTGTACAACATATTTATGATACTCATAGTTATAATAACGTTCTTATTTATAGCAAAATTAGGTCCTATCTTTCGTTGATTACTTGACACATTTATAATTAAATATATAAATAAATCCTGGATGGTGGAAAACCCACCCAGTCAAAGGTCTATCCCACGGCTACAGGGTTAGCAGTCGAGGACTTTATCCCAGCGCTATCGACGCCTTCACCTTCAATCCAGTCAGTTAACTTTGGCAGTGAAAAGAAAAGCAAACAATATTTGCCTACATAAGGAACCCATTACCATTTTTTCTTGCCCTGTTTCATCCGAATTTTATTAATCACTAAAGATAATGATCGTAACATATCCTTTTGAGGTTTGACGTAGCGCGGGATCACGCAAGTGTTGACTGGTGTCTTGGGGGTTCGCTGGGTTAACAGAATCGAGTTCAGTGCTGGGAAGCCATGCTCTGTGTTAGGTTATGACTACATAAATTTCAATGCCCATTCGAGGTAGATATACACGAAAACGAAGGCAACGAAGCAGTCTCAGTAGAACAACCACATAACAGTGAATTCCCTTATGTTCAATTGCTCCTATACCGTTATCCAGCGTAGTAAGCTTACATTTTTAACGCCATCTCTTAACAGAATGAGTGTATTAAAAAGTCATTACTTATCTTCACATTGCTTTCGTTCAGTCTTAATCAGCACAAAAATCAAATGTTGAAGCCTTAACTTGGTGTAAGGTTGTCACGGTTATAAAACAAACTTTGTAACTTGAAAGGTTAATTATGAATTCACAACCGGTTTCGGCCATTATAATACCATCTTCAGGTAGCGTCCGAAACCAGTTGCTTCTTCATGATAAACTGTGGAAGCTACAAAGTTTGATTTGTAGTCATAATGTGCAGTTTGTGAAGCGTTCAAGTTGCGCTATAGTCACGGAAAATATTTAGTGTTCGCGGAAGGTCGGTGTGAAATTAAGGCCGCATTCGTCCAGTGTCCTGCATTAAACTCCGAGTTCCATAATTGCCGAATGCTTTATGTGACCTGTTTCCAACGTTAGATTCAATCAATACAAAATGCGGACGTGGGAATTGTGCGTCCGGAACGGCCCGCACGCGTTTTCAAATTAGCTCCACTAATTTTTTTTCCTCCTCTAGGCGTAGGCAAATTAATACGGGGAATATGGGAAATAATTTTAATTTCAAGAGTTGAAAAAAATCACTTTGCCTTGTTCTTCTTACTGACCCTCGTCCATCAACCTCGTCCCTCCACGCACTTCCCACTCCCCCAAACCAACTCTTCGGCCAACATTTCTTGGTCCACTCCCGACTTTCGTTTCCTAATTTCCCATCCAACCTTTCTCCACGTCCCGCTCCTAATTTCCCTGCTGCCTTCCTCTCAATCTTCAGCCTCATCCCGCACCTGTTTCGCACCTCTATCCTTTCTAACTCTCTCCCTCCCTATGCCACTCTTCACTAATCTCCCACGCCACAAATGCTTACCTTGGAGTTGACTTAGCAGTTGGCTTATTTCGGGGATTTATTGATTTCCTGCCCATTCAGATGGCGCACAATCCTCAGTTTTCTGCCAATGATTACAGCGTTTTTGTTTGATTTCACGATAAAAGTGGCAACGTTAACGTAACGACCTGATAATATCATTGTCAGTATCTTAGGAACTTATTAGTTGCGTTAAAATAATGTAGAGAATGTTTGTGATAAAGTTTTTTTTTTAAATGTTCGGAATTCCAAGTACATACTATTGGTGAGGTCTAGTATTTCATTATTTTCTCCATCTATCACCCAAGTTCGCTTATTGTCTTCCTTCCTTGTTTTGGGAAGAAGGTAATATTCTGGCTCGTCACTTGATGGTAGCGATAATTGTTGTTGCACCTTAAGTACTAACTTAGGTTTACATATGTTCCCTGAAAACAAATACACGTTTTTAAAACCTTATCAGATACTCCCCCGACACAAATTTGCTACTCCTAGCTGTTTTCATCTATTTGAAATTTAACTCTTGGAGCTTCAAAGTTTTGCATGAAAAATCTTCAGAGAATCTCTCGAGGTCTTCTTTTCATTTAAGGCAAATTTTCATCGTGGCTGCTGATATTCATTTTAGGAAGTTATGAATACTTAGAGGGGTTTTATATCTTAAACCGTCTGAATCGTTGATTCGTTATAGCCTTAAACTTAAAAACCCGCACTTTTTCACAGAATTGATAAGCGTATCTAGTTATATTTCTCGTTTTAGAATCAATAGGGTAACATACGTTACAGCTAAATGTATGTGACGTACCCTTTTGTGGTTCCAATATGTGATATGTAACATATGTCTATGTTGTGCATAAGTAAACATCCTCCGGCCACATTTCAAACGCTTTTAGTTCGTGTAAGGATTATGTATAGGTGAACACAAATGACATTTTCTTCAGCGGAGGCGGTCGACCCTTTATCACCTCAGCGGAGGCAGCGCTCAAGCTACTCGAGCTACACTTGAGGTTCCGCAGTGTGTTGACACTTGAGGTGGGCTGTAAAACTAGAGGAACAACTTAATTTACAACGGAAACGGTTGTAGGCTTGATTTTGTCGAAGTTATCCATTACGGAAGAATTAAAATAGTTTAGTTTACTCCACTTGTAATATTTATACCTGAAGATGACACAAAGTGTCAAAACCCGGGTCGTAATAATAAATATTACAATTGGAGTTAACTAAGTTGTTTTAATTCTTCCGTAAATAAAATTTTGTCGGAGTTCGAGAAACTGATGTTAGACAATAAGCGATGAAAATCCACAAAAGTCGGTCTCATGTTACGTTTATTTTATGCTGAATTTAGCTTTCAAAGTTTCGATTTTCCTCATTCAAGCACCAAAAAGCATCAGAAGGGAAGGGCAAAATGTTCAACACAATGCAGAGCTCTCGCAAAAGCTAACGGCATACGGATGAGCTGAACGCCACGTCACGGATGGAGTTAGCGCAGAGGAAGGGGTAAAGAGGAGTAAAATTGGGGAGGCTGAGGAGCGGCAGTGAAATAGTCTTTGCCTCTGCGTTTCTGATTCACCATGAAGTTAGTATAGAGAGGGTACATTTCACGCAGGATAGTCAAAAATAAACAAAGTCATAAAGCTACTGCTTATTCACTCGCAGAGACTGGTTTTTAGTAGAGCATCAGTCCAAAGTCTTACTCTGCATATATGCCATGAGCCTTCGCCAGAGCTGCAGCTACAGATAACATTCTCAACGGCGCAAGCCCGACAGTGGAGCTAGAGTAACTAAGTGGGCAATTGAAGTTTACTACGTGAATTGATTTCGCTCCATGAAGATGTTGGCGGCGCGGTGGTCTTGCGCGGCGGTGCCTACCTCCATGACTATATGGAGCAATTACTATGCACTACCTCTGCCATCTCAAAGTGGCTACCCCTCCTTGAAATATTTAAATACCAGGAAAACTCCTTTAGATTGAAACCTTCCTGAAAAGTCAGGAAATTCCTCAGTCTCCTCGGTTTGTTCCAGATTTTCTTGTGTCACAGAATGAGGTCAGGGTAGTTTTACCACACCACGGCCTCGGTACCATATAACGATTTTGAGGAATAATACTGTTTCGCTTCAGATTACGAAATGTGATCGATTGTTCGGATTTTATTCTATATTGCTTCGAATGTAGGTATTTATCTCTCCTAACGCCATACACTGTTTTTTTTCTCCATGATTACATTCATTTTCTTGGCGGCTTACATTTCTTCAGAAAATATTTTCATGCGGAGGATTCACAGCAACGGCTTATATAGCTTCACAATCAAAGGGATATTTAGCATTGAATTCCATAAAAATAGATTATAAAAATTTATTCCAATTTTCTTAATTATAGGATTACATGTAGCGCTTAATTTCTCTTGCTGAAATATCTCTACCAATGTAAAATTGAAATTAAATTGAACCCCATACCCAGCATGTTTCATGGAGTTGGCTCAATATTTAAATAAGCGGACATGCAACTTCAGTAGAGGCGAAACTTGGTGGTAGTCCCATGCGTAAAGGGTGAGGTCAAGGAGGTGAATGTGGAAGGGGTTCGCAAAGGAGCGGGGAGCAGAAGAGAGCATATGGCAGGCAACGTCACCAACACCTGAACTAACGCGAGAGGTCGGGAAAGTGTCAGTAGCGCGTTTCATGGCACTATTTACGACTCAAAAAATGTTGTATGGAAATGTACTGTAGGTGATCGTAACCCAACGGAGTGTTCCATATAAACAACTGAATTCAGTACCATAGAGAGCATTTTAGTTGATATGAATAACAGATGAAGTATTTTCGAAGTTGGCAACCAATATGAAAGTTTTGATGCTTTCCGGTGTATAACTGACGTAATTTTCTTCTCGGGCTTCAAACGGGTTAGGTTATCCAGAGCGGCCGACTTTTCGATGGAAGAGTTTTCAATCGTCTTCAGGGCTAACGATGCCGGGTGTTTGTCGTTTATATATTCTTCCCATCAGGTCATGTCCGCTGTAATTAACATAAAATAATGTATAAACAACAACGTCTGACACCCGGCATCATCAGCCCTGAAGACGATGGGAAAATCGTCCGTCGAAACATCGACCGCTAAGGAAAGACTAACTCAGTTTGAAGCCAGAGAAGAAAATGACTTTGCCAACCAAGTTTTTTCATCTTGGGGATAGTCTAATGAGGAGACTACCTCGCTCCTCCGTGCGGAGCAAGTCTACAATCAATGTAATCTTTGCAACTGCCACCAATTGTCGCTACCCCTATACCTGCTCCCCGATATGTACTGAAATCACTTCGTAACAACACTTCGTAACATCTCCGCGTGGATTACGTGTAATACTCGTTGATTTTGAAAATAGAAGTTCAGTGACTACCCTGCTTTTTTCTTTAGGCGCGACAATTTATTTCAACGTTGGTGGCTTCAAAACTGTCAAAATTGAAGCGACAGTACAATAAGATCAAAATAGCATGTCCAATACATTTATGGATGGGATTAAGCCCAACAGTACCTGCCTTTGTGTATCGTTTGACGTGGAAACGGCCCTGATTACCCGCAAGTTTGTCATTGAGACCATTAATAGTTCGTCTCAAGGTTTTTAAGAGGGAACTTTCAGTGAACGACCCTCTGGTGGCATCGCCATCCTGCTTCCAGCTTCTCTCTGTTTTATGCTGGAGACGAATGTCGTAGCTATACTCTGAAGTAAAATGCTCCATAAAAGCTTTTAGTAATCAATTACCCAACTTAAACTCTTTGGCTAGTCACGCAAGGGTAACAACTGTGCATTGTATTTTACCATTAATCAATTCTTGAGATGCTAGTTTTCAAGATCAATTGATTGTGGATTTTAAAAATTTTATATTTTTATTTGATTTACATATGGAGCAATTTTCCAACTACTATATCGTAATAGAAATGCTCACTACGCAAGTAAGTACTAGGTAATAATAAAGATGTTTTACAACTACTATTTGCTTGATGACTGGAATTCCTTTGCAAAATGTTTTCATATTTCGTAAAAAAAATACGGTTTATCGGATGAGTTACATCAGCCGTATATGCTCGTGGATGATATTCTTCCAACTAAATTTATTAGATGATCTGCAGATAAAATAACATGCTTAGGTTATCTGAGTACAGCTTGAAACTTGAGAACTCCAAACAAAGTATTCTTCAGCGGTTTTACTCGCGTTGCAAGCGTTGCCAATGTGATTCCCTCCACGGAGCATTTTTATCTCACCGTGATAATATATGGAAGACCTTCAACGTTGCTCTCCTGTAGAAAAAAGAGTAGCCATGTGGATATAATGAAGGCTTCCCCGCCAGCGAATCGAGCGTCTTTTCCATTCTCATTTTTTACGCATCGCCGGCTCGCCTTCTCATATGCATCCAGTCTTAAGGCAGGCTAATTCGACAACGTGCCTAACGAGTAAGAAAGTAATATCCCGAGTCTTTCCAGTGGAGCATCCTCCGTGCTAGTTCAACCTTTTGCTCCATTGAACGGAGAGACCCTAGATGTTAGAAAAGTGAAGAAAATTGGTGCTCATCGCTAAGGAAATATGGAGGACAAAGGCAATCTCGTCAGCAGTTTAGCCCTATTCATAGCATTTTCTCAGATCTCAGATATGCTTAGTACTTGGCGCTTTTCTCTAAGAAATAGCATCAAATAGGTGAAATTAGTTCGCCCTCCGTGCACTATCCTCAAGCTTAATCTTTTTACGAAGTACTACAACAATATTCTCCCAATCTTTCTATTTTAAATTAGCACCAATAATTAGAAATTCACCTCCCCAAACAGGGGCTTAGCGTACGAAAATCGAATTTTTTGCCAATCAATATTTACTCAACTCATCATCATCATCAATATTTAATCATCTCATTTAGCGACTGACTCATTGTTATCTTATTATTCATGACTTATTTTGGGTTGAGATATAGCAGTGGAGAAAAACACTGGATATCATCCAAGTCACCTAGATACTCGCATGGTCTCTATTTTTTCCTGTAATCTTAGTCTTGCGTGTAACCTTTCCAGTCGTTAGCGGCTCGCAACCTAGTCCATTTATCAGCTGTTTAACATCTTTTGTTTGCTCTTAGCGGGTATTAATTAAGCGTGAGACTCCCCTTTGTATTATTCTGTGTAATTCGCATATTAAAATCTCTTTGTGCTGTCTCAAATGCTAGCGGCGCTCTCGAAATGTAGCCTTACTAAAATAAAATAAAATCTTTCTCTTCCACTTTTACATCCAAGGACCTTCCTACTACTCGCTGAATAGACTCTGGTCTCTTTAACACAGCGCCGCAAATGTTTTGGGCGTGTTTTCCCCACGATTGGTCTAAAGCTGTAGCGAAGGCCTGGTATTTCACTTAATTCCATACATTTATGTCTATTCGTTATTCGTTATATATATTCCCCTGATTTATTGGTATGGTGTTGCTGTCATTTCTTACGCAATCATTTTTCTTCATTTCATTTTATAAAGTAAATTTAAAGTCTAAATTCAAGATACCAAGAATTGACTTCAACAAAGTCTGCTTTCGTGGTAATTTCTCGATTTATGGATTGCCATTATTGAATTTTTCGCAGAGTAATCCCAGTAATTGCGATATCATACTTTAGATATTTACTTGTGAAATTATAAAAAATTATTTTTGACATTTTCAGTCTCTATCAAGGAGTGTACTGAAAGAATTAACACCGTATAAAAATAAATCAATGAGAAAGCATTGTGCCTAACTATCACGTTTGTTTCAGTGCTGCACTGCTGCGTGGTATCACATTAGTGGTGATCCCACGTAAACAGGACAAAACATACACACACACATATATATATATATATATATATATATATATATATATATATATATATATATATATATATATATATATATATCAATAAATTTATGCATCATCATTTTCGTCGGTAAATATATAGAAAAAAATATACATTTATTAGTAAAAATCTATATCGCTACAAAACTGTAATACTGGTTGTATATCGTTTTGAAAGACTCATATCGTGGTGACTTTCCACAAACATCTCTTGCTGTATAAATTGCCTATTAATATTTACTAATCACGAAATGATATATAAAATCAAATTATGGAAATCAAATAATGAAAATATTTGTTAAATATATATTTTATGATATTTATGTTAGAAGCTTATTTTCATTTTTAAGTATTATGAATGGAAATAAAATGAAATAATGTTAGATATCTTAATTAGGTACGGTTTATATACACTGGAGGAAGGAAATTGCGCTGTGAATTCCTTCTTTTGTCTAATCCCCTTCAAATGCCGTCCGGGTACCTGATGTTGATGAATGAAAGCAGGAACTTTTATCCAATTTCCATTTTCAGTGGAGCTTAATGATTCTATCGCTGCAATTTTCATCCAAAGCATACGTCCCCACGTCGTGAAAGCCACCCGGTTAAACTCAATGCGAGGTTAATTCACGTGTCAGCTCTATTTCCGCTCGGCAAGCTAGCATACAAATGAACGCTCGGCGGACGACCCACAAAAAAAAGATGTGAGCAATTACTTCGCGAAGGGGGGGAGAGAAAAGCTCATTCGGCGCGCATAAATATTTGTCATCGATGACATATATGTATGGCCGAGGGGCGGTTCGGGGGAGGTGTTGGGGTGAGGGAGACGGAGAGGAGGAGGAGGGAGAAAAAACGGTGGCGGGGCAGCAGTGGGTCGGAATTCAAAATTCAGCTTCTGCTTGATAATGCAGGGATGCCGCGTGTTCGGAGGTGGTGGAGAGGAAAGAGAGGAAGAGTGGGAGGTGAGAAACCACGAACGCGCGAAGGATAAGGAGGGAAGAAAAGATGGGGGGAAGAGAGAGCAGGGGGAAGAAGCCGCTACACGACTTGGGGGAAATGCGGGGGCGAGCGGAAGGAGGCAGGAAACCCGGGAGGGGGGAGGAGGAGAGTTGTGAAGAGAGAGAGAGAGAGATATTGGGAAAGTGGGAGCTTCCGGGCAGGGAAGTGGGACTCTGGGGGTAAAAAGATCAACGCCTTAATGGTTTCTGAAATAGTTTTTTGGGCGTTCCGTTGGACGGACCGATTCGGAATTCGTATTTATTTATTTTTTTCACCAAAAGACGCCCACGTGCCAACGCGTTATTATCTCGGTCAGTTTTGTGATAAATATGAGGAAGGGAGAGAAAACTAAGTTTCTGTCAGCGCGCGCATTAGTCTCTTCCACGATCGAGTGCTTGTTTTTATGCAGATATTAATACATTCCTTCCGGACATATTTCGTTTAAGGAGTTCAAATACTGAATAAAAGTGTTAAATACAATGCGTAGACCATTTTATAGTAATAGTAGGATATCTCTTTCCTGCATGCTCTTCGCAATTAACATGCGCGCGATTAGTCATATTTGTTTTGCGTTTTTCTTTATGTTTTTTGTTCCATAGAAGTTAAATTATAAATAAATATGAAGGCTATATAATATTTGTTTTTAACGGTTTGATAGTTAAACGTATTTAGCCGTATTTAGCCACGATAGAACGCATTAATTGATTAATAGATTTGGTGGTGCGGTAGAGGTACAGGTACCTCTGTGTACATTGTGAATACATGAATTAACTGAGCATGTATGAAATTCGTAGATTCGGGCGATATTGCTTGGAAGTTATCCATGATGAATACATAACGTGAATTGAGTGAAATTTTCCACAAAATCTATTTATCTGTAGCACTCAGTCTCAATCTCAAAATTCACTCAATCTCAAAACTCCAAAATTGGCACTATTTCACTCATTTCAAGTTATTCATAATGGGCGCTTAAACGCAGTGCGAACTATCACTCTCATGGAAAGGAAGCACAAACATGATTTGACAACAAATCTGAAGTTACCATAAAACTGTAGTTTTTCATCCTAAGCACGTGTAATGCCGATAACTTTGCACACATTTCGGGAAATGAGACGCGTTGACAATGTCAATTGATATTGAATGGCTCATGAGTGTCCATGAAATTCTCTGAAAATCATGCAAAAAATGAGAGGATTCATTTGACAAAATAAGATAAGGTGGAGAATGAGAAGAGGGACAAATCGTGAGAGAAGATTAAAGGCTTATTCGGGGCGCCAGCGGGACCCTCGACCACCTTGGCGACATCGGTTGCTTCCAAATCCAATATAATGGCATTAAAAATGATAATGTCGTCATCAAACGGCCAGCGATCAAGAGGAAGGAATTAATTGAAGAGAACTAGCGAACTTGGATTCGCTTTTCCCACCTTAAGTTAAAGACCCCGTTGTCTCAGGCGTAACTTTGTGGAATTTGCTTAGCATATTGAATGAAAAGCCGTAACTTAGTGATTCCACATTTATTTATTGTAAACGACCCGGGTTTCGACGTAGCACGTCATCATCAGCACGTCATCATCAGCACCTGATGATGACGTGCTACGTCGAAACCCGGGTCGTTTACAATAAATAAATGTGGAATCACTAAGTTACGGCTTTTCATTCATTATGTTAAGTTAAAGAGGTGACAAGTGGAATTTCAAAGTTCATTGGAGTGATAAATGAAATCGTTTAAATTAGTGTGAATGAATTAATTAATATTCCATAGTTTCTGTAGACCTCGCATATTTAATCCCAGAGAGTATATTTTAGTTTGAGTTGGATGAAAAAATTTGAAACAATAATGTTTTAGTGAGGGAGATTTTGAGATCGTCCATCACCGACACCGACAAAGGAATAGGAGTCGCAAGTCAGCATCCTGTTCCGGTAAAATTTCTTTGTCATCACAAGTAACTTGTATTACCTTCGAGTTTGAGGAAGGCATGAGAACAAGTTACAAATTCTGGAACAATTTCTGCTACGTAGGTATACCCGCTTATTTCAAACATTAAATAAAATATGGGTATATTTGCGTAGGCATTTTCAATTTATGCAGTGATATAGATTTCTTGTGAATGTGAAATTGAGGCACCGCGAGTGAAAGTTAACGACCGCCTTCACTCTAACGCGCGTTCAGACAAGTTGGGAGGGAGGAAAAAGGGAGAAGCTTTACATTTAGGATTTCACGCTGATTTCTGAACTCTTTTTGATTAAAAAACTCGTTACAACACTGAATCAATTCTCGCATTGGAATTAATCCTGCTATCTTTAAAAGGGCATGGGGATTATTTTTTTACCCGTGAAGTATGCCCGCAGTAAAAATTCATCAATTTAGAAGGAAATAGGAAATGAAAAGTGCTGAGAAAGCCCAACATGATGATTAGATATGAGCTGTGAAGCCAAATGGATAATTTAAGTGTAAATAAGTTATGTTCCATTCCCATCTCATTAATCCGTGGACTTTGACGTGAGCTTTTTGACGAAACATTATGTTATGAATGCCATGACACCATGGAGGAAATGGTGAACTTTCCTGTTTTCCGTGGGCAGGCTGTGGCAGGTGAAGGATTTCCTGCTCCTGAAAAATTTGTTCAGGCGCTTGAGGAATACATGAATGAATCATGCAAAGTTAGCCCTTTCCTTCTTAGAATCTAGATTCTGCAATGCCTCTCATTCAAATTAAGTCCAATTACTATAATCCTTCCAGAAATGCAAGAGGTATTCATTGTAAAAGATAAAAATATGGCAGGATTTTGTAATGTCTTTTAGTGATAAAAAGGTCCAGAACATCAATGAAGTTCCATTCTGCACCGATGGGGAATAAGCAAAAAACGTATTCCTCATAGTTGAGTAGTGTTCATGAGAGCCAATTCAATAACGATCTCAAATATATAATTCATATGTTTATGCGTCAAACTTTGCTGCGTCAACCTCAGGCATGAATAATTGCCTTCAAAAGGAGCATGACATTTTTTAAAGTCACAAGATTCCAAAAGCCTTCTCAATGGTTTGACGTCAACGTACAGTATAACTTCCTTACTTAACATGTATTTCACGACAAGGATCTAATCATACCTACTCCTTCATTGTCTTTCATAAAGGCCATAAGAACGATTATTTTTGTCAAAGTAGGATAAACCAACTCAATAAAACAAGTAAATGAGTCGAAATGCTGGATTATAATAAACCGTTCCATGGAGTCATCCTCAGAATGTTTGATGGCATAGCCTTTTGACGTAGCAAAGCGCGCGTAATTTTTCCATTTCATATATACTCACGGAAAAACGTCGTTTATCGCCCAAATTTTTTTCTGTTTTTTTAGGACTATGACGTTCACATGCAATTAATGTATTTTATTTATGAGCGTTTTCCATTTGCCCACTGAGGGTTCTCCTCAGTACGGAAGTCGCCGGAAAAAAATGCCTGCGCTTCGCCCACCGCTACCGAACGGCGTACTACTCTGTCAAAGGGGAATACAGTGGAGGAGGGAATCCGACTCGAGACGAGATGGCCCGCGGAAATCCAGGATTTATTTTCCTTCCCACTTTAAAACGTCGGAGAGAAAGAGAGAGGAATCGAGGAACATTTCCTCTCCCCGACCGAAGAAGGCGCGCCGAAAGGAAAGGGAGGGGGAGGTCGCGCGAAGGAAAACACGAGAGGGTGGGAGAGAGAGAGGAGGAAAAAAACACAAGGTGCCTTTCCGGAGCGGTTGGTGAGACAACAGAGAGAGGGAGAGAGGAGACCGTTCCTATCACACTCGCCCCCGAAAAGAGTGCAATATAACTCCACAAAAGTCGGAGAAAACTACAAACGGGGAGAGAGAGAGACAGAGAAAGAAATCGGAAGGAAAGGCGAAATAATGCTCGGGAGTCTCCCCTGCTTTTTTTCATTATGGAAGGGGTGAGAGAAGAATAAGAAGAAGTATTTGCTGGAGAGAGAATTCGTGGAGACAGATACTAAAGGAGAAGTGAGAGGTGCTTAAGGGAAGTTGGAGGAAAAGATGGCGGGGGGGAAGTGAGGGAAAGGAATGAGAGTAGAAATGTCAAGAAGAAGAGAGAGAGAGAAAGGTGAAATGGCGTCGTGGCTGTGTGGGGACAGACACACACACACACACATACGCACGGCTCTTGGAAGGAGAGAGAAAGAGAGGCAACGGGTGAGTTGAGCGGGGAGTGGGTGAGTTGGGAGTGCGTGGCGTTGGATTTTATGGGGGGGGGAAAGGGGGAAGGGGAGGGAAATGGCCGCTGGGGACGAGAGTACAAGGGTGGGAGAGTGGGAGGGGGAGTGGGTGGGTGAACGAATCCCCCGAAACCGCGTGGGAGAGGGATAGGATGAGGAGGGAGGGGGTGCCGTCCGTCCGTGTGTGTTTTCATATATGTATAATCGAAGCGGAGCCTGGGTGTGGGATTGCACCTGCGACCAGCGTGCGTAAATGTGCGTATGAATGAAATTCCGGCGGCCCTTACGATGGAAAAAAAGGGAACGGGGTGAGAGGTCAGCGGGAGAATGGGGTCAGGACCGGGACGGAGAGAGGAATGGAAATATTAATTTATTTGTGAGGATCGGAATATTGCTCTTGCTTGAGTACTGGGTTCAAACGCTGACTGTCCGAGTTCAAATCTGTAACGAATACAAAAATGTCTGGCTGGTTAAGAATAATCTGATGCTCTCCTGGCGTCTACTGTTAGTGAAATTGTTCGGGTTCTGCATCGGGTCAAACTCTGTATTTCTGCCGACCTTTCGAAGGACGAGTCACCCTGAAGACGATGGTCGGCTCATCCTTCGAAACGTCGGCAGAAATACAGTTTGACCCGGAGGAGAATCCTAACAGGGTACGTTTGGTTGATTGATAATTTGGGAGAGCGGCCGACAAGTTTGATATTTTTAGCAATAGTGGATTGGTGGGTAGGACGGCAGGGTACGGAATATTTGGGGAGTGGAACACGGGAGAAGAGAAACCCGGCGTCGCCGGCTATCTTCCGTATCAACTTTAAACTCGCGTGAGTTCAATTCTTCTAGTCTCCTTAACCTTGCCTATAATTCCCAAGTCTCTAGCGATCCCTAACACGTTTCATCCTAAGAGGTTATAAAAGAAATGGATGCGATATTCCACATGATTCTTGAAGCCGTTTCCGCCATTAGAGTCAGCACAGTTTATGCCTTACTATGGCTTACGTTTCCGGTGGTCGCGTTTGATTTTCCTCAAACTCGAGTTAATATCCACAGGTAATGTGATTTTTTTGTGATTTATAGACCGCGCATACTCGGCACAAAAGCCTCTCCGTGCACCTGTAATTCTTGCTTCACCTTCGCCTATAATCCTTCACGACGATGTCTCCTCCGTTTCATTTTGACCTCCTCGGTCCATTCAATAGATGCGCCAAACTTTTCCTTCGTTGCAATTTTCATAAAAGCACGTAGCTTTCCTTCGTATTTTATTTAGGTAGCGTATCTTTCTTACTTTCTTTCTTCTGGGTCCGAATATCTGAAGGAATGTGCAGGGATGAGAAGGATAAGAAAAGGTTGTAGATATGGAAGTGGATATGGGAGGAAGGACGAGGACGTAGGGAAAAAGGAATTCGGGAGAGTGGAAAAATGAAAGGGAAGAATTTTTCCCTTTTGGCTCATACGACTCCATCGAAATCTCCCACGCGTCCATTGAGCCGCTGTGAAAGCAGATCGGCGAGGCATGCGTGGGTGACGCCCCCATTGTCTGTCTGCCTGCTCGCCTGTCCTCATAGCCCCCCCCTCCTCTCTCCCTCTCTCCGTACACTTTATCTTATTCACTCATCCAGGGTCTCTCTCTCTCTCTCCCATCCCACACCCTATCCCCCCGCATTCCCTCATCTCCCTCTTTCCGGTCCTTGCATTGTTTCCCCACGGGAACTGAAACTATCGTGGCCAATAAGGAACGCTCCGGCGGTCACGGGGATTACGTCGTTGTCGATGGGACATACATTTCGACGCTCTTGAATAAACCACACCATCCCATCCCATTTTTCCCCTTTCCCTATCCCCCCTCGTCCCTTTTCCATCCTCCTCCCCTCCCTACCCCCTTTCCTTCGCCCCGAGACAGTAAATTAATAGCGAAAAAGCAAAAAAAAAATAATCCCGAGAGTAAATTTTGTACACCGGATGTAACTTCATGAGAATTCCTTTAAACTCGCAGTGGGGGGAGGGGCTGTAAAACAGGTGTTTCGGCATCGCTTTGAGGTTCTTAATCAGGGCGAGAGAAAATGCGTAATCCCTCAGTAGCGATGTAGTCGGACTGTGAGACGAGGAACGGGAGAGTTTCGGAGGTGGCAGGTTCCGAGTGAATCTCGGAAAAAGAGGATTAACTAACAATAAATACTAAATTTGTGTGAAGGTATTCGTGTTATTGTAGAGAGTTTTATTTCTTCGCGTGTGTTATTCATTTTTGGAAGGGGCGGAGCCTATAAATTAGCCGAATATAAATCGTGGAAACCTCAGTTTTTTTAGTTGTATGTGTAACCTACGCATTCCACACTCCATTGGTGTTAGCGTAAGATAAAATTTACGGATTAAACGCATTTGGATTATTTTGGGAATGTAGAATATTTATTGCTGAACCGCATCGGTTAGGTTATTGAAACTTTTGAAATAATTAATTCATATGGAAGTTATTGAAACGTACTGATCTCATGAGCTGTGTTTGAAGAATGATGCATATCAATTTCCCTATGTTCCTAGTTTGGTTTGAGTCAAATCCCCCACTGTATGAATATGAGTTGTCTTATTCAACCCCAAATGACTTTTTGATAAATTATTTGGCATTGCTGCCCATAATTTGCCGGAAATATCCAAAATCATTAGAAATTGGCGGCAGTAAACATCAAGGCTACCTTGGTAATGTTTTTCAACCATATCCAATTAGTTTGTATCCATAACTGTGCTTTGTTACCTCACAGTGACAAAGTGTGTTTGATTTTGGAAGCGGTTGACAAATTTTGTTGACTCTCAGGGCATATTCTGGGTGAAATATGAGCTTATTCGGATTAAATTGCTTTGACCCGGCCCCGCCTTGGAAACTGAAAGCACGTGAAGCTATATACAGTGGACGACAGGGGTTTTACACATAATGAGTACATATTTTTGTGGCTAATCGCATTAAATTTGTATATAAAATTTAATCAACTACTTCTAATCCAATCGGCAAAATAATATGCAATTGCAATAATATGCGATGCAAATTCTTCGAATAGACTAGATTGGTATTTTTTCCTGTGAATGAGCTTCCAAGAAAAACTCCATGTTCTGCGATGCCTTTTGATTTCGGTTCTAGTTTAATAATAGAAGTGACAGGAAGGAACTTACTTTGATACCTCAAGGCGAGGGTTTCTCAGTCGGATATCAAATTTGCTTTGTTGCAAGATGATAAGTATATTTTTAGTGAACCTACTAAACAGTATTGCCATTTTTATCGGCTCCTATCCCATCTTTAACGGTTGTGACAGCATTTTTTTGTGCAGGAAAAAGTTGCGTCGTAAAATATGAAATATTAGGTCTTGACCATTTCAATGTTTACGTTGAAATAAAAGAGAGTTTGAGCTTGTATAGAGTACTGAAACTTCTATTTCATAGTGAACCGTGACAACTCCCATATTTCAAGTCAGTGTGTATGTGTAACAGAGTGCAATAACTGTAATGTATTTCGCCATCGTTGTAGTGTCAGGCTCATAGTAATTCTGCCATAAAACAACCCTTTTAAATGCATAGAATACAACTTAGATATCTCTTCCGCATATGCAGTATTAAGTCATCTGTGCCTACATATAGGTACAGCTAATCGCTTTGAACAAGGGAGTAAAATGAGAAGAGGCCTAGCGTGCAATTTTATTTTTCATCGTTATTAGTGTTCATTACTTGAATTCTAATGTGTAGCATTATTTTTGCTTTTTTATGCGGAACGTCTCCATTCTAAATTCGTAATCTAGCCTCTTATTTTCGAAAACAGCGCAGTCGTCACAAATTTAAAACCTCTCTATTCTTATTATTTTAATTTTTACCAAAGTATCTTCAACAACTGAGTTTCAAGTGAAATATCGATACAAAAAGAATAATTTTTTCGTGGTCTCGTAAAATTTGATTCGGAGTATAAGCAAAGCATATACCTACCGTTCACACGTTAACAGTGATAGCGAGAATTCTAGTGTTTTTTAATATTAAAAAAGGCATAACTTTTTAATAATGGAATAGTTTTGTCATGAAGGCATTCTTGCATTAATTAAAATGGTATGGCTTCCTCGCTTTTTTTTAATTCACGAAAAAGGTAAAATTAGAAATTTAAAGTGAGGATATTCCTTCGTCTATCAGCAAAAACTTGATTATTATATTAGAATACACGAAGAGCGAAATTCCTCTCGTCGAGGAAATTCAGTCTCCGTTTATTTTTTTATTTACCAGTCTTTTCTGATATCTCCATTCATTGGTGAATTTGCATCCTTCTTCAGCAATATATTTCATGCAGTGAAGCCGATATCATGTTAAGAATATGATTCTGTAACAGCAACATGATTCAAGTAGAAAGTCCCCTTGAGATCTTATAGCTCTTACGCTCGTAATCTTCAGAGGAAGAACGTTTCATTTTTATTTCAATTTCATGCTCTCGTTTCACACACTCAACTAAGTTAACTGGACTTGATACAGTGGGTACTTGAGAAGAGAGAACATCCCTCCGATAGATGACTACGAGCTCTATTCGAGCTCAGAGTAAGTCCCTCATTAGGCATGACTCTATTTGGAAACCGTCCCGAACACCCATGCAAATTGCCTGAGTATGGCAATCATCAGTCCTCTCGTTGAGTTTCCAAATTCCTGCTTAAGATGTGGGCGCCTTTGTAACGGTCGCCTCTGCGCTTTAAGATCCACATCTTATTGGAATGCTTCGCAGTTTCCATTGTTTGCAGGGCTTCTTAGCTCTTTCTTTGATTCCTCTTGTGAAGTTCCCCGGCTCCCGAGTCTCTCGGGAAAGAATATGCAAGCCTCATCCGCACCTCCTACTCAAATATTCGGGACCGCGATCTTAACGGTGATTCTGTGTGAGCGTGGGAGGTGGAAAGGGGAGGGGAGGCTCATCCCTCCGAGGCTTTCCGACTCTTGCGCTCCCTCGCGAAATTTCATTAGCCTCTCGCGACGGGACTATTCTCGTGAGTAAATTATGACATGAAAGCGAAGCGCAAATGTCTATGGGTGAAGGGGGACGTTCCCTTGAAAGAATGTTTAAAAGGTCGTTTGCTGGTGGCGGAAATTCGGTAACTTGCTTTGCAGTGAAATTCGCTCTAAGAAGAAGGAGCATAGGTTGGATGCCGATCCATCGCCTAAGTGGTCTATCTCGCCATTACGCGAGTATTTTTTATCTTGTGTGGACTATGTTTACCAGTATTTAGCTCTTCGGAATGGTTGTTTTTCACTGTTAGAGAAGGTGCAAAAATTATAGAGCCAGCTATACTTCATATTATTTAAAACTTTCGCGGCTTATCGATATCGAATCAATTACCGCCAAGCAAGGCATTCAAAAGCTGTTTTATTTTTAAAACAGATCACTAGGTAAACATTTTTTATCGCTGACCATGATTTCGAAGTTGAAACGCACTTTTTATTAGCATAGAGAGTTGGTACCGCATGCATATTCACACCATACAACCTCCTTTCCTTAATGCTAAAGTACATATGAACGATAACCAACTATCCATTCATTGAAATTGATAATGTAAAGTTGCAATTATCTTTTATGATAAAAACTGTGTGGAAAAATACGTATCAAAAAGTAAGTTATCTGTTGTTAAACAATATGCTTTGCTTCCATTCATTTATGGCTGAGGCAATCTCTTTTATTCAAATGCAAATGCTTCAATAGCTTTAGTATTTATTCATTTTCGTACTTGAGGCCATTCCCAGTCCAGGCCAAATTTTTCTCGTGGCAATTTTCAAGCCATAGTATTATTGACGGATAGTTGAAATTACTTGTCACCGAACATGATTTTAGCAACGGACAAGTAGAGGTAGAGGATGTTTTGAAACACCATCCATCATATGAATGTGTTCGAAATTGACGTAATTACTCCCTCAGTTGCGCACGGTCTGAATCGCAACTCGCATTCCCTTTAAATGGTTACTTTTGTGTAGTATCCGTTCCACGAATTCCAGAAACAGGGACTATTTCCTCCGCGGATGGCCGAGGAAACTGCGCACGAGCCTTGATTTCAGCAATCCCAACGTGTTTGGTCACCTTGAGTGCCCGACGGTTCGCGTTTGTTTCCATCCACGTGGGAAGGGACTGAAAAAAACAGCAGAAATGCGCCCTTGAGTGAGCGCGCACTCTCGAGAGTCCGCGCGGCGCGTTTCTTGACCGACACTAGCGACACTTATTGTTAGCGGGCGAGGGGGAAGTTGTTTAGTCGCAGGCGTGGGACGACAAAAGAGGAGAAACTTCACGGTCGACTCTGATCGACTCCTTCTCGACGGCGGCGAATCGCCGAGGCGTCACCGCGGCTTGAAATCTCTTCCGATGGGTTCGTACATCGCATTGTTCTCTCTCCCTCTCTCCCTCTCTCTCTCTCTCCGTCACTCTCTCTCTCTCCGTCACTCTCTCCGTCACTCTCTCTCTCTCCTTCACACTCGCGTACACTGTCTCCGAGAGTCCTGAGAGTAAGAGTGGGCGCCACTGATCGAACAAAAGACAGAACTTTGTCGTCTGCCGTAAGGGAGTGGGGAAGAGGGAGCTTACAAACCAGATTCTAATGGGCGAAATCCCTGGCCATCCCTCTCAACTCCGCCGATGATTCTCCACTCCTCTCTGCTTTGAAGAGCCTAGCGCCGCTCTCACGTTGAGTTGAGATGGTGAGCCTGGGAGCGACAAAATTATTTTCCCTTCTCCTCATCCCCCCCCTCCTCCCCCGGCGATTCAAAACCTGAAGCGTTACTTCCAATTTACCGAGTCGGAAATAGAGCAGAGAGATTCGGCGGAACGGCGTGTACTCACCCAACCCTTTCAATCCACCAGTAATAACCTAAATTGCCGGGAAACAGTCCTATAAATAGATGCGGAGGAATGTCGCCTCCGTGAGCATTAATCCGCGTTGATGAACCGTACCAATAACCTGGGGTTAATGAGAACAGTTTGTGTTCGGAGCGGGGAGGAGCGTCGGTTCGGGAGTTTCTCCGGGAGCGTGGGGTTACCTCGACTGCCGCTCTTCGTGGATTGTCCGCTTTATCGATCGTTATGCTGCTGAGAATTATTTTGTACAGTCCACCTGCGACGCCAGCGTGGAAAGAGGATTTTTGTCACGAGATATTATGTGTGTGTCCACCTTCGCAGACGAAACATCTGCCGCATATTTTATATTCACGTTAAAGGACATTCACGAGGATAAGTATCGCTCTCCGAAATGAATCAATTGTTTTCAGTGATGCATAAATATGGTTATAAAAAACCTCTGAATGTTATTCGTGGAATAGTTATAATGTTCAAATTTATACAAAAGTAGGCAAGTCTAAGTGACTCGCCGGGAATTCTTGTTAAAACAGTGTATTAGGGTCGTATTTAATATTTTTCATATTTTGTAATTAAAAGCTTATGCCGAAAAAGAAAAACTGATGATAAGCTGCTACATTCATAACCTTAAGTTAGTTATAAAACACTTCAGAAGAACGTATATTGAGGCGTCGCTGTAAGAAGCACGCGGTTCAGTTGGCTTTGATTGTGACGTCATTTTGTAGCAAGCATCGCAGAGTGTAAGATTTTAATTTACCTTGCTTTCGTGCATGAGTATTGGCGAAAGGAGAATTTTTGGTGCACGAAGTCTAGATAATAAGAACTTCTATTAACTCTCAAAAATCAATCTGTCAAATTCCACAGTTGGTGCACTTTACAACTTCTGAGTATGCCATCATTCCTCTATGTCGGAAACCTTTTGCCTTGTTTTAGGAACTAGGATACCAGGAGTCTAATTTTGAAACATAATAGGAATTGACCTTTTCCAGCCACAGGTCACCTTTTTGGAAAATTGAGAAGAAGAAACTTGAGAAATAATTTTCCTTCTACGCTGGTGAGCAAGTCTCGGCATCTCTGTTGCTAATAATGTAAAAAAGCTAGACGCTCTTGTGCCTAGCGACGTAACCTCCTTTATTTTGGCTGTGACCTTTTTGAAAAGTTTTACCATTTTTCTCTCGCCTACGAAATATTTCACACGTTTTAAATCACGCTTGACTGAGAAATTAGTAGCTAATTTTAAATTTCGAGCCTTAAATATAAGATAATTTACACCTTGCTCACAACCCCATTTTCAGGAGAGTGAAGAAAGAAGTTTCATGAAAGAAATGAGGAGGAATTCGTTGAGAGAAACAATTCTCGATGGCAAACGGGAGGATTTGAGTAAATTAATATATTTATCGCTGCCGTATCCTTGCCGGCGACGAGATGGCCGGCGCAGTCGACCTTCATTGCTGCCTCTGCAGTCAATGGTGCGTCCACAATAAACCACTTATCTTAATGGCCTCCTCCTTGGGAAGAAGGTTCCAGTCCAGAGGCATTTCTCTACTTTCACAACACTCTCCCACTCAGTAATAGCATTCTCTGTGGTTTCAAAATGCTGCAAGAGTGTATTTTCCTTTATTTTACCGATAATGTAGTTAGAATATCTTAGATATTTACTAATTTTGGTTATACTTGTATAGTATGTTAACTTAATACTATCCCTATACTATAGTATACGTAACAATCGCAGTCTTATTGAAGAAATTAAAACTTTTTGTACACTTCTAAAATAGTTCACTCACATCAACGCGGGTCTTAGCTGCTTCACTCATTTTTCAGGTTTCATTTTCAAGTAGAAATCCGGTTGAAACCCTGAATGTGAAACAGTTGGAAACCGATATAAAGATCTTTGTGGATTTTTCTAAGCATTTTTAACTGTCCGAGAATGCATTGCCACAAAATTGCTAAGTTTATTCTGCCAGTAGTTGTAGATGCAGTGATGGCACAATGTCTCTAGGGTAAAAATATATGTTATCCCATAGACCCCATAGGTTATGTTTTGCATGCCAAGATTTATAACTTAATTCACGGCAATATTTATTAAGTCAAATTAAATCCAGATGTATAAGTTGTATTATGAATGTCGCAAAATCCAGCTTATGCAAGGATAATGCTCTCTGATCGAAAACCTTTTTTTACATTACAATCCATGGCCTTTATGTGGATTTCAAATTCGGAATAAATCAGCGATGAAAAGCCAGCGGAAAGGTGAGGTAAAATGATTCTGGCTCTTTTAAATGACTCGGTTATTCCATTATGGGAAGGCGCGATGGAAAAATGTATTCAAGGGGAAAGTTTTGAGAATCGATAGTGTTTTGAGGTCTTTGTTTGCAATGTGGAAAGGAAAAAGGTTCGAAAATGCCGAATCTGTTGAGGAGATTATTGAGAATAAATTATTACATCTTTTTGAGCGGGTTGATTGTTCAGATCGTTCAGATCATGGTATTGCGTCCTTGGTAAAATAATATATCTACTGCTATTTGACGGAGCAGACATTCAGCTGTTGTCATGTTTCATTGTCTTGACTTACTTATTTCATTCTTCCACATTTCTTAACGCAAAAAGCATTAATATATGAGATACAAATTGAGTCGCAATGAAATTTTGTTGGATGAAAAAATATCTATGCATACAATATGCATTACATGTATTTCATATTCTAGGCTCTAGGTGGCAATCCTTAGGGATGAGGTGCTCTCTTGTGTATGTATGTATCTCAATTCACTCACTGAAAGTGTTTACTGAAATAATCATTTCTCAGAATAATAACGTAACAGTAGCAATCTACAGCTCACTTCGCGAGGACTTAGTTAATTTCTGGGGAGTATTAATTGAAATAAGTTATAAATATGAAATTCAAAGTAATATTCAAGTAAGTGAGACTCAAATAATCTCACCTTCAGTGAATTTTTCGTTTTATATTTTTATCCATTTAATAATATCGCGTTTTAGTGAACATGAGTCTACGAATATAAAACAGAAGAACTAGCTCTTGATGAGGATGGCATAGTATTTGATGCTACAAACGTAGAATTCTTGGATACAAATGTAATACCCAGCACTATTTTCTATTTTTACTCTGGTGAAAATGGTGAAGCGCATGGAATATAATTGATTTGAACCCTTTGACTCAAAAAATCATCTTTTATTAAATTATTTTCATTGATATAGAGTTTGTATTTTACCTTTTCTTCTATGAATCCGGGGCATTGCTTCTCGATTTATAAAAGTAACTTTTTATCCCCTATAGCGCGGTGTTTACACCCATAATAGTTTAAAAGTATGTCCATTAACAGTGGAATATGAAGATTACTTTAATGTATAATTGTGAGGTAGTATTTTTTTATTAATGAATTGTTGATAGAAGATCTAAACCGAAATTGTGGTACCCATGATTGACCTTAGATAATGAGATAGGTATTGATTTTCCCTCTGTAATTCACTGCTTCGTTAATGCCAACATTTAGCGAACATCCTCTTTGCTTGTTCCTATAGTAATACCTCGCGGGCATTTTGAAACTGATAGTCATGTATGAAAATATCTCAAGCCCCCAAAAGTGAGGCGTCGCACTAAGGCTGTTTATTTGCTTAATTCATCCCTCTCAGCTCAAATTTAAACTAATTAAGTCGCCTTGAAAGTTTAATTTGTTTATTTAGCCCGTTATATTTTTTGCAATTGATTATGAAATCAATTAAATAAAGAAACTAACAGCATGGAATAGTTCAGGTTTAGAATATGCAAGTCTTATAAAATCACGAGAAAGTTAATTAAACATTACCATGCCCAGATCATTGTATAAAATTGAGAAAATATATCATTCTCAAACCGAAAAAGACCATTTAAAATTTGATAAATCTTTAAATAAGGCCCCTTCTGTTGTAAAAAGTAACAATGAAATGATAGGAAAAGCAGTGCCACTATACATTCTACCTTTAATTCATTAACTGGTCGATAAGTGTTGATGCCTGAATTTAAAACGTCAGCCTTGGGATGTTCGGGCCCTTGAAGGTGACGTTGATTTGAAAGATTTATTTGGTCACTCAGATAGAGGTAAAATATTTGCCTTATCTCTCACAAATATTTGAAATCTATGTATTAAGTATGGCGACGAATTTACATTGTAAAATATTTTACAAGCAGAATAGAGGCAAACATTATTCCTTTTACATTCGAGTATTACAAATCAAGCCAAGAAAACTGATATATATATTGACGAGAATGAATTTTTCCAACAGTTAGTGTAGTAAGCCATTTAACTTGTTACCTACTTAAAATAAGGGCAAAGTAATTTTTCCTAAAAGAGAACTAGATTACGCAAGAGATTTAAAAAATTTATATTTACACTTAAATTCTAATAAAATAAAGGTCTTCCATTAAAGAGCCTGCTTAAGTGTAAACATATCATTCGTATTAAATAGAAGTAAAGTGACTGGTACCTAAACTCTAAAGTTGTATTAAACCAATTGTTTGAATATATTCGAACTGCCCAAAATTAGTTTTACCTCTATTAATACAACAGAATAACCTCTCAAATGAATATTTCGAGAAGCATCCCTGTTACAATGAAAAATGCAGTTTAGTCAAAACAATTATAGGAGACAAGAGTTTCCGATTTATGTCGATAAACTAAGTTATTATTAAATACATGATACCGTACATGGGGCAAGGTTTACGCGAATACGATCCGCAACACAACACAACAACAATATCATCATAACTCCAGAAACAATCGGCCATGAATAATTTGTCAAAACATGAGTAGCTTTCCATCAACCAATTTATGTGGAATAACATTCCATTTTAACATTTCCAAACATATACATGCATAATTGACACCATAAAAACAAATTGCCTGAGCAAATATGATGGTGAGAATTCCGTTACTTTTTATTTACTCGAGTAGATTTCTCCAGGGTATTTCCGCAAAAGCGTCCTTTTCTTACTTCTTTAATATCCTCCTACCTCTCTCTCTCTCTCCGTATATATTTTCTCGGCTGCTCACCCGTGGGCGTCTGTTGGATTAAACTTAATCCTAAAAATAACGCCTGATTGGTAACTTGGGTCTTAGGTCTCTGAGAAAACGAAAATCTATCATAACATAATCACACACGGTTCTACATATTAAAATGTTCTCGTCGCGTAGGAAGAGGGATATAGCAGATATACTCCCTTCTGCAAGCAACGTAAATAATCAAACCTTTAATTTTTCCCCTTTTCGAATACCTTTTGAAGAGAAACGCTATGTCATGCGAATTACGAAGTTGACATAAGCTTTCCATCCAGCGGGCTAGCATCCAATCCTACTGTTACACATTGTAATTACTCGTGTGGTCGTGCATGCAAGCCAGAGTTTTTATGGATACCTGAGAGCAACACAAGCATGGAAGTGAGGAAACATTTCATTAAAGCACAATTTCTGCTGATATGAACTTTGGACGATAGTGGAAGCAGAACATAGAGGATTGAAAGCAATGTATATAGAATGTTACAGGCGGATGACGACGATAACTTTGACGGAAAGAATCGTCAACGGAGAATTCCGACAGAGAGCAGGAATGATCTGTAAAATGAAAACTGAATGAATAAAAGGGAATAATTTACTGGACACATTCCGTGATATAATTCCTGAAAGAAAAAATGGAAGAAAAAATGGAAGGAAAAGAATAATAAGAACTATCGAGTAATATGAAGGACTGAATTCATGCAGTAGGTGTATATAGGGATCAAGAAACAAAGAACTATACAGAACGAAAAAAACGGAAAAGAAAAATGAAGTGAAGATCTGTACCATATAGCCAAGATTTTATGATATTGCCTTGTTCAGTCTGAAGGGATATGATTGGATTTTCATCATTCGAGAGCCACTCAACGATATTCCGCTGCAATTAACTAGCGGAAAAAGTTCCATCGACGACGGTTTTTTTGTTGGCCTAAAAAAAGTTATTTTAACGCACAAAGGTGTGTAATAATTTTATATTTCAGCGTTTAAAATCGATATCTAAGGTATATTATTCATTCATTAAATTAAAAATGAAAGGTTTATGCGTAGATTAACATTAGCAGAGATGTTCTGAAAAAAGAATGAGGGCCCAAGTTCATGGAATAACCCTTGACACTCCTTGCCTGTCCCATCCGAAAAAGGTATGGCACGGATTGGAACAGGTGGGTTGGAAGCATCAATTATGAAATTTGTTATTTTAAATCTTAAGTTCCGCATTGTGAGTTGTAACAATCAAACATTAGGGGCAGTCTTGATATAATTCCCTCTTCCGCTGCCGTTAAACTACTTGCAGTCACTACAAAGAGAATACAAATTAAGACAGAAGAGGAAAGGTGGCGATCGTCGTAAAATTCCATTGCAATGATTGTGGTGCGCACAATCTGCGGCAGATCGTTCTTTACGACATTTATATGGACTCTTGAATCTGCAAATCAGGATACACTCCGCATCTGACTCGATCGATGAGGGAAGCCCGTTATGTACATCCAACTCGGCCTATACATTTTTTTGTCGTTTCCTCAGTGGATTAAACCGTTTCGCATGCGGTGCCCGTGGGAGCTATCTCTTGCTTTGATTACGAGGGTGAAAAAATTGAATAGGACGCTTTTTATTACGAATGAAGTTGACAAGTCACTAATTCTGTCAGGTTTGTGAAATACTACGCATTTTCTTCTGATTTTATTTTTCAGTATCTCATCTTTATGAACCCAGATTCTTCTCCCTCGTCCATTGTTCAGTTTTTATTCAGTCATCATCATCATCAGTTTTTCATCGGTTAGACTTTAAATTATATTTCACATGATCCCACAGTGTGATTAAATGAAATATGCCAATTCATCCTCCGATATGATTTGAAATATATGAAATGAATTTATATTTCCAACACTGCGATGTATTCATAACTTAAATCAGTGAATAAAAAAGTGTCTTCTTTACTTCTTTAACAATTCATTCATACCACTTCGCAGCAGTAACTATAGTTACTATACTATCAGTGCCGGTCCCAGGCGTGGGCAAAAGCCACAGGTGGCCGGCCGTAGGAGCGGCCAGCGTGCAACTTATTAATGAATCTGAAGAGGTGACAGAAAGTATGAAAATCGGAAGATGTCATTAAATTCCTATATGTATTTCCATCCAAAATAACCTCCTATAGTAGATCGTAAAATTGACTGACACTCACTACTATCTTCAATAAAAAGCACAGCAAAACCGACGGATTAACAATTAGTTTTATAAAAATATTTGACGAGTTCAAATCCTTAATTAGAGTTCTTGTCACCAGTCCATTTAAAGGCACTGTGGCTAAAATGCACTGCATTTTACGGTTGACATTACATCCATCCACAAGTAGTAGGTATAATGCTAATAGTTACAAAAAACACTCTCCCTCGTAAAAATCGAAGCTTGGAGATAACTTACTGATTAAAAATTGAGTTCCTGAGAGAAAAGGAAATGACAAACTACAACTAAAGTCCTCCTGAAACCTTTCAAATTATCTGGGATTCACACTTATAAAATAGCTTAAGTCGGAACTGTATTTATTATATTAGCTCTATATAGCCTGGCTCTTAAATGTCCACAAATACTCATTAATTCCGATATTATTTCCGTCGGGATGCATGCTCTCGTGCAACCTTTGAAGAGCTTTTGAAACTCTAAAAATCCCATTTCTTACTACCCAACCAATTATTTCCAGTCCATGTTCTTTGCGTACTGTATTAGCCCTTATGGGGCATTATACCGGGCCATCAATTCCATGGAAAAATATTTGACGAGTTCCCAACCCCGGTGTCACAATTTATTTGTTGCATAATTCGCGCTACTCGGGTAACCTACAACTTTATATCACTTGAATGGATGAGGTTCAACCCACTTTGAATTAGCGAAAGCTTTCCGCCATGTAAGGGATGGCTTTCCGCTGCAATTATCGGCCGAAAAATAAATAGATTCTCCCGTAGAATTCTATCATATGTCACTCGCTATCTTATCTCAGAGGCAGTCCGAGCGGACCTTCTTGAAAGGTGATGGTTAGTGCACCGATGAATCGCACCTCAAGGTTCAATTTTTTCCCGACTTGGATGCCTATGTTTTCTTAGCAGTTTGCTAATAAAATAGTGCAGAGGAGCAATTGTTTGATGTGACTCGGGAAAATAACTTTTCTTGCCGCAAGCGTGATGTTATGGAACCCACGCCTATCGAATAAGTGGGCAAGCTCCAAAAAATGCTCACTTTAGGGGCATAATATTTTGAACAACAATGCTACTAAGACTAAATCAGTATATATTTACAGTTTTTATTATTTATATTATTACGAAATTACCCAAAATGCAGATTTGGATGTTGTAAATTATGAATAAGAACTTCATCTCGTTTTGGAAAAAATTCTATCCAGAAGTTCAAGTCCATCTGGGTTAGACTTTAAACTTAACTATCAAGGTGGACAAAGCTATCAAAACATCATCACTATCGTTTCATTAACTTGAATCCGGGAAACTCACAATAGAAACTCGTTATTTTTCATATTATGACAAAAATTGACTCAGGTCTCCACTGGAATCCACAATCATTACTTGGACGAAATTAATAAATTTACCGCTGAACACAAACTTTACTACTTCGTTTTGTTCATAGCATACGTCTAACTATTCCTTTAACTCCCTAATAAAATGAAATGAAATAGCTGACTAAAGGAAGAGATTCGAGTTTCAGCGATGAAAATTTATTAATAAATAGATCAATGCCTATTTATAACAGTTACTGTACAGGGCAACAATGTGAACCATAGGAATAATTTGATCAAAAATAGCTCCAGGCATTTTATTTTTATGTCTTCCTATCAAGCGGCATACTAAGCTTTTTAGGTGGTTTCATGACAACATGGGATACCTTTAAAGAATAACGTGAAAACCCACTGACAAATAAATTATTAAATAGGTTCATTTACATATTTTCAGAATAACTACTAAAATTATATGTAACCAATGACAATCGATGTGTACTTTTTGCTCCGCTGATGGCTAAGTGAAAACGAAATATTTCTTGCGGTGTGATGGCCTAAATTGAGTAAATGGTTTTTCCCAATTTACATTATGCGTTATGTTTCTGCGTAGTGTTCAAAGAATCTTTAGAAATGGTAATCATATTTATTTGGCAAAATTTAATAAATAAACTCTACAATTTCATTAAGGCCAAAGGTTTAAGTTCAAAAATTAAGGTGGCTCTATACCGGGGCTAAGAAGCTCGTTTCAGACGTTTCCCTCTAACCCAGTAACGGCTTTGCCGGGACAGCTGGAGACTTGCAATTTTTTTATTCTGTAGATGAAGAGTCATTTGTTGATTTAAGTGTAGTAACTTTATCATGAAGTGGTTGTATCTTTTTATAAAAAAATAGCAAAACCTTGGTTTTTACGTCATTTTTTGTAATATTCCGGGGCACGTTGCGAAGGCTAGATTCTGAAATGAGGATTTTCAGCTCACTTAAAATAAAAGAATCATCTTTCGTGTACGCATTAAATCAACGTATATTGATGCGGTTTTCGTATTAAGGCTATAGCAATGTTAAGCGTTCAAGCCAGCATTGACAATGGATTAGACCTTATCCATCCCCACCCAAGAATAATCGTTCCCCAATCCATTTTTGTCAGTGCTACCTTCACAGTTTCCCGTTGGGCTTCTACCACCCCAGTAGGCGACCACAGGTGGCGACCGTTAGCTTGAGTTGGCTTGGAAGTATAGACCCACCTTAAACAGCAATAATACCTACCATTATCGTTCTCTCTCGCGTTGGCCCCATGAGTGCTCTAATACCTCGAGTTAACTAATGCTTTAGTCTTTTGTTTGTGTAGAACACATATCATAGCAATAAATATGTGCATCATACCTCATATGTGCTAACGACAAGAATATTTACTTGCAAACGTTTCATGGGAAGTGTAGCTTCTACAAAAATAGCAAAACAATTGCTCCTTTTATCTTTTCTTTTGTCATCATTAACTGTCCTTCGCATCGATGCTAATTCATGATATAGGCAATTTAGCGGTATTTGCATACAAATTTCGATATACAACTCTTAATGAGTTTTGTTTAATAATCAAAAATATCAACTTTGATTTGTTGTGTCGTATAGTGGAAACCTCCTTCTCTTATTACTAACTCCTGCTTCAGTTAAACTTGATGAGACCGTTATAAGATGCATTCCCTCTCTAAGAGCTGCGTAGAATATAATTTTATTTCCGTACAGGCTGATATGCCTTTACCCTTTGACCCCTTAATGTGACTCTGAGTGGTATAAATAATTCACTGCTTAATATCTCCTCTTTAATATGCAAATGAATTCGTTATGTGCCCAAACGGAAACTACTTGCTAGATTATTACTACCTTTCCTCTCTAGGAATTTTATCGAGTTTCATCGTGGTGAGTTGTTTCAAAGCTCTTACTATTAATGAAACATTATTGTCAGAGATTATACCCGAAAGGCGGAAGTGCTTTTAGAAATGCAGCACATGGTATGTATGAAAAACAAGGAGAGGGTTTGAGACTTATGATTAAAATATTTGCATGCCGGTTTTAAAAACGTAAAACAAGGAATCGTGTGAGTGTATTTAAGGGGAAATGGCTACATATGAATAGCATACTGAATTAGTTGAAATTGCAGGCGTAATAAAATCCAACATGTATTACATTCATACATAATGACGTTACCCTTTTGCATAATTGCGCGTGGTGTAGCAGAATACACCAACATCGCTTCAAGCTTTCAACTCTTCTCTCATTCCCCTTCTAAATACCTTCGCAAAATAAACTAGTCTACAGTACACACCTATTAGTGCATTTTCAAATTACTTTTGCAGTCGTAGAAGCTAACTCGTAGGCTCTCTTCCTGGTATTTACCAATCTTAGATCTTCAATTCTACTTTACTCACTCTTTTTGTTTTCGCTTTTAAATACGACAACGTATCAGACAAATTAAATCAAGCACTAGGCAGTTTGTACTTACAAAACTAATTCCTTCATTATTTTTACCTTTTAATTTACGTTGCACGAATGAATACGACGGAAACGCCGGTTCCCGATCAGTTATCGAAGTTAAGCATCATTGGGCTCGTCTCGATTTTGGAGGGGTAGTCCTCCCATTAATCTAAGTACTATATCCCCTGTTTGAAAGTGGCAGACGTATTTGCGAAATGGCCTTTGCCGTCAAAGCACGTTATAAAAAAAATACTACATGTTTGAATACGGTCTACCTCTGTACGAGAATAATAGTAAAATAGAGGAAATAGAGTTTTTGAGCATTATTCAGTTAGCAAAAATTAGTCATACCTAAATCTCAGCAAACCTAGGCGCCACTTAGGTTGACAACCTTTGCATTTTCCAACATACTCACCGGTAGAGATGTCAATACTCTTTAGGTACTTTGGAGTTGTAGTCTAATGACCCTCACAGGTGCTGAATATCGATCTCCATTTTTCACTCTTGTTCATGGCCCATTTTTTAACTTCGCTCTAATATTAATTTTTTTTAAACTGAAATATAATTTTGTCCTTCATTTTCGGACTTCAGCAGTTTTATATTTTTTATTCCTGATATTACTATGCACCCATGATGCTTCGTATTTAATTTGTCCATTTACCGTCTTACAAGAAGAAATTGGTTTTCTGAAAGGGCAATGAATTTTTATGGTACTGCGAACCCTGAATGACTAAAATAATCGTCATGAAGACTATATTTCGAGTATTTTACAAATAATTTCTTCCTAAGTTTGTTACTTTTTGTCACACGCATTGCTTAACTATGTACTCGGTCATGTTCTCCTGTTCATTCTCGTCATTAGCGATATTTTCCGACTCCGATTTTTCATATCAGCAATGATGAAGTTGTGATAGATTATTTCATGAATTATTTAATGAGTATTTATAGTTCGGTATATTTTTGAGTTATTCGTCATGTTTGGAAGAAGAAAAAAGAAAATGTTTAGCTGGATAGACAAAGCTCTTGGCTCTTGTGGCTGCTGCCCGTCGGGCCTTATTGTAATTACGGTCAGCGAATATCACAATCTGATGAGACCGCATTAAGTATCATCCCCAAGAAAAAGTTATTTTCCCGGAAAGAGGATGTATTATTCCAATTTGGGCAGGCTAAGGTTCATCCTTATATCCCATCTTGGGCTTCTCATTAATGCTATCAAATTACCTCACAGTTCTCGGTTTTAGGCTAGGCTAGGCTCGTCCTTCAGTGTAACTTTATCTGTCGTCATTATGGACTCTGCACGAAGTTTGTTTCTTTATTATTCTAAATATTAGTTAATTTTCTCAGTGCGCGAAAAGTGGGTATTATATAATCGGTACAAGATATGCATTAAAATGAAACGCTCAAAGGAAATCTTTACGTTAAGCTTAGTATGAGGTAATTGTACTCCATAAAGTATAATCTCAATGGCAAGAACACTTAATATAAGCGACCTTCTAAAGGAATCCAGAAATGACAGCCCACATGAATGGCTGGGAAAGGCATTCCAATGGCCGATTCAGATTCCCCATTCCCCAGATTCAGTTTCCTCATTTTTGAGTAAAATAAATAGTTGAAATGTTAATTTGATCTAATGAATAAAAAATGTTTCTAAACATGAACTCGCGTCGCATTTTCCATACATTTTTATGAGTAATCCAACCCAGGTTCCAATAAATCACTATCATTGTCAAGGCTGGAGATTTAAAAACAAATGTTAAAAGCTTTTATGCCGGACATGTTTTGAAATGACTCGTTTCCACAATGGAAATCTCAGTCCGAGTACAGTATGGATCAGTTTTTTATTACATATTCTCTAGTTCTCTATTTCTTCTATCCTAAAAACATCTCCAGAAATTAGATAATAGCAAAAGGCCAGGGATTATTTGAAATTCACCGTCACTGGTAGAGAAACATCAGCACTAGAAAACGATCTATGAAGAAGACTACATCACATATGTGAGGGATCCATGATTTTTATAAATTTGTAATTTGCCTTTTCCCAAAGTCTATTTTTACCCCCAAGATATTTCATTCAACTTCGACTACAAACAACAGCAAAAAAATAAAAAATGACTGTAAAATATGTGAAAACTATATCAAAATTAAATGAAATCTTCCGCGATTACTTTCAAGCTTCCTTCTGAAAACGGGATGAATTAAGAGAAATGCGGTCTCCGTTGTTCTTTGGATTACCTGTTGAGACCAAGTTTAGAACCATGCTTAAACTCTATGCATCCCCTTTTCGCCGTCGCTATTTGTTTTATTTTTATTTTTTTAATATCCGCATGACTTTTTCCCTAATCTCGAAATAAAACCTTTAGTTCATAGCATTATAACAATATGACAGTAAGATAGTCTCAAAAATAAAAATATATATTTCTCTCTCATTAATATGGTTAAAAACTTGAATCGCTAATGAACGATTTTTTCTTCATTAATAGTACGCTCTATCAGTATCATAATTTTTAATTTCTTTGATAAGTAGTTAGTAGTTCTCGTTATCCATCGGCCGTAGAGACTTTATTCAATGTACTGTATTCATTACATTAATCCAATGTTACAAGAATATTTACATTAGTCATTAATCAAATTTATTAGATATTAATTCATCAAATGTGATTACTGCTTTTTTAACCTTTCCCTTTACACCGTTTTCCGCCATTGCTTAGTTCTTCCAAATAGGTTCTTAACTTTAATTTCTCTATAATTTTAGAGAGCCACTAAGTCGAAGGTGACTTCACAAACAATAAAGGAGAAACCTTAAACATTGTTAGAAAACTTTATTTAGTTAGTAAAACTATTTTTGGAGGTTTTTTATGTCATACAAATTTCTGGCATAGACTTCGGAGATTATTGAGTGCACAGGTGATTCCGTACAAATTCGCAAATCGTTATTCCTATTTTATAAATATTGCACGAATCAGGCTCATTAACTTTATGGCTGTCTTTGAGCCTGAAGTTTTGTATTCACTGCGGTTGTATAGGTATTTTAATAAAAGTGTACTCTGTGCATATTTTAGGCCGTCCTGTAGTTCATTACACCACCTGTTGAACTAATTAGCTCAGAAATGTGTTGAAATGTTTCTTCTCGTTCAATGACTACGGCTTGGTCCAAGTGCATTAGTCATATGGAATCCGTTAAAAAAATGTTTGCACGAATTAGAGGCTTCAACTTTTGTATTAATTAGACATTTTATTACAGCTAAGGATAGTAAGAAATCCTTTCACAGCACGGGGCACATATTACCCCCCTGCTCCTCTAGTAATTTTTATGATCACATTATGTAATTTCATCCTGAATAATTTAATCAAACTATAATTAGATAGCCTACTCACTCTCCAGCTTTAAGTTAACGCACCGTTGAAACATAACCAGTGTAGCCATCGTGAAACTGCCACTCTATTGGCTGAAAACAACTCTATTGACCGCGTATGTCTTTCCTGAGATGCGTACACATAGAAGTTTCTTGCGAATGTAATTGCCATTGAATAATTGCGTTAAAACTCAAAAGCTTATATTTGACTTCACTTTTGTGCGGTTAGTTCTGTTAAGGAATTAAGCCGCCTTTATCAACCATGGCTGCGGCTTCACTTTATCCCTCCGATAAGACCTCGGTGTTACCACAGAATAAAGGCCAACGGAATCAGGAGGGTCACTTATCGGATATTAAGTAATCCGTTGGTCTCCATCCTTTGGTCTTACCTAGCAGTGATGCTCGAAGAAAGGCGGATATAAAGGCGAAAGGCTTTCTGTAGTTTCGCAGCTGACGGACTTGACGAGTGAATAGTGTGAATCGTTCAGGAGTATTCACTTGTTGGGCATTGACGGTGACAAAATTGATGAAATGCCTATGAAAGGTCTTTTACCGTTACTTTTATCGCAGTGAGATTAAGAGCTTAGTATCTATGCAGAAGATTTGGAAACTGCTGACAGATTTTCAGATCAATCAGTCATGAGTGAGCTTTCACACGAGGCGGACGTGGCCGGGTGCTTCTTTGACGAAAGGCAAGTGCCATAGTTATAAGACCAGTTCGATCAACAGCATAAGTGTGTTCAACTGCGAGTGTAACTTCGCACGCTGTCCCAGAGTAATAGTGATCCACACAAAGTTGGTGCTACAGTTAAAAATGGCAACTTGCAATGTTTGTGAAGCGAGTATGCTTAAGCGTCAACTGAAGATTAGTTGCAGTGAATGTGAAACCCAGTGCCATGCCAAATGTGTACAAATGTCTAAAGAAGACACTGAGTTTCTCAGCGGTGAGAAGCAAAATTGGCGTTGCCCTCACTGTGCTGAGGAAAGATGAAAGAACATGTCAGTAGCGTCAGTGGAGGACACAGGATCTGCAAATATTTCGCAGATTAAAAACAAACTAGAAGAAGTGAAGAAGGATAGGAAACGCATGGAAGTGGAGTTAAACCAAGCTATTGAGTTTGTGCACGAGAGATTAGAGGAAAATACCCAAGTTCTACAAGAAAAATTAGTGAGTATTTAACTACGACCGATTTGCTTAGACAAGAAAATATAAATTTAAAATCTCGAGTGAGTGAATTGGAAAAGAGGTTAGATGACCACGAACAGGTTATTCGCTCCAATGACCTTGAAATACATGGCATTCCCGAGGCAGTTAATGAGAACGTCCTAGAAGTCGTCAAAAGTGTAGGGGATTAGTGCCCTCGGTAAAGAGGTGCCCTCGCTAGAAAGTAGTGCCCTCGGCGTTGAAATAAAAGAAGATATGGTGGACTCATACCACCGCATTGAAAAGAAACGAGGAGGGTCACGTGGCATTGTGGTCAAATTCGTCCATATACACACAAAAGAAAAGAGGTTCTTCGAAAGAGGCGAGTGAAGAGGAACCTTTCTACCCGGCACTTGGGCTCGGCAACGGACACCCCGATTTACGTGAATGAAAGCCTGAGCCCAGGGGCCTTATTCAGTAAGGACTCGATGCTACCGAACCTCGGAAAATCCGTGGATGTGACGTCAAATCTCAACTTTTGAATGGCCCTATTTGAAATTTTAGAGGCTGTGACGTCAAAATTTCGTCACTTTCGAGGCATGGATTTTCCGAGGCCATACAGAATAGCCCCCCAGGACGGAGGAGACTCTTCGCTGCCGCGCGAGAAGTGAAAAAAGAAAAGGGATACAAATATTTATGGTTGCGACATGGGACAATACTCATGAGGAAAAAAGAGAATGATCAGGTGATTACTCTTAAATCCACTAATGACCTGGAGTAACTGTAAGCACCTTATGTATAATATTTCTCTTTTACTAACAAAATGCTTAATACCGTTGATGAATCAAATTTAAGTGTTGACAGTTTCTATGTTTTACATCAAAATATAAGAAGTCTTAGAGCGAATTTTGATAATTTCACATGTCGTAATTTATTCGTTTTTTCTCTCTCAGGGTTTTTTTGTTACTCATCGTTAATTGTATTCTTCAAATTAATTTGTTTGACAAAATTATGAATTTCTGTTTAAATGAGCTTACTTTATCCTTATTCTTATAATGACTCAAAGCTGTGAAGAATAATGTTCAATTCAAGAAGTTGATGCCTGTGGTAATATTAACATAATACATCAAAACATAAGGAGTTTACGAACAAATTTTGATAATTTTGTATTGCAACTTGGAAATTTAAAGTACACGCCTCACATAATAATTTTGCCATAAATATGGATTAATGACTATGAAGTAATGGCTTAGGAATTAACAGGATATAATCATTTTGTTAAATGTAACAACAATGCCGGAGGAGTGATTGTACATGTACTTGAAACTTATCCTTGTCTGTCAAATATGTTATCCGAAATGTCATCTGCTGATATCGTAAAAATAACTATTGACTTAAAATCAAATGTGTCACTAACTGTTGTAGCTATATATAGACTTCAGTCCCAGTCAATTAATGATTTTTTTTCAAGAATTGAAAAGTGTATTGCATGGCTCTAGAATTCGTAATGTTATTGTTATTGGCGACATAAATGTATGTCTTCTGAGCCAGTGTGATAATAATTATCAATATCTAACGATAATGGCGAGTTTTGGCCTTGAACAATTAGTATGTACTCCTACAAGAATTTCTAAATACACTGATTCGTGTATTGATCATGCATTCTATAGGAGTAGAGATAATTTTGAATGCGTAGGAAAAGCGCTAGATCTAGGTAGAACTGATCATCACCTAATCTTATGCGATTTAAAACTGAATGCAAGAAATTAATGTGAAAAGGTGATTGATGGGTCTCTTGTTCAAATTGATCTCAATTCTTTGTGTGAATATTTTCGTCAGTGTACCTGGGATGATGAGCATAAACAAACAAATGTTACCAAAGCTTATGCGGTTTTTCTAGAAATAATTGAACGAGGTATTGATTGTGCCAAGTTTATTACTAAAATAAGAAATAAGTAGAGGAAGATAAAACCTTGGATAACAAAGAATTTATGCAACAGAATTTCTAAAAGAAATATTTTATATAAAAAAATGAGGAGTCAGCCTTAATATGAGAAATTGAAACGCTACTATAAACCTTGTAAGACCCGTCTCGATTATGACATTGTTAAGCGCAAAGAGTCTTATTATTTGACACTTTTTTCAAATAATGGTAATGACTCAGAAAAACAATGGAGAACTTTGAATGGCATCTTAGGTAGGGACCGGACGGGAAACAAATGTTGAAAAGATACAATCACCTGAAAATGGTAATTTGTTGTTTCGTGCTCAAGATATAGCAAATGAATTCAACAAATATTTTAGCAAAGTTGTACAGAGGCTGACTTGCGAGTCTACTAATTACGGTCATTGCATTGAAAAAGAGTATGATCAATGGTTTCCAAGCTGTGTTATAATACAATCGTTGTATATGTTTCCAACAGATTTTAAAGAGGTTAGTAATATTATTAAAGAAATGAAGCCCAAAAAGTCAATGGTTTCTGACAGAATCATTGTCAATACAATTAAATCGGTAAATAAATTCATTGCACCAGTTTTTACATATATAACAAATTTAAGTATGATAACGGGTGAATTTCCAAAACAGTTAAAAACTGCTGTAATAGTTCCAATTTTCAAAAAAGGTGAAAAAACAAAGATTTGTAATTATAGACCAATATCGTCAACTCTTACCTGTTTTTTCTTAAGTTTAAGAAAAATTATTAAAATTCGACTGTTAAATTTCCTAAACTCTAACAAGTTCTTTAGCGATAGGCAATTCGGATTTTTAAAAAGTAAAAGCACTAAAGATGCAATTTTACAGTTATGCTCTGATATCTTTGATGGACTCCATAATAATAAGAGAGTAGCAGGCCTGTTTGTCGATATAACAAAAGCTTTCGATTGCGTAGATCATACTTTATTATTGTAAAGATTAATGCAAGCTGGGATGAAAGGAGTCGCAAATGACTGGTTCCGGAGTTACCTAACTGGGAGAACCCAGTATGTGAAAATCAATGATTGTCACACCCAAGATACGTCTCTTTCTTGCGGGGTCCCCCAGGGCTCAGTCCTTGGGCCTATACTGTTCCTTATATATGTAAAAAATTACAATACCGGAATATTCAACGGTAAATTAACATCCTTTGCGGATGATACAGCTTTGGTGTATACATCAAGTAATATGTGTGGTCTTTACTCACAAATGCAAAGTGATCTTGATAGAATAAAAGTTTGGTTCAGTATGAATAAATTGGTGTAATGTGAAAAAACTAAATGTTATATTTAATTTAAAAAGGAAATTTTTCGAACAACAGAGTGTTTATTATAGATGTCTCAGGTGTAATAATGAAAGAAACTGCTCCATAGTTTTTTCAAATTGAGCAAGTTATTTTTATAAAATTTCTTGGAATAATAATAGATGAAAACATCACCATGAAGATTACATGTCAGCAAACTGAAATTGGAAATATTATCCATGTTAAGGAAATTCTTTCTGTTACGATATGTATGTCCATTAACAGTTGTTCGTTCCGTCTATTGTGCTCTGGTTGATTCCAAATTATAGTATGGCATTTCTTTTTGGGTAGGAGCCTATATTACCAATATTAGCCCTCTACAGATTGCCCAAAAGAAACTTAAAGAGTGATATTCAAACAGCCAAGTACTCAGCACTCATTACCTTTATTTAAAAATCTTGATGTACTACCACTAAGGTATTTATTTGTCTTAAAGGTGCTCAAGATGTTTTATATTCGTGGTGGAAACAGAACAAAGCCGATTGAATACTCAAGTAAGTTAAGATCAAAATATATTTCTTTGTAAGGGTTAGGCATTGAAATACCTAAGCCCAGTAAAGAAGCCTTTAAACAAACATACGAATACCTTGCGCCAAAGTTGTTCTGCTCCCTCCTTACTGAACAACACTCCACGGCTATATTTCTGCGCAAATTAAAACAATGGCTTCTATTCAAGGAGAGTGATGAAGTGGAAAAATTATTAAAAGTTGTTTGATCTTCCTGATTTGGAATCTGTACTTTTTTGTCTTTGTTACTTGTTACTACAGTTATATTTTTAATCGTCAACTGAACACACTATGATGAAAATTTAAAATTAAAATTGCTCAATTACTAGGTAAAAATTGAGTATGTATTAGCACCAGCCGCTGCCTTCGAAAATTAATGATGGTAACCCCAACCATGGGGCCACTACCTATATTCCCCCTGAAATTGTATATATGTGTATTAACTGTACTCGTATATTATTTAAGGTGGAATAAAGTTATTATTATTATTATTTTTCTCGCACCAATGGAGTAAGATTCCAGCTTATGGACTCAATAGGTGAATAATGAGCATCGTTTAAGAATATTTACATTTTTCTTCGCTGATGGTGACCATTTTAAATAAAACAATGATGGTAAATTTCCACACAGTATATTATCAACCACAGTATATTAACAAACACCGACCAAGGTTTCGGCACGTAATGCCATTCTCAAGGCCTTGAGAATGGCATTACGTGCCGAAACCTTGGTCGGTGTTTGTTAATATACTGTGGTTGATAATATACTGTGTGGAAATTTACCATCATTGTTTTATTTAAAATGGACATTTCGTATTTCCACAATGTCAAGCCTGATACGCTTCTGATGGTGACGTTATTGAGGCAGTTGGTATTCTGGAAAGTCCTTCTCCGCTACTTTTCCTGCACGTAATTTAGAGGTTACGATCCACGCGGAAGATTGAAGAGCTGTTGATGACTGTTTCACGGACACTTGTGGACAACATTCCTTGGGTGGTAACCGTCGCAGGCTAAAGGTATATAAAATAAACGTAGCACACGTGACAATGGAGCGCCACAGCACCTCCTCACTCCACATCTCCGCGTCCCCGCTTCGCTCACTCGGGCAATTCCGGGTGAGGTGACACGGGCCGCGTTTATGACTTAAACGAAGCGAATAGGTGGTGGGGGGGTCGTATGAGCGCGCTCCTCTAACGCTCATTATAATATCCCCCCGTACCCGCGTTTAAACTCGTTCCACGCTCATTTCTCGGCCGGATGAGCGTCCCCATCCCCATCTTAAGGGACACTCTCGCATCTATCCCTTGAGGTCACTACCCTCTCTCTCTTCCCTCCCCACCCCCGTCATTTTAACTCGTCCTCCTTCTCGAGTGGGTGACCCTGACCCGCGCTCGCCTCATTAAAATCGAAGATTCATCTCGGATTCGGATTACCCCCGACCCCCTCCCCCCCTGCAGGCCGTAAATGTCAACGCAGTAATCTGCAACATTACCCGAATTTCGGGGGCGGAGCGGGAGGCGAGAGGAGGGAGAGTTTGGTTGTTTGGGTAAGGGTCATAATCCGCGCGGGGAGAGGAGTAAGAAGTGTACCGGAGTCAGCCGCGGGAGGAGGGGGATGGACCGCCGGACTGTGCTGGTCCGGGAGGTGGGAGAAGCGAAAACCCCGCCTTGTAACTCTGCGGCAACGGGTGAGGCAAACGCCGGGAGATGATTCGATAAGTTTCGGACTTCTAACCCCGAGGCTGCGCGACAGACCAGACGGGGCGTGGTGCATGCAGCTCACGTACTACTAAAGTTTCCCCCGCAGTTGCGGATCGGTCGCCGAGGGTTGTTTGACAATCGGATCAACGGCACGATGTCCGAGCGGGGATGGAGATGTGGTCTCCTATCTGCGTGCGGCTCAAGTTTCTTCATCGCGTGTTCCGGTGGTTGATCAAACTCGCCGAAATGCATTATCAAAACTCGACGACGACCTCGGAGCCGGTTATTCCGCTGCAATCATGTAATTCGCCTCCCGCGTCTCGGTTAGCAATGCAGGTGTCCACGTATCCACGCATCTTTGATTTTACCGTTTCCAATTTTGAAGCTGGCTGTCGTGTAGTCAGCAAGGTGTCGAATAGCTTGAACTCTTTTAATTGAGCCGCCTGTTTTCTAGAAATACATGGGGCAAAAATCGATAAATATAAACCATTTTTGTGAAGGAATCAAACTTTTGTTCTCACTGATCAACTTCTAACCAGATATTAAGAATAGAATTTTTGAAACCAGTATGGAAAAATTTTTAAAAGACTATAACCTACTTATGATAATCATAATTATCATAAGAATCATAATTATGGATTACTTATTAAAATGAAGTATTTTTGGTAAGACCTCGCTATTAAGACCCTTTAAAGTTAGTAAGACCAAGTTACTTCCTCATACTCCGTCTATTTATATATGATATATATGCCGATGTTTCGATTGTGCCACTGTTTTCCTCAGACATGGTGACAATAATAGCAGAGGCGCACAAATAATACCATGTTTTTCGTCCCGCTTGGAGTTAAAATTTTGATCACTTGAGATTCAGACAGGCTTAATTAGAGGAGCATTCATTATTCATTAATATTCTTGCATCCCACATCAACAATATGGCGCAGAAATGGAGGTTATAATTCTGTAAAAAAATGTATGAAACCCATTGATGGAGGCTCCTACTTAAAATCGATACAGCTCTAACTTTCCTTGCTCGTACTCTCAAAAGGTCTCCAAAAGGTTGCCATTCCTGTCCGCTCCTCCATATGGACAGACGTCAGAAAATGATAGAGGGATCAGAACCCGGTTGGATAACTCGATCTGACTCCTAACCTCTCCCCTCAAATAATTCCCCGAGAGAAACTAAGAGGAGGAAGGGGGGAAAGGGGATCGGAGACTTGCAACTCCCCCTCCCCCCTCAGGGGCATCATCCTCTATTTTTCCCGGAAATTGATTCCAACACGAGTGTTTGACATTTCAGATGGGAGATCCAAGTTTCGGTCACAAATTCAATCATTTAAGAGCGGTCGCAAAGGTCCCAACTAATCTTCATCATTTAATCGACGTGATAGCTATCTCGGTTGCGGATTCTAGCATATTGCTTACCATTCTACCGATGGGGACTGGCTGGCGTGACAAAATAAATATTTACTGTTTCTTTTCCTTCTTGATAACTTTCCCTCCATTTATTTCTCGGCAGCCATAATCGGAGGTAGCATTTCTCGCGAATGAAACTTTATAGCGTGATCGGTACTTCGTTGGTTACTGCCATAGTTTCTTTTTAAGTAGATGTATACTGTTTTTATTTGAACTTTGTTTTATGTTTATTGACATGATATGCAGTGCTTCTTCGAATATGAACTTAAGGATAGCCCGCTTGCATTGACGTAAAAGGCCTTCGTGGAAATATAAGGTCTATCTCGGTCTCTATCGGTCTAAGGTCTATATTGCATGTTTTGTATTCACAATGGGATTCTACTATCTCTGTTAAGTCATTAACGAAATGAAGTTGAATTAGATTTTGAAAGACTAAAAACCAATTATTAACTCCACTATCGGCCCAATCAGCCTACCCTCAACTCGTCATGAATGACCATATATATATTTCCGTCTTCCTCTCCACTTCACGTACTTGAATGAGAATGTTACAGCTATAGAATGCTACGGCTATAGAATGTTACAGCTCCGAATCTATCTTATGCAGGGTCTATAAATATTGATTTTTTATAGAAGTAACTTTAGACATCACTTTGTGAACATTTCGAACTTTCATGATGAGTAACTGCGTGTTAATTTAAAATTAAAACTTAAGTCGGTAAAAAAATGTGTGAAAATAGTACACCGTTAAGAAGTGTTCTTCAAGAACGAGTGATTTTTTTACAATAGCTGGTGGCTACGCAATTGATTAATCCCAATACCAGGAGCCCCGGGTTTTTCTGTCGGGGTTGTTTCCCTTGGTCAGGGTGTCAAGGCGCCGGACACTCGTCTTCATCCTCCGTTTGTTGCATTACAAACGAGCATCGCGCGCATATTCTGCATTGTCCAGAGATCACGACGTGGACGTGGAGGTAGGAAATTTCGATTCATCACGACGGGACTATGAGCATTTCTCAGAGTATTATTGTAATCCATGTTCGATTACCTCTGAGACATGTTACCGACCATTACACATCATTCCGTGAAACTGAAATATGGGAATTCTCATCGAAATTCATTTGCCTGGAACAAATTATCACCTTGCTTTTTTTTCAATTAAACTTGGAGAAGAGTGAGTAAATGGAAGCGGGTGATTAAACAATGACACAGGTCTAGGACCTCTTCGGGTGCACTCTACTTAGTTGGGATCCTCCGCCGGAACACCGTCGCACAAAGCGAGGAGCGCCTACGGCATGCATATTTCATGGGGAGCCTAGAGCATCCCTCCCGCTCTCGGAAAATAGCGCTCCGATGGTGTCGAAGGGAAGGACCCTTTCCATCGCCTTATTCCGACGAAGTTATCGACCTACATATTAATCAGATCCTACCCTCACCGCCGCCCTAATTTATTCTGGAACTTGGCTCCGAATTCCTTTTCGCGCCAAACACATCGCGATGGTTGCTCTCCCTTCCCTTTAAACCGCCTCTCGTCCCGATCCCCCCCTACTCCTTCCAAAACCACTTGGGGAAGGCCTCCTCATCGTAGGAAAGCCTCCCCTCACCCCGTCGACTCACACCCAAGGGGCACCCCATCTGTGTATTGGATCCAGCAGGCCTCGAGTCCGCGTCTCATTGCACACGCCTCTCGCTCTTCAGAACTCGAGTCGGACGGATGGGCATGGCCCCGTGAAAGGGAATAAGAAGAGCCCCATGATTATTTTTACGGCCCATAATCAAAACTTTCAATGCATGAAAAATGTTTACGAGACTCAGGGAAGCTTTTCTCCGCTCATTTTTTTTCAATTCAAAATTTCTCTGTTTGCTTTCTTCTCACGACATGCTCATTTGTAGTACTTTACTTGTCATTCCGTCATAGAAAAAATGAAAGCCAAATTGCTGGAGTAAGGTGAGGTTTTTTTCCAACCACTGTGTTTGCACAAAATGATATGATACGCTGTCACACGCACGGGTGCGAAGTGATACACCTAAGACGATGAAATTCAGCATGAAAAAATCATTTGACTTGACCAGGATTCGAGCCCTGATCTCCCAATTGCCGGTCAGGTGTGTTAGCCAGTTACACCACCAAGCCTACTTATTTCAAGGTAAAGTTCAGCGGGAGCTTATACGAACAAGAATATTCTCGTTCCCAGTCTACATTGTAGCACAGGAGACGTGGTCGTGCATGATATGCCACAGTCGCGGAGAATAAACCCAACATTGCCGCTTTTTGAACAACTACCTTGGCAAATTTCCATTCATTGCGTTTGTACAAAATGATGTGGTACGCAGTCACGCGCACGGATGCGAAGTTATACACCAAAGACGGTGAAATTCGCCATGAAAAAACTTGCCCACACGCCTGACCGGCAATTGGGAGATCCGGGTTCGAATCCCGGTCAAGTCAAATTACTTTTTCATGGCGAAAATTAGGAATCACTAAAGAAGGAGACGAAATATCAGGTATAGTACTAAGAGAAGACAGAAAGCATGTCATATCTGCAGCTAAACTGAGCTACGAAAGTATAACTCAAAGGCTACATATAATGTAAAACATTCGGGGAACCCCCTTCCTTCGCCTTAAAATAAATACACATCCGCATGAGAAAACGCAGTCATTGATAGTTGAATTCGTAAAAAAATGAAATTTTACGAATAAATCTAACTTAAAATTAGGTCGTGCTCCTAAGTGATGATTTTTGTGTTAAAAGTTATCCAGTAATGGTAGCGAACTCTAATAATCATAAATATTACGCAGAAAATCAAATTATATATCCTTGGAGGATTAACTCAGGCAGCAATGTGTATCTAGTGAAGGAGTTTGAGCCATCAGCATTGATTCACTACTTCTCGAGTACTTGGCAAATATTGCGAAACTTCGCTGATCTCAGTAAGTTCTGAACTCGATAACCCTCCTCCAATATACATGCGTCTCTTGTGAGTTGACAGTCATTCTACAAACAAACGCTCCAAGAAGAAATAATCCAATTTTTTACCAATTCTTTAAATTACCTCGAATTTATTCTATTATTTTGTCCACAAATTCCAAACAACGACAGAATTTGTTGCCCGATTTTTCGATGCGTCACCCTGATACTTGAGGAAAGAAGTTTAATTATAAATTGAAGCATTGATAAAATTGTCTGTCGGTTGCTCCTGCCTGTTGACTCCGAACATTAACACATCAATGCTTTGCGGAAAAATACTTTCATTTTCCAAGTACTTTTTACAAATCTTTCACCATATTGACCTAAGTCGAATTACTCATTTTATATTATGGATTGCTGAGCACATTTCAGTCGATACTCACCTGAGCTAAAGTTATGTAGTAAAGTAAAGAGCTGGGAGCTAAAGGTTTTTATGTACAGAAAATCTCTTTCCTGTTGCTATTTCACAGGATTTATCCAATGAATGAGTCACTTAATTCTTGAATGTTTGTTGTGACGAAGCATTTTTATGAACCGTGTAACGGGATAAAAATTAGATATTTGTAAGAGAGAGAGACTCGGTAATTTTTCTTCCACACCTATTCCTCTGCATATTGCAGTTTTGCAACCCCCTTACATTCTACCCGCTTCCGGAGATATCTCTCTCCGCTTCCAACTCGTAGAGTCAGCGAGGACTATGTACCGTTGCACGACCGAACATGCGGATTTACCAACCAATCATGTGTCGAGGTAAAGTCACAAGGTGACGCTGAGGTGTGCAAGCGGGAGGAAACGGCGTTGCTTCGTGGTCAGTTTTAGCAAATCAATGGAAATACTATCGGGTCTAACTGACTTATTTCTACGCATTTTTTAATGCTGTTGCAAATTTCGGAGAGTGAGGTTTTGATTGGTCTGGAGATAACTAACCCGTTTCCTTTCTCATATCTTGTAGACTGTATTACATTTTCTATTGAGACTTTTATTTCCCTTCCCCGAAAAAACGCTTGCGTACCAACTGTTGTAAGCATTGGCCTCCTCTTTGTCATCGGTAATTAGGGTACCATCCTGATTTTTTACGACTTTTATTGCTACCTTGTTACCTTTCCTCCTCCTCATGTATTTAAAAAAACCGGTTGCCATTATCATTCAAGATTGCGTTCTGTAAGAAATTTTCCTTGGCTATTTTCTTTTCCCTATTTAATGTGCGGATTAATGTTTCCAAGCTACCATTTCGTTTTCTGTGGCTAATTCTGGCTTTTCTTTTCAGAGATCTGATCTGTTCCCTGTACTCCCTCTGACGGACCCCAAATCCGATCGAGAGCTAACATATTGTTGTATACTAAAAGAAATTGAAAAAATAGTAATACATTGATTACTGTCTCAACTGTTATTATTTTTTTCGCCTATATATTGTATGGGATACGTGGAAAATAAGCTGAAAGGAGAGGGAGAAGCAGAAGCACCTCACTGCTATGGGACTTTAGACTAATGTGTTGTTTCTCGTAAAATGATGCGAAGGCAATCTTAATTCAGTGTTGTAACGAAATTGCATGAACATTTAAGGTTTGATTTGGAAGTACCCATATGGTGTCCAACCTAAGGTAGAGGTAAGGTTCTTTCCATTATGTTTTCATCCCAAATCTGAATGCTGAATTCCTTAATAAATACATGCCTAGTTACTAATTCTTACACAATTGGCAGATGAAATTCACAAATAAAACCTTTTAATAACATTCAAGGAACTATAAAAAATACATATATCTAGTTTGGTTAATCAAAGGCTACTGATTCCATAAGACTGGTAGCATAATAATCAGAACTCCCTGTAAAATATATTACGGACAGATAGATACCGCTTCCGCCTGTTTTCAGAAGAGACCCGACTAAAGAGAAGCATCTGGGTGTTGTTAAAAATTACATCTGTGCATAATCCTATCTTGGTATGTACTGCCATTTTCAATAATTTAAATAATTGTGTAATCATGCCTGGATAAGCAAAGCATGTTGACCCGACCCCTAAGTGTCTTCAATCATACTGTGTGTTATTTTAAGCTGGAAGCATTTTTATATTGGGATGTAATTTTCTTTTCTTGATCGGTTAAATTTTCTACGAAAGTTCGAATGGAGCTTCTACGTTCTGAGTTATTGCCCCCGAGCAACTTTTATCGATCTTCGTTACAAAACCTTTCATTAATTATCGAAGATAGCTGGTAATTTAAATTACTAGTTTCACTCATGATGGGATTAGTTCACCTTGACATTTTAACACTATGTCACTCAAGCGTACTGTTTCCAAATATTCTTTCTCGTTACCTCCATAAATCGGATATTTCTCTGAGTTCCTTCCTTCCAGTTTTAGTTTTAGTCCAATGGATACCATTTTACCTCAAAAAGTAAGGAAAAATTAGTTTTTTTTAATATCTCACATATCTATCTCTCATTAGCTGCATGGTAGCCAAATTTAAAGAATTCTATCATTTTGATTTACTTGAAGAGGCTGTGATTTAAGTTTTTAATTTTTGATATAATTATAATAAAATGAGAATACTTTTTTGAAAATTAATTCTATTGATTATTATTTAGAGTAGTTAATGCTACATGAAATAAGCGAATAGTTCTGTGTATTTCATTTCAAAACATTCACAAATCCGCTGCTCTGATGAGTGTCTGAGCATTGTGATTTTAGAAAACCATCATTCCATTGGACCTTCGAATGAGATTATCAAATTATTATATTTCTTACACCTCTCACTTTTTAAAGCTACATCGAAAATCTTTGTCTACCATTTTGATTGAAATATGCTAAATTTTAAAATAAAGACAAAACTTTGGATATGATTGGGAACGGAAATAAAATTCAATATCATGGTCGAATTCGTCAAAGAGTTTTGAAATAATTTAATTCCATGGTATTTGACATTATTGCCCTGATTGCTTTCCATTGGTTTTCGGTAATACTCATTATCCTGAATGCGACAACCACATTGATGCTAATTCATAACAATTTCTATTTTTTGAAAGGAAACATTTTTAAAATATCACGCTCAATTAACTGAATATCAACGGATATAGTATTGTCTACTTCATGCTACCATTGTAACGAGCATTTCGGCGTATAACACCGCCATCACCAGGTACAATATCCGAAATCCCGGTTTATTGCGGGTATTTATACTTTTTTCAATGGAAATAGTATATACCGTAAACCAAGGTCACTTTGTGACACTTTTTGCGGTTTTTTGAAAATAGCGAAAATAATTTAAGATGATCCCTAAATATTATTACAGATTCCAGTAGTAAAGAATATTAGCCACATTTTGCAACTAAGATAATCTTGATATTTTAATTACCCTTGTGGTAATTTGGGGTCAATTATGTCACTAACTCACCCCACCCTCGGTGTGACTTTGTGACAAAGATTTCTCTCATTGAAAACACACTGAAAATTGTATTGTCACTTAGCCACCTCGCTTAGTTTTGTTTTGTGACATAGTATAAAAAGTATTCTATAATAATAAAAATGTCTTTGTACGGTAACAGCCGAAGCCAAATACTACCTATTTATTACATAGACGAACACACACAACCATGCCCTGGAAGATGAAAATCCTACCCAGACGGGATTCAAACCTGCGACTTATCGTTCGGCAGCCAAGGACTTTACCCCACCGCCACCGGCAATTAAAGTATAAATACCCACGACAAACCGGAATTTGGGATAATGTACCAGATGATGGCCATGTAATGCGCTGAAACACGTGTTGCCATTGTAAAATAAAATGGACAGTACTACATCTGTTCATTTTCATTTTCGAAAATGCAGCTCCAGCACACCTCGCCGGATACGGCTAACTTAATTCAATTAGGCGTATGTATGGCTTCAGTTAAATTACCAGGTAAAAACTATGTTCAAATATTCATTCGTTCAATTATTTTTTTTCTCTTCAGTGCTGTTACTTTTTCTTCAACAGGAGAATAAGATTAAGTGGAATTGGAAATATAAACCTCCCTTGTAATTGATAAAAGATTAAAAGTGAAGCATTTAATTAGTAGAAAGGGGATACTGTCATTCAAAGCCGAAACTAAGCCTGATTCGATAAATAATCAATCGTCAATTCTTTAATCACTTTCGTTTGCCTTCTGGGAAGAGTAATTCCTTCTTTTCTTTGAAGACCGATTGTCTCTAAGCAAAAAGCGAGGGACACATGGAAAGTGATAAGAGCAATCATTCTCCTCGAAAAAAGTCTCCGGTCACCGAGAAAAAAACCTTGGCTTTTAAACGGATGACGACTTGAGATAAACCGCAACACTTTAAAAATGCCTCACCCTGGCATCCCCAATATTTATTGAAGGAAAATATAACGAGTGTTCTTGGTCTATGTCAGGGACAATTTCATTTTTTTCCATGGTGATTATACGTCTTACTTAAGAAACTTTTTAAAATTCATGATGAATTTTCCGCATCCGTTATTAGTGTTTTTTTTACAAATCTTTAGCACTGAATATTAGTAAAAAATTAAAATTACTTCATATCAGAAAACAGTTGTCTGTTGATTTTATAAATATTAATTGATTTTGCCATTGAAAAGGCTTTATAAAATACATTTAGAACAGATATTAAAATGCCAAGTCAACCGTTGCTCTATAAATTTACTTTATACTGTAACATGCCAGCCAACGTGACCTTACATTCTTAGGAAAATGAAATAGGAAATTTGTGAAGGTATTAGTGGAATCAATTGCTTCGTTTCGCTTTATTGCAAGTATAGGTAACGCGTAATTCTCATTTTACAGAAGCTGGAGTGCCCGTGAAATCTCTCTAGTTGTATTGATGGATCGGATTCGGATTAAGGATGTCAGATAAGAGAGTAATGGGATTGGGTACGTACCATTTTTCCTTGAGTGATCACTTCTCGTTTAAAGCAGATAAAAATAATGTTTTCACTGCTCAGGGACGCATTTGCATAACTATTTTTGTACATTAAATGGCTCAATCGCATTTTTCTACTCCAAATCATATTTTTTTAACAGTCATGCTAAATAACTCATACATTTGTAATGGTCAAACGTCGACTACTTTTGCCGTGAAGTTTATTTTCGGTCACAAATCACGCTATTATTTTTATTTACAAAACATTTATCCATCCGCATTCTACATTTTATCTATTCTTCAACGGAAGTTTTAAATGTAAACATAATGAACTTTTACAGATTATAGTTTTAGCTGTATCCCTTTGTTTCTTGATATTTTTCTGAATTTTTACTCACATCAAATCGTCTTTATTTATCAGATATTTAAAGGAGAGAAGATTTGGATTGTGAGAGTGGTTAGCCTATGGCAAGAGAATAGATTAACATGTTCGATCGACATTCAGGAGATCGTACATGACTACATCAATGAGAATTTACGAGGTTTGATGCAGAAACACTGAGACTTATTTTGTTCTCAAGTGTCCTCATGTGTCACATTGTTATATTTCCTGCATTTGAAAAGAGTGGTCTTTCACACATCAGCAACATCAGGTGGGCATCAGCAACGTACGTGTATTCATTTGGCAAGGATGCTTGTTTGTTTGAGTTGTGCTTGTGTTTTGCCTGGTAAGAATGGATTTGACACGAGACAAGCAGTGCCCTCTCAGCTATAAAACTCTGTTTCCGTTTGTAGCATACAGTCGCAGAAACTGATGAAAAGCTTACACAAGCCTATGATTAGCATATTCAGCCTCGTTCTACTGTCTTTAGGTGGTTGACGGGTTCAAAGAAGGTAGATTTTCAACAGCTAAGGCTTTTCAAGGCTTCATCAATTGCCGTAACAGAAGTCAATATCAATACAGCTGCTGTGATAGTTCATGAAGATCGATAATAGTGCGGCAACTCAGTGAAGTATTTCAATTGGTAGTACAGCATACTCCAATTTTCCGGATCAATTGGGACCGGACCCCATCCGGATAATCAAATATCCGGATAATTGGATAACTCACAAATAGGTAATATCTTTGAAAAAAGCTTAATTTATTTATAATTTATTAATTTAATGACTGCAAAAACAAAATTTTATTTACATTTGCGAGTGAAAGGCCTAATACTCATCGTTTGCGTAGCCGGTAGCTCTGTCGCTAGTTTCGGAGTGGGAAGGGCCAAATACCGGGTGCGACTACTGAATATTGATTGTTCGCGAGAAGATTGCGTCTTTTAATATGTTCGCAACGGATTGATATTTGAACGCCAAAGAAACGTATGTACTGCAACCAATAACTGTTGAACGAAATCAACTGTAAAAAATATGCAATACACGTTTCAAACAGCCTGATGCCGTGAATGAAAAAGCCGATTTTAAAGGATTTGTCCCCTCAAAGTGACCCGGATAATTGGCGATCCGGATAGTTAGAGTTCGGATTTAATTGGAGTTGTACTGTACACACAACTCTGCGTGATCTGCATGTGACTCGGGTTTATTCCCTATGGCGCCACGTCTATTGACTCCGGAGTAGAATGATGTTCGAATCGAAACATGTTGTGAGATAATCCATCTGTTTACTGACGGCAGAGATGCTTTCCTTGAATCAGTTTTCACCTAGGGGGTTTGTAGTGATGCAAGCAAGTACTTTTATGTGTATTCTTCAAACGGAAACAGAATTTCATTGCTATGCACTGATCATCTTTTGTCACCTCTGTTCTTGTCAGGCGGAACACAGACAGCGCTCAAACAAATTAACAGAATTGCTAAATGAATGCACACGCTGCTGCCGTCTAAGGGTAATATGTAGAAAAGACCACTCCTTTTTAGTATGGTAGTTGTAACAATATAGCTAATAAGGAAACTTGAGGAAAAAAGTCAGTTTCAGTATTTCTTGACCAGTCCTCGCATATCGCTATTAAATTTTTCTTATTACATCACAACCAATATCAGAAAGTTTAATCGGGATTAAGGAAGAACGAAATAGTGAAAATCACCGATATATGTATCAGAGGATAGCGGTGTAAAAAGAGAAATTTCAACTGATAAGATTTATGAAGGAAGAGGCATGCAGGAAGAGAGAGCCAAAAGTTCGGGTAGTAATACATCGTGAAACAGAGGACAAACAACATTGCTATTCCGCATAAATATTTTTTTTTTCAAATAAATAATAAGTTTTTAAGGTGTAATAAACATTTTATGTGGAATAGCAGTGTTGTTTTTTTCCTATGTTTTCACGATGGAAAGATTCCACGAAGTCTAGTCCATATAACAAATTAGCGAGCTGCCCTCACCCCATATTTGCATTGAAAGACCGAAGCTGTTTTCATTTTTTTACCTCTCTTTAATGAAATCATACTCTAAACCCGAGTTCATATGGATCCGGAACGGGTGCGGAAATGCGGAACGCGGAAATGCATCTAGCCAATCACACTCCGCCTTTTCGCAGTTTCCTGTTTGTGATTGGCTAGATGAATTTCCGCGTTCCGCATTTCCGCACCCATTCCGGATCCATGTAAACTCGGCTTAAGCGTTCTTCTTGAAAATTTGATGAGCATAACTAAAATAAGATTTAACTTGCGACTACCTATAACGTTTAAACTTAGGTCTGCATCCATAATAATTGGACAGATGTCCACAATCAGCACGAGTTTCACACGTATACGCATAAAGAATTAATTGCTGTCTTCAATCTGAATGTCTGTTTTATTAGCGAGGGAAAATATCACCAATAATTAAGCCCATCTATCGTGTAAAATTTACGCATGAGGGAAGGGGCTCCTTTTCATGCCACCTGTGCTTTTCGAGAAAAATATTGAAGAAGTTATGTAATGGAGTTAGTTTCCTATGCCTAAAACATGCCTATAATGGAGTACCTATGCGTAGCGCATAGGTATTCCGTTTCAAAATGAAACTACATGAATTATATGCATATGTGTATAAAATACATTACTCGGTTGGCTCCATTCTGCTTTCCAGAAGCAGAGTGGAGGCAAAAATTATGGAAAGCTTGGTACTGATATAACCCAGGTTATCTTCAGGTTGCCTAAAATATCATCTTGGAGCCAATTAAACGTTAACACGTTATTAACTGGAGTTACTCGAAGCCTTGGCCTTTGGAATAATTGGCAGAACGTCTATTTATGGTTTCTCGTCTCCTCATTTGCTTTTTTTATTTTCGCCCAGTGTTAAAAAGCTTGGTCAAATCGCACCACTTTGAGAAGAAAGCGCATAGTTCGTATTCCTGATATGTGGCTTTCATTGATATTATTTTTTGTGTAATCGTTATAGCCCTTGTAATACATAGCAAAAAGATATGAAATTATTCCTATAAAATTCTTGAAAATAGCAATGTTCCTTTCCTAAAAAATCCATCGTTTCCTGAAACATTACAATCTTATAAGTCAGAGCCTAAATATAAACTCTACGGGTTGCATTTGCATCTTTTTACTATTACAACAAGTCCCTATGAAAATAAAGACTAATTTATGCAGATTTTTAATAATGAAGGCCACTACTTCCACGACACGAACACAATTAGGGAAAAATTACATTTATTTCTTCGCCATAGAATAGTTCGAATCACTGGCACGACACAGTTACGGTTTGCTGGATATAATATTTTTAAATGAAGGCATTGCTCCTTTATCTCTGAAAGCCGTCGGAACTATTTTCTCATGAGGTGCCATCGCACTAACTTGACGGTTGTAGATTCTATATTTTGTCTGGTTTCAATAAGGAGAGAGAGAGATAATATGAACAATCAAATATTTGGGTGTTGAACCAGAGACTAAAATTAATATTGGTAAATATTTTCAACGGATTGGCTAGAACTAGACGATCAAGCCATGAGTCAAAGACAGGTGAAACTCTCCCGCTATACACCCTTGGTACGATTTGGCCCGCAGTATACTTTAGATGAAGATATCTACCCGTTAAATATCAGTTTTATTACTGTGGCTTACATTTTAATTTTAATGCAATAACCATTAGTCTACTGCACACACTATCAGAAGAACTGAAGCAAACTAAGAATTTGGCACAGCCTTTTATGGATATATATTTTTAGTAATGAATTAGCTGCCGAAGGCACACCGCTTCGGCGCTACGGAAGTAGTTGTCTACCCTTGGCATTGCGTATCCATTTCCTTATCTTCAAAGGAAACCAATAACCCCTTTTGCTCTTGGTCCACCTCAAACCTTACTGTGCAAAGAGGAATATATTTCCTTTGTTCCGACGGCCCTCGTTGTTAATCATCTTGGGTACATTATTCCTTCGGAACGTAGATCAAACACTCGAAGTCTTCCAGAATATTCTTCGAATCGACTTCCTATGCCTCGTTTCTATAAAATATATATTTCTTTGAACATCCTCATCGATGTTTGCCTCTTAAAACTCCATAGAATTTATTGCTGACTATTCAGAGCCCCAAGCTAACATTTGCGTTTAGACCGCCTTGCACATCCTTCCAAAGGATTAACTTTATTTTTATGAATCTGGAGACGTTCCTGAATAAGCTTAAACAATAGGTACTTATCCACCGAGGCCCACCTCTGTCTTCCAACGTAATTAACATGGCATCCGACGAATTATATTTTTTATTTAAGCATCAAAAAGAGACAATAGTTTTTCAGTGTGTCAAAGAAATATTATAGCCATAATCTGTTCAACACCATTTAAGGATTAGTTATAAGTTTCTGGATTATTTGAATCAGCGAGGTGAAGAGCGCCAAATCTCCTTATAAAAGGGATATCTAAATATAGCTCGAGGAATTTATATATTTTTCATGTGCAGTGGAGCACGATAATTATTGCCCATGGAAATATATGCTAACGTAATGGAAATAGAGTGATCAAGACATCTCCTATGTCAAGGTATTAAAAATATTCTCCCATTACAGAGTTACCAAAAATCATTCTTCTAATTGAAGGGAGGCGAATTTAAAACGAAATTAATCTTGGAATCTCTCGAACATCGTTCGTTTTAAGCTCTACAAACGTATTGAACTTCACTACGTCCTTTTAACAGGCTGCATGGCTTGAAAATACCACCACATTTCTAATAGCCTTAATGACGGTCACTTTTTTGATACCTTCGTACCCACCTCCGGGGCCCAGAGTCTTCTTCATATTCTGAGGACTGCCATCGAAATGAGGCATGGAGGAGTTTTCTGCTCAATCGATTCCTCTCCCCAACCCCCTCCAATCCCACGCCTCCCACTCTCCTTTGAATACATTCCGAAACTAATCCTCTCTCGCACCGGCGCTCGGGAAGAGCGGCTGTGAGAGAGCACGAAGAAGAAGTGAGATCCCCACTGAACCCTTATCACCAACCCATGAACTCTTATTTGCCGTCTCGCAATGTGACACTTTCCACCCGGCAATTCCGCTCCCCACCCTCACCTCCACTCTCCTCTCCTTTCTTCCCACCACGCAGACCTTCCCTCCGATCCCTCTTTTCCATCTTTAAGTCGCTCCTCGTCCTCACCCTTCCCGCGTTCCCTCGTTCATAAAGGAGGAACGTTAGGACCTCACGGCTCGGAAGAACTTTCACACGCAAAATCCCGCTTCCACGGACTCATCTGCTCTTAGTATGGGAAGCTTTTCTCTCTCCCTCTCCCTCCCTCTCCCTCCCTCTCTCTCTCTCTCTCTCTCTCATTCACAGCGTGTCGTCTGTTGCCATTTTCGGTTTCTCCGCGATCGTATCCGATGAAAACACGCTGGATTTTATTCGGTGGGAAAAAATGAGTAGAATAAAAAGGGGGTGGAGGAAATCGGGGATATAGTCAGCGTGTCCAAAAAAACCAGAATCGTGGTCAGCTGAAACTATTTCATTCCATTATTTTGCGCGACCAAAGTCTAAATCCGTCATGTTCTGGAAAAAAAAATTTTATATCCAGAAGTTATCTCTTCTAATAAGTAAAGTAAGTAATTCTTTTAACATATGAATTAGACTTTGCGCAAAGTGCATGATGAAAAATCGCGACAGTGCTTTCACTTGCCGGGCGGAACCGTTCCAAAAACTATACCTTTAGGTACCTATGATACATTATGGAACCTGATTCCGAATGACAGTGTAAAGCGCAGAATACCACGGTAAAAAAATATGCATATTTTCAATTTCATATCTCAAGCTTCAGTCCAGCTGCGAATGCGAAGAATATCCGTGTCCCTCACCCCCGACCCGCCCATCCCCACGGGAAAGTGTGCTCGCGTCGCTGGGGAATGGGTGTGGATTACCGTGTCACCCCGCTGAAAGAAACGGATGGAAAATTGCGTGGATTTACGGAATTAGCAACGGCCGGATTTTCACGGAATCGTCTCACGGAGTTTTAAAATCCCGGCGCTGTGGGGATGAGGCGGTCGGTCGAGGATTGCCTCTCTCTCCCGGGTGAGGTACCGGAGCGAGACGGGCGGGGGCGCCCAGATATCCCCGGCTCATTCGGCGGGAACGGGCGGGCCAGTGTGGGAGGTGTGCGCTAATCGGCGCGAATTCTTGGCTCGTTCATTTCCTCAAGTGTGCTCGATTGCTCGCTAGCTAAGGTCTTACCTCCTCCATCATTCCATTCCTTTCCACCGCCTTCTTCCCAAAAAAAAACTCCCCCTGCCTCGCAAACCCTCCTCCAGACGTCTCCTCCTACTTCCTCCGACAATCCGCCCGCCACCCCCTTAGCTTTCAAGCACACCCCTTCCCGAGGTTGCGAATAATTCAAAACAGTTTTCTTCGAGCCTGTCATTTACGCCCGCGTTCTCCTCAACAAAACTAGTTAAGCCCTTGAGCAAATAACGATAACGGCCGCGCAGTAAATTTGCATCCTTTTAACGAATGACTGAAACTGGTACGAGAAGCTAATATTCCATATCCCGTCCTCCTACACCTCTTGGGAATTTTGCATCCGTAATTATAGGTGGAACATTCTCGAGCGCCCTCCGTGTCATCCGCTACGACCGAGGGAAACGTCGTAACCTGAGAACTCATTGTTAACATGCTTCGATTATAGAACTTTCTCATGATGTACTTTCTTGGGAAACCAAATGAAAATTTTCTTTTACCGTATAATTGAAGAAAAGGCCATATTTTTTGTCTCTTTAATGCAGTGCTCGTGTATATATAGAATATTATAAACAAGGAAACGCTGATTTCTCTTTTTCTCTGCACGAAACGTCTATATAATATCGGTTTTGGTGTCATTCATTCACTGGTAAGATGTTTCACGAAATGAATACCAGTAAAGTACCAGTGAATGTTTATTAAGACATGGTTACACTATGAAGGTATCTTCTTAGTGTTTAACAAGGAATATCGGAGGTTGCTGAACGCGGCTCTGTTGCTATCGGTGAAAATAAGGTCTTTTTCTGTCGGCATGTTTTAACCATATTTGTTTACTTTGTTTTCTTCTTTATTTCCTGAATTAGTATCAATAGACTTAAATTCCTTCTTCACTTAATTAAAAACCATTTTAAAGTAGCATAAGTGGTCGGCTTACTTTTTTCTCTTTATATAGTTAAAGATACAACTGACATTCAAGAATATGTTACTTCCAAGTCCTGCCTAACCTTCAGAATAACTATAAATGGAACTAAACTTTACATATATATCAATTTTCTATGGAACAATACCACTAAGATCAAAGTCAGAGGTAAAAATCATCCCATTTTGTGTCGTGGCATGCAAATACTCTTTGACTAAATTAATGTTTCTTTAATTTACTTCTTAATAGCCTATAAAAGCAAGCATCCCTTGACATGTTCCTGAAGCTAGGTTTGTATAAGACCGTTTTTATTAGCAGTAAGGCATCACTTATGAGAGTTGACTATTCAGTGGAGGCTGGATTTTCCAGTAATGTTGCTATCCCATAAATCTTCTTTGAAGCATCAAGATATTCATATGCCCGCAGCGAAACAAAGAAGCAGCTATATTTTTTTTTGTTACAGGGCGTAAGGACTTTCCCTCCATAGCGTATATGTGCGCGTATAACCTTCACCCCAATCCCTCTTGTGATTGCTTTTTTATAGTCTAGTATCTGATCGTGGGTTATGACACTGGCTCTTTTGCTCCACGTTCCTCCGCAGTATCCCATGCAAGAATACTTATTCCGCATCCACCACTTCCCTCCTCTTCATTCTTACTTTGTCATTTTAATCTTTGCTTCATCCATTTTTTCATCGTACTCCTCTTCATTATACTCTACTTAGCATGCTCCTTAGCTAAACTTACAACGTGACCAATATATATAAATATATGTGAACAAAACTTGGGATTCCGAGCATTAATATTTTTAGCTTACTTTGGCTCAACTTGCTGCATCTGTGAATTAACCATTCATAGACTTATTATTTAATTTTCCTGCCGCAATGACTTCATTCTGTTTTAAGATCCTTAAAGGAGCTTATTCCTAAAATCATAATGGAGTTTTAAAAACGATGTTCTTTGAAGACTTCGACCTTACGCCTCTTCGAACATGGATGAAATTATATGCTACAAAATCAAAGAATGCGAAGGGAGCCTAGCCATTCAGGAATCATCGCAACAACACCGTGGAAATCTACGGTGAAACATGACTTTTTTATCACCAGATAGAAACAAAACCCTATATTTCATTAAAGTACTGCGTAACCGCGAAAAAATTGCGTTTTCTTGCAATATCAAAAAGTGAAACTCACAGTCGACCGAAGCTTTAATGTAACGAGCAGTTTTTCAAATCCACAGCCGGCTTGTTTTCGCCAACTTGGGCTTATTCTAATAGTTTTAAAAAAAGCTCATGAATATTTTTTAATTTTTTAAAGCATATTCTGTTACATGAATTCGATTTTGTGACTATTGCTGAAGACCAGTTAGCGCACTATCGATGAAATGCATATAGACTGTTAATACTGAACAGATGCCATAATACCGTTAAACAAGTGACTAGTAAAACTTAGTATTAGAATTTCTCTCACTCCAGATTCCCACGGAAAAAATGCATGCAGTAAACATTCTGTAGCTGGTACATATTAACTTCGACTCTAAAAAGTTCACGGTCCCAATAAAAACAAAATGTTGACTCCTGGTTGAATCAAAGTAAGGTAGCAACCCATAGCAATAGTGTTCGTTGGTTGGTTGGATGCAACCCATTTTGGTCATTTGAGGAGGAGGAGGTCATTTGAACCATTAAGTCCTGGTGGGTAGGTAGGTAAAGGGAAGGATCATATGGGGAAAGGAGAAAGGGTGGAGAGAAATCCGGTGTCGGCGTTAGCCTGCACTTAACGCCAAACCGACCATGTCCCATCGGACGGACGGAGTACTGAACTCGAAGTGTCATATCCACGAGCAGGGATCAGGTTTTCACTGAGAAATATCGGCTGTGCGGGTTCAAACCCGGGGCCCGCTGAATGGGAAGCCAGTACGTGAGCCACCGCAGCAACCCCGATCCCTTAGAAACAGTCCCTGCAAGTAACCTAGGGCTGTCGATACGCTGAAGGATTTGTTTTATTTTTCACCGAGCACATAGTTGAAGCGTCGCGAGGAACTTTTTCCGTCCCACGATGCACAGCGGAGACATCACCGTGTCGTCCACCCACGCGAGAACGAGTTGTGCTCTCGAGCGTCCCCTCCTCAAGGTTGTTTTGAGCATTTCAAGGGAAGATGCCTCTTGTTTAATGGATCTCGAAATTCAAGAGGAGGTTTCGTGTCGAGAGCGAAAGAGAGACAGAGAGAGAGCGCGCGTGCGGGAGAGGGGCCGAAATGGAAGGAAAAACAAACGGCAGGGGGGGAAGGGGTTGGGTGTGTGTTGCATCGCGGGAGTGACGGCAGTGTCGAGGGCACGAGCGCCTTTTTGAGAAGCGCGGAGTAGGCGAGGTGGGAGAATCCAACTTTTCCCGGAGGTCGGGTGGGGGAGAGGGAACGAGAGGGAAGCGGGAACGAGAGGGAAGAGGGAGAGAGAGGCGGGAAAGAGAGAGAGAGAGAGCTGCCACTCTGAAAGAGCCCTTTAGATTCCCGCTGTCAGATGAGCGGGTAACGAGGGCGAGTTAGCCGTTGGCGTCGGGAGTGGGGGGGGGGGGGGGGGGGAGGAGAGGGAGGGGCGATAAAACTGACTTATCTGGTATCTCATTCCCAACCGATCCAAACAGCGACATTAATTTTCTACCCCAAAATATCCACCCGGAGTCAAGGGGTTTCTATCGGTTAAACCTGCGACTCTTCTCTCCAAAGGGTTTACTCAACTATTAACCAATTCGAGGCCATTACGGAACTTAGATCGATGGGCATCCCGTAAAATGGCGGCCTTTGTTTTCACATTTGTGTCGTAAACACTGTTACGCAACTTCGACCAATTATCAAGAGGTGAGAAAATTGGTGACACAGCAATTACATCACGGAGTGTATGCATAGAGATGGTTCGAAATTGTCATTAATTCAATAGCTGTATATCTATGTTCGTAGGGGTTCTGGAAAACCACTTTGTCGAGTTAAAACGCGTTTATTATCAATCGACCCTCTGTAGCATCCTCGAAATGAGTATTGGCGGTATTGACCAATGATGACCAATAGAAGTGTGTTTTTGCGTAAGTGTATCTTATTGCAGAAAAATAAATACTGCCCAACTCCCTCTTCTGTCTTCACCATATTCGACCCAATGTTGATTGGTCAAATTTACTAGTGTAAAATATATTACTAGTGTGTAAACGTAATGGGGTAGGTTTAGGATGTTGTTCCAGAAGATATATTCATTGATTAGTTTTCAATGGCATAGACTATTCTCATTAGTAACTAAGCCGACGACGAAAAAATAAATTTTAATGCTTACCGTGCCACAACAAATGTGATAAAGTGATGCACAATGGTAAAAAAGTTTTTTTACATCAGGTTGGGGGTTGATAGCAATTTCAGCTGCAGTATAAAGATGAGCCCTAAAACGTGATTCTCTTCAGGAGTTATTTCTTCGAATTGAAGAAGTAATTTTGGCGAGTAGAGTCAGTCTTAGGGAAGTGTTATTAGACTCCCTTTATCGCTAGGTGCTATTTCAGTCCACCTTATGTATAAAGTAGAACTCAATAAATGAAACTGTCTTCGGGCAGATGTGGTGGAATTGATTCATTTGAATGAAATTACTTAGCAGTTCTCCACTTTTTTATATTAAATATTAGTTTATACAACCGGTTTCGATGAATGACGTAATTTTCAAGCACGGTTATTATACTAAACAAATATAATTACATATTTAAAAATGGTTGTTAGGTAGTGAAAATAGAAGGTTGGAAGTATTGACGGGAAGGCTACTATAGTGGGAATCTAATGGAGAGTTTAGGGGAGTGGGATAGAAATATGTTTTCGTTCATAAGCTGAATTTGACCAAGACTTTGTTGAATAATTTCAAGATGCTCAAAAAAATCTAATTTGTTTCCTTTACTTTCCAAATGCAGTATTTTTGGTTGGAAGTTGCAGTCATGGCTAGTTTCCATGATGTACTTGGCATTTCTAAGCCAAGCCTTCCCGTCAATATTTCCAACCTCTTTTCACTGCCTAACATCTTATTTAAATATTTCAATAATATTTGATTAGTATAACAACCGTGCTTGACAATATTGTAATACATTGAAACCGGTCGCTTAAACCAATATTTAATGTAAAAAAGTGGAAAACTACTAAGCAATTTCATTTTAAAGTATAACTCGCTGAAAAAAAATTCATTCCAATCTGTCCGAGTCAGAAGTGTCCTTGTGACTTAGTTTCATCCTCTATATGTGGCCTGACTTTAAGCTCATTAGCGTTGAAAATGTCTCCATGGGCCGCAACTTGGGAGGGTGGAGGTAGATCCATGGAGCTAATTTCGTCACCATAAGGAGTGGAATACATAGGAAGCTCTCCCCCTGCGAGCGAAAGGGTGTTTTCCGTGCATTTCCCTTCCACCACCCGACCAGGGAGCAGCACTTGTGGCTGTCGGAGTGCGATGGAGGCCTCAATAATTGCGTAAATGAGGTCAAATGAGAGGGAGGGGCGGGGGATGGAGGGTGTCGAACGAAAAACGGACACGTGTGTGAGTTAGTGCTTGCCGAAAGAGCCTTGAATTTGAAGTCTCTCGTTATTCCTGCCGCCCTCTCTGAAGTTTTTAAAAACTTTTTTCATCATTTTCCGGACAGCGGTTGAGAGGCAGTGACGGCGCGGGGGACACTCCCTATGTGCCACCCTTCATTCCTTCCCCCCCCCCCTTAGTGCATCGATGCGCAAACATAAGTGTTTTGTTTTTTTTCCTTCCCTCCCACATCTCCCCCCGTTTTAACGACCCCTTTCTTTTCACGCAACCCTGCTTATTTTCACGCCATGCTTTATGTCTCTCCCCGCGTCCTTTTATGCGTTACCCTAGGCCAGAAACACGTCCGCAAACATGGTCGTTCTCCGCCGCCGCAGCCGCCACAAGTCTCCCATTCCACCCCTTTGCCTTGCCTCCCCCAATCTCCCTCCCCCCCTTCGAATCACTCCCCCTTAACCTATCTCTCTCCCCCTCCCTCTCGAACCCCCTCTCTGCTTGCCAGCCGACACCCACACCCTGGTCGGTGCCCTGGTAACGAACACGCTGCTCGACCCACGCTTCTTTTCATCTCGCGAGATTACGTTAATTATTTCCCGGTTTGCCGAAACTAGTTCGTTTTAATTATTGCGCAATTGCAGCAGCCTCTCTGACTGCTTTTTTAGTCGTGGCACCCATCAGCGCGTGGTGGCGGCGATCGTAGAGGAGAGGAAATTCCTCCTGTTTCCGTCCGTCGGTAATAACAAAGATTAGAGGACATTCGCATTAGAGAGGGCATTCAATTTGCGTGATCTGATTAATAAGCAATTTTTTCGCCCACTCGTGGGATCCTCTAGAGAAACTCGGAGCTTGATATCGTTTGGATGGTTGGTCTTAGATTACAGATGTCCATGCTTGCGTGAAATTGTTTGTATTTTCAACCTGGGTACATTTTTCCTGGACTTGCTTTTGAATTACTTCTGTAATTTTCTTCAGACATCGCAGGTATACATTAATGCTAATATATCTCAGGCTTTAGAGTGTCCAGGTCGGAAAGAAGCAACCGCTTGTATGAGGAATATTACAACTAGCAAGAGTGCGCATTCTCGCATTGTGAAGAATTTAAAAGATTTTTTATGCCTTTGTTGGTCAAAGTAAACATTTCCATCAAACTTTTTGCATCAGTTGTAAGATGATAATTTTACGAAACTGCTGTTAGCTCTAGATTGTATTTTTTTATGCAATAAAACTCTCAGGCTTAAATTTGAGGAATGTTTTCATTTTCATAAGAAAAAAATTAGTGACTTGTATTTATCCATACTTTTTCATTTAACCGATCCAGATTTCGATGGGTAACCGTATTTTCAAGTTTGAACACGTTTGCTACCCTCTTCAAAAGCTAGGTCGGTAAATTTAGAAAAACGTATGGATAAATACAAGTAAATATTTTCTCATGAGAACTATCTAAAACCTGTTTTTATACAACATTTTATGAAATGGAGATTTTTGCCTCACCATAAACTCGTGCAAAAAAACCTTCGCTTGAAAAACAGGTGTACCTACACATTTTTTGGAAAATTTAACCGCAAGCAACAGTCAGCCAAAACATGTCAGTTATTCACACTGGTTTTTACTGTGTTATCAATTAAAACTGAAGGAAAAATAGTTTTCAGCACATCTCACCAAGGATTTTCTTCTGGTGGGCAACGAATGATGTGAAAGTTGCTGATTCAAATCCAACCGTTCCAGCTGCCAAATTAATGTGAGCTCAGTCATTCCAACTACATTAAAACTTCTTTATTACGTTACTTTTATTTTATATCCCACTATCGATAGAACGAAGAAATATTAGTATGAAGAAAACTCAGTCCAGGAGTAAATTCTTAGGTCTAATTTCGACAACGTGTAAATCCTCGTGAACTCGTGAAGTAGTGATTGAGCTTAATGAATCCAGAGAGATCTGAAAGCATGCACGTTTAGAGTTCACCGAGTCGAGCGGGCCTCTCTTGGCTTCTTCGGGAGTGAAAGGGGAAAGGAGAGGCTGGAAGGATATGAAGATTGTTGTTCTCCTGTCACCGGAACTCTCCTCACGAATTAGGGTTAATTCCATGAGCTTGGAAAACTTGTGTTTATTTCCTATCTCTGAGGGAACATCAACTTCCATTACGGCTTATCTTTAGTACATTCCGGATCACCTTGTCGTCTTGCTCCAACGGGAGCACACTCTCTAGCGAGAAAATTATGCGCTCAATTACACAGTACCTTGCGTCATATAAGGATTTGCAATGAGACGCTCCTTCTGTGTTTAACTTCGTTTACAAGGTCTAGATTGTATTGCGTGTTCTCTTTATTTAATGCTAGCGTGGGCGCGATGCCTAGAGCAAATTGATTCTCTTAACGAACTAATCCTGATTAAAAGTGAAAATGGAAAGTTTTTAAATCTTTGGTAACGTGATTTTTAAGACATTATTCAAAGTTTTAATAGAATGCAATTAAGTAAGACTGAATTAATGCTTATAGCTAGATTGTTCGTTAAATAAAAGTGTTAAAATTCACATTGATTTCAAGTGTAATAGTGCCGTCAAATTACTATAACCTTATTGAATAATATTTTTAGGTAAACTCACACTAAATAGTAAACATTTTAATTCCGTTCGATCATATTTGATTACACCTTTATCTCTCTCCCAAGAGTCGCATCTTCAGCAAAGCTACGATTTTGCGTTTTAAATTATGATCAAAAACCCCTTTTTAAACTACGTTTCCCTTTTTTGCTGTCTTCACAATACGCGACAACATCAAGACTAAGATTATGCATTCCCAGGATTATTATATGAATGCGCATTAATAATCTTCCTTTTCCTTTACGAACACTTCATAATAACCCTTAACCACATAATTAAAGGCGTCACCCTATCATCCCATTCCCATTTCCTCATGGCGGGTGTCGTCATTGTGACGTCCATAAATGTGCAACATTTCTTAAAATAATCCTTTTTCTGAAATCCCATTTACAGTAACGTGACTGGATTCTCGGTAAAGTACGCATCAATGTAATGTTTATATCCCGATACCTTCCTTTCGCTACTCATTAGGTGCCTACCATTTGAATCATTACTCTAATGCTTGTCGCCGCCCTTCGCTGACTTTGAATTGCGAAACTGTTTGATCTAATCGAAGGTGAAGCATTTTTTTGCGCCGAATGTTTGTTTTACCGGCAACCCCTTTTTAGATTAAAGCATTTTCCTTACGCCAATAGTTCACGTTGTTGACAGCCTCCCCTCAAATTACTGATAGAAGTGTCAAGTGGCCAAAAATGGAGGAGTAAGAGAGAACATTCTCGGGTTTCGTTGCTTATTTGGCTGTTAGTCCTTCGAAAAAATTTGCACTCGGCCACTCGAAAATTGGAGGGAGATGAAAGAAACCTTTGAAGAGGAACCAACTGAAGCAGACATTATCAACACGTCGCTCCCACCAATTACTGAAAGCGCTGCGGTGCGAGGTGGGTCCATTTAAGTATTTAATTATATCAAGCATTCAAAGATGAAATAAACAGTAAAACTTTTCCCGACACTTTAACCGTAATGAAAGGGTGGACTTGCATTATACGAAAGAACTTGCGGAGGAAAACACTGGAGCTGGAGGTGAATTTGTCGGGGCTCCGTCACTTAGGCTTGAAGGTAGTTGAAGTATTTATGAACCTACATTACGGACTTCGCCGGCTGATTAAACGATGGAATGGGATGTGAATACGCGGTAAACTCAAGCTTTAAACGAGAGGTTAAATTTTTAAGGGAACCTACGAGAGCACTGAAAGCATTCCGTTCCCAAATTTTGCTTGCAAATCGTCGAAATCAGGTAACTGCCGGCCCAATGCGAATGGAGAGTGGAATGAAACCCGAGCGGCTTAGCGCGGATTTCAAACGTTGGCGCCCTGTTCGAGCGTAAGACCTGTGGCTTCAAATCGCGGACACTTTGATTCCGTGTCGTCTTATGGGATGTTCCACTTCTGTCATTTCGGTTGACGGCGACATTTGAAGGTTGCGATAGAGTAGCTACCGACGGAGACTAAAGGCCTGCACACACCGGAGCGGTGGCTGTGGCGATGGCGGTCGCGGTGGCGGTCAAATAATGTACATTCGTCATTTGGAACCTCACACACCGGAGCGGTCTTACCGTCGCGGCCTGCGTTCAGACAGCGGTCAGTTTGGTGAACGCTGCATGCTCGGTTTGACCGCTGACCGCCCGAGGTCCTGCTGAATATTATACACGCTCTCCCATCTTATTTAACTTTAGTGTTCTGTCTTTTGCGTTTCACCCTCCTGTTAACAACATCAAGGCTTTTTCTTCTAATTTAGAACACATTTCACTCACAGACTTTATCTACTACAAACCAAAATCTACTACTATCGGCGAAATAAAAAGTAGAACGCTGAAATTTAAGCATTTGTATGAAATTCCGCCGGAGCTCCACAGATTCGTGATATATATAATTTTACTCCTTGTTTATTTGAGTACAAAATGCATTCATTGAAAAGTGCTTAAATGTAAACGTCCAACTTCTACAGTCGAAAGAGTGAAGAAAAACACGCGGAAAACTAGTAGAACGGCGAAACGGTCGTCTTCTTCATCTCGTCACGGCCAAAATATTTGATTGGTGCACTTCATGTGCTTCAAATCTCTGGTAAGACTCTTACCAGAGATTTGAGGCACGGCCAAGAATTTCATCATTACCAACTGCGCAAAATGGTAGTGTGCATTGCCACGGGGCGATTTTCTTCTTTGTGGTTTATTTTAAGTAAGAGGAAGAATATCCACATTTCCTTACATGAAAAAGTTTGCAAAATGTTTTCCATAAAGCATACGTAACTTCGATATTTACATACTTTTCTACACCTCGGAAATTGAAATCTAGCTTTCAGCCATTTTAAAAATCACAGAATTGGTAATATTCTTTGTTTAAAGAATATTTGTAATGCGGAGATGTCGTTCTCTCCATAAAAAAACAAATTGCGCTCCAATCAAATATTTTGGCCGTAACGAGATGATGAAGACGACCGTTTCGCCGTTCTCCTAGTTTATCGCGTGTTTTTCTTCACTCTTTCGACCGTAGAAGCTAAACGTTTACATTTAAGCACATTTCAATGAATGCATTTTGTATGCAAATAAACAAGGAGTAAAACGATATATTACACGGCTCTATGGAGCTCCGGCGGAATTTCATACAAATGCTGAAAGTTCAGCGTTCTACCTTTTTTGCGCCGATAGCTGATCGCTAAAACAAGACATTATCGCGGCTGTCAACGCTACTGCCACCGCTCCGATGTTTGCAGGCCTTAAAAGCTGTCAGTGAAAAAAAAATAATTGGTTTTCTTCGTAAAGACTAGCCCGTGAAAAATTGGAATGGAAGCGTCGACGCATGGATAACTTTGCCTTTTGCACGTCAAAAATCAATGCTCGTCAAACAAAACCCATGGAGTGTCTCTTATGTGCCTCGAATATCCGGTGAGTGTGCGTCGTATTTCATCTTTGCTAACACTTGCTTTACCATTCGATTTCTTTCATCAAATGCCGCCATTATGTAGATAACTTTGCCCTGCATAAGAGTGAGGATTAGAGATGTGGCTACAATTTTCCTTTGCAATTTGCATTTCACCATTAATTTCATTGATAACACCTAAACTTTAACGCACGAGTGTGTTCATGGTCTAATTAGGCCAAATGTAACTTTAAGTATACATATGCATAAGTTACAATTGGTCCATGTGTCATCATAAACTATTTTGAATATAAAAAAATATGAGAAAATCTTTGTCCGGCCATACCATCTAATAGATTTAAATACCACAAGGTAGAGGTTAAAGTGACATCCTTGCTTTCTGCTTTATACTGTCAGTGTTTGACGTATCAAGATCGTACACTACATCGACCGCCTCCTCCAGCCCTCCATGGCACGCGGAAGTCTCTTGCGTATATTTGTATATCTCATACACGGGTGATATCAAAGTGAAGTAGTGGCGTAGGCACGAATTTTTCTTTGTGAGGGTCGATCGTTATTTTATGACTTGATATATCCTCTTTCGCAGGTTTATTAAAATTTTGTGTCACACTGTTGTGAGACATTGGTATAGCAACATTCATCCTAAAACATACGGCGAAAGCATTGATGTTATTGAGATTCAAGTACTTCAGTTGCGCATACATATAACAAAATTAGTTTAATTACTAAAAAAAATTATTTCCGTTCACTTATAACATGCAGGCATAAAAAAAAACTCTGGCCAAAGGGGGTACGGGGAGGTTGATCCTACCTACGCCCCTGAACTCGAGCATTCTAGTCTTACCCAGACTAGTGGTAAAGGATATTCCTTTTACAACTATGACCTATATTTAGCTGTTGCATACATATTATAGAATCTCAGGTATCTTTTGCCTATTCGGCGGAGCACGCTTCGTGGAATGCGCTCGTGGCTCGGGGTTTACAGCAAAGATAACTCGATTCTTGCTTCCTTGGGAGCAGATTTATAGCGTCTTGTGACCCCCCTAAAATATCGAGCAATATTTCTTCGGCATCGACCTCAGGTGTTATGTCATCACGCCAGATGTGCCTCTGAGGAAGGGAGTGATATTACTGTAAGGATGCAATTTGGAAGAAGAATGATAAAGAGAAGAGACTGTAGGCGTAGTCACTATGTGGAATCCGGATATCTCAAGCTTTGAAACAGACTCTGTTGTTATACGCTCTTAAATCTTCATCTGCAGACAAGTAAGTGGCCTACAATCTAAATATTGAGGAATAAGTACACGGAAGTGTCATAAATCGCGATAAAATTTTATAGAGCTAGGCATGGCGCGTAGAAACGATGAAACAAAAAAAGGACACACACGTATAACTTTTCACATTTTCGACCAGACCTTCGCTTGTCGAAAATTTTAAATTTAATACGTGTGAGTACACTTTTTTGTTTCATTATTTCTACGAATCATACCTACTGACTGTATATAATTTTTATAACAGAACGTTGATACCAACAAATACAGATTTTATTGGCAACCTTAGAAAGAATTTCTTTCATACATAAAGGAATATTTAAAAACCCAGCGATGGTGTTCAGCTGGTTCTGCTGGTTCCAAACTTTTGAAGATTTGGTTACTTGAAAATTTATCAGTTAGCAAAAAAATTATAAAATGCTAAACTGAAGGAAAGTAACATTCTGAAAAAGTACAAATAATGCAAAGTTTTCCTTGCGAAGCCGAGTTCTTTGGCTAGTTTAATAAATATGGTTGAATACAAAATCTCAGCAGTGGCATAATTTTGACGCTCATAGCCTCGGCAAATGGCGAATATTGTATTAATACAAACAAAGTAAAAATTGCAATTAAATGGCTAACCATATAAAATTGACCTAAGTAGGAATAGCGATAGATGGAACGAATGTATTTTCACTGCAAATATAGTATCCGGAAGCAAGTACTACCGGTACAACACGAAGGTTATTGTTCTTCGAAATTCACTTCGCAAAATTACATATGTGATCAAAGCACGAATTTCTTGGAGTTAAAAAATTTTAGCACGACATTTCCACGAAGTAAACTGCTATTTTACACGGTCTGAACATTTGTCTGAGTTCAGGCATGTAGAGGTACTAGATTTAAATCTTGTACGAGGCACGCAGGATAGGAGCGATCAATAAGGAGTTAAACCGAGTATCTACTCGTATTCTGAACAAAAAAAAACAGAACAGTTAGCCCGTTCCGACTTCGGACGTCTCTTAAACCTTATTCGTAGTTATCACGCTAACCTAAGCATCCAAATTTGCAAAAATGGGTCGAAAATGACTGAATCTGACGGATCTGAAACTAAAATCGTCAGCTACCGATCATTGGAGAGAATCAAAGTGAAGAGTTGTCCGTAATAGGAGAGAGTCGTACATCTTAATCGTGTCTCGCATGATCCGTGTTTAATCGCGGCTGTCCCGCTCGCTTGCGTCTAGAGGAATACCTCGCTGAGATTAATCGAGCATTTAGGTGGCAATGTAATTCCGTAAAAGCACTTTTTTTGGCTCCCGTCACGTAGTAGTCATGAATAAAACCGTCGAACGTCCTTCCCGTTAGATCTTTGTGGAAACAGGGACAAATTTCCAGCGCGGATAAATCGTTTTCATTCATTTCACTCCGCTCTTGCCCGCTAACGCGTGATTAACATTCTATTTTATGAAGAGAAGTATTTAACCGGCTTGTATTTATAATGGGAAAATGTCATTAAAGGTGATCTAGGAAATACTTCAAGTTAAAGTATCGCCTCGGCGGGAGTTTATCTCTTCAGCATTTAACATTAGAGGAGGTAAACGCAAGTAAATCACAGCTGTCGTGGAAGTCTGCCCATCTCCCAATAAATCAAGTGTTTGGAGAGTGGTACGTGCCGCATGCTCGGTATCCAGCCGTGGATCAGGAAGGCGTTATTGGAGTAAATAAAGCATGTTTGTTGTAAGGGACCGCGCGATATTGCCGCTTGTAATCACAAGGCATGTGGGTGAACAGATTTTATGATGAACAGCATACAGATTTTTCCACCTCGACTGTTCGGAATCATACTCATGAATTTTGAATAGGTTATTTTTTTATCGCCAAAGGTTTACAGGCCCCTTGATCGTTTCCCCTGACCAGTGAGATCGGTCGACCAGTAAACTCGTGTACAGTTCATTGACCGATTCTCTCACTCGATTGAACTCCTTGCTGGATCTTGAATATATCAAAATCCTGCAACGTTTTCACGCCTCTATGGCTTCGTATCACTTGAGATGCAGCAAAGTGGACATATAGCACCGAGGAAAACAAACTCCTTTAATCCCAGTAAATTTTAAAGTCTGTCATCAGCGATGAGTCAGCACAATTTTGCTAAAGGAATTTAAAAATTCCTGTGAGCGAGAATAACCTCGCAGATGTTTCCTTTAAGTTATCGACGGAATTAATAGATTTAGGATAACCGAAAAAACGTTTCAGTTCGATTTTTACGAATTTTTTAAATTGAAGTTCTGCATATTAAAAAAGATATTTCCAAGCCTAAGAAAGAGTATACATGAAAAGGTACGTTCATGTTACCAGAGGAAGGAGATACAGGCTATGATATAAATAAAAGGGTACGAAGTTCTATAATCATTTGTACTTTAGTAAATCGCCATCTCCAAAGAAATATGGCATTCCATTCTGCGAGAACTTCCTGTAGAATATCCCTTCCACTGTTTCTCCAAAAAAAGTTATCATATCGAAGATACCAATAGTAGGTGAACGATAAAAACTACAAAGTGCAGTTTTTGGGGTATGGATCAGATTTCTAACGAGACCCTTTGGTTACTCGGATTAGCAAAAAAAGAGAGATTTAAATATGGATTGTGTTGAACATATTTACCTCTGTTGTTGCAAATTTTATTCATATTATCAATCAACAAAGAGATTACTAGGACCTCCTAGTGGACTTTTTTCAGTCCACTACCAAAAAGCTAGCCTACTTGGTAAAATAAATTTGCTTATAATAATGTTTCACTATATCCCTCAAGTAAATTAAAAACAAAGAATGCAGCAGTTGCGAGCTAAATCGGCTCGTTTTCATTGTCTATGAGAGAACCACATGGGATTCTGCCTTTGTGCATTCCGCTTTGTCTATTTAGTTGACCGAATCTACAGAGCGTGTGGATAAAATAAATTCATGGTGCAAATATCACGAGTTTAGTTCAATATATATATATATATATATATATATATATATATATATATAGAGAGAGAGAGAGAGAGAGAGAAATATATATATTTTACTTTTTCCGACGTTTCGTACCTTTATTGATCCATCGTCAGGGCTATAAACAAATGATATATGATGTTGAAATTTTTTTACAATTCTTTACTGATTACATAATGGTTAATTTACAGTCGTTAAATATAAAAATACATAGACATATTCAAGATTGTTACATTTAAAGTTTGGTGCTTTTTTTATTTACAAATTTAATTTGGTTGCTTTGATCTATTTCTTTGTTGAAAAGTTATATGTCATTTATTAAGTTATGATAAATTCTAAGCAAAATTTAGGTCCGAAAAAATAAAGTTCCGAAACGACGGCAAAAGTTTAAAAACATATAATTGACCTTAACTCGTGATATTTGCACCGTATATTAAAAGAGGTCGAGAATAAATATAATTTGAATTATAAAATAAATTGTTTGCGATTATACAGTAAAAACATTACAGTAATTAGTTGCCTTACGAATGAAAATGTGAAAGCCTACTATACCGATAGTTTGACTAATTCTTAAGACCTTTGTAATACACACGACGCGACTCAGAAGCTCAGCACTTGACTTTTTTTTCTACTATAAGAATTTCGCGTCACATGTTTTCACCAGACGAGGGATTGAAGAAAGGGGTGGGCGTTCGAAATGTTGGTCCCACGCAGCGAACATGCGCGTAAATCAAACGAAGAGCTCAAAATTCATCCTACTTTGATTCCTCGCGACGACTAACGAATTCGAATTTCAAGTGAAAGGCAGCCAAACAATTTATCTTCCCGGGGATTAAAAAAGATAAAACTGAAAATAAAAAACTAGGCGGATTAATGAATAAATCTTTTTTTTCCATGCCCGCCACCGCCGATATCAACAGATGAGTGCCAGAGCCTCTCTGTCGCCCCCTCTCATTATTGTCTCCCCCCTCTCTTTACAATCCCTTGGCAACGGCCGCTGCCACAACGACGGCGGCGACGAAGAGGTGGTGGTGTTTGCGGGGTGGGAGTAGAGCAATGACTCGCACATAAGGCCGACCATCAGTAGGTCACATGACAGGCCGCGCGGCAGCATCAACAGTTGGTTAGCTTGGATCAATTTCCATCGGTGGCAGAGGTAGCAGCATGCATGTGTAGGGGGAGGAGAGAGGTAGGCGGTGGTTGGGGGGGGAGCGAAGAGTGGAAAGAAGACAGAAATGGCTCCGATATGACTCATTCGTGACGTGCAAACAGTGGAAGTGAAGAAAATGATACCAAACACATGAAATTGGCGAACAACGGTGGCGTAAAAAGTGGAAGATTTTTGGTTCTTAGCTAAAGAAGTTAGATTAGACTGAGAGGCAAACCTGGACAATTCATTTTTTCAATACTGTCCTCTATCTTTCACCCTCTGTTTGTCCTCTATCTAGTTCGGAAGATGGCGGTCGTGCCGCCGAAATATTAAAAACAAATGTGTGAGTTTCTTTTTTTTTGTGTGACTATATTTTTATCTTGTCACGCCTGTGACGCCTTAGTTGGAATATATTTTCACTACGTGTGATTCTTCAACGATTGAATAAATAAATAAATAATTTTTTTACAGTGAATCGGCCATCATCATCATCACACCACCATTGGACTTAACAATTTTGTGTGTTTCCTATCCTCTTTCTTTCACCCTCTATTTGAACGAAATTATTTATTATTTACGCCTGTGAGCCTATAGGTATATTTTGCCTCGCCTTCCGCGAGTGGCGTGGGTTGAGCCCTCTCGTGAAAGACTGTACGTATGTGCGCGTGTGTGTTTTAGGTTTTGAGTTTATCTACTTGCGTTCGCGTGTGTTCTCGCCGGGCAGAGGAGGCAACCGCAGCCGTGCCCTCGCAGCGACGGTTTTCCCGAAATCACTCGCGCGTGGTCTTTTCCTCCCCCTCACCGCCGCGCCCCCTTCCATACCCCTCCCCGCACACTCACATAAACCAGCCAAACAACCCTTCCCGCACTTTCGCGATGATACGCCCCCCTCCCCCACCCCTCCCCCGCCATCATTTACTCATCCTCCTCCCCCACTCCCTTTCCCTATCTCGCTCCTCTTCCCCCTCCACACTCCCATTAACCCCCCCCGTCCCCCCGAGCCCTCCAGCTCCCGTCGCAGCCGCCGGCACGCTATGATAAACGCCCGCCGTGCATGCTCATTTGCGTGCGCCGACCGCATCAAGCAAACGGGGAGATAGAAAAATGTGCGGGCGACGCCTCCACCCTCTCTAATTCGACGCGATGCGTCCCGCAGTCTCAAGCTCCCTCCTATCTCCATTCTCTTCCGCTCCCACCGGCTTGATTTTTTTCGCCAGCTCGTACCATTTCTTTTTCAAACTTCTCTCTCGCCACCTCTTCGCTCCCACTTTCCATTGTGTCGCCGTTCGCTGGTTGTTAAGAATTTGACCTCTTTAGCCCCCGGATGCCGCCACCCCTGAATGATCCTTCGCTCGCTTTCGTGAATCAGAATGTTTGCCCTCGTCCACTCCTTTTTTATCTTTCATTCTCTCTCTCTCTTTCCGACCATCTTTTCATTCCGTGCCGAAATGAAATCACCCGAGACATTCGCTGAAAAGGTAAAGAGGGGTGTGGAGAGAAAAAGGGCGGTTTATAACTTCCGGGTTAAAGTGTGGCATCGGCTTCATTTATTTTTATGACCACGTACCGGCAGAGACCTACGAAGGTTGGAATAAGTTTTCAATCATTTTCACTTATATATGTCTCGTAGACTGAATGTTGTTGAAAAGTTCGATGTCTTGCTCAACTTAGTTCGCACCCATGTTATCGGAACGTTCATGTACGGAGAAAGTACTACTTGATCTCAATATCGCCCCAGCGACAACAGCTATTATTTTTCACATCTTTCCGCTTTTTATTAGAAACAAAGTCAGGCCTTATTTTTCACGGAAAATGCGCATAGCATTGCGGGTAGCCATGTGTGGTAATATACTCACTTGAGTTTGACTATTTGCTTGGTTTTAGTTTATTGAGATCAGTTAGAGGGATCGAGTAGCTTGCTTTGATATAGGCAAAGGAAAGTATTTGTTAGAGCGCGGCTCAGGTCGCGGCGTTTGCGAACCACAGTGAGCATCAAGCAGAGTAGAAGTGAAAGCAGCGCGTACTTACATTAGAGCACGTCGATGAAAAGGCATTTCAATGGAATCATGAAAGGAGCTCGGCTCTCATCGGATGAATTAATTCCGTGTATCTCTATGAATGTTCTGTTTGCAAAGAGCGTAGCACCACTTTGTCTGCCCTGATAACAAAGGATTAAGAATGTTTTCGGACCGATGTGGAATCTCCTACCGGTGCGATGCGGCAGACGTGGTTACTCACTTCAAAATGTTCAGTAGATGCACTATCCACAATGATTCAGATGATGAGACTCCCTAAAGTCTCTTTTGTAAAATAAAAGGAAAAGAAGTTTTCATCCACTGGAAGTTTACATGTACACCGACCGTATAATCTACTCCTCATTTAATCAACGCAGTTTTTTCTAAGACTCGTCCCCTTCCACTCCCAGGTTAATGAAGCCTTTGCATTTATCTTTCGTAAGTTAATTTTAGAGCCTGGAGGCAAGCTACGCTACACACATCGCCCTCATATCCCTGCCATTTTATTGAAAAATTCCTTACCTCCTCGCTTAATATAATATTAGGAAGGCTGCTTTAACTATCGTAATGCCCTGAAATTGGTGTTTGGCCTCTGCGGGAGAACATTTTACTTTCTTGATCCAGCCTTGCAGGAAGCTAAGAAGATTTACCCAAATATACATTTATTAGGTTATAATAATATCCATTATCTTTTTGCAATACGTATTATTTCCTTATTTTCTTCCATATTGCTAGTTCTATTTGATGAAGCCAGTTGTATTAAGCAAGTCCTAAGATATCAATTGACACACCTTTTCCCTGTCGGTATCGGAGATGACCAGTAGAACCAAGACCAAGCTTTTGGTGTTCAAGGGTAAAAATGGAGCCGAAATGGTATTGTTTTTCCTGCACTCACGTACTGAACTTAGAGCAAAAGCAATAACACCATCTGAGGCGTAATATGTCTAGTCTTGTGGTATTTTCCTCTTAAGGGAGAGAGTCTGTGAAATGCCCTTATGCGTAGGAGCACCTGGGTACTGAGTGTCAATGCAGGAAAATAAGCTTGCAGGAATTTCGCCAGAAAATCTTTGCGTCATATCACACGGTGTGATTTCCTGAAAGCGTTTCGAACTCCTCATTTGAAGTACATCCACGCCTCGCTCTCCTCTCGAAACTCGGAGAAATTTTACAAAATTGAATGCGTTACGTAAATGATGGAATAGAATAACCTACTTTGCCTCCAACAACTTTTATTTCCCTTTCCTATTCAAGATTCATGCAACTGATATTGGGCCATGGCTTAAATCCACGCAGCCTTTACTCGCCAGATACATGAATCCGTCAATATAAAACTCCTACCCATTATTAGATTTCGTTTGGTGTAAATTTTTGTTGCATTTGTCAGTGAAAGTTTGCAACATCCACCGACGGTCACCTACACCTTCTACACATTCGGGCTCCCGGTTTCTCCTCATCCTCTCCGCTTCGATTGGCTACGATTCCTCCTACGTGCCGCCGGAGCAAAATGCCTCGCCATTATGAATCCCTAAACACTTCCCTAAAACTCTCATCTCACGTTCCCGAATTTTGTTAATAATGCGCGGACCACACCACCCACCTCCCACCCACCTCGCCCACTCACTCTGAGATGGATGCCCGGAAAGTCTCAAGATGCTGCGGTAAGATGAGGACGATGTTTATGAGACCGACTACTCGCGCAATCTTCCCGATACCGAAAAGAACCCTCAAAATCTCATCGCTATCCTCCGCCCCCAACCCCCCTCCCCATCCTCCCCCACCCCCCCCCCCTTGGGGGCATCGGGGCGCCGTCCCGAAGAGTGCAAGGAGCGGAATGAATAGTCTGAAGGGATCGATAGGATTAGGGGGGGGGTGCGGAGAAGGGTTTGCAGGGTGAGGAAGGGACGCCATTGCGGGGGTCGCCGAGGACCGCAGAGGGGTTATGGCAGAGGTGGAGGGGGGAGGGGGGTTGCACCACCAAACTAACCCCCCACGCACACACATCATCCCTCGCAATCTCCAACCTACTTAGGTCAACCAATTTTTCGAGAAGCGCCTGGATGGTTTAACTTCTTTTTATCTCGAGCAGTCTCGCCATCGCACGCATCCATCATAGCTGGTGGTTCTGCCATCCACGGTTGCCTCCCGGAGTTAACTCCATCAACCTCCCTCTCCCGAAAAGGTGGGATATTCTCTATTTCGCTGATGGATGATGGAAAGCAGTCCGTGCCGCGACATGTTTTAATCACTCATCGTCCCTCGCGTACTAAGGAGGAAAAACTGGCCAAGTCATTCATGCTGAGCTATTTATAGCTCATCGACAGTAATTTCCGAATCTAACCAATCCAGTCAGACACCGTTGAAAAATCAACCTCAAATGAACTAACAGAAAACATAAGACTCTGTGGTTTCTAAAACTTTTCCATGACTAAATAATTTTTTAGCGGAATACAACTAAGTTTCAGAAGATCAAAATTTTAGTTTTGTGTAATGTGTAGGTACTGAGGATCACCAGCATAACGCACTGTGTGCAATTTTAGTGAAATATTGAAATGCAGTCAGCAGTTCCCGAATTAATCACATGTATTAAATGCTATAAATTACATTATTTCAGCAAGTGCGTAGCTTGATCTAATTATCTAAAAGAAAACCACCATTGTAAAGAATTAAAAAAATCTTTGAAGACTGTATTCTCCCAAAGTTAACGTTTTATAGGTCTCGTGGACATTTTTTTCATACTTACACGGGAAGGACACGATGGACAGCATCATGCCGGGATGCTTCTGATGGCGGTTAAAATAAATTGGTGACACGTGTTGGCACAAATTTTCTCTTTACCTCTCTTGCTCTTCCTGTATTTTATTTCTGCCTCAATCTGGCAGACAAGTCGAATTTTTTATGGCAGCAAAATGATAAGAGGGACTAATGGATTGCTTGGTACTAAAGCACGTCTCGTGACCTAAAGTGTCCGCTCTGCTACGTAAAAAATATGCTAGCGTTTGTTACGTTCTGTCACAATGGGGATGACGAATTATCTTCAAATTCTCAACACGCGTCAGTGATGGAAGTGGAAGGTGCTAAGACTAAGCTTCCCATGCCATTTCTAATAGCGCATGTTGTTATTACGGTTTTTGGAAACAGATAATGAAATGAATTTTCAGCTCTAATTGACTGCAATATGTAGACTCCAATTATACTTCCGTTTTATTTTCCACCACTAATAGCACACTCACGTTACTCACATTGTGGCATAGTCCTAACTGTGATCAACCTCCAAAAACTTCACTCTCGAAAGCCCCTTACGCTGATAATGAGATATAGTTGCTCTACACGACATAAAATTATTTCAACTTTTTTCCATGGCGAGTAACATTGGATAAACAATGCTGATTCTGATCGCAATTGGTGCTAAAGTAATTTTGCCCTTTTCTAGATTATTAGCAACAACTTGTTCAATACAGTGAAATATCGGTTATGCTAACGTACGATTTGTTAAGTAGGATGCCAAAAAAGATAAATCTCAAGCGTTATCCAATCGCTCGAATCAGGAAAAAAATCTGCAACAGGAATAAAGGGAGTTTAATTAAAGTGGTGAATGTGCAATACTTTTCTTAGGTGGTAAATTTAATCATCTATCACTTTTGGTGTTTTTAACGTACTCAAAACTTCTACTTACTTGCACATAATTTTGCCATCTCATATTCCACTAGCCTTTTGACCTATTGCAGGATTACTTAAGTCGTCAAAGTTCGCAGTTGAGTACCCGTATTATCTCTTTAAGTGTTTTTTAGAGGTAAGTTTCAGAAACTGTTCCAAGGCTTTGTCATAGCAGATAGCTGTAAATGTATCCTCCTCGATGTGGGCATGAAATTCTTCTTGTCGAAGTTTGCAAAGATGGGCAAGAGTCCTGAAATTTCCTGATCTTAGAATTACATAGCGGAAGAGCCGCAAGGATTTCGACCAGCCTAAAGTTAAAAACATTACACAATTGTGGAATATGAGATATTCATTTCAATTGTAGAAAGGAGGTAAGGAAGGAAAACAAGAACGTTTCTGCTTTCATGAGCGAAATTGAGAGATAGCGAAAATGCGAGCGCATAAGTTATTGAGAACCGTGATCGCGCCACGTGTTAGAATATTAGTGTTGTCTTCCACGCAACGCTGAGGGTCTCGCATTCGAATCCTATCACTACCTTTATGACGTTTTTATTGTAACTACATCGAATACAGTGCTTTTCTGGATTCAATTCGGGAAAGGACACAACACGTACGATATCGAACAAAAAAGACGTAGTGTGGTTGAAAATACCTGCCAAGTTCTGTAATTACTTACAAAATTATCTCCAGAAGATGAATTTCAGGTATAATTTTGCTACTAAGTTTTAATTGAAGAAGTGCGTTCTTAGGACGGCAACTGTGAGCGTTTTGAGTTTTGGATAACGATAACGACAACGAGAAAGTAGGAACCGTAATCCCACCCCTGGTCATATTATTCCATTTCGTTACGTTATTAAAAATAAAAATTACTACGTTTTCTTCAACAATATGTATGTAAAGTTTGATGGCACAGCTGAAATAGTTAAACTGTTGTCTCTATGGAAAGGAATTATGTGAATTGACTATAATTATACTTAGCTACTATTCCAAGTTTATTTATGCAGCAGTGTCTGGTAATGTGCACTGCAAGATACTATATATAGACAAATATTTCAATGCCATACACGTACGTTGAAAGACTCTGGAAAACTTCATTGGCTATAACGAACAAATTACGTGCATTTCCATTGAGTATCTACTTCACCTGGTCTGGTCTTAAGAAACCAATTTTGGTCTCGGTATCCTCACGTTATGCTGGAGGAGCAAATGCTTCTGTATCGTCTCTCGAAGTACATATTGTCCACGCTTCGGTATCCGCAAAATATATATTTTCTCTAAGAAGCCCGACCATAATTTTATCTATGACCTTGTCCACTTCCACCTGATACTCTTCTCCTCACTGTTAACGTATGCTCCCTTCACACTAATATACCCCATAATGAAGGTCTGGCAGCTGCAAAGGAACTTCTCAACAGTAGACCCAATGGCTCGCGCCCCTCCACCGGATTTCTTCTAAAACTCACGAGGATGGTTCTCACCAAAAGCAGCTTTGTTTTCGGAGGGCGTCATTTCCTCCTAGTAAGGGGCACGGCTATGGGCACGAGAATGGCCCCTTCTTACGCCTCTAGCTTCCTCGGGCGATGGGATAAAAATCTTTTATCTTCTTCCCCCCTAAAGCCCCTCATTTGGCTCCAATATATTAATGATATTTTCATCATTTGGACCCATGGAAGCTCAGCTCTTGAAGATTTTATTCAAAGGATTCACTCCCATCCAACTCTTTCTTTCACTCGCCGCTCCTCCACTTCTTCAATCACTTTCCTCGATGCAGATATTCATTTGAAAAACAGAAAAATCAGCACATTCGTCCACAAAAAACCCACCAACCTTCAGCAGTACTTGCATTGGGACAGCTGTCATCCCGAACACCGCAAAAAGCTTCCGCGAGTCGGGGTTATCCCCCCTCCTTGGTGAGAGAACAACTCGTTAAGGCGACCAAACCCTCTCCGAGACCGCGCTTCGTACCTCAACCGGAGGATAATATATCCATTGACGATTCGATTATCTTTGCGACTACCTTTCATCCAGGACTTGATGCTTCACTGAAAAGCCTTCTGAAATCAGCACACTCTATTCTCTCCTCTTCCCCCTCAACTTCCTTCCTTATACAAAGACCTCCCGTACTCTCCTTCCGTCGCCCTCCCAATCTACAAAATAGTCTCTGGATCCGTGAAATCCGTCAAACTTCACTTGCAAGTAGTGCTACCAATCTCTCTCCTATTGATTCTCACCCTTGCAACAAGCCACGCTGCCTCACTTGCCGAATCAAAACCTCTTCCCGTTTCTTCACTACTCCGGTGACGAATGTCACATATCAAATACTTACTCGGGGAACCTGCTCCTCGAGTAATTTAATATATCTTATAAGCTGCAAGCAATGCCAGGCCTTCTACGTTGGGCTCAACAGCACACCTTTAAATATGCGGGTAAATAGTCACAGGAGCAGCGTGATGCAACAGTTGCAGTTGCCTGTAGCCGAGCACGCCAACTCGCATAACCTCTCCTTCAACAACTGCTTTCATATAAAAATAATTCGCGCCCTTCCACCTGACACACCAATAATAGAGCTCCGCCACTGGGAGCTGTCTTATATTTCCATTTTAAAGTCAACCTGCCCGCCCAGACTCAATCTTCGCTACCTCCCTCCCCTTCTCCTCCCACTCCACCCCCTTGCACTTCCTTCCAACCAATCCCCAACAACCAACGCCGTACCAGGACTGACCCTAAACTCTCAACTCCAGTGTGACACTCCTTAGTAGTGATCTCCTCCAGCTGAAGAAGGGTCCTTAGTCCGAAAGCTAACCTAAGCAGTGGACACCGGTGTCGTCATGGATCATCTGCCAGTGAGTGTCCACTGTTTTACTTTCCTATCCTTCCCCAACCTCAACGCCTTGCTGCTAGCTAATACTTTTATATTTATTTCCTTTTCTTTATATAAATCTACATGTACAAACTCAGGACAATTGTACCATCAGTGATGGAAGATGCCATAAAGATATCGTGATTTTAGTGACCCAATAAAAGCAACCATTCAATTGAAAGAAGAGGCTGAAAACTGCTAGGAAGGCAAGCTTGCGAGCGATGAAGAAGTTAATTAAATATAAATTACATGCATGAAGAATGCAGTAGAGCTTGGGTGGTGCTACTGAATAGAGCTGATGATCAAATGGACGGATTTGTGGCGAAAAGATGCTAGTTGAGAACTCTGTAAAGTAGATGAGACATACATATTGGACATATTTAGAAATATAGCAGCCTCTAGGCAATAAAAATGGAAAAACAAAGAATGAGAAGAATTAATGAGCAAAACTATGGATTAAATATAGTAAACAAAGTATCATGATAAATAACTTTGAAGGATTAAAGCCGCTAGACGATATAAAAGGAGTGGAGAGCAGCAGCGGACAAAACTACGAATAAATGACTGATTATGGTGATGTCATACGTCTTAGATCAGCAGAAGTAAAGTAGGAAGAGGATAGGAGATAGAAAACTAGATATAAAAGGAATGAACAGAGAGATATGCCTTGGTGCACTAATGTTTCGCTCTGATTATTTTGGGTTCGTGAACTGTGTGGTGGAAAAGTATTCTTGTCGACTCTTAGGTCGACTGTCTCTCATATGCAGCCTCCATGTTTCTACAGATGTAGTGCGGGGCTACGATTATATCCTCGGTGTCAACCTGAAGCTCGTGTAATCTGAAATTTTTATTTCCTTGATTCTCAAGTAGCTACCACCTTCTATTCCCTAGTATCTCACATCCCAGTCTGTCCTTTCAACTATTTCCATTCTCTTACTGAAATTATTTTCGGAAGGCGCGGCTTTCCACCATATTTGGCCAGGCCAGACAGATTTTTTTCATTTCAGCATCCCTCCCTGGCTCTTCAGATCTCAATGTTATTAATGTGAGCTCTAATCTAATTTTATGCTCAACTGGTTGTCAACTCAGTTGTGCCTACTTTTTTTCCTACCCTCCTACACTCGTCCTACATTCTCTTACTTATCCACTTCCAGCCCTAAGTACTTCGATAAAAAGGGTTGATCTTTAGCACTAATTGTTTCATCTTATTCAAAGTTGTAACCAAAAGGATATCCAGTCGGATGATATGGTCATATAATAGTTGTGGAATTATAATTGGCTATTTAAGGATTTCTAAACGTTTGCGAATTATGTGAGCGTTTGCAACTGACCGTCGGAGCGAATTACATAAATGTGTGAAATTTACAATGAAAAAAACTCATTCGCCGCGACAGGGATACTACAATTTATCTTAGTACAAGTGAATAATTTCGTCATCGAAAATTTTTCCCTCTGATGTGCATTGTAGTGGGTGACACCGCTAAAGTTTGAATGATATTTTTTTCCATACGTTAAAAGGTGGCTTTAACCTCGGGGGATGTCGCTCGGTGCGCAAGAATGTGAGTATCTCCTAACAAGGAATGATTGATACTCCTAAATATTTAGTTTTTAAGACGTGGAAAGAAAAATAACTATAACTATAAGGAAACTGGCACGCTTCGTTAAAAACTGCAACGAGCGAACAGAGAGTATATCAGAGCTGAGGAAAGGACTAGACGGAAGTCGCTAGAGGCTCAGAGGCTAAACTTTAGACATAGATGACTTTAACAATTCAGATCATGTAAATTTCAGGGTGACACAGAGGATATGATTTTAGTTCTGCAATAGTTATATATATCTAGAAAAGATAGAAGGGACAAAATATGAGAGTTACGCTGCCGAACTGGCAGGTACAAATATTCCTTCTTTTCATGCATCAATAATGACCATAATAATAACAGCACAAGACCATAAGACAATGCGTTAACATACAACTATTTTTGTCCATTCCCCCTTCGTTTTCCTATTTTCCTTCTCTTTTAAAGGCTGGTGCCCTAGTAAAGTAAGTTTGCCCCCGCGGTGTCTCGCAGGGTAGTATATGGATGAAGTTTCTTCAAAGCCTCCATTGAATTCAGAAAGGGTGAGGACGCCTATATAGCATAACAGATTAAATCACTCGATAAAATTCGATGGGTTATGGATTCCTCTCGCAGTCCAGGCGAGAAATTTTTTTTCATTTTAAATTATGAACAAAAGTGCGTATTTATCCAGTGGTTGACACCGCTCAAACTCTTAATACTTTGAGATCACCCCAGATTTCCACTACCCCTGGAAGCCCCGTACAAACACGTCTCTGCAGAGAACAGGTTGCACGCGTCCGGCAGAAAATTCGATCGGTTTCCATCTCTCGGGCGGGCACCGTGGCTCGTTGACCCGGCCGCGCGGCTACCGCGGGCGGGCCGGGCCGGCGAGGCGCGGCGACTCACCCCGCCTGCCTCTCCCAGCTCGGTGCACGACTGGCGGCGGAGCATCATACCCCTCCATCGGCGGCCGCTCCGAGTGGCCGGAAATTAAAATGGGGGGAAGAGAGAGGACGGAATTAAAGTGCGTTTCCGTCACGGCATCACCGCCTTGTCTCTCTCTCTATTTTTCCCTCTCCTTTCCCCCTTTTCGTGTGTCCCCACACCCTCCCTCGCTGGTCTCCACTCCCGTCCCATCCCTCCCACGCGGTCAAATTAGTACCGGCTCGTAAAAAGTAAAATAATCCCCTTCGCGTGCCCCCATTTCCGAGAAATCAACAGCACTGCGAGAGCGGACAGGATTATCGTCACCCCAAGCACACACTGTTACACGCGCACACCGGCACATGCACCCCTGACATGGTTTGAGCCTCTCGAGCTCAGAAAATTCATCTCTAATCCGCCCAGATCAGTCACTCCATCGAAGTACCCGCCGCTGAGTGCGATTGCGGTGAAATGTTTGCCGATCCAACCAGTGGTTTACGCGCATGAGTCGTAGGGTTATTAGATGGGAATGCAATATCGTTATTTGTTTATTGAGTGAAATTTGCGTTAATATGTTGACATGTGCACATTTTAATCAATATAAAAAAGGATTTATGATTATTCGTATTGGATTGCAAGTTACAAATGTGTACTTTCAAATTGAGATATCAAAAGGAAATAAGGCGTATATGGCATGCATATAACAGAACATGTCAGTTCAAATGTTGACGTAATCTTCATCAAGGCGTCAGAAGAAATTCTTATGCCAAGAAGATATTATTAATGAAATATTAATTTATCCTAGAAACAGTCTCATCATGCTCCTAATCGTAATGAGATGTTCAAGCCTATTTTTATTGAATCTAAAACGTACATTCGCAAGAAGTGGTTCTTAAATACCTATCGGTCTACAAGCATGTTTTTCCTCTACCCGAGTTCCGTCGTATTTCCTGCTTGAAAATGTGTAATGATTGGCATAATTCCTCCACAGAAATTAGCGGAAAGAATACAATGTAACCAAACTACCATAATCAAAATCCTGAATTAAATCGCAATTCAAATAAATAGTAGAAAAATCATAATAAAGTACCATATAACAATATATAACCAAAGACGCCTTAATAAATCAATATTTACATCCGAGGAGCTCAGGACGACGAAAATACATAAGTAAGTAACAATCAGTAACGGCCGACGCTTAGAAGGAGAACAGATAACAATAAGCAGAGATAAGTGGAGGACCTAAGATCGGAAAGGAACGCAAAGGAAAGAAGTACAAAAGTCTGGGGATAAAGGCGGCAGGAAGCGGAGACTAGGCGGTATCAAGGTGACGAACGAAGAACCAGAAACTTTATAGAAAGGCCAGGAAGGAAATGGGCAGGAGACCCAAAATATAAACCAAAACTGCCCATAAATCTGACGATAAGGAAGGAGAGAGAACACAAGCCCCTACCCGTAGCCGTAGGAGTGAGAAGCAGAATTCCCAACGAACTATAAGTATAGCCTTTAAGAACAGTAAAGGAAAGAGAGAAGAAGAGATCGCTTACAAAGCTCTGAATATTGTTGTTGCCCATACAAAGGTTTTACATTTCTCATTAAAAAACGTTTTATGCTTTTTCAATGGTTGAACGAAGTGTTTTTATTTATGTATTTGTGTAATAATAGCCATTAATCCCATCAGCAAGGAGGTAAGCTTTTCATGTTTTCTATAATAGCGAAGGTTTTTGAATTTTTTTCTAATAAGAAAGAAAAATGTGAACGTGAGTATCTTACTACATTGTAAAACTATTCCTTTTATATTTAAATGAATGTAGTTAAGGAAATTAAAGTTGTGCATGCATCATTTTAAATCAATAAAAAGTCGTAAAAAATACATTACAGTCTGCAAAACATTTCAGAGGGGAGAATGAGATAAATCAAGCGAATGAAGGTAACGTTGCCTAGGATGGTGATGAGCAGAGACAGGAAAAAGTAATAAACGTCATAGTCATAGGTTTTTATCATTAAATAGCCGGTTTTTGCCAAAAGTCATGAAATGCGACTTTGCGGATTTATCTTCATAAAATAGTAGTATTCACTTCAGGCTGCAAAGTATGTGGAACCTCTCCAAGTAAATGTGTCGAAGGATCCAGTGAGGGAGAAAATTTTCTGACAGAAACGTAGGGAACTGAGGGAAAAGAGAGAAATGGCATAGGATAGCGAAAGAAATGAGCATTTTGTAAATGCAAGAAAGAAAGGCGTGGGGTACTTAGTTTTGGTGTAATGAAAGATTGAAAACGACGAAAATGGAGATATTTTCGTGAAATTTTTACGCCATATTGCGATGTTTTTAGAAATCCTGGTAGAGGGATACGGACTAATTGCACATCTAATGTATGGACATACCACACCCTTCCGATAAGGTTGCGAGTTATGGAGTGAAATAGGGGTTTTGGCCATTTCCAAATGCGAAAAAGGCATTTCTGGGTGTTGAGGAAAGGCAAAATGCAGTATTGAGAAAACATGAAGACGGTAATTGACATTTTTCAGAGGTGAAAAACGGGGAAAAGTGAGGAAATGGGCATAAGAAGGTAAATGAAAATGGCCAAATATTTTCAAAATTCCCCGAGTGGGTTGGTGATTGGAGGGCGGTGTAGTTGTAGTGTTGTAAGTGTTGTAGCGTATTTTTTAAAATAAAACAATCGCTCGAGTGGGTTCGTGATTAGAGGGGGGTGTGGTTGTAGTGTGGTCAAAGATGTAGCGTATTCTTTTTTAATAAATAAATCCCCCGAGTATGTTAGTGATTCGAGGGTGGCGCAGTGGTAGTGTGTTGAAAGTTGTAGCGTATTTTTTTAAAGAAAAAAAACCCTAGTGGGTTTGTGATTTGAGGGGAGTGTGGTTGTAGTGTGGTCAAAGTTGTAGCATATTTTTTTAAATAAATAAATCCCCCGAGTGAGTTGGTGATTGGAGGGGGTTTGTAGTACGGTGAAATTTGTAGCGTATTTTTTAAGGAGAAAAATCCCCCGAGAGGGTTGGTGATTGGAGGGTGGTGTAGTTGTAGTGTGGTGAAAGTTGTAGCGCACTTTTAAAGAAAAAAAAACCCCGAGTGGGTTGGTGATTGGAGTGGGGTTTATTTTTAGTGTGGTGGAAGTTATAGCGTATTTTTTTAAAGAAAAAATCCCTGGAGTGTTTTGGTGGTTGGAGGGGGGTGTGGTTGTAGTGTGGTCAAAGTTGTAGCGTATTAAAAAAAAACCCGAGTGGGTTGGTGATTGGAGGGGGGTTTAGTTGTGAGTTGATGATTCGAGGGGTGTGTGGTTGTAGTATGGTCAAAGTTGTAGCTGAAATGATGGGGAAGAGGTTGTGTAAAACGCGTTGTAAAGCGGGGATAGTTTAAGTTGAAGGCGGGAAAAGTCACGGGTGAAGTTTCTAAAGCGAAGAGGAGTAACTGCTCGACTGCTGCGTCATCTCGGGAAAATAGGAGGAATAGAACAAATTTTCAAACAAGGCGTCGAGAAAGAAATGCACTTCACAGACAGGTTTAAGTGAATGGTTTTGGAAAGGAATAGGTTTAATGAAGAAAATGAAAGCTTACTATAAATGCGCATGTGTAGCATATCAAAATATGTGAAGTAGGTGGTTGAAGGTGAGGGGAAAGTAGGTGAATTGGAAGAATTCTCAGACTGGATGCTTCGATACAAATACCCCTCTCCATATCGGAAAATAAAAATTACACTTTTTAATGGTCCACTAAATTGATTTATTTCTAATGACCCTGGTTTCATAACGCAGTGACTTCTTCAGGTACATTGATCATTTTTACATCCGTATACATATATACAGAAATCTTGGTGCTTAGGGGTAAGAGGGAAAGCGAGGGGTATATTTTCCTTTCAACCACTTACCCTATAGTAACTACACGGATCATAATATTAGTTTCAATTTTATAGTAAAATAAATGTCATACTTTTAGCTAAAGCGTCACGAAATGACCGAAATTCAAAACATAGACGTCATGAAACAGGAAAATAAAAGTCATGAAAGTCATAGAATAAAGGTAATGAAATAGAAAAATAAAAGTCATAAACGTCCCGTCTCTGATGATGAGACTCCATGAAAATAGCGCAAATCAGAGAACCTATTCTGACAACTGTAGATGAGAATGGCGTATATACGTAGTACGGTAATGGAATATATTTGCATGATGAATGCGCTTGAATGCCTGCCGTGAAAATGAACCTAATAGGTGATTTACCAATTGTGCATTTGAAACAAAATAGTACTTTTGACGTTTCTGTGGCTGACACCAGCCTTTTTGCGAAAGAGCGTGCTTCTATAGTTGAAGCCAAATAATAGCAACTATTGAGAGAATTTGTATATTTTGTCTCTCACGCACGTTCCACATCTCTCTTCATTGAAGTATTCATGTATCCTATGCATTAATTGCATAGGATTATCATTGCTTGTATCATATGTTATAGAGTTTCTTTGGTAAAATTATGACTTTTTGGGGCTTAACATCGGTCTTATTAGTAATTATTCTCTTGCCAAACACATTCATCGGTTATATAAACTCAAGGTTGGCTGTTTGAACGTCAAGTCACCTAATTTTTTCGTGCAAGTCGTGTACCTTGCAGACCGCAGAGATCTTGCAATTACAACTTAACCATGTACTATAAATGAAAGGAGACGGTTATTTATATTTAATATTCGACATGGAAACGATAGAAAAGAAGAATAGATTCTTTAAATACAATGATAAGAATATAGACCCAAAATCCGCCCCAAAAGAGTCAATCCCAAAAAAGTGCAACCTGTTGTTAACAAAATCGAAGCTTGACATCTTAAATCCTATTCCTTCCCGCCCGTTGCTTCGCTTTGAAGAGGACATCCGAGAGAAATGGAAAGCGGTTGTCCTTCCCCGGCGGCAGCGCATTGCACCCATTCAGCTGGGAGATCCACACGGGCAAAGTCGAGCGAGGCTCAAGGGCTTCTCATCCTCCCCCGCCCATCCACTTCCTCCGCCACAATGGTCACTCTCGGCTCCCTCCAGTCGGAATCCCACACAATATGCGCCCGGCTAAGCAGATCTACTGCCGCTCCTTCAGGCTTGGAATCAGGAGCCACCTTGTCCCTTTGTGTGTCGAGCACTGCCGTGCTGAGGCCAACGTCTTCGACGTGTAATATCTCTCCCTCCTCTCTCTCTCTCTCCACCCTCTACTCTCTGTCGCTCTCCCTCTCTCTATCTCTTCCCCATCCTCCGAAATCCTCCAATATTTTCATCTCATCCCCTCGGCCCTTGTGGGTGCTAATGGCTTTAACTTGTTCGCCCTCCTCTCAGCCTTACATAAACCACGCTTCCTTTCCTCAACGACCGAGTGTGAGAGCCTTCCCGCGATATTTCATCTGTTCATATGATAACTGTTGACCAGGTGAGCCTTTGCCGAGCGAATGACTGGCTTAAGCAGACATTTTGTCAAAAAGTGGTCCACTGAGTCATGAAAAAAACTTTTTTCATTTTATTTTATAAAAAAATAAACCATCGATATTACTGGTTGTCAATTATAATCCACACTAAAAAAAACGGGTCCTCTACAAAGTTGCGTGTTATGGATATTGCATGGTAAATACCGTCACTAGTTAGCTATGCATTAATACTACCTTTACGATTGATTAAGAGATTGTTTTCCATAAGATAATTGCGAAGAAATTCAAAAATTACGTAATATATGGATTATTTAAAGGTACTTTGCTTTATTGGGCTATTTTACAAGTAATCCAAAGAACTAAAGAACTGCTAAGGCATTTTCTCCTATCATTTTTCAGATACTAAAAGAAAAGAATCCAGACTATATGTTTGGAATGTAATTATAGCCAAATTGACTTGAATAATACGTCAAAGAATACGAAGGGCAGAGGTGTTTATGATAAAACAAAATTTTTTGTGAACTGGAGGAAACGGTAGTTGTATCTGTAACTTTCACTTGGATAGCATTGCACAAGTTAAGTTTCATATGGCAAATGAGTCGCTCTATGAGCGTGCAATATATTTAATTTCATGCAGGGGGGAAGGAAAATATTGATGACATTCATTGGACGGAGATGACAGTGAATTTCAAAATCTTACAAAGGCATACTAAATTTTAGGCAGCACTGTCTTAGCATATGATGGCAATAGTTTTATTACAAAGGCAATTTGTTGACTTTGTTACAGATGGCTTATTTGTCGAAAAAGCCGTGAATTACAAAAAGCTGGAGGAGATATTTTATACGATTTTAATTCGAATAGGCGTGAGAATCCGCAGACATTTGAGTTTCAAGTGAGCAGCATGTAGGTAGATTGAAGGATTTGGGGAAATGGGCTTGGAGAAGAATAGAAGGGTAAGCAGGATGAGGAGGAAAACAACCGTAAAAGAGTTAGATTTGGTAGAGGAAGACGAGATTAGGGAATGAAATTCGAAAAAAGAATAGGTAGGATTTGGAGAGATGCTATGCTTGAGAGAATTTTCTGTGTCCTGGGAAGAGTGGAGAAAATAATTTCTAAAGATGTCATTTTCCGTCATCCTAATTTCATAAAATATGAGAACCAGAGGAAAGCAATCATCTAAGTCTCAAAAGTCGTGAAGAGTTATTACTCAGAGGTATCCCTATACCTACTTCCGCAAAATAGGTTGTTGGATTAAATAGAATTTTAGTTATTCATACCATCAAATGTTTCCTGACAGAGGTCAGATTCTTCTATTAGGTACTTGTCCTACTTAGCTTGTCTTCCAATTACAATTCGCGTTGCTAACAGTGCGCTTACAATGACCCTTGAAACTTCTCATTAAATCAATGAAAATATAATTGGCCAGGGCACATTCATAGACGACTAATTATTCCAATGTGTTTTCGCAGGAAAAATTAATTAATCAATAATTTAGAGAGACATGCACAATGTTAAGGAATTGAGGAAACATGTAAAAAATGAAATCGGGTATTTTCTAAGCCAGTAAATATTTTACACTTTGTTAAACGAAAGATATTTTTTACCCTAACCATCGCAAATGGGAGCTATAGAAATGCATATTTGAGGGAAAAGTTTTTAATATAGCAAATTTGACATTTGAGTTAGGTGAATGGATTGAGGGCTCAGGTAGCAGAATCTAGTACTTCTCTCTCTTTTTGTTGTACGTGCCATGCCAGGCAAAAGAGAATTATGAATTATAGAGGAATAAGGATGAAGAGGGTATTCAAAATTATTCTCTTGCCACGTAGAAATGATTAGCGGTAAAATTACAGTTGAGAGATGTGTCGACTGCCTTCGTTATTTTTCTAAAAAGAATAGTTACCTCATTTTACCTCATGATTTTCATGAAGCTAAATTTATAAAAAAATTAAAAATATTGAAACGCTAATCGTGAGGTACTAATGAGTGGCTCCGAATATATTTACTAAAATGAAAGTTAAAGTTATATATACTTTGTAAATATTTATGGCATCAAAGAATGAAAAAGAAAACTTCTGTATTCCACCAATTTATTTTACGGTACTACTAGTTTCGTCGCAGCGGCGTCATCATTAGGTACCTTCAGGTTCTCAAGGTACCTTAACCCTTAGACTGCGGGAAACGTATGTGCATGTACGTGTGTACCGGCAACTGCGGGAAAAACGTCCGTGTACGTTTGACCCGCTCTGTCAACCTGCTCCCTCAGCCCTTTCATATTTTTATGACCCGAACTCTTTCTTTCCAGCGGTGGACATTTGGGGACCCACTCTTTTTACCCAAACCACTCCCTTCCCACGCTCTTTAGGGATCGCATACCACCGCAATGATGTACGACCCTTTCTTTCGATTGCTCGCTCAATGGCTTATGATTGTCTCAAAAGTTAGTTGTCATATGTTCGCGCCCGGCTAAATTATCAACGGGTTTCTTTGGTGTTTGGTATCAACCTAATCAGAAAATTGCTAGAAAAAAATCTTGTCATATTAGTTTTTGACAATGACGCCTATAAACAAATTTTCAAAATTTGTTCTAATTCCCACTAATCCCTCAAAAAGTTCCCAAAATGCCCACCACCTAGGATCCCGAGAAAAGGGTCGGGAGGGGATTACATAGGTCAAATAACTGCAAGGCCTCGACCCGTGGGAAGGAGGGACAGGCTCCGTCCGAATCGTCAGAATAGATATTTCCCGCACAGGGTGGACGAGATGTGCTCTAGCTGCAGCAGCTTAAGGGTTAAGATGATGCTACTGCGTCGAAACTAGTAGTACCGTAAAATAAATCAAAGTTTTCTTTTTCATTATTTTAAATGAACTTCCACAAAGTTTAGCCTGAAATCATTGAGATTTATCGCCACGTTTATTGTTTGCATTTAAAAATATTTTAAATTTAATAATGACCCACTCCCGTTCAGAAATTGCGCATAAATGCGAGAAATTAACTTTTTTTAAACTGATTCGTCCTGGATAGAAATTCGAATTCAAATACCCAAAATTCACACCACGTACTTTTTAGTATGAAGCTACCCCGGCGTCCTCTATCACTGTGAATTGTGTTCAGGTGCGGATTTGGGGAACCTGCCTTCGATTCCTAGTCCAGGAGAATGATTTGTTCATTGTGAATTTCGCACATTTTTCATGTGATCGTGAAATAAGATGCAATTTGAATGGAATCGGGCTATTTCTCTGATACTCCCGACTAAGGATGATAGTTACAACTTAATTTTATTTCCATAAAAAGTTTTTTTTTCTCCGCGTCATTTATTCTCTACTAGAAATAATATTATGCAAGTCATTACCCGAAGGCAAGGTACCCCAAGACTGGAAAATAATTTTAAAAAAGAAACAGACATGACCTAGGAAATTACTGACCTACATATTTAACATTGCTCTCATGCAAGATTTTCGAACACATTACTTTTAGCAGTATTGTGACCCTTTTGGAGAATCAGAACTTCTTACAAAGCAGTCAAGACGGCTTCCGGAAGGTGCATCTTGCGAAACAAAGCTTGCGCTCTTCCTCAATGACATTCTAAAATCAGGTGAATCGAAAAACAGGTTGACGCGTTTTTTCTTGATTTCAAGAAAGCATTTGACAAGGTTCCTCACGAAAAACATAATTTAAGTTACAATTATGCGGGTTAAATCAAAATATTGAGAGTTGGATACGTGACTCTCTAAGTGATCGTAAGCAAAAAGTAGTTATTGTCGGCATTAGCTATGATATTGTTAGAGTGACATCCGGCGTCCTACAAGGAAGCGTGATCGACCTCCTTTTATCATTATTTACAAAAATGACCTAGGTTCTCGAGTAAGCAGCAAACTTAGATTATATGCAGACGATACGGTCATCTACCGCGAAATCGGCGAAGATGCGGACTTAGAAGTTCAATCATCGGACCTAAGCAACGTTAGCTCGTGGTGCCAGAAGTGGGGACTTGAACTAATTCTTAGTAAATGCACTGCAATACACTTCTTGCGGAAGTCATCACACCAACGCCATATCTCGACTGCGAGTGGAGTAAACATAAAGTCGTCAGACGAATTAAAACATCTGGGAATCACCTTACTTCAGACCTATCGTGGAGAACACACATATTAAACATGTGTGGTACAGCCTCAAAGAAACTAGGATTTATCAAGCATAAAGTAGAAAGGTCCTCGGATGAAAAAGTGAAAGAGGTGCTATTTCGCTCTGGTTAGGCCACACCTCGAATACGCCGCGAGCATTTGGGACCCTAGACGGAAAGATTTCATTCGATAAATAAATAAAATACAAAGGAAAACTGTGCGCTTCGTTAAAAACTGCCGCGAGCGAACAAAGAGCGTTTCACTGGTTTTAGAGGGATTAGGTTTGGAATTGCTAACGACTCGGAGACCTCACGCTAGGCTTCATTGGCTTGAAAAAATTCAGAACAGATGTGTTTCGGTGCGAGATAGAATATCATTTTGACGCCGCACTACATCTCTACGTCTGACAGAAAATATAAAGTATGAGAGATACATTGCCGAACAAATAGGTATGACCATTTGTTCTTTCTACGCGCAATAAGTGACAACAATAAAAACTGAGAATTACTGAAAACACCCCCGAAATACCTTCCATCTTTTCACCTCCCCATAATATTCTCCTTCGCATATTTATGCGACTCGTGTCCTAACACCCCCTGCCACACGCCCATGCGACGGCTCGCAGGGTAGTATGCAGATGTAGGTATAAAATTTGTGGAAAAATCGCCATCGTTACTATTCTTCCTATACATAAGATGATGTAGGACTCAAATATTTGTTTTTCACTTTCACTGCATCCCATCTTCATTTCCACTCATTTCTCCGATTTTTCATTGAATGTGTCACTTGGCCTTTATCCAATACCTATGTCAAGGTTAACTTCACCGTGTTCTTTGCGAATCCATTGTATCGGAAGAGTTTGAAACCTAGTGTTTGGCGCATTAAGGGAAAGTATTTGACTATTTTTTATATAAATCGGTTAACTGCTGATGCCATCGCATTCATTTAATGACCTTTTGCTAATTTTTACTACCTAAATGTTTTATTTACTCAAAATCAATGCCATTTTTTGCTTATGCTGGATATAAATTTCGCAGAATTTTGTGGAACTCTCCAGCGTAGAGCGTGACGTAAGGGAGAGGAAATTATGCGATGGTAGTGGGAGAGAGAGAGTGAGAATTCCTCCAGATTACACCGTGTGAGACATTCCGTTCCTCTGCCCTCTTTTTCTCTGTTGCTTCACCGCCACTGACGTTAAGGTTTTATAAGGCGGTTGCCACCAAGTTCTACAGTACATTTACCTTCTCATATTATCATGACTCGTTCAACATGCAATATTTGAGCGTTCCTCCGAATTTTTTTTGTTATCTGATACCTGAAGGGGATTTTACGCTGATATTCCTTTACTATCAAGTATTATTTCCTTCCAATCAATACCAATTTTTAAAATGGTATTTATACATTTCGAAGATTTTGTCAGACGATCTTACGTATTTTGACGTCAGAAAGAGAAAACTATTCGAGGGTGTTTGGACAAAGGAATCGAGAGATCCTCTAGAGGTCCCCGTGTGAGATATTCCGTTCCTCTGCCCCCTTATTCTCGCTTGCATCACTCTCCCTGACCTCAAGCTTCTCTAACGTGAATGCCACAGTTTAGTAATACGTGATACGTTCGGTAATATCATCCCATATTATAATGATTACCTCCACATTCATTACCAGAGCGTTCCTCTTGAATATTTTCACTAAGCTTTCAATCATCTGATAACTGAATAGGATCTTTCGCTGATGATCCATACACAGGAGTGATGGAGAGCTGGGAACCAAGTGTCACGAACTTAAGGAAAAGTTCTGGAAGATTCCTTCTTTGCCGGTGTTAAAAATACGCGGGGGCTGAGCAGAGGGTAATTCGCGTCCGTTAACCTCAGAGGGGGGAGGACGGTGCCATGATCCTCCCACCATCCTCCTCCTCCACCCTACCCGGCTCACGCACGGCGCCGGGGGACCAAGATCGCAGTGGGATCTGAATAATGGCCTCGGGCGAGCAGCCCCGCCGAAAAGAAGAAGTCTCCCTTCCTTTCCACCCCCCCGCCCCCGGTTCACCTACTCGGTGTGTGTCCCAGGGTCCTCGGTCAGGTCTTCCTCCTCGGCGGCGCGCACACACAAAGAAGGCGTAGAGTGGCACGGTCTACGCCAGGGGATGAGATGTCGTCGATGAGAGGAGAAGGGGAGATGGCACGGAAGGAAAAGGCGCGCTCTCGGATGACGGCGAAGCTCCTCCCCGCCCTGCACCTCCCTTGCCTCCGCGCTCTTAAATCCCTGCCCCCCCCCCATACAACGCTCCGTAAATCAATTTCCCATCCGCGCAGAAGATGCAGCCTTCCATCACGCAGCACGGCCCCCCTGCTCCTTCCTTCATTGCTTTCTTTCTTTCACATTCGCATCGGTCCGCTAGCTTTCCTCGGACAGCTGTCCTGCTCACGTCGGATTGCTTTTTTATAAGGCTCCGATGCTCAAACCTTGGCTACGTCGGATGGAAGTCTTTCAATTCTCGCGCGATTCTTTTGAATGAAGTTTCATTTCGGGGCAAACGGTGTCGTGTTTCGCGGAACTGGAGGACGGTTAAAATTCCAGGTCATTGTGTTATTCCATTCCATTCCAATTCTTGTAGCGATTCCGTTTGAGACTCATTTCACCGATTTTTAAATCTTAAATCTTTGAAACGCTCCTAAGTCTCGCGCTCGTATTTTCTGGAACGATTTTATTTTTGTAAGCTCACATCTTTACTAGCGACGATAATTCCAGGTTATATTCTCATTACCAGAGTATTTGAAATGTGAAAAACATTAATAACTAAACGAGCCCTACACCTATTCCCTCAACGGCCAAGTTTTGGAGCTATTCAATGGTTCCTTGGCATTTTAATTAATCTTTTATTCGACCCTTTACATTAATTGCTCGTCAAATAGCCTCTCTCATTGCAAAATATTATCATTTCAGCATCGTTATGGATTTTTTCCTGAACAATAAATATTTTTCTATCTATCTATCTAGTTCCCCTCTGCCTTTGATCCTTAATTCTACGCCCCTTTCATTTCGCAATAGTTCATATGTACATTGTCCCAGCTCGCAGTTATGCCCTGTAAGTCGAAGTATATCCGTCTCCAGAGCCTAGTGTTACTCTGCGAAGAATGCGTGATACTTTTCAAGGTAGGTGTGGGGTAGAAAAGGAGGGAAATTAGCCGTGTAATGGGAATGAAAACCAGATTGCTAGATTGAAAGAAGAAATTAAGCTTTCAGCTCATTTAGGAAATGAATGTAGGGAATATTGAGAGATTTGGGATGGTGAGGGCTTCAAAAGATGAGAGAAATTTTGAACAAAGCGGGTGAGAGAGAAAAGAAAGAGATATTATGAAAGTTATTCTATGAAGTATAAAGTACAGAAAACTGCAGATGGAGATGTGTGATTACAAATTAGATGAAGAGACTTCATAGTCCTTGTAGCTTTGAAATATATTTCATTAACACTTCGAAACCCTACAGTTTTTAGTAATAAAATTGAATGTTGATGACATTATTTGGAGGCCATACCTTTGGTACATATTGGTTCATGATGTGTTTCGAACTCATGTTGCCGTATGACCTCTGAATAATGATTTTTGTAGAGACGGAAGAGAAATTTAAACATATTACGAATATTTTGTGAGAATATTTTTTTTTCTAGTGTACACCCTTACTTGAAAAACTTTGCTTTCTTTGCACATTATCCCTGTTTAAAACTTCATAGGTACCTTTCTCGTCGCAGAAATAGTTAATCCTATCTAAGTGGGTATAGTCACAATGTTATGTAAACATCTCAAAAAATGACATGCGTACATATAACGAGCGTCTTTGTGGCGCGTACCTTTCCTTCAATAGTAATGCCGAGTGACCTACTTTTTTTGTTTTTATTAAGTGTATATCTTAATTCATTTTCCCTCTACCATAAACACAGAAACGACGAGTAAAAAATTGTTAATTTAAAGTGATCTAAAACGTGACAAGATGTAATTGATTACTTTTATTTTTATCCTTCATCTAATTTTAAATATTTTGCAAGAACTAAGTCAAGTCGTTAAAGTTTCTCTGCAACCTCTCATTTTGACCTTTATTTTCATGGCACTCGTTATAACAGTCCCATTAATATCTCTCTTCCTTCCCAGCTTCGTTACAAAGGTTTAATTAGAAACGTGTTGCATGATAAATTTCTACTACAGCGGGGGTTTTAGTATGCTCATTGCTGGGCATATCTGCGCCCTTGGTGTCATGGCTCGCCAGGTCTCTTTAAACGTGAAATTTTAACGCCTGACCTGGAAAATTAAATGTGATAACATCAAAGCCTACATATGGTACAGCACTTTTATCTGCAATATCTTTGGAGTTTCTCTTTTTCTATCGCACAGGAAATTTTTTTATGTTTTCCAATAAAAATTGATTTTCCCTTTCTTTTTGTTTTTTTCTCACACCAATGGTTTCTTGAAAACAAGGTATGTACGAGATAATTTGGAATATAAAATGTATTTATTAAAAACTGGATCAATTTTACTCCAACTTCGTGTTCCTACATTATTGTAATACACTTGCTGCATATAAGCGACGATATTAGTCTCATTCAGTGAATACATATTTTTCTGATGCGTATAATGAAACAATGAAACACTCAAGGTTTATCTTTCTTGGAAGTCATGTTTAATGGAGTGTATTTGGTATAGTAGAATGCATTAGCACATAGTGCTTTCCCTGTTATTTGTACTGGTCCTTCATTTCCCGTTTCTGCATTCCCTGATGTTAGCAAATTTCCCTGTAATGTGTACAAAAGATACAGTTCGTAGACGTGAAAATTGTTTTTCAATGTTTATTATGGAGTTTGAATCGGTTTCATTTACATTGTTTAATAAAGAAAAAATTTGGCTTTGAATTTTTTGCATATAAATGTATAAATACAATACCGCAGGTGTGATATATGTGATATATGTGTATATATGTGATTGGAAGTGATTTACTTCATAGAATAATCGGTAAATATACACTTAAGCCTTTCAATACTAACGCAAAACATTTTTCCTAGCAAATGTTTCTGTTTTAAATGATTAATGCACACAGTAGGAACAGAATTTCACGAAAATTAGCTTTTGTAGGTTCAAGCAGACAATAAAACAGTCTTGAAAGGGTTAGAGGGCATCTAGGATTTTCAGGTAATTGAGAACAATTAAACGCCAAATGTTTTCTCATTTCCATTTTAATTATGTATAAACTGTTGGCCTCGTCTAATATTATTTTCAAATGATACCCACGTGATGGAGTGTTTCAAGGAAAATTCTATTGTGAAAAGTGTTACTCAAAAAAGCTAGTGACTCGGGGACGTGGGAGTCGAAAGCAAATTGAATGGAAGGGATAATAATGGTCGTCATTGGATGTAGTGCTACGACCTCGACGCTCCATTTTGCCCCTTGTCACATTCACGTGAGAGAAGCACCGAGCACTCTACGTCCCGAAATGAGCATATGCATCGGCTGCGTGTGTTGTCATTGTTATCCTGAAAGCGCCTCTCTCTCTCTCAATTCTAGCGCGAAACTGCTACGGCACCCTACTCTATTATCTCAATATTTTGGTTTCCCTTCCTTTTTTAGAACAGCCACATTTATCTCACTCCGATTTAGGTTTCACGCCTCGGTGAGGTAAATTACTTTATTTTAACGACCATGAAAAAAAAAGTATAATAGAGGAGCTATTCTCACAAATCACCGCAAATGTGGGATTTTACACGTTTTTCCCGATTCTGAAGACACCGTGTTCAGTACGACTTTTCCATATTTTGCTCGAAATATCCAGTCAAAATCCTTCAAAATCTACTGTTTTATTAAATTCTCAATTTCTATTAACTGCATACAAAAAGTTTAAAATCCGTGATTTAACTGTAATAATAAGGTATTACTCCATTAAATTGCTTAGGATAAAATTAAGTGAATGAAACAAGTGTACAAGTTTTAGGCGTACATGCGTTGTGACTGAAAGGAGATTGTGGGCATAACCTATTGAAGTTGAAATCATGTTTATTCTATTTTCAGCAACTCATTGAAAGTTTTTCGTATTTTACGCTCAACTTAAACTTTCAGCTCAATCAAATTTAATTTTTAAGACTTTACAGCAGGACACGGAGATAATTGAATAAATACAACCAATTTAATAAGTTTATAAAAACTGTGAACTGGTTAAGTGCTTTTATTCAGGTTGAATTATTTCGAGTGGAAGGTTGAAACCATCAATTTTACGGTGATAACTCTAACTCCTTCTAACTTGGTAGAGGGCCGGTGGTTGATCTTGATGTTGAAAGAAGTACCTGCGGTGATTCTAGTCCCTAAAGGCAAGTGTCCTTTTAATTGAATGTGGGTGTTCGCTGTCAAACTCTCCTGATATCTTCTAAATAAACCGCCCTTTGACCAAAATCCCATCAGTAAAACTCGAAAGTTTAGTTTGGCCACAGCAACGGACCCCAAACTTCGGAAACAGGTCCATCCTATCTATAGTTCATCAACTGGCCAATGTTCCATCGCACCACCTTTCCTCACACACACTCGCTCGAATCAAACACAAACTAAAGGTCACGTCAGTGGAAAACCATTGGCAATTCTCCAAGTTAAACTCCCGGGGAACAAGGCTGTCTTTTTAAAAGATAGTACTTGATATTTTATAAGTTTCTCATAACTACCAGATTTTTGGTATCTTTTTCACTGCAAATTCCTACCCTATTTTCTGGATCCCTAGGTTCCCGCTACATTCAAGTGTTTTGGAAGCCAATAGTTTTATCTCATGGAACCCACGATACAAAATCGACACTGGCAGTTCCCAGAATTGCCAGTTTTGAAATAGGAATATCTCGGCCATAAAATTCATATTAAGGCAAAATATTTTTTTTAATTCATCATGGTTCACATATATGCTGACAGACTGGAAGTAAATGCTACTGAAGTATCCACGGAGTGACATTTTCTGGGATAAATTGATTGCGTTAAACTCAATGCACTGGCGGGACTAGAAATGTAATCTATCTTGATCAGCGTATGACGTACGGATGGCGTGAAAACAAATTTACAGCATGTACCCTTTGATATCCTTCATAAACGGACGTGTATCCTCGATCGTGTCGGCTGTCTATAATGAGCAGGTTAAACAAAGAGTCAGTTAGAAACGGTAATATTACTTTCTAGAATAAATGCCCATCTTGTAATGGTAATTATTAAATATAGTATACCTATGAATTTATTAAAATTATCCATAAGTCTATAAATAAATTATGACTCGCTGTACACAAAATGAAAACTATTGTTCAATGATGCAATAGGATATTCCAAGTATTCTAAAATATTTTACATTATTTACATTTTTAGCTATAATTTTGCTCGCCTCCTGTTCTAGGGAGGAATAACAATTTTTCCCTAATTTTTCAATAAGCTGTCATACTCATCACAGGCAATCACAATGCTCTATCGCTCACTTATCACCCAAAGGTCTACATTTCCATGAGATAACGCATAGACTGCACCGCTCATCATGAGATCATCAATATGAATGTAACTAATAAATAGGATCAAAATTTAAGACTGATAAATATATGAAACTTGTGACTTTTGTATAACACCAGAATCAGAATACATCAGTTTTGTTCCTTATCCTGACAGCTGGACTACAACCCTGACTACAATCTTTTTCTTGTGGTCTAGATTTTTTTCACTTCAAACGCACTGAAAATTATTTTTTCACTCCAAGGTGTCATTAACGTTCAACATTTCCTCCATTTTATATATCCTAAGACATGGTAGAAGATGATATGCTTGGAAGTTGGTTAGAAGAAGGCATATTAAAAAGAAGTATTTTATCATTAACGGGAATAATACATCAAATTAATTGTATGAGAATAAAAGAAGACCGGCCACATTGTCTGAGGCCTTTATATGACTAATGTTCGGATTATTTATAAAATTATATTACTGGTACACACGGCTGTGCTTAATTCTGTGCAATCGATTTAAAGCGTATTAACTGATGGAAAGAAAAATATGTTCAAGAAATTTTCTACAATTTCAACGTTGTTGTGTATTGTTAAAAAATTTTGAAATCAAAATTCATTGAAGGGATTGAGCGTATTAAACACTAATGAAGTCAGGTTCCCATTTATCATGCAAAGTAGGAGTATAAATTTAGAAAAATAGTACAGCGTTATCCTTATATCCTTTACTTATGCAGTCAGCACAACTTATTTATCCTGAAAGGCATGAAACCCTTCCTGCACATGACAAATAGTGAAAACAAAGAGACTTCTAGACAAATAAGTGGTTTCCCATAAAAAATTGGACAGGACTATGGAAAATAGCAATAAAAATGTATTCCTGTTAGTCAGCCGGTAGTTAGTAACTCAGAGTAATCCAGGGATATCCCAACCTGTGGCTGGAGCATCATCGGAGAGAAAGTACAAATAAAGAGAAAGTTGGAAGATATTTCCGCAGAGTCGATTCACTCCGTCCTTCCAAACCATGGACCTTTCATGGCCTCACTCGATATAAAAAACTTGATTGACCATGTTGGCGTATCCATCGCAGGTCAATAGGCCATCGCGGCCGAAACGACTGACGCAGCTATTCCACTTTAACGACTCCGGAGAGATTACAAAAGGGCTGGAGAGATTTTCCAGCGTGGTCTGGCAAACGCCACGGATTCCGGTGTGGAAGGAGTTCAGAGGTTTTCACGTTGAACCTTTAATGCCTCTTAAATCCCTCTTAACTCGCGTCTGGGGAGGGAAGGAGGTTGTTTCGCTCTCTCTCTCTCACCGTGGGGGGAATCACTTCTTACCGGGAGCAGGGAACGTCGTGTGCGGTTCGAGGAGGCACTCCGTCTCTCGCGCCGGGTCGAGGCCTGGGGGATCCGCCGGGTGCCGGGGAAAACCTCGGGGCGACACTACGTCTCCTCCCGTCCGCTCCTTCCCATGGCGACCGAACACCTCATGCTCAGCGCGTGCACACAATCCTTACGCACAGGTGCGCCTCTCTTGTGTGTTTTGTTTGCAGTCCCTGCCGCCGTGGAACCGTAAGGTTCGTGTGCGGATGTCAGCCCGTATTAAAACGTGCGGGTGTATGTGTGTGTGTAAGAATGTGAATGGCACATCTCCTCTCCCCTATCCCTTCCCACCCACTTCCCAAAATTCCCCTCCGATCTTTCTCCCTATCGCCCATCCCCCACACTTCACCTCCCCTCTCACCCCTCCCCTTCGCTCAGCCCTTCCTTCCCCTATCTTCCCCAACTTCCCCTCGCAGTCCCACCCATCCCCCACCCCACCACCCTCCCCTATATTCCTCTCTCTCTCTCTCTCCTGAAACTCGCCCAGGACCTCGTGGCCGGGGTCTTAGTCGTACGGCTGACCGAAACGTTCCGTAAAAATGGAAACGGCTTTGGAGAGTGAGCGAGGGAGGGCAAGAGCGAAAGAGAGAGAGTGCCCTGCGGGTTGTCGTTAAGGGTCGGGTAGGGGGTCGCGGTGGGATAAGAACCGGTCCCAAAATAGGATTTCGAACCGTTCGCTCGACGTTCCACCTCACGTCCGACCCCTCCACCCCCTCCCTACACTCAGCTCGCCTTTACTACCTCTCTTCACCCCTATCGCTTCCACGCATAGCCTCTTCCCTTTTACTCTCCCCCCTGAGCTCGCGGAAGGAAGGAAAAATAAATAAAAATAAATGGCGGGGGATTGGAGGAATCGTTATAAAAAATTTTAGTATAAGAGACGAGAGGAGCGATGAATGGGAATTCGCGTGGAGGTTGGAGGGTGGTGCGAGGAATGAAGACGGTTTAGGCACCCTGCGGTGGTTTTCGGGTGCGAAGCATCGGAGTGCCTCGGCCGACGATACGCACACTCGCTGCGGTCAGGTGCAGGGGTCGGGTAGGGGTTGGAAAAAGCGAGCATCGCCTCTCATTAGCGAGCCGGGATAGGATGTTCTGGCTTGGCCGCAGGGGCACGGATCCTCTCCCGTCCCTTGGGGCACCGAGGACGGGATAGGAAGCAGCCGAGGAAGAGCATTTGACGGAGGCCCAGGGAGAAGAAGGGTGAAAGGGAGGCAAGGGAAGGGACGAGACGACAAGATGCTTTGGTGAGGGGTAGGAGGGAGAAAGAGAGCAGAGTAATGCTTTTTTTAATAGGGCTTATTACACGACGAAAGGTCACCGGTGGAGGAAGATACTGTTATTACTCCCTTTCCTTGAGAGGGATCTGGAAAAAAACAGGTTTTTAATGCAAGAGGGGGGATCTCTTTCACTCCCTTCCCTTACTATCTTTCTATCTTACCCCCTCCCCGGAGGATTTTGTCGCAGTGCCCCGTTCGTACCCCCTGCCGCTCACCCTCCCCGGAGCGTGGGGAGATCGCCTGCCTGCCTGGCCGTGTTCCGGCGTCGGCGGCCGAGAATGCGTGGCGCCCCCGGACGGCTCCGTCTCACACGATCACATGAATGGGAATCGAGAGGTTCCTCGGTAGTAATACGGATTCAAGGGTAGATTTTTCGACGATCAGAAGAGCATCAAGACAGATCCACGGGTCAGCGAAATACACGGCACTGCATACTCCAGAAGGTATTTGGCAAAGGAAATAGTAATAACTGAGCTCGGAGCCTAGGTCTTTCTGGGAGTAGCTCCCGAGCGGAGAATCCTATGAACGGGGTGCACTCACTTTGTTCTCCAATCACACGTACCTCATCATGCCAAGAAGACGAATGACTAAACGAACTAGTTATAAAACCAGCCAACTTTGTCATTTGAGTACGTCGTCCTTTAAGGGCGTCGGGGCAGGCGGAGGAAGAGTAGAAGGGACCGTTGTCAAGTTAAACCGAGGTCAGACTCCGTGAATCCTAGGAGGGTGCATGGTCACCGGACCGCGACGGGAAAAGTTTCCCGGAAGAGGCCGGAGAACGCCTGGATGGACGGACGGCCGTTTCGCCGGGGTACTCCTAAATCTCACCACTCTTTCCGACGTGGGAAAACAAACATCACGGGACCGCTTTGTAGAATCACATCACGAGAGTAAAGTTTCCGAGGCTTATCGTGAATAATTGAAGCATGCCAAAGTGAAGAAGAGAGAAGATAAAATGCCGAAGATAGCCAAAGAGAAGAAGTTGTGGAATATAAATGCCGGATAGAAAGAACAAAGAGAAGTGAGAGCAGAAGAAAATAAGAGACGGAGGTCGATGAGTGGGAAAGGGGGACCCGGAAAAACAAAGACTCGTGGGAGAGAGAGAGAGATTTGGGGTAGGAACATAAAGAGATATATTTAGAGAGTGAAGAGAGAGAGAGAGACATAATGGTACAAATATTTGCTCGCGATGCCAACACAATCGCGCTCACTCACCCGGCGCCTCGTCCCGTGATTGCAGTTTTAGGCGGAGAGCGAACGAGCGAACGGGGTGGGCGACGGCGTTTGGCGTTGCAGGGGGGAGTGAGGGGGAGCTCTCTCCGTTCCTCCTCCTCCTCCTCTCCCTTTCCCGGGTATTTGGCTGGATGCGGTGGCTAGGCGCGGGAGAGATGGGGAAGTGGGGAGCGCGGGCGGAGGAAGCGGCGGCGGCGGCAGCGGCGGCGTCGGCGGGGAATAGAGCTCCTCTCTCCGCGGTGCCCCTGCTCGGCCTCTCTCTCTCTCCCTCTCTCTCTCCCCCAAAACGCGCGTGAGTCAGTCCTCCTACGGGAGGGAGCCGGAGAGTGAGTGAGTGCGCGAGAGTCGAGGCAGGAAAACGCGGCGGCGGAGAGAGCGAGGCACACACAGAGCGGGAAAGAGAGACGTTGAGAGGAGGTGAGATAGGAGGACGGAGAGATATAGAATGAAAGGGGGGGGGCCTTCGCTCGCTTCGGGAGCAGGAGCGTTGAGGTACTGGTGGAGCTAACCTGTTGCTGCGCCGCCCGCCGCCTCCGTCGCCACCTCCGCTGCCTCTTCGCCCACCCATGCGCCCGCCTTACCTCCTCCCCCTCCCTACAACCTCTCGCTTCGCTCCGCCCCCCTGGTTTTGCCCCTCAAACCACCACACGCCGAGCTCTCCGCCCCCCCTCTCTCCTCGTCGTGAGCGACCTCCTCAACACGCACACAACACCGGCGAACCCCCGCGTCCCTTTCCGCCAGAGTCGTACTTCCCTTCCCTCCCGTTTTTACCTTTACAAACAACCCTCCCCTTCCCCCTTCATATCTCGGCCCTTCTCCTAGAGGTCTCCTCCCCCGTGTTCTGCTCACCCCCGTTGTATCTCATCGCCCCCAAACCTCTCCCCATTTTTTTAACATCCCATAGCCCCTTTTTTATTCTTCCTCCTCCTCCACCCCATCGTTCTCATCCGCCCTCACAATTCCTCTCGTACCGTCCTTTCGTCCCTCCCCCTCATCCCACTCGCTTCGCCCTCCTCTTCTTCTGTATAGCTTCCCGACATCTCTCGTCCCTCTTCCCTACCCTAATAAAGACATATATCTACTTTTCCCTCAATGCCTGTCTCATCAACTACCTCACTCATTCCCCACTATACTTTTCCTCCCTTCTCTCTCCACAGCCCTTCCCACACAGCCATACCATTCCGCCTACTCCCCTCATTTTTCGCACCCTCTCTCTCTCCATTTCCACTCATTTGCCACAGGTGCCTCTTTCCCCCCTCTACATTCGCCCATTTGTCCGTCCTTTTCCTGCGAACTCTCTCACGATGTCTTGCCTCATTTTTCTATCCTCTCCAAACTAGTGTTTTTTCCCATTCCTCTGCCAAACATCCCCCATTTTCTCGGGTGTCTTATTTTTTTCCTCGCGCTTCTATCTAGTCTTTTCCTCCAAATCTCTTCACAACGTCTCGTCCCATTTTGCTATACTTCACTAACAAGTATCCCGGGTAAACATTCTTCATTTTCTCTCTCAGTGCCCCACCCTTGACATTTTCTCCTCGGGTTCATTTTCCTCTCGCTGTTTCTCGTCCCAATCTCCTTTCACATCTTATTTCCCCACCTCTTTTCCTTCCTTTCTGCGGCTCCCGCCGCCTCAAATGTCTCCATCCCTCTAGCATTTTTATTTCCACCTCCTTCTCCCCATCCCGGCCGTGCGCGCACTTTCGGTTCGTTCGCCTTTGTATTTCGATATTTCGCCCCTTCCCTCCTTCACAGAGACTCTTCTCCTCCTTTCTTTTCGTGCTCCACTCGATTTTTTCCCCGATCCATCTCTTGCCCGTGAGCGTTTCTTCGATCTCCTTTTCTCTCTTGTGCGTTCGTCAAACTCTCGCGACCTTCCGTCTCTCCAAGCCCTTTCCCCAAGACATCGCCAAAGCTTCGACTTTTAAGGGCTAAATATTCCTCGCTAGCTTCCCGGAAAATTTTTCATATTGCCGTTTGGAGTCTTAACTATGTTGCGTAATTTTAAAAGATCCGACTTTGCAATTTAGATCTTAGCAATCTCGTCGTTCGTCAGCCGTCTTATAATTTGGAGAGGTGCCCAACATTTGAGGTCGCCTACTATATTTAATAATCAAGGTGGGCAGACGAGTGAAGGAAGTATTTGCATGCGAAATGGATGAAAGAAAAGAAACCCGGACGTTGCATTAGCCTTTTATGCATAAACGATTCACATTTTCAGTCTCATCCGGTGGAATTCTCTTGGTTAGATCTTTGTCATGTCTGAGGCATAAGTAGAAATCGGGATTCAACAGAAAAAAATTTCCAGGATCCTAAGCCGGGTTCTCCGAGTAGGAAGCCAGTACTTAAGCTACCACATCAACCTGATTCCCATATTGTTCGTTGAGCGTTCTGCTTTTCATTACCACCCCTTTTTCCCATGTTCTCTCTCTCAGCTCCCAATGTCTCATTTAGCGCCCTGGCCCACATTCCCTCCTCGTTCGCCATCACTCTTCCTTATCTCCGTCTCTCTCTCTCTCACCTACTCTCCTTCCCCCCCTCTTTCATCGTGCCTCGTTTACCCTATTCCTACCCTTTGTTTTCCCTTCCCTCCCCCTCCTAGCATCATCCTTTTGGTCTTCACCTCACGCCCCTCTCCCTTCAATCACGTCTATCCTCCCTCACCCTCCTCTTCCCCTCACCGGCCCTTCTATCCCCTACCTATCTTCGCGAACCCCACGACCTCGTCCAACCCCCATTCTCGACCCCACACCCTGCCCCTCTGTCCTCTCGCATTCCCATCATGTTCCCCCTACTCTCCCTCACTGCCCCCTCCCCTCAATCCCTTTGTCCTCCCTTTTCTCTCTCTCACCCGTTCCCGGCTGTCTCTCTCTCTCTCGCCATTTCCCTCGCTTGAATTCTCCCCCTCCACCTCCCCCCCCCTAACTCTGCCAAAAAAACCCTCCCACCCTCAGCACCCTTCGTCCTTCACCACCCTCCCGTCCTCTAATTCTCTCTCTCTCTTCTCTCTCTCACCTCAACCTTCGTTCGCCTCGCAAAAATCCGGCCATTGCACGTACGTTTTTTCCACTACGTGGGGCGGGGGGAAGAAGAGATACTCCTGCTGCTGCTGCTTGCTACCCGTTGTGGGTCACGGGGAAAGAGACGCACAAATGGTTTGCCAGAGCGTGGGTCCGAAAATGCGAGGACCGAGTGCTTTTTTATTTATTTTTTTTCATTTTTTTATGGTGAGCAGGATGTGGAAGGAAAGTAGAGGGGAGAGAAAGGAAGAGGGGTGTGCGAGGAGTTTTCAAAAACAGAATAACGGATCTCACTTAGCAAATGACGGGAAATATGCAGCATGGCGTGTTTTTTGGAGGTTTTTTTGGGTCGGGCAGGACGCTGGCTGGTGGAAGAGAATGCGCGGGGAAGTACGTCGGAATAAGGGAAGGAGAGAAGATGGAAGTAAATGTGTTTAAGAGCTTCGAACGGGATGCCGTGAGCGAGGCTGGTTTTGGGGAGAATGCGAAGGAGAATGTTGGGTTGAGTTGGAGGGAGAGAGCAAGGAGAAGGACCCATGTTTTAAGAGATTCGGACGACGGGATGTTTGGATTGCTGAAAATTTAGCGTCCCGGAGCGTGAGAGGAATGGTGTCCTACGTTGTCTTTCATCCCTCTCCCCACCCTCCTCCCACGAAGCCGGATGCGATCCTCGTCCTCGTCCCTCCCGGAGGCTCACCACCATATCACGTGATCTGAAAACTGGAACGACTTGTTGCTGTGTGCAACAAATGGACGCGGAGTGTCTGAGGGGCAGGAGGAGGGAGGGGAGAGTGGCGGAGGAAGGGGCTCAAATGCTACAGGTACTACCCGCAGCTCAAACCGCGACATGACCGCACCAGCGAGAAAGCTCAGCCTAGAGAGGGATTACGACGGGTGCTGCCGCTGCCTCAAGTCCGTTCTCCCTTAGCGGGACTCCAGCTTATATTAATATGATTAAAATTCATCAGGACTGATCTTGAGGTGGGCTTTCCTCTGTGATCCGAATTGGTTGCTGGGATGTTCTGGGATCTTGTGATTTAAATCATCACATTGAAGAAGATGAAGTGATGGAAAACGTAAAACTTAAGTCGTCTTCAAGAGAACTTTTTTATTTATCCGTAGCTTATCACTTTTAATGCTAAAGCTGAATACGAATTTAAAATAAAAGAATTTAATGCCTGGATGTAATCTAAGTGAAGGAGGTTAAATGTTTCAACCCCTCGGTTAAAGGCTTAAATAAAGACACATGGAAAAGTAATAATTTTACTTTTATTGAAATTATTCCATTTCTTCTTATTCTAATTATTCTAATTTCACTTAACGGACGTAATGCTTGCCGTAAGATTAGGTCATATTATGACCTTATCAATCTTTATATCATGAAAAAGCTGCTCCATTCTCATCGAGCTTGAACTACAGAGTGTATAGTTTTCGGAAAAATATGCGCATGTACCTGCAGCAGATTGTATTTGACAAATGGCTTTTTTAATAATTGTATCGTGTATGGGAAGTAATACTAACCGCAATACATTTTTTTTTATTTATTAATCACATGAAGTTCTTGTAAAAGGATGAACTTAAGTAATAACTACTGACCCATTGTGCCTGAGGGCAAAGGCTGCAATTCAATTGATTGTTTAATGACTTCGTGTTATATAATTTTCGTACATAAAATTAGGGTAGGAATAATATTTACATTAATCTCTGAGTGGAGTGGTTGCCTGGAAGACCATACGTTTGGTTAGCCATTAACGAAGGATTCCATGATTATATTAGTGGAAGTGGCTGTAAAAAACAAAGATACTTTAATCGAAGTTATATTATCTGTGGAACCAGTAATATATATAGAAAAACGCACTCAGCCTGGAGAAAAGAAGGGCCCCCAAAGTGAATCTGTGAATTTCCCACGACATATTATATAATAGCCCCAGGTGAGGTCATCCTCGCATATCACACCAGTTTTCGGGTATGAGGTTGGTTTCCCATAGCAGACTTCCTCCAATCTACAGTCACGTTAATATTGCATCCGATTTTTCCTAATAATGCATATTCTCCGAAATCATAGGGGTGGTTTAGTTACCGAATCAAAGGTGCAGCAATGACCCTATATCCTCAATGGTTTGACTCTTGCTCAATGTTTTGGGATACCTGTGTTAATGAAGATGAAAAAGTCAGACTCACGCGAGATAGGTTCGACTCCATCAAAGTTATTCATGCGTCCAGAATTTTAATTTGCTTATCATATTCATATAACAGCCTCGGTGGTCTTCAGCTGACTTAGTAGTAGTAGTAATTAATGACCACGTGCAGATTACTAAAGTCTTCTCTATCCTAACTGTACCGGTAAGGCTCATTATAATCTATTAACATATTTTTATTGAGCAATTATTCAAATTATTTTTTATATCTATCCTTAATGTTTTTATTTTGCATACGCGTTTACTTATAAAAACTTACTGGTACATTAGAGTAGACAATTTTTTTTCCTAAGTCCTTGTATTTTATGACATCTTTCATAAAAAAGCAACCAATCCCTGTTTATCACATGATTTACTCAAGTTTTCATCATAATAGAATCTTTCCCTTTGGTGTAACGCCACCTACTTTTCTATTCATACGGAATTCAAATTCGTCGCTGCGTTATTTAAATATTTATCCTTAGTCGTGACAAAATGAGATTACATAAGTACTATTGGTAGTGCCTTTTTACACTAGTTTAGCCACCTACGCGTCCTCCATCGCCGTGATATCCATAGAGGCTTTACTGGAACTAAATATTCTGACGAAGCACCGTGCTTTTTAAAAGTTGATATAGTTTTGCTTAAGTTCTAGCGGAGAGGTAGGTGCCTATATTTTTCTTAGAGAATGTTCAAAAGAATTGTCCATTATTTTTGTAAAACTCAATATTTTAAAGGATGACTCCCAAATAGAAAGTCCCAATATTTGCATTTTAAGTCTAAGTTAATTATGAATAGCAATCTAAAGATCGTAAGTCAAAGGAGATCAAAATTCACATTTTGAGTCAAAATGGCTGTAGTTGTCCAAAACCATGACATTTTTGCAAACATCAAGAGAATATCTTTTCATTATGCTTTATCGTGAAATAAGTATGATGGACAACTAAATTAAGGATAATTTGTATGCAATGAATATTCTATGGCCAGTCTGAGTTGACTCTAATTAAATTTAACTTTTTGGCTTCTAAATTATCATTTTAAATGACGGTAATGACTTGGGCCGCAGTTACTTTAAAACAATGACGTGCCGTGGAAGTTCGTAATATTATGTTTTTCCTGCTGTTATTGAGACGTTTTTACATCTAGCAGACATATGATATGTTCATTCCGTTCTTGGTGGGTTATATTTGTGATAAGTTCATTTTTTAATTAATATCTTAGAATATCAGCAAGGTAGACATCCATTCCATAAAATATTGCGATGCATTGCTTTACAATTCTCTAGATCATATTGTCCAGGCAATAGGGACGTAAGGCGGTGAACTCAGTTCTAGCAGACCAAATAAGGTCAAATAATGTCCGGTTCAGACAACTATCGCGCTTACAATCGTAGCCGGCCTTCACGTATTCATACTAAATTATTGTAACTTCCATGCCCTCCTCACCAGGAATCACAACGAACAAGATAAGAGCAAGCAGCTAATTTCGAACAAAATTAATACTACCGCATCCCTGTGACTTTTTTAGACTTGCGAAACTGTTTAAAAGGAAAATAATATTCCTCTTAGCTTATTTATCAAAATTACCCATTTCCTTTCCTTTCATTTCCATTTTCCATTACTCTTTCCATTTCTTTATTTATCGCGCTTCATCTTTCCTGGATTCCGCTCTCAACACCCGAATCTAACCGAGTTAAGTTGGCAGCAGAAGGAACTACTAGAACGACGGTTTATCAACACACATGGCATTTAGGGCCTATAACTATGCGCACGACTGTCGATACGTTATTCGTGTGAACAAAGTATCATCTAGAAAATTTAGGGCCTGTAAAATTTAGTACCTTGTCTTCAAAGAATATCGTCATTCCGTCTCTTTCATACGCTGGTGGCTGCGAGACCATTTCAAAGAGAGAATAGCATGAAACTTTTATTTAAATACTTCTGTTTAATATCAAATCGCTCATATTAATAAAAAAACGTTGGAAATAGTAGCATTGTTTACTTTTATTGAGTTTGAAATAGTGTAACAAGCGTTACAGCTTATTTGAAATCTTTCGGAAACGTATGGCACTAATATTTGCTGAAATTGATGGCAGTAATATCATATTGGATGAAATAGTAAGATAATACGTTTAAATTTCATTACATAAAATATTGCGGGCGATTGAATCATGAGTTTCTTATATTTGTTCATCATTATTTTTTGCTAATTCGTTCTTGCTTATTAATCAATTGAATGTGGGTCAAAAGATATGTCCAGAAAAATCAAGTTTGGAAACTAGGATTTCTAAGGGTGGGTTTACACTGGAAAGTTACTTCGGCAAGTTACTTCGGCAAGTTACTTCGGCAAGTTTCTTTTGCAAGAGCTTGTGGAGGATTTTAAGCCGACGAAAAAATGTTCACTACCTAGATAGGTTGCTCCTTACTCTGGCAACTATCCGCTTCTGCAAGTGTCTTAACGTAACTTTTAAAAGTTCTACAAGCGGGCTTGATGAGCCGTTTTCACCTGCATTTTACGTCGAAATTCGCCTGCTGCCTTGCACTATAATCTTGCCAGTGTAAACCCACCTAACGCATGTAAGCGCCCGAGGATAGGGAAAATGTATACACGCGTGTTTTGCGGGTGCTATGCATTTCAGGATGAATCTGAGCTGAAATAAACGACAGCGTCACCAACTGCCATTCTGCCATACATCTCTTTAATTTGAGAAAGAATGCAATGTCTTCTAGATGTTGATGTCATTATGATATCAGTCTTCCCGTTCCTGACTGCTAAGGGTTCGCGACTCCCTCTGAGTGACTAATTCAAAGGCAACCGCTGTCGAGGAAGCGTACGCAAATCCGGGCAGTCAAATATTCAGACCGCATTGACCTAACACTAACTTTCACTCGGATTATGTTTAACCTACACAGACAGACAGTAATCTCCGAAAGAGGAATTTATAATAAACAATTTTATATCGCATTAAGTTCTCTGATTTATATAATAAGATCCAGATTGAATTGAGGGCCAGGTAGAAAAACTCTCAGCGTTGCCATCATTCTATATCAAATATCATTTAAAAAAACTATCATTCCGGTATATTGCTTCCCTACACATATATTTTGTTTTTTTTTTCGATCCAACACATCTTATTCAGTGATAATATAGATTCTGCAATCATACCTTAGCCAAAATTAAGGAAGTTGATACAATTGAAATATTTATGCCTACATTATACTTCAATCACAAAAAAACATCAATGACCTTCCGATGTTGATTATTAGAAATAACCCATTAAATATGGTCTAGTTTATGAGCTATAAATTTTTACTCACAATAAATAATTATATGACTCGTCAATTCAATATAATGCAGGAAATTTGTTTTTCCTGTTAATTTTCCCAAATTCTCTGAGTCAACTTTCCATGATCTGGTGACAGAAGCAATTAATGCTTACTTTTATTTTTTTACAAAGGTCGAATCCGATCACTCATCATATTCCTTCAATTTAATCCTTAATTAAATTCTCCCATTAATGTCTGGTGTGACACAGAGGCATAATTACCATATTTATTTTATAGTTGCGTGATTTCCGGTAATGTTGATTGTGTGTATTGAGATTATGGTATGGACAAAATCTTTTATGAGGCAAATAAAGCAAGTGATTGTGAAATTTAACCTTAATTTGTTATTAGTCGATTGGAAAAATACTAAACATGGGTAATTTTTTATATTTTTATTTTTCGTTTTTATTTTGCTCAAGACAAAGTTTAAACTTTTTGGTGTTTCATTTTAACCCTTTAAGGACCAAGGGACATATTTATCCTATATTTTTTAAACGCTCCCATATTTTATGAAGGCAGTCTAGGGTTCTAAATTTTATATTTACGGAGTCAGTATGTAAGCGGCTTTTAGAATAAATACTTGTTTTGAATATCTGTTTATTATTGTAGTTGAATTATTGACAATATCTTTCACTTGAAATACCATCAGTGAACCGGAAATTTAATTTTTTACAAACATTAAAGGACGAACCAAACACAACATTATCATCGGTTTGGCCTTAGTATGTAATTATTTGATGACTCTGCTGCTATTGACGCTGCATTTGTGCTTTTCTTTTTGCAAAATATTTGTTTTTATGCCATGGAACACATTTGTCCCTACAGAATGCCTGTAACGGAATGAGACTTGACATTGGTTTACATAAATTGATTCATACTAACTGAATTGCCACCATTATGAGTGCCGTCTGGGCGTTATCTGGGAATAAAGACGATGTTCAACTTGAGGAGATGATGGAGATTACTGGGTAAAGATGCTGACAATGGAGGAGGAGAAATCATTACTGTGAGGTCTTTTCCATAGTACACATACTCTTTCGCAGTAATTAAATTGCCGCCTCTATGGGCGCCGCCTTAGCGAGTTAAATTGCATCCTGTGGGAAGATCGCGTGGTGGTATTGTTACAAAATTAGTGGTCTTAGATGCATTAGTGTGTTAAGAATTTGCAACCAAAACAAAACAACTTGCTTTCGACATCTTAAACGCAAGTAGGAGACAAAATACTGTCCGTACGTTTTTCACTTGCGCGTTGCGTGGCGAAAAAAGAGCTACAAAGAAAAAGGATATTTGTGGTTTCCCCTAAGGAAAAGGGTCTTCCGATTCCCCCCAGTGCACTTCACCGCCTCGACTACAGCGATCACCCCCACCCTCCACGGGACAAACCGTCACCACAACTCCAGCATGATGGTAGAGGTCCTCGAGGTAGAGGCCTTGGGGGGCACCTAGAAGCCAAACTATGATTATTTTCCTCCTCAGCGAAGACTACTAATCCTCTAAGGGATATCCTCGAAACATTTCTTGCACGGAGAAAAAAGCATACCACCAAACGGCGTAACATATCCCCTGCCCTGGTAGTGAGTGTCTCTTCGTTTTGTTGCAGTTGGGATGATGTTACCTTCAAGGTGAGTCAAATGACCTCTCTAACAACTATAGCACGTAATTAAGAACGTTTCTGACAGTGCTAATGCGCTCGTCAAGTACTTCGTTGCAGTTGTAGCCAATTGAAAAAGGATGCCGATAGTAGAACGCTTGTTTGCAATATCTGATAATGCTATTGAGCAGATTCTACCTGCTGATAACAGCGATGATGAAAATAATCTTCCACTTGATGAAGAAGATGCAGGTTTTCTTAATGAAGATGCTGACAAAATAGGTGAAGAAATTATTACTGAGCGCCTTGTTCCAGAACCACTGCTTCCGAATATTGGTCACTCTTCTTCGCCTCAACCATCGACAACGTCTGCATTGCAAGCCTCAAATTCTTTACCACCGAATGGCGGCAGGCCATCTTTTGTCTCTTCGACGTTGGCAGCATCCAATGATTTACCTGAAGCACCACGAAGCAAATATCGTGCAAAAACAGCCCAGAACAAAGACATTAGTTTCATCTGGAAGCCTCGGAAAGCAAATTTCCAAATGAAAACGATAGAATATGATTATGGTGCGGTGAACATAGATATCGATTTGAGTGTGGAACATAGTGCCTGTGAACTATTTAAGAAAGCTTGCGGTTTCAAAGTGAATTATAAACAATGCAGAAGAGGATTCCTTTCCAAACTGACGCCCAAGAGGTCCGAGCGTTTTTGAGGATGAATTTGGTGAATTGTTATCACGTGGTTCCAAGTCTTGCTGAGACTATTGGCCAACTGATCCTGACGTGCAGGTACCATGCATTGCCTATGTAATGCCTCGAAATCGGTTTGAAGTGATCAGGAGTGCCTTGCTTTTTGTGAACAATGAAGAGATGCTTCCCAGAAGCCACCCCGATTATGATAAAGCATTCAAAGTTCGGCTCCTAATTCATCACTTCAATCGATGCTTCCAGAATGTACGGAAATCGAGCAAACAGCAATCAATAGATGAACATATGATATAATTCAAAGTAAATAACATTATGAAGCAATATGTAAAGAGTAAACCCATAAAATGGGTTTCTAAGATGTAGTACAGATATGATTCAAATTCTGGTTATTTATTGCAATTCGACTAGTACACAGGTAAGAAAACTGACACAGAACATGTACTTGGAGAAAGTGTAGTTACCACACTAACTAAACCGCTTGCGCACTTGTGTTGCGAGATTCAAATAGAAAACTTCTTCAATTCACCATTACTTCTGTTGAAATCACAACAAAAGGGTGAGAAAACATACCTCACCCTCCTTCTACCTCGAAATCCATTTTAACGTGCAGTTTCTATAATTGGATGGTGTCCAAAACTTTTTATCGCTCGCCCTTGTGGCTGCTTGCTCTAATTATAACCAAGAAGGTCGAGCAACGAAGATTAAGAATGCGAGCAGTAATCCCGCGAATCCCTTTATTCTTTTTCCATAGGTCGATCCACGTATTTCCCACCTAGAATGAGTACTTATCCATTGCCCCCATAGATTGAAGAAGAGAATAGGTGAAACCATACGATACGTTAGTACAGGAGAATGTTAAAGTAATTAAAATACGCGATCGGCCATATTCAATGGATCACTTGTGCAGTTGATGAGCCGAAAACTATTGTATCTGTTTAGGCGTTGTTGCAGTCACGTGATGATTTACCTATAATAATGAAAAATGGAAATAATTTACGTAAAACGCTGCCTTATTTGTTAAATTTATGGATAGATTGGGTATGATAGCAATGTCAGGTAGATCATTTTTCGCGGAAAAGTTGGACTTTGCCATCTACTCCGTATTTTAATGTAAGATTGCAACGTGTTTGAATGCTGCTCGAACAAATTAGATCCGTATGACACCCTCGGACCCGGCACCCAAACAAAGGTTGCATTGGCTCTAACCCTCTCCTCTTCTTAAAACAACTGAGGAGCCTTCTCCTACCTCCACTCTTCTCCATCTTATAGTTTGCACTTAACACTCAAAAATTATATTAACGGTTTTGTGCACTCAGTCAAAATAGCGAAATCTACAATAATTAATCGGTCTGCTCGAGTCCAAGTCAGACGATCTGCATTGTAAATCCTCCCTCAGGAAATGCTATTTTAGCCTCTTCGGATTTAGTTTTCCCAGAAAAAATGTTAAAAATTATTCAATATCCTGGTTATCTTAGTCTTATGGCCATCACTGATTCATAATGCTGAAGTCAATGACCTAGCAAATGGCTCAAGGGCGGCTTTCACGGGTGGGCAATTCAGCAGATAATTAAGTTCTATAAATTGTTGAACAATAGCCTAACGGATAAATTTTACGTCACAATTTTATACAACTGCTTGCAAAGGCCTATGCTACAAACTTCAAGCAGTAAATTTTTCCCACTTCCCTAGTTTTGTAATAATGAAGCACCAAACACGCGGATTCGTCTAAGAGCTTGAAAAATGGGCAGTTTTTCCGTTATTTACATAATAATGTGAAATAAAATCCATGCCCAGCAAAAGTGTTTCCTATAAATCAACGTACAGAGTAATATTCATTAATTTTTTTATAGAGTAATAGGCTTTAATTTTATGGGCAAGTTACTGAAATATCTTTCCCTGTTTTTTTTTAAATACTAGACTTCGCACTCGGGTAACATAATTTTGAAACGGACAGTAGGTTAGAGTATGATTGGTTTAGGAGTGGCTATGATTGTAAAGTATACAAGTAAACAAATCGCATTTATCTTTTACTAGACGCATTGATCAGTTATGGGGACAAATAAAATGGCAAGAGAATATAATCTTTCAGCTTGTGAGATTAAAAGGAGCTGTCGAGTCAGGAGTATTACAGTCCGAACTTAGGAGTTATTTTGCATGAGTCATCATCAATAAATTATGCTGCTAATGACTAATGCTGCACTGTGTTCCACAATTTTGCTCCTGACACACCCAGAAAGGATCACGAATAATAGATTCATCGTACGCCAAGAGCAGCCATTCCCAACATCGATCGCTCTCCATTCCCCAAATCCATCACCACGCTGCAAGAACCTCCGTAAAAAAGTTACCTTTTACTGAGTCGATGGAAAGGGATTTTAACAGCGCTTATTTACGTGCTTAATATGACATCAGACCCGTTCTTACATCGTGCCAAAGCGATTCCTTTTCATATCCCTCTGCACTTTTTCTTTTCTTTTGCAATCAATTATTATTCACCAGTACTGATACAGTTTCAAATATAGTTTCATTTTAACTTCTCCATCTTCCTCTAAGATGTCCTCTAGATACCAGTCCCAACAATCACTTATTTATCTCTTTTTTATCACTATGACAATAACTCAAAAAGGTTAATCAACAAAAATTAAATTAAATTCAATATTATAAAAATAAATTAATACATAAAAGTGATTCTGGTTATCAATTAATTAAACATTTATACACTTGGAAGGCGTCACTAAGGATAAGTGTAGTTACAGTAACAAATTCCTGAACGTCTTCACACTACAAGGCTGTAAATTTAAAATGCCACCCTAGCAAAAATATAGCACGCTATAGCAAAAGGTGGAATTAAAAGTTTCTCTGAGTGAGCGAAGGAAAGCGTCTCCCATTCGAATGCTTGTATTTAATAATTCCGGTGTAGATGTCGATACAATTGATGGACTCCAGCTCTCCGTGTTTCACAGAGCTTTCATTTATAAATATCGGAGCCATTGTGAAATTATAGTAATGCACTAATGATAGAAACTAGTCTACGTATAAATGTTTAAAACTGAATATTGCGTTTATTGATTAATATTCTGGAATTAACTGCAATGCCATTTCTGCGCAATACATTTTAACATGCAGCAGATATTGAATTTATTACGTAGGTGTTGTCTAATGCCTAAAGACGGGCGCTGAGTTAAAATAATTTCCATTTAATTACAAAGTAAAATTGCTTAATTTTTCGAAAAAATTGCATAACACGAGCAGGGTGTAAGAATTATTTTTCCAGTGTTACACTCATTTGGTGCCATTAATGAGCAGAATACTTTTCTCTAGTAGTAGCGGGAATTGGTTTAAAAGAACGACTTTTCCAAACCGATATTACATGCAATGGTGAAAGAACCCAACCAAAGCTTTATCTCCTCCCTTAAAAGTACCTTTTTCACTCCCTTTTCTTCTACGCATCCCCGATCTACCAAGAAGTAAACGCTACAAACTGGTCGAGTTACCATTACCATCAGAAGGACATCCTCCAGAATATTGCATGAAGTTGTGCTTCCCGAATTGATCTAGTTCTCAGTAAAGCTGGTCGCCGTCGGATACTTAAATTGTATGCTGTGACGGAGGGATTTAAAGTCCAGTGCGGGCCTTGGCAAATTTTAAAGACGGAAGAACAAAACTTCACAACAGTCAAGAAATCATATGAGGGTCATAAAAAATGTCTTCTAATGAGAAATATGTATTGTTATAACAAGTTAAAGTATTATGTATATCATTAACAAATGTAGAAAATGCCACCATCATGTGAATAAAACTGTAAAACTTTATTTTACGAACGAAGCTAGGATTGTCTTTTTTTAAATTTTTATTTATGAGCCACATGTACACAGACAAGGAGTCGCATTTGGCACGCGAGCCTCAGTCCGCTGACTGCTACTTTTGTGAAAGTGATCAGAGATAAAGGGATTGCGGTGGAGAATGGGAGGAGTGGCAGTGACAGTCTAATTTTCCCAATGGTTACCAACAATTGGCGCATTGTACTTGATTGTAGTCAAAAATAAACAAAGGCACTCGGCTGGTACCTATTCCCCCGTGGTGACCGATTCATAGGAAATAAGATTCCTTCAATCCTAAAATCGTCAACTGCACATGTCCTACGAGCTATTGTTGAGGCTGTATTACGAAGAAAATCTGTTTGAATCATTCAGATATACTTAGCTCTGAGACGAAGAAATTAGCCAATGAAGGAAATAAATATTTCTTTCTCTTATGATTACAAATGCTTCAATTATTTTTTGTTGCTAGTCCGCGGTCGACTACTTGCACCGACATAAACGACGCATGCCTTATGTCTTCCTTGCTGAATTCATCATAATCATTTGGCGTTCCACCGATTTAATGTTATTATTTTATTAGCTCCCCTACCGACCCCACGAACTCTTGCAAAAGCTGTAAGCAGACAGATGCGGATATATGCTACATTACTAGTGACTAACAAACTTTTTAGCACAAATATCATGATAGATCAAATTAAAATAAATGGCTATTGCTTCTTTGTGACTTCATCATTTCACTCAAAAGGCAACATTCGTGAATTATTTACACAGCCGACCACCGAAAACAAAACAGCACACCAGCAATGATTTTATTGGAATTATCAATAAAAATGATTGATTACTACAATACTTTTTCCAACTGTGATACCTGCACTTCATATTCGTGTTAAATTTAGATACGCACTCAACTGCATTGATTTCATTCAGCTGAGATCACGGAATTGTTATGAGCACATATAGATTGATCTTTAATACTTTCATCATTAAAACTTTTTATTTCTGCTAATAGGAAAAAAGGGCTAGAGATGAGTATTAACAAACCTCGAAGGAAAAACTGTGAATATTTACTGTCGTCAGCTTGCTGCATCATGTGGCCTTTGTCTATCATAGTGCATTTCATTGGCTACACCGTCACAAGGGAGTTTTCTCTCTTTCCATTATTTTAGAAGAGTTATCCTTTATAGCACACTGGAATACATTATATCGCTAACGATTCAGTTTACCTAACTTGAGCGTTCGTCTATATGCATCGTAAATATTGTTACAACTTAAAACTCACTCACAGAAATCATTTTCTTCGGAATGAATGTATCCATAATATCCATTGCACCTTTCAGGATTTATGACAAATATTCGCCGAAGGTTATAACTCGGGAGAGACTCGTTGATCATGTTTCCGCGCAGTACCTAATAAAATATTATTATTGCAATAAATCACTGGTAATTCTTACGCGGAAATGATAGAGAGAAGGAACCATGGATTTTCTGCATGTTGACAAACTATCATTATATCCATAAATTCTTTTATTTATCTCCTAAACTGTTATTTCGTCATATAAATCATAAGCTCCCACCATGCAATTGATATGTCCATTGTGAACACTTAATAATGCACACTCCTGCTGACTAACGTACGATATGTGCGTCAATTTAAAGACGCATAAAAATAAATTGCTCACCAATAAAAAAACAATTTAGTCGAAATGTAATAATGAAAAGAGCGAAGTGATGCTGCCACATAATGCTGGCCCTTGCCAGTCGTCTGTAGCTACATGTGATTTGTATCAGGCTGTTCATCAGGGAGCGTTATTAGAGGACTGTTCTGAAAATTATCATGCACCTAGTTACCACCCGTCGAGTCGCCGGATAGAATGAGTAACTAACCTGATACGTAATACCAAAGGGCGACGCGTAGGGGGTGACACCTAGAGGGTGAGAAACATCCCGGCCATGGTACGTAATAGCCCCCAGGTTGGGCGGGAAGTGTACAAATCATTCGAGTCTTGCACAAAAGAGCACGAGCTGAGTTGGACAAAAGTGGATGGAGGTGAAGTCTCTCCAGGTTTTTTTTTTTACGAGGGGAGGATGTAGGCCTCAGCAACCCTTGTTTGGTTGTCTGGGCTGAGGGTGTCATACAGGTCTGTTTCGAACGAGGTGCATTCAACCGCTTGCATAAAGTTCTGTGAAATAAAAAAATACATAATAGAGTAGAAGGCGACTTGATGCGCGAAAGTTAAGCTTTTTTTGGCCAAATGATCTCATCCTGCATTGCTATTGCACGCAATTTGTCCTTAATTTTATTAAATATGGCAGTGCTTTGTATTAATGATTTTCCTTCTGTCAGATTAGGTAAATACGCTGCTTTTTCGGTGTTTTATGTTTTTAATGTTGCCTTCTACGGTGCATTTAAATTACAATTTTTATCAGTAATTTCTTTTCCTGTTTTCACATTAGCGTAAGCCTTCATTCATCATGACAAAGCAGGTTTCTAAAAAGGTAGGTTTCTAGGTATCTTCAGGAACTTCAATTTTGTATTCCATTTTTTTATTTTAGTGCAATTTTCACTGAAGATCAATTCTTCTCGGGTAGCTCACTCGGTCAGGTATATCATTTCCGCCGACGTTTTGATATCGGACTCTGTGATCGTCTTCAGGAGTTATGAGAACTTTAATTCTTCTTTTTTAGTTCCCTGTATTCAGGTTCATAAATTTATTGGGTGAAAATGGGTAACATAGGATATTGTTTAGCCTTTATGCAGCGGCAGTGTACTCGGATTTGTTAATTATATTGGCGTAGTATCTCAACTACGTTGTCTACATCAAGCGTTTTACAAATAAGCATAAAAAGCGAGTCTGTATGGCATTAAACAGAATGTAACAAATACCGAATACTATTCCATATGTTTCCTATCGATAAATGGGAGATTAATTTAGACAGCAATGTTTAGAATTCGCAATGGAGTTAGAGCTTCTCAATTGTAGACTCAAAAGCCATAGGGCAAGGGTTGATATAGACGTGTTGCGCGGCTCGCGTATGAAGTAATTGTCAGGTAGTTAGATTAAGATTGGGTAGAATCGTTCAACTTAGTGGATTATTGCTTACTACTCTTCATCAAATGCCAATATAAAATATTCCGATATCAACTATTCGTCGTATAGTGCGTTAGAAAAAGGAGAACTCACTTCTTTTATCATAAACTAGAGAAGGTGCCCGTTGAAAATCAACGGGAAGGAAAAAATCAACACTGCGCTTGATTGCGTACTACGTCAAATTTTTAAATCCAATTTACTACACATTTTAGCATTTACCATAGCAAATATAAAATTTCGATTTATCATTTAAAATATTATCATTTACATTAATAGTAATAAACCATACATATCTTATTTTGTGCAAAGAATCATTGAGTTAATGAATATACACGGAATCTCGACTTAAACAATGAGTGTGGTCGTTATGGGGACGAAGACTCAAAAACGCTAAAATATTGCGAACAATCGTTACGTTTTAGCAAACATTTCGGAATTCCGACCGGAATACAAATTTTATTGAAGTTATGAGAATCTTTATTTTCTTTTCTATTGGTGCCTTTTCCAAAAACATAAAACCACTATTTTTAATTTAATGTTACGAATAAAAAAAAAATTTTCCGGCCAAATTAAGATACATCTTTACGTGTATTTCTTATGTGGAAATGTATCTACTTCCCTGATGGTTTAAAACGTAAATTCCGTATATTGTTTTTTAGCAAAAACAAAAAGAATGCGAATTACACTTAAATGAAGAAGTGTGAAGTGTTTAGGTTGATGTAAAACATCACGAGAAAGCGTTCCACAGAATTTACAGAAATGATACTTCTTTGAAAGCAACCTTTTGAGGATGAAATGTTGGTATTTATTGTAATAACTCTTTTAAAAACATCAGAAAGGTAAACTCACGACCCGGGTTACGGTACATCGGTATTATCATCGGGTTCTTAAAACAGAAACACTTCTCTTCATTAAGTCTTGAATAAATATGCGATGGTGGGAAGGGTAAGGTGTACGTAGAGGTTATGCGACAGGCAATAACAGGCGATGGAACAGGCTACAAGCATTGTTAAAAAGAAACTTATCTTCGGAGAATAGTTAAGCTATGTTGTTGGTCATTTAATCTATTGAGGCCTGAGTAAATACCACTACTTACTTTCTCAGGGATTTTTACTGGAGTAAATAAGTTTGGTTGCTATTTTTATTTTATTTTTAATAAACATTTCTACCGTTTTATTAATTATATTTCTTTTTATGCCCAAGTTAATTTGAAAATTATTTTTATTTGGTGCCGAGATGAAGTGGAATTTAAAATGAAAAGCGGCTTATATGTTAGAAAATGTAAGGATTGTAACAGAGCCTATGTTGGCCTAATGGCAAGAAATTTAAAAATTAGGATTTTAGAACACTTTGGGGCCTTTAAGAACTGTTATGACGACAAAAGTAATTTTTCTAAACACCTATTAAACATCGGTCTTTTCAGCCTCATTGATGCAGAATTTTATATTTTAGTCATAACCGATGTGAGCGCAATGCTCTAGAGCAGCTAGAAATAAAAAATAACTCAATGACGTTGACGCATGTGTGATCAAGCAATGTTTGTCCCCTCCTTATCCCGTCTCCTCCCCTCGAAGCAAGTCGCCTCTCTCTACCCCACCCACACCTTCCCCCTACCCTCACTCCTTCCCCCCTCCCCACCATCACATCTTTGTTCAAGACTATAAAGAGAAGTGTTTCTGTTTTAAGAACCTAATAATGATACTGATCTATCAAAATTCGGACCGTGTGGATATCCTTCTGATGTTTGTTACGTTATTACAATAAATTCTGCAATGGAGTAGAACAAAGTTACTTAGTATACAATGTCATGAAACGTTTGTTTAGCAGGGGAGCCCCATCGGCCAAACATTTTAGTCAACAAACATTTTCGGAATTCTAAATTTCAAATTTCACATGACAAAATACACGTTGAGGTGGCTCTATACCGGGGCTAAGAAGTATGTTTCAGACGTTTTTCTCTAACCCAGCTTTGCCGTGACAGCTGTATATTTGCAATATTTGTCTTCTGTAGATGAAGAATCATTTGTTGATTTACGTGGAGTGACTTTATCATGATCATGAAGTGGTTAGACTTGGTGCTTTCCTGGCGTACGATATAAGTAAAGCAGAGTTAGCCATTGAAACGTCGGCTCTGGCTGAACATCCAACCTGGTGGGAATCCCGTGAAGACTTTATTCATGAAGTGGTTGTATTTTTTATAAAAAAAATAGCAATACATTGGTTTTTACGACATTTTTGGTAATATTCGGGGGCACGTTGCGAAGGATAGATTACGAAATGAGAACTTTCAGCCCACTTAAATCAAAGAATCGTCTGTCATTTACGCAAAAAATTAACAAACATTGATGCTGTTTTCGTATTAAAGTTATAGCAATGTTAACCGTTCAAGCCTGCATTGACAACGGAGTAGACCTTTTCCATCCTTACTCAATGATAATCGTTCCCCACTCCATTTTTGTCATCGCCGCCTTCACAGTTTCCCGTTGGGCTTATAACACCCCAGTAGGCGACCACTGGTGGCGACCGTTAACTTGAGTCGGCTTGTAAGTATAGACCCACCTTAAATTGAATTCAAATATAAAAAAATCCTTGTAACATTCAGTTCTGCTTTGCGAAAATTACAAACAATGAACTGCATCTCGTGGAAGAGGTATTACAAATTTATTTCTTCTTTGCGTGTTTTCAAGGCGTCTTTCTTGTCCAGAAAATATTTCTGGAGGTATTCAATATTATTTTCCTTTTCCATTTTGTTTGTACTGTGGGTCTCTTATTTATTTAATTGACCATCCATTTCCCTCAAGTCCATTTAATGAAAGAACTTTATATATGCATTACAGTGATGCTATAATTTTACCAGAATCTGCAGTGAAGAAAGCTAACGAGCCGATGGGGAGGAGAATCTTCGATATAAAACATTTGTTTGACTCTTTAAAAACTCGGGGAAGATGTAGGCCATTTTCCTGCACAATACCAGACATGGAAGTGATTGGAGAAAAAGGAAATTGTTTTCAGTGGATTTTTTCTGCGTTCCCAGATGTGTTACATGAAAATTGTTTCAAATATTGAAAACATTTCGAAAAACACCTCATCAGTCAAACAAGGCAATGTTAAGTACTGAAGCTACTTCCATGTGATATCATGCATATCACCTCTAGCAATAAGATATATACTTCGTTGATGCCCAGAATTTAGAGTTCAAAAAATAATTCTCTTTTTTTGATCGAATTAGAAGCTGCGCTAACTTCGCGCTCATTACTACCAATGAGTGTGTAAAATCAACCAAATACTACGATATAAAATGGAGACTATACTAGTAAGTTTTCAAGTACTACTTAAAGGAACTCAGATTAAAATGACTTAAAAACCAATTTAAAACCAACTTGCTTAAAAGCCAAAGAGGCAGTTGCATTCTGATATCATAGATGAATATCATCTCCGAATGACAAAACTGACAATGGAACCCAAACATTTCGAAATTATTTCACGTGACTTCTCAACAATTCAGGTGCAGCTTATTCATTATGTGCTTTGGAAAAAATACGCAGAGCGGATGCTATAAATTGTGAGATTATGATAAGCATTTATTTACAGGTTGCAGGTATGATATGCACTGGCCAAGGGTATTCACAAATGGCAGAGCTTAGTGCAGTTCTCGATATGCCATGTGTTACTCGTAGAATGTACCAAATAGTACAATGGAACGTCACCTCAGGGATTCATGTAGCTGCGTGTGAGGAGATAAGGCGTGCCGGAAAGGAGTAATCTGATCTCGTCGTACAGGCTGGAGACGTGGATGCCGATGGCATACCCTTGATATCAGTAGCTTCCGATGGGTCTTAGGGGAAAAGATTGTATCGGACTAACTACTACTCACTTTCTGGAGTGGTAAGCAAACCTTTTTTTCCTTGTTTTTGTTTAATACACGCCATTTTATTTCCAAGAGAGATATCCTCTTTTTGCGATTAACATTAGACATTGCTTAAATCGCGATTTCTTGCGTATCTACTACATAACAGACGTTATCAATAATAAATCAAAGGCAGGAATGTTAGATGACATCAGTAACAATAGCTTTCGTAGCAATAGATTTATAATTGAATAAGACTCATCAAGTTCCATCATGCTTGACGGATGCTTGTTCTCTAGGATATGATAACAGCTTTTAAAACAGTTGCGGCTGACGTGGAAACTATTTACTTTGCAGGTGTTGAAGAATGAAGCTCACGGAAGTATCACAAATCGCGATAAATAATTGGTGGAGCCAATAGCTATGGCACGATGTATAGAAAAACCAAAAAAAGGAACACTCACAGTAACTATAGATTCTCAAAATTTCGGCCAGCAATAGACTGGCCTTCTCCAAGAGTTGAGACGACCTGCGAGGAAGAAGAAGGTTGGTCAGGGTGAAGAAAATGATGTGAGGGAGAGTAAGGGGAAGGAAAGGGATGGAAGGGGGAGAGTATTAGGAGAAAAAAGGGAGGGGGAAAGGGGAAAGAAATGAGTTAGTGAGCTCGATTGATTCCAGGAAAAGAGAAAGCCTGGTACAAATTAATACATGCCTACTCAAGGGTCTTCAGATCGTAAGTAGAGGCCGATGGAGGGAGAGAAGCAAGAACGCCTACGTTAAAACAACATAAAAAATTGGAACGCTGGGGGTCACGGAACGCCTTTGCCTTCACTCCAGCGTCTCCGTGCCACATTTCACGCTAGTGCGTTCCAATTCTCATCCTTTTCCTGGCCAACATCTAATTAGATGGATTGGGCAGGGACCTTACTAGTGTGACGGTTTTACAATTGTTTACCACTCTTTATTCAAACTTTTATACTTACAATAGGCATTTAGGTTATACATTGTTTTAACTGTAATTTAGTTTCATGTTTTAAGGACTTTGTTTAACATTCATTATTATATACAATTAATGTATAACGCGGATATATGCCACATTCGGCCTTCGCGTTCTCTTCTTTTTAATTCTTTCTTCTGCCTTTGCGTTCTTGTTTCTGTCCATTTTCGTTTTACTTCCTACATTTTTATTGTCATCATTTTTCTTCAGGTAGCGGTTGTGTATTTTTATCGCAAAAAGAATCCAAATCTCAGTCTTTCTTTTCTATGCTAAAATGAATAAAAACTCTCAGTTTATTTTTACCAACTTTAACTCCCAAATCGGCCATTATATTGGTCCGTTGTAAAACTAAATTTTTCTCGATTTCAACGGGCAGCTTTGTCTCCAGACAGAACATCTCTGTATCTAACATCATCTTAACAATTTATTAAAATACAACTATCATTATATAAATGGAATGTATCAAGCTATATTTTTGGCGCTCAATTTTTCTTCCTGACAATCTTCGCCTATGCATGCGGAACTGTGCTAGAAAGTAAAATGGCTGAGAATTACACGTTTAAATAAAAATGCAACAAAAGTGCAGCAATAATGATAGCATTTCGTAACGTATCACCGATTATTCTTCTTTTTTTGCTGCGAGGGAGCACTTACCAATCTCATAAATTGTCCCCTCTGCTCGTGGCATGTAAGACCCCGTGGAAAACTGTTGTGGGTAAATATAAAAGTTTGTCCTCCACACCGCTCGCCTTCGCTGCTATTCCCAAATGGAGAATACCCGCGCGAAAATTGCTGACGAAAAGCATAGCTAAAGTGGCTCGTAAAGATTGACACCGTTCCAAGTTCTAAGGGCTTTGGGAGGAGATCGGATGACGAGGGTGCACGAAAAAGTTTTCTTAACAGGCGGGGGGGGAGGGGGGAGGAGAAGACGAGGTGAGGTGCAGTGTGGGTGAGATGAGGAAAGAGTAGAAGGAAGGAAGGTGGTGGAAGATGAAACACCACCCGTGTTTCAAGGAGGGGGAAAAATCGAGCCATTATTAAACTTGTAGTGTTATTTTTTGTGATTATTACCGTGTAAAAAAACGTGTGCCGAAGCAATTTAGACTTCGTTATCTGGCAAGCCTTTAAAGATAGTTTACAGCAGAATTTTCGCGCGAGAAGAAGCCTTAAAAAATAAACATTAATTTTTCTCCACGTAATAACTTTCTTCAGAGTATAATTTACCATATAAAGGACGTCAAATACTAAACATCATTTTCATTTGAGAGAAAAATATTTATTTTCACGAGTTGTATAAATTAGTCACCAAGAGGTTTGCATCAAGATTGAACACTCTTGCCTAGATTACGTTCATTCTTTTTTTGCTTCTTTATTTGTTCTTTAGACTTTTAGCTTAAATGCAGGATATTAATTCATTATACTCAAAATTTCTACTGAGGCTTCATTTTTCAGCTATTGTTGTATTTCACCGAATATTTATGCTAAATTATTACTTTTTTGTCTTCTGATTACTTTGAAAAGCATCAATAAACAGCCAGAGCTTGGAAATAGTAGAACCGTTGACACATTTTGCAGTCTCAGTATTTCTTTCTTAATCTGGAAAATTAATCTTTCCATGAGTATATATTTGAGTGTTTTTTCCCTCGAGTGAAAACCTATTTTATATATACTGACAACATAACGGAGTTTTGGAAGAATATACTGCCATGTGTTTTATGGTATGGAAAAACGGAAACAAACTTTTGCCTGTAAAATTCATCTTTAACGCGAACAACTTCCTTCCGTTTGAAAAAGTTCTTGTTGTTTCAAGGTTATAAATGTTGTAAATAATCCTCCACCATTAAAATGAAAGGAGCATCCGCCAGGAAAATAATATTCCTCATTAGCAGCTGAATCATTTCTTTCTCCCCAAAATAAAAACTTCATCACCAATTTGAAGGCTTATAGACTCAAAATATACCTTAACTTTGCCTTGCTATAAAGACTAAAGCAAAGAACGAATGGGTACATTGGTAATAGAACATTGTGGCAGTTGAGAAGAGGGCCCTTTTAAGCGAAAGGGTTCACTGCCCGTGAACTACCTAGGCACGGTGGAATAAGGCAGACGCCACCTTTAACTGAAAGGGTTCTCTAGGTCGCAAACTTTGTTGCCAACTTCAAAATGCTCATTTTATAATTCAAATCATATAAAATTCACCCTATTGCTCATAATATAACTTTTAAATACGCTCCTCTAATGGGTTATCAGCCTATTTTAATTCAGATTTGTTTGGACCGCAAATGCTGTCATTTAACGCGCCGTTGGCAATTTCTTGCCAACTCCGGTTAAGTAAGGTTATGCTGGCAGCGTTACCTGCCATGCAATCTCTCTCCCCTCCCCTCCACTGTATTGCCAACCCCTTCGATGCGCCTCTTCCCCTCCTTGACGTCACTCTTCGCGCAGGGGTCTGCCATGTTTCGCTAAAACTGTGCACGCGAAATCTTACAAGCATAGTGACGAGCAAAAATGTTGACATTTTTTTACAAAAAGGGCACGCTTTAACCACCACTTTTTCAGAACAAGGCAAAAAAAATATTTTTTCACGTTCCCACTTTCTTACTAACTAATCCGGGGTATAAAAAATTATTTCGGAAATCGATCAATCAATACACTTCAAAATCCACAGCTTACTTTAGAAACTGTTGGAAGTTGCTAAATACGAAGATCCTTGTTTTGAAAATACTAAGCATTCTCATAAAATAATTAACTTTTTCCTCAATTTCATGCAAGGAAAATATAAGACAATTCCTGCCATTAGATTGACGTATCACACATACCGCTTTACAGCATTACTAACCATACAGTGGTCATCAAATTTCTTAAAAGAACACGTCACTATCGTGAGCTTCGATTTCCTTAAAGCGAGCAAAAGGTGTAAAACTCAACGCCTGCGATTTGAATGAAACAAAAGAAAAGTTGTAAACGACGTTATATTTTCCGCTACACGGATTACTGTACAAGTTAGGATCGAAAACAAATATTTACACATTTTACCCTGCAATACCCAAGGAGGGGTTTTTATTTTCCCATCAACCCTCACCGGCAACTTCACCAACACCATACCAGATTTCATCATACACCTGGCCTCCCTATTAAAACACTCATCTGGTAAAACATTGAGTCCCGCATCCTGTGCCAGTCCCTTTTCTTAAATATCAAGCCAACAGTTATCGCCTCATTGACAAACTATAAATAATAAGCCTGGCATAGCCCTGTACCTAATAGCTGGCTTTAGGATATCTCAAATTTTAGTCATATCCACCAGCTGCTATTTGATAAAAACAAAATTTCACTTTAATTATTTACCTGCTTATAACCCCATTTTATATACATATAATGTTGATCTTAATTTATATTTCCGAATAAATATTTCACCTCTCCCATCGAAGCCATCCTCTCCGTTTTCAAAACCCACACATAACGGCTTTCATAGCTACAGGTCTGCCCGAAATCTATTCCGTAAAACTAAATATACACAGTATGGATGTAGGTATGGGTTAGCTTAGAAATGCGCCGGAGAAATTATCGTATTGGTTTGGTTTATTCCTTTCCAAGGGAGATGACTATACTAGGTTCCCATTCGAATTCATGACTTGTCCCTTTAAATATGGCCACTAGGATAGAAGTAACCTATCGGGGGCATCGACCAAGTGTCGAGAGGCAGTAAAAAAAACGGAAGGGAAGGTTTCTCCGCGAGGTGGAAAGATAAAATTCAATGATATTCAAGGGAGGTAAAGAAAAAAAAACGTGGGAGGAAGCGTTGAAAGGAAACATTGCAAACAACGTGCGGGGGAGACGAGAGATGAAGTTGTTGGGAAGCGGGAAGTGAAGTGCTGGCGACGAATATCGCGGGGCTCTCATGCATTTTGAATCAAAAAGAAGCGAAGACAATAATAAGCACGGGGATGGAGGGGGAGTCTCTCAAAAGGAAACGCCTCCCAGCCTCTCTTCTGCAAAGCCCTCCGCGTGTCGTGTCACACCGGCTATACCCAGAGCAAGCGTCGTCCCCCCGCCCGGGGCCACTCCGATTTCTTCCCTTTCCCAAGCAAGATACTTTCGCCACAGCATACACAACTTTCAATTAATAACCCGCCGATTAAGGTTCCCTGCTCTCATTTTCTTAAAATCAAATCCATAGAAAACTTAACTCGCGGGTGAATTTATTTGTAGACGTAAAAAAATACTATCTGGCGCGTATTCATTTCAACTGAGATGTGCCTCCGTTAAATAACGACATTTTTAGGCGTTTTTCGCTGAATTCGACAGTTCTGAAGTCAAAATCTTTATTTTTGCAGTGGATAATCCTCGAGGTCTAAAGAGAAATTTTAACACATTGCAGATGGCAGACGATTGCAGACGATTTCACTCGTGTTTTGCGCGCCACTTGTAATTGACGGGTAACGAATATACTTTTGCTCATACATACACTATTTTTTAAAATTTTACAAGACAGCAGACAAAAAATACCTTCCAGATAGATGGATGCCTGAATAAAACTCTATGGAAGAACAGACGTATATATGGATAGAAGCAAAATCTAGAGTATATTAAGTAACTGTAGGACCAATAATGACATAGCAAGAACAAAAAGGCTTCTGAAAACTGGTGAGATGAAAGTACTACGGAAAATCGTGGTAAAAACTTCACTGGACAGAGAACGAAACACAAATATAGGAAAAACTTGCCAAGTAGAAAACATTAACGAGTAGACCTTCAAAATTAAGTGCAAATTGAACGATCAAATAAATCGCATGTGCGAATAAAGAATAGTAAAAGTAGCACGTGATTAGTTACCGTTGGGAAAAAAAGCATGAGCTTACCATAAGCTACTTTTTCCCATGTTAAGCTTAAACTTAACTGAGCAAGTATAAAATGCGGAGGGACAAAGAATGAACAGGCAATCTGCCTACTCTATAAAAAGAAGATAAAGAAGACTATTTTTACTTGCAGTTTACAATTTTATTGATATAATACAGTTTGCTAAAGAAGAATTTTCATATATATTTTCAAAGTTATTATCTCAGCATGCATCTCCTAATTTTTACTTTATATGCTGAAAATTTCAGGCAAATGCTATATAAAGGAGATGTGATATAAAATGTTTCAAATAAGAGTGCAAAAAAGCAGCCGTGAAACATACCCAGCCGAAGGGTAAATTTAGAAAAATAAATAACCGGTCTTCATTGTGATAGCATATTTTTTTCTCGGTTCTGCATGTAATTGCATGCCAGGTAGGAGTAAATCTGTTATATTTGATAAAACAATGCGGTGCTAAAATTTTCTATGCAATGGCATAGGCATAAAATATTTGTCTGGCAATGGATGGCTGCGGAATTATTTACTTTGACACTTCATAACAAAAATAATTTACGTCATCTATTTCCTATTAAACTATCCATAGATACTAAGGCGAGCGAGTTTTACCGAATTCATGGTAAAACAGTTACGCGAATAAAAATCATTTTATTCAAATATTTTTCCAGCAAGTTGTTAACCGGATAATTTGGTTTCCGTTATGTAGTCACCGACCCATCAAAATGGTATATCTCAACATTCACATAGCCATTTAATCGCATCTATCCATTAACAAGCTATTCTATCTATTAAAAGAAAACCTTCTTCTCATTTAGATGGACTTCCGAGGCCTTTCTTCCTTACCGTCATCCTTAAAACTAACTAAAACTTTCGATCTTCTTTTTATTCATTCAGCAACTTTGCTTTTTATTGCACTTGAATAACAAACTTCTAAGTGAACATTTTCCTATCCATGGAGTAGAAAAGAGGTCTCATCGCATTATTCAAAAGCTTTTAAGTACGTTGAAATGGTTGATTCCACATATTTTGTTTCAAATCTAAAAATAAATCCACATTCCACATAAAAATTTCGTTTTTAATGCAGAAGAACTTAATTTGCCTAATTTTAGTAATGCTTATGAAATCAGTTAAGTCGCCAGCTTCATCCTCAAGATTATAACGATGGCGAGAAATAGCAGCAGATTTGGCCTGTTTATATAGCTACATAATATGAAACCTTAAATTTATGGTAGTGAATTAAGTTACAACGTATCGATTTTACAAGAAGAAATACATTTTCACAAAATGACAGAGGATTCATTCGAGGGATATAGTTTCCTCACGAGATCAAAACATTTTGTGGATATTTGGATCGCCTTAACTGTCTGCATGAATCGAAATAATCATTTTTGGAATTATAGCCTGGCCATTGAATTATCCGTATTGCAGGGACTGATTTAATTATTGACTGACTGATTACTTCGCGAAAAAAGTTCAATACACATACACTCGCAAGGTTAATAGGAAAGTGATTGATATCACCCATTGCTTTAGAGAGGTTAGAAAGGCTTTCTGATTGATCCTCCACACTGAACAACCTTCCTCCCCTGTTTCGCAGGATTTTTAAAGTTCCGAAGCCCACTCCGCAAAATAGTCTACTGCCCACCGCCAGGAACTTTTTCGAGATCTATACCGTTGAACTTTGCTTGCATGACTTACATATTTTTTTATTATTTAGAACTATGCAAAATACTGGCGTCCAAGTGAAATCCGGGTTTTCACCGCGTTAGTTGGCTTGTCTGTACAACAGTTTAGCTGACATTCCAGTCAGCGTTGACAGAAGTTTCAGCAAATCTTTTGTCCAGACAAGTCAACGAACGCGGTGAAGACCCGGAAGCCATTCAGGCACCAAATGATCAACGTCAGGGAAACCTACACACCGATGTGTGTATCAAGTGTTACACCTCTATTAAGTGTCATTTTTCCTAATCATTGCTCTAAAATTGTGCTGATCATTTGGGTAAAATTCCCATCACATTTATGGTACAATATGATGGAGGATTTGGGAATCTTAAATTGGCGCAACAATTGCAGAAAATAGCTTTAACTAGGGAGAAAATATTCTATTTTTTAAGCCCACGAATCCAGTTGCCACTGGGGGATCATGAGTTAATATTTATCGATACGAGAAGAAATAGTAGCTTCAGAAAAGCAGTCAATCAATTAAAGGATAAGAATATTCAGGCCCTGCCGCCGTCCTCATTGGAACACGAGACTCGTTTATGAATTATATCTATGTGAATTGATAATGAACACATTTTTTATGTGGCTATTTTTTCTTGTTCACAAAATACCTCCAGCGGAAAAAATGCAATTCTGCTCTCCTCGGTGAAAGAAACGCTCTCGTTTTGAAAAAGTCGATATCATTAACGAGTTCTCAAATTTTTGGAAGCCTTCAATTAGCCGTGGGCGCCCTTTTATACACGTACCATAGTTCAGTGTTAATAGCCACTTAGAATTTCATTTGCTTCGTATTTTGCTGTGCAGCTTGGGAACGTGGGTTGAATTCCATAAAATAAGAGCTACCCTTCCATCCCACGACATCCCTCATTTGGAGACATTTTTCTCGAGCTCAACTTTAAAGCAAGGATCTTCTCCCTGCCCCTTAAAACATTTATGATGGATGCCGGAGAGAATGCCTTGAGGCGATGGAAAGTTTCCGTTTTGTATTCCCTCCGTGAGCTGAATAGGGAGAACTGAGTATGCTGCCGTAAGCCGATAATTTTATTATGCATTGGCGCATGTTAGAACATTGCAGATAAGTTAGTGGTCGATAGGAAAACGTTTTCCATGACAATTATTAATTCACTGCTGAATTCTTTATATAATTCAAATCCTGCACGCCCACGTAAAATCCATTTCTGAAAATGGAAATATACACATTTTGTTGAAAATTTCTACCGTTGACAAGTCTAAAAATGTATTTTATTATTCCTATCTTAACAACTGTTCTAAATGTGATTCTCAATAAAAAATAAACAAACTGTTATTTAGTCATCATCTCTCTCGGTCATCAGCTCGATATCGAGCGTTGTGACCCAAATGGAATCAGGTACGTGCATTATATACAATGTGACGCCAGTTCTCTCTATCTTGGGCCGCATGGACTGCTTCACTCAGCTTCAGGTTGGTGAGGGTGTTCATTTGATCCGTCAATCTTAACGGTGGGCGTCCTCGTGGCCTTTTCCCCAGACCTTGCCTTCGAGTACTATCTTCTCTAACCCATTGCGCTTTATGACATGACCGAAGAATTTCAGACAATTGCGCAGAATTGTTGGCAGCAGTCGGTCCCTGTATGAAAATTTCAATTGGGCTAGTTCTTCGCTCTGTCCATGATATACGCAGCATTCTTCGATATCAATACAGTTCAAACGCCTCAATCTTCTTGCGTATGGCGGCTGTGATCGTCCAAGACTCCGATCCATAGGTCATGATAGGGAATACCATTGATCAAACTAATCTACTTTTAGTTGACATGCTGATTCCTCTGTTCTTCCATATTTTTGGCATTTTTTTAACTGCGGTCTTGGCCATCGCTATTCTGCGCTTGACTTATTTTTCACTGCCACCACTGTTTGACAGCAGGGCGCCCAGGTACACGACTTATTTTTTCCCGGTATATAACGAATGAGATTCACTCGACAGTTGAGATCCTTGTTTATCACCATAAGTTGACATTTTTGGCGATTGAGCTGCAGGCCTGCCTCCGCGCTGGATGTCTCAATACGCTGTACTAGAGTGGCCAAGTTTTGTTCTTCGTTGCTGAGGAGAGCCGTGCCATCAGCATATCTCAGATTTGTAATCCGTCTGACACCGATACTGTTGCCTCCTTCAAATTCATCTAGGGCATTGCGAATGATCCATTCGCCGAATGTGTTGAAGATGATAGGCGATATTATACAGCCTTGCCGAACGCCTTTCCTCGTACAAAATTTGTCCGACAGGACATTATCGATCCGCACTTACATATGGGCTGTTGTGCGTGTAAAGGGAGCGTGTTAAGTGTATTACTTGGCCAGGCACCCCCGCAGCTTGCACAGGACGCCACAAATATGTCCAGTTGACTATGTCGAACGCTTTTGTATAATCTAGGAAGCAGATGTAAGTCGTTACGTTGTGTTCGTATGACTTTTCGATTATTTGACGAGCTAGCATTATTTTTTCACATGTGCCTTTGCCTGCCATAAAGCCCGTTTGCTCTTCTGGTATTTCAGAGTGCAGGAATATCTTCAGACGTTCATGTATCACATAGAGCAGAACTTTGCTGGCATGTGGTATTAGGGCTAACGTCCTGTAGTTGGAACATAGAATCCTGTCTCCCTTCTTGTGTAGCGGTATGTACACTCACCCCACCCATTCTCCTGGACAAGCACATGTTGTCCATATTTTGTTGCACAGCACATGTAGAAGAGCCTTTCTAGATACACAAGCTTTCACCTGGAGCCTGCAACATTTCAGCTACTATGCCATCGATTCCGGGTGATTTCTGCTGTTTTAACTTATTTAGGGCATTCCGCACTTCTTCTGGAAAGATGATAGGTTCGAGCGATCCGTTGGTGGCTGCTTCTGTGTCGGCTTCAGTGCCTGTGTCCTTCATCAGATCATATCAGTACTCATGTCATCTACGTATTGCCTCATGTGTGGTTTTAAGTAACGTTCCGTTTTCCCCTTGTATTGCCATGTATCTCACCTGGAATGTCCTTGTGATCTCGTTAACCCAAAATCACTCACGTAATCTCTTCCAGAAGGTTATTCTGGAAGCGCTTACGTGCGTGATTTTGGGTGGAGTGCTCTTCTAGCTTCGTGCATTATCGGTTTAGGTGTTCGTTCTTGTCATTCCGCAGTTTTCGTTGCACGCTTCTATTCAGCTGTTGATATAGTAGCCGATTCTCCTGTGTATTTGATTGTCGGGCTTTGAGAACCCTCCGTTCATCTATCATTTTCCAAGTGTCCGCACTTATCCACGTTTTCCGTGGTCTCTACGATAGACTACATTCGTTTGCTGAGTCTTGAGCCGCTTTCTTTAGTCTTTACTCCCTTTCTATTAGCTCACACTGGCTGTCTGCTTGTCTACTTGTCTTCATGTCTGCCTTTCTGTGTACGTGCAAACCCATTGGAACGGAATGTTTGGTGTTCGATTCCCTGCTGGGGAAATTATTTTTCTTCTTTTTTTCATAGCCGTATTCAATTACATCTTTATAAATTTTGTTTTTATCATCGCATTACCCTATAAACATTTTTACAATATTTTACTCGTTAATTATTCATTAATGACGGCGATCAAAGCTAGCACTGAGCCCTTGCACGTTGTGGGAGATGGACCGTGGTGAGCCAACAACTGTGATTATCGCTATTGAATGTTCAACAATAAATATAAGTCATATCGAATTACTAATGTCCCTAATGGTTGTGGAATGTCTGAATAATTTGACATATCAGTGAAGATAGAATGATTTCCTTTCACAAATTAAATTTATTAGCAATGTGATAATACAATATTTAATGGCGATGATACCATAAAACAATGAAAATAATATGATAAAATGCACATAGAATATGAGACCTTAAAACGTGACGTAATGCATGTGAAAATAAAGGGAGTATTTTCAAAACTTAGTTTTTATGAGCATATATTATTCCCACGTTTCGTTCAATGTATCTTCTCAAAAGATCTTGGTTGAGTATACTCGCAACTCTGTTGTTGGCTTTTTCGCTATACATAGGATCCTTGCCGAGGTGCCACCTTTTCTCCACGTTTTTCCTTTTTTGAGTGTTTCGAAGCTTGAGGCAAGCCTCTAAGATAAGCGCATTGTGATCTGTCATATCACAAGTCATCATAGCAACAAAATATTATTCAACAAAACTGTGTTGGAATTGTTGTCTCATTCTAAAATTCAAGATTAGTGATGAAATTTCACTCAAATCAGTTCAAATCGTGACACTCCACATTTTCATGCAGTGAATTAAAATGCTAATACCTCTACTGTGCTTTTATGCTAAAATCATTGTTATTTTAGATGATCAAGACGAGTGTATTGGTTGTCATATTAATTAATTATGAAGTTCGACAGTCTCCTCCATTTGGATTAAATCGGATATACTGTTGACGCACTGTTTTCATTTGAATTTATAAGCTAGACCCTGAGTTTGAGTTTTCAGAAAAAGAGTCTCGGAAATTTCTCGGAAGACCATTGCTCAGTAATTTACTCGCATTCATAAGTCGAGGATGGTAAGCAAGTTTCTTTGTCTAAATATATTTTTCTTCGCGCCGTTGCCCTCCGGCTTCGTTTTTTTCCCTCCAGAGGCAACATTCTCAGTTCCCTTCATGTGATATAATTTCTAAGCATCATCGTGTAAGGGCAAGTACTCGACCTTCATATATCTTTAGCACCCATTTACCACATTTTATTGCGCTCTAGCTTCTACTTTTTCCTGACTTCCGTTCCCGTTGAACCTCATTCATTAAGGCTTTTCCCCAGGGCTCCTGTAGAGAGGTGGAGTGGGAAGGTGGAAAGTATGTATTATTGAGAGTGGCATGGTATTATGAAATTGGAGAAAAGCGAGACTTCTTCATTATTCATGGCATTTGTTTTATTTAATAAACCAAGATATATCTCATCTCCTCTAATTGTCTTTGTAAGGTACAACTATGTGGAATTATCAAAAATATAAAAGCTTTCAGCTCCTCCCGTATGATTTAATAAAATGCTTCAATGAGGAAATCTTGTATCTCTTGGAAATATACCTTGAAAACTCTGTCTTTCAAAAAATAATATTACGATATAGAAATAATTATTGGCCTAAAAATTGATCAAATTTTAATATTTTATAAGTTGAATGGCTCTATTCTTGCTTTCATTCATGTCGCCATTGCTAATTGAGTTTTTCTTTAAATATGCCTAGCAACCGTTATTCATTCCTAGAGTAATACCTGACGCAAATAAATAAGGAATGATGCCGTGACGGACGATGAGGTGAGCAGTTAATCAAAGATAATAAAGTATACATGAAAGTCTGAAAAAATGATCCACTTGATCTAGACGTTAACAATATCCAAAACCCTGTAATCTTCCAATAACCTCCATTGTACATATTAAACGCAGGAGATATTATTTCATATCTTCCGCTAAAACTTAATACATCTCGTTCAACCCCAAAATCATCATTATGTTCAGAAAATATTCCTCCATGACTTCAGCAGTCAACTGATTCCTCTGATCTCATGCTTACGAAAGGTGGCTATTGTATTGAGGTAAGTCCATTGAGTCAAGCTACAACAACTAGAGGAATCATCAATCATAATCGCATATTTCTATGTGGAACCATCTCCTGCCGACAGGCTAGAATTTATTTGCATAATTCTTACAGCGCATTGCTTTTGGATCACGAAAAAAATGCGTATGATTGGACTAATTAGGTGATTTTATCGTGAACCACAATGTAGGGCGCTAATTTTTAATCCTTCCATCCCTTGTTTCAGGAATGAAGACAACCTGACGAAGTGAATAATCGAGAAGCGTCCGTTTCATTATTCTACTTCCAAAACAAGGTTCATTATGAAAAGATTGTAGTTATGTGAGTAAATATTATTTATTCATTAAATATTTTATGCTTTCCCAGCCAATTATGGTTGAAAACTCTTCTCGGAGACCTGGTGCTGTACTAAACATAAAGCGCATCACCCAGTTGGAAGCCCGAGAAGAGTTGGCATTTTTTTCCATTTTTATTTTCACAAATTCAGATGTGGCCGTTCTGGTCGGCAATTTATACATTAAAAGTTGGTTTTCTAAGATGTTGGGACAATTTCCAATGAAAATCAATGACCTCTTCTATTTATACCAATTCCTGTCTGTTCTTTTCCCATAATTGAAGTGGAATGTTCATTTGTTAAAGGCTATTGATTTAATGCTTCAAAATGTTCATTAAATACGTCAAGTTCAAAACCCTTGGTCAAAATTAAAGTAACCAGCAAAAGTTAATCACATGTAAGAAAACCAACCATTTTCTTCGAGATCTATGTAATGTTACTCTTTTGAGGAGCAACATAGCTTGACATAAAGACAATATTGACATCCCACAACGCAAAAGTCCATTTTAGCAATATTAGTCCTCTTGAAAGAAGTCAGGTGTTCTGAGTAATTTATCAATTAATTGCATTCTTAAAAAACAAAAGGTTTGAAGCGAACAATGGATCACAGGCAGTCAATGGAAAAGATATGATATACAACTTTTGCTGTGATAAAGAAATAATTCCACAGCTTTCACGTAAATTAATACGTGCCGAATCTGGTTAACCCAAAACCGCATCGTATGCAGGCGGTTGGCGACCACGAAATTGTGCGTTAGATAATGGATTTCACAAGTTGAAATGAAATAGGAAGGGAAAGGCTTTAAAGACCGCCGTTTAATTTCGTCCTATTTCTCCGGTGGTGTAGGCAGGGTTTCGTTTGGGAGGGAAGGCCGTGATGGAGGTGGGATTTAATTAAAAACTCCACGCCTCGGCTGACCCATCTCTCGCGCGTAACGTGACAAAAGATCGGCGAGGCAGAAAAGGAGACAAATGAAGCTTGTAAAATTCATCAATGAATCGAATAAGCCTTTTATTTTATTCAAGTGTAAGGATAATAAATATACCATCTACGTGTTTCGTCGATGAAACTTGTTTTTTTCGCATTAAAATGCATTTTTCGCATGTTCCTCAATGTGAAGAAAAAGGTCCTAACGTCGTATTTCAGGAGGATGAAGGCGTTTCCCTCACGCCCTTCTCTGTCCCTACCGCCATTCCAGGGTACTTGTAAAAGTGTAGCTGAGGAGGGACAAAATTATTCCGCATGCCGAATTCTGCTTTTCCACTGAACTGGGAACTGAAGTTTACATTCCTCGGTACGTTTTCCAACATCTTACTGTTGACTTGGATGAACAAACTCTGTACACTCGCTGCTATTTAAGGGTCATAATTATCAGTTTAAATAAGTCATTTGCCATTTAGATACTGAGAATCAAACTAATACAAGTAACAAAAACACGAAAAATGATTTAAGTGCATATGTTCTAAGTTGGTACCGTCGGGTACCGTCAGGTAGCTACAGGAAAAGTAATACAAGTGTTCGACTCTATGGTGCTACGATCTAGCCGCCGAAGACTTAAGCTAATTTGCTTTTTGTCACTTTTTACCGGAGTAAAGTGATACAGGTGACACTGGACGATGTTTGTTACTAGTATTACTTTGACTCTCAGGCAGTCCTCAATTTCAGAATGAATGCTGGAATAAGTTATTAGATTGCTTTCCAATGCTCGATTTCTCAAAGGTCCAAAATATTTACAACATTTAACTAAACGCTGTTACAAAGCACAGTCATCAAATGTATGAAAATGTTTACCATCAGCGCTCAAATGTTTTATTACTTTTTGTTCCTTATTTTCTGCTTCCCAACCAACCCCATTACTTCTATTTAAGCTCAGCCATATCGAGTTAAGTGCGGCGTCATGTCGGCCGGTGGCCAAATTGGAACCGTAGAATACGGGTTCCTATCATTTCCCTAGTTCGCGTTATTGCCTCTCGTTTTCGAGCCCACCTTCGCTCCGCCGTTCGAGGACTATTTCAGGTGGGAATATTTTCCGACGGGCAAAGAAATAAAAGACGAGAGGGAGGGGTGCTGGTGAGACCGAGAAGAGATGACTCCTCTGGGAAACGGCAGGAGAGGGGTTAGGCAGCAACTCGTTGAACGGAACCACACACGTTCGATTCCCATGGAGTTTTAAATATACTGAAGCGGGCTCTGCTGGTCTCATACATGGAGCGAGAGGCCGGCAGGAATATAGGGGTGCTTAGGATAAGAATACCACACATACCCTTAGTACCACGTTGAAGTCGCAATAGGTTTAAAGGTGACATCAATTACTCGATTCCGGAACATTAAAATAAGAATATATTAAATATAAGCCGAAACAGATAAAAATTATAGGCAATTAGCAATAATCTACTCTATGACGTATTCTGATACAAAATTGTTACGAAAACTGAACCCTTTTACGGGGTTGTTATTAGATTTTTGGCGTGACAAAGGTTCACCACCATATGGAGAACATTTATTTTCGGAATACTCGCTGGAATTTCATTGAGTGGCAGTTATTACATATTATTTGACGCTGAAAATTTAGTTCGAAGGAGGGAAGCCCATTTCAATGCGGTAAGCCAAGTTGATTATCCAAGATGGCGGACTTGACGATGACCATCCGAAAATCTACCGGAGCATCTCCAGTATCTAAATTTTAACATCCTCGTTAATGCCCAGCACCCTTTCGTAGGGCTCGGCAAGTCTAGTCCCCCAGTCTGAAACAATGTTCCATTAAACTTTCTTGCGTTTGACCGGATTACAAACACCGGCGTGCTATTTACGCTCTCTCTCTCTCGTGGAGCATTCGACGATCCCTGTGGCGTCCCATTCGAGGAGAGGTGTCGCGGCGCTTCGGGGAGTCTACGGAGTGGGTGGCGTTGGGTGGGTGAGAAGGTGATGATCATCCCCCGAGTTATCCCCCTCCCATACACACCCCCCATTCACTCTGTCAGTGGAATGGGAGGGAGAGGAAAGGAAAAGCGAAGAGGGAAAGGGCATCGGGAAGTTAGGACCAATCCCACATGCTGATGGGATCGGGAAAATAATTTCCGAGTACGGTCGGAACTGGAGAAGGGGAAAAAGCGTGAACGCCGAGTGAAATTCGTCATCTGGATTTAGACATATCCTGAGGAAATTTAGCAGAACCGGCAATCGCCACTTCCTAGGGTGGAAATGGTGAAAGGGAATGGAGTCTTGAATTCAATCATAATAAGTCATGATGCTCCGGAGAAATAAAACAAGTTAGTGCACAAAATATGACGAATTATCGTAAAAAAGTCTGATCAAGCAAAACATTTAAGAGATCACTTCAACCTCGTGAATTCCCTGGGGTGCACAAAGAGGGAAGAAAATCTTTACTGATATTACAATACGATTTTAGGTAAATACCATGAGATAGAGAAAAGTGCGAAGTGTTTCATTTGTTAGACCAAATGTAAAATATGAAGAACCTGTTAGGGACTCAGGAGAAAGGGTTGATCAGGAAATAATATGGAGTTAGCCACATTGAAGAAAAAGTGTTATGAGAAAAATAAAAGGTATCTCGGTTATTATTTCGAAAGGATGTGAGGCTATGATCGCGTAGAAATCCAGCAGGATGAAGGTATCTAGAAAAATAAGGGAACCTGAGTTACCTCTCTCATTGACAAGATTATAAGGCTCACTCTCTTTATCGCATAATAGACTGCTCGAGTAATAAAAGGGAGGTAGAAAATTGTACTGATGAGTTTAAAAACTCCCTCGCGTAAGTTGTGGAAGGAGAGAAAATGTGTTTGACTAAACCTCCACTAAGTACCTAAAAAAAGGTACTGTAAACCAATAAATTTACTGTAAAAATTATTATTCAACAATTCGTAAATTATTGCTGTTGTCCTAACATTACCTATTCATTCATGTGATAATCTTCGGCGTCCTTCACGCCATCGTAGTCTCCATATTGCCCCAGGGCTTTTCTTTCGTTTCTTAGATACTTTCCTGATCATCCTGCATATACCCAATTATTCGTTTTCTTCATTTTGAAATTCCGTACTTTCATTGCTAGAGATTTTAAGCAATGGATACCGCATTATAAATGGTATGTGGAAAGCACTTTTTCAGGATCATAATGTGAGGAATGTGATCGGGAATACGGATATAGCGTGTTATATGACTCATTTAGAGAATTAAACTACAAAACTATAGACTATAGAAGCAGAAAATATTTGTCTGTTTTACTATCACTTTAAATTGAAAACTCAGAATTCGCCGCGATTAAAGTTCTCACCTCCCCGAATTGTCTGTCGCTTTATGTCCCAATCCTAGAGGCTCGTCCTTTGAGAAATATAACAGAGCATTATTTCCTTACGCGGTACATAGTCCCTTTCAATCTCAAGAAACGATTAAGCAGTGCCAAAGGGGGAATGTGTGGTTCTCATGCAAGATAACTGTCCCATTCACGCATAGGTTTGTATAAATCCCTTTTTTTAATCCGAGGACTGCTGTATTATCAGGAATACCTTGGCCATCAAACTTCCCCGACCTCTGCCCTTTTGAAAATGTTTGGAGCATCCTGGCAAAGGAGTGGGAATCAAAGTTTATACGTTTTCTTCCACTGAAACGAATAACAAATGTTCGTTACTCAAATTTTGCATGGGAAGAAACGCATTACCATCTTTTACCTAAGAGGGATAAATTACTGAAAGCGCAATCAAAGACTTTTGTCTTAAGTAATTCAAGTCCAATATCTCAAACGATGAAAATTGAGATTTCGGAGTTTTGCTACCCCATTTAAGCACTAGAGAGGAAATGTATTTTATTTAATTAATAAATGATTTTTCAAGTAAACAAAAGCTCCTCCATGATCGTGTACAAACCTAACAATCGGAAATTATCATTCCTGACAGGGTGGATGGAATGAGCCTCAGTAGTTAAGTTTTTGCTGTTTTCAGCTAAGCTTATCTTATTTCTTAGGTATTACTGTTCTACTCTGAAGAGGCTGGAAGTTCTCAGAACTATGAAGTTTAACATGTGTTTCCTGCATTTAATTTAATTATTCAAACAAGATTTCATTTCTGTGGCTAATTAAATTCAAAATATCTGATAATCCCTCAATGCGATGAAGTTTTGCGATCGCATGCTGTCATTTACTTGTTTGCAATCTCAAATAACAGTAAGATCTAACCACATTCAAATCGCCCATCAAATTGAGAAGTTACCAGCTATTATTTTAAAAATTTCAAATTAACCTCTTATTTGTTTTCTTAAGTTTCAAAGCACTTCGTAGTTATCCTTTCAAATATTTTTTATCACAAGCACAGCTGTGTTGATAGGAGCTCGCTTCACACTAAGCCTCTGAATGAATGAAACCACACACTCGAGGTCGGGGGCATTTCCCTTTCCGGTTACCTCCGTGGTTTCCCAAACAAATATGGTACCCATGGAAACCACATTTCCTGGGATTTGCCTAGAGATATTAAAAGTCCCTAGTACCTGCAGCCAAATTATCTATCCACAAAACTACTACTGCCACTTTCATATCAATTACTGTCATTAGCTGCATTAAAAATAACCTGTTTGATGTTTCCACAGCTGACCTGAATCTTCAGGAGTGCAGCGCACACACAAATACTGACGCTTATTCGGCTTCTTTGAGTTTGAAAAATCTCTGTATTTTCTATCAATTTTTTCATTTAGCCTTTAGTGTATAATAGAGAGTGCACGATGCTGAGGAAGGAGCTAGGAGTTCTGAGGGAGAAATAGAACCTTTAAATCTATCGCCAAGTCCTAAATTTGGTGGAGGGGGTGAGGGATTGAAATAACGGAGGTAAAGGCGGTCCTTAGCCATTATTCCGCAAAATGTCTATACTAAAATATTCTTACTACCAAATACTCCGTGGAATGCAGTTAATCATTTTCTTCCTCGCCCACTGATCTAGATTGAATCTACACAATGGGGCATGTCTCGAAACTAATATACCCTGTTTCTACTCGGATGCCTTATAGTGTACCTCACTCAGCACCTCAAACGCGTTACTAAGTTCCTGATAGAAATGCCAACGCAGACGCCGTTTCCTCTCAACCCTGCCACTGTTCCCTCAAAACCGATCCAGATCGTAATTATAGCTATCAGCAATCAGCTTTAGGTCTCCTTCTCCGATAATTACAGCGCCCAGGAAAACTCCAAATATCGAGGGATTGCTTAAACTATCAAGGGAAGTTTTTCAATAAAATAATTACTTTTGGGATTTCCCGCGTCTTGGTTTAAAAAAAAAAACGGGTTTGTAACCAACCAAGACGCGGGGAATCCTAAAAGTAATTATTTTATTTCCGATATCGAGGTTTCACCCTCAGTTTAGCAAAGCAGAGACGGTTTGCGCAATAACGATGCGTGAATTGACTTGTGGCTTTACTTGCATATGACTATTAACTGATATCTTCAGTGAAGGGATGAAGCGCACGTACTGGCTACTGGCGACCTGTTTTGCCACTCTGTCATTACAATGGAAGCGTTGAACTCCAAAACTACCCTAGATGTTATCGTGATATTTTAATCCCGCGTGAGATAACGCTTGCTCAGAATTAATTTTACGTAAAATTAAAAAGCCATGGACGCATATCTGGATGATACCGATGATTTTACTAGTGTTCGAGTAATTTTTTAATAAGTTGTCAATCAACTTACGTCATGTAATGCATACATTAAATGTGTGTCAATTGTTTTCTTTACCGCCGCTGGAACCTGATGCTTCTTTAAATTATTCAATTTATCTAACAAAAACTACGCGTATATTACATATGTATACAGTATATTTTTGTAAGTTGATTTTTATGTTTTTTTTTTTTTTTATTCCCTCTTTAATCCTCAGCATTTAGATTGAGGGTCTCATGTATAAAATTTTAATAAACTGTAGTTTTTCAATCAAGAAAAGCATTTCGTTCAATAACATCATCTCACCTCTCCGCACATTCGAAGGTCCGAAATAATTTCCAGCCGAAATGGAAACCGAATCATCCCCAGCCAGTGCTAACCCTGACTCGGAGGCAACAGTTAACACAGAAAGCGTTTTGCAGCGTTGACGGAGGTACACGGAGCGGACGGAATCGCCGGGAAGAGTGCATTCAACCATCAATAGGACAGTTTAGTACAACCGTGCGGCGCGCGCGCCCACCAGCTAGCTCTCTCTCTCTCTCTCCCTCTCTCTCTCTCTCGGGGGCCAGGCCCGGCGATGCTCGATACGCTCAAAAGGCCGGGAGCACTAACGCACACACTAACACATTCGTCGGGCGCACGCTTCCAGCTCATCCTACCCTCATTCAACCCATCTCCCTCTATCTCTCTCTCCTACCAACCCCTGCCCATCTCCTCCACTTCCAACACCACCACCCCAAACCCCCAGAGGACCCCTGTGACGCCCTCCCCGTGGCCAGTCAGCTCCTCTCTCTCTGTCTTCGTTTGTTTGGCTTGGATGAGTGGATATTTGCAGAGTTGGGCGCCCTCGGACTCTTCTTGCGAAATGGATGTTTGCGGTGCTGTGCATATATCTATTGCTAAGCCTACGCTCTTCGATCGATGGAATGTCGCAAGGAATGTGCTCCACCCCTCTCCCTATTTCGTCGCAAACTCCCGACGTCGTCGGGGTCCTTCCCGCCTCTCTCTTCCCCCCCCCCTCCCCTACCCGTACTTCTCTCGGGGGACATCCCCAAAAGAGGAGGGCTAGATATAGATCGTGTGAGTGGGTTTGCTTTCTTTTTTTTCTGACTCTTTGCGTTGTTTACGCAGTGCAATTGAATGGCAAGCATTCTCTCGCCCTCTCCGCGCGCACCCCCCCGGGTCAAATTCCGATCGGAGTCCTAATGCCTCTATATGCGAACGTCGTCGTCTCCACGGCGACTGGCTCCCGACACTCTCGTTCCCCGTCCACTGTACAATTTCTATTTGGAAACGCAAATTAAGAGCCGAGAAAAACCTCTCGTTCGATTCGTTCCACGTAGATTAAGATGTGCGCCGAAGTCTCTCGAGACTTTTAAATTTCGGTAAGACTTTTTTTTAGGAAGGACGTTATAGTTTTTCTATTAGTGTCATAAGCCTCACACAACAACGCGAATGATTCCTGGAATAAATGTATAAACCATAGATTAAAATATTGAGTATTTATTTTGAGTGTGCTCGATACCGATGTTTTCTTTGCGACAGCGTGAAAAACATTTTGCTTGCAAAAAATTCTGGTAATTGTGAGGGAGAGTGACTCAGCATATTTTTTTGAATTTTTTTCCGATGACTATGATACGTGCTATACCTAAGCATAAAAAATATTTTTTTCGGCGCGCTGAGGCGAAATGCACCGTATATTTGCGATTTGCGAAATGTGTAGAAAATGAATAGAAAATGACATACATTCCTGTTTTAATTATGACCACTCTCAAATGCTAGCCTTAAAATATTTTCCAAAGATGTAAAAACTTATCACATTAAATAAGTGGAGAACAGCGGCAGCCAGCAAAAAGTGATGAAGATGCTCACAAGAACAAAATATCATTTTCTCTTCATTTTCTACGCCTTTCGAAAATCGCTAATATACGGTGTATTTCGCATCATCACGCCGAAAAAATAAATATGTTTCATACTTATAGCACGTATCTGAAGCCAATAGAAAAAAAATTTCGAAAAAATACGATGAGTTACTCTCTCTCACGAGCCACTCCCCCTCACAATTACCAAAATTTTATTCGTAAATTAGAATGCGAAACAGAGAGGTAGAAAATATTATGAGTATATCGAGAGCAATATGGGATCGAAATAGTTGGAATGAAGACTGAGAAGATAGGTTGTTTAATTCAAGCCTATTCATTTGCATCTTTCTAAAACAAACTTGTGTACTAGGCATGCACATTACTACTACGATCATCCCTCGGATTATTGCGTCATTTACAAAAATTGGCATCTCTGGATAAGTATTTATATGTTAAACCCAATAATACATGTTAACTACTACAGTTCACCTGAAACATTCTAAACATGAAATTTCGAGCGTATTTAGCGAAAACTCACTCCCTGAAACTTACCCCTTGCTTAGTTAGCAGGGAGCAATACGCGTGCAGATATAAATCTTCGCCACATCCCTCTAAAAATTATGTTTACAGGAGGATGAAGAATTTATATCTTTGATAAGAAGATCGAAAATATTCACAGTTATATTATTTCATACTTCAATTATATTCACTCTTGAAAACTGCAATAAATAGAAATCTGACCTCCGCGGGTCTAGCCATTTATCAGAGAAGTGGAGAAGATTTAAAACAAAACACTTGCATATGGCTTCAGAATTAAAATGGAACTTAAACTTTCCCTGTCAACTTTCACTTCAAGTTCAAGGTACTAGATCTGTATTTTAGTTGCCCAGATTTGTTGCATGATTGCGGAAAGCAACTTAAAAGAATTCACTTGCTCCCAGCGGTAGTATCTTTTGAATGTTTTAATCTCCCGTTGGGTATGTCGTGGGAGGCGTTTTGAGGGAATTGTATCACATAGACAGAGAGATGTTAAAGCTTGTCATAATTTGGTATTGAGAATCACTAACGCTGGGATTGCTCAGATGATCATAAGTCATTCTATAATGAGATTCGTTGACTGAAGCCCTCCACTCTCCCCTGTTTCCTGCTAATTCCTTTATGCCCTGAAAGCTCTTCTGTTTCGAGTCTCGTTTTACCTGGCTAACGTATTTATCCCTCCATCTCCCGCGCGGGACTTTCCCTTCTATTTTCCTCTCTGTCATGCCCCTTACGACTTCATTGTGTCTCAGGAAGTGTCCAATGCATGGGGATCTTCTCTTCTTATGAATGCGTCGGATGGTTTTCTCCTTCTCTGCTCTTCTGTATTCTTCCTCATTTATCATTTTATCTGTCCATTTCAGCTTCAGAATAGGACCTCAACCTAAGGTTTAGAAAGTTTCTATTCGTTTTTGATCCATTGATCTAATAGCCCATGACTCTCATCCACAAATCAAAACGCTCCGTATGATTTTTCTTCGCGTACTGCTTCTCTATTGGTAATCGTATTGTCGACTACTTATATACGTTCGCGTCAAATGTATGTGCCCATGTAACGATAAACTCAATTTTTTATTTGAGTTAAGAATTTCTGACCTCCAAAGGACTCATTTTACTAGGACGGAATTTCGTTGAAATACTTCCGACCACTCCATACAAAATTGTAATTGTGTACTATAATTGTTTTTATGCGATTTTCTCACCCAAAATTGGCACATTCTACTGCCTTCATGTTCATATATTTTATTTTTTCCATCGCATGTTTCCTGTACCTCTTTCTGGGTACTCCCCCTTGCTCTTAGTCCTCCATTCCATGTTGCCTGCCACAGTTTAGTAAATTGAAGGCCATCATACCTTAAAATAGGTCTACTCGCCTTTTTTTCGAATAGTTTCTACTTTCGTCCTTGCTTCGAACAACTCCATGGATCATTGGGATCATTCTTCTGATACGTCCGATCCTTCTTTCAAATGGATCACCATAGTTTCCCAATTAGTTTCATATTATCTTCTCTTCTGGTGCTAATGACTTGGTCAATAAATCGTTGAGAGGTAGCCAATGTGTATATGCCTCGAAAGAAGAGTTTATATAATTCGGTGAATTTTTCTGTCTGCTAATGTCTCCTCAGTAATAGCGCACTCCACTGCCTTATTACTTTCCCAGTTTTATTTTCATGTTGCCTCATCCATCTGTCACAAATTTTATTCCCATTTTTTACCTTTAAGCTGCTACTTTTCTACTATTTCTATTTATATTTTGGATTATATACCAGCACAGTAATATTTTATTATCGCGGATGCGAATTCTTGCAACTCAATTATGTGTTTCCATGTGTTTCCTCGTTATCTCAAATAATTTTTTGTCTTTCAAATAGTCAAAATTCTTTCCCAATTCATTTATTCGAATGTTTTCTCCAAATCCCTAAACGTGGTGACATTTGGATGGCCATTTTCCATCATCTTTCCTCTTAGAAGCTTAAGGGCTAAAATAGTCCATCCAATGCCCAGACTCCAAAACAGAAATTGTTCACACTCCAATAATTTAGTTATTATACGTTCAATTTTTCTGAAGACAATTGTAATCAAAATATTCAATCTATAGAATACACTCACATACCGCGATGGACAGCGATACCCGAGACTCTACTACAGTATTAAAAGACAATAGAATAAATAATTATTATACCAAGACTGATTACCACTGTAGGCGTTGAACTTCTAGGTGCTGATCCATGGTATGGACGAAACCAATTTCAGGAACGCTCTGTGAACACTTTTTCATTCTTCAAAACCAGGTACGAAAATGGTATTAATAAAACGCTCCACCTTCCTATAACTTAAAAAATATATAGAAATGGCATATTTAAAACCGTAATTTCGTTATGTGTTTTATTATTTTTACTTCATTGTTTTATATTCCGGAAGAAAAAATACACATTCGTCGGCCTGTAATTATCAGATTATGCTCATAATCCAGCTATCTCATTTTCAATTTAAATTTGAACACATAAATCCTCACCCAGCTGTTTATTTTATTTCCCCCAAGGATTACGAAAACTCTTTAATTAAGAAAGTGCTCACAGCCAATATTCTCGTGGAGGCTGCATATGCTCGATAGTTTCCATCGAATGATTATTTTACGGACGAAACAATGTCGAGCCACTTTGCTTCAACATTGGTCGAACTAGTTTCCACAGGGATGCAAATATTTAAGTAAGACCTAATCTCCAACTAGCGTTTATAAACTCCTTATGACTTCTATGACCGTAAGTGGGACAAGCGTGAATGAGCGCACAGGACTCGGCCCAGCTGGCGAGACTTGAGCGCCCCTCGAGCCGAAAGCGGGCAAAACTAATGGATAACTAATCGCCCCATCTGCGCCCGTGGGGAAACTTTCAGATTGCATTTAAGGAGCTACGCATTCCCTGCACGATCCTCCTGGGGGGCTGTCTTCCTAGGGGAAACACGGACGGTTAACGCTTTTGGAGAGGAGGTAGCGGCGGCGGCGGAGAAGACACTGCCTGGGTTACCAGGAGGATGCGAGGGGTGAAGGGATGTTGAGAGCGGAGGGGACGTTAAGTTGTCCGAATCCCTCTGCCAGATACCCACTACGATTTCACATGGTCTTAACACATATATACCCCCAGTACATACATATGTGCATGGATGCGTAAGCGCGAGGAGGCTTAAGGCATCATTTTGATAGGCCCGAAGGTTAGAGAGGGAACGTTTTTGGAGAACACTCGCCGAGATTTCTGGCAGTGGGTGGATTTCAAGGGTGGTTGGGTTGTGGGTGGTGGGTGGATAAGTTTGCGATTCGATCGTTAAAATGTCTTCAGAGTCTGGTAGAAGATTGCATAACAGCTCCGAAAATCAGCGGGCAATCTCGATCCAGAATGGCGTGTTTGCCAGTGTGTTGGTGCGCGTGGGTTGGTTGAGGGAAAAGGGGTTGGGAGGGGGGTGTAGAGGGAAGGTTTATCGGAAGAGCACTCCTCTTTCGCTCGCTCTCTCTCTCTCCAACCCCAGGGCTCCCTTTATGAATGAGTCACGAGGAGGAGAGGGGAGACGTAAGGGTTTGCGGAGGGGTAGCCCTCCACAGGGAGTAGGGGGCGGAAATCACAGGAGGTGTGGGAGTAGAGTTATTACTGAGGGGTGGAAGTGGAGTGTGAGCTCTTGGGCGTTGGTAGCGGCGGGTGGTCCGCGGAGGAGGGCCGAGGGAGAAGAAAGGGAATGGACCTGGAGGAGGTGTGGCAGGGGGGGTCGATGCGCGGGAGAAAGGGGTGCGATGAAGCAATTGCCAGTTGTTAGTGTGGAAAAAGGTCAGGAGGGCCGACTGGGGGTGGCCCTCACGACTAGGGTGGACCTTTTTTTAACAACACCCAGTCCCCTTTCTCTCTTTTGCTCTACTACTACTTCTACGAAGTACTGTGCAAGCCACCACTAGGGTGTGTGGCACGGGGTGATTCCACACCAGGCATGCAGCACTCGTCCTAGAACAAATCAGAACCTCGCACGTTCCCCCGGCCGCTAGGCGCACGCTAAAAAGCAGTCAGGAGAACAGTGCGCAGTCCAACCAGAAACTGGAAAAGTGATACGTAATTGAAAATGCAAACATGCAGAACAACGCTATAGACACATCTAGTGGTTAATATTACTAATACTGTTAATTTATGAATGTTACGAGATGCTACTTCATGCAGAGAACAAAATAAAATAATGCCGGTCATATCAAGCGGTGTGAAGTGTTAGTAATGATGTTATGTTATTAAATATAGTTAAAATTCTACTCTATCTAATGAGGGTGGGAGTTTCATATGATTGATCTATCGCAACTATTATGATCCCTTATTGCACGTGGGAAAAATGACATTTTAAATCTATCGGTTCAGCAGTCAATTTCCTTTGTCTTATTCGTGTGATCGCTTCTACCGTAATACGTTGGCTCTAGGTTGTTCAACGTCCGGCAAAGAAAATTATTAACGTCGTCAGAGAATAAATCGGCCTGGAACTTGCATAATAGATTAAGTCAGAATTTTAACCGTCGGTCTGAAAGTTATTCCTATCCCAGTTGTTACAAAAGTTCAATAACACTAACGAAATTATCATAAGATCTTCGATTGTGTATTCAAAATCAAAATCAAAATTTTAAATCCAAAAAATATCAACTGGCGTGTATGCCTGCCCAAAGGTGATAATCAAAATATTTTTTGCCATTGGGATTCGCATGGTGTGTAAAAAGGTAAATCATAGATTACGCGCAAAAAAATTATCATAATTTTGTTAAGGAGACGCCAGTTTCCTCCCTCCTCAAGTTTATTGGCAGTGTACACACATTTCAAAACGCTGAAAATCTCATGGCTAATAAGCGGAATGTCATTCTGTTAAATAATGAGAAAAACAATCGATTAGATATTTTTCCTAACTCTAAAGGTTTGTTCTTTGCAACGTAGTTTCCTTAAAAAAATCGCTTGAAAATTACTCGGCATCTTAAATATCAGTTGTTTTTTTAATAGTTTGATCGTGCCTTTAGTAAATGCCGGTATTCGATATCAAACTGTGCGATTTGTGTTCAAACGAAACACAAGCGACCTCTAGCCCTCATGGCATTGGCGTGACCTCCAGATCAGCGACTGAGGGCATCGCCCTACCGTAATCGAAGTCAGCAACTTATTCCACGCCATCCAATTATTTTTGCTCACATACTTTATGACCTCCAGATGTCATTTGAATATCCATTTTTTTCCTCCTTCCGCGCTGGCTAAAATTTTCCCCTTCATCTCACCCTCCTACAAAGCGCTATCACACATCTCTCATATGGCACTCATTCACACTTCCCCGACCGTGGCTATCGTTTATTTTTTTCCTTTTCTCTGTCCAGATTAGATTCACGAGCTAGGCATGTCATTGCTCTGTGTATGAAAATTGAAGAATGTGAAAATATTAGGAAAAAGGAGCTCAGTTTTTTCTTTACACAAAGCTTCAATAACTATGTATCATATCCTCATACGTAGTCCTGATCAAAGCAGTACGCAGATTCTAGTATGGTGTATTGGTGTAATCAATAGCAACTAATGAGGAGCCACCGTGAGACAATTGTAAGTGAACTGGATATCGGATAATGGATCGTTGGATGAAATTGGCACTGTCGCTGTTGCTGTTTGAGTTATGTCATAGCCATTTGAATTGGTTTTGTTAAATATTTGTTTGCGTAAACTTTAATATTTTATGCTTTTGTAAGTAATGCATTTTAATGGTATTCCTATTTTTTATCTTCATTCCACCTTCTTATGAGTGAAAAATACGTGTAAAACCACTATCGGGTGGAACGTTGTCTAAGTGATTATTATGCTAGTAAATGTAATATATACGACTCCACATTACTAGATCATCGTAGAAAAGATAGAAGAAAAACAAAACTCGAATGCCAGCCAACTACCCGGTATGTCATACTTATTCAATATTCGAGTCCAATCAAATTGAGTGCAACGTATTCGGCGCGTAAACAATTTCAAATCGGAGGTGCAGGATACAAACTATGCTTGTGCGATTATCGAAATTAATCGATATCGATCAATTATAAGAATAATTGAAAATGTGGTCGATTAAATTGTCGGGAATTGAACACATGACAATTAATTGAAGTCATTCAATTAATTGACAATGGCCAATTAATTTACATCAAAATGGGTGCCAATTATTGTCATTGCTCAATTTTTGGCATCAACCAATTAATTGACAGGACCCAATCGGATCATGATTTTCAAAGGCTTTCCTTTGCCAATGAGAAGAATGAAAGAACTAATTTGAAAAACAGCAAAATAATTTAATCAGTTAGCATTTATTCATTGATAAAAGGAATAGATCGCTATTTGAAGACAGGCAGATGAGATCCTCAGCGTGTTCATCCGACAGACACTGGCGTGTGTCGATGACAATGTTCCCGCCGAGGCTGAACCTCTCGGACGCAATGCTAGTTGCCGGGATAGCTAGCTAACTTCTGGAGGGAGGGAGGAGTAGATTGTGGCCGTCACTACCGTCAATAATCGTCGATTAATCGATTACCGGGCAATAATTATGAATTTAATAACAATTGACAATTGACAATTGAACAATAATTGACGCTTGAAAAAAATTGACAATCGAGTCGATTACCGTAATCGACATCGATGTGCTGAAATAATCGATCAATTGTAAAAATAATTGAATAGACGGTTCAATTAATCAAATAATCGCACAGGCCTAATACAAACACTATGAGCATAGGTAGTTAATGCCTTGTTAAAATTGTAATTTCTGCGTTTGATCAAATTTCATGCATCATATTAAGAGTGGTTCGTTAAAATGTCACTTCTGTGCCAAAAGTTTTATTATACAACACGCAATAGCTACTTAAAAATAAATTTCTTGCATGATTAACAGGCTATAATTATGGTGAAATATCATGAAAATATGTTATCAAGAACATACTAGTTTCTGGCCTTCTGGGGAGTTAAAATTTTCTCCAACTATTGGGCGGATACCTAGGTGCGCTGGCACGGCCGGACGACTTTTGGGTGAGGAGAGATTTACTTCCTTTGTAAGAGAAAGGGAGAAAAAGAAACTGAATATGGTTTAATGGAGACAATATTAAATTCTTCAGAATGAGAAAACAAAATTATCAGCTGTCAATAGCAGATAAAACCATATGAGGTTATGAGATGAAGGGTATCCATATGCTAAATCTCCTGAAACACTATATCCATATGCTTCTACACCCAAATCTGTGCTTTCCGATTTAATGGTGGTGAAGAAAACAGACTCGGTTTGTAGTCATGCGCCAGAACGGCACATGTAAAAACTAACTGCAGGGTGTCTAACAATAATTTTTACATATTAATAAAATATTTTCATTCAAAGTAAAGGTAAATATTAATGAAGGGAGCTACAGTACCCGATACATAATCCATAATTTACAACCATGGGCTTTGAGGTATTTCCACCATTTCATTACCTCGGGACTGTCATCATCTACGTGAAGAGTCCTCCTTTGAGCTATACCCATTATAGCATTTCTTAGTGGCTGACATTTTCTGCCATAATTAATTACCTTGGTGCGATTACACACATGACATCTTGGAAGAATTCTGGAAATATATTGAATTAGGGTTTTTTGGCATTTTAATATCCGCGGTGAATATTATTGCTTATTCAAGTAGCAGATGCGCTGAATGTGAGTTCACCGTTGAGGTTGACTCTTTCTCCATTCTCTAAAAACTCTTAGTTAGAGCGGGCTTAGAACTACTAAGTATATCCAAAGGCCTCTGAAATTCACCAAAATATATCTAGGGACCAGTTTATTTTCCTGTTCCGTATGCTGCATCTGAGGAAAGCTTTTTTATCCAGAATTTCATGTTCATAATCAATATATACTGTTTGTATATGCCTTTGGGGTGTGATTACTCTAGTGTCATAGTCATTCACCCAAATTTAATCCCCGATGACCTACACCGACATGGTTCCCGATTGGATTTTCCCACTACAAATACACGCCTCACTTCCTTGAGGTATCTCGCGTATAGTAACCGAACGTTGTTGGTTATTTTGGGTGACTGACATCTGAGGTCATTTTACCATTAAAGATAGGTGGATAGGGAGATAAGAGAAAATGTATTCGGGGAATAGAGGAAGGGCATCGGTATTAGTCGGAAAAGCGCCAAGAGGTCAACAGTTTAACGTCCCATCCAACGGACAGAGGACTACCCTTGAGGTGCTCTCCAAATAGCACCCTAATAAAGATCAGGATTCCAATAAAAATTATCCACAACAGTCGGGATAAGAACCCAAAACCTTCGCTATAGTTAGCCCGTATTTGAGCTGCTATACAAGCCCGATTCCCGGAGTTCCAAGCACTTCGTTCTCTGTAGTGATTATGACGGCATTGAGGTGAATTATACCATCTTCTCAGACGGTAGCACTACTTAAAGTAATGTTAACATCACTCCATTTCGTGAAGTAAACTTAAGTTTATTGGTCATATTTTATCGCTCTTAAACAAGGAATTAAAACGACAAACATGCGAGATTCTTGTCCTCCTACAATAGTCGTGATACACGAGTACATAGACAATTTTACTAGTCTTAATATGTGTGTCGACAAGTTTTCTAGAGATAGAATAATTTCGGAAGCATTTCTGTGAATGCTATAACACAAATAAGTACTACAACAACGTTAAATTTATATATACTTTTCAGACTCAGTGATTTAATTCTTCTCAGTCGTACCTCCAAGCATTATTACAATTCGATCGCAACCCACATGCTTCGCTGCGGATTCCGAAAAAATAAAAACTTTCCCAAGCGAAGAACTCAATGCGGTGGACGGGAATACCTTTGCCGCATCACGTAACCCATTGCTCGCCTCACTTTTCTCGTTCTAGCAGTTTTCAAAAATGGATACACTGGGATCTTGTAGATTTCGGCAGGTGTCGGCAACCTTCCGTGACCTAATAGAGTGCATTTTACGTATAAATTGCACGAGCAATCAAGTAGGGACTCAAAGTTCACTCCATTTTAAGCCTTGAAATGGACTATGTAATATAAGATGTATTAATATTTAGCTGGATGTGAAGTTAAATTTCGAATACATGTTAATGCATAGGTTCATTTTTATGCATGGAATTACACAATCTACTGGAGCACATGCTGCCTGTTTTCAAATTTAATCCGTATGACTCGGCAATTTAATTTTCTCCATTCAAGTATGAGTGTTATATTCAGTTATCTCTTACTGATAAAGATAGATAGATGAACTGCTTTGATCATTCGTAAAACTGTGCTTGTAATGGCATGAAACACCAACAATAACTCAAACTTTTCTGTCAACCCGCCCTATTTCATAAGTGTGCAGCGAAGATTCAAATCCGTATTTTTACTCGTGCGTCCATTGATAGCTCGTTTGGTAATAAAACACAAGCAGAGAAAAAATCTCTGTTTTATGAGGCATTAATTTTAGCAAAACAATATATAAATAATTTACGATAGCACGTTAAATTAAAAACAATTGATTTATCCTTTATTTATAGTGTAATTCTTTGACTTAAATGTGTCATAAAATTCATTTTTGCGAGCTTAGAAAAACATTCTCAAATAAGGTCTTTGAAACAGGGAAAGAGCTATTAGGCATGCCGCATGGCTTCAACACGCGAAGAAAATACATGCGGGTTCGAAATCTTGTTTTAAAACTCGCAGAGAATGGCCCGGGGTCCACAACGGAATTACAAATTAGTTGACTGTTAGTAGGACAAACCTTGTCCTTAACATTGTAAATGAAAAGTATTACTTAGTTATTCCACATAGATTTATTGACACAATACGACTTCGATTTCGACGAAGCTCGTCATCATCAGGTACATTAGAAGAACTAGACTCAGAATATATAATCACTCAAAGTTGGGGAAGGTAAGGGTGGGGAGGGAGGAGTTGGGAATTGGCCGTTTAAACGTTGTCCTTAAGTTGGTTTATAAGTAAGAATAGGAATACATATAAAACGAAAGATACAGAATACTCAATTTGCAGTTTTTCAATGGAAGAGTATCAATGCTTGCAATATTCTAATAAGTTCCGGAGAATTTATTTTGCCCTTTTTTTGGAGAAATTACTTAATTATTCTTGGAATCGACATCCTAAAGTGCAACGCCCACTGAAATCACGTAGAAAGAAAGATACAATCTACAATCTGAAGAATAAACTGAGTAGGTACCCACTTGAGAGACTACTAGGAGCTATTGTGCGGGGTCTCTTGTGTTTTCTTGTTTTCTTCGCAAAAGGCGTAAGAGGCCGCTCTGATGTAATTGAGATCGTCCAAGCAGAGCCCATCCTAACGCTTGAAGCCTCGTGAAGAAGGAGAGGATCCAGTAGCGGTGAGACAGTTTGCGGGGGGATGGGGAGAGAAAGGGGGGAGACACTCTCCTCGTAGAACGAGTCTCAGGGTAAAGTTGGTGGGAAAACGAGGAGGCGGAAAAAGATGGAAAGGAGGAAGTTGTGTGGAGAAGTGGAGGAGCGAGCACGAGTTGGTCGGGGGCGTAAAGATGGACGTGCACACAGAAATGCCTTTATATATATGGGGAGGGGTGCGAGAGAAAGATGGGAGAGGGAGAAGGGAATGGGACGAGGAGCTAGCCGTCCCATCTTCGACGGGGAAGTCTCTTTGCATATGGGGGAGGGAGGTCGAGAATGCGCCGGGACGGTGGTGGGGAGGAGGAGTAAAGAAGCGAAAAAGAGGGTAAAGATTTGTGCCCGGCTGCGAAGAGGGGGGTCGGGAGAGGGGTCAGGAAGCGGAATGAAAAGGAACGGCTAATGTATGGTGCACACTATCTTCGTAAGTAAAAACGATTTTATAAGAATTCCTCTAACTTTTATAGAATTATCATAGCAACCCTTAGTTGCCCTCGCCAGGATTCGCTACGATCCAGTGAAATGCGAAAAGCTAATTCTAAACAAAAACAGAGATCCCTGTTAAGTTTCGTATTTTAAATTGCTTTATCGGCAAATTATACGTTTTCCCACCAAAATAATGGTTTTTAGTCATTTTCATTACATTTTCCTCAACTTACTATCGTGATCTATCCTTTCCACTTTCCCCCACGACGCCAGCTCTCGTCACGTTAAACTGGTAGTATTAGGAACTAAAAATTACGAATGCACAGACGCGCGGGAACACAGCATTTTCCGCATGTACGGTGGGACGCTTACGATGTTTGATACGTTGGCAATGTGAAGGGAGCATTAGGACGGAGTTTAAAAAACGAATGAACACGGGGAATAGGAGGCAGAAAGAATGGCGTGAGAAGTTGGGGGAGGATGATGTCCGCAGGGAGATCGGGGATGTAGTCGGGGGAAGAGGGCGTGAGTTACGAAGAGAACGGGGACAGAAGACTGGAGATGCGAGAGAGAGAGAGAGAGAAGGAGAGGGGGGGAGAGATGCGTCGAGGGGAAGGGGAGGCACCACGTGCGGGGGAGGAGAGGAGGAGGCATTAAGCCGGAAGGGAGGTCCACGGAGGAGAGGAAGGACGGAGAGATAAGCGTGAGACCGCCGAGAGGGGGCGCTTCACGTCTACATTTACAGCGAGAGAGAAGAGGGCCTCACACCCTGAGTCCCCTCCTACAGGGCCGAGCCACCTCGGGGATACAGTTTGGCAATGGGGGGGAAGGGGTCGGGGAGAGGACGGAGACAAGGGAAAGAAGGAGAGAGCTGTGAGAACAGGAGCCTCTCCCGCCTCCACCTCTCCGTCCCGGCAGCGTGAGGCAGGGAAGAGGGAAAGGGACCGTGAGAGAGAGAGAGAGAGGGAGAGAAAAAAAATAACGAAAAGGAGTTTTTTGGATAAACGAGACAAAAAGAAAGGAGGAAAGGAAGTTCGCGGATGTTCAGAGGTGGAGGTATGGTATCCGGGGAAAGATGACGAGGCTCCACCGGGAAGGAGGAAGCAACCGAGGAGGCCCCGCGAACACTTGAGGAGAAACTACCAAGCCGCCGCAACTAGGGCAAAACAACCGCAAACCGAGGGCGTTTATTATGTGTGCGGGCATTATATTTATATGCCATCCACCCCTGGCTACCAATCCCTCCCCCCCAAAACCGCTCAAAAAACAAGGAGGGAATGTTTCCGCCAAGTCACCCTCATCCTCCCCACCCTCCCTCTCTCTTTCTCTCTGCTATTTTCACGTCCCTAATCTGAGTTTGAAATGTTCTCGGAAGAAGAGACCCTTTTAAATCTTCTCTTCCTACGTCCTCCCCTCTCGCCTTAGTGCCCCCCTGCAACTTTCCCTCCTCCCCTCATTACCCTCCCTTTGTGATCCAAACTTCCGATACGCTTATCGTCCTCTCGTAATATCTGCGACGCCTGCCGCGAGCACTTTGCCCTGAAATCTCTTCGCAGAATGGATGAAATATGGACAGGGGATAATATTGATAAGGAAGGGGGAAGGATGTGTACGTCTTGGAAGTGATTCAGTGGCGAATAAACGGTGACGGATGGCGAAATGTGAGCGTGAAGGAAAAAAACTGATGCAATGGTAAGGGAGTGTTTATGTTCCGCAGTAAAACTCAGTTATGACAAGCATCTTGGAGCATTGCTCTTTATAGCCGTACTCGTTAAATCCTGGGACATAAATCAGGCTTCCTTGCGGCGAAATTTAGATTTGAACCCCCACGTTTTGTGTTGTATGAGAAACATCCGAACGATAAATTCTTAAATAAGCAACTAATACGCAGGTGAAGTTAAGCAGCCTTTAGATGCTAACTTTCTACGTAATTTGAACTCCCTTGGTGTCTATGCTCAAATAGAAAACATCTATAAATCGTACTTTTACAATAAAATCTTTTGTTGGTGAAGAGGCCACGTTTGAATATATTTCTGTTTACTAAAAGTCACTCTATAACAATTATTTTTTGTGTCGATAAAACTACAATTTGTACTTCCCACATGTTTCATTTATTGCAACACGTTTCAACGCACAGATGTCCTCTTCAGGTAAAAACTCAGTTTGTAACTTAAGCCATGTCACTGAGTTAGCAGATGATATGTGTGGTATTTTGTTGTCAATTCTCAATCCTTAATGCCATTACTATCAGGAAAATTCTGCGCCAACAGAGAAATCATTAGCCAGGTACTTTTGTGCACACCGTCACTAGCACTCTAATGCTCAAAGTAGATTTGCGTTAAGGAGGATGGGAAGACCCCTTTATTTGGAAAGAGAGAAAAGTACGTAAACAATCAACGGGCTACTGGACCTATTCTCCTAGCGACAATTAAAGAAACAAATGACCCATGTTAGATATGAGTTGCACTAAAATCTTTGCAAACACAAATTTACCAATATAATAAACGCAATACTACGACAAATAAAATAAACATTAAAAAATAAACCAATTTTAAAGCAACTTAACATACGCGGCGGCATTTAAAACCTCGGCCGTCTCGAGGCCAGCATCGACGGAAGTGCAGATGCCGCATGTGATTAAATGCGCTCAAAATACCCATGTACACACTGCCGCTGTAATATAAAATCAAGAAGGTTCTAGATTATTTTAACCAAAATAATTGAATTCTATTATTCCAAAGTATGCTCGCCACCTGCAATTTTCCCACAGTTAATTAAATTTAATTAAACGAAAAAGAAGCTCATATAAGTCCGGTTGCATTAACCGCTGCGAGAGGATAAACATAAGGGTTAGTATAGTTATGACGAATGGTCATGACGAATTGTGCAGACGTGCCCATTACACCTCAAAGAAAAGTGAAGAAATGACATGCTAAAATCAACAGAGGTTTCAGGGGATTTCAAACGTTATTTCCTCACTTGTCCTCGCATGCAATCCCATATACTTACATATAAAAGAGATTGAAAAATGGTAAAAACGTCGCGGCGGTGTCAACGACACGACGGAAGCGGAAGAGCAAGAAAGTTTGATCCCTTTATTTCCGATAAAACTTCGGAGAACATCGGATCCTTGGCGTCCCTTTCGACGGCCGGCACACTTTACTCGAGTCGACGCTAAAGGGGGGGGGGGGGGGAACCGGGACCAAAATCCCTCCAAGTCCCCTCCCCCATCACTCGGGAACGGAATACGGGACGCCCTAAGAACAGGAGGAGGGCATGGAGTGGGACGCGGGTCGCACGGCGGCGTCCACCTTTGGCGGCGTGGACCGATTGCCCCAAAGCGTGGCAGGTCAGATAAAGGGGGGAGGGTCAGAGGAAAAGGAGAGGGGGTGGCAGGGGGGAGGGGGGTCGAGAGAAGAAGTAGGGCAGTGGGAATGCCTGGAGAAGAAGAGAATGACGGTCTCCGGGGAGGAGGTGAGGCGTTGGAAAGGTAGGGTGGGCTAATGGTGGATGGAGTGCGGAGATACCTCATGCGCTGGGAGGGAGGTAGGGAGAGGAAGATGGGGGAGGAGGGTGGTGGGGAGGGAGGGAGAGGAGGGAGGAACGAGGAACTTGGCGGTCGATATTACTTGTTACCGAGGGGTGGGTGGGACGCGGCGGCGGCTGCTGTGGAGGCCGGAGGGGAAACCCGGCGAGGGCGGGGGGATGACTTTTGGAGGGGAAATCGCGCCCCCTTCCCCGTCCCTCCCACTTCCCCCGCCCCTCCGCAAGGAGAAGGTGTGGGGAGGGGGTGTGGAGGAGGAGGGGAAGGCCGCGAATACCTGCTGTGCCCGGGACCCGTGCCGAAGGGGTGGAAAGGGATGCATGGCCGGGGGAGGGAAGAGTGGCGGGGAGGGGAGAAGGGGTGGAAGGTGTTGAGGAGGAGGAGTAGAAAGGGGGGGAGGGTGATGGAAGGAGGGGAAAGGTAGAGAGTGTGAGTTCTTCGCTTGTGGAGGGGTCGAAGGCGGGGGGTGCTGGATGGTGTCGGATAGAGGAAATTGAAAAGTGTGGCGAGGGTTGGTGGCGGGAGGGGGGGAGGGGAAGGAGGAGAAGTCGGATAATACAGAGTAGGGGTGGCCCTACTTTCCGAGCGCAGACGTCTACCCGCCGCATGAAGGGGTGTTTGGCGGGGGGTGCACAGAGATATTCGGCGCCCGAATCAAACCTGGCGTCCGGGATTGGTGGGTTATTCGGGGAGGCGACCGGCAGCTATGGTCATTTTCGCTAATAGGAGGGTTGGAGGGAAAGGGAATTGCCGAAGTTTGGAGCAAAACCCGGTGTCTGCGTTAACCCACGAAAGGCATTAAGGGGTCCATAGTTTAACGTCCCATCCGACGACAGGAGAACTACACTTGAAGTGCTATCCACGTAGTAAACATAGTAGGGATCGGGATTCCTCTGAAACATCTAGACCACAGCGGGGATTTGAAGCAAGGACTTCGGAATGGGAAGATATTTCTCGAGCAATCACATCAACCCGATCCCCGGGCATCCCGGAGCAGGCTCGCTCGTTGGAAGAGTCCTTCCTCTTCCCCGGACGAGAGATTTGCGGATTCGGGGCGAAGAGAATAATGACGCCCTCTTACTTTCTTCACTAGTTTGGCGCGGGAGGTCATTCGCTCCTTTCTAGGCCGTCCCGGCAGATTATATCGCGGCGGCGGCGGGGTCGGGAGAGGGCGGAGGGGCGATGGGGAAAAAGTTTCACCACCGCCGTGAGATACGACGCGGCCGGCGCCCCCTTAACCCGGCAGTGGTCGCGCCTCTTTTTCTCACATGAGCGGTCGCGCTGGGTCTCACAGACCCGAAGAAAATAAGAAATAAAAAGAAGAAATAAAAAAGAAATAAAAATTCTATAAATTAATATAAACAAACCATATTTTAAGATTATTTTCTTCGGTCCGTTTCACTTTTGCTATTTTATTTTTAGTTGAATATTTGCAGAAAATTTAAATAAATAGGGATGAAAATCTAAGATAAACATTAAGCGTACACAAAATCAGACGATATTGTTGGTTTTATTTTCCTAAGATATAGAGTAATATTCAGAATGTAAATTATTTATATCACTACTCTATTGAACTAACAAAACACTCAAATGTATGTAAAAATACCCAGTCAAGCAAATTTATGTCATTCGAAGGCAAAATATTTTGTCAAATCTCTTCCTCTTTTGTTTTGAAACAGGATTCGCACACAATTGTAGCGTGCTCTAAACAAAGACATATACTGCATTGTTTACAATAATATTGACTTTTTCTATCTCTCCCTGTACACCTTTCGCATCTCTTTCTCTTACCAGGTATTGGTTGAGTAATATATTGATTTTGACCTTGAGCTTTCATTAGTATTGCACCAAGTTCTTTTGTAGGCTAGATGTTGATCGCTGTGCCACATGATCTTTGACTAACTCCTTAGTAAGTACACTCAAATATTTCCTTCTAACTAAAACATCGTTTTTGTTTCCCAGGTACACTATAAATGAATCGATTGCTGCTACATTTAGTACGGAGTAAAAGATGACCATTGTCCATCGTCGGGTGTTGCGGGCAACATTATAAGTCGCACACATTTCGTCAACTGTGTCAACCGGTGGGGTGCTGTTGTAAAAAGTGATAATTTCCGGATTCCGCATTTCGCCAGAATTCAAGTCAATCTTACTGTCACTATGTAAATTTTAAATTAATATTACGTTCTCCCTTTCTTAGGTATGTATGAAACAAGGGTGCAATTTTCGCGATAAGCAAACAAGCTAGAATTGATTTCCCGTCCATTTCCAGAAACCAGAGCTGGAGGAAGCTCCTGTTTGTATTTTCTAATCTTTCCAACAGTTTATGTTTTTGTGACAATTTGTCCGCCAACAGAAAACTATAGTAGTGCACCAATTGTCTGTTGTCACATTTCTCCCGGAACCTGGAATGGGGAAGCACTAACGTTCAACAGCGTCCTTCGGGGAATTACTAAATTCATATAACCCGGGTGGTTGTCGGCCTACATAGACTTTAAGGTTGGAGGTATAAAAAGTACGAGCGTCAACTAATGCAAATATTTTAATTCCATATCTGCAAAGTTTACTCGGAATATACTGTCAGAAAGAGCACCTACCCCTGAAACTTTCCAATTCTTCATCTATTGTGGCATATTCCGATATAGTATATGATTTTTGACAGTTCCGAACGAAAAGATCGAAAATTTGACGAATAGAAGCAAATTTGTCCAATTTCTTTCTCGTTGCCCTTGATGAACGATCATCAAATCTAATGCACCGCAAGAGAAAGATAAATCTTTTTTCGGTCATCGCTAAGCGGAATAACTCACCTCCAGTCCCATCGGTAGCCCACAAATCACTTGTGTTCAGATGATTTGACTGCAAAACACCGGCGAGATACAATAAGCCTAACAAAGCCTCCTTTATTTCAGTTGCAGATGCATATTTTACGTCTCTTTCTCGCGAATAGGAGTGTTTTATAGAGTCAATGTACCTGTTTGAATTTTCCACAAAAATTTCAAGTATATCATCCGAGATGAAACATTTCCAGAAGTCAATGGCACTTTTACATCTACATCATCTACATACTACCCCGCAAGCCGCCTCAATAGGCGTGTGGTGGGGGGTGTTATGACACCAGCCGTTTAAATATAAAAAGGAAACGCTCTAATGAAATTACGCCTAGCATTTATTAAAGTCCCTTATTGTTCGGGGGAAAAACGAATTCCCATGCCTATCCGTTCGGCAAAATATCTCTCTTAATTTATCGTTTCTGTCGGACCTGGAAATATAGTGGGGTTCTAACATGATGTTCTCCGCGTCGCCCTTAAAGATATCTATTCTTAATTGCTCAAGTAATCTAAGCCTAGCGCGCAGCCTCCTAGTCTCTAGCGGCTCCCAGCCTAATTCGTTTAACATCTGTGTAACGCTGTACGTTTTAGTTCCCTTAGCATCACCCTTCACTCCCGGCAGATGAGTAACTATGTTACACGGGTTCGCAGTCTGTTTTGGCTGCACTGACCTCCATCTTGTCACTCGATCCCTTCCTAGGAAACATGTTTCACGGGTTTCTTCTTCAATATCGTCGGAACTGCTGATTTCCCGCTCTTCATCACTACACTCCTCGTTAGCCTCCACTGTATCATCTTCATTTGAGTTTTCCTCATCGTCGTCATACTCCCCCTCGGATATTGGCTCACTCAAAAGCAGTAGAAAAGAAAAGGGTAAATTCTCTCCATTTGAAAAGCTGCAAAATTATACGAATGTCCATAAATTGTGTCCTAATAGATACAAAAATACACAAACGCCGTTCCTAAAACGAATACTTACCTTGGACTGCAAAAATTATATTCCCGGAAATTTACTAAGTGGTCGCGTTGGGTCTGTCAGACCAACACCACCTAGAGAGAAGGCCTGAGTGCTCGAGGTTGAAAATCGTGTGACGTCATCTTCCGAGGGCCGAGGTTTCTGGCATCCGGGGTACTGCCTTCGGGGTTGACGTCACAGCGGAGAGCTCAGGCCTTCTCTTTAGGTGGTGTTGGTCAGACCCAAGCACAAAGACAAGGCACAATTGTGAAGAACCTCGAAGGAAGTCGGGTTCAAAATGAACGGCAAACTATCAGGGACATTGTGACAGGAAGGTAGAGTGCGCTGCATCTACATTGTTGCAGTCATGAAAAAAATACAAAGAAATACATGTTCGCTGGGTCTCATAGACTCAGCGCGACCACTGCCGGGTTAAGATATCGCTCTCCTGATTCCTCGAGAAGAGTGCTGAGGATTCGCGTGGACTCCATGTGAGGGTGCGCTTTGGCCAAGTAGTCCAGAGGTCCGCCGTTAGACTTCCGCCACAACTTCCGATCACGCATGTTAAGGGAAGGTGGGAATGTACAGCATTCGCGAAAACTAATGGGAGACGGATGCATATAACACTACGTCAAGGAGGGAGATAGTTCAGTAGAATGTGAAGTGATAGTGGTCGGAGGGACGAAGTGAAAATGCCTTACACAATGCAAGTCTGATTCGCCATATAGTTAGAATGGCAAGCACACAGTCGAGTTGAAAGTAAACACACGTACACATTTACAACCTTTTCACCAGCAGTTACAACTTCTTCGAAATTGAATCCTTAGTCTCGTCGTCGAATGTTTCACTGCGAAGGAATTTCACTCTTTTCTGCCACAGTCTTCGGCAAGAGCTACACGAAGATCAGCCTTGAAGCTATAATTCCAATTGAGAGCCAATTTGCTTCACCGCAAATGAGTGAGTGATTATGTGGTATCACATTGTGACTTTGGTTAAGCCACGATTGTCAGTAGATGGTCCCCTCCTAAAAATTTATTTTTAAAAAAATTATGCATACCCATTACGCCGCGCCGTTCCCTTTTGGAGTAGGTACAGTCCAAAAGCTTAATTCTTGGCGACTGGGAAACGGGTTCTCTTTAGTAATTTCCTCCATACTGTCCTATCCTTCCAGCCACTTTTTTTTTCAGTTACTGAATTACTTCAAACAACTTCTCTTATTCTCAAGGCTCCTAATATTCCTTATTTTAAAAGCCCCTTCCACCGCATTCACCCAATACTTTCTCGGTTTATCCCTTCATCACACACCATTCACTCTTAAATCCAAACCAATGAAGCAAGCTTCCTCCATACATAAATAAATTTCCCATTTTTTCATGACCCACTCATTCCCAACCCAATTTCTCCTACATTGACTGCAAAACCAACTCAGATACCACAACCCCACCGTATTTAGCGTACTCCAAAACATACTTATTGGGGAAATACATTTATATCGCATTTTAACTGAAGAAATATGAAGGGTAACACCATGCGCTTATATTTCGTTATCAATACACAACTTTTAAAAAGAAAACGGTATTGTTCAATATAATTTTCCTTTCCTTCAGGATGAGTGCCACTTCCACGAAATCGAAAGCCCGCCAAAGCGGGCTAATGACCGGGATCCCGCGTAGCTCTAGGGGTTACAAATCTGGGTCGAGTGAGTATGTGCACGTCAAGCTTGACCCAATCTGATTGATTTATTTATGTACAATATATATTTTTGGGAGGACACAGAAGTAATAAAATGGATCTGCACTCCCTACAATAGCGCCACGTATTTCAAGCGCCGCGCCGCCTATTTAGCCCATAAGATTCTTGTCATATCTTATGAGCCCAACTCTCACTGAATAAAACCGGCATACGGGATATAGCTGTATCTAGCTGCTATCTTGGCGTTTAGGGTGAGTCGCTGATTGAGACCTGATGATTAACATGCCTCTGCCCTCGGGTCTAGTTACTTAAATTCCGAAGTCGCAGTAAACCAACTTCTAAGTGTATTTTATATAATACGTTGATTGAGATAATGACTTCTCGAGCTGTTTTTCCAGAATTTTTTCCTGTAAGTCCGAACTCATAACATTATCTTTTATGGTTTATACTAAATTGAGACGGTTTGCACATGATAACATACCGTTTAGAAGACAATTTCGTACCTGTAAAAATCATTGATCAACGCCAGTCATATCATCTGCATCAGCCAAAGCTTGTTTTTGTGGTATTTTTGCTTCACAATTAAAACTTTTCAATTGGATCGTCACTCGGCTAAAATAACGCCAAGCATCTTGCTTGCTTCGAATCGTCGCAAAGTTCGATCACTTTTGAATCTGTACTTTCACTCAACTTATTCTCAGATACTTACTTAATTCTAGAGATAACCTGGCCTTATTTAAGATACAAAAAGAACAAAAAATAGTTGAAAGCTAGGACCAAAATTGACTCATTTAATTGTCTCAAGGAATTACTAGCCATAAAATTCCGAACAGAGAATACTAATGCTCTGATAAGGTTTTTTGCCATATTTTCCCTTAAGGATTTACAAAAACATCTATTTAAACGAAGCATATTACCCTTATTATTACCCATAATATTACCTTGATTATAAACTATGAATTACTTCAGAGTATACTCCGGATGATACATCCTCATTTCTAGATTTTGAAGCGTTGTCTAAGAAAAAGATGTTTAATTTGATACTTTGCACATAGATGAAAATAATATGAATATTCACGCAGCCAGGACAGCGTCACCTTAAAGGGTAACTGTAAGTTGAATTTTTAGGTGATACTTTACTGTATTATTTGAAACCGTATGATTGGAAACTTTTTCTAAACGCCGCGAGAGAGACAAAATGTCTGTGGTTCTTTTAACACCATTCTTTGTCTTAGGTGGTTCACTCAAAGTAACATAGCTGTTACAGTCGCGCCTGTTTCAGTTTCTTACTCGACAACATCGCGTGACAATAGTATAGTGTTACACATGAGGAAGGACGCGCGGCGTGTTCCTTACACCTCAAGATTCTACTTTTATCTCAATTTAACTGAACCATTGCCTCTACAATGTTGCAAGTCTTCATACCATCAACTTGCTTACATTTAAACCTTCTCGCGGGTTAAATAGTGACCTCGTGACAACACTTTTCAAGGCAGCAGTCAGAAATGTGGGGAGGGGAGAGAAGAAAGTAGATGAGCACAGCACCTTGCGCCGTGATTCATGGGTGATATTTATAATTGAAAAATGAATATTACTAGTTCCAATTGAGATTAGATAGTTCTATTATATCTATTTCGGATACTTTATTTGTTTTATTACAAACTATCCCTAAAAATAAACTAAATCAATAATTGAGAAAATATTTTTAATAGAAAGTTTCATTTGTAGAGACAACGTTACATGTCGGGGGGGGGGAGGGAAAAATACATACTACGGTTGTCAGCAAAGGGGAAGGAGAGGGTAAAAAAATCGCCGAAAACGGTAACGTAGTTTATGCACGACCCCTTAGAGGTGTCCCGATATCTACCAACCCGCAGGCGAGACTTCCTGGGAATCTGATGCTACAGGCTAAAAATTCTAGGAGGCCTAAGACCCAAGGATCGAGCCCTCTGAATCTCCATTGTGAAGGTCGAGATCCTAATTAAAATTGCAGCCATCTCTGTCAGTCACCCGCACTGACCACTCACTCAACAGAGGAAGGTCAGTATTTAAGCAATAAAATCTATTTAGTTACAACAGAACTAATAAAAAAATTCCAACTACGGAACACCAATTCTTTCTCTACAACATTTGCATTGAGCTTCGTTCAAATTTTTAGAAATGGTTGGTACCAGGTCTTTCATCCCAGTATCTATAGCTATTCCTTGGAATTCACTTCAGAATATGAATCGCAGTTATTAAGAGAAATTAACGTCCCTATGCCTAAACCGAATTTAACGCTGTACAAAAGGAGTTTCTTGTATATGGGACCAAAATTGTACAACATTCAGCCTAATTCAATCAAAGAAACTACTTGTTTTAATAAATACATAAGGTTGATTAAAAAATGGATAGTAACTTTTGATGATTTGAAACATTATTGTAAAGGGTCTGTATATTGTGTATATTATGCTTCAAGTCATATGCGTTGTACATTCTATGTTGTAATGCCTATTTTCCATCCACTACAGTTGCAATAGCAAAAAACGCACTAAAATTCCTTTCAATTTTTTTCTTTATGTACTTAGTAATTTTGGTTCTATGTTTGTTCATTCCCGCATAGTAGAATTTGAAGTTAGCCTAATTTCAGGCTTATTGCCTTACAGGCTACGTTACTTCCTTGAATGGAAATAATGCCTGTGTGAACATATGTATGGAAGACTAAAATAGTATTATTATTATTATTTAGTCTCTCAGTAAATGAAAAGTATTATAGTTATTCCAAATAGATTTATTAACACAATACGACCTAGGTTTCGACGAAGGCTCGTCGACCTAGGCTCACAATACGACCTAGGCTCGTCATCATCAGGTGACAGGTCACCTGATGATGACGAGCTTCGTTGAAATCTAGGTCGTATTGTGTTAATAAATCTATATGGAATAACTATAATACTTTTCATTTACAATGTTAAGCAAATTCCACCAAGTTACGCCCGAGACAACGGAGTATATTAAGTCTCTCGGCCACAAAATAAGCCACTATGTGAGTGATTCATAATTTAAATATGTGGAAATAGCATTACATTTAGAATAAAATATTCATGAAACTAATGCTAAGACCTAAATACAGTAAGCTGAGCTAAACTTGAGCTTTTATTTCACATAAACTTAGGTGTTTTACATCAATGAAAACCACATATCCTCATCTAATCACCAGCTTTAGGCTATGAATACTAAATAACTCATCCCTGAATTTCTTTTCCGCTTTAATAAGGCGCTAAGTGAGACGATGGGGAATGAAGCGAAAAAAGGCACTTAAAATACGCTCAAAGGATGATACGTGTTAGTATAAAAGCAGAAGCGGCAAGGCCGGACGATGGATTAGGCAGTTAATGGCGAATGCTAACCTGGTTTCAGAGAAAGAATGTAATGAACACTAAATGGGGTTTTCTAGTCTTGAAAGTTTCCACATCCCAGCAAAGTTTTTCATCTTTTTAAGTGGACGCTCAAAAACTCCAAGTTTCGGTTGGAATTTAAACTTCTAGAGCGAAGGAAAAAATAAGCTCCTTCAGTCTTGAATTCAATTCAATTGAGCATGCTTGTTGCGAACTTTGTACCCTTACATAAAAGTGACGTCCCGATTTAATCATTAAAAAGATCGTTGATTTTGATGGCACACACTTTACACCTACAGGAATCTATAAATCAAGGCGTTTGAAGAATCATTAAAAATAATTAATTGTGCAATTAATTATGCATTGAGCGTTCATTAATCAATACCGAACTTTTCTTTTCCCGCTTAGTTTAATATCCCAACCAGTTTTTAAAATATTGGCTTCTAGATCTCATAATCATATTCATCTTTCATTTAAAATTTTAAATTCCAGTATAATTATTATATTTCACTTTTGGAATTGATCACCTTAAAAACATTGCCCTCATTAGAATTCAAAACCAAAATATTAGGACAAATTTTATCCCGCCTACTTCATAGACGAAATGTTAATCTTGGTATTCTTTATTGATAATTTTATTGAGTGTTCTCAATGCCTGATTGTTCATAGTGAAATGTACGTTCTCAAAAGTTTACCACCATTGGTATCTTATCTTGATAATGACCCTCATCAAGAACAAAATTTAGGCGAATTATCATGTCAAAGAAAATAATTTGGTGCTAATGCCAAGCAGCTTAATGGATTTATAAAATGTATGAAATGTATCGAATATTTTCAAGCGTAATATACGCGTTTAATTTTGCCGACATAGGACGCTTTGTCACTTAATGCTCACTTTTGTTTCTAATATTAATTACAATTTCTTTTCAATCGAATAATATCGGAGATAAATAAATACCCCTTCCAATAACGTGCTTGACCATGGTTGATCGTTTAATTTTTTTTAAAGTCACGGACCAAACTATACTAGCACAAGGCCCAGTTTTGTTGTTTATTATCACACTTATTTTTTCAATAAATATTTCATGTTAATTCATACAACCTCTATCGACATCACAAATTTTCTTCAGATTAGTTTGAAGTAGTTTTACAAATTTAATAGATATTTAGCTCCCTGTGCTTAGATCATCAGTCATTTACCGCAATTTATCATTTAACAGAATTTGTCACTCTCTCACTACGGACACAAAAAGGTCTCGTCCTTTTCAATATTTTCTCTTCAAATTTATCCCTCCAAAAATAATTACATAGTTTGACTAAATGAAACATTTTTTTTAAATACCCTTTCTTAACTTCACAGTTTCCCCTTAAGAAGACAAAACGCCATGCAGAAGCTGAATAAAAAGCTTTTTGGTCGTTTTGTCAAGTCCAAGTCTTTGGAGAAAGACGACCTCAAATGCTAGACCCTAGTCGTATGTAGTATGCCTTAAAGTTTGCTGTTTCACGACGCTGAATGAAACCCATGGTCAAACGAACTACTCGCCCACTTCCTCGCTCTCAGATGGCGCTGGCGGGCGTCTCGGCGTGTTTTGCAGTAAACAAATCGACTTTCAGCGCTGCTGTAACGGGGAAGCGAGGTTTCGGGTCCCTCGTGAGTAAATACATGGGAGCCCGCGTTGAGTTGAAAAGAAAAGTCAAGACGCGGTTCAAGCGCATTTCCATCTACATGACGGGACTCGAGAGAAGTGAGCCTCGGAAAGCTGGATACAACATGCGGACACCGTATTTCGCAAAATTCTGCTTCAAAAATTTTCCAATCTGAAGTAAAAAGACCTTCGTCAACATACTGCCCCGCGAACCGACGCAAGAGTGTATGATATCGGGTGTTAGGAAACCAGATGAGTACCTATCTCCCTCTCCCTATTTCCCTAGCCGTGAAAAGGAGAGGAAATGGGGAGAAAGAGCCGGGAAAGGAAAAGAAAGAAATATGGTATGTGCTTCGGTGGATTAACGACGCACTCTATTCCTATGTAGTCGTTAATGGTGCGTGGTAACAGTTGATTCTTGTACCCATTTATTAGACTGCGTACCTCTCGTATTTAGTCGCTGTTGTCTGTTATACACATGTTATGCAGGGGTAATTAATGACCTCCGTGCCAGCCTAAACCAAGAGAAGTTTGAATTTTTCTAGTCTTGTCAACCTTGCGTGTAATTCCCGAGTCTCTAACGGCTCCCAAATCAGTCCTCGCAATGGTTAACCCACACTTAAGGTTCGCTTGCAGCAGTTTTTAGCAAAGCGCGCAGCTTCAATTTGTATAATATTGAGTTCGCGAATTTCATCTCTTTTTCTTAGTTTCGTGTGTTTGCGGCGCATTCAACATGAGGCCTATCAAGAGCGAAGTAACATCTCCCTTTCACTTTTTCGTCCGAGGACCTTCCAACCGTTACAATGAGTACATTCGCCTCGTGAGGTTTAATGAGGTTTTCCCGACGTTTCGTGACCGCTGATGGTCACTTTTTTCAACGGAATATGCTCACTTCCGATTTTCCGATATTCATATGCCTTTACTATATTTTCTACTACTGTTCTCATGAAAAACTTTCGTCTCTTTAATGCTGTGTCGAAAATGTTTTCTAACGTGTTCGTTTTCCCAGCGATTGACCCTTTCGATGGATGCGAAATGAGTATTTGTAGCACTACAATAAAGAGACGGGGTTTTATGCCATGAATCGTGGAAGGGTCTTCAGACCAAAAGGCTAGGAAGATATCCTTAAACTCTCTCATTTTCCCTCTTTTGGAGTACACCACATAATTACGATTACATAATTTCGCATTCCCATTTCCGGCAGTGTTCTTCTCTCCTTTGATGCTCTCGGTCTTGCCAGGGAGACAGGTTTCAGTGAACCGCAGTTTGATGTCCAAGCGATTGCTCTTCCGTGTTAGGAGATTTTTCATGAAATAAATGGCGTTTACATCTTGGCTTCTCTGGTTAACTATAAATCCCCGATTTGTATAGTTGACTGTTTACCCTGTTACCTCAGTGGTCTGAGGATCCTTTCCTAAATTTATGCTGCAAATATTTCTTCTTCATTGGTTTTGACATTTGATTTGAGGTTGTTCACTAAGAGTTTTTCTTTTTCGTAACTTCGCAGTCTCGTGCCCCATGCATTTATGTTCAACTTTTTATCTTCCTGAATGCCTTCTTAACGAGTGCATTAAAATATAAGACAATAATAAGAATCCCTAGTCCACTTCCTACTTTATTACAGATTCTGCTCATATATCCTCACATCGGATTATTGCCGTTAGCTCTCATTGCCAGAGAATAAGAGTATGTAAAAATCTTCACTATTCCTTTTTCACTCATATTTTCACTCACATTTCAAAGCATAATATTCCATTCCATGCTGTCAAAAGCTTTCCTCTGAACCATTCAAATCAATAATAGGGGTTGACTTTTGTATATTTCCTCCTTCACGATATGTCTGAGAGCAGGAATAGTTCCTTTAGCTCCTTCAGTTTCGCTACATCCAAATTGATTTCCGCTCAAGTGCTCTTCCGATTTTCCCTCCATTTTGATAGATTATTCTTGTCATAGTCTAGGAATCATGTCGTGTTTGGCTTATCGTTCGTTCTTTCAAAAGTATCTTCACATTTTCCGGCCTTGTCCCTTGGTATTTGGACGATTACTTTTTCATGAAAATCTTTTGTGATGCGTGAAGTATGATACCTCTCATTTTATAGGCATTTTGTCCAAGTGTCACTGCCCGCTAATTTTTTATTCTGCCAACGGTGATTCATGGTGTACTGGTTCTTTCTCCTCTTACTGTTCTTTGAATGAAATTATCATTATGTATGAACCATGACAGGATTAGTCAAAATAGTTTTTGTTATAAACGATACACTATATCAATCCCTAATGCCTTGAAAAAGTATTGGTTAAAAGGATTGGTTAACTCTTAGTATAGCGTTGCCCCAATATCAAAATTGCAAGGCTCAACTCAGTTCCGCATTGCCCGGTATTTCATAAAGAGACGTGAAAAATACTATTTTTATTTTCTGTTGTCAACTAATGGTAGCTTTATCTTGCACAGGATTTTAGTGACCTATAGGTTGGTGGCAACTGCTTTCCATTTCACATTAACTTCAAGGTATTTCTCAGTTTTCAATTCGCGTGAGAAATTCACATGAAGACCTGTCCAGCTCCTAGCCAAAAAGCTATGCTTATCTCGCGTATTACTGTGAAACTCAGCATAACATTATCCAGTTTTAAAAATGAAATGAACGACAGTAGGAATTTCCTCGATTCAAAGTCTTACAAATCAGAAATGGTATGATTTAAAACCACCCTTGCAGTCATTTAATCCTTGCTTTCCTGGAAGATATTTGACAAATATATTGAATACGTTATCCTGGGAGTGTTATTTGATGATTTTGAAAGTCATGCCTCCAATAGCGCAATACTTCGCAGATATACTCTTAGTGACATGAGCCAATTTTTTATATCACTTGATCCATACTACAGTTTTCTCTACCTGTCATTTAAGTCTAATTATGGTCGATGAGTAATTCATCATGGTGTACATTTACCATCGTTTATAAATATTCGACTCAAATCTATCTTATGAAAGGCAAGAGTTAATAATATCCCAATAGCTGACAGGAATGTCCTTGATGTGAAATGAATGCCATGTGAACCATATGAAACTTGATTGATGAAAGATTGATCAACTTGAAGTTTTTCATAGCGCAATTTGGGAGTAGAAGTGACAAATGTGTTTGTTGAATAAATGACGCACGATATGCTTTTTCCTAGATTTAAATTAACCGAGCCAAAAACACTAACTTCAACATCATTCAAACATCATTCAATTTTCCTTACACTCTGTCTTAAAATTTTTTCAAGCTGTAAATAAATGCATTTACACCAAGGCTACAAGGAAATCTGAAAATTTTCCTCGCTCTCTAAACCTCTAAAATTCAAAACATTCTCAACATCTTCATTTACTTTTCACGTATTTTGGCTTCATAAGACATTCTGTGACTGTCGGAGTCGGACTGTTAATACGTTAAGGAAGGACAAAGTGTTTGCTGAAAATAATTGCTAGAAAATTAAGGTAAGGTGCCATTTTATTCATCCGCAGCTTTTAAAAGTTCTTCGAGACGGACTGTAAAATTTAAATTTCTTTAAATGTTATACTTTGGTCAAAACCGTCGGTTAAAGCTGAAAACTCACATTTTCCAAATAAACCATATTCAATGAATGCAGTATCCATAAAAGAAAACCACTAAACCGTTACTTCACGTATGAAGCTCAGTTCGATCATTTACAGCGTAATAATTCACAAGGTGCAGTTGTAATTTAGGTACCTCCGGGTTTTCCGAAGTAGAAAGTATTCCCAATACTAACTACCCTGCACTTTCCAATGAGTACACATTTTTGAAAGGGATTGAACTTTTGAATGGATACGCGCCTTCGCTGAAAGAAATAAATGTTTCGGATATATCTCTCAAACAATAGAGTCCATGGGTTAGTTCTTATCCACACTGTATTTTTGTTTCTGACCAGGGCTCCATTCCCAATTTCAAGGTGTAAGAGTTATGTACAGAAGCGTGTTTATATGCCTCAGCCAAGAAACCGGTGGGTTTTGGCGAGAAGTCATAGAAAAGGATAGACAAGGGAATTGGAAACTTACTAACTCACTTTTTGGCCGAGGTATAGATACAAACGCTCCTGTATTACACTGCCGTACTTCGAAAATGACAATCAACAGCTGAACCCATAGTGGGGAATGAATTATAGGGTGGAAAATTATTAAACAAGAGGCTTTAGTAATATACCTCGATTCCTGTTAAAGGAGACTGTCTCAGGCTTGACTTGTTGGAATCTTTACATATTGAAAAGATGGGCAAATAAACTCAGCTATTCCGAATAAAATATTTTGTATGGAATAGCAGAGCTTTTTCCTTCTCTTGTCGATTCCTGTTAGTTAGGCTTGAATCAGCCTCTCGAATCTCTAAATTGTGGCCAGCAGGTCATTTAATGCTAATTTAAAGTGCCTGATGACTAGTAAAACAAGTGGATACAGGTAACAACATTGAAATCCGACCACCTTCTTCACTAGAGTTCTCCACTAGCCCAAGTTCAACCAGCCACTCAAGTTGTCAAGTCAAGCGTTGCACCACAAAGCAAGGGGAAAGCAAGCGACTCGCCCCATCACGAAGCCTCCGCTAATGGCATTCCAACTCTCTCGCCTTGAAGTTTTCGACAACTTTGGCGGCTTTCTGTCATTCACCCGCGATGGGAGGGAATAAATGGGGGTCAGTTGTGCCGTCGGGAAGGAGATGGCAAAGGGAGGAGCGCGGTGACGTGGGCATTCCCCGAATCGACGGACGAAAAGGAGGGTTAGAGAGGTACAAAATTTACACGCGTCGGGAAATGTGTTTTCGACTCGTCCTGCGACGAAGCGAGAGCAACGAACCTCCCCCTTTCTCCAACGATTCCATTCCGGGGTTCGGCGTTAATAATTAGCGCCGGCCGTGTCCTCGGCGGGATCGGACAAACCCCCATCCCTTCATCGGCATCGCACAAATGGCACTCCCTCGAGATCTCACACTCTTGTTGGCATTCAAAGGGACTGACGGTAAAAATACGTAGCGCTCCGAACCGAGTGCCTGCTCGCCCGCTCGCATGCATCTTTAAGGAGGCTCGTTCGCTATTGAGTGAGTTTAAACAAATTAGATGTTCCACCTTTTCATTTGTGACTCTTGTAAAATACTACTTGCAATGATTGCATGCCCAAGGCAATGAAAAATAGGGGTAAGACTCTAAAAGAAACACTATTAGAGGACTAACATACAGTGTATTTTAAGAGGAATCAGCGTTAACTTCTGAAAGTGATAGGGGATGTAATTTCAATTACAATTTTGTCTTATGGAAACGGGAGTCGTAACTCCTCACTTACGGAGCAATGACAACACAAACATTTTATCCTGTACATTTTTTCAGGCGCTGTAAAAACGCCGAGATCTAAATTAGCGAGTGCTCAGATGATGATGTGCTGTTTTCTGAGAGACCACAGGAATATAAGGGATTCTGGGTAACTTCTGTGAAGCAAGAAGGAGAATGGATTTGAGGGAAAATGCGTCAAAGACCGAAGTAGTTGTTTTTCATAGTGAGAGTGGTAAGAATGAGGTGGAGAACCGGAAGATTAGGGAAAATGAAGAAATAATTAAGAGTATGTTGACCGAATGTTTGCGAAAGATGGAGAGACTGATGAAGAGACTAAATTCTGGCAGGAAATTCATAAGTAATATGTGGAGTATATCTAGGAATTAGTGTTTGTCTAAGGGAGCGAAAAGCGCAGTGCACAAAATTTTTCCCCTACCGACGTTGTAATATGGCAGCAAACTCTGGGCATGTCAAAATAAGCATAAGAGTAGGCTAAATGCAGTGGGAATGGGGTGCCTGAGAAGTGTTTGCGGGAAAAGTAGGATGGATAGGGTTAGGGATGTGTGGGTGATGAACGAATGTGGGGTGAATGATCCAGTAATGTATACATATGAAAGGGTTGTGCTTCGTCTGATTGTCCATGTTGATAGAATGGATGAGTGTCGAATAGCGAAGCGATTTACGATAGAAAGTAAACGGTGTGAGAGGAAGGGGCAAACCGCTGAGGACATGGGTGAATGTGACGGAAGAAGCTCTAAAAAAGGAGGAATATTAAGAGCCTTAATAATAGGAGAGCGTGTATAAAGCAATGCATGAGTGTAAGAGAAGCAAAAGAGGTAAGCAAGGTTAGGGCATTATGATGGAAACAACTAAAAGAGAAACAGTTTCCAAGGCCTAACAGCAAAAACTAAGTTTTGTGACTTAGCCTACCCCGAAAGGGAATGGCGTGATGGGTAGTATGTATGAAAACGATAAACAAAGGTCATTCAATCCGATTGAAGAGAAGTGAAACTTTGCCACTCACAATTATGATAGCTAATTTTCAAGAAGGCACCTGAATTTGTATGTTTTCTTGGCGACCGTAACATGCGCTGGATTAAATTTATGCAGTGCCATTACACCGTTAGTATGGAGTTGGGCCATTCGAAAAATTAAATGCTTAGTAACCGGTTTTTCCCTTAGGTTAACCAGTTAAAAACAGGTTATTTTCGGCGCAGGTTAACCTGAGTGCTCGGTTAGTTTTTGGTATAACCGAAAAACAACCTGAGTGAAATAAGTAGATGACAAAGGGAGGGGAACTGAAATAAGGATATGACAAAGGGAGGGAAGAGGATGATACACGGGGAACACTGGTACTACGTGCTGCTGCTGTTAGCGACTGCAGGCAGCTGCTCAGGTTTTTCAGAGCAGGTTAATCAGAGTGAGCCGAATACTCGGTTATTTTTTGGAATAACCGAAATATAACCTGAGCGAAATAACCGGAAGACTGCTCTCTACTGGGGAACATTGGTACTCCTTGCTCCTGCTAACAGAACAGCTTCCCGGATAGAAGGGAGAATATGAAGTTCCAAAAATATTTAGTAGATAGCAAAGAGAGAGCGAGTTTGAAGAACTGAAGCTCAATTTCTTTGCATATAACCTTTGTTCAATTTTAATTGAAAAAAATCAAGGGAAGCGTCATGAATAAGCGATAACCCATACATATCGTGCCCCGAATTTATCATTCTCGGTGAAAGCGTTTGACTGATAAGCCAGCTCACCAGGGTGATTGGAAGTTTTTTATCAAATGTATAATTTCTGGTGAACTGAATTACTCGGCTGAATGAAATGGTAGCATACACTCTGGTTAAACTTTTCGCAAAACATGTATGTGGTAAGAACGAGTTTCCCGCACCCAGCCTCTAATATTTTAAAGTGATGTGATTCTCACCTAGCCACCACAAGGGACTGCAGAAGTATAGTCAAGTCACCATATACAGCAATTGTTTCGCTAATTATTTGTATCTCTTATTAATAGGTGAACTTATTCACTTAGCCAAAGAGGATGGCAATTGACGAAGTTGACTGGGGGCACTTTAATGATTATTTCATTAAACCATGGACATGGATAAAGAGGGAAAATATTTTACTATCACGGTGATTTAAAATGCAGAAATTGTAACCTTAATATTGTATAAATTGCATTCCCTGAACCATCTTCATTTCGCCCACACTTGGAGCACTCGGTCTTCTTGCACTATGAATTGTATAATGAGCATGAATAAAGAACAATGAGATAGAGAGGGCAATTCGCAAATACACATCCCTCGCAATTACCAGCAAATGGAACAACTCATTCAAGCATATTAACCGAGTTTCAGCAGAAATGAAAGAGCTGATAAAATAAAAACAGCGACTTAGTTACTGGCGAGTCATCATCCGTACAGTGAAGTGTGCCTCCAGAAAAATTTGGATTACAAATAAAATAATTGTAATAAATATAAATTAACGAGAACACTAGTTTAGGTATTAGAACACATTCTAGCTATTTCTCCTCATTCGAGACGCAAATAAATATTTGACTACGTGCATTGATGTGATTTTGCAGCTATTGCATAAACAACATAAAATTAGAGACCGTAGAATCGGTTAAGTACCTCGGAGTTAAACTGACTAATGATCTATCGTGGAGTAAACATATTCGAGAAATTACCGGTCAAGCTAATCGTAAATTGGGATTTGTTAAAAGAGTACTTGGCAAGTGCGACGATAAAGTTAGGGAAATCAGCTACTTCTCCCTCGTTAGACCCCACTTAGAATATGCCGCCAGTATTTGGGATCCTTATGAGATAGGCTTGGAAACTGAGTTAGAACGCGTGCAGCGAAGATCGGCAAGATATGTTAAAGACCATTACGATAATCTCGTTAGTGTTACTGACCTTTTGCAGCAACTGGGATGGGAAAAGCTTTCAGACCGTCGATTAAAATTTAGACTAAATCTATTATGTAAGTTCCAAACCGGTCTATTCTCTGACGACGTTGATAATATTTTACGAAATCCGACATACTACGGTAGATCAGATCATGAGAGTAAAATTAGGGAACTAGACTGCAGAACGGATAGATTTAAGATGTCATTTTTCCCACGAACGATAAGGGACCATAATAGCTGCCATGAGACTTTTATCTAGGTTTGTCGTTAGGTAGTGTAGCTCTTAGTAGTAGTAGTACTCCTAATACTTGAATCCTTATCTGTTACCTAGTACATACTAACAGCACGCCTAGCATGTTTTCTACTTGGGTCTTGAGTCCCTGTCCATCTGTGTAGTTGTAGAATGCATGTATATTGAGGTCACTCTCCATTTTGATGACATCTGTAGTGTAGTGTTGCATGCTTGTGAGGCTTCGCCTCATGACATGCATTAGCGATTTATGCTAATGCATAATTAGTCGTAGTTACACTAACTTTAGGGTATAGTGTAATGCATGTTGGTGATTACTCACCCCCTGCCACACACCCCTGAGGTGGCTTGCAGGGTATTTTGTAGATGTAGATGTAGATGATTCCGAAAACATTTTTTAAAAAGACGTCACGGAAAATTTATCACAAACATGTGGTATTTCAGCTTCTTATTATTTACCCTCACTGATATACATTCATGAATAAGAGCAGTAGTCGTCTAAAATGAGAAAATAATCTGCTTTTATTAGAAATGGCGAAAGTTTTGACTTGAAGTAGTATCTAGTAATGCCCGTGTAGCTGCAGTAATAATCACATTAGATTCACCACCAATACGCTCACGGGAGAATATTAATATACCACATCCGTTATAACACCTTTTAAAAACCTATTATACCTTTAGGTTATAAAAACTGAAGAAAAAAACTGTTTTTCCCTCTGGTTTTAATACTCGAGTACTCTACTCACTGAAAATAACCGGTTAACCTTTCACCAGTTTTTTTTCCCATAATCCACGATCCCTAGCTTACAGTCACGCCCCGATCTTCAGAGGTTACGCAGATTCTTCCTCAAACACGTTTTATTTTTAGTGATTACTAGCGGGAGGTACCCGTTGAAATTCAACGGGAGTAAAAAAAATGTAACGTATTTCATAAGAAAACCACAAAGCCTGAAGAACACTGTCAGCGTGGTCATTTGAGGAGTTCGTAACCAATCTTGTATGTTGTGTTCGTTGTAGTAGACACGATGACCGTTTTCCAGCTGCACGAAGAGGTGAGTGACTGTTGGTCCTCTTACATGCACGGAAAACCCAAAAATGGGCCACGCAGACTCATTAGTACTTAAATAGCACCCAGGTTGATAGATGGTCACCTCGTCCCTCCGGTTCTCTTGAGCCGTCTTCTGAGTGAATAACAGCATGATGGCTTCCCTTGTGTACATAAATATATTTACATTCAATGACTCAATTAAGTTGCGCAATTCAACATTGATATGTGCGTTGAGTATCTTAATCAGGATTGGAGAGTAGGGTACAATCCAGCGGTTGACAACGTCAAAAGGAGAATTTTCTGTAGCAGCCATGTTTTTTTGACCTATGAATCCTCCATCACCCGGACTGCGCCTTCGGCATAAAGGGTAGCCATGATAATTGATTTCGGTTGCTAAATAACAAATCTATGGTAATTCTTAGAGCAAATGCCGATTTTCATGCACGGATGAGGTTCATTGCGCAGAATTTCCGTTTTTCTTTCGGGTAAGAGACATGTAGTGACGTCATTATAATTTCCGCCATCTTAAAACAGATTGAAGTTTTGGAACATATCGGTAAACCAGATTTATAGCTGGTTACCCGTCCGTAGGTTGGGAAAGGATGAAATTTGTGCGGTTCTTAGCGTAACCCGAGAAACACCACGGGGAGGTGCTCATGAGATCGCTGGTGGGCATGTCTTTGAGCATCCAAGTCTAACCTTTGTCGTGTTTCTTGCAAGGGCTCATTTTCTCGCAAAGAACACATTCCTCTTGCTTTGGAAGATTGATTCGAAAGGTTACTGTTTTTTCTATTAGGCATGTTGATTAATATATGTTTTAAGTCCAAGGACGGGAAACACAGCGGTGAGTGAGAGTACTGAAAAGGCAACGCGATGATTGAGTGAATGTAAGTTAACTGCACTTTTAAACATATATAAATAACTTGTAACATTTATAATGTGGGAACTGGTCTAAAAAAGTGTTCGCAATCTTAATGAAATTCAACGGGTGTGAAAAACATGGAAAGTATTTTATAAGAAAACCACAAAGCCTGAAGAATACTGTGTACGCGTATTCATTTCAGGAGTTCGTAACCTATCTTGAATGGCGTGTTCTTCTATGTTCGTATGATGTTCGTTGACGTTCGAATGATGTGGTAATTGGTTTAAAAAACAGTTAGTAATTTTAATGAGAGACAGACGATTCCACTACGTGAAATACATCTGAGTATTACACGATAATAAACACCGTCGTGTTTGTTGTTGCTACAGAGGCATTATTACCATTACTATTTTCTGCACATTTTACTACTTTACTATTTACATTACTATTTTCTGCACAAATATTTTTGCACATTTTATTCCTTTATGTGTATATTTTACTACGTAATTGTTCTCTCAGAAACATGCAGTTCCCCTATGAGAAATACTTTGAGAATATACGTGGAAGAGTATACTTGTAAATGAGCATTGAATTTATCGATTACCCCCGAAGCAATTTATGATGGGGCCTTGGGACTCTGAGCCCTTCTAATACAAATTTTCTTTCTACGTGCTATCATGGGCCTGCAGGAAAACTTAAATGCCAGAGGCGTGAATATCCTTTGAAAATCAAATCTCTGGTTGTCAAGGAAATATGGTATTGTTGATTTAAAAGAAAAATGTGAGATATTTCTGTAATGACATGATTTTCAACAATAACTAAGCGTAAAAGAAAATCGATTGAAATAATTAGAAGCTTTATTTATTCATCCATCCGATAAAAAAATCCCAGCCATCTATCATGAATGAAAGTAATTTACAAATGCACCAGGGGGCCCTGAAGGCTTTTTAACATAGCCTATGTTCATCCCATATACATTTTATCTCTACATGCAAAATTTCAGCTCAATCGGTTCAGTGGTAATTGCGTGATTGAGCAACAGACAGACAGAGACAGACACCATTAAATTTTTATATATTAGTATGATTTTTCCAGTCCCAGGAGGAAACTGCAGCGCCATTTTAATAAAACTAATGCATTTTTTTGTTAATAAATTCTGAAATCTGCTCATTAATCGATATTCAAGGAAGGTCAAGCCTTCATTCTTTTATCTTTTAATTTTATGGAATTCGCGCCCCTTATGCCAATTAAAAAAAAATACATTCGAATATAACGAAAGAATTATTTTCCTTATCACAACATTATTCTCTGATCTACGGGGTAATTATTTTGGGTTTAATATTTAACAAAAGCAACGTGGGAAGGTAGAATGTCTATTCTGTCAACAGAGAAAGGAAACCTTTTCTTTAATTAGCACGATCATGGAAAAATGAAATGGAATTCATTTCACCAAGGAATCTCCTTAAACGGGATCCACGAGCGAGAGTCTGCAACGAAGATGACGCCTAATTTACGGGCGCACGATTCTCTCTGAGCGACGGCACACTCCCGTGTTCAATTTCGTTTCGTGACCAGTTTCACCCGATTAATATCATTACGCTCTTCCCAAAAAAAGAAAACGAGCGATCGATCGCGAAAATAAACACAGCTGCCCCCTCTCGATTTTCTATCTGCTTCCCCACGCCGATCAAAGAGTGCGCTGGAGCGAAGAGAGAGAGAGAAAAAAAATCTTATTGTTTTTTTTTTTCAATTTGCATGACACACGCGTGTGGAATAGGGAGGAGGGGTCTTTCCCCTCTCATCGGTGGAACCCCCGCACCCCCTCCCGCGCTCACTCTATTCGCGAGTGACTCCTGCCCTTCTTTCACTTTCCCCACTGGTTCCCAAGCGTCTCTCACCCTTCTCTCACCTTACCCCCCCCCCCCCCAGCATCTCCCCGTCCCCTGGTCCCTTCACAATCCGTCCCTACTCGACCCTGTCCACCCCTCTCCGTGAAGCAGAGCTCAAAACCATGTCCGCTAAATCGGCAACCTTCATCTCTCTTGAAATTAAACAGTTTCCCTTTTTTTCCCAATCACGGTGACGTCGTCGCGGATCAATCTGGAAATGCAGTTACGACTTAAGCGCCACCCACACCCGAATGACGGGAATCCGGAGACGGTCGCGGGGTTCGCACCTGCCACTGACGCCGTCGATGTGTCCACCCCCGTCGGCGTCAATTTTTTCTGGTTTGCCCAGCCCGGAAAAATGTTCCCGTGGGACGGCTTCCCTCTTCTCGCGTCCTTGACCTCGTCTGGGTCCGAATCTAAGGGGTCCCTACCGAGGCTAGGATACGATCCGAGTTCATCTCCCTCTCTAAAGCAAAAGTTATTGCGCGCACAACACCAATGCGAGACAGTGCGAGACTCACTTTTATGTTCCTGATTCTATTATTTTATCTCTCCACCACAGCTTCCCTGCTTCCCCACCACGGTCTATTTATCACTAATGCAATTTTTCCCCCAATCCCCACAAAATTGAGCTCATTCCTTGGTTGGTTTTAAATGCTATTTCAATTTCTCTTACTATTGTAATCCATCAGGAGAGTTCAAATTATATGGCACTTTGGATCGAATATGTTTCAGTTTAAAATGTAAAAGATTGCTTTGAAAGGGTATTTGACGGTATACAAAGTCTCCAAACAGTTTTAAGCAAATGCTCGGCTTACGGAGATGCTTTACTATCTTGTGCTCGCAAATAAATCAGCAGGAAAAAATGAGAAAATTGGAATGAATGTGCATGGCACGCAGCAGAAAAGTATGGAGTTCATTAATTAATGAAGTAGTCCTGTGAAAAGGAGGTAGTGGACATTTTGCATTGAAAGCCTCCTATGTAAAAGAGACCATCTTATTCGGCAAAATTTTCAGGATTACAGATAGTCGAGGAGATTGATTGAAGGACTTTATTTAATTACTATGAAGGGCAACCAGCAATTCAGTGTGTTGCGGTCATGCTGTCGAAAGTCACGAATACATGAAGAGGAAAGGCTTTTAAGGTGAAGAAATGAAGATTGCAATTAAATAGATACGCCAAATATTAAACCATCGTACACTGGGCTGATACCGAAAAAAGATGGCCAAAAGTCAAAACGTGATTTTTTCCACCCAGGAAGCTGAAACTTTGCATAAATATTTTCAAAAGACCTGTGCATACGATGATGCAAAGTATTTTCCTTAGTACTCAACAATTAACAATTTGCATGAGGTCAAATTTGCACAAAGTTTGCAAAAATGGTCTACACTCAATTTTCTCACGAAATCTTCAAAATCAAGCCCTTGCTAAGCCTCTATGGGTCAAGAGTTGGAATAAAATGTGATGCAGCTAGATGAAACAGTTTTTTATCTTTGTTTTAATGTAGTTTACTTACTTTTTTGTCATTAATTACCAAATATATTAAACAAAATGGCGGAGCCTCATTTTTGGTCATTATTTTTAAATATATGTAGAGAAATAGTTATTTGCATCGCCGAGCATCGCGAAGTAACTTATATGGGAAAACTCTACAAATCTTCCGCAATGCGAATCCGATGAGTTCTGCTGCGACCGTATGCGGTGTACCCCAAGGGTCAGTCCTTGGGCCATTGCTATTTTCGTTGTATGTGGGAGACATTTCAGCATGTATTACCAGGTGTAAATATATGATGTACGCTGATGATCTCCAAATTTATATGCACTGTCACCCGTGCGATTTCCCTGAGACCATTAGACAAGTAAACGATGACGTATCTGCCATCGTCTCATGGGCACAAGACAACTTTCTAAAAATAAATAGTGATAAAACCAAATCCATGATAATTGGTCACTCCAGGGTCATGTCAAGACTTAATATGGCTGAACTGCCTATGGTTGAGGTCCAGGGAAATTATATACCTTACTCCAAGACGGCCAAAAACTTAGGGGTCATCTTCAGCAATACTCTATCTTGGAAAGAACATATTTTGTATGTTTCAAATAAAGTTAATGGTACCTTACATCAACTGAAAATTCATAAAAAATTGCTGCCCATCCACGTAAGAAAGCAACTTGTCTCCACCTTAATTTTTCCTAATTTTGATTACTGCTGTCTTATATTTTATGATCTCACAGCAGAACTTAATACTAAGCTTCAGCGTCTAATGAATTCCTCTGTCAGATTCATTTATGACTTGCGGAAAGATGAGCACATAACCCCATATTTTAACAAGCTTTCCTGGATGGACATAAAAACAAGAAGGAAATTCAAATTAGCATGTTTCATGTATTCCCTACTCAAACACGATGACCCCCAGTACATAATTGACTTTTATCCCAAGAGAACCATATTGCCAAATATAGTTACTAGAGCCGACCCTAACTACCTACATGTCTCACATTATCGGTCCTCCACATTTCATAAATCATTTACCGTTGCCGCCTCTCAAACTTGGAACTACCTACCTAAATCAATCAAAGATTCCTCATCGCTGCACCAATTTAAAAAGAAATTATATTCGTACCTAACATGCCCCCCATAAGCCGTATTTACTCATTTCAATGCTTTATAATCATGTATGTTGTGGTATATTTTCCATTGTTATTTATTTAAAAATTACTATATCAAAATATTTAATCCTGTTAATATTTAAATCATTGTGTGAACTTGCTTTTTATTCCATAATTTCTATTGTGTTTTGTTTCTGAGATTCATTCTATTCATATGGCATGTTGGTTTTTTGTTGTTCACTTCATGGTAACACTTTTTTCTTAAATTCGTGCTTTGCGCACCAAATTTATATGTATTTTTGAGCTCAAATGTGATTAATGCAAATTGTTCTGATCGGATGTAAATCTGAGAACAATAAAACTATATTATTATTATTATTATTATTATTATTATGCGACGCCGAATTTCACATCAGTTTTCCGATCGCGCGGTCGAGTCTAGTCCAACCCGCCTGCAACGGGGAGTAAGGTGGCGCGGCAAGTGTGTGGAATGGATTGTAGCCGCATCCACTCCGCTATGGAGATTTTAGAGATACAAACATTGAAAAGAGCCTCCATGTATTATATTTTGGAGAAATCGCGGAAAAAATTACGTATGGGAGTGAAAAATACGTTTTGTATGAAGACAAAGTACTTTTTAAATTGTCTTGCCGGAAGGTTGCATTTGGAAATGAATAATGAAGTTTTAAATGATTTTAGTGATTACGTTAAGAGGTTCTTTCTTAATGGATATGCGTCGCGGTGGGAACAAAGCTCAAGGAATAACGAGAGATTTTTGATGCGTTAAGGTGAATGGCTGAAGGTAAATGCCGTTTTCCCCGAACCTTTTTCCTGCAAAATTTTCCAGGCTCTTCAACGCCGTCATCTAATTATGTACGAACGATTCAATATTATTAAGAAGTAACCTTGTTCTTTGAATCATTTTTAAATCAAAAGTGTGCTGGCATTACAACCATTATTAGGCACCTTTGGGCTTCTGGAGAAATTACTTTCTCATTCCAAAATATTTTATTGCAAAACTCACCCTCGGCACCTTCACATATCTTCAGAAATAACAGATGTGAGGGAAATATAATATTCTGAATGCTTTATTAACACCTTCTGATGCTACATTGAAGTTTCTTTGCTTCAGGCCACTTTTGGTTTCTTCTAACAAATTTCTATTTTCATTACAGGAATCGACATAAACTTGATTAAGAGTTTCTCAATAATATTCAAGGCAATATTGAGGGGCCTGCCTCTTAAAGAGGTCGATTTAAGGCGGTACTGCTGGGAGACTGCAGAATTATATGTGCAATTTTACCCGTGGTATCATATGCCGCCCACGGTACACAAACTTTGATTCACGGAACCGATATTGCAAAGGAGTCTATACTACCATTGGGGCAATTATCTGAAGAGGCGATAGAAACGCGAAATAGAGACATGAAATTTTCGTGATCATTTCTCCAGAAAAATTTCTAGAGTGGTCACAAATCAGGATTTATTTCAGAGACTCATCCTTACATCAGATCCTCTAATTTCCAGCTGAACTCAAGCTCTTCCTAAGAAATCCACAGGCTTGCCAAAGGAAGTGAAAGAGCTACTCTTATTAAGTGAAACAGAAAAAGATCTGATTTATTCAGACAGTGATGATTGTGAGTATTCAGAAAGTGAATAGTAGAAATACAAACAAAAAATCAATGTTGTAGTGCATATTTTGTTACATTGTAAGAAAAAGTAAACTTACGTAACCATAATGTAAAAGAGTACCTACTGCAAATTATTACCCTCCACGGTATTTCTCCCTGACACTGAATGAAAAATGATACTGACATTAAAAATACACAAAATAATTAAGCATCGGGATTCCGCGGTGGCAATATACGACCATTCGCCGTACGCCCATCCGCAGTGCAGGGGGCGGGGGAGTTGCAGCCGTGCGACACCTGTTAGCTGGTGGCCTCGAAGAGACAACAATCGCGTGTGGTATGCATGCTGTATTCGTTAAAAGTGTACGTATTCGTCAGTAGGCAATGTTAAGGTGCTAAAAAGAGAAACGCCCGCGGTGCACCCGAAGAAAGCAGTCTTTCAGTACCTCCTAAACCTTTACCCCATGTGAAAAAATACGTAATGTTTTCCGCGATTTCTCCAAAATATAATACATAGAGGCTCTTTTCAATGTTTGTATCTCTAAAATCTCCATAGCGGAGTGGATGCGGCTACAATCCATTCCACACACTTACCGCGCCACCTTACTCCCCGTTGCAGGCGGGTTGGACTAGACTCGACCGCGCGATCGGAAAACTGATGTGAAATTCGGCGTCGCATACGGTCGCACCATAACTCATCGGATTCGCATTGCGGAAGATTTGTAGAGTTTTTCCATAAAAGTTATTTCGCGATGCTCGGCGATGCAAATAACTATTTCTCTACATATATTAAAAAATAATGACAAAAAATGAGGGTCCGCCATTTTGTTTAATATTTTTGGTAATTAATGACAAAAAAGTAAGTAAACTACATTAAAACAAAGATAAAAAACTGATTCATCTAGCTGCATCACATTTTATTCCAATTATTGACCCATAAAGGCTTAGCAAGGGCTTGATTTTGAAGATTTCGTGAGAAAATTGAGTGTAGGCCATTTTTGCAAAATTTGTGCAACTTTGGCCTCATGCAAATTGTTAATTGTTGAGTACTAAGGAAAATGCTTTGCATCATCGTATGCACAGGTCTTTTGAAAATATTTATGCAAAGTTTCAGCTTCCTGGCTTGAAAAAATCACTTTTTGACTTTTGGCCAGCTTTTTCCGATTTCAGCCAAGTGTGCATCGTTTAGAAATCCGCCATGGATAAATCATTGAACTTGATCTGGGTAATGAATCAAATCAAATGATTTTTCTCGTCGGATTTTTTTCATATTACTGCATCAACTTGCTTCCGCGCTGATGGATGCGCACTATTTTCATTAATTAATTTCTAAATAATCATTTTGTTGAGTTTGTTCTTGACCCCTTCTAAATAATTGTATGTATTTTATGGAGGGTTGGTCAATGTTTTAAAAATATTTCAATTTCCTATCGCCCACGTTTCAGTATTCAATATTAGCATCATCAGGGCTATAACAACGCAATGCGAGGAAACAGTTATATATGCTACAATTATATAAATACTACCGGAAGGTACCGTTGAAATTCAACGGGTGTGAAAAACATTGCACGGCAACCCAAAAATGGGCCACTCAGACTCATAACTATTTCAATAACACCCAGGTTGATAGATGGTCACCTCGTCCCTCTGGTTCTCTTGAGCTGTCTTCTGAGTGATTAACAGCTTGATCAATTCGTTTTTGTACATAAATATATTTTAATTCAATGACTTAATAGAGTTGCGCTATTCAACGTTGATATGAGCGTTGAGTATCTTAATCAGGATTGGAGAGTTGGGTACAAACCAGCTGTTGACAAAGTCGAAAGGAGTGTTTGCAGCAGCAGCCATGTTTATTTGACCTATGAACCCTCCATCGCCCGGACTGCGCCTTCGGCATAAAGGGTAGCCATAATAATTGGTTTCGGTTGCTAAATAACAAATCTATGGTAATTCTTAGTGCAAATGCCGATTTTCATGCACGGATGAGGTTCATTGCGCAGAATTTCCGTTTTTCTTTCGGGTAAGAAGCATGTAATGATGTCATTATAATTTCCGCTATCTTAAAACAGATTAAAGTTTCGAAACAGATGGGTCTATATTTGAACTAGATTTATAGCTGGTTACCCTTCCGTAGGTTGGGTTAGGATGAAATTTGTGCGGTTCTTACCGTAACCCGAGAAACACCACGGGGAGTGAGTCTAGAAAAGGCAACGCGATGATTGAGTGAATGTAAGTTAACTGCAAATTTACACTTTTAAACATATTTAAACAACTAGTAACGTTTATGATGTGGCAATTGGTCTAAAAAACAATTCGCAATCGAAATTAGTGGCAGATGATTCCACTACGTGTAATACATCTGAGTATCAAGCGATAATAAACAACGCCGTGTTTGTTGCAGCAACAGAGGCATTATTACCATTACTATTCGTTGCACGTAAATATTCTTGCACGTTTAATTCCTTTATGAGGGACCTTGCCTTTATGTGTCTCGTTTACTACGTAAGTGTTCCCTCATATACATGCAGTGCCCCTATGAGAGCTACTTTGAGAATAGACATTGAAGTGTATACTTGTTGTAAATTTGCATTGAATTTATCGATTAACCCCCAAAGCAATCTATCATGGGGCCCTTGGGACTCTGGGCCCTTCATATACAGATTTTCTCTCTACGTGCTATCATGGGTTTACAGGAAAACTAAAATGCTAGAGGCGTGAATATCCTTTTCAAATCAAACCTCTGGTTGTCAAGGAAATATTCTATTGTTTATTTGAGATAAAAACGTGAGATTTTTCAGCAAAAAACTTGATTTTTAGACAATTATGAAGTGTAAAAGAAAATCGATTGAAAGAATTAGAAACTACACTTATTCAGCCATCCCATAAAAAAATCCCAGCCCCTATCTATCTTATCTATGAGTGAAAGTACTTTTAAAAAGCAAAATATGAAACCACTGCACCGAACCCAATGCTTAGTGTGGACCACCAGGGACCACCGGGGGCCTTCGGAGGCCCTGAGGGCTTTTTAATATAGCCTATGTTCATCCCATATACATTTTATCTCTACATGCTAAATTTCAGCTCAATCGGTTCAGCAGTTTTTGCGTGATTGAGCAACAGACAGACAAACACCATTCAATTTTTATATATTAGTAAGATAAATACGTTTATACTCATGCATAATTTAGTACCTTGAGGTGACGTTTGCGAAAATAAATTGAAATATTTTTTAAACATTGACCAACCCTCCGTAAAACACATGCAATTTAATAAATAATTGTTAATACGAAGTGATAATTACCTGTGATACGAAATTAGGAGCTATGAAAATGTATTTATTCCATGTCATTGCGATTGATCGCGATTATCAGCCCAAATAAAGAAATGATTTTTTTACGCATTTTTTCATCTCAGCGCATTTCACGATGCAGTGTCAGATCGTGGCTTTTTGAGAATGGAGGGATTGCCGCAATCACCGGGAGCGGACGATCGGGCGTCGAGCACTGGAGTAGCAAGAGAGAAGCGCGGAGTAGGGATCCTCCAATGCCGCGAAGGGAGTGGCGGTGCACACATCTTCTTCTCTCGGGATGAAACACGAGTAGCGTGACCTTTAACAAGGAGCGGGCACTCGAAAGAGAATATTGATGCGGCCACGCCACTTTTCTCACCCCCACCACCCCAAGACCGCCCACCGGCATCATCACACCACCTCCACACACAGACATTCGCTCTCTCCATCTCTCTCTCAAACTCATCCACACTTCATTTTCACGGTTCACGGACCTGGAGATGAGGACGCCGTCGACGTGAGCCAGAGATGAGAGCGGCCGTGGTCTCAATTCCGACCGGAAGGAGAAGTATCTTTGTTCATCGTTCTCTCCCCCTCATCTTCTGTCCCCACCTCTTCATCCTCAACGCCCGAAAACATATCCTGCCCTTCCTATTTTTTTTCTCTCCCTCCTCCGAGGTGATGGATGTGCCCGCATTACGACCCAATACACGCAACCCTCCGCCACTACGTGCTTTGCACAGTTTTCGACGTCGATTGATGTACGCAATAACAATCATTTACGTAATCCTCTGTCACGTGATAATGATCATTTAATTTCCTGAAGGAAATACTCAGAAATAGTATTATAATAGTAGCTTATTTCACACTAACAGTTTTCTTACCAACAAAAGTTTCAACCGCTATGCATGTCTTGAAACATATAAAACGGCTATTTGCCTTTTGATGAAATGTAGGTGAATAAAATTTAAGAGAGGAATATTCAGCGGCGCCTAAAGGCCCGGTGTGTCATATTGAGGAATAATTGTAAACTATTTCAGTTGTAAATATATTTACAAAACAACAGTAGATTCTCAATGATATTATCACGATGTTTTAATACTCTTAAATTTTGGATTTTATGCTTATAAATTTGTCCATATGAGTTTTCGCGTTGAAGATGGTGTGATGGGTTGGAGGGGAATGAGAAGGTCGTTGCCTGGGCACAAACAAATCCGTGAGCGTTCCCGGGAATATTACTATTTCTGGATGACATTCATTTCAATAATATGTAGATCAACTTAAAGTGATATTTGAACCTCATTCTCTCTTATATTTCCCGAAGTAATCCGACCCATGCATAACCATCACCTCTGTTGTCCACGGTAGGAGAGTTGTCCTTCCCCAGTACCATCTTTCCATCGTCCTTCCATTATCTTAACACCCCCCTTCTCTTAGATAGGAAAATATACCTAAAAGTGCGAATATCATTGATTTTCATCTATAAAATGACAGTTTCACAGTCGAAACCGAGGTCGGAAAATAAAATGAAATCTTCTGTAGGGAAATAGCGCAAAAATATTTATCGCTAAGCAGATTGAGTGTGTCATAATATTGTCACACTTGCACGAGATTAACGAAAATCACTCACCCCTGCAATTATCAACCCGAATTCGATTGGATTTTTTGGGAAGACAGGGCTTGTGACGCAAAAATCCCTGCAATGGTCGTAAATTAATGTAGAAGGGTCACTTTCTTCTTCGCTTCCAGCTGCCTGTATCCTGCGGGGAAAGCTTCATCGCTTGGATTTTAGTAGTGAGAGTCAAGATATATCGACCGGATGTGAACCCGCGGCACCCCAGTTCACCAACAAAACGCTCCACTGGACCACCAAGCAGTCTTAGCAATAAAATACGACAGAAATATTTTTTTCGGCAAGGATCATATCAGGTCATATTACGTATCATTAGTGTCCACTTAGCTCCAGCTTCTCCAGATTCCATATGTGTAGAATCATCCCTCAAAAGGAGGCCTTAACTACCTTTTATCTGTGGCAAAGATACCGTGATCAGAGAATCGATTCAGTACTATACGCATAGTTATAACCCTTCAAACCGTGACAAAGGTGTGTGGAAGGACGGGTTAGGTCATCATCCAGGAGGAAGAAGGAGGAAAAAATGTATTAGGGAAGAAAGGGAATTTAAAATACATATATAACTAAGTGACTTAGCAATACGCTTTAGCTTATTTTATTTTTGGCAGCAATGATATGTAGGGTATGTTTCGACGTAAGTAACATTTTAACATTACAATTCACGCAATTTCCAGGGAATGTCAGCGTTGTCAGTCAAATTTCAAATTTAGAAAGCAATGCTCTCGGGTTTCAGACCAGGTTAGGTTCTCCTTAACTTCCTTAATATTCCTTCCTTCCTTATAACAAGCAAGTTATGGAGAACCAGACCCGATATGAAACCCGAGAGCTCTTCATTCACATCACTCGCCGGGAAAGCCTAAAGTCATATAATGCATTCGTAACCCCGATGTCCATCAATATTGGTCAACTTTGATGGTTTACATATAAATTTCCTTTCTCAAAACCAGTCTACATTAGGAAGCATTGTGTCGGTTCACGCTGAATGAGCTCCATCCTGTACATAGTAGTAAGAAATCACGTTACTATTACTCACTCGCGCTTTATCTGGCCACTTGATTCTCTCCCATATTTCCTCGCTTTTGACAGTCTTGCAGTGATGAGTCAGAATAACATCCTTCGAGTCAGCTTAACCGTTAAATATCCTAGGTCTAAGGTAATAGTGTAATTGACAGCCAGAAAGGCGGCCAATTTGTGACCACGTCAAATGCCGTTTGGAGAAGGGAATCACGTGACAGAATAATCCATTATGGTGGCCTTTTTTTAAATCATACGATCGTGAAAAAAGTTTTTTTTTCCTTTCCATTTCTTCTTGAGCCAAATCATAATATCTCAACTTCTCTACCATCTTGGACGGACTCTAGTATCTTTTATCCTCCATTACATTCCCTCTAACGGCTTGGTGACTTATTCTATTCACACAGATGAGTTTTAAAAAACGAGCGCCTAATCTGTAAATCGTGTTTATTTATGGAATAAAATCTTTCCGTTCCAGTTTCTAAATGAAGACGCTGTGCTCGAGAAAAGTCCACCTCGAGCCAAGTAACATCTCCACCACACCTTTTCACCCATGAAACTCCCCACGTGTAACTCGGAAAATCGCAGTATCTTCAATGTAGTGCCGCATATTTTTCGAGTGTATTCTCTCCGCAGTAAATCTGACGTTAAAATATTTAACTTCGCTCGGCATGTCGATTCACCAAATATCATTTCACCCTCAAGCTACTTGAAGGGCAGACAAAAGTGACAACGAGAGATATTCTGTCGGACATATTAGCACGTGAATTATTTCTACCCATGCTCCATTCGCGACTAAAGGGTGGTGCTTGGAAGACACTCTTAAAAAGTGCTTTGGAAAAAGAGCATTCTCTAACATTGGGAACATTCCCTAACACAGACTATTTACGCAGCCACTGGGGTATGAAGTTGATGACGATGTAGACAGCTACTCCTCCAACTTGATGCTGTCCTCAGCGAGCCCGATGCATGCTGAACCAGTGAAGCAGTCTTCGGAAAACAGATGAGAGCGCTGAAATCATTTCACTACCCATTTCTGCATCTGATTGATGCAGCGGCTAGAGTTCTGGATTCTCATTCGGAGGGCCCGGGTTCATTCTGGCAGCGGCAGTTTATTATTAGTGGAATCCCGATCCTTACCCAAGTGCTAAGTGGAGAGCACTTAATATGTCCGTCGGATGGGATATGCTGAAGTTGCGGATTCCAAGACACCTGTCGTTAAAAGCAGGCTATTGCCAACGCCGAGTTTCTCTTCATCCCTCAACCATTCCAAAAATTATCCTATTCGTACCAACGCGTAACGTACAACGTATGCAACGTACTCACCGATCCTTCTGGCACTAATGACCTCCCTGTCCGGTTATCATCAGGAGTCATCAGCTTGAAGATTGGCTTGCTGCTGCTTTCCCCTTCACTCTCTTCATCTAACCGCTTTCATCCTTCGCCATTTCTCATTTTGGCATCCTTCATAATTTGCTTCGTGTATACCATCCTTGGTCTTCCTTGAGTGAAGATGAGGACCGTGTGGGACGATACTGCAACAGATGTCGGTCTCATCACCAAATAACTTACCAACAAATACGTGGCGTGGCGTGAGCTGACCGCAGCTGGATGACCGTTAGTCACTCATAAATGTCACCGCAGTGTGTAATCCTCGCTTCAAACAGGCCCTGAAAAGTCCACCTGTGAGAGTAGACGTGGGAATAATGTGAAATATACGGGGGTGCAGAGGTTGGACGACTCTGGATGGAGTTGTTGAAATGAAAGAGCGGGTGGAGTTGGGGCAAGAGGTAGAGAGGAATGCGTGATAGGGAGGCGGGCAACGTCGTGCTCGGTGAGGTACGGAGGAGAGAGCCGAAATTTTGTGTGGGTTGGGGGAATGCGTTGACGTAGAATCGTGAGGGAATAATTTGCTAGGGCAATCGGAACGTTTACAGAATATGTACCTGCTCGGCCGTGTTGCGCGACGCAGTTTATACATTCCTCCCCCGACCGTAAAATACGCCACTAGAACGAATCTAAGTGTATATTCGCTTCAGTTAACGATACTTTCACCACGTCGAGTAAAGAAAAAGCCTCGATGCACATCCACCACTCGTCGCCCACTTGTTGAGGGGAAAAATTCTCTGATTATTTCGCTCGCCCTTACACGCATGTTTAGTTGTATTGCACCGTGCATCCAGCGCATTTTGAAACACGAACGACTTCAGAGGTCACTGGAAAAATACAGCTTGTTTCCCATCGGGCCGTGGGAAATGAGGGAAGGAAACAGTTATGGTGGATTTGATGCGTTCAGAATGGTTGAGAATGGAAGCGTGATCACTATATCAGGAGGTTCCTCTGGTTCCTCCGCAATTAAGGTGACCATTTGCAAATTTAATTGGTGGAATCGAGAAATATCTAAATCAAAAGAATACGTTTAAAGAATAACTGTTTCAATCAAATTACTCCACATTTAAATTATTGTTTATTTTTACATGTTCGTATTCCAGAAAAATATTTGCTATGTATAAAGTGAATATGAAGTAAACATAATAAAAGGCAGTTAACGCAGTACGGTCGTTTGTACAGATAACGATTATTGCCGCCCCAGTGAATTACACCGTGGGTTCCCGCAGGGTTATACTCAGGGACCAATTTTTTTCATTTATATAAATGATTTATCTGAAGTGATATAAAATCGTAAAATTATTTTATTTGCCGATGACGTTGTGTTGGTTTCCACTCATGTTGATGTGTGTAATGCCATAGTCTATACGCAAACAGATTTAATCATCTTTATGCATAGTAAACATGATAACAATATAGTTGTAAATGTTACTCAGGTTATGTACTTATATTAAACACGTGGTTTCCAAAATATGTGATTTGACAATGAAAATTCATAAGCATATGAGCCTTCATAATTGGTCTGCCTTCAGATGAAAATGCCCAATTTAGACTCAAACTGATAAGTATACGCACCTTGGCGTGGCTAATGATTATCATTTCAGATTTAAACTCCATATTAAAAAACTAAAAGCAAAATTAAGGAAAGCAATACCTCCGTTTTACAACTCTAGGTTTTAACTTCCTTCGAGCATTGATATTATTATTAATGCTTTGGTATCTACTAGTAGCATACTTGGATATGGAGTTGTACTTTGGGGGATGCAGCCAATGTATGCATTAGAAAGTTAATTTAAAGCGAAAAGAGAATTATAAGACTAGTCAACAACACATATAATGTCGTATAGGAGCATTGAGTTAAGTATAGCATATTACATGCTGGAAAAGTACAAAAATATGTAATAATAGTTTATAACTGTCCTTCCGGTGATTGTAAAATTTCTCTTTTTTCCACATATGGCGTGAACACCAGATGCCCAAGTAAATGTGTGGGATCTAAATACTAATACAACAGCCGTAAAATAAAATGGGATGCTTTTGTTTGTAGGCTATTTTATAAATTACCGTAGAGGAGTAATGCATTTAAAATGGCATGAAACATGTAAAAACACGTAAGGGTCCGATGACATATTATTTGGGACAGTTCATATTGTATCTGTGATCGTTTTTTTTTAATAACAGAAAAACTTGGACGCCCAGAGAAGCTTGTTGCTTTGGGGAACCGGATTGTGCATCGTTACAATAATATTCAAGCAATATTAATGGCAATGCATTGTATTAAGTACCTTCAACTGGGAAAAATGGATTAATTCTAAGTAAATGGCTGAGCACTCGGCTATTCGGGCTCTAGATAGTATGCATGAAAAGTTTGTTCATCGGTAAATCTTCGTTGGTAGCATATAACTTTTTCATTCCAGAGGCCAAGGTGCGTCATCAGTTGAAGCAGTATTTTTCAAACCACTTAAACAAAAATGTTATATTTCTCATCTGTTTTGACGGACCCAGTCAAGAGGGAACCTCCATATTGTATTGGGGAGGCATGATTAAATGAAAACGTTTTGACGTTTATAGCGAAAAGAGGTGGACACAAGGAATCGCCAGAAGTGGACGAGGAGAATGGAGTGGCGGGAGTTGAGATGGAGTGTGAGAGGAGGGGAGGGGAAGTTAAGTCGGGAGGGGAAAGGGGAGGGAGCGAGAGGGGGGGATTAAGACGAGGAAAAAGGAGGGGAGGAGCTCCGACGCAAAGAAAGACCAGGGAAGATAAAGGACCAGAGGACAAAGGGAGATACTTTTTCATTAGCCCGCGATTGAATCCAGGTGGTCATCTTTGACGAGGAAGTGAGGCAAGAGGGGGAAAAGAGATAGACTGGGAGAAGTAACCTATAGGAGGAATGAAAAGAAAGCAGTGGGCGAGGGGGGGGATGGATTCATTTGCCTTAATTGAAAGATATTGAAAATGTTTAATCCTTCCTTGTTGGTTTTTTTCGTCACTAATCCGAGTAGAGTTTAATGAGGTAATATGGAGCGTGTAGAAGGCATTGTGTCCTTTCGATTCACGTTAAAAGTGGGGATTACAATCATATTGCGGGAAATGGGATAATCTCTTTGAAGGAAACCCGACGTCAGCCAGGAAAATCCTCATTAGACTTCGTCTGGCACTCGTTCAACGGTTCACGGTCACTTTTTTGAGTGCTTTTGTGATTCACTTTCTGTCGCAGTACCTACTTCTCACGGCAGTAGTCATCGAGCACGCTTGCAAAGACGAGCAGATATTGAAATTTAATCACGAGCTGAATCGAAAAAGAGCCCCCCTATAATTTACGAAAAGACCAGTCACATTCGCGAAAGAGCGTGCATATTAATGCGTAGGTACATACCATGTAATGATAGCTGTACTTTAAATTGTACGCATTTAAGAGGGAAAAGAGATCCGAGGACATTAGTAATCATAAGAAAATTCAGGGCGTCTCCTTGAAACTAATTGTACATCTCTATAAATGAATCCTTACATAACCATGGTGATATCCTGATCGGTTCTTCGGGTGCGTCTGCTGTGTGGTAGAAGCTTTAAAACTATTTTGTTGTATTTAATTTTTCCTATTTATCCTGTAGTTAGAAAGTGATTTTCACGTACATCTTTGTGGCTTGTACGAGGTGATTTCAGCAGCGATATAGTTTTCTAATAATTTTGATTTTTAAATCTGGTGCTGGGGTTAAGGATCAACTTTTATTGTTTTATATTATTAGTATTATTTTATCTTAAATAATAGATTCGAGGTTGATGTCACAACAAAAGCGAGATGTGTAAAGAGCACATTCTTATTAGCTGTATACCTGTAATCACTGAATAGCAATCAGAATTTTAGTGACATCGTTATTTAAATAGCTTAAATTAGATTTGCGCATAAGTGCCAATTACCGCTCGCAACACGCCTCACTCTATAGAATATCAAAATTCTTGTTTACTGCTAGAGAGAAAAAACAAAAACTAACATCATTAGTTTCAACCAGACCAACATATATGTAAATTTGTTTTTATTTTCACCGTAGTTTTTTTGACATATTTATAATCCCATTGGTGATGATATGATCTACCCAAAGAGTCCCATCCTATACAGCTTATGTATACATTTTTTTAAATGTTCGCTGGTTTTTTGGTACTTCTTTTCTAAATTTAATTAAGTATTTCATTGCAGCTGAGATTTGGCTTACAGACATAGTGAAATTGTAATTATCGGTGGAGATAATAATCTCCCATACTCATAGGGAGAAAATTCGGTGACGAGATTAATGATAAATACCGGGAATTCCCAGCTACTACGTGGAACCGAAGCACCGAACGAGCACTGGATGCATCCCTTAGAAATCCTGCGTAGGGGAATCAATAAACTTCATCCGAAAAAAATCAAACGCGAGAGTAACGAACCTCGCTGTAACAACAGCGACGTAAGATAGGAACTAAGAAGGTAGAGAGGAAATTAAATAAATTATTTAAAAGCATTTCGACATCTGAATCCGAAGCAAATTAGACCTTTTCATCCCAATCTTCGGAAACAATAAAACAATACCCAGAAAATTACCGGCCTACGTAGTTGACTTCATTTGACTGCACGATTTTAGATAACATAAGTCATATTAATAAAATGGGCCTTGGACAGTCGAAACTCCAGCAATCAACATTGCGTCCATAAAAGAAGACCATGTGAAAATCATCTTGGAATAATGCTACATGATATCCTAAAATTAGGAGAAACGAAGAAGCAAGTATTCGCGATGTTTTTGAATTAGAACAGGAAATTATTCAAAAATGTTTCACTTGGCACATATTCAAGATACGTATGAAATAAGCGACACAATAGTGACATTGGTAAGCGACTTTCAAATTAATCACAAAAAATGAGTGATAATTGAAGGAAGTAGTCCCTACATGGTTAGTGCGACATCCGTTGTCCCAGAGGAAGTGTTTTCTACCCCCTTGTTATTCCTTATTCATAAGCTATATGAACCATCAATATTAGATTGCCTGCTAACGATGCAGTTGTCTACCTAGAAATTACCACAAAAAACGGAATTCGAGAGTCTCTCTTATGGGATCATAATAACACGGGATCTTGGTGTCTGGTGCCTGAAGTTGGAGCTCGAACTTAATCTTGATACATGCACTGCAATATACTTCCTATGAAATAAACTGCATCAACGCCATACCTATAAAGAGGAGGGTTTATATACAAAAAAAGCAGAGGGTGAATTCGTGTACCTGAGCGTTGCATGACTTTGGAACGTGGGGAAACCACTTTCGAAACATCAGCGGAATTAAAGACTTGGGTCACCCAAGCGAATAGTAGGAAGGCCCTCGGAGGGAGAAGTTAAAGATAGATTGCTCTAGCCCTAACCTCGAATAAATCATGAACATTTAAGACTACCAAAAATATATTCAACTACAGAACTCAAGAAGGTACAAATGAAAGCTTCGTGTTTTGTTCAAAACTAGTAAGAGCGTGGCAAATCTACTGGAAGGACTGCGACAAAAACCACATGAGACTCTGAAGGGATTATTTTACCCCCGCACTAACCAGCAGCACAGGCAGAAGCGACAAAATAATAGAGATATGATGAGAGATGAGATATGATGTCGTCAAAATAGCCGTAATCCTTCTTCCCATGTAATACTCACTACTTAAAACTGATTCGATGCAGTGATCCACCGAAAAAAAAATCACCTTTTCTTTCTTTCCGAATTTATATTTATTTTCTATTTTCTGCCTTATCATGGCAGGTGTCAGCTCCCTCCCACACTTGTCGAAGGGAACTAAGTATACACAAATAATTATACCCCTTTAAATTTCCATGTCGTACTGAATCCAATCAAAGTATTCTTCCCTTTGTAAATTGTCCTATTGATTGAAGTCTCGTTTGGACCTCATGTCTGAAAAAAATTCGCTTCCTAATTATGTCCCAAAAGAATTGGAATAACATTACATTTGCAGTGACCTACTAGTTCTCTATCTTCCTATTCCACGATGTTTCCCCTGGAAGAAATAATTTGCATCAAGATGCATCAGTATATTTTCTGAATATTTCATTTGGTTACCATTCATTTAATCAGAATCCATTGAATACGTCAAAATACTAGGTATCATATTTTTCAACTTCTTTGGATAGTCTCATTAGGTGTATTCATTTCGTAAATGCAGTGGGAAACGTTAATAAGCTACGAGAGAGAACATTCTCGAAATATGTGAATATTTATATTTTCTATAGGGAACCTGGAGAAAATAATTACGTGGTGCATTAAATACATTGTACAGGCATACAAAAACCGTCTTTAATTATCAAAAATTCATTCAATGAGTATCACATGTTTCACTCAATCAGGATTCGTGAGTCGCAAGATTCGAAGGCGTACACAGAAGGAGAAACAAATAAGCATGTTGCTCGAGAGAAGGAACGTTCGGCGGTATGTAAAAAAGGGCAGATGAATATTTCTTAGCAGGACAAATACATTGTACTCCATAGTGTACAATGTGCATTGTAAATTTTACAAAGAACCCATGCATAGCAAGATACTAAAATGGGACACATTCAACTTCCAAATTCATTTGTTATATAATTAATAGCTACACTTTTCTTTTCCTGTAATCCCCTATTCATGCAAATCTGCCAGTAGATAGTTTGGCCAGTATTAATTAAATTTCTGATATAACGGGGCCATTGCATTGGTAAGATGTACAAAAATGCTGATAAATTAATTCTAAAACGCGGATTTCTCGACCGAATACGGATTTTGCAGATACAGGGCGTTTTTTCCTTAAATCCTTGACTACCGGTAAGAATCAATTTTCTAACTAATCAGATTATAAATTATAACTAAGTGAGTTTCAAAGGCCTAAGGAAACGTCGAAATCAGATTTACTATGGCCATCATTAATGATTCTAGTAGTAGATACCAGGGAAGACGACAGAGAGAAAAGGTTATTTTCGCTAATGAGCATTGGCGTATCTAGAAGCGTCTGAAGGGGGAGCCACCACCGGGGTATAAGCGGTATGGAATACCCCCCATGTAAAACGGGGGGTCATGGAATTTTGAAAAATATACATCTTAAAATGGCGTTTTGAAGGTGTTCTATTATGTTATGGAAGGTGATCTTATATGTGTACTATTAGTATGTGTTAAACACATCATTTTTACGTTTTATTTATCAATGGGGGGGTCACAACCCCCAAACCCCTCCCCCTGGATACGCCTATGCTAATGAGGACAGGTGGAAAAGCTACTAAGGTAGGATTATTTGGGATGTGGAGGAAGGATAGTTGAGAAAACTGGCGTCGGCATTAGCCTGCTCTTTAAGAAATTGAGTTTAATCCCATTCGACGAATGGTCTTCAGCAGTCGAAGTGCTATCAACATGGCACGCAAGTGTACATCGGAATCACAGCGAAAAGTTGCCACCTTCGGTACTCTAATCCAGGGCCACAGATTGTGAAGCCAGTACTCAATCCACATACATACCTTCGTACTACCTACGATAAGCCACAAGGCCGTGTGATTGGTTGTTTAGTTAGTTACTTGAAGAGGCGAGCGACAGCTGAGATCGTTCGCGCCATGAGGGAAATGTGTTTGCTGGTAAAGGAAAGGTCATCTGGAGAGAGAAGGAAAGCAGAGACAGAAACCCGGCGTCGGAATCAGCTTAACGAAAGGCGCAAAGGGGTCCGCAGTTTAACGCCCAATCCGATGGACGGAGTACTTGCACTCTCATAGCATCATAGAAGGGATTGGGACTCAACAGAAAAATCCCTACTACTGCCGGGGCTCGAACCCGCGTCCTCGGAATGGGTAAGCCAGTCACTCTTGCCCCCATACCAACTGGATCCCTCGCAAGGACGAGTGACAGGGGGTTTAGGATATCAGCCATTACAAGGGAGGGAATGTGAAAAAGGAATTGGGGAAGGAAATGGACGAATAGTAAATAAGCAATTTTCGGCGACGTAACTTCGTGGAATCGACGAGTTACTTATCACAAGGAAAAAGAAATACTTTGTAATTTCCAATACTTTTTAATTTTTAAACTCACCGTTTAAAATGCATCCACATCTTCCTCAACGGTAGGATCTGGGACCTAATTTTGAAGAGGATGTGAAACCTTTGAGGTCCTATTTTTAAGGATGATGTGAAAACATCGTCATCGGTCAGGTCAAAAAAAACTAGACAGTTACGAAGTATTGGGAGTGGGGGTGAAGAAAAAAGAATAATCATACATATCAGTTCGACAGTGTATCCCTCTTATTTCATTGCTTTTGTTTGCCTTAAATTGAAGAGTGGGAATAAAATCACATCCACCGTCTTCTGAAACTACTGTGAATTTTTCTCGCGACCTCCGAGTCTCCATCAGTTCCCTACCTAGTCTTTCCTACAGATTGGTTTCACACTTTTTTCTATCGCAGAAGTTTTTTAACCACAGAAACTCGATACTCGAATGACGAATAGGGCGTATTTACGTTCAAAGGAATTTTCTATACGGCAGCTTTTAACGGCATATTTTCTTTTAAGGAAATCACCTTAATAAAGTACGCAGTTATGCGATTTAAATTAGACTGATATGTCCCCAGTTGAGACCTGCGATTGTGGCAATGCAGTTTCTACTTGAGAGTTTAAAAGCCTTTCTCAAGAGAGGCAAGATGCTAGGTAGAAATAAAGGATCCTTAATGTCACCGCGGTTGTTTTTCTTGTGATTAAATGAGGGAGGTACACTCGTGTTGACGGTTTTTCGTGCTATGGTCAGTGATCGATGGAGAGCGAGTAGGCTTTCTTTCTTGCGGTGAGATATTACTGGCTGAGAGACCACAATAAGGGCCCCAGCGTCCCTTCTACAAGGTAATAGATAACACGTAATATAGGATTAATGCTTCGAGTACGTAATTAATGTTTCTCGTGAAATATCAGAGCAGTGAAAGCATAATATAAGGTTTAATGGTGATGGTTTGGCACTGTACAAATGGATGACATTATAGCGTTTGTTTACGAATGGTGATTGCGAGTTAAGATTTTAAAATTTAGAAAGAAAGGCGAAACGTAAACGAAGTCCATGTTAAATTCTATGCTACCGGTCATTATACCAAAGAGTTTATGTTGGACAAAGAACAAAAAATCGCTGCTTTGATAAGTGTACTGCTCTCCACCGTACTGCACGGAGGCAAAAACTTGGCACGTTGAGCCAGGGTAAGGATGAACGACGTCTAAATACAGAATGAGATACCCGAGAAGAGTTCATGACGTACCTATTGAAGAAGAGAGACAAAGTGGGAAATGAGTTTGTGAGGAAAGAATTTGGATTGAATAATCCGGTGGGCTATGGAAAGAATGAATGGAAGGAGTTGAGAAAGAGTGTACTTCTGCGGTAAGGTTATGAATGGGAATAAAATAATGAAAAAGATATTACGAAAGATAAGTGGCGTGAGAAGGGAGCACGCTGAGAAAATCATTGGTGAATGAGAAGGAAGAGATTCCTTAAAGGGCTAATGTGAAGTCCTACAAAAACGGGATTTTACAAAATGATTTCCTTTAATGTCACGAAAGCGAATAAGGCTTGCAATAATCGGGCAGCAAGGAGATAACTTGACAGTGAAACCAGTTTCTTAGGTCTACCTCTATTAATTTGGCCGTATTTGATTGGGTATGCATCGGAGGCCTTCAATCATAATAAAAACTGCCATCTTCCCCAAAGCGAAAGTGTGAGTATTTTTGAATGAAAATAAATCGCATTTAATTCGCAGCAGATACTCCATTCCACCCAAGGGGGAAATTTTCCCACAAGAAGTTTACTACGAACATGATCGACGAGAGATGACCAGGGGGGTTATTACGGAACTCATAAGGACGGCGTTATGGAATGAAAGTCTTTATCATAAGGACCCCCAATCAGCATACCGACTTGAGCGATTACGGAACTCATAAGGCCGGCGTTATGGAGTGAAAAGTCTTTATCATAAGGACCCAAAATAAAGCCAGCTCAAGAGGGGTCCTTATGAACATAACGATCAAGATGGCGCGTTTGCGCTGGGGTTAATTCTGCGAACTCGCGAGGTATATAATAATTATCAAAGGCTATGTGAAGAGCAACATTAAAAGTAACAAGCGTTCACACTTAGGAAAGTTGTGAAATGTTTTTAAAACATTTCCAAGTTTCAAATCAAATGTATTGTCGAGACTCTGAAGTATTTCAGATGACGGTTTAATTCCGAGGACTTGCGAAGTATATAAAATTAATAATCATAGGCTATGCGAATAACAATAAGACAAGAAGTACGAGTTTACAATTAGGTGAGTTGCGAAATGTTTTTAAAATATGTCCGAGTTCAAAGCTAATGAATTGCTGAGACCGGGAGCATTTCTGACGGGGCAGCATACGGCTGAGCTTTGGCATACAAGTTAAGTGTAGATTTGATTGCTACTACTCGTATTTCATGCAATAGAAGGTTATACGAAGAGGCAAAAACAGATATTTCATCGTCTTCATAGAGTAATTAACGCTGCCGCTCATGTCACCCCTGAAAGATGTGCGTTTATAGTTTCTCATTTCAAAATACGTGTCACTGTCACTTTCAGATTCTCATTCCTCAAATCTAAACTCTCCGGAGAGATAATTACACGTTCAAGAAATATAAAAACTGTTAGTGATTACTTCGTAAACGCTCGATATGCTCTTTCCACTATTTTCTGTACGGTGACAATCAAAATACACTTTTGCAGGCTGCACCTAATACACTTTTAAACACTCTTCGATCGTTTTCGCGCACGATTATCACAGAAATGCACATTAATGTATCAGTCTCATACACAATTTGTACCGTTTTAAAAACAAGCCCTCTCAAGATCAGTGTAACTCACGAAAGTAGCAATTACGTAATAATAAAGAATATTCAAAACTTCTTTCAGGAAATAATGACTGAAAAACATACTCAACCAGCATCATTAAAATCAAGAATATTTATTTACATTCCTGGCGACGACCGTCGCTAATCGATACTCATTTATTTCATGTTTGTTTTTCGTTGAAATGACGTCCCATCCATTTGGTCTACTGTTCCACACAGGAACGTCAAGCATTTCATTGGTGGATACAAATTCCGAGAGATTTGCACGGACTTGAACGAAGAATTTGTCCTAACACTGTCTTTATGGGGATAACGACCCTGTTCAAAACTTCTACCCCGAGTTCCGTAATCACTAGGGTACATATATTCAGGCCAGGACAGTCGGTATTTAACGCAGTCCTTATTTAACGCCCAGAGTTCCGTAATAACCCCCAATGAGCCATGAATGTCTACCCATTATTGTAATCTCATTAGGTATGGACTTAGTTTTGAGATTGAGGTTTTGAAATTTGAATTCTCCCTTACGTATAGAGTTTAGAATTTGCAGTCCTGAAATATCTAGGAAATATCAACATCTTTTTCCAGTTCAGGAATCAATAGACATGGAAGGTATTCTCAATATTATGGGTGATTTGAAACTTATGAAAAAATTTTATTGAATTACTCGACTTGTTTTGCTAAATTTAATTTCTACGCCAATTTCTCCTGGAAAGTAGTGACGAAAAATTTTCAAATGAACGCGATACATTACTGCAGTTACAGTGACCAACGTGTTCGCACGGGTTTAAGAAATTCAAAGTTTTATCTTTTTCTCCCCGCAAAAGCCAATGTCTTGGCACCGTTTTTATGGTTAACGTTTACCGGAAGACGACGTACTGTTCACTTTAACTCTAAGTTAACTTAATGTTAACTGAAAGTTTGGGTTTTTTTATAATTCATCAGGCTATCGGTTACTTTATTTGAGCGTTATCGATGAGGAAATACATAACCAGAGGTTTTAAAACCTGGCCTTAGGGCCGGTAGCATAATGCCTGGTTAAGGCCTCTATTAGCCGAGGCAACCTGGACACTCCACCGGACGTTCCACCGGTGGAGTGTCTGGTTGCTCGGGTTTACTCCGCCCAGGTCACCGGTGGCGCCACCACTATCGGTTCAAAAATTACCCAGCACACAGCAGTAGTTAAAATGGTGTTGTCTATCAATTTTGATAATTCTTTCGATAAATCTCTAGGTTTACTCGGTTGCCCTTTATTATTGTTCTTTAGTAAGTTTTCCTTTCTTTGCGTTACGTCACTTGGACAAGCGACACCTTCACCTTCTTGCAAATTGCGATCACCATCTTCATTCACCACCGCCCCCGGCGAAAACATATTAACACACAGAAATTCAATTCACAAGAGCGAACAACTCACCACTAGTTTGGACTGTGAACTGAGATTGTGTGTCTGCCTGGAGCGTCGTGGTCAGGCAGTATGAGGCGCGCGCATGCAATATTCAGTCACCGGTGGCGCGTCTGGTCGCCTCGGCTAATAGGCTACATATACTCCAATACCCCGGAACCTTGCTGAGCAACCCAAAGTGGAAGGCGCGGTTGCGGGGCTCAGTCGACTGGTTTCGGTTGAAAGTCTGGTGGCGCGTCTGGTTGCCACGGATAATAGGACTCATTTGATTCTATGCCCCACGACTGACAAGTTCCACCGGTGGAACGTCCGGTGGCGTGTCTGGTTGCCACGGCTAATAGGCCTCTAAAACCCTGGCTCTAGTCGTAACTTTGCCGCTAACGAGATATTTTGCAACCTGCCCTTAGTGTTTTGTTTATGCTTGACTAATTAATACTCCTTGATCTAAGATCATATAGTATGGAATCGTAGGTCCATTCCTACGATAATTAATCAAATCTTATTCAGCGCATTTTAAAGAGTTAGTCTTTTATGCTTTTCCTGAAGTTCACTCGTTCAAACTGCAAATGGCATTGTTTTAAGACTGACCAATATTAACTGTGCTAGATGAGTATCCACAAGAAGTATGCATGTCACTAAGTATTATCCTTTCCCACTACATATAAATAGCGAATAACAGAACCTAGTAAATATCTACTAAAATGAGAATAGAGGTTGTTATTTAATTACGAACAATAGTCTCGAGAGTAACACAAGACATACCTACCCTACCTGTATTCTGTCCGCACAAGCTGAATAATGAATGCATTTCAGTGTCCACCTGACTCTTTCCGCAGATAGCAGACAAGCAGCTACGTAGTTATATCGGATATCTCTTAAGTTTTTACGGGAGTCTATGGCAAACAAGGAATGGCAGACGATCCGAAAAGGCACTATTATCGGCACTTAATTGTGTATCTGGTTTCGGACCTTACCCATCGAAGCCGAGAAACTGGATTCAGTGCAGTTAGGTGCATGGGATTATCTCAATTGTAGGTGGCGCTTTGAGGGGCGGTTTGGTGGGGCCGGGGAAACCCAAAAGGGTGGACAATGGTCGCAGGTGTGGAGGGTGGGCAAGAAAGGGAATTATTGGCGTTCATTTTCTTAAAGACAGAAAACCCCGAACGATCCACCCTATCCATGCTCTCAAACCATTTGGATTCTTTTCTTCCGGAAAAATACCATGCAAATGACCAAGGTCGGGTCGACGTCATCTGAACCGGCGAGGACGGGTGGATGCTGGTACAAACAAGGAATGTAAAAGGATGATTCGAAGGGCGTCGGTATACAAGCACACGTGCCACTTAAAAATGGGACGAGGAAAGGGATGGGGAGGCAATAGTTGAGACGAGCCGAAAGAAATCGGGAACTTCTGGGAATGTGCATCGCGGAGGGCGTCGTGAGAGAAACCAGGATGGTCATCTCAGAAAGAAATGCTAGCTCCCTACCCCTGACCATTAAACAATAGTAGGGGGAAAGAGTGAGAGATGAGGATTTTGACCGAGTTGGTGAGATAGTATGTGTGAGGGAGGTAGATACAGGGCAATGGGAGTTAGGAAGGGATGGGACAGTAATACTTGGAAATATGCACATGGATGGAAACGCACCCACCGAAATATGATTACGAGGGAACCTGAGAGGAGATCTCAAGTTGACCCTGATAATTGAGTTCAGAATCTTCGACAAGAAAAGAACAAAAGAGAAAAAGCGTAAAATTTTACCACAAAATTTTGCTGTATGTTTACTATTGTCTTAAAAATAATTGTAAATGCTTTATTCGCCATTAACCTATTAACTTTATTTAACATTATTTATTAACCTATTAACAATGTAAAATTCCCTCCTGGCTGAGTATAAACGTTTTGACAAGAATAGAACAAAAGAGAAAGCGTAAAACAAGCAATGTCACCTTAAATAAAATCGAATATTTTATAAAAATTGCCAAAATATATAGTTTAGTAAAATACTTTTTCTAGAATTAGAATTTCTTTAAAATACTAGTCAGTTGAGAAGAATTCCAAAAATAATTTTGGCCGGCATAAAATGCTTTGCTTGACGAAGAAAAAAAAACATTTTGAAGGAAGACATTGAAGATTTACCACTTAAAGGATTAATTTACACGACGTGCTTGGTTGTATACACAACATTTTTAATATATGTTTTCAAGTGTGTATGCAACCAAACGCATCGTGTGAATAAACCCTTGAAGTGTAAAATCTACAATGTCTTCATTCAACATTGAAAAGTTCCATCACATCCTGCCTGAAACAATATATCTTAAAAAACAGATCCCCTATGCATAAATTCCGTCATCTCCTTCGGCAAATATTAACAATAAATAATCTAGTAAAACGTAACATTATCAAAAATTAATCACGATAACAATAAGAAAGATTAATGAGCACCAAACAATCTGTTGCACTTCACCAGTTGAATATCATTAGTAATGAGTTTGGCGCTTAAATTGTATCGTAAAGTCGACAACGTCTGTCGCAAGTGCGAAAAAATGGGGTTGACACCGATTTGTATCATCGGGACCGCGAACACTGTGGAATCCAATGCCGATAGTTACGGGTGGAACTGCTTCCGCTCTTCCCAGAAGCTAAGAACACTGAACGATTCCGTAAGTTTAACTCCCGGAGTTTTGGAGAACTCATACACAGTATGAGTGACATCCATTGACCGCTACCCTCTTTGATACTCATTTTTATCTCCTCCCTCTGGCTCAGTTAACTTCTCCAATCTGAAGAAGAAATATGGTCGAATGAACTCCAGCGTAGGTCACACCATGTTTCTGCTCACCGTTTACACTGTAAGAATGGTCACAACTGGTCGCGGTGCCGTCGTCGTTGGGTTTAGCACAAGAAAGGAGCCTGACGGTGGTGTACAACTTCCAGATGCTTGACGAATGGTGGACGGACGACGCAGGAAACGTGGCGGGTTCGCGTAAAGGAACATTCGCGAGCCCCAAAGAATTCGCGAAGACCCTGGAGGCTGTCGGCGGTCGGTGACGCATGAGAGCAAAGGAGCGGCACCAAGGTCGCCGGAGTGGAAGGAGGACTCCTATATTTGCGGGAGTCCAGCTATTCGTATTTAGTTGGTCTGTGAAGAAAGGTGAAATTCCCTGTTTTAACCCTGGCACACTCTAAGCGGAGTATACATTCAAAAGAATTGCCGTATTGCTGTTGGATGCCTTTACTGACCCTTCAAACCATTTTCGGTAAGGTCCAAGACCTTTAGGTTAAAAGTTCGGTTCATTCTTTTAGAAAACTCCGAAGGACCGCGGCTTATTACCCACGAAGACGGATGACCATATCTTAAGGAATGCCAAGAAACGGGGGAAAGCAATTCCATCCATCGATCCTCGTTAACTACCAGCACTGTTGATGCACATTAACAGGCTAGTGTAAACTTTTGAAAATAAAATTGCAGAAGTATTTAAGAATCTAAGCGGTATTTATAAGTCCCGAAAAGTTATGGAATAAAATAACATAAATTGATGTTAGAACTAAAAACCGGAATAACACTACCTTGAGCTGCGTTTCGCACCGGTCCGAATCATTATTTTTGAATTTGCACATCTTCAATCCGAAACTCTTTAACCTAAACGGGCAATTTCGTGCCTCCGGCACTTAACCGAAACGGATCATTCCGTGCCTCCGGTCCGAAACTAAACGGATAATTTCGTGCCTCCGATCCGAAACTTTACCGATAGGAACATTTTCGTGCCTCCGGCACTTTACCGAAACGGATCATTCCGTTCCTCCAGTCCGGCACTAAACGTTAAGTTTAGTGCCGGATCACATCCCTGACTGTAACTATATGTACAGAGCAGGAGGTGATTCAACTGATGGTGACGAGGCAGTCTAGTGCGGCATTTGACAACAGAACTGTCTTTTCCTTCGAAATTCACAAGTGGGGCGTTGAGATCAAGAGACGTAGGCATTGTCCCATTCTTTGGCTTCAATTCGTGAGGCTTCCCTCCCTCCATAACATGTTCTCCTTGCCATATCGCGGCAGTCCCTCCCGGTAGCAAAAATGTTTGCTTGCTTGGTTAATCGAGGCACTGCGTAAATCTGAACTCCAATGGCGCTCCCTTAGTCTGCAGCTCTGGTTTGATTTGACACTCGACAGACTCTCCCCAAACAAGTCGCACGGCGAAGAAAATGATCCGCGCGCTTTTGGAAGGACCCATTCGACAGAAACGGGCAGCGCAACGATCACCAACGGAGGTTATGGGTGCTTCCCAATCACCTTACGCAGATTAGCGCACATTGTAGCAGATTGGAACACTCGAGCACACATTCAAGTCGACGATTGGTGCGAGGCACTGACGTGTTCACAAAATGACGGGACGATATTCTAATTCCATAAAGAAGGGGTCAAACTCATCTCTTGAAATAAAACACTCCGAATTATTATTTTTTCAGGTAGCATCACAATTATCTTAGGCATTTAGGTATTCCTGTTTCTACCGTTAGATATTTCGCCGCCATCACAATTTCATCTCCTAGCGCACATGCTAACGCAGACGAACTACGGTGAAGATGTTTCAATCCGCTTAACGCAGATGACGTCACGAATGCGAAGGGAACATGCTCCGCGCTAAAAAGATCGAAGCAGTTAAGCGCAGATGCGTGATAGGAATGCACCAAATATCTCTATTCAAGAATGATGGGGGTATTATTTTCGAACATCAGCGATGGATATACTAATGTTCGGTTCCTCTCGTTTTTATTTTAAACATAGATTCTACTCATATGGACCTGGGCATGACTCACTCTCAACCTCTCGTGAAAAAAATCAAATACCTTTAACAAAAATATACTCAACAGTGAATTCAACCGTTTTTCCTTATATTGTGCGTTACAACTGATAGCTGATTAACTCCATACGTGACGTTACCAATTTTGATGCCACGGAAGTTGTCTCAATCACATCTTTTACGATTATACACTACCAACGCTACCAACTAAAAAATAGACAACCGGTTCCAAAAATAAAAACTCGTTTCCAATCATTGGTCTGTGAAAGTGACAAGCATTTTAATAATGAGATTTTAGGAATGCCGGTGGTAATCATGAAACTGGCATTATAAACATCAATATCACTCGCAGTTCAATCAAATTTAAATAACAAGTGCACACCGCATCACAAAAAGTAGATCGACACTGGACTATGGTAAAACCTTAAGCCTAAAGTTGCTACACAAATGGAAAGACAGCCGACGAGGCGGATAGCCTGAAGGGTAATTTGCCTGACGAGGGATCACTTCACATTTAGGAGCACGAATACAAGTCACAGTGATATCAAAAGGAGCTTGAGAACTGATATAGAAGGATTACCTATACATACGTCATGACGATATACATACAGTTTTATTCGAAGTGAAGAGGCGATAGAGACGTAAGTGCAAAAGATGTCAACAAACCTGGGAGTAGTTTCCGGTCGAGTGCTCCACCTTCGTCCGCTTCTGCCTTCTCAAGGCTTTTGACCCACCATGCGAAGACCTCACAATCACGGCTGTCGCTGTTTCTTCGAAAACAGTTGTCCCTCAAGTATGTCTAATCTCCAACATGTCTCACGCGTAGAGCGATCTCAGTCGAGCTCCGAGAGAGAGAGCGGTAGCAACTCCGGGAAACAGATTCGCCTTTTATATTTTCTAGTTTTCGACCTTCACATTTCTTTGCTTGGTTCCTCGCGCCCAAGGTGGTTAAAAGGAAACCTCTTTCGGAACTCCTATCACGCGTCTGATTCGCACGGGAACTTCCCCGTAGGTTAACGTACAATGGGATCACGCGCACAATTCATACACTTTCAGCGAGTACTCCCAAATCAAACATTCCATTACACCCACTCGCACTGTGCACCGTTAATAGTTACAAAAACGCCGCTGGTCCAAAGCAACACAACATACTCGCCCTTTATCGGGTCCTATTGTCGCCCTTTCCATCGTCCAATTCCCGTCCCCGTCCCCTCCATTTTTATGGATTATGTCCTAACCTATCCTTCAACCTTATTATTGTTCGCGGGGTAGGGAGTACATGTAGATAAACTACACTAATAACAAGGCATATAAAGAGTATTTCACGATTTAAAGCCAAATAAATGAGTGGGTCCTTTGGGAGCGATGAGAAACCGAAATTTGTAATGGACTAAACCGCTATGTTGTGTAGGTACTACTAAGATTTTCATTGATGGTGGTGTAACGGAGCAATTTCAAAAAGACCATTGCTTGGATCACTTTTGTATGGAGTTTTGTGCTTTCTGGAGTAAAAGGAGTAGGCTACGGTCAGTCACTGGATGACCGGCCACAATAAAAACGGTGGGTTAATACCTATTCCACTCCGGTACAATTTGGTTTCCAACCATTTTGGCATTTAGACGTGGGTTAACTTCTTTCCTTCCAATATTTCATTGAAATACGACAAAAAACATGCGTTCACAAGAATAGCCATAATCAGTACAATCATGTAATATGTTACAATTGATAATAAATTTCCCCTGTCAAACGGATCTCATCCAATAATTCTTTATCGTAGCAGTATTAAGGTGACCGATAGGAGGGGTCATTTGCGCCGTTATAGACAGTTGGGAAGGTTGGCATTGGTAGAATTATTTGAGGTACGAAGGATGCGTGGAGAGAAACCAGGGGTCAGGATTAGCCTCTCCTTGCTTCTAGACAGGAGAAAGGGGGGCACGGTTGACCGACTGACCAAGTATGTACCTAATGCGCGTCACGTGATCTCCAAGTCCATTGCTCCTAAAAGTCACCCGTTAAGGATAGGGATTCCACTGAAAAATCTCCACTACCTGCGAGATTCGAACTCGTGTCGCCTAGGGGAGGAAATCTCCACCTCCTACGGCAACCCCGTTCGCGCTGCTATTTCTTTTCAGCTTTCCTAAGAAGAGACAACTGCAAAAAAAACATGCCTACTGCATTAAGTAAAATTGGCAATTTATGTAAAATGTCGTTACGATAATTTCATCAGCGTCTCGAGCTTAAAACAACTTTTAGGATGGGAATCGCTATCAGATTGTCGCGACGGTTAAAATTATTCCTTAATCTTTTAAGTAAGTTTCAAGCCGATTTATTATCTGACGACATCAGCATTTTTACAAAATCCGACACGTTACGGAAAATAAGATCACGGACATAAATTTAGATGTATAGACAGCAGAACGGATTGATTTGAAATGTCACTTTTTCCGCGAACGATAGGAGACCATTGAGACTTTAAAATTAGGTTGTTCGACAGGAAAAGTAGCTAATTAGTTTATTTTCTATCTAATGCTTCCAGATTAATATGCTAAAAATATTAAAAGCATGCCTGGCGAGCCTCGTGCGCAACTCTTGTACCTCTGCGCATAAATGCATTTGCGCAATTAATTGATACTCATCGATTCGATAACATCATTAGTATGCATTGTAGCGCATGTTGGTGGAAACTTACCCTTGCTACATATTTTTACATGCCTACTTGCATAATGCATTGATTCTCGCAGTTTCTACAACTGTAGCATACAGTTTGTGCATTTAGCGAAAATTCACCCCCTGCCACATACCCATGAGGTGGTTTCGGGGAACTATGTAGATGTAGTTTCAACACGGAGCGGAACCGGTCAACATTGAAAGTGACCTCAACAAAAAAATTCTTTCAATATGATCAAGTTCTGACCCCGGGATAAAAATTGGCCTTTGTAGTTGGCATTTCGATCCCGTTTCCGAATGGAAGACCACTGCAGAATGTACAGTTTCCGTTTTTCTTATTTCCGGCAATTCCTGGAAGGATGTTCACTCTCCGCCGTTCGTTCTACGATGAGAGGGACGTTACCGGTTTTATGTCTAAGTTCTTCCTCCACTTAAGAGGGAACTCGAGATGAGCTCCGATACCCAACTTTCCTCGAGAGTTTCCCAACGCCGAGGGCGTGTGGAGACGTGAAACTAACAACAGCGAGAGGCCGAGAAAATTCGAGAGCACTGGGAAAATATTCAGCGTGACGTCACTCATCCAAGAGCGAGCACTAAGCCTCGCTCACGGTCTAGTACATCGGTACGTTATTTGGGGAGGCGACCGCCAACTGAGGTCATTTGCGTCATCAAGGATAACTGGGCAGGTTGGTAAGGGAATTTTTTACGGGGAACGGAAAAAGAATGGAGAGAAACCCAGCACGGCAGTAGCCACCTCTCATCAAAAGGCGCTAAGGGGTAGAGAGTTTAATGCTTTATCCCACGGACACAACACTGCTCCACTTTAAAAGTTCTTCGCATAGGTAGAATCAGCATTCCCAATAGGAATTTGAAACCGAAATTCCACTGAAAACTCTCCTCCAGTCGCAAGATTCAAACCAGGGCCCTCGGGATTGGAAGCCAGTACTCTAGCAGGGTCGCTACAGACCAGAGATTATGAAATTTCAGGACTTTCCCGGGTTTTCCAGGGCAAAATTGTCATTTTTCCAGGTGAAAATATTCATTATTTCATAAGTAAGCATTTCAAACAAGGTGCAAGAAGAGCAGCGCATTAGCGCATGTACTCTCGGGGAATGAAGTTTCCCAACAAAGTGAATGACACCACTATCGCACTTTGGGAAAAAATGGGCTTCCTTTCTGATCGCATATTATACTGAGGTCGACGAGGGAAATTCAAACACAGGACTCATCACCCAAGTTGGTGAAGGACCTGTCCACCCCGGTCTAGCCAACACACCACCACAATCCCCAATTCCATTTAAGAGTCTTCCCTTACCAGCAAATCATAAAAAGATTTGATGAATTGAAGTAATGAGGAATATTTTCGGAGGTAAATATTTAATTTTTTAGGAATTAGAATGCATGAGGGAAGGGAATGAGGTGCGCACAAGGTGGAAGAGTGCAGTTTTGAAACAAGACATGACAAAGGTGACAAAAAACTACAGTCCAGCAGGAGAAAGTATTTAGTATTAACAGGGTTCACTGGCTTCGAAGTTCATCCTATGAGTTGATGCAAATGGAATTGGCCAGAAGTTACTATGAGATATTAGATAGATTCTATCTCAGTTCATAATAGATACAAGAAAAGCATCATTAACTCCATATCTTAAGTCAAAGAAGCTACCAAAAGACCAAGGTATTTCAGTTACTAAAAAATGTTTTAGGTGAGATACCAATAGATAGCATACTTTCATATAGCAGCAAGCTTATAAAACAGCAGCACCAGAACAGAGTAAATTGGAATAAATGAAAATGTCTCTCCGAAGAATAATGTGAGAAAATTAATAGAGAAATATCAATAAATAAACCCAACATTGGAAAGAAGAGATGCTTCAGGAAAACTCCTAAAAAGTCTAAAATAAAAACATATAAGACATATTCTGCAACATTACAGTCTCCTGAAAAAAATAATGGAAGCAAAAATTGAATGGGAGAAATTACCAAAACAGACAATGCATGGATTACACCAAGGAAATTATGATGAGTGATAGAATAAGAAATTATGAGGAAATGAAAGTGGTTGGAGGGGAATAGAATGATGAAGGGATCTGCATCAAATCAATCTTCAAAATGGTGACTGCAGACACAATCATCAATCCATTACATTGATATAATTTCATCACTTCTTATTGGTGTTCCCATCTCCCTCGTGTTTCACACAAGGTAAAAAGTATCTGTGCCCTGGCAATAGACAAAGAATCATTAAAGCTAATCAAATTGATACTCAACAGCCACTCAGCTTACACTCCTCCCCTTTTGAAGTTCACAGTGTTGTTTCAAAAATAAGATAGTAAATTTCCGCAATAAGATCACCTGCTATACACTTCTACATACTCTCTCATACCAGTATAGATAAACGTATAGATATTTTGGGAGACATCTCACAATTAGACCTTTTAGTTTCATTTGTGTACCCTGAACTTCTACTAACGTACCAGCACGTTAAAAGGATATGGAATCGGCTAATAACATACATATAACTCTTTTAGAGCCAGTCAAATTTTTTTTACGTCCACTAAATAACTGGAGAGATGATGGTTGAAATGAGTAATAATAATGAATGCTAATTCTTTGATGACAGGTAACAAACAACTAGGTATTAGTAATATTATAAATAAGCCTGAAAGGTAAATAATAGTTAGTCTTGGTTTTATCATGTCTGGCTAACGATAACTATTAGATTATGTAGCCTTCATCTTAATATTGGGTTAACTGAGAATTTCTATCTTGTAAAATGCATCAATTGTTGGTAGGTTGACATGACCATTACTACACTCCGTTGTCTCAGGCGTGACTTCATGGAATTTGCTTAGCATTATAAATGGTACATGTAACTTAGTTTTACTACATAGATTTATTACAACAATACAACCTAGGTTTCGACAAAGCTCAGGTCAGGTGATGATGATGAGCCTAACAAACCTAGGTCATCTTGTGGTAATAAATCTATGTGGAAAAACTAAGTTACATTTATCATTTACAATGACCATAACTGATTGCAGAGCTTACCTACATAGGTTGATTAACAGAGAAAACTTTTAACCAGATATCATAAGTCCGAGCCAAAGTGAATACCTCAATATCAACACCCTGAATAGCCCTGAAAGTATAAAAATTCTCATTTCATTGAGGTTAAATATTTCTTTAAATGAAATTCCAGGATCAATAAAAAAACTCCTCAACAATTAAACATGTTTACAGAATCATGCCTTTGGGGTTATTAAATCAAATAATAAACCAATTTATGTAACAATGAATTTAAAGTCATTTCAACAGTTTAAAAAACATGATATCAATAAAATCTGACATTTGTGCTTTTAGTCATTATTAATACTCACAATTAATCAAAGGTACTCATAAATGTTACATGTAAAATGTACACATCTAGGAGCAGCAGCCAAGAAATAGCACTGCTTTTTGGTAACAAAAAAATAGTTAGTTATACATCAGCAGCATTAAGGTGGTTTTATACCATGGCAACAAGAAGCTGCTTTAAGAATGCAGCACTGCCACATGCAGCATGTTGCCTAAGTGAGGTAACTGCAATGTTATATGCTTTTTCGGTTACATTGTAAATTATAGAAAATGGAAATGGTGAGTCAGAAAACATAGGAAAGAGAGACAGATGGTCAATCAGAATAGAAAATTATGTAGAAGGAATGAGGTAAGGGTATCCACCATCAGCATTACAAACTCCTTTAATCAAGTTCTCTGAGGAAATGGCTAGGGAAGCAAGGGAAGGAGTATTACAGAAAAACATGGGTTTGGTTTTGTTATTGGTTAAATTAGTGATTTGTTAAATTAGAATCATAGGATCATACAGCTAGGAAACTTGAAGATTGCAGAAAGAGGATACACTTAAACACTTAGAAGAAGCTTACACTCGAGATCTTACAGAAGAGGTTAAGGAGAAGGATGTACATGGCAGGTAAATTTGGTGGCACGGAAGACACATGAAGTTTTAGACTATGTTAGTTTAGAGTTAAGGGAAGAGAGGATGTTGGTGGTAGAGATTCAAACATCCTCTCTTCCCTTGACGGTGGAAGACATCAAAAGTGGATGGAAGACATGATGACAGGGAAAAAAATATTTAAAGGGCTGAACGTGGAGAATTTTAATGGTTAAAGAAAAATGTCATTTTCTTGTATAAAAGGGTTGATTCAGACAACAACAGTTGCCACATCACAAAATCTGCAGCTTACTGCATCGTTGATCTCTGTTTCCTGGGAGTAAAACCCCCATAATGATGCAACTATCAATCAATACAAGTATGGGATAAAATTTATTCATTGCAATAATTTAGCAATAGTCATCAAGAAATGATTGTCCTAAGTTTTTTATGATATTTCATATAAACTGCGTCAACCTTGAATAACTTTTCATGTGTATATAAAAATATCACCCAGTTATAAGAATAACTGTCACCTGAATTTCAACCAAGAAGATTGTGTTCTCTTTTCCTGTTAAGCTCATTCTGCCAGTGAGATCCATCCCAATACACTTTTCCACACTTTTCGCAAGCATAAAAGTATTCAACGTCCTGCAACACATCAACTGGAATTATATGGCATTTGATTGGTACTCCCCTGTGGGTAAGTGCTGTGGCTTCTTGTAACTGCCTAACTGAGTGATAGGTCCATCTTCTTCCTCTGCTTATAGTCCTTTTGGCTTCTCCCACCTGATTACCACCTGAACTTTCAAACACACTCTCTTTAATTCCAGTCACTAAGGACACTATATACTTCATCAGGGAATTGTGAATTTCAGCAAACTCCCTTCCATTGCATACCTACAGATTGCACCAAAGTGGGAAAAAAAACTTTTACGTTTTTTGAAAACGTGAATATCAACATTACATAATATGTGTATGCAATTATTTAACCCACCTGGCATCTTGAAAATATATCTTCTTCCTTTAGTACTACATTGAAATGCTCCAAAACTTCTTTTATCTGATCCTCCAATGGATCACTCTGTATAGCATAGCAATCAGCAGGGTCAACATAGTTAAGATACTGCAAAAGAGGGTTTGTATGAAATGCAAATACACATCTTGATCACTCTAAATTGCTATCACTCTCTCAAATTACCGATATTAGGTAAAGGTCAATTTTCAGACATATATCTAAATATGGGTAGATAAACTTGCCATGGAAATCCATAATGCAAAACTTTTCTGTAATTTACTGAAAAATGTGAACCACATGAAATGGTGAGGTGGAACCAGAGTGACCGAGGTGAGACCAAAAGGGGAGAGGGTTTATTCATTCTAAATTTTGGGTGCTGGGTGTTAAACCTTTTTGTTTTGTCCCCTTTTTCTGGACCAGCCCTGCTGTATGGCACTTCCCATACTGATTTGCTTCTAGTGAGAGTGTGAGTTTGTTGTTGGTGTTTGCCTTTTATTTGGTGGGGGGGCTGATTCACCGTGCCTACCCTCAGACTTTGTTTGTTTTGGGCTAAGGAAGGCTAACTTTGGTGATATAGTTTTTTTTTATTTTCCTTTTTTTTCCTTACATGGGTTGTGTATTAAAGGTTTAAAATATGTACCAATATCTTGTCCACATTAAACTTGGATGACTTGCCATGTGACCAGGATTACATGACTGTTTCGGTGCTTGGTGGAGCAAGTGGATGACGGACAGTGATATTTACACAAACTATGAACTTTTTCAGCGATATGTGGTCATGTAGCCCCAGCGAATGCATGTATATTACAAGTACATTGCATGATGCATTGACAGTGTATCTTGGTGGCTTGGTCAGGTAGCCTGGCTCTTCTTTTCACCCACTCCCCCCCTGTTCCCCACATCCAAGCTCACTCAAGATCACCGGGCAGGGAGCAGCGGGGGAGGATGAGCCATGCACACTGGATCGAATTGGAGTAAATGTGCCGTGCTACGGCCCTCTCCTCAAAATGATTTAAATCTTTCCACTGCTGTAGCTGTCTTTGATTATCCCATTCATGATTTCTTTATCAGAACCATCAAGTGACAGAACAACTTCTCTGTTTATGTTGTCCAGTCTGGGTGCCTTGTTCTTCTCTAACACTTTTACTGTCTTCTTGAATTCACTCCTAAGAATATTTACCAGGGCCTTGGTCATCTTTGTCCAACTCCACCTCTCCTTTCAACAGTCCATCGTCCAGTGGATCTGGTCCTTCAAACAGCTTTTATCTATTTTCCTTTAGTCTTTTGACCATTATATTCGTGTTCTGTCCATTCCCATCTTTTTTCTGAGCTGTCGTCTTTTATTTCCTCCAGTTTTTCATTGATTTCTATATTGAATCTTTCCCTGGTTTGTTTTCCTGCAGGTAGTTCTTTCTCCATTTTGGTTGTTTCTTCACCCTTTTTACCTTTTTGCACTTTAGACAGCAATCCATGACTACTGGATTGTGGTCACTGTTAATGTTTATTTTAATAGATTTGAGGAATTGGTCCAAATGATGTATCAAATTGCCTCCTCAATTTAATTATACATCATAATCAGGGCTATTATAGGGTACAACAATCCATAAAGAACTGCTTGATCAAAACAAATATGTATTTTTTTAAACAAATGTAAAAGGGTTATCTGAGCAGCTTACCAAAATACTAAAGAATAAAACAGAGTTACATCGCACACACCAATAGAAACAACCTACAAATCTTAGTATGTATTCTCTAAAATAAAAAATCCTATTCCCAAGGATCCGAGCAGCAATTTTGTTTATTAAATGAACTGCAATGAATGTAATGCTAATGTAATGCTAAAGCAGACATTACAGCACATAAGGAACAAAAACCTCACAGCACAAATCAGATATAAAAACCCAAAAAACTCTACTTGCACTCGCAGAACATGCCTGCACTATTTTAACTTTGACAACACTTAGATTATATATGTAAAGAAGCACATAGAAAATACTAACTAAGAAGATTATTCATACTTTGAAGGATCCCCACTTGTGCAATAAAAGACTCGTCATTACCAGTCAGAGTAGTAAATATGCCAATATAATTTAATATCTCACAAGAGGGTTGCCACATGGACTTTGTTAAGGTATCAATTGTTATAGTATGCAACTGCGTTGGTGAGATGATTCTGTGTAGATGGTTTAATGATTGTGATGTTATGTTTATGATTGTTTAGTACATATATAACTGCCTGGTGACAGTTATTAGCTATAGTTTGGCATGTGTCAAAAGTTCGTTGATGCTTAAAAAAATAGTTACCAATGTTACCAATGTTTAATCAATGCTTATATGTACATATTAGGTACGTTGTAAATGTTGATAAAATACCAAGGTATGTATATGTCCCACTTTATTTTATTTATGGTGCATTGACATGTGTGCTAGTCTTTTTTTTCGTGTTTATTTTGATTAAGCAGTTCTTAATGGACTTTTGTTCCCTATGATAGCCCTGAATATGATTCATAATTAAATCGAAACGTTGGTGAAGGCAATTTGGTACATTAATTGAACAAAATCCTCAACAAATAAATCTATTAAAATAGAATTTAACGTGGTCGACGACAAAAGTGATTGTCAATATTTAAGCCAGGATAGCTCTCGTAATTCCTCAGTTGGTTCTAGTACCTCTCTCTCACAAGTATGTAGTCGATTAAGTATCCTGCTGTATCCAGGCAACTTCCCAGTGTATCTTCCATACCAATGCTGCTCAAAGAGTGCATTCACCACAACCATATTCTTCTCATTGTAGAATTCTACTAGTCTTCCTCCTTTGCCATTTCATTTCCCAGGCCCAAACTACCTAACACTGCTTTCCTCCTTGCCTTCACTCACCTCTGTATTTCAAATAACCCATTATGATTTAGTTTTCCTCTCATCAACTGTTTTTTCTGCATGGCTAGAAAGTAAAACTGGACTTTTAATGTGTCCATAGGCTTAGGTATAGAAGAGTCTATGTACGCAGTAGAAACCACCATCAACCAACATTCAAGATACGACTGTTGTTTTGGGTATAAGACAAACATCAGATTCAACAAATGAGAGAAAATACAATATCTGCATAAAAATTAAGATCCATAGAAAATTCATTAAAATCACTAAATTTTCAATTTGCTAACTACTCTCAGGGCAGCTACTACATCAGACAACATTACAAGTATTTTCCACAAGTCCTTGATCAATTATCTGAGATATATAAGCTGGCATTCTGGTTTTTATGGAGAGAAATATGGATGGTAGTTACTATAACCTCAAAGAAGAAAATATACATACCCTCCTATAATTATTTCCTCTGGTCAAAATTATTCTCCGATCTTTCAAAGCAATCTTCACACACACGTCAGGACCATCAGATGCCTGTAAAATCCATGCATCCACTCCACATGATCTCAACTTTCTCCCAAGTCCTTGGACCATTGTATCACAAACCACTTTTATGGAATTTGGCCTGATAGGAGGATATGTAGAAGCAGCTTCAAGATTTTGTACCTATATGTTAGGGTGAAGACCATTCGATGAAAAAATTACAAAAAAGTGACACCCCACAGCATCTATAATGGTAAATATGTATACCAATCCACTTACACCAACGAGGGACATTGGATTAAACGGCTTCCTTTCTTTCTTTTTCTTTCCTTTCCCTTTGCTCTTTTTTCCAGGGCTGGGTTTGGAACATCTCATTGAGGATGAAACAACTTCTTCAAATTCTATGTTCTGATCAAAAGATGAATTTTTCAAGAAGCCATACACTTCAAGTAGGCAATATGCATCAAGTGCTGCAAAAGATTTCAAAAATGTATTTAAGTGATAAAATCTCAAATACAAAATGTTCAACTAATTACTAATCCCAAGTTCTTTATCATTAGAAATTTATAGATAAAACAGATATTAAATCCATTTTTAATTTTATTGCAAGTTCATAAATAATAATAATAATAATGGTTTTTATTTGCCCAAAGACCAAGGTATATTTGTCCGATGATATAAGGCATGTCAATCATAAACAGAAGTTACATTAACAACACATATAAAATCAGTCAATTTCAGTCAAAACATATACCACAAATAGTTTCCATCCAGTACACAAAAAACACATTGAAAATACTTCATCAAGTCCTTCCTTTACGCACATCAGTATTCCTCCAAAGAATAATAGACCCCTGTAGAAGTAACCTTGTTAATTGTATTTTAAAGGTATTATAATTTTTAATATTGTTTATTTTAGCAGGAAGTTTGTTGCAAAGTCGCATCCCCATTTCCCTGGGGCCAAATTTGATGAGGTTTCTTCTTATATTTGTGTAGTGTATATCGTGTTTGCATCTCATGTGGTGGGAGTGATGGCCACTATTAAGAAGGAAGTTGCCAATATTCGACTTGATGTTCAACACTGCGATCATTATGTAAATGCAAGGAAGTGGTAGAAGGCTCAGCTCCTTGAATAAGGGTCTGCATGAATGTCTGTAGGGTTTTTGGGCTATGATTCTGACAGCCTTTTTTTGAAGTCTGAAAATGCACAATGAGTTAAGATGAGAGGAACCCCAAAAAATGATGCTGTTTAGCATATGGGAATAAAATTCCCCAAAGTACAGACTAAGGAGTGTGTCCTTCCTTACTGTACCACTAAGTTGTCTCAGTAGGTAACATGTGGAACTTAGTTTATGACCTAGTAGATAAGTATGTTGGGTCCAAGAAAAATTTGAACTCAAACATATACCCAGAAACTGAAGAGAATATAACCTAACGCCCGGTAAACAAAATAAATAAGATAACAATGCATAGTTAGGGTGCAAATAAATAAGTAAATAGTAGCGAAAAAACAAACAAGGCAACAAAGGTTGTAACTAGAGATGCGGGGAGAGAGAGTTATATGGTGGAAGCAGAAAGGAGTTCGAACGAGTCAGAGGCAAAAGGAGAAGGAAAAAAGGAAATAAAAGTGTGTGAAATAGTGTTGGTTTGTCAAAGGGTGACGGGAGGAGTTTTGGGAGCGGTTCTCAGTAAGGAAAGCTGGAAGAAGCCAAGGCAGAGGCCGAAATGGAGGGAATTATGGCGGTAGCGGCAGACTCACGGCGGGCCAGAGAAACAGATCTCTGAGATGACAACGAAAGTTGGAGAAAAAAAATACAGGATAACGATAAGTACCATATAAAAGTTTTATTGTATTCATGGTTAAATAGCAAGAGGAGGAACTGAAAGACAAAAAAGTACAAGCCCTCGAAATTGTAAAGAGAAATCATTCAATTAAGTCATTTAATTAATTATATAAATACAAAGGTTTTGAACATTTGTAAATTGGGCCCAATTGACTTTTACTAAATTAAAAGATAAATTTTAAGCATAAGTGTTTTCTGCATATTATTTATATATAATAATTGAAATAATATCCAAGGTAAAACGAAGGAGACGAAGGTGAGGGTTACAAGAAGACACTTGCTCAATTAATTTTTGATAGTTCTTAATAAGTAATCTTGATGTGGGATTTTTAGTGGTGGAGAAATGAATCAATTTGCTTTTTTCAGTGTTTACAATTAAATGGTTTTCATTGGCCCACTTACCAAGTATGTCTGTAACTTGCCTAGCTTTTTCAATTAAGCAGCTTCGTGAAGTAGAGGAGATAATCACATTTGTATCATCTGCATAGAGGATTGGTGTAATATTATTTGTATAGGATAAAGTTGTAGGTAAATCATTTATATATATCAAGAATAGAAAAGGTCCAAGAATAGACCCCTGTGGGACACCCACTGAGGATAAACAAATGTTAGAGGCATGATTAGTACCATCTATCAAAAGGTTTACTGTCTGAGATCAATTGTGAAGGTAAGATGCAATCCAGTTGAGGGGGGTGCCTCTGATGACCAAACTATCTAGTTTGAGCAAGAGGAGCTTATGATTCACCAGGTCAAATGCCCTGGAGAAGTTGAAGAATAACCCCAAGGTTTCATGTTTGTTATCCATGGATAGTAATACATTGTCAATTGCTTGATAAATAGCAGACGTGGTGGACTTCCTTTGAAGAAAACCATACTGGTCTTCAGAGAAGAGATTACATTTTTCCATGAAGGATATTAATTGTGTATAGATGACTCTTTCAAAAATTTTGGAAAATGTATTCTGTAGTGATACCGGCCTATAGTTATTCAGGTCATCAGTGCTACCTTTACTTTTGTAGAGTGGTATTATTCTTTACCTTTTTAGTGGTGTTGGGAAAATACCAAGTTTAAGTGATTCATTCACTAAGTGTATTAGTGGTAATTTTATAATATCAAAACCAGATAATATCACTTTCCCAGTAACTAATTACATTAACTATGAGAAGATGAACACTTACCAGCATACACCTTTTGACTCCTGCGAAGAGGCCTCTTTTCCCAATTAGAAAACTGGTCAGACTTGTCCAGTATTTTTCCAAAACAAAGATACACAAGGTGGGATAGACCTTTACTGGACTCATCTTTCACAGCTGACATAAGTATAGGAAAATGAAAACTTTTAATTACATAGGTATCCAAAAACAAAAAAGAAAACATTTAATTATAACATCTCATCACCACACTAATTTCTTAAATTCAATTTTTAAGGGAACCAACTAACATAATTACATGTATTCTTTACCCTACCGCAACAAAAAATACCATTCCTTTTCACTCGCGTATTCTGCTAGATTGTTGAACTTGTGGAAGCATTAAAATGAGTACTTTAATGTTTCTTACTCTTCCAACTTTTTATGAAAACTATTTTTCATTCTCTTGATCCAGCTAACTCAGAGTATACACACAGTCTATACAGTCGCGTCAAGCCATTTAATTTTCCCTATACAGATTTGCAGTGCCCCGTAGCCAGCACCTCTAGTGGTGTATAACTACCTATCGTAACGCGTGTATAAGGGTAAGTTTTGTTCTATCTTGCCAAAATTAACATTTCCTTTTACATGTTTGCTTTTTGAGGGTTATAGTTTTTGATGACAGCAATATCATCCTCTTAAAATCAATACGATCTCGTTCGGAGCACCAATGTAACATGCAGAGTTCGTGGAATAAAGGATCCGCAGAATAAAGGATCCGAGGAATGGTTAAATATCTCATGGAAGTGGCAAAATGTACTATAATGTTTGAAATACTTCTGTTTTCAGTCAAGCACCCAAGGCTTATGACATGATACATGTATATTATGAACTTTTAACTTACGTAATGATAAAACAGGAAAGCGCGAATACGAATCTTACTTGATATGTAGATCAACACTACATTTTTGCAAGTTTTCAATGATTCTAACTGGTTATTCACTTCTAAACAGGAACTATCTGGAACAGGTATTTTGTTTTCTTTACAAAATGCATTCACTAGGTGCATGCCATATTTGTATTCATGAGCAACACTATCAATTTCACTCATCACTATTGACTCACAATCCTCGGAAAAGGAGTTGAGATCATCACTACAGAGTATTAGACTTCCCACAGGACATTCCACTACCTACTTTAAAAGTTTTTAAGTATGTAAATAATTCTTTTTCACCTCGGATGGTTTCTTCCCACTTCATGAGGAGGTATTCACAATCATGAAGTGATAGCCTTCTCATAAAATAGCAAAAAATATAAATCATATAATTTTTCTTGGCTTTTTTATTTCCCCTACTGAGGCCAAGCCAGTCATTCTTCGCTGCTCGCAAACAAATGAATTCGAACAAGAAATCGTATCTTGGCAAATCAATTCTTTCAACTATTAAGGATTTCTTCTTAATTCTCTAATAATTCATAGTTGCCGAAAAACTCAGGCCTCATAAAAAATAAAAAAACAATATTTGAAAGAGGAGATATATCTATTAGCATTTAAGGTTGAAGAAAATTCGTCCTCATAACTGATTGTAGAGAAGAAATTCTCTAATAAGTCTTACCTTAAGTAAGTCCTATCCGTCCTACCTTAAGTAAATTCTATTGGTTTTTATTGTTAGAAGACATCAAATTGGAAGGGCCATTGGTTTCCAGTTCTTTCCAAAAGCTCTTGCAAAGACAAATTTTCCAATCATTGCGACTGCACAAATGATGTGGTACGCAGTCACGTGCACGGGTGCAAAGATATTCACCAAAGAGGATGAAATTCACCATGAAAAAATTTATTATTTTTTCCATGGTGAATATCACCTTCTTTGGTGTGTATTTTCTGCACAGAGTTAATGTATAGGAGCCCATCTTGAACAAAGTTTACTTTTGATTTATGATAATTTCTTAATTGGTTAATGAATCTCATTGACCCTAGATAATTTTTCATTGCCTCAAAGGCTTCAATATACTCAGATACTGATGCTGTGATAGCATCATTTTTTAGTTTTGCAGCTCAAACAACGCTGTTTAACGGGAGTTTAAAATATTAAAGGAATCGTTTTCCTTGCTGTGAATTTGCAAGTGACTGAATAGGCATTAATCCACAAGAAATAAAACTACTAAAGACAGATGCCCTAGAATGACTTAGGATATGCGCTGCAGAAATAAATTCCTTTTTGAGAATGCAAGGAGAGCTACTGCTGTGTTTGCACCTTTTGACACGATTCTGTATCTATTCTTGGAATTCTGGGAGTAAAGAACAGAAATGATCTTCCAAGAGGCCAACCTTATCTTGCCACTGTCCAATGAATGAGACAAATTAATTTATTCAAACAGATTATATTCGAAGCTTTTCAGCAAATGAGGTGTATCATAAAAAGTACACCTTCTAATTTCCTACAAAATCCCATAATGTTACATTGGTGACTTTTAATGACGTACGTCTCTGAATAAAGTTTGAGCCGATCAGTCAAGCATTACTTCATGGTAAACCCTGCTTTGGAAAGAGTCTAAACAGCAGTTTTGGGAATCTCATTCTAATCATCTGAATTCACATACTGACATAAAAAGAAATACCCTATAGGCTGCCTTAAGATAGAAAATAATCTATTTGTCATTAGGAATAGAGCTGAGCTTGCTATCTTACTACTTTGAAGATAACCCAAGTCCTCTAAGTTACAGACATAAGCTGCACTACTATTATACCACTAATACCTCAGAAATTCCATTTCCTTCAGGCCTTAATTAACCAACTTTTGGTCCTAACTCAAGTTTTTTTTTGCCTTCTCTTTCAAAATTATAAATACTCTTACATCCAGACATTTGATATTTATTCCCTCGACCTGTCGTTGAAAAGTATAAACCTATAGAAGACCAATGAGCCCGAAATAAATTTGTAACTTTGAGAACTGCGATACAGGATTCTCTGTGAAAACATTGGGCAACACTGGACCGCTATCACCCACGACATCGAAATTGACTAATTATGAATTTCAGTAAAAAAGATTGAAAATAATTTTTGGTGGTCCAAAACTTCCGCAATAGTTTATAAATCTATTTTATCCAACTTCTCTTCTTCCTACTGTCCTTACTACTCAACCTATTCTTAATTCGGAGAACCGTCATTTTATTCTTCAAACGAGAAATCTCGTCTCCTACTCTCTTAAGTTCTTTTCTGCATGTTTTCAAACTGTATAGTTTCATTTAAAATTGACTCACTGATCGAATGATTCTGATCTGACAGGATATCAGGGCAAATAGCACCATGCTCGGCAGAAACTGAATGAAAAAGAAACACTTTAGCAATGATAAGAAAAGCCATTGAAGGATATTTTATTTAGATGCATGTAGAAGAGAGGATTGGTGCATAGAGTTCTTTTCCTTGGGGAGACTATCTTTCTGGCACTAAGTTGGTACAATATACTATGCCTTTTTATATTTAGTTGGTATATTCTAAGAACCTTTTTTCGCGAAGGGAAATTCCATTTCAAAGTAATTGGCGACGGCTGATTGGGTGGGTCAAATATTGGGACAGCGTTCAAGATCTATCTCTTTTTCCTGAATGCATAAGCTGGCTCTTTCCATAATGCCCCAAAAGCAGCACATAAATTTTACATAAGTAAGCGGCATCTTACCTATCTAAATATTTTCTACAGCAACTGATGAACTATTTTCTACACCTAAACTGATCACAATAAATTAAATTTGTGTGTAAGTATAAACGAATGAGAGAGCCGTCTCGTTTTTGAAGTTCCAAAAAACCTTTATATCAATAAGCACCGGTCAATTTTATAACTTGTCACCGGTTAATTTGTTGAGATCTTTAAGGAATTTCCAAAAATGACACTACTGGATTGGCTTTCCCATTTCCGCTGCAGTTCATTCCGCTACAATACTCTCCACTACTAACTTGCATCTTTGCAATCGTATTTTCTCGTTCTATAGACAAAAAAAAAGATCTTCATAATCAAAATAATTCTCAGTGTACTGTACGCAGTCTCAACACTCAGCACGCACTCTCAATCAAAGCCGATGTGGCATCCAAAATACCATAAAGTGGAGTGAATTGCAACACACAGGGTGAGTTCGAACGCTTGCAACCACTGCGCTTTAACTACGTTTTATTCTCACAGCAGCCTTTTGATGCAATTTACTCATGCATCCCTTTCAAGGAGAGACCAAGTAACAAATTTCCAACAAAGGCAATAACTCCATTCCCTTGCGACGAAGAGAATAGGGTTTAGAGCCAGTAGTCGAAAGTGTTAGAATTCACATCACATTACGGTAGTTATACACGTATGCCACTTGGGGCGCTGCAAACCTCCAGCTGCAAGAAATGTGTCCATCTTGTCGCAACTGTATAGACTGTGGTACACATCTTAATTTTTTAAGAGGAGGCACATACATAATTTGTCACTGAAATACATCCCTGTTGTGTAGAAATTATCTGAAATTTTGTGGCCCCTTTGCAGAAACCCATAGTCAGTCCATATTAAAGAAATCGCACCGTATTGGGTGAAAATGTGAAAATGACCATTGTCCCTTAAGTGTTAAGAAAGTAGTGTTTCCCATCCAAATTTTCTCCCCCAACAGCAATCTGCCCCCTCACTCACTGTCATTCTGTGTACCTGGGGAGTGCAAGCTTTCAGATGAGCTATACCTATATTTACAAAATAATATAAGATAACTTAATGATTTAGAACATCTAGAGGTAGAGGGACTATGAGAGAAGTAATTTTACATGAGTAATGTCACCCAATAGCTGCAAAGTCAAACTTAGTACACGTTCAAAATGAAGAATATCAATGAGGCTGGCTCCGAAGAGCAGCTGAAAATAGTGATGCAGACAGATGTAACAATTACTGTAACTTTCTAAAACTACCTCTCCAAGGAAAGTAACATTCTTATTTCAAATAATTGTTAATGATGAATGAAACTAGGAACTCGAGGAAAATCGTTTCCCATACTATGAGGGCAGCAAATGAACAAATATGTATGTATGTACTAATATTTATGCATAAAACTCATTTTTACAGCTTTATTTATCAAGATCTACAGAATACATACACTCTCTTTTGTACGGGAACACGGAATAGTCCTCAAATAAATGATAGAACCACACCCAAGAATTTGCTCTCTACATGTTAGTGAAAAATAGGGCAACACCAAAATGTTATTCCCTCTTAAGCAGCAGAATGGGTATTTTCTCTCCCCAGTATTTCCCCATTCTTCCCTTTCCTCTTTCCCAGCTCCCCTTTTTATCTATTTCTGGCCATACTCCACAATTTGTAGAGCCCCTTTAGTATAATCACCTTATCTCTATTCCACTTTCTTTCCCTCTATTCTGGCACCATTTGGCAGCACATAAGTGAGAAGATAAATGTTAGAGGGTCCCTTGACAGATAAACTGAAAAGTATGCCACCCAATAGACCAGTCTTGTCAGTACACATACACAGCAAGCAAGAGGTACAAACATCCTCAACTTAGATTCAAATGAAAGTCTGGGAAAGGTAAGCTTATTAAATATGTATATTAATCCCATGATTTTTAAAATTCTAGTATGTTTGCTCAATACAGGAGGATTCAAGGATAATAATGTTAATACATTATATTCTCGGTATGGTTGTACTATGGGAAAAAAAGTTCCGAAACAAATGGAGCGCTATCACTCTGATGGAAAATCGGCTACCTTTCTGATGGTACATTATTCTTGGGTCTCGACCACGACAAGGGAAGTTCAAACACGGTAAGGTGATGGACTCGTGGACCAAGTATGGTGGCGTATTACCGGCGGCTTGCCTGCCCCGGGCGTTGTTCATGCTGGCAGCCAGAACGGAGGCATATTAGACAACCTTGTATGCATTTTAAACATTCTATTTAACTCTCTCATTCTCGTCGAGCTTTCTTCCGTATTCTTCCTCTTCCCTCCCTTTTCCTTCTGGGCTTTGCTCCTTTTATCGCACTCTGCCAAGGTCCTGGGATTCACCCGCTGTCTATATATGCTCTCTCATTTGAAAAAGTGAAAAAGTTGATATTCTTTAGAAATCATGTAGAGAGCTGCCACTAATTACTGATTTGAGCATATGGAAGGATTTAGCGCCAGGTGTAGAATAACCTACGGTACTTAACAGAGAACACCTGCATGAAAAAGACTTTCCTTTAACAGTGTGAATACAAACTGTATGTCCAATGCACCTTTAAATCATAGCGACAGCTTTTCGATGACTACGAAAAAGAGCTATGAATGTGCAAAAACTAAATAATAGATGAAAAATGCAAATAATAAAGTCAAAGAAGCATCAGGAAAATATGTTAAATATTTCTTGTGGCAAGTTACTTTTTTTAAATAATTATGCTCCTAGGTGAACTATTTATCCACTTTAAATAATGTAACTTCACTTGTAATGCATACATGTTTCTGCACCTTTTAGGACAACCTGTTCCTCTTGCAAGTCCAGAGGCAAACCACGCATACAATAACATTGGCTTAACCCTGGGGCCGAAAGCTGTTAAGGATTCAGGGAATCGATTTTAATCATATCATTTCGATTGGTTAAATCACGTTTCTTCCGAAGAAGGTATGATGACTTTGGATAGAATAAATTAATATTTTGACTTAGCTATGAAATAAACGTTACAGAGCTGAAAAATGGGATTGCACTTTGCTGACCAGTATTATATCAGTATTATTCTTTTTGTGCATGTTGGTTGGCTGAAATCATCTACAAATCATTCATCAAAAAAAGAAAGAATGGTTTTACCAGCCCCAGTGTTAATGAATAAAAGGAACTCATTCTTCTTTACGCACGGGCTCAGTACTTGGTCCAAATACTTTTGATATGTATCTGTATGTATGTATTGCTTCATAGCTTCCCTAACTTTGAGAAAGTCACATAAAAATCTGAAAATGATTAAGTCACTTCAACTTCTTTTATTCACTTTTGAAATCGCCCGGACACCCCTTCGAGACAAATACTTTGGGCAGAAGTGTTTCAGAGTAAGTTACTCTGTATTGAGCTGTACTTGAACGGGTCATTTTACTTATTTTGTCGATACTCACGTCCTTAGTTTTTTCTCCTCGATGAGAAAGCATCCGCCTAATTTCCACCCTATACTCACACCCCGTTTGGTCCGTATTGATCACAAATTCAGGGTAATATTGAGGAATGATGACTTCATTCTTGGAAGAATGTTCATAGTTCTCCATTCTTATGGTCACATGTTCTCAATATGCCCTTAACTCACAAAATCTATGATAAGTCCAGAAGTCTATCAGATCAGAGAGCAGAGGCGGACAGCGATTGAATCCCAGGACCTTGCCAGAGTGTGATAAAAGGAGCGAAGCCTAGAAGGAAAAGGGAAGGAAGGGGAAGAATGCGGCGGGAACAAGAGAGTTCAATGTTGTGTGTCATATGCATACAAGGTTGTCTAATGTACCTCCGTTCTGGTCACCAGCGCGAATAAGGCCTGGGGCAGGCAAGCCACCGGTAATATGTCTTATACTTGGATGACGAGTCCATCACCTTACCGTGTTTGAACTTCCCTCGTCGTGGCAGAGACCCAAGAATAATGTACCATCAGAAAGGAAGCCAATTTTCCATCAGAGCGATAGTGGCGGCACTCCGTTTGTTGGGATACTTTTTTCCCCCACAGTACATGCCACATAGGGATGCAAACATCAAGAAAGTCAAACCCTTTTGCAAAGGATTTTTTTTTGCTCTAACTGACATTGCAAATCACCTCCTTAATGATTTTCTGCAAAATATAGCACTATTAATGGTGTTGAGCAATTACACCAATGGCATTGGGACAATGAGAAATGTATAATTCTACATCTACATCTACATATTACCCCGCAAGCCGCCTCAATAGGCGTGTGGCGGGGGGTGTTAGGACACCAGCCGCTTAAAGATAAAAAGGAAACGCTCTAATGAAATTACGCCTAGCATTTATTGAAGTCCCTTATTGTTCGGGGGAAAAACGAATTCCCATACCTATCCGTTCGGCAAAATATCTCTCTTAATTTATCGTTTCTGTCGGACCTGGAAATATAGTGGGGTTCTAATATGATGTTCTCCGTGTCGCTCTGAAAGATATCTATTCTCAATTGTTCAAGCAATCTAAGCCTAGCGCGCAGCCTCCGAGTCTCTAGCGGCTCCCAGCCTAATTCGTTTAACATCTGTGTAACGCTGTCAGTACGCCCGTAGCTGTTTTTGACGAATCGCGCAGCTTTCCTTTGTATTTTATTAAGTTCCCGGACTAAGTCTTTCTGCACCGGATCCCATATGCTCGCTGCATATTCAAGGTGTGGCCGGACGAGTGCGAAGTAGCACCTCTCTTTTACTTTTTCATCCGAAAATCTTCCCACAATACGCTTGACGAATCCTAGCTTCTTCAGAGCTCTGCCACAAATATTTCTTATATGTGCTCCCCACGATAGGTCCGAAGTTATCGTAACTCCTAGATACTTCACTTCATCTGTCGCCTTTATGTTAACACCATCCACAGCATATACATGGGAATAGTTGGACGACTTCCGCAAGAAATGTACCGCCGTGCATTTGCTCAGATTAAGTTCGAGTCCCCACTCTTGGCTCCACACATGAACGTTGTTTAAATCCGATGATAGAGTTTCAAAGTCAGAGTGATCACTAATTTCACGATAGATGACAGCGTCGTCGGCGAATAGCCGTATTTTACTGCTAATTCGAGAGCATAGATCATTTATGTATATAATGAACAAAAGGGGTCCGATCACGCTTCCTTGCGGGACACCTGATGTCACTTTAACGACATCAGAGCTAATTCCGTCAAGAACTACCTTTTGCTTACGATCACTCAGAAAGTCGCGTATCCAGTTTACTACTGTTTCGTTTAGGCCGCATGACTGTAATTTGTATAAAAGTTTGTTATGAGGTACCGTGTCGAAAGCTTTCTTAAAATCTAGAAATAATGCGTCAACTTGTCTTTTCGATTCGCCAGATTTGAGAACGTCATGAAGAAAGAGCGCGAGTTGTGTTTCACATGATCTACCTTTCCGGAAGCCGTGCTGACAGCCATGGAGGACGTTACGACTGTCCAGGAACGTCATGATATTGCTAACGACGATATGTTCGAGTATCTTGCCTATAATCGACGTTAATGAAATTGGTCGATAGTTCCCTGGGTCGTGTCTGTTTCCCTTTTTGAATATCGGTGTAACGTTTGCAATTTTCCAGTCTAATGGTATCTTTCCTTCAGACAATGACTTCTTGAATATTATGTCTAAGAACGGTGCGATCTGTGGCGCTAACTCCTTGAGGACACGCGCGGGTATTCCCTCCGGACCCGGAGATTTACTATTTTTTATCGACTGTAGCTGTTTAGTTATCCCATCACGTTGAATAGTGATTTCTTTCATCGGTTCCTCAGTGAATTGTATTTCAAAATTACATGCAGTATCGTCTGTGGTGAATACACTTTTGAAGTGGGAATTTAACGTGTTAGCTTTGTCAATATTTTCGGTGACAAGTTTGCCATCATTATCAAATAACGAATCTACGGTTGAAGATTTTCCCTGAAGCTCTCTCGCATATGACCAAAAAGATTTCGGATTTTCTTCGAGTAATTCACCAAGTACTTTTTTCTTGAAATTTAGCAATGCGGAACGCATTGATTTCTTAGTTTTTGAGCGTTGCGCAGCGTAACTTTCTTTTGCTTCAAGTTCCTTCGATTTGTCACCTACCGTAGTGAACTTTTTAACCAAGTTGTACAATTTTCTCTGTCTCTTAAGGTCCCTCCTAACATCGTTGTTATACCAGCGAGGTTCTTTACTGTCGCATTTCAATTTTTGCGGAATATATTCGTTGATTCCCCGTCGTAGAATTTTTAAGAAATATTTCCATGATTCATCAGTGCTTTTATCCTCAGTTTTAGCTACGAAATCCGTGTTAATGTCATCTACAATGAGAAATGTATAATTAACTTTTTCCTCTGTCGTTATTTAGTTATTACAACACTGTAATTTGAAAATAAACTTGTGTATCCTTAGTGATCTATTTTATTCCCTAAATGAAAAGGTGAATATGTTAACATATACTATTAATATAAATGATAACTAGCCCCAAATGAAAACAAAAGATATAAAAAAATAACTTATAATATTATACCCATTTCTCTGCTTCATAACTTAACGAAGACAAAATGAAGTCATTCTTGGCATAATCCTGAAATATGAGCTCTATGGGGCCTATTCTGTAACTTAGGGGCACTATGTACGCCTGCGGTATTTTCCGCCTAAAAATAACGCCTGTTGGGATTCTGTAAATACCGCCGTGCTATGTTCCGCCGATTTCGAGGACTTTAATAACGCTATCCCAACTTCGGAGAACAGTATGAGAAATTCTAAAGGCAAAACCCAAAAGAAAAAAAATTTTTTTTACAGCTTTTTTTAATTATTTGGCAGGAATATATTGGTTTTGCCCATATTTTTTTATTTATACTCACTTTATATTTATTTACATCAAGAAACAAAGATATAATTAAATTTTTACTTCGTGGAAGTTAATATCGAAAAACAAAAGTGTGGCGAAACGCTAAGTGACTGCTCGCCATGCATGTAAACAAATCACAAAGAATATTCTTCATGATACAAATGAATGGAAATGTGAGTAATGTACTGTATAATAAAAGTCGAGTGATATATATTATTGTGTACGCTTTTGAGAGTTATATAAAATGGGCACCTACTAGTACGCATTATATTCATATATAAAGCTATGGATATATTTCGTGAATGGAACTTGTCGGAAGTCTGGGTTGAAAAATTGTTTCCAGTGGTTGCGGAAATTAGGATAGAACTTCGATTAAGGATTGCATTGGAAAAGGCTAGGTACCTAATTTTGAAATGGTCAGAGCTGTTTTGGCTTTTGGTTGGCAATGGTTTATTCGACAATGTTCGCATGCAATCTCGTGGAGTCAGAGATATTTCAGTCCTTGTGAATATTCATGTCTATCCCATTGTAGTATGTTATAGATAAGGAGGCCATGTACATGATTGCTGCGATATTCTGTGAACCCAAGGGATGATATAAGCCTACCGATAATGATTCAGGTTATTGTGGACTGTTATGACTGTGAACAAAATGTTCTGTCTCAAGAATCTCATGCAAGGTACAGTCTTGGATAAGACATTCCTGACTGTATTTTTCAATCCTAAAGTATCCTTCAATAATAAACCCGCGGTTGCAAATATAAAATTAGAGGCAATGCTATGAATGATTTACATTGAAGTGACAGCCAAAATGCAAGCTAGCAACGTGAACAAACCAAAAGAAATTGACTCTCATATTGGGATGAGAGAAAAATCTTGATTGCCAGTGGTTGTTACTAGGATATTATGGTTTACTAATTACATTTTCCTTTTCATGGAGGCTCTTATCATGTTTTGGACATCAATCTCTTCAAGGTGTTAGCCGTCTTTTACTCATTAATTTTAAAGACAATACAAAACTTTTAACTATCTTTTCTATGGCTGTCTGCCTAACTTCATTACGATATGTTGAGCAATCTTTTTTGTTTACAAAACAGAATCAACCATTTTAGTTTAGCTTTCGGTTAGGATTAGAGAACTATTATATTTACAAGTAGTGAAGCGATCAATTGCAAATTAACTACGTTATTGGGATACTCGTCATAAAATGATAAAAACCTCGTCAAATAAGAAAGGAATCATCTCTTTATTATTCTCTCCAAGCGGAATACTCATCATTTGCTTAAACAAAGCTCGCTTTCTAGTTTTAATCAGTCAAACTACATACCAAGTCATGCCATTTCCGAAATATCTTGAAAGAAAAACAAAAGACGGTGCCGATCCGTGAGCAATAAATGTAATCGGAGGGGGTTGGTATTCAGGATAACGCAAGCTGAAGGCTGGCGCTATTGTTGGTGCTATTCAACGTCCCCAAATAACGCTTGGGGACATTATTTGAGGTTACAGAATCAGGGGGGCGGTATATAACGCCGAAATAGCATCCTACATCATAATAGCGCAGGCATTATCAGTTACACAATCACCCTCATTGTGTACATGCATGTATATACATATATGCTTGCCATAATGTTTTGGATACAAAAACAAATATTCACATGCATCGATTAAATACTAGGTTAAGAAATCTGGAATTCATGACTTGCCCTTTTAGCTCATAGGCTATGAAAGGAATAATAGTTCAACCTTCTTCCTGATTTGGAAGCATTTAAAAACTCAGGAAGCGTTTATACCCAGCATTACAGCTGATGTCATTACTCCAAAAATATATGCCAAATACATTATTCAAAGCATTAAAATACCAATAAAATAGTCAAATCTTGTAATGAAAAACCCCTGCTTTTCACTAAGAATCAACTCCATCATTGCAAGAGAGTAACACAGCTACTTATAACTAAAATGTAACTAAAATTACAAAAGTTATATGTGAAAAAATTATGTTAAAGGCGTGAATATGGATATATCAAAAGTTTTTGATTCTGTAAAATCTGCATTCTTTCGAATAAATTAGAACATTATGGTATCAGGGGCATTACTCATCTCTGGCTCACATATTTTTTTTAAACAGGAAGCAGTATGTAGAAATTGTTGGAAAAAATTGTGCAACCTACAGATCTACAATGAAAACTATTAAATATGGTGTTCCACAAGGTTCTGTATTGGGGCCATTCCTTTTCCTGGTGTGAGTAAATTGCATTGAAAAATCTATACTCTTTCCATAAAATAATACAATGGTGATCTATGCAGATGATATAACTCTAATAGCAGGTCATTATAAATCATTTCAATGGAAAATCAATGTGTGTACTGTGGTGAACTCAGTTGCTGCATGACAATACACCACAACTAAATATAAGAAAAACCATATTGATTTTTAGGGACAAAGACCTTCAGACAAACATTTCTGTAGGCATAGGAAACACTAACTTTTTGGCTTTGGTTTCAGACAACAAGTTAAGCAGGAAATTCCACACAGAAAAATGTCATAAAAATTATGCTCACCCTATTTCTTTATAAAATCTTACTAATTATGTTAATGCAGAATTACTTATCCCCTCTGGTCAGAAATAGGGATGTCCACACACATTACACCAAGGGAAAGGAAAATCATCATTATGACCTTTGCCAGGTAGCAGCGCTTCAAAGAACCCAGAAAGTTTCAGAAAAACTGCTCTTTAATAGACTTCCTGAAGAGTTGAAACAAATACTTCCCCAATAAAACAAATTTAAAAAATATTAAAATATTTTTTTTTGTAAAAAATATTTTTTATAGTGTCCAAGAAAGCATATAAAGAGCCAATGTAGTGTATTCTATTTTTTTAACCTAGGGTACCCATGTCTTAGTCCTATGTATAATTTTGTTATGTATGTCAAATTATGACCCTAGTTAAAGATATTTTTTTGCAGGCGTCTTCATGGTGAAATACCTACAAGCCTGAATCTGCATTGCTGTGAATGTGTATGAGGCATGTGAATCTTAAGTACATATTTTTAAATTTGTTTGAACTGTTGACGAAGCCCATGCAATCACATATTGTTCCATGGTGAATAACAAAATTAAATCAAATAAAAGCAGCATTACACATATGGTATTTCATGTCCCAATAATCAAAACTCATTCAAATGACGCACCTAATGTGATAGTGAATGGATGCTCATACCCACATGTGATGAAGTAACTAAGGGTTGTTAGAGCACAAAGATGGGTTATGCTCCGCCTAGGGCATGGATGTTGCATTTTCCTGATAACATTTTGACACCATTATCCTGTACACATGCTTAAATTGGGAAATTTGTGAACGCAACAAAGTAAATGCAAGAGTCAACCAATTTTCAAGCCACATACTCACCTTCAATTGGAAATTTGAATGAATGATGGTTAACCAACACATGCCAAAGAGTTGATAGATCCAAAAATGATGATCCAGCAAACCCTTTCAAAGATGGCAATGATACAAGCACCATAGATTTGTCAGCACTGATATCAAATCCTGAAATCACAAAAGGAAATTGGATGCCACTTAAACATTTAATCCATTTAAGAAGCTATTCTAAAAACATATGGTGATTTTAGGCAATTTGAAAATACATATTTACTTTACCACGTAAGACTTAGCAAACTTAGTTAAAAAACAAATATACTGAGTTGACCAGCATGTGCACATGCATATTGTGAGCAAAAATCCATAGGTCTATCATATTGTGAGAGGAAATAATCAACAATGCACAAAATAGAAGCGAGAAAAATATTATAAAATAAATAGTGTATTTTATTTAAGCTGTATCTGCTGAAATCCAAGAACAATAGAGCACCTACTATCCGACTTTCAATCAATCGACTTTGGGATTATCTGATGAAGTCCCTCGGCAACCCCCTCCCCTACCTTTCCATCCTCTCCCCTCTCTCCCTCCCCACCTACTATGTTCTTTCTGATCATCTCTCGCTTCGTGTAACCCTAAAAACCCCTCATAAGCCAAATATTGACAATCCAGTTTATACTTATAAACATATTTTTAACCAGAGCTCAATGAATAAATTCTGTTCTCGAATTTTGCAAGAGACTTGGTTAGACATAGAGAAGCAAATTCAGTGGATACTATGCTTCATTCTTTTATGTCCTCTTTCAAGATGTACTTCAATGTTGCTTTCCCTCCTAAAGAAATCAAAGTAAATAAGGGTTGTAAAAAGAAAATTTATTCAAATACATAGATTAACAAAAGTCAACAGCTCCGCAGCTTACACTATGAGAGCAAATACATAAATCCAGAATTGCGTGGAAAATATTTAAAGTCTATGAAGGAATTTAAAGCTAAAATAGCTGACTATAGAAAATCCCTTAATGATTGCCTTATTAAAGCCTCTGATAATTTTAGACGAGACCTATTCTCTCCTCTCCATTTTTTGGACACACAATGTCTTACCGATGATTCGTAAAAATAAGGCAATATTTATATTTTGCCTATAATAACGATTTTGATCCCCAAAGCCAAACTAAATAAAATATGGCCGATTTACCAGAAGCTGGAGGAAAAGTTCAAGGCACACCATACACCAGAGACGGACGTTACCATCGACAAGAGCCTGCTAGTACAAAGGAAGATTAGGGTGGCGGCAGTTCATGCCTATGAAAAGAGCTTCATTTGGCAAATATTTGTTCTTTGTGAATCGAGAACTGGATACGTGTGGTCAACGACAATTTACACGGGAAAGGGGACTGTGTTGGATAAAGACTTTGCCCATTTACCCATGCTCTAATGAAGCCATTATTTGGCCAATGATATTGCCTGATGACGGATAGCTTTTATACGTCTCCAGATCTATCCGACTTGCTCGCATCACACTCCACTGACTCGTATGGAACACTGAGGAAAGGGATTCCAGCTCTCTTCAAAGAGAATCAAGTAAAAGAATTAAAGTTTCTTGATTTTTGCCATAAAATGAATTTTGCTATAACATTTTCAGGGAGAAAGTCGTCGTCATGCAGGTTGCTTAACTTCCATGAATGTTTGTATGTACGTAGTTTCTTGATGTACTATGGACTAAAATTAATAGTTAACATTAACGTTGTCGGCAAAGTATATATTATTGTAATATAAACTAAATGTTTTCCTCAAAAGACGTCTAACTAAGGTTTACAGGAAGGAAAGTTATACTGATATGCAGGTGGCCTAATTCTCTTAAGTTAAGGGGCAACATTCTGAAATTATTGAATCATTCATTAGTTATTTGGAATAAAAAATTAAGGAAAAAATTTTCGGATTTGCCTCCCTTTAATGCTTCTGAATCTGAAATAAAAAAACGACTTTTTTTGACCATTTTTGTAAAACAAAACCGTCAGGGAAGTGGTTACCTAAATGCGACATGTGGGAATATTCTTGGCCATTTGATTATTTGATTTGGTCAATTGTAATCGATTGTTAACATTCATGTTATTTTTAATGAATAATTGTTATTTGAGTTGTTCATTGGTGATATAAAAAATGTTCAAAAAACAATAACAATAAAGCATTTGTGACAAATGAAATAACTAATTTCTTTTTGGGACAATTCAAGGCAAATTTCTGGAAACTATGTAAGATCTTTTGATACAGCAAAAGAGTTAAAAGGTGTAACAGTGCATTTAAATTCCTTCAACAATTACATACAATGACCACAGATGAAATTGTAAAGAGGCCATTGAAAAACATATATGTATCCCATGAAATTTAAATGATCTGAAAGAATATCTCTTTGAATTAACCCTCTCAGTGAAGATGACTCACACATATGTGTCATGAGTGCATCCTTCCCAGGGGTGGATAATTCATGCAGTGAGTCTTAGAAAGTCTCACCCATGGGAAGAACTAGTGAACACTAAGTTTGCACTCAATCGGCTGATTGGGAAGTTGACCATAGAAAAGTGATCTAGTCTCTCCTAATGGAACTAAACAAAATTTTGTAGAATGACCTTTCTATCATTGAGGTGAATAGTGAACTTGATATGCTTAACAACTAAGGGATTATAAATAAAATGCAAAGTTTCAAGTAACTCCTTTGACTGGGGACACACTGAAATCAATAAGATATTTGGAAAACATTGGAAGAAAATCAGTACGTTTTTTTAAAGTGATGATGGTTAATTAAAAGTACACATAGGGCCATTCACATTATTTCCATTCTTCTAGCCTAAATTTATTACTTCACAATTTGAAACTTTAATTAATTTTCTTAACTCCTCCAAATATTTGGACAAAAAAGGAACAACTGTGCATCCTTCATTTCAAATAGAAGAACAACATATGTATGTACAACCTAAGAAATTGATACAACATATATCTAAGGAAGATAAATATCTTCAGGTCTTGAAAGCTATTTCTGGTATAACACATTATTATCCCAAAATAGGCTCACACAATTGTCCACCCCATGTGACACACCCCATGAGGAAAAAAGCAATGACAGCAGGACACATCCCATTTAATTCAAAGTATTTTGATTTCAGTCAGTCACATACCTTGATGCTTCATACCTATGCACCTCTCAACTCTTAATTACCCTTCCTAAATGACCAGGATGCATTTTGATAGACAAAGAAACACAAGCATATCCCCCAAAGATTCAAGCTACTGCAGTAATTACTTTTACTCAAATGAAATATTAAAGAGTTTTTTAACAAACTCAAATGCAATTCTAATAAGGGTTTTTTGCAAACAGGAATAGGTGGCAGAAAGGAAAATTTCTACACATTACAACATATGGTAATTTTCTGACAATTATTTTACATATTTTAGTAAAATAAAGAACTGACAATAATTTATTTGGAAATGTGACTAATTAAAAAAAAAGAAATTATGGACCAAAAAAGAGAATTTAACAAAAATTTCTAAGAGAACTGATACATATAATGAAAATTGAGCATGATAAATTCATAAGTAAACAGAAGCTTACCTAATTTAATGATTCTTTCATTCTCGAGAACATTCATGTTGAAATCAACCCAGTACTGATAACAGCATTCAAATTCAGATAATGCCAAAATGTCTAACAAATATATATTTCTCCAGGTTGCTAGTTGCATCACAGCCACAGAATTCTTCTGGGAAGTGAAAGACGGTTTCCACTCACAATCCACACCAACAACATCAACACCCTAAATAAATATAGTTGGAAACATTAAACATTTTACTAAAGAACCTCCACCATTATACAGCATTTCTGGAGCAAAGTTGAGTCTTCACTGTCCCAGGTAATATGTACTCTTTACAGCCACCTTAATTGATTGAAAACTCAAATCACTAATGCTTTCTGGTGAGCAAAAAATATTATGCTATTATGAAGTAATCTAACACTGATAATACTCTAATGAAACTAATGGCATTGAAAATTTTACCCTTGAAAACAAAGTATTTTTTTCTGACTATACAAGATTTCATGAAGCACTTGAAGAAGGCACAGCATGTAAATTTGTACTTCAAGGAAAACAGATACTATGTAAGTAGGCACTTAGATAATCTAAACCCAACTGAGTCAAAATTTAAAAGCAAAAAAATTAGAAGGAATTTATCTCCCCAGACCAAACCATCTGGGTACAAACCAAGAGCAAACATCACAGTCCAATGAATAGGACATTTGAATTCATTCAAAAGAAAATACTACAGTACATTTGATCCCAGGGCTATGCCAGGTATAACCCCCCATTAGCAAAGAAAATACAAAAAGTCTGACGTAAATCAAATGAAATTTATACATTTGGCAACCTCAGGTTCAGCCTCTGACTGCACATCATGGTGGTCAGTGCATACATACATATATAGATACATACCCATCACACCATTCCCTTATAGGGTAGCCACAGTCTAAGAGCTTAGTTAATGTATTACAGTAGAAACTCGAAATTACGAAGTTGACGGGACCGGAAAAATCGGCACTTCGTAATATCAAATTTCGTATGAACGAGTATCTTTCAAAAACATAGCGATGAAGATCTTTTTTTGTTTCCTTAGATTAAGATGTACACTCGCGATGTACTTGCATGATTTACGAAGTTGTAATTCATGAAAGTATATTTAAATGTGTATTCATGCCCACAGGGTGCACTCATTGTCAGTTGAACACAACTTATTTGTCGTAGTTTTATTATTCCTATTTTCGGGAATTTCAAATTTGGCGCCACCGGATAAGTTATTTTGCCATTGCAGCTGGCGGTGCGGCGTGCAGCAACTCGCGGATTGGTACTACCCTTCTTTGCCGTGATTAATTTTAACAATATTATCTGGAAATAACAATTTGTAATGTTTATTGTTTACTTGCGTCATAAATTTTTACGGATAGTTCAGAAGTAAGACGAAAGCCGCGTTTCAATGGAAATCAACTTCCGTGTGTCAAGCTACCTTCGCATCAAATCGATGCATTATTCCGTTCACTCATTCGTTTTGTGATGACAAATGATTATTACCGGCAATACGAGGCTCGTTTCGGGTTATCGTGATGAATGGTTTAATATCCTTTCCAGGGTATTTGGAAATTGCCTGATGAGCAGTCCTTCCATCCAGCTATCCCTCTCTACCACTCAGCCGGAAATATTAAAGCTGTCAGATTTTAGGGTGATACCTCAGTCAGATCTGAACAATTGGCGCGTCTAAACCGGTTTTTCCCAGAAGACCCCTCAAGAAAAAAGTTCTTCGTTCCTTATTTCTGGGCGCGACGACATTCATCTGCGAGGGACTTATTCAGCGAGAAAGAGAAGGGGGTAACCCGAAAGGATCACTCCTTCACCTTATCTGTTATTATCTACCCTCACCCAGTTTCGCTTTTACCCAGGTGGCTTTCACTATTGGCGGAGGGGTTGGGCCTCCTTTCAGCGGCCTCGGCAGCCAACACTAGGTTGATACGACCGATGATCGAACGAGGGAGCCGTTATTTCGGTCGATTCAAATTGTAACCTTACCCCGGTGGTAGCTGTGAGGTTGACTTCGCACTCCTTCATGATTTTTCCACAACCTGAAATTATGTTGCGTAGCGCCCAAGAGCTTTGAAACGCATCGTCACATCAATGGGATAAATAACGTAGTGCATCGGCGCATGCGAAGAGAGAATCGGAACTCTAATCTGTTTTTACTTCCCTTTATATGAAGCATCATTCACTTTTGGAAGTGGATACCACGCCAGGAAATCCATTTTTAGACCGTTGACTTTTACATCGCCATGCTAATAGATAAAGAAATTCTGTTTTCACCGTTTCGCGCAGGAAGGATGTTGCTAGAACTTATTTCATAGGGCTTGATACATACTTGTACGTACTTTATATCAACCACATCGGAGAAAAAATTAGTTAACTTGCCTAAAATCGATCATTTCGCGGAAATGCTACTCGGCTATGAGAAGTGATACGAAAATGAGCTTTGATATAAGTTCTAGCTGCATCGTTCATCTTTCAATGCGGATACTCCTCAAGTTGGTACGCAAGTTTAATACAATTACTGTAGTCGTGTAAAGCAAAGATGTCCAGCACTTTTTTCCAGAGGCATTCGTGCCGAGCATTGGCACTTCCGGCAGTTCAGCAAACGGCTACGCGTCCTTGGCCTGCCTCTTGCTTCCCCCTCCACCTCTCTCTCTCCCCCACCCTCGGCTCGGCGCTCATAGTTAGGGGGTCGGAGTAAAGTGATATTTTTTCTCGAGTCCGCATCACATTTCATCATAAGTATCACATTTCACTCATCGCTTTCCCACGCCCTAACTCCACAGGTGGCTTCCAAAAGTTGGGTGGGGGGGGCATTGCCCGTTGGGAGTCCCTTATCAGCTATGACCGCGAACCAAACGTATCACATTTCACTCATCACATACCCGCCCTAACTTCTCAGGTGGTTTCCACTAGTTGCGATATCCTTTCGAGGACATCCTATAGACATCCTTTCGAGAGCATCAGCAGCCAACTTCCATGGTTCCAACTAGTTCCTACATCGGCCGCAACACAGGATGACCGTTATTTAGGGCGATTTTAATGGTATTCACTCCCCAGGGTGAATTTTTTTATCTGATCCAGATCCGATTTTTAAAAATGAATTAGGATCCGATTTCAGTATCCGGAGAAACTTAATACCCGCGGATCTTTTGAACCGATCTGACCATCCGTAAATAGTATTTTTCCGGCGAATCAGCTTGTGTCTTAGAGGACGAACGAACAATTTAAGAGCACATTTTGGAGCAAACAAAGTGCGTCTTATGGGCCAGGAAATACAGCAACTACAATTTTTGATGTCTGGCTAACGTTTTTCAACTTACGAACAAGTTCTCAGAACGCATCTCGTTCGTATGTCGAGGACTTACTGTACATTGGATGAGTACGTCAGTGACTTCCGACTGCTGGAAGGACGCCAGACGCCCCAGCGAAACCACACCTTTACTATTGAAGCATTGAAAAATGAGATATCGTTCAGGTAATACATTCAGTGCATAATGTATTCGCCGACAATCATTAACTAGATGTTTAACTCTGAAAAGGAGCGCCGAAACGTTACTGTGATCCATCACTATTCGTATAAACGAGTAACTTTTTCATGTCAGGACCAAGATTTGAGGTTCGTAATTTCAAAACTTCGTTATTTCGTAATATCGCGTACTGTTACATACACTTAGATACCCTTTTGGTCGAGACCGAAGATTTTGCTTCGTAAAATCAAAATTTCGTAATTTCGAAGTTCGTATTTTCGAGTTTCTACTGTAATTCAATTAAAAGTAATTAAAAATAATTAATATTAAAAAGTAATTAATATTAATATTAAAAAGTAATTAATATTAATATTAAAAAGTAATTAATATTAATATTAAAAAGTAATTAATATTAAGTGATTAAAAAGTATTAGGCCTAGGAAAATGGGGTTTAATTAGATAATATTCTCCTAAAGACCTTATCCTTCTGTACCTCTTTCGCTTTTGCATTGCTTCGCACATGCTCTCATGTTAAATCACACAGAATTGCACTTTTCCACAGGATTTTTATACTACAGTGTGTTTCAACTCACACAGACATCTTCTGGTAAAGACAAATTTTGGAGAGGAAGACATCATAATTATATATATTTAGAGATAAGGACAAGAAAGGAGGGGTGGGGTTAAGGAAACAGAGGTGGTGGAGCGGTAGAGGGAAGGTGAGTGGTGGAATTGGAAGAGGAGGGACTGGTGGAGAGGGTAGGAGATGGGGTTCCGGTAAGTGAATGGAAAAACCAGGGAGGGAGGGAGTTTAGGAGAGAAGAAGGAAGGTGGGGGGATGGGGGGGCAAGATTCATACGGGACAAAGTGGTCGCAGTGTCCCAGTGAGGGATTCGCGAGGGTGAGGGAGCCAACGGTTAAGGAGGGAGTGGTAGCAGGCGGAGTTCATTGTTAAGTAAAAGAAGGGGAAAGAGGGAAGTCCAAAGAGTGTGACGTTTACAGCAGGGAGAAACGTGAGGGTGGGAGGTAGGTATGGGCACTTAGTACAAATGTACCCTATTTAACCCACGAGTATTTTAAAGTACTACTTGTATCGTGATGTTTACAGCGGGGAGAAAAATGAGGGTGGGAGGTAGGCATGGGCACTTTGTAAAAATGTACCCCATTTAACCCACGAGTATTTTGAAGCACTACTTATATCGAACTGGTACATAGTAACAATGCAATATTATCGGTATCCTGGTATTTTTGACTGTTTATTTTTATAAATCAGTTGCAAATTAACGTAAGTCTGACCAAATTAGTCTGGTATTTCCTTAACCCTTTCGCATATATATAATAATTGGACTCATACATTCTGCAACATTAAAAAATTCCGCATATTTTTTAATCAACATCATATGAGAAAAATGCGTGCTTCATGTGTTTGGCCAAGTAGAGAGAATGAATAAGTCAAATAACTAGACAGATTTATAATAGTAGAGTGAATGGTGTGTGAGTAAAGGGTAGACCAAGAAAGGTATGGATGAATTTAGTGGAAGAGACTATAAAGAGGAGGAGTCTTAAGAATACAAGAAGCGATGCATTTATGAGGTATTCGCTTGAGTGCAAGAGAGGGGAAAGAGAAATGCAAGGATAGGGCAGTAGGGAGAAAATGGTTTAATCAGACCCAGATTTCTAAGTCTAACAAGCTCTTGAAACTGCACCTACTCCAAAAAGTAACAGCATGATGTACAATTTTGTTTCTTGTAATGTCAGAAATGAGTTTTTTTAAGAAGACCATGACTGAGCATAAACATAATTGTATTTGAGGCTCAACCAATTTTTAAAATTCACCTATCACTCTTAAATGCAACTAGTAGTCCATCCCTGTTCCATATGATAGAATAACAATAACAATAATAACGCAACTAATGCCAAGTGAATTACAACCAAAAACAAAAACAGCTCACCACAATAAAATCATCCATTAGACGTTTGAAACCACTAGGTTCATCCACAATGATTATATCACTTTCATCCAGTGCTAACCTGTGAAAATCAACTGATCTTAAATTACTGCTATTAATTTCCTTTGGTTTTTCTGAAGAAATATTATCAGTAATGGATTCCACCAGCTCTTCTTCTCCAAATCTGTTGGGTAAAAATTAAAAGTCAAATGTCACATGGATATTTTTCTAAATGAATAATTTTATGATAAAAATTATTTCATAGAAAATTTGTGATTACATGCATTACAAACATAAAATGTATTTATTCATTTCTGGATTAAGAATACGGAGGCACCCAACCAAATGCTCATCCACCAGGGATAGATTTATGCATCTTTCACATATCTTTAAGTGAATCAATAGAATATGACCATTTAATCCAGGGAGATATAGCAATTAGTGTATCATGACACAAAATTACTAGGAACCACAAGCTGAGGACCTACGTCTAAGAGAAATCACCCAAGGCAAGAGCCAGACTTTGGCGTGAGGTTACCAGGCCGGAATTAGAAACTCTTTACGGTTTATTATATCACATGGAAAATAAAACTATTAACTATTGTCAATATGTTTGGAATAAAGATGAGCTCTACAATTTCCCATCTTTTCAAAAATCATGTTACGAGACCGCTTTTCAATTATTATGAGATCACTTCATTTTGAACACAATCCTACTAAAGGGGAACTTGAGCCTTCAAATACTATGAATGAAATTCACCCCATTTTTAATTTATTTCTGTCCACTATCAAACAAATGTATTATCCTTGCAAAAATGTATGTATAGATAAATAAGTGGTGATGTGGAAAGGGCGACTAGCATTTTTCCAGTAGATAAAAAATACCTAATAAAGCATAGTTGTTTTGATATTTATCAATGATTTAAGTCATGTGATCTCTCCTTTACCACATCTTATGTATGCCGATGATGTAAAGATATTTAATATAGTACAAAACATCAATGACTGTCAGACGCTGAATGCTTCCCTAATGAAAATATCTGACTGGTGTAACAATAACTTAATGTCAATTAACAAGCAGAAATGTAACATAATTTCCTTTCACCATAAAAAACAACCAATCTTATTCAATTACTCCCTAAATGGTACTACACTCACAAGAACACAGGTTCTCAAAGACTTAGGTGTCTTTCTTGATCAGTCACTTACTTTCCACCATCATATAAGTGAGATCATATCAAAGTCTCTTCGCATGCTTGGTTTCATAGTACGACTAACAAAGAAGACAAAGGACATCAACATGTTAAGAACCCTTTACATTTCCTTAGTACAACCTACCCTTGAATTCAATTCCATCATCTGGTCTCCCCATATTAAGAGCCAAATAAATCATCTCGACAGAGTACAAAAGAAGCTTCTTAGAGTAGTCAATTTTTATGCTGGTTTTCCCACCTTGGATGTTCCATACAAGCAAACACTGGAAATATTAGGTTTATACCCACTTAGAGTCCGCCGCCAGCTAGCTGATCTCTTATCTCTCCATAGACTATGTTTTAACAAAATCAATTGTCCTTCCCTTACACAGCTTTTATCTTTTGATACTACCCACAACTTCACGAGAAAAACCAAACTTTTCCATTTGAAATTTTGCTATAGAAACTTCACATACAATGCACCCCTTTCCAGACTTCACCGCACATACAACTTAGTGGAACCATCGGTTGACATTCATAATGACTCAGCTTCTATATTTAGGAAAAAGTGCTTAGAAAAATTGCTGTCATTTCATTATGCAGATACTATCCCTATTATTTAAATATTATGATGTATTTCTAATTTCTGTATTTTTCATATTCTCTATTATTGCTTATTGTTCTGTTTTACTCTTGTATTATTTTGTATATGTTACTTTGCTACATATTGTTGTAAACTTAATTAATGTTTTACTTAAATCATGTTGGTCACTTTATATGACTGTGACAACCATGTCTTGCTCTTGTTTGTCTTATTCTCTTTATAATCTTTTGTGATCATTGTTTTGCTTACTTATTGTTCATTTTATGTGAGAAATATCACTTCTGTGCAATGACTTTACTAAATAGTATATATATATTTTATAATGTTATATTATGTATTTAAACATTTTGTGAAATGGGTAAACACCCGTAATAAACATTATTATTATTATTTCCAATTATAAGTATGGAATAAAGTTGTAAATGTTATGCTAGCCAAATGGATTTGTTTTGTATACATTAGTGTACACTGGATCAAAAGACTAGGAAGTTGTGGGACCTAGACATACTCGAAAAGTTATTCAGAAGTTATTTCCAGACTACAAAAATATAGTCCACACCGTTTATATGGATTACTTCTATAACAGTCCAATGCCACTATTTGAACTTCTTTTTTGTAAGATTTATTCTACTGGTAATGAAGAAATCACACAAGCAATATTCCACAAAAAATTACTTCCAACCCCGGTTACAATGTTGATAAATCATCTTCAAGTCAAGATGAAGATGAAAAATGAAGATGAATATGACCTGAAGATTATGTACCAACATTGAAACCCGGGTTAAAAATAAATTTTAATTTTGTGGAAAATTGCTCGTGTTACTTCTTCATTATGTAAAAATTCCACGAGAATCTTTGAATTTTATATTCTACTGGTACTTTGAAGACTTCTAGAAAAGGAAATACTCCAGATATTTTGAAGAGAAAACTTAAAAAAAGGTGAGAGCATGACACTATATGCAAAAGAGAGCCAGTGTGTTGTCCAATGGAAGGACAATCGTGATGTACTATTGATTTCTTCAGAGTTCGACGGAGAAATTATTGCTGTGCCAAACAGGAGTAGTCAAATTTGTACAAAACCATGAATAGAAGAGGAATATAATAAAAAGATGAGTGGTGTGGACAGGACTGACCAAATGTCGGCTTATTATTCAATCGAAAGGAGAACTTTGCAATGTTATGTAAGACTAACTTAATTATTTTAAACAATAAATTTTATGAGAAGTATTTGCTGGTTATAAAGTCTGAGGTATTCAATATACAAATGTATATAGATTTGACAAATGCATATATCACAATTAATTAATATAAATATTTTCATCAAAATATGATACATATATGTACTTCGGCTTACCTCATATTCTTCACTCTATCAACCACCACATCATCGCATATATCATCATCACCATTGATATCATTTCTGTAATGAACAAATGGTTTACAACAGTTTTAATATGATTTGTATGAAGCATACATTTATAATTGATGATCACATTTAAAATATGTAGTAATAATTTCTGAAGTGCACGAATATCTGAAGTGCAAAAGCATTCAAGAAAAATTATTAATTGAATTTTGCTTGAACATGGATACTATGTACAGGCATTAAAGCAGACGAAAACTCTGTCTACCTTGGGAGCATTTTGGATGGACATGGGCAGCAATGGCTTGGACTAGGGGTTGGCAAAACTATGACTCTTGAACATGATGCACTCTGTTCTGTGGATTTTATTCACTTACAGGTAATTTTTCCTAATTTAATAAAGATATAATTTATATAATAAATATTCACAATGTAACTTTAAGTATTCCTCATTAGTAGATATCTATTAATAGCTTTTGAATAATTTGCTAATTGTTAAGAAGGACAGGTTCAGTTCTTCCATCTCAGAGGTTTGCCAATCCCTTGCTTAGACCATGGCTCAGCAATGAATTACATGGAATGAAAGGATGCAAAATATAAGAAGAGCTTAAGATGTACTTGAAATAACAATTGAAGGGCTGAGAGAGTTTAATGCATTACACAAGATCTAATAGTTGGAGGAGAGAGTTAAGGGAGTGGACTGCCATATAATTGACATATTATATGGTTAGATAATCTGCCAATTATATGGCAGGCAGAATTTTGGCAGAAAAACCCACAGCACTGCTTGAATTTGGGGGAGAGGGTGACGAATACCTAAATATGTAATAGCCAAACAACCATCCTCCACTAACCTCATTATAAATGAATAACACAATTTCACACTTATGGTCATCCTTTAAACTTAATTGCATGAATGCATTTACAGTTGATCATGCCTTGTGTTCAGAAATAAAAAAAAGTGAAGATTGATCTACCCTACTCTACAGCCCAAGAAAAACTAAAATAAGTAGAATATGCAAGGGACTGCTGATCCTAAAAAAAAAAAACAAGGAACATGGCTTACCATTAATACACACCTACTCTATAGAGAAGCTTTAAACTTTTTATCACTTTGAGGGACACAAGATTTAAACATTTAAATAAAAAAGCCTGGACTTCCTATTTCCAGCATGTGCAGGAAATTCAACTTTTCAGTACTATTGGACATTATCCAAATTTGAAGTTTTTCAGGCCATCTTACAAAACATCACTTAATTTTTTCTAATGCATACAAGAGACTTGCATGAAGAGTGAATATGTAATATGATATAGATCTAAAAATTTCATTTACCAATAAATATATCACTTAGTTGCAGTAGCACATTCACATTCCCAGCCCGACATCAAGAGGGATAATTTGATCCACAACAATCACAAAAGAAAGCAAAAAAGGAGTTTGTAGTCCACCACCATGATATAAAATTGAAAATATTAAAATGACTGGTATTAACACTAGAACCGCCACAGCGGTCATTTTGACCGCTGTTGACACTTTCAATAGTTGCCGATTAAGTATAAATTCGAATAAAAATGTGCCTTTTACGACTTTTCCCAATTTTATGAAAGGAAACTACCTGAACATTTTCTTTCATCGGCGACTCTGGGTTTAAAAAATATTTCCCATTCTTCCTTAAACCGCCGCACCGGTCAAAATGACCGCTATGTATTTTGGCCCTATACATGTTTACACTAAGTGCATATGTTTTCCGATTTTGTTGCGGAATTTTTAATGCATTTATTTTCCTTGATCTTGAACCTATATATGTACAAACAAATATTTCCTTGATCTTGAACAAATATTCACAGGACATTTAATTTTCCCATGTTCCATGAACCAGGTGGAGATATAAGTTTTTTGTTTTTTTTTGTCTTGGGTAAGTAAGAGCACGCACATCTTGTAACTTTGAGTTCAATTCTCGATGATTTTGCCTTCAAATTATTAAACCCGGCCTATTTTTTATGAGGAAACACATTTGAAGAAGTATAAACAAAAACAAAATAGTTATTTATTCCTGAAAATGAGAATTTTCCATCTCATACAAAGTAATTGATGGTAGTGCTGACTCCTCTCTGGCTATCATTTTCACTGTTGTGGATAATGTAGGTATTTAGATGTTTTCATGGTCGGCAATGAATTGATAGGGAAGGATGGGCAAACAGAGTGGACTGTGCAAGTTCTTTCCACCCATAACGTAGGCAGGTTTCAGAAACAAAATATACCTAAAGTATCCCCAGGCTCATCTCTTTATGCCAAACGATTTATCTGTGAGGATAGTCACAGCAGTGCTTGGCGGCTACTTTTCAATGAAGAAATATTAAAACATATTCAGAAATGCACAGTTTCTGAGGAAAAAAGACAACTGGAAAATGATGACTGTAGTCTAAGCCTCAATGAACTTAAAAAACTCCCAAAGTCAGTAAAGTTTAATAACACAACAAAATGAGGTTTTGATGTAGTGGACTATATGGTACGAAAATACTAAACAAGATCTGCCACAAGTCACTGGTCATTACATGTTTTACAAAATATTCTAGATCTATGTGGCATAAATGAGTGGAATCCCTATAAAGAAGTTACCAAAGAGAGCATTTCAAGAAGAAACTTCCTACTTAAGCTTGCAGATAAGCTAAGATCAGTTTACATAGCATCCCGTCAAAGTACTCAGGTCCCTAATTGTGATTTTGAAGAAAATTCAGAAGTAATGGAATCACAGAAACTCAGGCAGTGTCATTTTAAAAAAATGTAGAAATAAAACTAAACAGCTCCGTAAACGGTGCAAGAAGCCAGTATGCAGCAAACACAGCAAAGCTGTTATACCTAAATGTGTACAGTGTTCTCCAAGATAAATAATGAAATGGTGTAATGAATAATATAATTTAAACTAATGTAAACTAATTGTATTATGTAAAAATATCATTTACAATTTTCCTTTTTATTTCGAACATGTAAACCACTACAAGCACCAGTTATGTAAGCTCAATGCATTTTTGCTATTTTTTCAAAGTGAAACGTAAATGTTACAATGGGTTAAACAAAGTCATTATTTTTATAATTAGTGAGGTCAATGTAACATAAATCCTTGATAAAGACAACTACTGGTATTTAGCATTTCCATGTACTTTAATTATTCAATCAAACCAAGCCTGAGCAGAAACTTCGCTGCGGTCAAAATGACCGCAGGTGGCGGTTGTAGGTACTGGTATGGGTCTGGCGGTTCTAGTGTTAAATGAGAAAATAGTAATAAATTTTCCACTAATAATGCAAAAAAAATCTAACTTACTCTCGAAGAGTTGTTGTACCAGAAGAAGTTTCCATGTCCCACTCGTCATCAAACATGTCATCACTGCTAAGTTTTGAAATATTAATATAAAGCAGTGATAAAAATCATGTAAACAAAAATAGAAATACAAAATTAATTTGTGAAGTTAACTTCTAAGCAAAGTATAAAATCATGCTGGTTCAACAATTTCAACCTATTGGCTAATTTTTTCAATCATTTCCATTCTAAATAGATTTGGACCAATACCTCTAAATATTTCATGAAACTTCATTCAAACCTTTGATGCATTTAAGTAAACAGGGAAGTATGTACATACAAGAACTGGAAACAGACTTAACTCAAATTGTGCCCCAACATTTAATTTACTGCAAAATATTTGTGTGAGGACTAAAAGACTAAGAATATCATTGACTTCTCATTTTAATTTTTCTGATTACCATAATCTGGCTGTGTGCTAGCTATAATTACTGGTGACTTTTGGACAAATGGGGGAAAAATTTCCATGTTTTGGAAACATAGAGGCCAAGAAAAATACCAATTTTTAAATTGCTGAAGACTACATCCAATTTTCATAACTGACAAAAGAAAAAAGCCTACAAAAAATGGTCCACATCACAGACAGGTAAGGACAAGGAAGGAGGCCCCTTAACTCAATGAATATAAATAGAATAGTTATAAAACATAACAATCAATCAATACCTACTCAATAAAAACAGGAATGGATACTTACCAATAATTTATTTTCTTTTTAGTTTTGCCCTTCCCTGAGTTAGAAGCAGAGCTGTGGAAAAAGTACTTTGAATTAGATCACTGCCATTTACCAACACTCATAATCATCACATTTCGAGTTAAATATTAGCAATTAACAGCAGTAACTGTATAAATAAGACAAAAGGCATTTGCATGTAGGTATTATTAAATATATAACTTCAAAAAGAGCTGAAGATATTCAATTCAACACTTCAAACTTACTAAATCACAGGCTTGAAAGCATAGGATGGTTGAGGATCATCATCCCAAGACTCCTCCGTGACAACACTGTTCTCCACTTCTCCTTCCAACCTTGGAATTCAAAAATATATGAGAAAGAGCATAATTGCCACTATTACCATTGAGACAGTATTTTCAGTACACATATATTATACTACACAGAATACGAAGCAAAGGTTAAATTAAGTCCAGGTAATCCAAAATTAGTCAAAAGGTTTCCTTTAAAACAAAAAGAAGCATTTAACTAAATTTCTTTTTTCATCTCATCTTGTAATTTATTGAGTTTTGGTCAATTAAAATTCCTTTATTTCACTGCCAACGTGTCGGCAAATTCATTGCCATCCTCAGAGCTGTGAAATTTTAATTACACTAAAATGAGGTCAACCATTCCCATTTTCATTATTATTCAATCAAACTGGAACCTCCGGGATCATCAAAAATTGGAATGGTTGGCATCATGTTAGTGTAATTAAAATTTCACACCCCTGAGGATGGCAATAAATTTGCTGAAACGTTGGCAGTGAAATATAAAGGAATTTGAATTGACCAAAACTCAATAAGTTAAAAGAAGAGATTATTTATGTGTGGTCAATAAATACATTAATTATTAATTTATTTTTTCATTTGCCACAAATGTATACAATAGCATTAAAAAAATAAACAGCCATTTCCAAAAAATCTGTTCATTTAAGATACAAATTTAAGGCAAGTAATGTCCATGGAGAGACCACTTCTCCCAAATTAGAGAATTAAATCTTCAATAGACTTCTCCAAAAGTGGCACCAGTGGGTTAAATTACAATACTGAATATGATGGGCACAATTGGCATCTTGATTCAGGGATACCACAGTACATACATATATGATGACTATTCTTCATGATTTTGCCTCAAATAGAAACTGTATTTTATATATGAATAACAACTAAGTGATTAAAAGGCATATTAAGAGGTACTGAGGGGATTTTTAAGAGGGTAACATGGAGGAAAATGTTGGGCAAGAGGGATTGTGGTGGGAAAAGAAAAGGGGATTTGTGCGACATGAGAGAGAGCAAGAGATATGAAGTGTTGAAGAAGGGAATTATACAGGGCATATGCTCATGTGTAGTGACTCACAGCAGGATAGGCTCAGGAAGGACCAAAGATAAAATAGGGGGCAGAAAGTGTCCTAGAACCAACCAATATTATTAGAAGAACACTGATGAAGAATCTATGAAGAGACAAAGATTTTTGCTCCAAAAAAAGTGAAGCTGTTTCAATTGCTAGAGCTTATTTACATTGTTTCATATGCTGCCCTAAGAAAAAAGTGGGGTGTACCTACCTATCTGTACTACCCTATCTCCTTTCCTCCTATATCCATTCCCTTTACCTCCTCATTCATTCCCTCTCCACTCAAATACCCTACCTCTGGGATCATCAAGTCATGAGACCAAAACTTCCCCACTCCTTCTGCTCCCCTTCCACCACCTTCCTTTTCCTCACTTCAACATACCTCTCCTAAAGAAAGCAGTTTGAGGAGGGGTGGAAAGGTGGATTTCTGGCGAAAAAAATTAGATCACAACCCATCATGAAATTTGATCATTAGAATGGAGGCAAAGCTGAGGCTGTTTCAAAGCAGCTAATGAGTTTGATACCACACAGAGCAATAATTGGTAACAACACTTGGATCCTGGGAATAGAATGTGCAAATATATAGACTGGCTTCAGAATGTGGGTGTGAAGAAAAAGAAAGTGGATGGGCCTAAAGTAGGGTTCCCATTTTGTATTTTTGAAAAAATGGGACATTTGCATATTTCACTTAAAGAAACTGGGACATTTCATAAAAAAGTGGGACACACTAGAAATGAGAAAAATTTAATGAAATTCACCATGCCTGTATTAGGTATGAATCACAATCGCACACAATGATTAGAAGAACAGAATTTCAAATTATGGCTGATTAAAGTTCATGTTTACATGATACATTAGAATATTTATCACAATTATGAACTTGATAAAGAAGTTTCTTTTCCATAGATTTTTGGGCATTTAAGTCAACACAAGATAATTCCTTAAGATAAGTCTTTGCAATGATTAAAGCTTGTACCTACTGTTTCATTTGATGAAGGGAAATTCTCTTCTAATACTATCATTAAATAAGCATGTAGGTTTCAGCATGATACAAACTACATGCAATACTTGAGTATTTACAATCTAGCAATTCCGGCACTGAACAGACGTTGTGTCATATGCAACCAGGAACTGTGTGTATGTAGTTGCCAACAGATGCAACAGAGGCATGGGGAAAAAAGAGCATCACTATCACAATTACAAACTTCTTAATATGTATACTTCATCAAATTTTCATGAATTCGACACCAGGAGTGCTGCATATTTAAAATGGAAACTCAAATGCACTGCTTTCAGGAATGATACTTACAAAAGAAAAAAGTGGGACATTTGGAAAAAAGTCAGGACACCGGGACATTCTATCAAAAAACAGGACTGTCCCTGGAAAAATGGGACAAATGGGAACCCTAGCCTAAAGGCAGACAATCAAAGCAGCGTTAGGCAGGGTAGGCAGCAAAAAAGGTGGATGAAACAACTAATTAAATGGATGGGGTACCAATGGCCATTTCGGATGGTAAAATGCATTGGAAGAGAGAAAAAAAGAAGAGAAGAATACGCATTTTGTATGCATGGCAAGGTGAAGAAAGTAAATTGAACTGAAAACAGAGAAAATTAGAGGAAGGAGTCCAATCCTAGGAAGGGTAATACATAGGAGAGTACCAGTGATCCATCATGCTTATTCTGTCAGTTAGAACACCAAATATGTAATAATAAAAAAACAATATGGCTACATCAGCAATGCCAAAACTGATTGCCAGGGAATAATAATCTGCTATGCTAATAATGAGTCAAATCTAAGCTTCTGCCATTAGAAAGTCAAAACTGATTACTAATAGCAAAAGGCAGCAAGAAAAGAGAAATATGTATTTGGAAACTCAGTGATGCATCTCATGATGGTCACAGTAGTAGGTACCTACAAGCCAATCCGGTGTTGAATCACCAGAGCTGAATGAGTCATTTTATGCCAAATGGGGAAGGGGAGAGGGATGGGTTAATACTATAAACCATTTAATATAGCTATAAGAAAGAATGACAGAGCACTATTCATTGTAATTGCCAGCTTATGAGACCTAGACAGGAAGTGTGTACTAAGCAAAACTTCCTCTAGCACATTAACAATGACTTTGAAAATTTAGATGTGGTTAACAAGATCATTAATGTTATACTAATTTTCAGACAGAAATTCTTTCAAATAATACTTACTGCTGCATCTCATCTCTGCATAAACTCATCAGATTGCTTGGAAGTTTTTCAATATCCAGGTTAAAATGTCTAAACCAACGATATGCCTCTTCCAGTTCACAGTAGTCAATAAGAATATTAACCAATTTAAGTTGCAAATCAGGAGAGTCTTTTATGTGATCAATTATCATCTCATCCCAGCTTTCCCCCTCTGAAATTTTGACCACAGAAATTGAAAAAAGCTGATGAAAATAATACAGTTCTTTCAATTGGAAAGAAAAATACCACCATAAAAAAGATAAATTAGACTCACCCAATGTTTTATCAACAAATCGCTTAGCAATCATAAAGCCCAGAGCCTTCTTTTTCTGTTGGTATGAATAATTGGGGCATAAATCGGAAGAAACTGCATAGGTCTTCACATATCTTGCAATCAATTTAGACAAACTTTTAGGCTTGTATTTACTTAGCTTGGCATCTTTAACATTCAACTCCCTGCAGTGAAAGTCAATTCATAATTATAATAAACATCCTGTACAACCAAGCAAGTTGCTAATGAGGCATATGACAAGACATTTTATGCCAACTGGCATTTGACTCAATCCCCGACAGCAAAGAAATCTCAAAAATATCCCAGACTCAATATCATGTGCATGAGTAACATGATCCTCTTCAAGAAATCTTTAATATTCATAAGAGAAGACGATAAAGGTACCAATAAAGAAAAATATTCTTATGTTTATGCATTACTGTTTCACTCTGCTTCTGCTGAATGAAACGTATCACAGAATTAAAGTTGTCACTTCAGCAAAACCTTGTTAAGGCACACGTCATTAGCTTTTTTTATTAAGTGCACCTCATTAGATTATCAACAAATCTGTTATTATGGAAAATTATTAGGAATGGTTTGATCAGATTCAGAGATCAATGAATCTTTCATTTTATGCAACAACAATATTGAGTCCAAATTCATACTCAAATTGTTATTCAAATCATTTGGCCAAAATCGTTTTGTGCCATGACTTTGTATAGCTGGTGTACCAGTGATACAATGACAAAGATGACAATCACTGACATGCGGCAGTTGATAAAAGTAGAGTAGAGTGCCAATTATCGTGCCAAGTCAGGGAAAAACCCAATAGGATAAGCTACAAATAATCAGAACCCATACATATCTTCAATTACCCAATAATTACAGCCTTATTTTCAAAGCCAAATTATCCCAAAGTCTCTGACGAATACTTATCTGGAATAGTATTTATCCAACCATATTTAATTCTATTTGACAAACTGTTTAGTTATTTCTTCAAAGAATTTAATGCAGCTAAAGCTGCCAAGTTTGTCTGTTAGGTGCGTCAATCCAGCATTGAAATTAAACATAATTGACGTAATTTTGCACAAATTACTTTCAGGCTGATATGTGGTGGTGTGGTACAGACAATATGAAGGTGAAAAATCTTGGTCAAGTTCTTTAATGTGCAAAATCGGAAGGGGAAGGATTTTCGAAAAACTGAAAATTCACTAACATTCACTAAATATGAAATATATTGCCTTCGTTTAAATGTATTATACTTCCTATGACTACCACCAAAAACTTTTGTTGGAGAGATTTTAGGTGACACCCAACCATTAGCTTAAGGGGGTGGCAAAAATAGGATGGACAAAAACATTATAACTTCATTAGTAGGAACTATGTCAGATTCATTCAAAGTTATTGTAGATCTTCTAAATATTATCTAAAACTTTTGTCCAAAACACTTCTTGTTACGACTAACCCAACTGTAAGGGGGTGAGCAAAATGAGCTGTCAAAAAAAAACTTTGAAATCTACCTGTGTCTCTCGGCCAGGCCTAAAGGGATTTTTGCAGCTATACATAGTACCAGATTTTTTCCCACGAAAGCACACCCAATACCAAATTCATTCTCAAGATTCAAGAATATCCTGCATCTCCATTCTTCTTTTGGGAATTTCTGTCACAGATGATGTTTGTGAAGACAAGAGTTTCTCCTCTATAAACAGAAAGCAATGTCAAAAACAACATATGTGATGAAAATTCCCAGCTAGAATTTCTTGATATACTCCACAGGCTACCTACAACTTTCCTTGCAGCATTCACAACCCTCTTTATCTCCTCATATATCCTTCCATCTCCGTCAATCACTTGGCCAAAGTACACATAATCATCCATTAGTTCAATTACTCCACCATTCACCTTCATTATACAATTATTCTTCGAATTCTCCTTGTCAAAATCCACTATGTACTTCGGTCTCGCAGGGACCATAAGTAATTGAAGTAATATTTAAAATGCCTTCATGTATGTAAGTAATATCGGTTATCAGTGATAAGCAGCTTAACTCTTTTTTACCAAGCATAGCAACATAATAATAATACTTACATAACAAGGGACTGAATACTTGCAATTAAATCAAGCTCTTTCCCATTGCCTAATAAATCATCCATGAATTTCACAATTTCCCTTTGATGTTCTGGGCTATCTTTCAGGAAATCTTCAACGACTGTTAATTTGTCTTGTAAAATAAGTTGAACAACAAAATCTTTTATTGTAAAATATTGGTGTAGCTTCAAAACTGCAACACTTTCACAAGCCTGAAATAAAAAATGTATACAGGTATAAAATAATTTCATACATAGGACTAAGAAAGAAACAGTAATAATTAAAGTAACCAGTAATGTAACACAAATGATGAACTAATAATGCCAATTCTGTTCCATTTATTTTTGGCTTACTTCTGGGCTAACAAAAAATGAAGAAACGCTGTCCGCCATATATGAGCAAAAGAAGGCTTTTCATTTTGCATAAACGAGCATGAATTCATTAAACTTATTATTTCCAATTAATTTCAAGGAGTATGTGCCAAGACTGCCTATCCTTAATATTGAGTTTTTCATGCTGTTTTTCCAATTAAAAAAAATATTATTCATGCTTAATTATTCTCCTCATACCAGCTATTTTCAGAATTAGTACACATCCTGATATTGAAATTTGCTATGCAGATTCTTAAACTCATCTTTTGCCCTCATATCTAAAAATAGATGAGACAAAAAA